>RCIC01000001.1:15472500-17872500 GCA_018883505.1 Ceratosolen fusciceps
TAATAGTAAGTAATTATTAATAATAGTATTGGTGTATTGGTAAGGATCGGGAGTCTCACTTGCCAAATGCAATTCGTTCGCTTCTAGGTATATTCCGCCGACTGCAATTCAATGCAAGGGGTCCCATGACAACGAGATGAGCGACATTAGAAATCAAGTCTCCCCCACGAGTCCCAACAGCAAGTTGAACTTTCTTTTATTTTTCCACCCCCTCAAAAGCCATAGTTTAAGGTAATTTAATCGAGAGTCCGGTGTTTTATCGGTAAAGGTACCGGCTGGAGCAGTGAACCGCAGTCCTTTTTATCCTCGGAGCCGTCCTCGCCAGCTCCAACGTCGACCGGGGAATGCAGCATGTCCATGAGCCTAGTTAGTAACGACGGGTAAGACCTACGACGCTCTCATTATTATTACACCTCATTGATTTAATATAAAAAGTCAATTTTGACGATCGAGCTCGTTACTTTAAGTTTCAAAACGTGAAAGATAAAAAAAATAGAAAAAGAAAAGAAAAAAGAAAGAAGGAAGGAGCGGTTTTAAGGTGCTTGAACGCGACTCGTTTGCCAGGTCGCAGCAGTTCTCGTTGGGGACCAAGTACCCGTCGAACCGGTGCCTCGACCTCGACTACGCGGACCTCTGCACGAACGTCGAGACGCAGGAGGTGCGGGAGAGCCGCGGGAGCGTCTCTTACACGGACTACTACAGCAACGAGGATGGGCAGATCCGCAGGACGGCCAACGACAGCTGCTTCCCGCTATACGTGAAGCTCGTCGTCGGGCCCAACGGCGACGAGACCTTGGTGTCCGAGAACCCCGACGACGAGGAGGACCATACCCTGACGCTCAAGCAGTCCGAGGAGGAGAGGAAGCAGGACGTTCAGCAAATATTCGAACAGAAGGATGCCGCCGGCAAGTCCGGCAGCGGTTACAAGAGGATCGGAAGGTACGACGCATGCACCTTAGGTTTTGTTTATTTACTTATTTTTTTTTTTTTTTTTTTTATTTTTTTTGTTTTGTTTGAAAATTAATAAAACTTCCTGCTGATTCACGACGAGGGAGTTTTATAAAGGAGGTACAATGACGTTTCAGGTTCCGGGTGGAGAGCTCGGACATCTCGGAGAACGACGCGCGGATAAAGGAGCTGGGCTCGCTGGGATCGAGCCAGTCTTCGGAGAGGATGAGGCAGAGCCAGGAGCAGAGCGGAGCTGTCCCAAAGAGGAGCGGTAACCTCCTGCGCTCCCAGAGCGTTTATACGCCCAAGCAATTGGGGCCGAGTGCCGGCAAAACCGGGAACCTCCCGAGACAGAACTCTCTGACCGCGGCCCCGGGCCCCGAGAGATCCGTCCCTACCTGGAGCTCATCACCCGAGGAACAGCCGGTTCTCACCAAAGCCAAGAGCCTCGCCAACCCGGCCAACGTCACCTTCGGCTTCGACCTCACCCAACAAAAGAAGGACTAGCTCCTCTACTGCGCTCTACCAAACCCCCTAGAATACCTACTTACTTACTTAATTACTTAATTACTTAATTACTTACTTACTTACTTACTTACTTACCTACTTACTTACTTACTCGCTAACTCACTTACTCACTTACTACTACTATTACAACTACTGTTACTACTACTACTACATATGCCCATACATAAGCATACTCGGGCTACATCGCCCTTTATATATTATTGTAATACGCAGGGCTTTTTACTTTTGTGATTGTATATTTTAGCCGAAGCCCTTGGAGCTGCTACAAAGGTCCCTTATACTATTTATCTTTTTCTTTTTCTTTTTATTTTTTTTTTTTTTTTTTTTTTTACCCCTTTTTGTTTCTCCTTTCCTTTTTTAAACGTAGCGACGCTACATTTGAAAAGTGCAGGAGTGTAGAAATACATTCCTTTGTACGTTTTTTCTAATGTATAGCCTAGACCAGTAGTAATTTATATGTACACCACTACTAGCTCATACAAAAGCTTCTTATCAAAATGTCTTATCGAATGAGCATATATTTTTAATAATGATCTATACCGTACCTGACGATGGTGCTTAAGGCGCGAGCCCGTCGCGCGCTAAATCAAAACACATCAACGAGTACTTAATAATATTACGAATATTATTAATAATAATAACAATGATGGCCGACTAATGTTATTGCCATCGCTGTTTCGGCGATTTTCATGTTAATAATATTATTTGTACACATTCATAAATTGCAGGCAATCTGAGGAATTTTTACGATTAACCGATTACCCTTTCTTTAAGTATGCCTTTTTATTATTACACCTTTATATATATATATATATATATTTTTCTTCTTTTTTATTTTATTTTATTTTATTTTTTTTTTTGTATTGACTGAAATTCTTCGTTTGTTTGATTGTCATGCATAGTATTTTGCTTTATGTAGTTAAAGTTTGTATGACGTATACATATAAACGACAATTTATATGTAAGAAAATTATTTTCAATACCGAATTGCCAGAAAAGATTCAACAGATTCGAAACTTACATACATATATATATATATCTATAATGTATATGTATATCCGTTATATGTGATAAATACTATTTTTGAGAAAGGAAAAACAACATTGTTATTATAGCGACTTCGAATTGAGTATTTTTAATGCTGTAACACTAAAGAATATTAAATATTTTAAATCTGTGTTGTATTGTATATATATATTTATATATATATAGTATCCGATAGCGAAAGAAAGAAAGAAAGAAAGAAAGAATGAAAAACTGTATTATGTAATAATGTAAGCCGGAGATGAAGTGAAATTGTCCACTGGAACGACGAAACGGAATCAGTAGATGTATCTAGTTATAATCCGAAGTTATAAATAATTGTGAAATAATGTATTAAAAATTGTAAAAGCAAAGAGAAAGAAAGAAAGAAAGAAAGAAAAAAAATGAGCAAAAATCGAAGCACAGTCGTCTGTTTTTATTTGATGTGTACCGCGATACCTCGTTTGCACTCGTTTTTCCATATTTACGTTTTCGTCCGTCGATCGAAAAAATTATCCTCCCGGCAATGTCGCTGCAGCGCCGATCTTGTATTTCATCAACGAAACTACAGTTCGATAGGAAATAGGGATATAATCGGAGATTTGTCTAATCAAATAAGACGGTGAGCGACCCGAGCGACGGGGTCGGCTCGGAGCATATGCAGAAGGGAGGAGTGCGCGAAGAATCGGATTGGAATATAAATTTAATGCTTGAAAGTCGATGCTCGCCCTCGACGGCGACGTTATTTCACTGTCATGACGGATGATGGATCCGCCAGTGCGCCTGCGTCCTTAGCCTCTCGTTAATTCTCCCCCCAGAGCGGTCGAGAGCTTCAATGCCTATGGACTTCTTTATTCTTATGATAAACTTGGCGTGAAATCAAACGATCGCGGTCTCTCTCTCCCTCTCTCTCTCTCTCACAGACACACACGCTCTCTTACACCCCCGGTCGTTCCACCGAGAGCGCCCGCGTACCATTTATGAAAGTATAGACAATTGCGAGGTCATAGGGAGATCCTTTCCATTGGAGATTTTCACGATTGAATCGAAGCCTCTTAAATTAGTCTTCCCCGGTAAAGTGCTGGCGGTAAAGATCGCCCCGGATCGTCCCGTCGTCCCCCCTTGACGCTATGGACTTTCAGCTCGTCGCCGCCCGTGGCCATTGGATCCCGTGGTAAGCGAGGGTTTTACATTTTCCAGGAGACCTTTCGAGAAATTGGTAAAACAGCGGTGGATAAAATATGATAAATTGGTTACGGGCCGAGGAGAAGAGGATGTTCTCGCGTTCGAATAGATTCGTTCCGGAATCGTCTAACCGAGTCACGATTAAAGAGATTATTGATCGAGGAGTTGTCGTTCTCGTTCTCGATCACGTTCCTTTAGTCGGGGGCGGGGGATGTTCGAGAACACCTCGGTGTCGACACCTGCAGCTCGACATGCAAATTCGTGACCTCGGAAGGCCAGGAAAACTTGCCCTCGGCCACGGCGGGGATAAATCTCGACGTCTGTAATATGCTGCTGCTGCCCCCATACCCCGGTCCCCTCTTCCCTACGTCGTCTTCCAGTTCCCGGGCATGACTTATCGCTTTATAATACGTCGCACTATCCCGGCGTGGCTAATCGACTTAATAAGCGTCACTCCGCCAAAGGGGCCGACCCCTAGTCGAGGCCGCGTGCACGTGCAGCCGTTTAGCGGCCCCGACCTCGTCGACAGCGGACTTTCCCCAAATCTGCAAAAAAAAAAAAGAAAAAAAAGAAAGAAAGAAAGACAGAAAGACAGAAAGAGAAACGGGAGAGCAGGCGAGACCTGCTGGTTGCTTCGAATGCAGGTGCAGCCGGGACGCGGCGACCTCCTCACCTGCGTCGGGGTGTAGCCGGCCCTCGGATCGTTTCTCCCGATTAATGCGACCGGTCAGATACTCCCCTCCCCCCCCCCACAAAATCCCGGATTTCCTTTTATTATTCTCCCAATAAAGAAGCTGCAGCTGAACTTCCGACTCCGTTCCCTCTCTGTCACTTCCTCCCCTCTTACCTGAGCGCGGATGCCCAAGCAAGGCAATCGAACTTCCTTTGACAATCGAATCGATAAATGCTGCTACCCTCCTGCTAATTTTTCTCCTCGTACGTCCTTTATTTATATGACTTTTTGCCGCCTGCCGATTCGACGCGCTGGACCGACTTTATTATGTCGATATTTCATGGCGACGAGGCCACACCGGAGTCTCCTCTCATTCGTTAGAAATACGATTTCGCTCGATTCTCAGCGATCCTCTCACTTGTACACGCACCAATACCAACCAACATTCCCTTACCTAGATCATAGCTAGGTAACTGTTAGTATGTATTAGTCGCGCGAAGGGCGAGGCGAAGGAAGAAAAAGCTCCGCTCGAAGCTTTCGAGACTCGCCACCGCCCCCACCGCCCCCACCGCCCACCGCCCACCGTCGCCCACCGTCGCCCACCGCTACCGCCGTCGCATCGATCCGGAGCGTCAGCTTGTAGTTATTACTTGAATTTGTGCAGCTATAGCGATTTCGGCACTCCAAAACTCGCTCCCGAGTTAGAGATTTGCCAAGGGGATATGGTGGTATTAATAATACCGAGAGCGGATATTCCCTCCTAGAGCTATCCTTCTACTTTCATAATCTTATTTATTTTGAAAGATTAGAGGTAGAGGAGGCGCGCCTCTCTCCCTCTCTCTCATCTCTCTCTCTCTCTCTATATATATATATATATGTATATATTACGTATGAATGTGTCAGAGCTCGTTGTGATTTTTGACGGTAAGTTAAGGATAACGAGGGCGAGCAACTTTAATTAATTACACGAATTCACAAGGACCGAGGCATTAAAGTACCCATATATATATATATATATATATTAAAATGGTCTTGTTGGTAAGCCGTAGGTGGAGAATTGGCTCGTGATAGGAGAATTAAGCTCGAACAAAGAATATAATTGCGGGCATTATTCTGAAGGATCCCGATCCCGTGACGGATCCCGGCCGATGCCGGCTGATGCGTAATGGTAACGTGTCATAAGCGCGCAATTTGTCGGGGCGATGGGGCCGAGAGGGGCGACGGAGAAAAGCAGCGGACCGGTCGCCGAGGGAAGGCTCACGCCGTTGTAATAAACAAGTATGACGATCCGTAATGATATTGTATCCCGTAATCGTGGAAAATCTGCGCTTTCACCGAGTCTCGCCCGAAATCACGAGCGTAATAACTGATCTCCGCCGCAGCCACCCCTCCCCCTCCCTTCATCCCAATAACCCCAATCACAAATAACCCCAATAACCCCCCAAACTCCACCCCCTCACGACGCCGTCAAAGGGACGAGCCGGTGACGTCGGTGGATAAAAAAAGGGAAACGTCACTCCCCCCCCCCTCAATAACGCCATCGCCATCACGATCACGATTCTATATTAATAATATTATGCACCCCAAGTGCTGATGGCGTTGCAGGGTGCTGGGGACGGCACTGCCGAGGGGGAGGGGACAACTCCTTCACTAATGTCGATTTAATTAATTTCGCCAACGGCTTTGCAACACTGCTCCGTATCCTCCACACATCCCCCCTGCCCCTACCCCTACCCCTACCCCAATAACCCCTGCTGACCCCATGAGGTAGCAAGTACTTCCGGCGCTCGGCGCGACTGTCGGAAGCTGGAAGAAGGGGCTCGGACTCGAGGAAGATCCGATTATCTTCTCTTTACTTTTATTGAAAGTATCGGAGCGATTATCCGATAAGCGGATTTATCCTTTCGGATAAATAAGCAAACACTACGGATATTAATATACGGCTGCTCGCCCGGCAATTTGTCAGGGACACCTCCCCCCACCCCACCCCACCCGCCCTCGCTCCTGTCGCTTGAGCTTTGACGCGCCCCTTCCAGCCGTTCTCGCGAGGCCCTTCTTCCAAGTCGACCGAGTGAGATGGCCAATCTCACCGTTTCACCATCGATTAAAGTTATTACAACATCGACGACTTACTCGTGACCGAAGTATTAAAAAAACTCCATTGTCGTAACCGGCATCTCCGATGAATTCGTATAAGGAGTACGATGCACCTGACGAGTACACGTAAGCAGCGTAAGAATCCGCGTCCGAGTAATGGTCATTAAATTTATTTATTAACATTGACGACGTCTTCGCAATAGCTATTGTAAAATAAAAATATTGCTTCTGTGCCCTCGCGTACCTTCACACGAAACTTAAGTCTTCTTCATCCGTTTAAAACTATTTTTGATTTCATAAGTAATTCTACGTCGGATTGAAAAGCTCCCGAAATCCTTCCACGTGTAATTGTATCCGACATCCCTTGATAATACTCCGCTTTACTACTTTGGAATACGAATCGCTTGCTACGTTCCGCGTCGGCTGCTATCCTCCAAATACAAATACAAATACAAATACAAATACAAATACAAATACAAATATAAATGTAAATGTAAATATAAGTACTAATAAGTTGTAAATACAATCTTAGATGTACGCGCGATAATAAAAATCAAACGAGCGTCAATACAAGAGCAGATTAGCCAACTGGTTTTTACTTGGGATTTTACTTGGGACTAATAAAACGCTGCTGGCTCTGCTATTGTTAAATAATGTCTCGAATTGTACGTATTAGTTTGATAATCCCTTGACCGCTCGCTTTATGATTAATCGCTCGAATGTATTGCAGCGGTCCCTCCTACGCTCCTTTAATTTATACGACACGTATACGACATATACGTATACGTATATATACGTATATATATACGAGACAAGCGAATTTCGTTGTTATTCTTAATTTAAAAGCGAGTTTGAGCGAGGCAGTGAGTAGTAATTGAGACCTTGGAGATGCTTTCTATCAGAATATACTCATTCTATCAGAGAAAGTTCATATTCCTGGTATTCCTTATACGTTGAATGAATAATGACAGCGTTTGTTAAGAATTGCATATGTAGCGAGCCTACATATGGGGGGAGGATGCTAAGGGAAAGGAAGAAGGTCGGTCAGCAGGTACGGGGAAGGGGCTGGAGCGGTGGAGGCAGGGGGCTCCGCAAGGAACGTGGGCGAGGTTCCACCCTACGAGTCCGAGGGCTCCAATGGCGACGGAGAGAGGAAGAGTTGGACCCTCTCTCGGGCCAATGGGAAGCCGGCGGTCGTGCGCAAGTTCCGACAACACCTCCGACTCCTACGCGACCTCGCATGTGTGGACCCGCGTCTCCGTTATACGGAACGCGAACGCGTTTCCTCGGTCCTAGGGGTGGACAACGACGCCGGCGACCTTTGTTTCACGTAAGGATGTTCTTGACACGGGCGTTAGCCAGCGCTGGCTGGCTACCTGGCGTACCTCGCGGATGTCACGGAGACTCCCGGGGACGACGGGTATCCTCCTCGTAAGCCGAGGAGCTGGCAATGCACGCGCACACAAGCTCCGGCCTCGTTGGTTATTGGGGTCTGGGGGGGTAGGAGTAGGGGTCAGAGCAGAGATTACGGGGTGGCGGAGTCGTAAATAATGCCGAAATCGGAGATTCGGGGGATCGTGTCTGGGGAGGTGTCGAAAGTGGACGAGGCTGCGGAGCGAAGGGGCGTGTCCGGGATGAAGGGACTCGGGCACGCGAGACTCGGTAGCGAAAGCATTCGCTGGCGATGCTCCGCGGAGTGCGGATTAATGCAGGATTAATCCTCGGTTGATCGCGTGCAGTTGCGCCGAGTCGAGCCGAGAATCCAACCTGGGGATATGAGCTACCCCGAGACGCTCTGGGAAATAAACGGGAATCAAGGGCCAGTAAGTGAGGCTTGTATTAGTAACGGTCTACCTGGTGAAGCTCGAGTGTCGGAGCTCGGCCGATCCGAAGCTGTTTATCGTTTTCCCTCCCCATCCCCGAGGAAAGTAACGAATGTCGTCGTCGTCGTCGTCGTCGTCGTCGTCGTCGTCGTCGTCTCGCGTACGTGCGCTCGGGCCTAGAGTCAGAGCGGAGCTGCGATATGCAAGAGGGAACGCGGTAGGCCTCCTTCGGGTGTGAAAAAAGGTGTGAGGAATTTTCGTGTCGTGGGAGGAAGAATTAAATGATTTTATTGGTTAGACCGACAACTCCTATCTACAATGATTTATGAAATAAACATAGTCGTGATAATGTACTTTAGCGCGTATTATAACAACGTGAGTATTTTTAAAATAAAAAGGAATAATAGCTCGTGGTTATTGGGGGGGGGGGCCGGGAAGAAAGAGATTTACTTCGATATAATCGTTTCCGTGCTTGAGTTTATTTGGTCGAGTCGGTCCGGGCGGGTCGAAGCTCTCGTCGACCCGAGCTCCCGCCATCTTTTCACTCTCTCTCTCTCTCTCTCTCTCTCTCTCTCTCTCACTCTGTTGATTATATCTATCCGGAGCCCTTAGGGAGGCCTCCTCTACGTCCAAGCCTTTCGCGGACTACATTGACTTTTCTGACATGATACAGGCCATATCGACGAGTACTGACATGTCGCAGTACGTGGCCAACGACATCGGCACTTATCCCATGTGGGACAGTTCGGTTTTGTATCCGGCGGCGCCCCCTCCCACCCACTCACACATCAACGAGCACGGACTCTACAGGCAGCCCTGCGCGCTTTTGCACCAAAGGTGAGAGACACTACCTACCTACCGCTCCCCCCCCCTCCTACCTCAATACATCTTGCGTCTCTTTTTGCCTGTCCCTCACCACCACCCCCCCGCCCCCACACACCCTTTCATGTAAAACCGATCGCCTCGCATATCATCGAAGCGAGCCACTGCTCCGCTATTGATCTTTGCTACGATTGTCCACCATGACTCTTTGCCGCCCTCGCACCTCCCGCATTCATCGGATCTACACTATCATCATACCACTACTAGTAATATCAGAGCCACGGCATTCACGGCATTATCTTTATGCTTCTTTCTGCTCGCTCCAAGCCTGTCTTACGCAAATACAGAGTCACAAATATTTACATTATTTACGATTTTCTCAATCCCGAGATTTATTATGCACTTATTATCAAGTTTATTTTAAACTCTGTATAAAAGTTAAATTAACTGTCCTTAATTTCGGAGCTTATTATTATTATTCTACGCATAAATCCATTGATTCTTTGACAAATACGACTAGTCTACGTAACTGAAATCCAAATTTCAACCACTTTTCAAACTTATTACCATCGCCTATACAACCATCAAAAATAACTAATGCTGACAACTATACGAAATATTTGTGTGTGTATATATATATGTTAAATTAGCCAGATTTTGTACATGTATTGTGAAAGCTTTTATATCTAAGATCTTGCAAATTATGTAAAAAAAAAAAAAAAAAAAGAAAAGAAAAGAAATAAAAAGAAAGAAAAAAAAGAGCTTAAAAAACCACTCAAAAGGTCTGAAAATTGAGTTTACATAGGTAGTATTATGTTCTAACATTAAAGTTAACGATAAGAAACTTTGGTTTCATAACGAGGTCATAATTAATTTAATTAATCATGATGATACTTAGAAATTTCCTTTGTAAATCAAGTATACGGCTTATAGTTATTGCTAAGGGAATGCGAACTAATACGTTTTTTAGCAGAAATTGGGTAAAAGGATAATACTTTATAATGTACATACATATATATATATGTGCGCGCGCGTGCGTGTGCGTTAGGAGAAAAATCATTGGCAGTACGTGTTGCAGAATCAATAGAAATTTATTAAAAATAATAATGAAACGCCAATAGTATAGATATGGAAATAAATAAATTAACAACGTGTCGTTGTCAAAACACGGAATCGTAGTAACAAATTTAATATGAAATTACATGATATTGCAAAATGTTATCGAACAATTCAAATGTTGTCGACATAATAATCCCTAATAATGAAAAGGCATATCACTGGACAACAATAACAATAAGATTTTTATTCGCCAATCGAAACTTTTGTCATTGGTCAGTGTATTTATAAACATGCGTGCACACGTATATACGATTTTTTGGTAGGCAGTAAAAAAGAAGTTTTTATCTGATGAAAAATAATTCTTGTTTTTACGTGTATAGAGATAGGTATATTAAAAAAAAAAAAAAATTTACTTTAGACGCCATAAAATTATTTCTGTATTTGTCAACAAATATTTGTAATAGATACGGGCTTTAATTTGCCGTTTCTTTCAAATTTCCTTAAAGTAATCTATCCCCCTACCTCCCTCTCACCCTCTCACCCCCCCGCCACTTTTATTATCTAGCGTCTAATATTTAAAAAATTTCTCGAGATACATAAAAACCTTTTGAATGTAGTACATCGAGTAAAATCAAATTAAAATTCTCGTGGCTTTCGTTCGACTCGATTCGCGAGTCATTACCAACGAATCAAATATTTCGCAATAACATTCGATAAGTTTGATTTTAACAATATAAGTTTAAGGGATCGGATAAGCTTTATCCAATCTCGCTCCCTCGTCTCAGTGTTTCTCTCTATGCTCTCTGCTTCTCTGCTTCTCCGGCAAATAGAACAAAAGCTAGATTTACCTAATTCGTCAATTTGACGAATTAAAAAGTTAAATTAAAAATTTATCCCAGTCAAGATAAGATGTTATTAGTTTTTCATTAACTACGAATCGCTTGGCATAGATCACATATTAATTTCCCTGTTACGGCTTCGCCAGATTTTCCTTTTAAATCTTAATATATTTTAACTTCCCATGGGATTATTAATACGAGATCGTATAGAAATGCATAAAAGTCAATTTGAATCGAGTCTAGTTCGAAACGCATGGCATATGATATAAGGATGTTTGATTCCGCGGAGAAATTTGTTTATCCGGTACACGCACGATAGCGCGTTCGTTGTTAGTATTGGCATTCGCGATTAACGTAATAATGTGGAAACAACGTAACGCGAGCCACCATTACACGCCCTTGTGATATTTATATATTGTTGTTATTTGTCAATAATATTCGTGTAGCAGCAATTAATTCAAGCGATTAAATACGTGCATTGCAACGAATTGACGAACGATGGCTCGAAATACTAATCGGAGGCGTTGTTACCTTACCCGTTGCAGTCGTTACACGCAAAATGGACGATCCCCGAACGTTCCTTCATCGACGACGAAGAAGCCAAGGCGGAGGGTGGCCACCGTCTCACAGCGAAGGGCCGCCAACATCCGCGAGAGGCGCAGAATGTTCAACTTGAACGAAGCTTTCGACAAGCTGCGTCGTAAGGTCCTTACAGCTTTTTTTACAATCTTCATTACCTTATTAATTATTTGACTGGTTATTTATTCCCCGAGCTTCTTCGTCCCTTATGGGATCCTTTCAAGGGCAAACGGCTCTCCCTCCACTTTCTAAATAATTTATAATTCTCTTCTTCTTTACGTTTCCTTACTTTTCTTTTCTTTTCTTTTCTTTTCTTTTCTTTGTATCCTTCGGTACAGATAGTTTTTAAAAAGTCTATGCAAAACAGTTTCTATATACACCCAAAGTATTTCCCCAAAAGTTTCTTGTTGTTGTTGTTGTTGTTGTTGTTGTTGTTCTTTAATGAGCAATGGGCGTATCAAAGTCTCAAAGACTCGTAGTAGTAGTAGTAGTAGTAGTTGCTTTTCAATAAAAAGGGCTGGAACGAACACGAGAGGAAACGAATGAGTGACCCGTGACGATAATAACGTTGACGAGCGAGTGACGATCGAGGATTCGTGAAATTATACAGGGTTTATATGGTTTCGCAGGTGCCGACGTTCGCGTACGAGAAGCGACTGTCGAGAATCGAGACGCTGCGCCTGGCCATAACTTACATCGCCTTCATGGGCGAACTCCTCGGCATCGAGCCCAACAGCCCCAGGCCGGAGTACATACCCAGGGAATATTATCTGCCCACGAGTTAAGAGGCGAATAGCTCCGGAAGGACTCGGCAGGACGCGCCAGGACTCGCCAGGACTCGCCAGGACTCTGCAGGACCGAAGCTTATTTATATATATATATATAGATGGACTTGTTCTTGCAGCTGGAGGACATCGTAACGTCCTCTCATCTCCGCGACTCATTATTCTCATGCTCGTACTCCTTAAGGACTTGCAGTCCTACTTTTATTATAAAAACTCTCTACACTTTGCTCTCACTGGTCAGATCCGTATCCATCGTTATCATCATTATCATCGTTATCATCATCGTGTTTCGGTAGTGTCAGTATCCAAATTCACATTACGCTTATTTTGCGAAGAATTTTTGTTTCCATCAGGAAAGTGGAATACGAAGACGATTTTTCTTTTTTTCTTTTTATATATATATATACTCTCTGTCTGTCACTTGTAAGCCTAAATTTTCTAAACATTTAAGGTTATATTCATAATTAAGTAAGTTTTACAAGTCATAGCTTTAACCAATTAATTAATTATTAAGATTGATATTATAAGTCGAGCAATACGAGCGATAAGTAATGACGTGTATGAATCGCAATACGTTAATGTAAAATGTATACGTGAATATTAACAAAGCTAATAACATTTTAAATAAGTAACGGGAGAACGTTAATTCACTTGTTCAATTACACTACTCCACTTATAAGTTGTTATAAGCGAAAGGATTTTAAGGCAAAATTTCTAAACGAAATCTCTAGGTAAAGAAAATATATAATCAAAAACTATTGTACTTCTATTTCCTTATTTATTAATGTAATATTTCGGCACTTATTTATTTTCATCCGATGGTCCGATTAATTGTAAAACGTATCGTAAAAATTGAACGACCCTTTATCGTAATATAAATATTATGCACAATATTACTTAAAGACGTTATGTTTTATTGAGATACTTTTCAATAAATTGCGTATTTTTTATATTATTTGATAGTCAACGACTTTTTGTATATACGGATAATTTCTTGGTACGTAATGTGAGCGTCTACGACGTACATGCACAATTTGTTTTTTAGTAAATATTTAATTACGAGGTATTTTATATTATTCAGAACATTAAAATATTAATTGTTAAACTTACGTATTCCAATTAACGATAATTTTTAATACTTCAATGAGTAATAATGTAAACAAATACTTTAGTGTACGTAGTTATTTATAAAAAAATTTATTGAAAATGGTTTTGGAAGTTTTATACATAATTTTATTTATATTGTAAATGTATACGTGCACGTATACATATTACAAAGGAAGAGTGATTATTATTTTTTTATTACTCATTAATTAAAAAGTTATTACATAAGAGTACGTTATGTAAGTTCAATATAAATTGAGTTACGAATTAAATGATTTCATTATTAATTATTGAATTAATTTTTTATAACTAAGATAACTAAATGTTTAGTGATATTATTTTTTTCCTTATCATCTAGATTCGATTATGTTTTATCAAATACAAAACAGTTTTTCTCCATAAAAAGCATACATGTTTAATCTCATGTATCAACTAAAAAATCTCTTAAAACCCCATGAATTAAGCTTATTTAAATTAACTTTATGTTTATTTTGATTTAATTGAGTAATTTTAAATTAATACTACATTTATGATAAATTTATATTTTTGTTATATACGTCGCCTACATTAGCTCGAAATAAATAGAGCGGCTTAATTCTAATTGCAATAACAATGATTGCTGATTATTTTAATATAAAGGTCGTTCGAATTCCAAAATTGAAAGGGAAAAAATTATCATAACTAATTCATCCGAAGCCCTTTACAGTATATGAAGATATAATTTTAAATTATAAACAACACTTTAAGATTGTTATTAAGAGGTGTCAGTTCCTTAGGTTTTCTAATTATCGTTGAAATTTATTCTATCCGCATTATAAAATCAGGTCCAAAGTAAGCTATGTTCGTTATATTAATTACTTCTGTGCATGAGATGCACGAAAGTTTTAAACTTTTGTAAATGTCGATGTGTAACGGCGTAACAGTGACAATACAATACATTCTCTAATATAGGTTTATAAACATTTTGACGGCGAAGGAAATGGATTTTTATATATATATATATATATATAATCTCATAAATACTTCAATGTTTAAGACAATACAGTTATTTTTTCCGCGTTATCAAGAGAAAGACAATAAAAACATATTTTTAAGTGTCAACAATCCGACTTGAAACGTGACGTATTATTATTGTAATGGATCGCTTGGTATTATTAAAATTTCGAGATTAATAATTCAAATAATAATGTTTTTGTGTTTTGTGTTATTGCATTACTGATATAAATCATAGATTAACAAATTTACTGAATAATACTGTAGTTCTTTATTTATTCAATGAACCTTAAATGTATTTGTTGTTAGTAAATCCGATTTATCTCGTGTAATAATTACGTAAATTATGTATGTAATTAACCTTGAATGTTTCATGAAATTCAATGTTTCAGATAACTATTGAAGATATTAAATCTCATTTAGTCCATTACGATCTGAAATAAGAATAATTTCTTAAATAATTACAACGTCGTGCAGTGAATGGTTGATTATCTTGCGAGAGAGTATTGAGAATAATATAGTTCGCGGTTCGTAGCGAATGAAGCGAATGGAAGGACAAAGATTGGCAAGTTTTCGAAATTTTGTCTTAATCGTAAATGGAATCGCAAGAAATTTCGAATTGAAGTACTTGATGTTCAATTATCAATATGTAAGATTATTAAGATGTAAGACTATAAAAAAAATTTATATAGGCGCTAAAATTTAAAAGTCTCGATCAAATATTTATCTAATAAAACGAACAAAAGCCATTATTTCATTTATTTATTGCTATTATAAAAATGAAACTATAGGGAAAACATAATAAAAGTAATAAGAGTAAAAAAAAAAAAAAAAAAAACTTCAATTCAATTACATTACATTAAAATTTATTAATGTTTTACAGCCGCTAATAGCACCGAAAGTAAAAAAATTTTAAGAAACGTAATTTTTAACTACATTAATATAATTCTTGTTTCAACAGCTTTTGCACAATAGAATATTTTACAGATAATTTCTTACGAATCAGAAATTCGTCACTTATTATTTTTTATTTTTCTTATTGTTGTATGCAATTTGTTTCAATTGCGTTAAAAGAAAATTTGGTTTTTGATGTGTTTTTTTTTTATTATTATTATAACTGTGCACATCCAGTTTCATAAGTATTTAATTTATAAATGTATTGGACGCTTTATATATATATATATATATGAAAAAGAATGTGTACGCACGCGCGCTCGAAATATTTATTAAGATTGTATATAATGAATTTCCGAATATTTTACTGCTCAAATAATGTTCTTAAGATTATAAAAATATTTAGGTGACTCGGGCAATAAAAAATTTTGAGAACCGAGCTACACTAAAAAAAAAAATTATCTTTTAATTTTTCTGAGATATTTCAAAAACAATGGAGTACATTCTATGCCAGAATCGTCGTACTAATTATACATTATATTTTATAATATTCGTAATCAAAAGGAACTACATAAATATTTATATGTAATATTTTACAAATAATTTATGCGCAATAATAACCTATAATAAAAAGATTAATGATTTATACTCTTTTTTTTTTGTTTTATAACCTAATTACTAATGTAAATGAACCGAATGAATTTTTTGGTAAACAGTATATTAAAAAGAAATTAATTCGATCTTAGAGTAACGACTATTGTTTCGTCATTCCTGTAATAGTATTGACATTCATATCTTTCGCTCCGTGTCAGAGTAGTTTTAGGATTACTTTTGTATTTTAAAAAAAAAAGTTAATTTTCTATTCCGAATAGAATAAAAAAAAGAAAAAAAAAGTATCACCTACAAAAGTTTTTCGAAAAAGATATGAACTATATGCTTCAGTCGGTAATGTTTTGATTTTTTATATGAATAAATTCATTAGTATTATTCTCATTGCTTTACGTAGTTTTGACAAATCGATAATCTTTTTTTTTATTTAATTCCCGCAGATTTATTTACATCGACGTATATAATATCATCATAAATTTGCTTGTAATTTTTTTTTTTTTTTTTAATACTTCGCATGTCTTTGTTATTATTATTTTTATTATTGTTGTTATTATTGTTATTACTATTGCTATTATTATTATTATTTATTATTATTATTATTATTGTGAATGACAATGGCAATCTTCGTCTCATATTATCGTGAATGGGCGAGGGTGTAGAGTCGGAGCGGCTTTTGAAATAACAAAGGAGACACAACACGAGCTTCGTCTTTAGTTTTTATTATTTCGGTCTCATTGAATGTCTCGTGGCGAACTTCCACATCGTTGGCGAACATCAGCGCTCAAAAAATTGGCCCGCGATGGAGGGAGAGGGACTTCGGATACGTCGATCCCCTGCGACATGCGTGGGGGTGGGGGGGAGAGTAATTGGGCTCCAACGGTAAATTTTACCGTTACCGGGTGCACGTAGATTTTCCAGGCCTGCTAGACAAGTTGTGCCTAACATCGGTAATTGTACTCTAATCGATTTATTTAATTCATTTGCTTCTGGACAATATATGTTCTGCTTATTTATATTCTACAATGTAAATACGCGTTCTTAATTCTTAAGGCAAATGATACGTGTGTACATTGATTTACGAAATTCGTAAAACCTTAAATATATATGTCAACGTGTTATTTTTATATAAACTGCTAAAGAGAATAAAGTCATTGTATTTATAGGCTAAGTTGCAAAATTAGCCGATTGTCAAAATCCAATAATAAATATACATATATATATATATATATAAAGACAAATAATGAAAAGCAATAGATCGTTCAGCTATAGATCTTGATTAGTATCGAATCGTCAATGTCTATTATTAGTCTCAACGAAATTCATTATTCTCGTAATAAACGATGCCTAGGAGATGATGATCCACAAGAGCTTGCGACGCAAGGCTTTTTACATGCGACGTTTGTATTTGACAACTACAACCCCAATAACCCACGTGTACACAGCGGAGACGAAAAGGTCAAAGCGAGTCTAAGTTTAGCGGTAAAAACTGCACAATAAAGTAACAATTATATTTGAAAAGAGACGGAGTTAGAGGAGACGTGCGTTATGAGGTGATTGAGAGGTTGGCTCTCAGAGAGAGAGAGAGAGAGAGAGAGAGAGAGAGAGAGTGAAACAAGCCAGGGGAGTAGCGATATGGAAAAAGTGGGAGACGAGGAATCCTATAAATAGCGATGAATCTCAGGTAGACGGATATTTTATATTCTAAGTTTTTGCAATGATTTGAGAAAACCTACTGCGTCTTCAATAAAGATTATTTTACTTTATCTATTTAATTATATTCCTAATTCTATTTCCGTAAATTTTTTTGAAACACCTGCTGCACTACAACAAGGTTTATTATAATCAAATTTTTTTCTATTGATTTTATAACTTATTTACACGTCTATGTATGCAAATATTTCTTCTTATTATTATTATTATTAATTGACGATTCAATTACGAATCCTCAATAATTTCAAATCAACAGTAAAACAATTCGTCGAAATTGTATCTGAAAGTACGCGGAGGGTCTGATATTTTGTAAAAAATACTTATATGCTTGATGGAATTAAAGGTTACAGTTATTACAAGAAAACATAACTAATAATATTAATGGCATGGACGGGTAATTTAGAAAATTCTGTATACGCGGATACAAACAAGACATGTGATAGTTAAATAAATTATAAATAAATTAAATTTTATTGGTGATCAGTTATTGGAAAAACTTTAACTGAAATACTGAAGTCCCATTATTTTCATATGAAAAGGCAAAATAATTGTGCGTGGACTAACTTGCACTAACTCCAAGCTAGATATGAGTAAATAATAATAATTAAGTAAGCGTATGGGATTTCGCTAAAAAAAAAAAAAAAAACAAGATCGCGATCAACGTTTTTAAGATGTTTAAAGATAATTTTGTTTTTTTTTTTATTTATACGTAATTTAGTGTAAGGCTTCTGGCGGTATTGTCTTTGTAACGTACCATATAACGAATACATGAAACGCTACGAGCCAGATAAATTTACAATGCTAATTCGCCTATTGGAAATTTTTTTTTAACGAGAATTCTTCTATACGCGCCGTATATATATATATATATATAGACGTATGGGTACGAGTGTCTTATGTTTTTAAGTATAATTTAAAAGAAATTAACATAAAAGATAAATCAAAGCTGTTCTATATAGACTTTAGTTGTTTTTTTTTTCTCTAAATGAATGAACGTACGCGTACATAAGAATTTAGCGGAATATTTTTATAAAATATTTTTATAAGCGTAAGTTATTGATATCTATTGAGTCTTGAAGTCTTGAATCAAAAGTCTTGAATAAAGCGAACGTTCGTTGGAATTTCGATTTTAACGATGCATTTGAGTATCGTTAGAATGGTAAATGTAAAGAAAAAAAAAAAAAAAATAAATAAAAAAAAACGTAAGAAACGATCTCAACCTCAATTAAATCTCGAGATTTTCACGGTTCATTAAGTAGTTAAAACATTTAGTAGTATATTTAGTCTAACGCCCATTGACTCGATTTGCCGATTAAAATAGAACGAGTATTAGGTTATCTAATTAAAAGTTTAGACATAATAAGAGCATTTGCGTCTGAGCTAAAGAATATTCCAAGAATTAATAAATTTATATTAAGATTATTATCTTAACTCGAAAGAGTCTCTACGTTACATTATATATATATATACGTATATATAAATAGTAACACGTAACGTAATGAACAACTACACGTAATGACTCGTAATACTAAATTTAAGCACTTATGCTTCTTAATTTACATTTCTCCTGCAGTTACGATATATTTAGACCTTTTGAATACCCATAAACAATCGAGGAATTTAAAATTCCTCTTTTTAAGACAAACTTAGCATTATATAATTAGGAATTCGATGAAACGTAAGGCTTCATAATATTTTTATGGATTTATTATTCGTTACGTAATTCTCTTGTTATCCTTCATTGTCTACGATCGAATGAAATCGAGTATGTTTCATCGATCTTTGGAGAGAGTAAGATGTGTTAAGTACGGGGTGGGGGGGGGTGATGAGGGTTGTGATGTACATAGGAGACTTTTAGAAACGAAATGTTTAAAAGACCCGAGCTCGGATCTATGATATTTATGATAATCTAAGGGGATATTCAATTGGCGAGAAATACACACACGTAACTGAGTAAATTATTTCCTTAGCCGGGACCATTAGCACTTGTGCGTAAATAACGTATTGGGAAACGACATCCACCGGTGTCGAAGGAGGTCAAGAGAATTAATACGACATTCATTTTCTCGGAAAGATGAACGTTATTACGATTTATGGTGCCCCATTGCTCTAAGTTGGCAAATAATCTCAGTGGCTTCTTAAGGATTGTAATACGCCGGTCATAATAAATAATCAATCACCGAATCAAAAATCAAAACTTTGCTTTACAGAGCGAAAACAATTTTAAAATGCACCTACGTAACTTCGGATAATTTTTCATACAGTAAATTGATAAGTATTGATAATTTATTTAACGTCTATTCGAACAAAGGATAAGAATATGCCGTAATAATACGAATCGTTGATGGTATAAATTAATTTAATGGCAAAAAGTTTTAATCGAAATTTGTAAAAAATTGATCGAACCGAAGCGCTTCGTTACAGTTGTTGATTATGCAAATAATAAAAAAATAGCACATCATTTGCATAGAACCTTTTTTTTCAATCCTACAAAATTTTAAACTATCCATACCCGTACAGTAACAATAATAGTAATAATAATATTAATATTAATATTAATATTATTATTATTATTATTATTGTTATTGTTATTGTTATCATTATTATTATTGTTATCGTCATCGGAACGAAATTTAAATGTCATTTCAACTTCAATTTCTCAATACGTTTACGTATATACACGTACATGCCCATACACAATACGGAAATGTTAATTTAATGTAAAAGACAATGTACTTAGTGAAGTAATTATTTTTTTATAATTTACGTGATACATAGTACGACCGATGCGTTTAATAATGAAAGAGAACTGTCGATGAACGGGTAGAGCGTTTTTAGAACCATTACGTTTCTACCATTTCTTTTCAGTCTACCTTGAATTTAAAATATGCAAATTTATTCTACAAGACTAATAGATCATGTGTCATGTAAATTCTTCAAATATCTTAATGTATTCGTAGATTCTTCGGTATATACGTACGTATACACGGGCATGCATTACGATGTTCAAACGAGAAAGAAAGAGAGAAAGAGAAAGAAAGAGAGAAAGAAAGAGAGAGAAAGAAAGAACGAAATAAAGAAAGAGAAAGAAAAAAAAAATCAAAGCAGGAATATGGAATGTGGCATTCGGCATTAACGTACAATCTCATTAGCATAGATTTTATTGTATATAAATTTCGAATTATTTTAAATAGTGCTCTCGGCACACCAGTGCTTCCAATAAAAAAAAAATGATTTTACAGCAGAACAATTACTCACGTAGGGTCACGTAGGATTTAATTCGCAAAGGAGCAAAGCCTACCGATTTATTAAAAAAAAATTATGAATTCTCGTCAATAGAGTATAATAATAACAATAATAACAACAATTGGAATAATAATTAGAATGATAATTGGAATAATTGTAATAATAATAATAGTAATAATAATAATAATAATAATGTGCATGGGCCGATACGAAAGTAAAAGTATCCGACTTATCAAGTTGAAGAAGTTTATGTGTTTGTCTGTAGTAGATAGATAGTAATTGCAAAAGGAAGATGGATGGATGGACTAACAACATCTTCTTCAATATTGTAATAAAGCGATAAGACTCATTGATATACGCTCGCGATAAGGCTTACCAACAGGCTTTAACATTACTTGACAAGCCACGAAGAAGTAACACTTCTCTCTCTCTCTCTCTCTCCCCTCCTACAGCCTTCTCCTCGCGCGGCGATAAAACTAATTTACAATTGCCGTGTTGTATGTATTACCCGAGCGAGTATCCGTACATTGTCGCCGACTCGTCGTACTCGCGATGAGTAACGAGTAACGAGTAACGAGTAACGAGTAACGATATTTTGGCACATTATTATCATTATTATCATTATTTTTTATTTTTTTATTTTCCACGAGCCGTGTACTCCTTCCTCCCATTCGGCTCCTCCTCCTCTACCCCCTACCCCCTCCTCCTCCTCCTCCTCCCCATGCCCATATTCACGCACTATGATACAGGCGTTATTTACAGCGACATCTGTTTGTTTCGTTTATAAAAGCTAATCTTAGGTAAAAAGTGTGTATGCGCCCGTTCCACGTATAGCAAACGAGCCTAACGAGCTTCCGCGCGAGGGAAAGGCCCCGATCCGTCTATCGGTCTATCGACCTGAAGCCATACGGACACACGCGCTCCCACGCGCACAGAGGCACTTTTTTTCTTTCTTTTCTTTTCTTTTCTTTTCCTTTTTTTTTCTTTTCTTTGTATTTGTATTTGTATTTGTATTTGTCAAGCACACAGTCTTGTAAGCACTTAGTGGCCGGGGCCTTATTTCGAATGAATAGTCAGTAGCTCGATGTTCTCCTTGGCCTTCCTCGCCTTCCTGTCGCTCTTCTCCTTGCGCAGAAAGTCCGGGTCGTTCCAGTACTGGACGTCCCCGTCGGCCCACAGGACGAACACGAAGTTGCTCGCCAAGAATACGGCGCATATTATCCAGAATACGAGCCTCCACTCCGAGAGGGTCTGATTGGGGGTGAGGAGGCCGACTATGTAGGGGGTGAGGATGCCGGTGAACGCCCCTATACCGTTGGTCAGGGCCATCAATGATCCGGCGTAGTTGGGGCTGAGGTCGAGGCCGTTGACCTTCATGCTGGGCAGGGCCGCGCCCATGAGGGTCATGCCCAGGGCGATCATGAGGACGACGAGGAGCCGGTCGCAGCCGGCGTACGAGGCGCCGACGATGAAGAGGGCGGGGCCGACCGAGGCTATGGAGTTGCCGAGCTTCCGCACGTTCGACGTCGACATCCGCTCGCCGGTAATTAGCCAGTCCGCTGCCCAGGAGGTGAGGATGCTCCCGAACCACATGCAGAGGTAGGGCAGGGAGGATAGGTAGCCGTTGTTCTCGATGGAAAAGCCGAGGACGCTGCTCATGTACTTGGGCAGGTCGCTTATCATGGTGAGGAAGCCCCAGCCGTGGCCGATCATCGCCGCGACCAAGGCCCAGACGGGCAGCGAGGAGAGCACGTGCCTCCAGGGCACCTGGGGCGGCCTCGAGTGCTTGTGCTGGCTGAGCTGCTCGTGAAGGAACTTCACCTCGGCCTCGGTGATGAAGGGATGCTCGCTCGGGCTGTTGTAGCATATGACGACCCAGAGCAGGAACCAGACGACGCTCATGCCCCCGAAGAAGTAGAAGACCGCCGGCCAGCCGCTGTCGCTGTAATGGAGAATGAGGCCGGATATCGTGGTCGCGAAGACCGTGCCCAGGGGCGCTCCCGCGAATACCAACGAGCCGGCCTTGGAGCGCTCCTCGATCGGGACCCACTGGGCCAGCATGACGTTCAGGGCCGGGTAGGCCGCACCCTGGGCAAGACCCACCAGCACCCGGAGGATTATGAGGGCGTTAGCACCCCCGTACTTCACCCCGAGGGGCGTGAGTATCGTGAATATGGCGTTCCAGAGTATGCCCAGTCCCAGGGTGTACTTGCCGCCGAATTTCTCGGCGATCATGCCACCGGGGATGTGCGTTATCACGTAGCCCCAGTAGAACGAGGAGAGTATGATGCCCTGCATTAGAAGAAAATCATCCTTAAGCACCTTTCTCGTTAACTCGTCCTCGCCGCTTTCCTCCACTGGAAATTCACCGGTCGGGCACGTCCCCGCACCCCGCGCCGCGAATATCCCGCTCAACTAAATAATCCCTCGAAGTTTATTACCCCCACCCCACCCCCTCATTACCATTCATTCTACTCCTCGTCGAGCTTCGTTGAGTTTAAAGTTATTGCCGATAGCACAAGCGACTGGATAATATAAAATATACGAGCCGTTGTTATTTAAATAATACGTACGAACCGATCATCGTTCGATTTGTTATTCTTTTTTTTCATTTTTTTTTCCTTTCATTTCTTTTTGTGCGCCAGTCACTTTTTTTGCCGCCGCCCGTTTCCCTCGTGCGGCAAGAGCGCGGGATTTTCACAAGCTGTTACGTGAATTCATTCGCGAAGACGATATCGTCCTCGATCGCTTATCGTGCATGCCGACAGCCGAAGTGAGACGAGGGCAACAGGCGTTGCGTAACTATACCATTGAACTTTTTTTACGCGATATTACGAACGATGCGAGTCATACGAGCAGTGTATTAGCAGTGGATTGACGAATGGACGGGAGGGGACGGGATGAAGTAAGAGTTATTATTATTATTATTAGGGTAGAGTCGTCACCTGGGTGTACTCGCTCCAGTCGTAGATGCCAGCGGGATGTAGAGCAGCCGGGGTCGAGGAGCCGTTGGCGGAGGCGGTGGTCCGGTCGGAGGGGCAGGTGTCCCCGGGGAAGGTCGAGGTCTCGTTGCTGGGCTTGGCCATTTCCGTAATGGCTATCGATAGGCAGACCCGAACAGTGTAAGCGCAGAACAGCGAGAAGAAGGTCATTACGACGCAGATCCATCGCTGGGAGAGACCGGAGCCTGCGATCCGAAGCTTCGTCTTTAAAATCTCCTCGACACATTATCGCTCCCGAGGATTAACTGGGATAACGTGGGCGCGAGATGCCGCGAGATGCCGCGAGATGCACGCGACGTATCCTTATAAATCATTCCCTCACGTCCCTTATCGTTACGTACAAAATCAGCACGAACCACGTACCCACCCGTACCTTATCCCCGTCGCGATGGTCGGCCATTAACGGTCCATTAACGTCGCCTTTCAACAACGAGAGGCTTCCGATCTTTCTTCGCGTTCCTCCGCTCCAGAGGGTAGTCGATAATATATACATATATATATATATATTTGTTTGTTTGTTTGTTTTTGTCTTTATCATCGTCGTTATAAATTGCTTTTACGCGCGATAACCATTTCGAGTTGTTGTACGTATTAAACAATGAGCAAAGCAGTAAAGAATGCCTCGATAGCGAAGCTCCGGCAGAACGCGGAAAGTTATAAACGACATGGCACGAAGAGAGATAAGAGGAAAAAGGCGTCGACATCTTCCTTCATTGGCGGCATAATTATCCGAACGCTTGGCTCGGCTTCGGCCGAGGATTTTCAAGAGATCTTATTATAGAGCGGAGGCGAGCCGATGGTTCGCGTGGCCGCCTTCCCGTCGTCCGTCTAACATCAAGCGATGGCGGCGGTGGCGGCGGTGGCGGTGGTGGCGGTGGTGGCGGTGGCGGCGGCGGTGGCGGGGCGGTGGTCGGGGTCGGGTGTCGGGGGTTATTGCGGAGGGCAGAGGGGATCGGGGGTGGATGGGCGGGTGGGGGGAGGAGGGCAGATAAAGCGATAGGTCGATAAGCTATTAAAATGAGATGGGTAGAGCAGTGACTCACAGCAGTCCTTCCATTGGGCTGACATGTTGGGTCCGTCGAGGAGGTCGCTGAATTATGCCGTCGGCGACGCTCGGCGGCTGCGGTCGGCGATTCACCAAGAGATGCACTTGTGCTATCCTCGCCGGGCAGTATAACAACAACGATAACGAACAACAGTAATAGTAATAATGATAACAAGTGTCGATGGTAATAATGGCGGTAAGAGTAGAGTAGTGAGGAAGGAATGTATGCGCGCGAACGGGGGTGAAGCACTTTATTTCGGCTGCCGGGCAAGGTCACGTAATGAGCTCCACGCGGACATGATGATTACCCTCCGGGTTCGGGAAGCGTTAGAGAACTGCTCGAACTTTTTCTCAATTAGCGGCTCCATGCGCACGTGATGATGCTGCAGCTACACAAGACCGAGTGGTTGAGGGGCACGGGGCGGGAGGGACGGGACGGGACGGGACGGCGGTCGGGGGACGAGGGGGGGGGGTTTGGCGGTAGTAGTATTAGTAGTAGTAGTAGTAGTAGTAGTAGCGGGGGTAGGTGGAGGGGAGGGGAGTGGCCGTGGCGACGGTGGTGGTGGTGGTGGTGGTGGTGGTTAGGTAGCTGGAGGAAGAGAAACACTCGCGGGTGAGAAGGGAGAAGGGGAAGGCAGTGAGGAGCATCGAGAGCGGCGAGGTTCTCTTGTGACAACTTGCGAAGAGTTTTACTTTTTCGCGTCGCGAGCTGCGATTTCGCGATATTTAGCCGCACGCATGACTTCCGACCGAGTCACCTCGCGATGTTTAAAGCCCAAGTACAAATGCGGCTACGTAAAATATTTGAGAACGAGCTTGAACCGCTGCTCTCTTCTTCCCTCCCCCCTCTCTCTCTCTCACACCATTACATCCTACCACCACTACCACTACGACTACCACCACCACTACCGCGATGACTACCACCACCACCACCACCACCACCATCACCATCACCGCCACCGTCATCGCTGTCATACTCATCGTTGTCGTCGTCGTCGTCGTCGTCGTCGTCATCGTCATCGTCATCGTCATCTTTTTTCCACTATCTACCTCATACCTATCTCTCTCTCGCTCTCTCTCTCTCTCTCTCTCTCTCTCGTTCGCGCGCACTTTAGCCACATTTCCCCCTCCAGAGCTGCCATTCACTCGCTTATTATTATTATTCCCCACACAAAAACTTACGCTCTGATAAAAGCGTAAGATCCGAAATCTATTTCTGTGACATTCTTCATTCTTCATTCATTGCCTCTCTCGCGTTTACTTATCACGGTAAATACGCGCTGTAAAGGAAAAAAAAAAATCCGTTCAAATTTATTTCTTCCCCTTCTTGCCCTTCTATTTGCCCTTACATTTTCCCCGCAGCTCTACGTTCTTCTATCTTCGGAAAATGGCCGGCTATAGTCATCCTTATGGAAATTATCCGATATTTTTTTTTTATTCCGACTTGACTCCGTTTCGTGCCAAGAAATCCCGTCATTGGCTTCCAATAATATTTATATAAATAATATCCTAAGTCGTATTTAACGATATAAGCGGTGGACGGGGTGAAGGGGGCACATCGTATCGTATCGTGTCGTGTCGTACCTTCGTATCTGTCAATTATCGTTTCATTTATCCCGAGACGAAGGGAGGAGGAGGACATTAATTAGCTCGTCCGCCGATTGGGAACAGCCGAATTGCACGATTCCGCAATCGAATATCTAAAAATAAAAAGCTCGCGTGTAATATGAATTCCTTAGACGGGCGTAATAATAATCTGTACCGATGGACAATATCAATAATTATTTATTCGCCTCGCTTTATCAACGGACAAAGCTATCTAATATATTTCGACACGCGTTCAATAGACCTCTTAGCCACATCGACTTGTTAATAAACGAGAAAATATATTACTTATTTATTTAAACGCGCTCCTTGCGAAGGACGACGCAATATAGACAGTCTATTGGAACGGGAAGAGAGCGGGAAGAGAGCGGGAAGAGAGCGGGAATTTTCATTTCACTATCTCAGTGATCGTTTCATCTAATACGAATTACCATGACGATGGGACGGGTGATCGGTTGATCGCGCGGGGTGGGCTGCGTGGACCGATGGAACGACCGATCGATCGACCGAGAGGTCATTTGTTTATTTGTCAAAGCGATTTATAGGGAGAACGACATTGGTCTCGAGGCCGAGTGCACTGCACTCGAACGAGGCATTGTACCGACGTTATAATGACGTCGCCTCGGCCGTCCGTATGAAAATAACCATAAAGTTGAATAAAACTGAAGAGCTTTACGCGCCGCGTAAATGTCAACGTAACGCAAGTAAAGGCAAAAAGGGGACAAAAAGTCGCATTGTCGCATAAAATAATGATTTTAGAGTAGTAAAGTTGTAGAGAGACTCGCGGGAATGTCGCACTCGTATCGCGGAACTGTAAATCATCGTATTTTTAGATCAGCTCACGGATGTCAGTTGTCAGAATCGCTCGAGGAATGGAATATTTTCGTTAGATCGTTATTATTTCACTTGGTTGTTATAAGGGACAGGGGTGAGCGTTCGTTGTCCTTAGCTCTAAGGATCAACTGGATGGATCGTCGTTGTGGAGCTAATTATCACGGAGTCGGTTGTCTAAAGAGCGCAACTCGATAAAGGGCCTTATTTTGTTATCGATCCCCCCCCGAATGAGTCACCCGTTACCTGACGTCACTAAACGGCACCGTTGACCCTTATTGCAGACGACGGAGTCTGCCGTAGCCGTACGAGGGTAGGGGGCGGGCCGTGGTACCGTGGCCGACGATAAGGATGACGATCCGCTAAAGATACTAACGAGAACGAATAAACAACAATAAACAAGAGACTAATGCCGGCCGCCTACAGTCCTTTAATTCTCCGCTCATTGAGCCTCTTGTTTACCTTGACTCGCCTCGCCTCGCGCTCTTCGCGTAATCACTTGACGGAAATTTACGGGCAATAATCATATAAGTTAGTCGGGTTCTACTGAGCCATGAACCTCGTGTCTATCTTCCACACGTAAGATCCTCGTACTCGTAGCCGTTTCGTAGCCATTCGTTCCCCCCCCCCCTCACCCTTCCATCGCCGTTTCCTTTTTTAAATCGGCAATAGCCTATTTATATATTTCCATCGAGCAGCCACGATCAATCGCGCGTTTCTGTCAATCTGACAATTAATCGACGGCGCATCAACGGCTCTCTCAACGGCTCTCTCAACTCCTTAGCGCCGGCGTTCAATTACATTACGTGCACCTTACGTTACGTGAACCGCTCCGGCCACGTACAACTGCGGCTAAACCAAACGACGTCATTTTACAATCCTCATTCCCCGTTCGCGAGTCCCTTTCTTTCTTTCTTTCTTTCTTTTTGTCAATTCCCTCGAGTATTTATTTGTATGAAAATCCGATATTCTACGTCCTGGATTATTTACGTTGGAGCCGAGGCCAACGACGTCTCGTCTCACTCGTCACTGTAGTAGATTTTATTCATTTTTATACGTAAGCCTTCCTTTCTAGAGCACGGCTTATCTATGTATTGTCAATGTTACATAAGTACATTCGGCATAATCTAATTGATAATACAATTGATAATCGTAAATATTCATTTGATTATTTATCGCTTTATTTATTTGGCGATTTTATTGGCGCGCTTAGCGTTAACGTAAAAACCATAATGTCATCCTACCGATTGTACGTACTCTTCAACAAGTTAATTGCGTATTACGTAACGTTCGATTGAACAAGTCAACTTTGCGCTTCTACGTCACTTTTCCTTTTTTTCCGTTTTTTCCTTTTTTCCTTTTTTCCTTTTTTCTTTCTTCCTCTCATACGAAGTCTCGCTTTCAAGTTGACCAATCAATAATAATTTCCTTACTTTTTATTATAATAATACTACCAGCAACTTATTTACAATATCGTTATTTCAATTTTTCCAAAGAATAAATCGACCAGAAATGTTTAATTTATTCGGTTTCTCATGCAATAATGATAACAGACCCCCACAATAACAAATAATAAATAATAAGTAATAATTAATAATAATTCTTATTCACAAGTCACATATTATATACTCATTTTCTATCTCCTCAACTATTGCGTTTCGTTCATATATATGTACATATGTACATACGTACGCATGCTTATTAATCAGTGAGTGCGCTTGCATTACTACACTCGATGATATTCTAAGAAATTAAAATTGCGTTATTACTATAATCTAATGAAAGTTTCCTTTTGACAAAATTATTAAGAGAATAATAAATAATACTATAAGCTGAAATAATAAAATTTATTAAGTTTTTAATTGCGAAATTTCATAAATATAGGACGATAAGCTTATCATTGTAACAATATACTAAGTCTAATCTATTACGGAACTCGTTGTTTTTATCTAATTTGTGTAGTAATAGTTTATGACATTCGCATTAGATCTAATTCGATTAATTGATTTATTATATTTTACGTTGATTTCAATACCGAGGAATTTAATTTAATAATAAACGAAGAAGATATTTTTTAATAAAAAAGATAACCGAATTAACCCACAAAAAGTTTGAAACTTTTTTTACAATTTATAAATTAATAAAAATTAAGGATACTCCGTATGATTTCGCGCTCGTTATTGTTTGTTGTTACACAGTTTTCAGCCTAATTTTATATCATTTCTATTTGGAACATAAAGAGATAATTATTTGTTTTTCCCGAGGAAAGTATTTTTTCATTTATCCATGAAACTTATTTATCATCTAAATATTAATATATATTTTATACTCAAAATTCATTTTTATACTCTTTAGTATTATAATAAATCTCTCTCTCTCTCTCTCTCTCTCTCTCTCTGTTTAGTTCTTTCAACACGTTTTCTAATCTAAAAATAATTAATCTTTACAAAAGCAAAAAAAAAAAGAAAGTAAAACACAATATTATCGTATTAGTTGTACATTTTACAGAATAAAAAAGTGATTTTTAATCTAATATCTTAAAATATCTTCAGAAACATTGATAAAATAAAGTTTTCGTATGAATTATTATTTTCAAAAAGAATTTGCTTAAGAACTGTTATAATGAACGTATTTCTAAACCTAATTAATATTTTTTTAAAATTGAAATTAGGTCAGTTTACAAATTATTTAAAAAAATTATAACAGCATAAATGTTCCATTACAATGTAAATGATTATCAGAAATTTCAATTATATAAATAAATATGGTTCCTCATATATATATATATAATGATTTATTTACGTGTACATATAGTTGTCAGAGTATAATGAAATTTCGAAATATATATTAAAATAAATTACAATTTCAAGATAATTTTTTTTTTTAAATCACAAGCGTTGAGATAACAATATTATTATTCTAATTTTTATAAAAATTTATAAAAGCTAATACTATAATTTTCATGTAATTTTAAAGTTCATACAATGGTTTTAATTAATTTTTTAAAACTAATTAAAAAAAAAAAAAAAAAAACATAATAAAATAATATTTTATCATGCAAAGATGATTGTTGAAGATTTACGGACATAATTTATGCAATGTTTCATATCAAGGCCTTAAATAAAATTGATACAGACACGTACACGCATATGAATATTTTCCATAGACCTGCTCTAAATAACTGCTCGTATCAACACATGTATAATTAAAGCATTTCTTACAAAATAAGTAATTTTACTCACATTAAAAGCAAATTTTATAAAATTTACGTCACAGATTTCAAAATAAGTATAGTATTATAATTTATTTTAGCAACCTTTATACAAAATACACGCGTTTAAAGATTTTTGCTGCGATTCACTGAAAATTATCATCATAATATTGAATAAATTTAATAAAATCCAATTAAATTTGATTAGGTATACGCTAAGTGTTGCCACTTAATTATTGACTTAAATTGACTTAAAAACTTTAATAACTAATAACATTAAATTTATTCGTTTTGAAAACTTTTATAAATAAGAAATTATTCGAAACTTTCAGTATAAAATTAGTTTTGAAGTTGTAATTTTTTTTTTTTTTTTTTTTCAAACCTCATTTAACTTTTAATGTAAGTATTGAGCTTCCAGTTACGAAATATAAAATATAAAGTTTAAGAATTCAAGTTCCAGAATTCCACCTCTCGTTTAAAATTTATTGCATGCTAATTAATTTTAATTATTTCAATTGAATACGTAAGAGAGAATAGAAGCCAATCGAAGCAATAAAACTTCCTATAAAAATCAATAAAATACCGATGATAAAAGTCATTAGCCTAAGCGCTATGCATTTAATTTTAATTAAATTTCTTGTAATTTCTTTTACGTTACTGTATTCCATGCCTTACGAACACTAGTATTTGCAAGTAATGCATAATGCATCTCTTTACAGTACATAAAATGGAAATTTTCCAACGGATTTCTCTTTCCTCGTAGTGCAAAATAATAAATGTACTTGTTCGTTATATTTTATTTTTATCAACAAGATAAAACCTACGAATATAATAACGAATATAATCGTTCCCTACTAACTTATTAGCCGTGTAATAGAATTGTTATTAAACGACGAGATTTTGTTAAAAATACAAAAGCAAATGAAATGTGTTGAGACGTGTTAGCGTGTAACGTAACAAAAACGACGTTAAATGTAGTTGAATTAAATGCAAAGGCATTCCTTCACAAGAGCAGAGCTATTACTAGAAAAATGTGACTAGTAAGTAAGCAGCATTGGAGATCCATGCGCATGTATAAGCACGCCGCAGACAAAGATGGACACTTATACGTACTTATCAGCTCGGGCTTTATCAAGCTCCGTGTATTTACAGTACTTTATTCAGAGTACCGAGGATCGGTAGGGGGGGGGGACACGTTCTTCCTTGATTTTAATAATAATTAAACGCGCGGCCTTGGGTTTGGTTAATGAATGTTTCCAATCGAGTCAGAAAAAAATTCGATAGAGCGGCTCTCTTTGTCTTAAGGATGGCAGAGGGGCGCGTGAAAAGAGTGCGATGTCAACGGTAAATAATGTCTAATCGGTCACGTTACCGCATCAATGCATGTGCCGTAATAACCGTACAATTGTCGCGAGCCACGCTCGCCATTGTTCAGCTAGGAAATGAAATACGGAATTCGATTGCTCTGCTTCGCCGTTTTTCATCTCACATCCAGCGAGTCCTTCTTAAACCTTTTGTTTTTCCATTCTTTTCTGTTCGTCTTATGCTTTCTACGATTCCTACGGCTCCTCGAAAGCTCAAGAACATCAATACCATGCATATTCTTACTTTGAAACTTACAAACCATTATTTCACTCTCTTGTAATTTACAATCGTTTCAATTACATAGCTTATAAAGGAAAATCCTACAGATCGTGACTGTACGATAATCCTTGTGTGTAAATCTGCCCGAGCCGTATACGCAAAGTTCGTTTATTATTTCGATTACAAGTCAGACTGACTTTGAAAGAAAAAAATCTTATATTCTCTTTGATCCGCTCTGTTACTTAATAAGCGAATGTTTTATCTTTCGCAGTCTTCTCTGAAATATCTGATAGATTTAGAAGGAGGAGCCGATAGACGGATAGACGGACTACTTTATGCTCGTAATAATTTTACTAAGGTGTTTGCGTTTATTGATACTCGTAAGTATACATTGAAGGAATAATAATTGCATTCCAATGTTTTCTCTACGTATTCGCGTACCTACGAATCCGTATGGGCTTTTAAATAAATTAATTTTGATTGCCTGATACATGCGAAGCTGAAAAATTAACTTTCGTCGGTAATGATTTAATTCGTTGCTTAAATTATTTATTATCCTTAATCTGTAAACGCAATAAATTAGACTCGTAGAAGGTACACAAAGAGCTCACACCGCAATTTAGAGTAGATAAATTTGAGGATTTTTTTCAGTTATTTGCTATAAACGACCCAGAAAATCTCGTACGGCTCTTATTATTTTTTTTTTCTTTTCTTTTATTGTAGATCATTAAACTTATATGAAGATAAATATTATGGAACAAGGCTAAAGTGGCTCTATATTTTTCCATTACATTATTATGTCGGATGTCGTAATACGTTCTGATACTCGTGATTCATTAATTTTCTACGCTATTGTTTAAAAAAATAATTCGACTCGACGCTTCATTCGTTCGTACGTAGAAAACTTTTCTAATCTAACGATAAGTCCTCGGGAAACATCGTGGAAAGCTTCGTCGGTAATTGAAAATTATCCATTGCACGAAAAAGAGATACTTTAGCTGAAATCTAAAATGTATTATTGTTAATTGAAATACCATTCGAATGAAGTCCATTCGAGTCATTAAATCGCCGAGAGTAGTGAAAATTTTTTTGTAAGACGATGATTTTTTTAATGACGACGCGATTTATAATTGCGCAGACATGGTACTTTTCATTGTAAATAGTCTGCGTCGTATTCGTAGTGTAAAATCTGTAGATTAAATATTTTTCATTGAACGCATCGGGCGCTCGGATCGATTATATAATACGATCGCGCTACTGCTGCACGATCCTCGCCTACATAAATCATCGTGAAGTGAAAATAAGTTCTTCGCCGCATAAGAGTATTAAAGCAAATTTCTTGTTTTCTTTCTTTTTCGAATTTTACATTATTCAGCAAATATTTTAAAATCAACTATGCAATATTCATATCCCACTAACTTTTTTATTACCTACACTAAGAACTGCTTTTAACCTGGCAGAAGCAAAACTTTCATTTTTGTTTAAATAAGTTAGATTTATACAAGTATGTGAGTATACTTCTCAATCACTTTGAAAATGTATAAAAATTTCTTAATCAACAATGCATTACAGTGTAATAATAATAATAATAATAATAATAATATTTTTTATTTAAAACAAAATTATAATGACCGATGGAAGAACTATTTTACTAATTCATTATTTAAAAAATGGATTTCTTATCACAATGCTCGAGCCTTAAGTATAAGTATTTGTTTTCGTAATTACATCATTCAATTGCATGTTCCTAATCATGCGCGTGTAAATGTAAAGTCCAGATTCTCAATGAATAGTAGTAATTTTTTTTTTTTATTATTTTACAAATGGTAAGCGTATAAATATTATATTTACAATTGAAGTAATGACGTTGTGCAACATTTACATTGTCATCTTCACCTTTAAAAGTGAAAATACAAACGATTACAATTTTTCATTAAAAAAAAAACATGCTTAACGTCAATAGATTTATAACAAAGGCAATCAAAATGGTTGGCGCCGGCTTTTATAATCAAAACGATAATTTGTTGATAAAATTTTAACGTCTCACGGAATCAAATATTTGCATATAATGTATAAGTGAAAACTAATCTTGTGCGAAAGAATCGGGTACACTTGTGTAGTAATTAATGCCACGTTATTTATTTCTTGATAATAAATAAGTAACTTGCGCTTGAATTATTATTATATTATTATTTTGCTTATTTTCTATTCTCACGCCTTATATCCTGCTCAATATAATAACTGCATTAAGTTTTGTACAAACGATATACGAATAACGCATAAAAACATTAACTTATCGAATGATAATGGTAACTGGTATCGGCTCGATACGAATAATACGTATTCTGCAGATTAAGGTATTTATTACCATCGCACGCAACCTGCATTATCGATAAGTAATAACGTTCTTCTTACCGGCCGACGTTATTCATCGTCGTTGGCTCTTGCGGCTTCGTTTCTCTATATTCTGTGATTTCGAGTCCCGGCCGCTAGATGGCACGATCAATTACTTTGCTTGGCCCTTCTCCATACGCCCCGAATTCGAACGATTCGATCATTGGAACGACATATTCTGTACAATCCGATACTGCATAGAAAAACTTCAATCAATCACGAACCCTTGAAATGATAATCGAACGGATAATCGCATTGTCGGCTACAATTGATCCTGCTCATAAGTAATATATGTCACGGGGATCGGGTAAGCTTAATGTTAATCGAATGGTCAGCGACGTTTTTTTTTTTGTTTTTGTTTTGTACAAGGTAAAGTAACAGATTTTCAGATTTTCTTAGTGTACGGATCCTCGAGGGTAAATGTAAATATCCAGTCAATATATCATTTCGTTTTGTTTGTTTTGCTTTTGCGTGAATAAATCATCGGGCCGCGCCCCCGCCCCCCCCCCAACCCAAATCCCGTCCACGATCCTCTGATTCGCAATGATAATTGAGCCGCTGGTCTATCCTCCAAAGAGGAATGTCCGCCGGCGCCATGGAGTTCAGGGCCTCGTGGCGTTCCTCTTCGATTTTCTGCCATGGCGCCTATTCCCATAAATTTCGGCGATCCTCTTTGAAGGCCCAGACGGCCTCCCGACTCTATTTTCCTCTTAAGTACCGAGACCTTAGACTGACGGGATTCGTCTCCTCCCTCGTTATTTTACTTTATTTATATTGTTTTTAATATCGGTCGGGATCTTGGTGTGAGACCCTCGGGACGGTTTCGTCTCACTCCTTTATACAGGTGAACGTTTCTACGGGCAGAGGAAGAAAAAAAAAAGAAAAGAAGGCCACTTACGGCTACGTGCTGCAGTGATTTCACTTCGTACGCTGACATCAGGTCAGGTATCGGCTTACGCCACCGCGTCCGAAGAATAATATCTCGTGCCTGTTTGTCGGTAGTGCCAAGAACGGAAAATGGAAAATCCTCGCGGCCTGATGGTAGGATGTCTGTCGTAGAGAGTCTTGATCAGCAGACGTCCCCGTGAATCTACGTGAGATGGGAATAACGTCGTAGGAGGGGGAGCTCGTGGGTCCAGCCTTCAGAGCTTCACATTAATCGTCCTCGTAAGCATGTGTATCTGCGAGTATGCGATAAAAACGGAGACCGCGCGCACTGGTAGGGACACTGGCCGAAAGGTCGTCCGGGGAGATCCGCACAGACAGAGACGTCCGTGAAATTATATCGTAAATCGATATTCTGGGGTATTTTGAGGATCTTGAGCTTACGTAACGACGCAGACCATCGCGATTCGGCCGACTTACGTTAGCAGTACTCGCACTCGATATAATTAATAACATTTATTGCTTACGTAAGTCGGCCGCTGCCGTCGAGGCTCTCGAAGGGATGAAAAATTATAAAAAGAGCGTGCTCCTCGTCGGATTCAATAGATGCATCCATCCGTAGAAATGGATCGTTCATCTAGGATTACGACTCGGACGGTAATCGTATTCGAGTTTAAACGCTCAGAAGATGCTGCGCGCGCTATCCAGAGATAAATAGTGGCCATATGCCATATGCGCCCGATCGACGTACTTACGCGCTGGGCCGGCTCGATAATTTCACGTGTAATGATTTTTCTGACACGAGCTCGTCATGGATATTATATTCGCGCAAGCGTATGAATAATGGGCAATGACGAGGTAGAGAAAAATTGAACTCCGAGTCTCTGAATAAGCGATAAAAGCGATAAAAGCGATAAAAGCGATAAAAGACTACTTACGCCCTTAGCCGTGATCCCGGCGGGCAATGTTTGTTTGTTTTTGGGGCTGCGAGATCCACTTGACGAAAAGGGTTCATAATCCCCACCTGCCGCGCTCTCGCTCGCATATAAGAGCTCCGTGGATATAACGCCCATGGGCTGGGGTGTCAAGGGGTTCACCATATATTTTCAGATAAAATTAATGGCCTGTAAAACAGTTAATCGCTACATCTCTTGTTAGCTCAATATGCCATGCAATTGAATTGGCCGGGCGAGTAGATTATTCGCGCGCGCGCGCGCGCGCGTACGTGTTATTATTATTTTTTTTTTTTTGCATTTAAAGGGAGCGACATCTCCGTGCTATGGCTTTTTAAAGGTCGCCGAGCTCGTCAACGGACGTCCGTGACTAGGGAGTTTCGAGGGATGGCAGGGCACCTCGTTGTTCGATTCGAATGAGAGACACAGAGAGAGATGGGCGGGGGGGGGCGAGATGGAGAGAGATGTAGGTACGGTGCCGGAGCCGCCGCGGGTGGCGCGAGCCTTGCGCATATGCTTCCCTGCCCACCCTCCCGCCGCTCCTGCCCCGAGAGGATTAACTAGGACCTTATGGGGCCTGGTTAGTTCAGCCAGAACTTCATCCATCGCTTCTTGACTGATAGTCCTGGAGCCGTTCCTCTTCATCTCCTCCTGCGGATCCTCCTTCGGCCAGTTTTTCACTCTTTGCACGGTGGTATTTTTCATTTTTAATTACGGGGGCGTAACTCCCTGTCTGGCCTAAAAACGCTGGCTAGCTCTCTCTCTCTCTCTCTACGTTACGAACGAGCTCTCAATAATCTTGGAACTTTCTACTTTTCCGTCTCTCCTTGTGCCCCCCCCACCCCCCCCCCAATAACCCTCGTGTTTACGCAGCTTGAATTTCGCCTGGGCGTTAATGATTAATTGCCCCCGTTGGAAACCGGGTTCGCTCGCTCGCGCTCCTCGTATTCCGTCGGCGTTGTCAATTACCGCGAGGGGGGCTCGGAGTCTCTCTCTTTTTTGTTTTTGCTGGATCCCTCCTTCCTCCCTCCTTCCTTCGCTTTGATCGATCGCTCCATTCCTTCTGCTTGTACTTTAGCTTGTAACGAGAATACGCGCCACCGACGGACCCTGTCCGTCCGATACGTCATTATTTGCGCTTATTATGCCACGGCGAGTGACTCCACTGTGACCGGCTCCTTTTCGTCATTTTTTTTTCTGTTTTTTTTTTCTGTTTTTTTTCTTCTGTTTTTTTTCCCCCCCAAGCCTTGGACGCTAAGTGACGGCCGTTTGACAAAACATCGACGTCCTTCGATTCCTTTTAATTGAAAATAAAACAAAACAAAAAAAAGAAAAGAAAAAGAAAAAGAATAAGCGGCAGTGATTGCGGCGAATACCTTAATCGCGTAAGGCCTTGTGAGAACGGAAAATCATTAATTAGTCTCGCAATTCCATAACGCCGTGCTTGCGCTGATTATTTGCGCATGGATCGTGCAAATTTATAGATCCGGCGAGAATAATTCACTTATTGTTAGCATTAGCAGCAGGTTATCAAAGCCAAAACGTTATTCGTAAGACAAACGAGAATTTCATCACCTCTCCCACTCCCGTTTATATTTTATACCCCCTAATCGAAACTTAACTTTTTAATTTACTTCCTTGTGTGAATGTGAATATGAATGTGCCAAGACGAATGAAGCGTCAGTCGTATTGCTGACTGATTCACGTGATTTATGCGATCCTCGGCTAGTACGCATTCGAATCGCCCTCGATATGTTGGATTAACCGAACGAATGGGGGTTGCGTTGGGCAGGGGTTACTTAAACATTGTAATCTCGTCAGATTACGCGTGATACAAATAAGTTTATTTTTTTCTTTCGGATCCGGCCGTAAGTAATTCTTCATTAAATAATTATCACCGGATTAATCTGCAGACTAAATAAAGAAAGACAAAAAAGAAGAAGAAGAAGAAGAAAAATAACGAAAACAGTAAATAGTATCGAGTTTAAAAGGTTCACTGTTGTAATTTTCATTCTCAATGTTTGTAAGAAGAACTTGAACAGAGGCTAGCGAGGTAGAGGGAGAGAGAGGGAGAGAGAGGGGGAGAGAGAGAGAGAGTCATGAAATTCAGAAATTTTCATTGCAGCGACTTAATTGCATTAACTATCGAGATTAATCGGCCGGAGGTCTCCCTACCCACCCAGTCTGAAAGTCTCGTTGCCCCCACCCCCCTCTTTTCCCCCGCCAAACCTCTCCACCTGTCCCCCTTAGCAATCCTTTAAATAACCGACCGCTTATATAAAATCCCGACTTACGGAGAGCGCTAGATTTTAATAAGTGGCGCATGAGATACGCAGGAAGAGAATAGCGTATTATCGCACAGGAGAATCCCGGCCGGCGACTCCGAGCCCGATTATTAGCGGGAAGGGACGCGGAGCGAAGAAAAAGGGAAATCGAATCTCGTTATCCGGCGGTTATGAGGCCCCCGCCGCCACCGCCGCCCCCGCCGCCAATGCCGCTGGCGTCCCCACTTGGCTCTCCTGCCAGGCAGCCCCTCTCTCGGCGGTTACACCCCGTTCGTTGGAAGCGGTGGCCGTCGTCGAGCGCAGCCTCCTTGATTCGCCCGGGTCGGCCCCCTCCAGCCGTATCGGCCGACCAATACGCGAGGCGCGCCCCTCCGCTAGCTCCCGGCCAGCCGACCGCTTGATCGCCAGGGGCGTTGGGGATGGGAAGCGAGTTCGGATGGCGCCCGGGGCAGAGAGAGAGAGAGAGAGAGAGAGAGAGAGGCGGTCGGCTCGAGGGGCTCGCGTATCCCCGGGGATCCTCTGACGCTGAAACCTCCGACGCTCTCCGTCCCAGGATCCCGTCGAGAGATCGAGTGCGGCAGAGAGTGGGAGAGAGAGAGAGAGCGGTCGGCTCGAGGGGCTCGCGTATCCCCGGGGATCCTCTGACGCTGAAACCTCCGACGCTCTCCGTCCCAGGGAGGGAGCCGAGACAGGCCTTACCGTCTTATGTCCTCGCATGCGGCTCCTTCCTCCTTTATCTCCTTTGCAATTTTCATGACCGACCTGCACGAAACAGTCCCATTATTCCACGTATTAGCGGATGCAAGCACGTACGGGCGCTCACACATGCCGACAGGATTTTATTTAGCGAGCGTCGAATGCTTGCCGTTGGGTTCGTCGGCGTCCGCTAACCATCAGCCGACACCCTTCCTTCCTTCCTTCCAATTCTCCGACTTACTTTAAATATCAATTGCTCCGGCTCGAACTAATGATGCGTTAGCTCATAAACTTTTACCGGGAACGCAATAACTATCTCCAATAGGCGCAGGTCATCCACACGAAGCTGCTAATCGCACTTTTATAGGAAAGTCTCGTAGGTCCCACCGACCTGCGCGCGCTTATCGCAATATATATATATACGGAATATATATACGGAATATATATATATACGGAATATATAGAGAATCTCAAAGACGCGTTAATTATTACTTTAGCGCGTAGACGCGGGTGACCGGTGAATAGTAGGGGCTCGGGCGAGTCTCGCGCTCCCGAGGATTTACGTGGAATGTGTAAGCGAGCACCGGTTGTTATTGATCGGCTCGTTCTGGCCGTATGATTTTCGTCTTTCGTAAACGTAAGGCGTAAACGTAGGCCGGGAATGTAAGGGCGCCGCCGAACCGTAGGATAAGGAGCAGAGGAGGAACTTGGCCAACTCTGGAGCTTCCTTCCGTCGCAATAACCCCCCAATAACCCCCAATAACCCCCAATAACCTTCTCACTCTGTCTTTCGGTCTGCGGAATCTCTCACTCGGCACCAATTATACGCACGCGTACGGTGCACAGCGTACGGATGTAATGCGTAAAATAACCCCCGATTAACCTCCTTTACCGTTTCTTCGTTAGCCGACATTTTATTTATCAACTCGGTTTTCGGGCTCGTCTCGGTTTTCCCCCTCCAGAGACCTCGGCTCGTTCATCAACGCACCGACGACGTATTATCCATAATAGCTTAAGCTCGTTTCGTGGATTTTTTTTTCTTTTCTTTTCTTTTTTTTCTTCTTTTAAAGCCCATCCTTCTTCTCTCGATAATCCTTATAATGGCAATGTTGCACACATGCCAGTAACGTATGAAAGGAATTTTCTCTCAGTCTATAAAACGACATTGAGCGTCTAACGCATCCGTAGCAGTGGTCGTTCGTTCCTCCAAGTGCTTCTTCGCTTTATTTTTTTTTACCGCCCGTCAATCGACTCGATTCTCTCTCTCTCTCTCTCTCTCTCGTCCAATAACCCCCTCCCTCCCACTCTCCATCCTTCCTTTTAATGCATAAAATGAAATCGGAGCTGCCATTTGAATAATATCCGTAAACGTATAGGTAGACGTTTACAAGATTAGTACGTTAAATGACAATAGAGATACAAATAAATGCCTTGGGTATGACCGAGCCATTGGCATCATTTATAATATTTGAAAACGTCAGCTCGCAATGATTATCACGTAATAAATAAAGAAGAGATGCCGAGAAGACGATAGATAGTCTGCCCGATAATAATAATAATAATAATACCGTGAGCATAAAAACCGTACGGGCTAAGACGTTATTTGTTAACGTTACGTGGGCGTTGGTAATGAAATCAGGCGTTCGCGCATAAGAAATGTTTTGTTTACGTTGAATAAGTGACAACGAGCCGCAATAATTTTAATTATTGACCGAGCCTTATCGTCTATTTGTATTTGCAGAAGAATTTTTATTGAAAGCCAAGCGCGGCTTTAATTAATGGTAAATGTACTGTGCTTCGATTCAATTATATAATTGACAATTCGCTGTGGGATTTATAATTAACTGAACCGCCGAACTCGGAGTTGCGAAAGGTTCTCTTTCTCTCCTTCATCATCATCATCATCATCGTCATCGTCATCTTCTTCTTCTTCTTCTTCTTCTTCTTCTTCTTAAGATTCAAGATGAGCGAACCGTCGAGGCGTTAATGACTAAAGCTGTCACGTGTTTACGTCGATTAAAAATGCCAAAAGTAATGCTAAATTGTTGTATAATTACAGGGTGGCGGTGGTAGGGGGTGAGGGGAGGGGGTGGGTAGAGGTATAAAGGAAACGATGGCCAAGGATGGTCTTATTATTCTGGATTATTTATCTAAGGTGGGGTTGGCCAGGACTGCGACTGGATCATGGGATCGATCCCAGACGGCCCGATAATGGGGATAATTTTATAACGACATTTAATACGAAGGGAATAAAGACGCGGGGACAATAATCGGGGACGGAAACGAGTAGGACGACGTCAAGGGAAGCTCGAGACGGAAAGAAGTTTCGTTTCTCCGCTTAGCAGCGCAGCGCCCGCCGTACTCAAAGTATTGACCGGAGCCGGCTGCGTATACCCTCGCCCTCCCTCCCTGCCTCCCCTGCCTCCCCTCTTCACTCCCACTCCCATTCGCCCGACTAGTCGTCGTGCCCCCCCTCTGCCCCACCGCCCCATCCGCTCCATCCGCCCCCACCGTCCCCACCGCCGCCCCGACTGCTAACCCCGCGCAGCGATAAGAGCCGATAACGCGAGAGACGCTTCTCATATACTCCCGCCGTGACTCTTCCCTCGCCCCTACTCCGAGCCCCGGCGTACCCGGGCTCATTTAACCTCCGGCCTTTTATTATTATTATTTTACTCGGCTCGGCTGCAAGATAGACCGCCCGATCCAATCTCCCGGGCGCTCCCCCATTTAAGATGGCGAATAAGGGCTGGACCCCGGTTGGAAAGGGGTGGGGGACGGCACGGCACGGCACGGCACGGTACGGCTCCCCACCCCACTCCCCACCCCATAATAACCACCCAGCTGGAACGGTGACAATTTTCCCGATCCGACGTTTAGATATGCGCGACGAAGCGGAGGGAGATGAAGCCAATTGGCCAGCGTTCGATGCGACATCGAGATTGCTTTCTATTCTGCTGGATCAGCTGGGCTCTTTTGCAACGAGGACGGCAGATCCTCGTCCTCCCAGCCGTCCTCGCGCGCCTCAGCAGCCCCGAGCCCCGATTATTATCCGCCCAACGAACCAACGAACGAACGAACGAACGAACGAACGAACGAATTATTTATCCGTGCGCGCGCGCGCGCGCGTCTCGTTACATTTCTCCGGCTCTTTCTTACGAGGGAACGACGATGAATTTACGGAATTACCTTAGCCTACGTTTTCCTGATTAATTTTAGTATCCGACCGCACCTCCTAGCCCCGCTCCGGCCCCTCACCTGCCCGCCCCGACCCTGCCATCATGGGAAATGCACCCTCGCTTGAAAATGTACGCGCTGGCCGAGATATCTCTTTAAGCACGTCTCTGCCGACATCTTAATGCCGTCTTTATTATCTTTCGGCCGTAAAACTCCGACGGACGTAAGAATATTAGTTTTCGGAAAGAGGAAGCAGAATATAAAGGAAGCTATTAGCACGTCGACTGTGCCCGACCGAAGCGTTATTTCAACTTTTCATCGTCCAATTACAAATTTACATCGCAAATCCACGCGGTGTATACATGCACGTAGTACCCGAAGCTGACAATTACATTTTGCTTTTTTTTTTTCTTTTTGTTTTTTATTATCTTCTCATCGAATGCCACGAGAACCATGGACCCTTGCTTATCGCTACTCGCTACTCGGTACTCGGTACTACGGAAAATAAGGAGGAGGAAGCCGGGGGCACGACGTTTGCCGTGATACGTTACTGGCGTCCTCGCGAGCGCGGCTCCCGCTAGATCAGGGGTCGTAAGGGCGCGGTACGGAGCGCCTTATTGCTTCATCCGCGCACTTACGACCTCTCCCTCCCAGGAGATGGTCGTGGTGGGGGGGGGGGTGTCCGCCCTCCCCTGGATGGAGCCCTGACGATTCGCGGGGATGCGCGTGCGCGCAGCTGCCCCCTTCGCGGGGCTGACTACTAGGTTGCCACCTAGTGCGGGATAACACCTCGGCTCGGCTCTCGGAAGCACAATATTAAGGGAACCGAGCTTTCCTGGCCGTTCCTTCGACCGTTTCTTACGCCGTCGCCAGTGAGCTACTCCGTAGCTTTCGAGGGCCGACGAACCTTACATTTCCCATTCCCACGTGTATTTTCCTCCAGATGCCCCTCCGCCCCTCATCCCCTCCCGACTACGATAAATCCCCTCTTCCGCCCCCGCCGAAATTTAATGTCGGATCTCCCTCGAAGCTCACTCGCGCTTCCTTGGTGCACGGATCTACGATACTCTTTAGCCGACGTTTATACTACGTCCTTACGTTCTCTGGGTTTTACTACTCGCACAAGCCGGCAGTGTTCCTACGCTTCCCCTCCCTTTCTTATTCACTGCTTGGCCTGACTCGGTGACTCCTGACGATTAGTCACGATTAGTCCGGCTCCAACTGAGAATCGTCGCAATTTACTCGGCGAAGTATCCAATGATCCTTGATAGATCATAGATAGGAGGCTCGATACATTCGATCAAAGGATAAGAGTTTTATGGAGAGCTCATAGAGTTATTATAGGGAATGTAAGGGGCGGGGGCTTTCCTTCCCTTATTTACTCTCGTCGGGTAAGCGAGCGACTGTCTCTGACAATCGTCGTCTCTTGCCGACCTTAATGAGGAAGGGTGGCCGCGTCGATACGGCCCTGGACCGCCGGCCAATATACCACGGTGCTGGCGCTCGAGGGCGCTTCTCTCGTCTCGTCGCCTCCCATCCCCCATCCCCCGCCCACTCACCCCGACCCAACCACCGACCCTCCCCCCCGTCCCCCGTCCCCGTCCCAGGTCCATGTAGCTCGCAAACGACCCCAGACCTTCATCGAGCTAATAAGTTTCATCCCCCGCGTAGTGAGTACCAATTATGAACTCGCTCTCGGTATAATTAAAAATATAATTTTCTCCTCGCCGTTCCACGTCGACCCGTAGACGACCTTGCGGATCGACCGACCGGAGCCGTGATTCGCCTTCGGCCGACGTAAAAAAGCCGACCGTTAAACTTTTAACTCCGCTCAAAGGAACTTCTTCCCGAGCGTTGTACCTACCTCCTTCTCTCCTTCTCTCCTTCTCTCCTTCTCTCCCTCTCTCCTTCTCTCCCCACCCAGCCTCCGGCCACGGTACCTCCCCAATAACCCCAATAACCACCTCCTTAATTCCTCAACACAGCATACAACATACAACGCGTGCATGTATATACATTTTATCACCGTTTCGCTTACCTCCCTCCTCTCTCTCTCTCTCTCTATCATTTATTCAAAGCGCCATAGTATGCGGAGGTCGGAGGCCGACGGAGCCGTCGCCCGTCCAACGATCGATGCGCGGCATTCGTCATTTTACAGTAATAAGCCAACGGCACGAGGGTAGGAAAACTCCCGTCCCCCGCCCCGCCCCGCCACGGCTGGAATAATTGCAAATAATTCGGCTGAATTAAAAAGAAAAAAAAAAAAGCCGCTCGTCTCGGTCGCGTAAGAGCGACGTACTGAGAAACGAGTGCGGCAGAACGTTTCGGCGGGCATTAGCGGTCGAGGGCGGGGAGGTAAGCCATTGACGTCATCGTTCAATAAGAGGATGCTGATGTCACGAGCTCGGAAGCGGCGATCATCATCGCCGCTTTATTAGAATCGCAGCTCGGCCGCTCCTCGAAACGCGCCCGGTTAATTACTACTCGATCGAATCGTAGTCGGCGAAATCTCGCCGATAAATTCATTTCCCCGTGTTATTATGCCCTTGAAGAGGCCGGAAGAGGCTAAAGAAGACATTAAGAATCGCTTGAGCGGCAGCGGGAAGAGCCGCTTCGAGAAGGTGTCGAGCGTATTCGCATATACGTGAGTGCGAGCGAGAGAGAGAGAGAGAGAGAGAGAGAGAGAGAGAGAGAGAGAGAGAGACGAGCGTACTTAGAGGATACTTAATGCCGAGCTGCCGGCGCATCTGGCCGGGAGTAAGAGGAGCCACGGATGCTGCGGATGCTGCGGATCGGCACTCGAGAGGGACCCTCTCTAACGCCCACCCTCCGTCCCCCCCGTCCCTGTCATCCTGACGGATATACATAAGTATGCGCGGATAGGCACACGCCCACGCGGAGAAGTGGCGATTCGGCAGTACAGGCGCCGCACTGTGCGGAGTCGTGCACAGGGCTACTCGAGGCCGAGTACCGAGTCGGCACGGCTTTGTTCTTTTTACGTAATGACGGGGCGGCGATTAGGTTTTTGTCCGGTCCATGGCCGGAAGTCGCTGTCTGCGACGAAGACGAAGACGAAGACGAAGACGATGACGACGATGATGACGACGACGACGACGACGACGAGACAGCTACGAGCTCCTGATTTTTGACTTAGAGCCCGAATGAACGAGCGCTAATTCATTCCAGTGATTTCGGACTTGTTTCCTCGTCCCCTCGTCCAGCCCCTCTTCTTACGACCACTCGGACCATCAGTCTCCTGTCGCGGGCACCTTCCTCTCGGTCGATTAAGGATGCGCGGCCCGACGTAACCGGCTTTCTTATTAGACCAGCCACCGTCGTCCTCGCTTCGTTTGCTCAAACAGCGCTGAATAGTGCAATGTTTGAGCATATTCCAGTCGATGGGTTTTTTTTTTCTTTTTTTTTTTTTTTTTTTATTATATTCCCGATCTCTTACTACTACGCGCACGGCTGTCGTGTCGTCATTATGAATTCACGAGAATCGAGGCCGGTATTCATTACATTGAACATTTACCTTTGAAATCGAGGAGGCAGCTTCGATGATTTTCTTAATCAAGCGATATCGTGTCTCTTTGTCATATTCACGGGCAAATACGGGATGGTATGCAGAATCCGGTAATAATTCGTAATGAGCCTCGATCGGGCATACTCAAGGGCCCTTTTCATATTCAAAATCATCCCCTCGATAGGGCCAGCCGCGCGTATTATCGTCCAGCCTCCGGAGCCCTTACCCATAACCACGTGTTTCCGTAAAGTCGATATTTTACGTCGATGCGCCATCCCGGCATCCTCGATTTCCTTTAAGGAATAAGTGACGAGTTGAAATTCAAATAAATTTTTAAAAATACCAGCCCGATTCCTTGACGTAACCCACCGCTTTTCACCATTCACACGAAACGGCCTATAAATACCACAGGGCCGGCCTCGGACGTTTTCGAATATTTCGAATAGAAAACAGAATCGTGCTTAAAAATTTTAACGATCTGTGTTGACATTGTAAAGTTACGCGCGCACAAATTACTCTATCCTAGCACCAACTGTGCTTTATGATCCCTTCCATCACTCTCTCTCTCTCTCTCTCTCTCTGTGCATCTTAAATTATAATATATCGTGGGTGAGGTCTTGTGACAAGCCGACCAGTCGATCGGTTCCAATCACTTTCTAATAGCAATACCGCGATCTAATCTAATATCGCGGCCTAGGCATTATATTGTATAGAAAACAAGTGGCGGGCTAATAATTCAGCTAGGACTAATAAAGTTGGATAATGAAAAGGGTAGGGCGGGGGGGGGGGGATCCGTTAAGTGCTTATCGGCTTTCCAAAATTAAGTTTGAATTAAGAAACTTGCCGGCGGAGCTCCCCGAGCCTCATTGGGAGGAAGTTCTATCAGAAAGAAGGAGAAAATGAAAAGATGAACGAAAAAAAAAAACAAAAAAACAAAAACAAAAAACAAATAGAGAGTGCGTCTGGCTTGGGGGACGTAAAAATACATTTCCTTAAATTAAAAAATTATTCAAAGAAGTAAATCCCTGCAGTAAACGGGGGAGGGGGCGGGGCGGGGAGGGTCAGTACATTATCCCGTGGCACTTGCCTACGTAAAAGTCATAACAACGATTCACCGCCCTGTATGCCTGCCGCTTGACGACGCTTGAAAAGAGGGGGGAGGGGGGGGATGGTGGAGAGAGGACAGATCATCCGGACAGGTTTCGAATATAGCTTGGTAAATATAAATGAAAAAGCCGTGGCGACGGCTGGCGCGGGTGGGCGAGGCCCTCCTCCGCCGCCCGGAAATTTAATATCTCTGTAATATCGCGCGATTATCCGATAATTTAATCAGTGCGCGCGGGTGTAAGGGAGAGCAGCAGCCGCCTTCGCTCCTCCTAATTTCGCTAACTCGGTTATAAACTCGGCGCTTATTATGCCCGCTTAGGGGTGGCTGGACGGGACGAGGCTGCGGATCCCGGCACTATTACGTCTGCCGTCTAATGTGGCGCGGCGGTGGTGGTGGCGGTGGCGGCGGGGTGGGAGGCATGCGTCCAACCCGCGCGATTACCTCTACGTCCAGAGGCACTACGCGGCCGCAGGGCCAATTGCCGTCCTGGAACGCTCCGTCCTCGTACACTAAACTTTTTCTCTTTCTCTCGTTGTGACGTCGCTGCGGAAGGATATGCCGTTGTCCAGACGAGAACTTGGCCCTTCAAATCAAAGCCATGATTTTTATCAGCAGCATGGGAGACGTGAGAATTTGTAAATATGTAATATCTAACTGAAGGGATATTTTGATTTTCAGCCGGAAGTCACTAACAGGCCGGTTAGGCCGAGTCGGAGCTAAAAATAAGAAGGCCCATTGGGGATCGATGATATCCAGGAGGAATAATCGATGTGGTGTTGGTACGCTCGCGGTGAGGCTGTAGCTTAAACACTTTTAATTTTCCGATGAGTCGTGGCGCGGGGTGCGGGGTAGTTGGCGCCTTATTCCGGGCACGTCGTCGCGTCTCGTCGGTGCATGACGTTTCGAGGGATCGCCGGGATGCCGGAAATAGACGGGACCCGGCGCAAGGCCGAAGATGATCCTAAAGACGAGAGCCGGGGCTGGGGCTGGGGAGGGGGGCAAGTCGGAGAGGGGCGAGCACGCGCGCGCGCGACCCACACTCGAGAGCACTCGGTATCAGTCCCCTGGTGCCCAAGTGCACTCCCAATTTAACGATCCCGGCCCGTCTGGCTCGTCTTCCTGCTCCCGAGGTGGCGCCCTACCCGACTTCCAGCACCGCAACAGTCGTCGGCCGGCGACCGATGCACTATCCGTAAAACTCAAGTGCTCCCCCCCTCCCCCATACCCCAACGCCGCCCAACTAGCTACGCTCAGACGTAAAACGTCAGCCCGTCTACGATTTACGTTACCTTTTCGCTCTGATTTTCACTTCTGCTTTCTGCCAGTTCCGGGCCATTTCGTACCGGCCATCCTCTTAGCCGCTCCCGGAGCTCCAAGTGGCTGTTAATAATGTCCTTGTAGATCATGAGGGCCGAGGGAGGGCTCAGCTTACCACTACCGCTGCTCCTTACTTACTCACTTACTCACTTACTCACTTACTTACGTACTTAAATATATATATATATATATATACATCGATAAGCGAGAGTAATTTTATATGGTATTGCATGACTTAATTTTAGCATCCTTTTACCATTATTCAAGCTCGATCGCTTGCATTCGTCTCTTTGTATCAGTATACCTTACGTAAGTCTCGGCGAGCTCCTAAATTAACCAATACATCATCAATGCTTCATCCCGCTCTCTTCCATCATTATTCTTCTGATCTTGCATTTTTTTTTTGTTTTTTTGTTTTTGTTTTTTTTCGTCGATGCCCCCAATAAACTTCGCGTGGCAATAAATTTTCCTCTCCCGTCTATTTCCCAACAAGAGACTAATTTTTCCTTTCCCTTCACAAGCTCCAAGTTAACATTTACCAAAGCAAGACCCCGAGGATTGAGTGGTTATTTTTATTTACGCGATCATATTTTATATCCTATGTATTTACTAAGCCGGCTGCATTATCATAAAATACATGGTCTGGGAATCAGTATGGATCATTTGGACTTTATTTATAATCGCGAGTCTCTCCTGAGCCGTCGGTTATTAAATAAAAATCCGTATTTCTTTACGGCATTTCTTGCATCGGGAATCGGCAATGTCGGGGGGAGGGGAGGTGGAGCGAGGGGCCAAGCGTTGGATCAATAGATTCGAACGAAATGAAAGAAAACTTTGGGCCTCCGTTACGAGCGCGAGAGATTTCCTAATGGAACGACGAGTTCCCGTGGCTGAATAGAGAAAGGCGAACCGCGGAGGGAGAGGGAGAGAGAGAGAGAGAGAGAGAGAGAGAGAGAGAGAGAGACGGAGAATAAAGGATGAATCGCTCGGGGGACGGAAAGAGCCTGGGATTGATAATTTAAGGCTCGATCGGAGCGGTCGAAAAAAGCGCGCCGCCGGGGAGGACGTCCATGTGAAAAGGCGGGGCGGGGGTAAATGTAAAAGGCTCGGGCCTACCGGGCCTTCCGCCGCCTTTGTGTGTCGCATTCTAATTAGCGCGCGGCCACTAAACGCTCCCACCTCCCGAGTCTTTATTCTCGTAGCCTCGTATCCCCCCCCCTCCCCATCGTCCCTTGGTCAACGCTACCGCTGCCGCTGCCGCTGTCGCTGCCGTTAGCGTTAAAGCGTCCGCGCGAAAAGTGAAAGAGGCGCGTAGGAAGCGAGAGTCGAAGGAGTCGGGCTCGGGGTTCCGCCGGACACGCCATCCTCCTTCGCTTCAATGCACCGACGACTGGATCGGTTCGCTCCCTCCCCGCCACCCGATCGCTCGGCCCGCCGCTTACGTGGCATTTAAGTCTCGATTTATGGGATATTTCGGTGTAATTAGCCGGTTACGGTCACCGGAACCCGTGGTAATTGCGAGGGCAAATGACGAAAGGACGGGCGAGGAGGGCCCCACGGAGAGGAGGGGACAAGCGGCATTAGGCATCCACGGAGGATTATTGTCGTTCAATTAGTAGCGGAGACCTCGAGTTAGTAAATATAATAATAGCTTACGTGTTAACTCGAGCCGAGAGACTTTTAAGTGTAAATGATGAAGGATTTTTCCGCGGCCGGAGCGGAGGCGCGATAGTGCCGGGAGTTAAAAGGTTAGCAAACGCCGAGGACGGTAGCAGCGGCCTCTTCTCCGTGGCTTTGATCTCCCCGGCGGCTAGCGCGCCTCCGCTCCGGCCAATCGGACTCCCGATTATTCATGCGAGCCGCTCGCTCGGGAACCCCTCCGACCCTCTGCCCCCCGTGTGTCTCCCGCCACGACACCCGCTGCTACGCGACTGTCCCGCCGAGAAACGAAAGCCGGGACGGTGGGACGCGGGCCTCCCCCCCCCCTCGTGATAATTGATATTATCATCGATTTCGGTAGCGAGACTTTTACGAGACTTTACCTTTCGAAGCTCCTCGGCTCCGACACGTGATAATTCATCATGATTATTCAGGCTGCCGAATCGTAAAACGACTGCCTTTATACGTCCGAGGGCCCGGTCCGCGCCCCCCCCCCTCTCTCTCACTCGCGTTCCCGCGTGCGTGCCGACGGATCGGAGGAGCGGAAAATTTTACCGAGTCCGGTAAAATGGTGCATCGGCTCGCTCGATACGGCCTCACAGCCTTACGGATCCGGTAGTTTTTTTTTTTCTGCGCGATGGCGATGACGTGGACGCGCGGCATACCCATTCACCAAAGTGACACCTCGGCGGCAGTCGGGGCGGCAGTCGGGGCGGCGGTCGGGGCCCCGATAACCGGGTAGTCAAAGGAAGCCGCGGCGCCCCGCTATAGCGTGAGACGAGTTATTAGCGGCATCATCTCACGCGACTCCCTCCGTCCCTCCCCCACCCGCCATCGAGTGCATCCACATGTCTGTCGGAGCTCTTGGCCCAAGTACTTTCGTTTCCTCTGGCTCCCACCTCCCATCCCAGCACCTCTTGTTTATGTTTCGTGTTCAGCAACCCCTTGCATCGCATGAGGGGACCCGGGGACTTCCTTCTCTATTCCACTCGAGGCACCGGATTCCCTAACTTCGTACGAACGTTCTTTATTCGGCAGTTATCACTTCCAATGCCGATAATAGGCCGAGGACGGCTACGAGAGAGAGAGAGAGAGAGAGAGACCGCACGACTTAGATGTTTACATGGTATGACCTGGGGCGGCGGCGGCGGGTGGAGGAGGCGGAGGAGAAGCGCCGCCGTGGCTCTTTCGGACGTGGAGACCCGGGCGTTCGATCTCCTCTAACGGTAAAACGGTATTGCGAGGAGAGGCGAGAAGGACCCGCCCCCGCAATCCTCCGATCATCGAGAGAAAGTAAAAAAATAAAGGTATAAAAAAACGGGAAGGGCAAAATAAATCAAAGAGCGGAGAGTCCCGTTTTCCGGCTTCCCCGTCAGCCGGTATTTCATTAGGACCGGTAATCGATCACGACCTACTCCAGGTACCCGTCCTACTGACTCTTCGTGCTTTTTCCCTTTTCCGTCCACCACGGCCCCCCCCCACTCCTCAGACCCCTACTCTATGTTATTTTTACATTGCTTTGTTTCATTTTATTTTATTTTATTTTTATATATATATATATATATATAAATTTTTACCTATTGTTGGACGTCACCTAGTGGCCCGACTTCGATTGGAAGGGGGCCAGTCGGTGAGAGGCGAGAGCTCATTTTTACGAGTCGAAAGTAGGACGGGTGGGACGGGACGGGGTGGTATTGGGGAGGGGGCCATAAGGAAAAGTCAAGGGATGATAATCGCGCAACGCCTCCGGCTTTTCCAATAATTCACTACCGGAGACACGGGAAACGGGACGCGTAACGGTCCCCGGGAGCGCATAAACGAATAAAAAAAAAAAAAAAAAAAAAAAGAAGAAGAAGAAGAAAAAAGAACCTCAATACACGCCTTCCTTCCTACTTTCCGTAGAGTTGCTTCCGAGCGGAGGGAACGAGTCAGAGTGAAAAGGGCGGTATCGTAAAAATTCCAGGGAGCCGCGAACTCCCGTTCACGTTGGAAAATCTGGGCTGGGGTAAGAAAAAAAAATAATAAAAAGAATAAGAAAAAGAAAAGGCAAACGAAAAAAAAGTAAAAGTCCACGTTGGCCTAATGGCCGTGAGCCTTCCCCGAGCGATCCTTGCACCCGTGCGAATTTTCCGTTGCCTTTCTTCTTCTTCTTCTTCGTCCTCGTCGTCGTCGTAGTCGTCGTCGTAGTCGTCGTAGTCGTCGTAGTAGTTCCCTCGTTCCCTTGTTCACCTTCCCCCCCCCTTACCCGGAAGGACTTCGAACGGAAGGAAGAGTCATGGCCGACATGAGATACGAGGACGAGGAAGCGGGGGCCCGAAAGGTGCAACTTTACAGTTATGGATGCGCAATATAGGTATAAAGCCATTAAAAAGCAACCGATGAGCGGTGTTGAGGGCTTCGTTAACTAGCCTGGCCAGCAACACAATGCGGCTCCTCGTGATTTTGGGCAATCCCTAATGTACCTCTCGCCCAACCCCACCCCCCACCGCCCCTCGCTCACCCGAGCCGATGCACTCGTAGCCCCGAGGTATACCCTGCGAGATATTCCGGCGCTGGGGATACGAGCTCGAGGCCCGACCTGGAAGAGTTCCTCCTCCGCCGTGGCCTTGTGACCAGCTTTGCCGAGGATTTCTCGGGCCCCGGCCGTGGGCCCGCAGTTTTGCCAAACATCTGTGAGGAAGCCGCGAGTCGGTCCGAGTTTCCGAGTCTCGGTTCTTCCCGAGTCGCCTCGACGACCCCGTCCATCATTTACCATCAGCTCATCGCAACCCGGTTCCTCAACCCTTCCTTCCGATTCCAATCACTTGAAAGATTATTTTTTATGTTTTTACGTTTTTCTATTCTTTTCTTCTTTTTTTTCTCTCTCTTTTTCCCCCTATAAATTTGCCTCGAATAATTCCAGCCAACAAGCTTTATCTTCCACATTATTATTATTATTATTATTCATTATTATTCATTATTATTCATTATTAACGGATATTTCCGCTTTACTAGCGTAGCTACGAATACGATCGATCGTTCGCTTGCGATATTATAAATAAAAATTTTTTAATACTCTTGGTCGTGTACGTTATTGATGATAGTCAGTGTGTCATAAGCGATAAAAGGACGTGCGTAAATACGCTTTGATGGCATGTGTAGATGGCAAAAAGGAAGCAAAAAGGCTAATAAAATCTTCTCGTTTGCACGAGTAATTTCTTTTTTTTTTTTTTTTTTTTTTTTTTTTTTTTTTTTTTTTCTTTTAATTTGGCCATTACCACATTTTCTCCTTCTCCATTTGTGAATTTATTTTGACCTACACGAGTTGACACAATATATTTAAAAATCTTTTATCACTTTCTCGAATACTAAGTGTATGTAAGCCCCGGGCTTTTAAACTATAATTTAACTTTATGATTTACGGAGTGCGAGGGGAGGGGGAGGGGAGGGGAAGCGGAGATTATTATTGACTCGTAGGAAATCGTCCCGGCGGCGGTAATCAATCATTGCGAAAGGACACTTAATTCCGAATTGCATAATTTATTCGCAATGCAAATTGTCAATAAACGGCGAATCGGCATTAATAAATAAATAAATAAATAAGTAAGTAAATAAATAAATAAATAGATAAAAAAGAAAGAAAGAAAGAAAGAAAGAAAGAAAAAAGGTAAGAAGAGTTGGAGGAGGAGAAAGAGGATGATTCAGTATAATTAGAGTAGAGAATAGAATGGCATTTGACTTTGAGGGCTGCGACGAAAATGCGACTAAGTGGATGTTTTTACAAGTGGCACATAAATTAGTTAACCCCTTTTGTTTTTCTAAAATACCAAGAAGAGAATGCATTACGAGGCAGATTATCTGCGAGCGTCGTAAAGATCGGAGATTCGGAAATTGATAAAATCATCGCGTAGGTAGTCGGGGGGGAAGGGAGGGTGGGGGAGGGCTGACGACGATAGCATTATCGAGTCGAGTGATAAACAAAAGATCGAGCTAACGGATAAAGTTTAAGGTACCATTTACACGGGCTCGAGGATCTACGGACAGAGCCGCGTAATGCCCTGTAATGCCTTACCGGGTAGTATTCATCGGGCTCCATAATTTCGCTGATTCGGTCATCTTCCTTCGGCTTGTTCCTTCGAGGGAGGGGTAGAAAGGGGAAGAGAGGGAGAGAGGCAGAGAGTAAGGCTCGATTATTATGCCGCTCGGCTTTACGTATCGGTGCCATTAATTGTCCTTAATAACTTTACGGCTCGATTTGCCTTCCGAGGAGCGGAGCATTACGAAGGATTGCGGATTCGGGGGATTACGTGGGGTTGACAATAAAAATGTAAGGCGACGCGGGAGCGTGGCCGCGCGGCGGCGGCGGAGGGATCGGGATACGGGATACGGGGTACGGGGTACGGGGTGGGGGAGGGTGGCCTTCCGACGTTTAAAAATCGATCGGAGCCCCGAACCGTATTCCTCGTTAATTTACAACGATTTCCGGGACGCGCGCGATAAACCGAGGGCAAAGGGAACATTGTGGGCGTGACTGGTTAGGGAGCGGGCGCGCGGGGTCCGAGGGTCGAGTCCGCTTCCAGGAAGCTCTGCCGCCGTCAATCGCCGATATTTTTCTATATCCGCGGATCGGACGCTGAGCGTCGCGGACTCGGACTCGGACTCGGACTCGGACTCGGACTCGGACTCGGCAGTCTTGGCGTAGTCCAACCAAGTCCGTCCGATTCCGCGCTCGTCCCCTTCGCGCAACGGCGCAGGACGATTTCCACGGAATAACTCTAGGGACAATCGGGCCAGTCCTAATGGCTCTTGACTTTCCGGCCGCAGGTCAATCTTCTGGCTTTATTGCACCGCCAGGTATCGCGCAGGTAGCCACCCCGGCTCCTCGTGCATCCACTCCAAGCGAATCCGCCAACCCGGCCCATCAATCATCCTTTTCACCGGCTCGCGTCGTCAAAACAGAAAAAAATTCCCTCCTCCCGCTCCCCCGACCTCTTTATTACCGACTCTTGTCCGACAAATAAATCCCGCGAATAAATTGTTCTCCGTCGATCTTATCCGCACGGCTTGTTGGGTCGGCCTTGACTGATGTCCCAATCAACGGGACCGCGTCACTCGGGCATTTAACGCACTCGAACCTTATGCGTAAGGCCCCACGCGATACGTAAGCACAGCGCTAATCGTCGACTGGCATTACCCACGCTCGATCTATACAACACGGGATTGTCCGACTTCTTGTTCGGATCAGTGAACTCGGATGCGTTCGCATGCCGAATGCCGAATGCCGGCCCTGTGGTCGACTGCCCATATAATCCATTTGAGCGACGGGACGAAGCAGTCGTTCGTACGAAAGACGTAAGTGAGAAAGACGTAGGATCGATCGATCCCGTTACCTTTTCGGCACGCCATCGAGAGCTTAATTATTTTATATTTTTAACAGAGGGCAGTGACGAATTATCGGCAAATAAGCTCGTGAAAATGTGATAATAGGATCGGATTGGGGAGGTTGGGCTGGGCCGATGGACAAGGCCGGGCAGGGCGTCCAATGGAAGTCAGTTAAAACGGTGAAAAGGCGAACGGTAAATACTTTGAACCAATTATTAAGGCGTTTAAAAGTCGATCGACCGATCGAACGCCCCGCATCTCGGCTCCTGGATGGGGTGGGGTGGGGTTTGGCGGGATGGGTTGGGTGGGTGGGGTGGGGTGTGGGGGGGCGGAGTGGCGGACGAGGCAGATAATGGTCCGAGTAAGCGGAACGATCGTCAATATCAATGGAAAGCGTGTATAATCCTGACTTATATGCCGGGAATACCGAGAATCCGGAAATTAACTACATTTATATTGTCCACTTAGATCGAAAAGTCAAATTGCAACGAAGAGCGTCCGACCGCCCACTCGTTCGGCCGGGCGAATGCGCTTTTGCCGGAAGGAGCGCTGCAATTGCAGTCCCTCCCGAAAACTCAAAGTCACTGCTCGGCCCATCGGACCCCATTGCCATGAGCGTACTACTACTGCCTAATAATGGCCTCATAGCACCAATAAAAATTGGCTCTACAACCGGATTGACTTTTAAATCCGATTACCGACTCCGGGCAGGGCGCATACGGGCGACGCGCACCATTGCCACTGCGTGTCGCTCCGTGTGTCTTGTTTGTCCCTGTACACGACACTCGGGGACTCTGTGCGCCCGGCTCGGTTATATATCTCAATGGGCATTGTAGAGCGAGCAGGCGAGCGAGCGAGCGAGCGAGTGAGAGAGAGAGAGAGAGAGTGAGCGATAGCGAGGGGGGATGTGGGGGGGGGCAGAGGACAGGTAACGTGAACCCCGCAGCGGCCCTTTCAAACTTAACAAGATTACCACCCTAATGATCATTGCTCTAACCGACCGCCTCTCCGGCAGCTATAAGCTACGTTCGGGCCCCGCATATACATGCCCATGCAAACGTATATATATATACATATAGAAATATAGATATATAGACATAATCTTGTGCGTTATTGCTCAGCAACGGTGTTTGTACGCAGAAGGAAAGTGTAGGGATGCCCGTGTTACTCGTTTTCTATTTATTTATTTATATGCTGTGTGAGAGTGAGAGAGTGAGAGTGAGAGAGAGAGAGCGAGTGAACGAGGAGGGGGACTAACCGAGTCTATACACTTGAGGAATTACACTCTTTGTCCGACCCCAGGAGTTAATCTGAAAATCCGACTCCTAAAGTCAAAAGCTCGGCTATTCGAATATTATATACAGTGATTTTAGTGTTGCAACTTCTTTCATGGCTTGTGTTTGTTGTCTTTACCGTTACCGTTCTTCCTTATTCCCCGACTCCATTTTCTCCTTGCGCTTCGCGTCGCTCTCCCCTCCCCTCACCCTCCCCTCACCCCTACCCATCAGCCCAGCCACGTCGTTGCGTCATGTTCTAATCGACGCACCTGTCACTGGCCATCCGTATCAACCAGACGACGTCCTTCATCAGTTCTCATTCCTTCTCATTCCTCGAGAGTTCATTTTTTTTTTTTTTATCTCTTCTTTAAATACTTAGACATTGTTAATGTAAGTCTCTGCTGTTCGACAGTACTTCGTTATACTTATTTTTATTGCAGTTATTCGAGCCATTTCATTAGCACTGTTTGGCAAAAATATCTTTTATACTACTTTAAATGTCACTTAGTAAAATTTTCGTCCCTTCCGTTTACTTTCAATCGCGTTTTATCATTTCCCGGGCATTAAAGTATTAATAATTTTTTTATTATGATTTATAACCTTCGGGATGGGGAATTCACGGCAGGGGGGGAGGGGTATCGCACTGTAGACGCGTTTTTTTCGCGACAAATTCGCGAGAGTCGTGAAAGTCAATTTGCGAATTAACTTCCTGCTCAAAAACCAAATTAAAACATTATGAATTTATTTCTATGCCGAAAAAAGAATCTGCCATGAATTGAGAAATAACCAATTTTTCAACGTCCTTTAAATCTTGAATTATTTCGGATTAGTCGGACAAGGACTGCGTAAACATTATACCGTACACGTATAATATTACACTTATTACTTACAAAACAAATTTTTCCATTCTAATCCTACATTCCTACCGTAACATCATCCCTAACTGTTATTATTTATATCTTTGCATTTCAACTATTGAATACGTTTTTATACCCATATATCTTTCAAATTTCCATCTCGCTATATGCGCACTCGAATGTAATAATTATTATGAATTCGATAAGTGTAAGGAGGATTACCTTTTAATTAAACCATTGCGTTTACTAACAATTATTTCCGAAAATAGTGTAAAACATATTTTTCTAAATATCGTTGGTTAAAATCAAATGTTTAAAAATTATAAACGCGATTAGAGCATGTAATTTTTATATAAAAATAGCGTTTTCGTCTCATTTCAATTTCCGTGTAATTTAAACGAATTAGGGAAAAAAGGTCATTAATTTTTTGCCAATTGCCAATAGTGATTTGAGTAGTAATTTTTAAGAATTGATTATAATAATCATGCATTAAACGTTCTTTGTAATGATAATACAGGCGGTTATGAGTTCAACGGAAAGGGACGCTTATCTGACCCCTCCCTCCCCCTCCCCTTCCCTCCACCACGGCCACCCCCCCTCCCCTCCAACGCCGATGAATTATTTATTTGAGGAGGATATAACAATAGGGAAATATTAATTGTATGGGATTAACGGTTGTTCAAAGCGCAGGTAGAATTTCGCTTGGTTATTAAATTATTTTAAAGCAATAGGATTCCAGTTATATTTGTCTTTGTCTTAGAAATACTTTTGCCTCGAGCAATTGATATTATTTATTGTACGTTATTTTATTGCTCGTTACAATAAAATATTAAATTAGTAGAATCAAACGGGAGGTAGATTAGCTAAAATACTACATAAAAATAACATTTACGGTTAATTATTTTCTTACCTCCGTATTTCTTTTCTACATAATATAAATAATACTCGCATGGCATTTAATGAATTATTAATTGATTAATAGGAAATAAAATATACTTTTCCTACTGATTATTATTAACTGGAGTTTGGGAAGTCTCCGTTTAATCGAGACCATTATTTATTGTTACCGTTGTTTTGTTGCTGTTATTATTATTATTCACATTTAGAATTTTAACGCAAACTTCCGAGATCCGGTGATTATTTAATAAAAACTGCACGTAATAATAAATAATGAATAATAAATAATAATAGGTTAAGGTATTGGCCAGTAGCTTGATGTTTCTTAAGCATTCAATATTCTGCATTTATTACATTCCGTGTTGCAACAAGATTTTCTATTGATTTATTAGTACGGTACGGAGGTACGGTCGGTCCCGGAAACGACAACTTCTCTAATTCTCTAATGCCGAGCTGCACAGCACACATATTAAAGGGGACACGAAATTTATTCTACGGTCACATTTATTGCGGCATCATAATAACTCTATTGTTTAATCCCTCATTGTCTTGAGCTCGACAATAAATTTATTAATTGCCACGCCTTTATTTTAAGCTGGAAGTAAGCATTATACGTGTAATAAGTGTAATAATCATGTTTGCGCGATTTTTTTTACCTTTTTTTTTTTTTTTGTTTTGATTTTGTATTACAAGTTTGAATCGAAGTTTATCTGCATGGATAGACGCAGGCTATATACTTCGGCTATGGTTATGGCGTGCGTCATTTACGCGCGAATCCGAGTAGTATATACGCACATGTTAAGGATAGTAGTGTAGTGGATAGAGAGAGTGGGGGGGAGGGGGGCTGCGACGTTTATGAGCTCATTCGCGCATCTACGTCTCTCTCTCTCTCTCTCTCTCTCTCTATATATATATATATATCTACGCGTGTTATTTCAGTTATTTCAGTCGTTGCTGACGATGCGTTTAATCGGTAAAGCGGCAATTGGGGTAGGGATTTCAGGCAGAATAACGCGTCCGAAGCCCCGGCCCGACGTTTATAGATATCGCATAAACTAAGCCTAACAGCCGAAACAAGCTACTAAATTAGCGGGTTTAATCAAGCCGTTTAATCAGTGGCGGCGGCATCATTGCAACCGCATCTGTTCGCAGGACGCGTACGGTTTGCACAAATTATCTCGTTCGATGCGCTCGGCCGAGGGTGATCAAGTGCGAGAGAGGCTCTCCGTCTCTGTGCGTATGTGTCAGTATGTTATTACGGCGCATGAAAATGATACGGACGCTGCGTTATTACCACTCGTAATTCACAGATACTCGACAAATAATTTTCCAATCGGCTCTTTTTCTTCTTCTTCTTGTTCTTTGTTTGTTTGTTTGTTTGTTTGTTTGTTTGTTTGTTGTGCTATTCCACATTCCAGTCGCTTGCATCAAGTTTTTTTTTTAATAATTGGCTTTTTCGTGTAAAAAATTACTTGAGATGCGAAAGCGAGAGCTGTCTGTCGCGCGTCGTTAAAGCGAATTGAAGGGCAAAAAGTGAGTATCGGATGCTGGCACGATAGGACGGCAATAAAGTTGCGTTTAATTAAGTATTCAATGAATTACTAACGAAGGCGTTGAAGCTTACGAGAGCAGCTGCTTTTGAAGGGCCTGAAGGACCGTTGCCGAGTGCATTATGGAAAACGTTCGATCGCTGAGAACGAATTGACCTAAAATCGAGCCCTGCCCGAAGCCAGGCTAAAAATGTCCGCTAAGTAACTCTGCCGGTAAGGAAGAGCTGCCGCGCCCGGTTAAGAATAATCCTAGTTATAGCGAGGCCAGGCCAAGGCGTACCCAAGAAAAGGGGAAGAAACCAAACAAAAAAAGCGCAAAAAATCCTTTATTGGAGAAAATATTTTTATTAGGAGGGAAAGGAGAGAGAGAGAGAGAGAGAGAGAGAGAGAGTATTATGGGATTACATATTTTTATAACTAGATAATTTATCAGGTAGGGGTAAGTAAATACTTTTGAAACTCTTTTGTCGTGGGAGGCTCTTCTTTACGCACTCGGAGTGTACAAGGATTGGATGTAGGCTCGCGTTCCTTTCCCTCCCGAGACGGAGTAACTTAAAAAACGCCGAGCTTAACCGGCCATCGCGGCTTATCTCCTAATTCGTTGTTCTACGTTTTACCCTTTCTTACCCTTTCGCTCTCTACACCCCTTTTTTTTTCCCCCATCGCTCGCCCGGAGGTTCCGTCCCTCTCCCCCCTTTCTTCATCGTTTTATTAGGAGAAGCGTTGGCGGTGGCTGTGGCTGTGGCGTTGGCGGTGGCAATGGCAATGGCAATGGCAATGGGGTGGGTGAGGGTGGGGTGGGCCGGAGCTTGCGACCTTCCTCTGGCCCATAAGCTTTACGAGGGAGTGCTGCAAAAACTCGGTAGCACGAAGACCGTAGTACAGAGAAGGTGAAAAAGTTTAGCCGGGGTTTTTACGACATAATCCATGAGCGATCTCCGTCCCCCGGAGGAAGCGCGCCGTTTTTTTTCTCTACCCTTGTAATAGGCCGTGGGCCGCATGAGTCCAGAGTAAGCGATCCAGGCCTAAGCACGCGCTCGAACAATGGGCCCGGCGACATAAAATTAACCCGTCCGCCCTAAAGCTATACACGGCCGAGCGAAAAGGGCCGCGGGGTGGAAGGGACGGGAGCGCCGGGGATTAACCGCCCCCGCCGAGCAAAATCCACGGCAATCGATATACATTTTTTGGCGGATGCAATTTGCTCGGTCATGGCCCGGGTGGCCCGGGTGGCCCGGGTTGCCCGAGTCGTTAAATCCTTTTTCAGGAGCGGCTCACTACGGCTCCGGTCACGCTCTCTTGGAAGAGCGCGCGCCGTCTCGCATACCTGCCCGTGCCGGGAGTGATGGGCGAGGGGGATGGGGGGAGGTGTGTGTGGCGGTAAGATGGGAGGAGAGAGGGACGTCGTATGGAGGATAATCCGCGGTATAAAAGAAAAGAAAAAAAAAAAAAAAAGAAAAGAAAAGAAAAGAACAGAAAAAAAAGACGAAGGGAAGGGAACGAAGAAAAGAAGAAAGTAAAAGGGTGGGGGAGGGGGCAGTGCGCAGCCTCCCTCTGACGCGGGTCCCGAGCCATGCGAGCCACGGCGAAGGCTTAATCTCGATATCGGCAGCTTTTACGAGCGCGCCTTTTTACGACGCATCCACCCGTGCTATAAAGTGCGGCGAAGGGCCGCAGGGGAGTATCGTGGCTTGGAGGGGGTGGGGTGGGGTTGGAATTAAGCGACCGGAGGAGGCAGGTAGGAAGGAGTAACGGAGAACGGAACGAGGACGGGGACGGGGACGGGGACGGGGACGGTGATCCGAGGGAGCCGTGTACTGCGGCCGTCCGGTTGGTCGAGTGGGCCCGGAGGAGGGGCCCGGCTTAGGACGAGTGCCGGAGTCCGGGCTCATCCCTTTAGCCGCTCGGTCAAGGTCTTTAATAGTGCTAAGCGATTTCCATTGTCGAGGGTCGCAAGGTGCGGAGGGTCGACGAGCCCGTGATGCCCGGATAGCGCGCGTCGTAAAGAGTTTTTAATAACCGGGCGATTTGTTGGGCCAAGTGCGCGTACCTGGCGGTGCGAGTGTACCTCGGCGCGCGGGCATACCTCCGAGGCTTATTATTAGGTATAATCGAATGAATTAGCTCGATCGGCCTCCGGCGTTCAATGGCCTATGCGCGCACCGATGGCACCGATGGCACCGATGGCACCGATGACACCGATGCTCAGCCCGTCCGAGCCCGGGCCCGGGGCTGACACGGCTCCTTGTCCGGCATTACCGAGCGAATCCCTATGCCGCCGCAGGTGCTTGCGCCGCACCTGGTACGGTCCAGGCACATCGGGGACGCGCATAGGCCAGGATCAACGGACGTGCTAAGGCTGGCTTATACACCGTGCGAGTGATATTGTTTTTGTTTTTTGTTTCCTGCCCCTTAGCGGTCTCGTGCAGGTTAAATTGCCAGGGTCTCCGGTGCGGTATTTCGAGGTCGAGAGAAAAATAAGACAAGGAAAACAAGGAGGAGGAGGAGGAGGAAACAAGGAAGAAGAAGCAGAAGAAGCAGAAGAAGAAGAAGAAGAAGAAGAAGAAAAAACACGAAGGAGCGGGTGGGTCGGCGGCAGCGGTGCAGGTAAAAAGAAAAAAGAAAAAAGAAAAAAAAAAGAAAAGAACGTCGAGTATATTAAGCGATAATTATTGGCGGGGTCGGTGGTCGTGGCCCCTCATTGTCCGTGGAGTTATGAATTTCTCGTTAGGGAAGATCCGCGGGAGAGGACACGCAGACGTAGACGTAGACGTAGACGTAGGCCGGCAGGGTTTTTACGCCGGCAATCCCACGGCGTTAAAACATCCAGGGCGGAGTACGGGAAGAAGAAGGAATACGCAGTGCGGTGCGCTTAAGAAAAAAAAAAAAAAACGAATATGGGGGAGTGGGGAGGGCGGGGCAGTGGGAGACGCGGGGGCGTAAAGAGGCCGACGTAAAAATTGCGGCGCGAGCTCGGCTCCCCGGGGCCAGGGTAGACAATAAAAAGGACGTGGGGGGAGGTGGGGGGGGGGGGACGAGCCGCGGGCTATAAAAAATCGTTGCGCCACGCTAATTCGCAGCCCTAAAAATCTGGGCCGTGGGGGCACGGGGAGTCGTATATATTCCCGCCCGGGCTTCTGCCCCATATATACATATACTTTTATACATTTATATGCGTTACGGGCAAGGACAGTGGCAGTTTTTGCCAAGTCCTCTCCTCCTCCTCACCCTGCCCTGTACACGACATAAAGAAGCGGGGACAAAAAAGCGCTCCAGTTTTAAGTACAGCTGTATATCAGGAGGGCCCTAGTTTTAGTGAGCCGAGGTGTCGTCGTCCCCGTCGTCGTCCCCGTCCCCGTCGTCCTCGTCGTCGTCCCCGTCCCCGTCGTCGTCGTCGTCGTCATCGTTTGCGTCTGCTTTTTCGTCATCGTCCTGCCAGAGAAGTAAAAACGCTCGCGTAACAGGAACCGTAATAAAAGTCAACGGAGCCTCGCGATCGGCTTTTTGCTCCTGTTCCTAAATTATGGCTCGCCCCCGGTACCGTTGCTCCAGTTTGGCGACCCTCAGGTACGGGACTTGACTTGGCCAGGTTGTTTTCTTATTAACCGTTGGCCTGTCCAACACGGATAAACAAGCTATATACATATATATATATATATGTACAAATATATATATATACAAATAGAGAGAGAGAGAGAGAGAGAGAGAGAGAGAGCTCCGTTTGCTTCGGAAACGTTTACCGTCGATTAAAGCCTATTATTCTCCCAAAACATCCCCCGAACGTTATAAATTATCGTAGCGAAGATGCACAAACCCCCCCTCCGCCACCACCACCATCACCCGCATTCCTAAAAATTAGTTTTATACAGGCCCCATTTTATTCCTTTACGATTCTATTAATTTTATTAGCTTCTTTAATTTTTTTACTTCTGTTTTTCGTAAATGATCGGGAATGATCGGCCATTCGTTTTTTTTATAACGAGCGGCCGCTTTGATCGTGGCTCCGTCGGTAACGTAAAATAAGGCCTTCCCCGTAGTACGCCGACTCGTAGTCCGTTGGCGGGCGTGGGGGGGGCGGCGGGGGCTGGAGGGTTGGATGGAAGGAAGGAAGGAAGGAAGGAAGGAAGGGGTTGACGCGGCAGTCCTACGGGCATTAGCGATGAGCCCGCCGGGGATAAGGAGCCGGGGATAATCTCCGATCGGAACAAAGCCGATCGACCACCAGCCTGACATGTCGAGTGCGAGCGTGTGCGCACGGCTCGGGGTATTTGGCTGGGTCGGGGGGGGTGGGGACGCCAACGCCGCGCCTCGGAGCTTTCGCAAAGGGATGACAATGCCCTGCAAATAGGATTTTGTTAAGCGGTACCTGCAAGTATCGATTCGAGGGCATTATCGCAATCCGTGTGCCGGGACTGGCTGGCTTGCGCGCGCATCCCCTTCGACTGGCACGCACTGCCTCCGGTGGATCTTCCGGGAAAGGAGCTCGCCTCCTTCGGGGGACCGGCCGATTATACTCCCATCATGGGCTTTGTCGGACTCGCCTTGGCACGCCCGAGCCATCGTCTTCGGGGAAGTCCTCGTACTTACCGGGACAGCCAGCTCGGCTCCTGGGCCAGCTCTGATTTACGGCGCTCTCGGGGCACGGATTGCGCTCCCGTTAACCCGACAGCGTAATATTATTGCTAATCTAATTTTCTCGGACAATGAGGCTGGAAGCTGGCTGGGTAGGTGTACGTATGTGTGTTGGGGGGGGAGGGGGGGCCCGCCCCGCTCCATCGTCCCCACTCTATACCTGTGCTTTTAACGGGCTCGCTCACTCGCTCGTCACCTCTCCCCCTCTCTCTCTCGCTCGTCACCTCTCCCTCTCTCTCCCTCGCCCTCTGTTGCGCTGTGGCGGGTAGGATCGCCCAGGATTTTTGCCCTGCGATGACGAAAAAGCACCGAGCCGTAAAAACTTGCCCCGGGCTGCGTCCAGTGTTATTAGAATTCATAAGCTCCGAGTGACTTCTCGCCAAAAATACGCCGAGTCTATATTTTTCGGGATCGCTTGTAAAAACGTTTAAAATGGAGCAAAAATGGTTTGGCGGACCTTTTTTCTTCCTCGGGCCGTCCGTGGGCGGTTGGCCGTGGGGGGATGGCGCAAAAAGGACGGACTCCCGGAAACATTGCGCCCGGCAAAGAAACACTGCGACGCTCTTCTTTGGCGGACGCTCGCACCCACCCACACCCACACCCACACGCGCGCGCGCGCCTATATATAAGCTTTGAGTCCTTAGAGCTTACAGGCCACCTCACACCTTGTTTTAACGCCCCGGCTTTGCGTCACTCTTACTTTAACTGCAAAGACGACAGACACAACAATACAACAATTTCTCAACAGTTGTCCCGGATATTTTAGCACCCCTCCCTACCTCCCTCCCCTCGGACAGCTCCCCCGGACACCCCCCTCCCCCCGCCGCAGCCAAGAAACAGCGATTGCACAATATTTACATTTCTTTGCCTTGACTTTATGGCTCGTCAAATATTCCAAATGTTTTACATCTCCCCCCAGGTACTTCTTTAATTTATAATTGCTTATTGCTTTATAACCTGTTTATATCCGTGCACTTAACGTATCCGATAATATAGACATAAACATTTGCCGAGCCTGATATTCTTATCGATTTTAGCACGCTCGCTTGATTTAAATACTAACAACTTTCGATATACGTATACATATGACATTTATCAGGCATATGCCTGCGATTTACATTCGATCGCTGTACGAAATTCATCAAATTGAAAGGATCGACGGTTTACTTTTTTTACTGCCCTACTCGTTCTACAGATCATTGCATGACAATGACGTATCGAATCGTTTGCCGTATATATTAACAATCGAAAGATCATTATAAACAAATAAAGAGAAATGTACGCGGACCGACTGCACGGAAATTAAATTGCTTTTATAACAATTTTTGATTCACTAATTAATTGATGCTTTAATTGGAAGCAGTAGCAGCAGCAGCAGGCCTCCATGTAGAAATAATTAATGTACGTAGAGTAGAAATAAAGCAATTACGAAATGAACTGTGCAGTTTTACGAGATTCATGAAATATCCACGTTTTCATTGAAACTTTATTGTCGCATAGATCATATGTTCGCGCGTATACGCTCGCGGAGTAGCATGGCGGCGGGCCTGTGTGAGAGATTCACCTACACGAAATCCGAGGAACATTACCTGTAGAAGAATCTAACACCTTTCGTTTCGTAATATATATTTGCGCGAACCGGTGAGAGTTGTATATGTACAAACACGTTTAGTACTCGACATTACTGATTCGGCTTAATTGTCCAAAAGCGGAATAAATCGTCATTCGAGTTTTAAAAGTGTTTCAATCGTAATTACAGCGTTTCCGAGAACTTGAAATTATACCCTAATAATATATCGTAAATATTGACAATGATCTATCTAATCATTGTGTGTTTATTAAAATCGATTAGAGTGATTTCATAAAACTTTAGCGATACAATGAAGAGGCAAATGAATCAGCGTTGCTGCTTATAACTTTTGGCCCCTGACAACCCACGTAGCTTCATATTTATTTGTATTTTATACATTTGGGCAACGTAAATGTACGGCTGCTATCCAAGGCATTCGTATTGATCTCGCGCTGGATAAAATACTGTATACAATCGAAGGAGGTAATTTAAATCGAATACTCCTCGCCTGGCAATAATGCCAAAGATATTCAAATTGTAGAGGAAGAAGAAGAAGAAGAAGAAGAAGAAGAAGATATTCACGCGTACTTTGTTCACTGCATTAGTAAAATTTCTATATCCGAGTAATAAAAAAAGTATGGCTCGATCGTACGATATCGACGAATAGTTTTTACAAATACGTAAAAAGAGAGTAGCTGCTGCGCGTATGGCGGCCGAAAGCGATATTCGTACGCAAATTGAATATAATCGTAGAATTATTTAATTAGGAGTCGAGGCGCCGGGAGGAATATTAAATCTCTAAGCGTCATAATTTCGGAGAATTAATTAAATCGCCGTAAGGGGAATAATGGGCAGGATTTAAACGCGTTGGGCAAATGACGTTCGGCGCGCAATGCTTTATTGGGGCTAATTCGATACGCGTTAATCGAATGCCAATTATTTCGGAAATCTATTTGCTATCCCGACTTCATAACGGGAATGACGGCCAGGTCATTGGGGTGCGTGAAGTGGAGCGAAGTGGAGGGGATGATTCTCGAAAGCAATTAGCTTGCCATGCATTAGGCCACTCGTCATTACGAATGCTTTACGTAAAAGAAGCACGAGGAGTGGCGTTACAGTCGAGTCCATAATCGAAAAAACGCTGTATCGATGTCCGGCTAGAGCATGTTGGCGGCGGGGGGGGGTATCGGTAGAGGGAGCGGGTGAGGGAGCGGGTGAGGGAGCGGGAGCGGGAGAGAGCACGAGGGTCCGTAGAGAATGGCATTAATATTTAAAATAGTTACGGGTACGTCGTCGATTAAAAATGTACCATTGTCTCGGGGGAACGGGGGCGGGGTGTAGCGTCGGTAGTAGATTTTCCGCAGCGAGGAATGCGACTGATAGAGGATGAGTTGGCCTGCGTTGCGTTGGGTTGCGTTGGGTTGCGTTGCGCTGTGACGGTTGACGGTGAGAAAATAAACTCGTCTAAAGCCAAAGTGAAAGTTACGTCACGGCAATCCGTCCCGTCCTCTCGTTCTCAATGCTGATGAAAAAGTCAAGAGAGCCCCGGGGAAGCAGATGGAAAGAGAAAGTCCGAGAGAGGTCGCCGGGAGGAGGAGAGAGTCGGTAGGAGTCGAGAAAGGCAAAGGACGAAGACGTCGTCGTCGGCAAGGGGGCGAGAAAGGGCGAAAAGGGACGACGGGGAGGGTGGCGAGGGGCGGAGGGGAAAGGAACGATCGGAAGGGAAGCCGAGAGCCCGGGCGTACAAAAACGTATCATAAGGATTTTATACGGGAGAATTATTAGAGATAATTTGTAGTCGGCGAATAATCCGCAGGGACGGTTGCCGTAGCCGTAGCCGTAGCCGTAGCCATAGTCGTAGCCGTTGCCGTTGCCGTGCTCCCGAGGTCGACCGAGAGAGAGAGAGAGAGAGAGAGAGAGAGACAGAGAGATGGGGGGTGGGGGTTGTACGAGCGCGGGTGGGGGCTATCGGGTGATGCGTGGGTGCGCCCGGGTGCCCTTGGCGAAAAGCCGGCGGTCGGACGAACTGCCGTAGCCGCGTCCCGCGGCAGGACGAGCTCCGTGCAAGATCGGGAGGGGGGGGAGGGGAGGCGTGGCCGTCCGTAGTCGGGCACGGCCAATCGGCCGTGGGCCAATGGTACACGGGACCAATGGGAGCCGGCCTCGGCACAGCAGCTCGGGCTCCCTCGGCTGGCCCCCCCCTCTATAAATAGCCGGAGCTACCCTCGACAGGACTCAGTCCCACGGTAGCAAGACATCGAGATCACGGTGTCAGCTGCCGCCCCATCGACGTAACGTATCCTCGCATCAGAGAGACTCCGGAGCCGGCGCTCCCTCGCTCGCACGTTCCCTATTGCAGTCTGGATAACAGAGCCGCGGACTATTATCGATGTCCGGGAGCGGTTAGGTCCGACGCCTATCCACACGTTGTGAAGTGCCATTCCATAAGTCCCGACTTCGATTGCGCTCAATCGTCGCAAGTTACGGACGAATCGCGAGACCTAGAGAACTCGACCAAACTAATACAGACAGAGAGAGAGAGAGAGAGAGAGATAGAGATAGAGATATCGACGGAGATATGCCAGGATTTCATCGCACGTTCGACGAGCAGCAGATCGAGCAGCGCGACGAGAAGCCCATCGTCGTAGACGTCATGCCGCAGTATCAGTTGAGCCCCCCTCACAGCCCCCAGCCGGGAAATCTTCCCAAGACTCCGGAGAAAGGTAAGCAGCACTCATTGGACGTTTGTACTTACTTTATACGCACCGTCGCTGTCCTTCCGTCACCGATGACGATCTCGCGTCGCGTCGTGTCCTTGAATTTCGTGCATCTCCTCGCGACCGAGGAGATCTCGAGCTAACTCTTTGCCGCACAGCTGACTCGGTCTCCTTATCGATAGGCGCGTGTATGCGTGTATGCCTGGATAGGCCCGGTCGGCCTCCAATTGCAATCCTTCCGAGAAGAGGTCCGAGTTTATAGTGGTAATTATTTTATAGCCTCGGCTCGCTCGGTCGTCGTGCTCGTAGTTGCACTTCCTGGAAAGCCGAGGGGTATTTTTATTGCTCGGGCTCTCGGGGCGGCGGGGGGGGGGGTGTAGCGGGCGGTTCCTACTTCTCTCCTCGCTCGGGTCGCTCACGGATACGCGATCACGATTAAAACGTAAAGTAATACTGGCCTATGGGATGGGATGGGATGGGATGGTTTGGGGAAGGGGGGATGGGGGCAGGATTGATTGTTTGTTGGCGTTTATTGGCCCGACGACGTATTCAGACGCGAGATGAGAAAAATGTTTGTTTCCGCCGCACTTGACAGTCTTTACGTTTGTTTTCGCTTCGCTCCCCCTAAGAGTCGAAACTTTGCGGACTTGGTTGCCGCGGGGGGTGCCGAAGCTTAGTTACGCCCTCGCACAATTGGTGGCCCCCATTCATCCGGGGTGTTTAACGCGCGCGCGCGCGCGCGCACCCCTGCCTCGCTCTTTGATCGTCCCGGCGACGACGTGAACGGCGTGAGTCTCTCTCTCTCTCTCTCTCTCTCTCTCTCTCTCCCTCTCTCTGTGTGTGACTGCGGTCGCCCCGGGGTTCCCCCCTACAAAGGCTCGCCGCGACATCTCCGAGAGGCCGCCCGAGGACTCGAGTCAGCGGGATCGCGCCGCGGGTCGCCTCCTTGACGGCTCCTTCCCTCACCATGGACCTCGGCTCATCTCCCTCACGATCGGGTCGCGCCTCTCCCGAGATAACATCGGCGACGACCCAGTTAGTTCGTGTCCGTGCGTCTGCGTGCGTCCCTCGTCCCTCGTTAATCATTTAACCGCCTCCGGTCCTCGACAACAGCCCTTGTCAATAAAGCTCTAACCCCCATATCCCTATCTCTTGCTCTCTTTCAGCCATGAGCTCGCAATCGCAGCTTCAGTCGATGGACCCGAACATCCGGAGATACAGGACAGCCTTCACCCGAGATCAGCTCAACAGACTCGAGAAGGAATTCGTCCGGGAGAACTACGTATCGAAGCATCGACGAGTCGAACTCTCGGAGCAGCTCAATCTACCCGAGTCCACCATCAAGGTAATTATCTTCGTCATACCCCGCAATCGCAATCTTATCTGTCATTATTATCTTATTACTGCTACTACTGCTACCACTACCACTACCACTACTACTCATGCTATTATTATTATTGTTGTTGTTATTATTATTGAAAATGTCCGAGGCGAATATCTGAAAGTCGCCAACCCGTCGCGAAACTTTCCCCGATTTTCGTATTAACGGAGCCACGCGCCCGCAACCGGGTGGGTATCCCTGGCAGTGTATAGGCCGTGTATAGGCCGACCGAGAAGGCCCCAGGAGACGAGAAAGCTAAACCTCCCACATCGCGGGCATGCGTCAAAAGTAAACAATTTAGCGAGATCCGGCAAAGAGGAGGAGGCGGAGGAGGAGGAGCAGCAGCAGCTTTCCCATTGAGCTGCGTGTAAGCGACCGCGGTGTTCATAGAGATGACCATTAGAGCCATTAAGACTTGTCAAAGGGCGTTTTAGCTTTGACCCGAGCGCCATTGACGTCGGCGGGCCCTTCCATCTTTTGCAGGGCCTCGCCGACAGGTTCGCCATGCTTGATCGGGAGATTATAGGCGGACGAGGGACGACTACGACGACTACACACAGCAGTTTACCTTTTTTCTCCTCGCTCCCAATGGTGTGTCCTCTCCCGCCCCCTGACCGCGTCGCCACCTTTCATGCGGCGCACTTTGTTTGAGGTGGGCAAACAGTCCATCACCGGGGACAACGACAACGACAACACAACAACAACAACGACAACGACGACAACGACAACGACGCATGTACACATGCACTCACGGGGATATAAACACCAGCACCAGCCACCTTGGCAACGCCTTCGCTCGGGACGAGCTGCCAATAGCTCGCTCCTCCCTCCCCTTCGTCATCTTCGTCTTCGTCTTCGTCTTCTTCTTCTTCTTCTTCTTCCCCGAAGCCTTCCTCGGTCTCCTTTGATTTTTGCCGGCCAACGCTCGTTACATCGATCCTTCGATCCTTCGCTCCTTTCTCTTCGCTCCTTTTCATTCATCCGCATTTTCAGCTTACCAAAGGGACATATTATGGCGCTTCTAATTTCGACCTTCTGGAATTCCAAGGCCATATCTAAAGTCAGCCGGGGATCCATCCCTGCTCTGGCTTGTTTCTGGCTCGATCAATGCCCAGATAAATGCCAACGTACCACTGCCCTCGATACCTACACAAAGAAATATGCGTCCTCGATGGGCAAGATCCTCAAAACCGACATTCCCATGGGAGAATAAACTAGTACGTAACCTAGTACGCAGCCCCCACCGCCACCCCTCACCCCTCTCGCCCCCACCGGTGGCCTAGTACCCCCGGTCCGCATACCAACGCGTCGAGTACGAGACAATTAGCATTTGAATTGCCTCCCGACTATTATAGACGTATCTCAAGGTTGGCGTAACTCAGATTCGGCTGGCATTATTACCATAAATAAATTTAGAAATTTCTTTCTCCCTTTTTTCCTTTCTTTTACTAACGGATCGACTTACCATTGATGTTCCAGGTCTGGTTCCAAAATCGGCGCATGAAGGATAAGCGACAACGCATGGCCTTCGTCTGGCCGTATCCGATGTACGCTGACCCGACGCTCGCGGGCGCCATCCTCGCGGCCGCCTCGGCGTCCCTGCCCCCAGCGGCGTACCACGCCGCCCCCACCCTCCCGGGTGGCCATCTCAGTCCGGGATACAGCGCGGCCGCGGCCTACTACGCGGCCCGTTACTCCCCCTACGGGAGCCCGACGGCCGGGATCTCGGGACCCGGTGGCCTACACCGGCCCCACCCACAGGCCCCGCCCGCGTACGCGACCCACCCCCACGTCATGAGCGCCGGACATCACGGGGCACCGCCGCCTCCACCGCCCCTCACGTCCCTTCACCTGTCTGGCCTCGGGATGCCCGGAGCCCCCGCGGGCTACGGGGCCACGGCCCAGCTACCCGTCAGCGGTGCCGTCACCCCGGTTCACTACAGGCCCGGCTCCATGCTGCCCCAGCTGAGTCCCACGCACTCGGACGCCTCCTCCAGCGACTGCGACTGCACCGTTCCCGCCACCGCCAATACCATCCTTACCAATAACAACAACAACAACAACACGAGTGTCCTCAACAACAACAACAACAGCAATCACAACAACAACAACAACAACAATAACCACAACAACAACAACAACAATAGTATGCAGATGATGGAGGCGAGGCACGATAAGTTGGCCTCGCTTAAGCTCCCGACGGGTTTGGCACTCGCGGCCGCCGGACTCCAGCCCACGCAAATCCAGAGCCTGCAGAGCGCATTCGAGAGCAAAGGGGCCGCTCTTGCCGGATACTCGACTGCCATCAGCCCGACCGGACAGACGAACCTCATTACCAAGAGCACGAAGATCGAGGCGCCCAAGCTCTTCCAACCCTACAAGAACGACATCATCGAGAAGGCATAGGCTGGGGCTATTGACGAAGCGACGCGTACTTGTTGGACCCCCCAACCCCCTAACCCCCAACCCCACCGCTCCTCCCGCCGCGCGGCCCTTTTGTAAAGGGCGAAGGAGCGAGCGACTGATACCCAGGCGGCGGTCCCCCCACCCCCACCCCACCTCGTCCGCTTGAACCTCGAACCCGTTCCACTGCCCATTGCTGCCCAAACTAATCGTGTGTAATATAACATTAACTTATATATATATATATATATAGAGAGTATTATTGTAAATAGCCTTTAGCGAGATGTATATGTGTGTATTCTAGGGAGTTGAATGTAGCGGTGTAGACGTGTTGGACTCGGTCTTTTCTAATGCTCCGCATATACTCTAACCAAGTCCGATACAATTTTGTACATATATGTAGCACGGGCGTCTTGGAAGCTGACTGTACATACATTTGGGACAAGTGCAAACATTTATAACGAGCGAATGTACCCCGAGCACGCCTGCCGTGTATTATTAGCATATTTCAATGTGATTGATGAATGTGTGAGCCCCGAGTGTGCGATATTATACATGCATGCATACATAAGCAACTGTGCTCGTAGACGCGCGCACGTACACGCGCATACGCGTACAGACGTACAACATATATATATATATATATATATATATAGATACATACGTGTAAATGTATATTTATTGTGGACTGTGTCCATATTTGCGAGAATCGCGAAGAAGCATCTTCTTCGGCTAATTCATACTCACCCAAATTACTCACTACTATTATTATTATCATTATTATACGTTATTATTATTATTATTATTATTATTATCATTGCTACTACCACTACTATTGCTATTATTGCCATTACTATTATTACTAGTACCATCAACATTTCCATTATCACGATAATGATGATTATTATTATTAATTACTATTAATTATTTTAATCAGCACTTATTATTTTTAATGAATGTAAAAGTGGAGAGTTTTTGTAATACGTGGTCACGTGATTTAAGCATAGCTAATACATGTTATAAATAAATGTCTGTATAAAGTCGTAATCGAGAAAAATATGCTACGGTATATACATTAAAAAAAAAAAAAAAAAAAAAAAATAAATAAATATCACACATAGAAAATTAAAATACTGACTATATGAATTTTCATTGTTTCCCATTATTCCTTTCAATTGCGCGCAATTAATTCTCCCTAAGCTTTTGGCATAAAAAAAAAAAAAAAAAACTTTCGAATGAGCAAAAATGGAATACGATTTCATATGAATAATCAAGTTTAAAGGCGCATTCGTAAGCGTTGACATTGAAGCCAATAATAAATGTAATTAATATTATACGTCGGTATTCTCGTTCTTTAAATGGGAAAGCAGCTCTTGGCATGTTTATAAAGCAGTCATTGGGATTATTAGTAAGTGATTTGTAATTCGATAGATCAGCATACAAAGTAAGTATAATGAGTCGGGCAAACGAGGTTATTGTTATTTTCTTTAATAATACGATGAAGCAGAGGTCCATCGATCAATGCTACAATCGGGCCTTCCTCCCTTACCATTAGCTGGCTTATTGCACGAGAACGGGGGGGGGCGGGGGGTAAGGGACGTAGGGAGAGAGAGAGAGAGAGAGAGAGAGAGAGAGCTATCGACAGACTTTTAGGATCCAGGGAAAAGTATGCCGACGGCCGTCGAGGCTGTAATTTCGCGTGACACGCGATCGTAAAATAAAGAGACGTCGATGAGGACGGGCTAGTGTGAATAACACGAGGGTCGGCTAATCTCGGAGCTCGCATTCGATTCCGATTAGCCAATGGGCGTTGTTCTCTGCGCTTGCTCGCAAAGGGAGCTCGCCGTCAGCTCACCGACACATGGGCCGCATTAGCAGCAGACCTCGATGGAGCATCGGCTGCGTCGGACCCGCAGACTTTAAGATCCAATTCGGCTGACGCTCACGCGTCTATTAGCGCCCGCGGGGCCGGGGAGGGGTGGGGGAGAGGCGGACCGTCACAGACGCGACAGAGGGTACGACTTAACCGAGTATTGACTCCGACCCTATTGACGGTCCCACCCTTGCTGCCAGATTTTTAATAGGAGAATTTACATGCATTACAAGCCCCTTGTTCATCGGTGCGGTAATGCCTCTTCTTCCCGACTTCGGGGATAATTATTCTACTTTACCGGCTATTCACACAATTTTCTTTTCGGCTCAATATTTATTATCATCCGCGCTCTCTTCCAGTATTTATATACTCTGTTTACAATCTGTCGGGAATCTGCGATTCAACCTCCTCACTACTTGCCGCCAATAACTCCCCCCACCTCCGCCCCCCCACCTCACGCTTTCTCAAACGTCTCGGAATGGGGAAGTTAAGGGTGGTCCGAGCACTGACTGGTATATAGCCTCGACGAAGCTTTGTTCAACGAGATGAGATGCACTTTGCCAACATTCATGGCTTCCCTTTCTATGTATATTGCACGAGACCCGTACAATATTTACAAACACTCTTACCGATGACTCGCGCCTTTTCTCCCCCCTCGTCAAGCCTAAGCTCACCTTCGACAACATTATACTGATAATATTTTAATCTTCCCATTGGCTCCGTCCCGATAATTATTTATAATACAGACGGGCTTCTTATGATTTTATACTCATCATTACTCGGCAACGGCGGCGGGTAACGGCGGCGGGGGGGCAACGGCAACGGCGTCGGCACCTTCAATGCCATACTTACTTCCGGTCACTCTAATTGGTCCATAAAGCCAATTACCGTTGAATATCCACACCGTCCATGGAAATGCATAGAAACGCATGGAAATACGGGCTCTTTGTGTTTAATATCCTTTAGGCACAGTGATTTAACGTAGTATGTAAATAAAGAATCGGGGAGGGGGCTGTAGATGGGGGTCGGGGGTGTAGATGGGTATGGTTGCATTGAAAAAGGTATGTCGGCCCAAGGGCTATTCGGCATCTTTAATTTCAGTTATAATTCGTATCTGGTATTTGCTTTTCTTCCTTTCGGTGTAAAACAGTTGCAGTTTGAGAAAATTGAAAAAGGTTCGAGGCGGCAACGGTCATTTAACTCATAAAATCATAAACTCGTTGGAGCTCTCGTAAACTACGAGTCGACTTATCTGCCTTAATACGAATTCGGCCGTAAGGCCCCGGAAAGCCTTCCGATACAAAAATACTAATCTATGGCCGTAAATGTAAAACGACATTGTTTTGTTCGGGAGGTGTAAAAAAATAATCGAAAAAATCCTCGGCAGCGTATTCCCGCAGTCCTGCGCGCGAGGCCGGGATCCCCCTATTTCTATTGTAAAAGCGTGCGTCGCGCAACTTGAAAGGCCTCCGGAGTCAGCGCTCTTCCACATCTCTTCTATCCCTATACCCTTCTCCCAACCCCCTTTACCAAGCTTTTCTTTTTAACTAATATAATTTTATACTCCTCGAGGCGATGCACATTCGAATTCTTGGGTTTTATTGCGTAACGTTGTATTTTACAAGGCTTCTACCTTAACTGCTCTCTCCCCCCCCCTCCCTCACCCTCTCAATTCTGCTCCCTCCTGCTTGCTACTACTATTTTTAGGGTATGGGGAAGTGTACGTGACTGTAAAAGCGAAGAAACGCGAACTCGAGCAAATTATCAAATATTTAACTGTAATACGATATAAGATTTACAATTATAGTTTTACAAGGTCGTATCTGTAGCTTGGAATCGATGAATTATGCGCCGTTTACATAACGTTAGAATTTAGTTGTTATATTATAGGAATAGCCGAGCGTGCAGAATTCGTACAATGGAAAGCAGATTATTCGATAATTGCGTAAACGATGGAAACGTCCTATTACATATACATGCTGTTTCGTCAGTTAATTTACTTACATTGTATTTACTCAAATTATTTACTTACTTACATTGTAGCTTAATTGTACGTGGCCTTGTCGTAAAAAGAATTTGATTGAAATTTTTAATGAATTATACAATGTATTACATACAGAGAGAGAGAGAGAGAGAGAGAGAGATATTGCCTATTTAAGAAATAATCCAATAGCTCGCTCTTTTATATATCAGCCAATGTATCAGCCAATCGTGGTAATAATACGCGGAGTAAAACGAGAAGAGAAAAACACTGTATGCGTATCTGTATCTGAGGACTGAAGCTCATGTAAAAGTTATTGATATTTTATTGATCGTTCGTTAAAAATAAGTAAGTTCGTATGCAGTGAACAAAGGAATAATCTGCAATTGACCCTGGACAAATAATTTTCCCAAGGATATTATTCATCGAGATCGGTGGATCGGTGGCCGACTACGGGATAACATTCGGATGAGAAATTCTCATCAATAAGGAACTATTAAAAAGTTTATTACATGCCGTAGAACGTAAGTATTGCAAGTAATTAGTGTTTGGATCGGATTGGATCGGACATTTATTCCATCTCCCTTCGCAACGGGGGAGTAGGGGGTGGTAGGTACAGGGCAGCGCCTATTGTGCCAGAGTCAGCAGTTACAATATCGGCGGTAAGGTTAATTTTATAGATCGAGATAAGGAGACGGGAGGGTCATTGTTTCACATATGTAAGAGTAGTGGCGAGACGAGGCGCGTCGGGGCCGGCGATACCTACCAATAAATCCAATCGAAGAGATAATACACTCAGCGCGACGATAAAATCGCTCGTAGAAGCTTGTAAAAGTCCGACTCCGAGGGGCTGGGGTTATTGGGATCGAGCGAGCGAGCAACTGAGAGATAGAGAGAGAGAGAGAGAGAGAGAGAGAGGGCCGAATCATTCGATCGCTCCAGTTTATGAAATATTAATATCCAATTTAAGCCCCCTGATACAAGAATCATGGGGCCGCTCGTCTCCTCGGTACGGGGAAACGGCAGGAGGAGATAGATTTATCTTATCTGCGAGGCCATTAGATCGCGCACGAGGCTCGAGATTCGGGGAGGGGAAGGTTACGGGATCGTGTAAGGCGACAATCGTCGGGGCGTATTCCTACGCTTTCCTCGGATTTTCACGGCCTTTCCCGAGCTCCCGGGTAAAGATCTCCTCGCTCGCTCGTTCGCGATTAGTCCGGGCGCTGATAAGAGGGCCATAAATTTAAGGTACCACGTCGTTGTCGGAGGGTTATTGGGGCGCGAAGCCCTCGTCGTCCGCTTTTATTGGAAATCCCTACGTGATTTCCTTTGTGCTTGCGAACGGGACGATATCGATGGCCCGGCATTGGCTGAGAATATCCAAGGAGTAAAGTGGTCGATTGTCATTACATGCCACGGAGCCCTTACGAAACAGCGGACGGGACGGGGGGGGGGCGGAGGGCGTGGAGGGCGTGGGCGTAGGATGGAGGGAGGGAGAGCGAAAGGAACGATCGCGAGAGAGAGAGGAGGAGCTGTATAATTTTATACAGCGAGTCGAAAGTTGGCTTGTTGCTTTGGGGTTGTAGGCGGGGGGGGAGGGGCATGTGCAGCAGGGGCATTATTACGAAAAAGAACTCGTGAAGCTGTAGAGAAGCTCGTCGCAAGCATCGTTAAAATTCTCGAGGCGAGGCCCCTGTACTGTAGCAAGACGGCGTTCGAAGCGGGTTGGTGGCGGGAGGGGCGAGAGGGACGAGAGGGGCGGGGGAGGGGGGGCTGCTGGAGGATTCCCCGGTGAAGGAGAGGGAGAGGCGGAGGTAGAGGAGGAAAAAAAGAGAAAGTCACTGTGTTTGGGGGGAGCGTATCGAAAACACGGGTCCGAAGCCGCAGTCTGTTTCCATTTCACAAATGTGCGCAAAGCGTTAAATAAATCGAGCCAGGAGCGTACGGTAGTACTCGTGTTGGGACTGTCAAGAGTCGAGATTTTGACAAACCTCGGTTGCGTCTCCATAGACCACCCGGGGCTCGAGTATCCAAACCCAGTGTCAGTCCGGTAGTCAGCGGCTCCCCTTCATTTTTCCGCGCCAAGGGCCGGATTTTCCCTCCGTCGTCTACGGGAGGAACGCGGGGAGCCGAAAATATTTTCCCGTCTACGCGCTCGCGTGAAAACCCCATTAGTTCCGAGGTGAATGCCGAGCTCCCGAGGTAACCCTCCGTCCCGGGATTGTCTCCTCATTCGTTCGGCTCGGGATTATTTTGCCAACGGTCACAACCCGGGCTCCATTGTCCCCTGCGCCCGCTCATCTCGCGACTTCCGATCGAAAAATAATTCACCTACACCGATGTGCCTATCCTCTCTTTACTTTATCCCCGTTCCCTCGATCCAGCTTCTCCTCCCTCCTCCTCCTCCTCCTCCTCCTCCTCCCTCCCTCCTACTCCCCCTCCTCCTTCCCGCCCCGATAAACCCCTACGTCTACACGCGCGCTGTTTACGGTACATTTTTTACGGCTCCTTATTATCCCATACGAGGCATTGTATCCGTAACCCCTCCCCCCCCCATAACGTCTCTACCAATCGCACCTAATCCCTCAATTTTCCACGATTTAGATCTTCACGTACGCGCCGCACTCGAGAAGAACGTTTCAATTTACTCCACACGATTCTTTAGAGCTCCGTATATATATATAAAAAAATTCGAACGGCCGTGTCACGCTATCATCGTTAATAATTATTTCAACGAGACAGGGGTTTGGAAATCGTCAGTCGGCAGCCTCGAGGCGCATACCCTTGATAGATCATTGACAGGCACGCTTTATTGCGATGGTCGCGACCGTTTTTACGGCAAGGCTTTTGTAATGCAAGCCTAATTAATCGGATGTGAAACAATCGTAAATAGCCATTCGGGGCGAAAGAGGAGGGGAGGGTTTACAGGGCCTACGTGCGCTTTTACTTGGGCTGCGTTAGATATGTGAAAATGTAAATGTATAGAGATAGCAAGGAATGCTCGGTAGCCGTTGGTTACAAGCAAAGTCGCACTTGTCGGTTGGGTGTGGGTCCTCGCCAAGGATCCCTAAGGATCGATGAGGTGACGGAATGAAAGGGAGAAGAGAAAAGTCTTCTACGAAAGTGAAAGAAGGGCGAATCAAGTGTACAGAGAGAGACGAGGAATTTGGAAAGTAGTGTATATAACCGCAAGTGGTTTTGTATCATGCAAACATTCCGGAGATTCCTCGGGGCTTCTTTATCCTTATTTATCCTCCCGTGGAGGGGCGAGATCTATCTATCGCAAGCTCGTTTTCTCTAAAAATTCCTCAGCTTTTGCGTAATTTACAGCCCCGGGGAATAGGTAATGCAGGGATCTCGGTATGCGAGTGAAAGGAGAAAAGGAATTTGGGCAGGGCGCTTCCGGTTTGGTTTTGTTTGCGCAATACCGTTGCGGTGTCAGTTAGAACAAAGGGAGAAAAAGGGCGCCGAAAAAGGCCCTTGGCAGCCGAAGGTCGCGGGAGGGACGTAACGGTGGAGGGGTCGATATCCGCGGGAATTCGCGCGACCGTAACCAAGGACGCCGGTCTCTGGGAAAGCAGGCGGTAGGTACCGGTGCTAGGTATCCGCCGGGACGGCGTGAGGGGGGGGGGGGGGGCGGGGCGAGCAAGGAGGATAGGGCGGTAGAGTAGGTGTCCGCGGCAAGGACGAATCGTCCCGGGAGAGGATACAGCAGCGGGACCTCGTGACGAGATAAACAGCTGGGCCCCCGAGTCCGTTTATCGAACGGTCAAAAGCTCCCGTTGTGGCCAACCAAAGAGGGAACCCCCGAGCGGCTCAAACGCACCCCCGCGTTTTCTATTTGTGGCTTAAGCGGCTTCTTGTTTGCTTTCTTGTTTGGCACTTATGCAGCACCCGGAGATGCCCGATTTTCTCTGCTCTCCTGGCCACTCGTTTAGCTCCTCCGGAGCTCCTGCGGATAATGGACCTGGGGGTTCCTGGGGGAGGGGGGAGGGGAGGGGCCAGACTCCTAGGAACTTACTCCAGGAGCAGATTCCCCTGGCGATGATCTCCGACCGCTACGGAATGACGCCGGCGATACCTTCCTCACCTCCGACCGGCTACATTCCTCACGACGTCCATACACCTCCCGGACGCCGGCTACTTTGCGATTTACGACCATTGCCGCAGCTCTCTGCTTACATTCGTTATACAATGACAATGTGAAAAGTACCTACATGTGCTCGGGCTGCCCTCCCTCGTCAAACGCGTGCAATACTCCGACACCGACTAACTGCGCTTTCATGCGAGAAAGTTTACTTATACCATAGAAGCGTCCGCATCACCATAATCGGATACCATAGAAGCGTCCGCATCACCATAATCGGAACCATGATAATGAAAATAATAAAATAATGCTCATCTTCAGGACATGCTCGCCAAGAAAAATACCAGATTCTTTCTTACTCCATATACATACATACATGCATACGTACATACGTACGTACGAGCGTGTGTGCGTATACGTGTATACGTATGATAATGAGCTATAATAAAGTAAAACGCGCCTAGGTTAAGGTTATCCTTAGAAATTTGAAGACGTTAAGCAGGTAAGGTTGTAATATAATGATATAATGGCGATTCGAGAGAAGAAAGGAAGTGCGTAAAAAGTTTCGTCGATGGTCTTAAGGAAAGAGAAAAAAGTGTTTACGGTCCATTTCCGTATACAGTATAATGCATTTGAAAATTGATCGACGCGAGGTAATCGTGAATAGCGTGAAGGAGAGAAGAATCAGGGCAATACTGGGAAAATACCGGGAAACTCGTAGCCACTTCTATTCTTCTATCCCATTATTTCATCATCATTTAAAATAGCCTTAAAATAATTTTATAGGTTTTCCCTTGCCTTTCATCTTCGCCTCCCGCCTTTACGTTATTTCTAAAGAAGAAGAAGAAAGAAGAGAGAGAGAGAGAGAGAGAGAGAGAGAGAGAGTAAATAAAATAAAAGTGCCGAAATTATACATTCCATTACGTTTCCACGTTCGCTCCCCACCCTGCCAGCCCCTCGTACACCCTAGACAAAAAGAGCAAAGAAGAAGAAGAAGAAGAAGAAGAAGAAGAAGAAGAAGAAGAAGAAGAAAAAAATGAGGGTTTTATTAGGCTTCATTGCCAATTTCCGAGGATAAAACGAGAGGTTCCCTAAGAATGGGAGATCCTGCCGTCGTTCCCATTCGCCCATTCACCCACTCACCAATTTAGCCATTCACTCGTCATTTCTATAATCCTTGGACAATCTCCAGAGTAAAAATATAAAAAGCATTCGCAATAAAGACACTTGCGTCGTAAAAGGGCTGCCGCTCACCTCATATTGTTGTATTGAGCTCGCGCTCGGGTGCCGAGGGTTAGTTAGCTGGGCCGACCCGCGCGTACCCGTGAAAGCGCGTGTCCGACTAATGCTCTTTTACAAGGGCGGGCGGCGGTGGAAGGGGGTGGGCGGCAGTTAACGTCCGTTTAAAGGAGTTAACCCTTTCTGGTAGTCGAGTTCTCTTTTTTTCTCTCTCTCTCTCTCTCTCTCTCTTCCCGCCACTCCCCAGCCTCACCCCCTGTCTCACCCCCCTCTCTCTCTCTCATTCTCTTGCTCTTTTTTTTTTTTTTGCCGCTGTTTTATTGTCGTTGTTGTCGTCATCATGCCCAGGTCGTCGGAGCTTATTGCCCACCAGGTCAACTTTTCACATCACCGCGTCCCCTTAACCCTTCTCCGGTCACCGTGATTTTTTTTGGCCCAGTTAGCTCGATCAGCAGCCGCTGGCCGATTCCCCCGAGTCCTCGCGCATATCTTTTCCTGCCCTTCTTGACCCAGACAATGAGGAACAAATATCGCTTTGGGTCACAGGGTTGTCGCGCCTTAACTTCTTCTTCTTCTTCTGACGGGCATATGTTGTTGCTGCTGCTGTTGCTGCTGTTGCTACATCGATTTTATAATAACCCTTTGGAGCCTCGCCGTTTTATGGCACCGAGGATTTCCGAAAAATCGAGAGGGTCACCGTGCCCTCGTCTCGTCTTCCGAGTCAGGACTCCTAGAAACAAAACCGAACTCGACTGGCTTATTTACAAGGTTTACGATCATTTTTACATCCGAGCGCTCGGCGTCTCAACGTGCCGGCGATTAATTTTAATGGCAGCCATCCCGTCTCCATAGCGTCTCCATAGCGCTCCCATAGCTCTTCCATAGCGCTCCCATAGCGCTTGCCTGGCGTTTTCATGAATTCGCCTCGATCCAAGTAGCCGAGCAAGCCGAGCCTCGTCCTTCCTTCCTTACGGCTTCCCTCTGCCTCGACCAGACTCCCCGCGAGATTATTCGCGCGCGCGCGTAGGGAGGGGGAGGCGAACGGGGGTAATTGGATGGCAATGATCGAAAATGGCAATGATAGTCGAACGAGGAGGAATGCGGACACGTAAACGGTCCAGCGAAACGACTAATCGAGCGTTTGATCGGCGCGGCTCGAGGCTCGAGTCTCCCCCGCCGCCCGCCCCCCATCCCCATCCTACCCCTCTCCCATCCAAATAATAGCCCGCGCGACGTTCCCGGTCGTAGGTCCCCTCGGCAATAACAATAGCATCGTCGATAATAAATAAAGGTCCGTGGGGCTTTATCGAGGAATTCGTCATTGGATTCGGTTAGCGCGTGTCGAATCGAGCGAATGTTGTTTAACGCTTGGTCGTTAAGCGATCGAGTCAATGGCGGGTGAACAACATTATTGAATGTCGATATCGGCAAGGAATTAGCCGCCCGGCCCAGCCACCGCCTTATGGGAATCGTTGTCGACGTATATCCGGCATGGACGGCGAGGAGGGGCAATGGGGAGATTTAACGTCCGTCGCAGTTGTATAATGAGCCCCCGAGCGAGCGCTCGCTCTCGAATGCTGGGAAAATCCGGATCGATTGGTCGCGTAGTGCGCAGCCCGATTTCGCATGGCGATGATGTTCTGACTCCGGCCCATTTTATTATTTCATTAATTCAATATCATTTTCACGGCTCGTTTCGGGGGCCACGCGTTTTCCCGCCCAAAGGAACCAATTGGAATTTATGGCTTTTATTACGGAATCAATCGATTTATCCGGCAACGTGTCCCATTTGTAGATCGTGGATCGTAGATCCGACTTTATACTCTTACTGCGACTCTTCTTTCACGAGTCTCGAAAATCTTTAAATCGCCCGTCTCATTCGTTTTCTCATTCGTTTACCAATCGCTGCCCATTCACACTCACTCGTCGATGCACCCGTGCATTTCTTTTATGCATTTATTAAGCGAATGGCGTTTTCATTTTCCAAGCGATGCTTCTCTTACTCGCCAAATCCCAGAGTCCCGGCATTATTATCAATACGTCCATGTGGTTATAATAATACATTATCGACTAGTGTCGTTTCATTTTTACACGTACGACCGAGCGAATGATTCTCTAGGACTTGGGCATTGATCGCCGAAGATCTCCGACAACGACGACAACGGGATTACGTCCACATTTACTCATGGTCACCATAATTGTACGGGGGAAACAAAACAAAAAAACAAAAAAAAAAATAGAAAGAAAAGAAAATATTTTACTCGTCTGGCAGTTCGCTCGGTCTGCTCGCTATCATCACTGCCCGTTACGGCGAGTAATAATGGAGGATGCGATTTTTAGGATCACGAGCTTCTGAGATGATCTGCGTAACGACTGGCGAAATAATGGAAAGATTTAGGATCGTCATATTTTGGTTAGTGCTTGTTGAATCGGAAGTGATAAATTTGTACGTGTTCGTCGGGGGTGGAAGTGCGGAACTCATTCGTTTCCACGGTAGCGCCTACCTCGAGCTCGCAGGGAGTTTCGAGCACCCCCCCCCCCCGCCCCATGCCACCGTTGTCGTTAGGATGCCAAAGACTTGGTAGCGAGGGGGACGGCGGAACGCGTGATGGAGCCGCGGCCGCCCCGTCGGGTCGACATCCATCATATCGCCGGGACAATCGGGGCGACGATCGGGAACGACCTTGTCGACGGACTACCCTCCGAGCGCCAAGCCCTCCGAGTCCCGGCTCGAAAAAAACAATGGCAAAACAAGTCTACCTTGCACGGAAAACATGGAGGAGGCATGCAGGGAGGGGAGGCTGGGGCCCCCGTCGGTCTACCGCATGCGGTAATAACGGGGGACCTCCGCACGGCCTCGACCGGGACGCCGGCCGCAAGTCGACAGCCGAAGAATGCCGTGAGGGAGACGCGAGAGGAGGACACGCATTCGTAGCTCTTCGCCGCGAGAGGGCTTCCCCCTCCCAGGTCGCCGATCGTTTTCCTCACCCATCCAATGCTCGACGGCTCTTCTCCGTCCCTCTCTCTCTCTCTCTCTCTCTCTCTCTCTCTCTCTCTCTCTCTCTCTCCTCTCTCTCTCTCTCTCTCGTCCCTCTCTCTCTCTCTCTCTCTCCGTCCCTCTCTATCTATCACTCTGTGTGACTCTCTAGGCTCGGCGAAGCGTTCTACCCTCCGGCGAGAGACAGGCAGGCCTCTTTGACAGGGCGGCCGGGGGCCTCTCCGGGGCCTCTCCACGCCGAGGAGCGCACCACGAAAAGGATCCGCGCGCACTCTGCGGGGCCGCTGCAGGGGGCGGTCGTAAATTTTTTCAAAAGCCGAGCCGACGATGGGTTTATGCGTTTATGCGTTTATGCGTGGGGTGGGGTGGGGTCGGGGGCGAGGGTGTGAGGGGGGTCCGTGGCTCTTGGATGCCGGGGCTCATCGATAGGGACCCACCGGACTCCCACGTAGGCGTGCGCTCGATCATTGCGCCGTGATCGGGCCCAGGATCGGGAGCCGCGATTAGCTCTCGCTCGGCCCCCCCGGGTATTGTCGCGAAGGACCTTATCGCGGTCGCCGACACTCCGTCCCCGTCACTCCGACACCCAATTACGCACCTCGCAGCAGCCTAATCCCCAATAACCTCCTGCGTATCTATCCCCGCATCTCCCTCGGCACCCTCGCACGTCACCGTGCCCCTGAGATCCAATGGCCACGTGAGGAGAGGCGCGAGGTGTTACGGGAGGAGGAGCTACGGCGGCGAGCGGGGAGGGAGGGTTGGGAGGTTAGGGGGTGGTAGTCGGCGATGTGATCGATGTGATTGGAGGGCTGGCGCGTACGTTATAATGCGGCCGAGGGCCAAACGACAAATCCCTACTGAATAACGAATGAAAAGCCCCATAGAGCAGAGGATGAAACTGGCGCGGTCGGTAAAGCCGTAAATGACTTTATGAACTTTTAAAGAGTTATTTATAGGGCGCGTTTAACGAGAGTCCAATCGCGTCGTCGTCCCGGCAGCCTTCACGCCCGGCCAACAATCCATCAAACGAACGATCTATAAAACCGTGAGGGCCGGGAGGGAAGAACCGAACAATTAAGATTCGACGAATGATTCGAACGAGTCCCGTTCGATCGATCAAGGGCCCAAGAGCCTTGGGGCTAATAATTATGTCCGCCGCTTGTTCATCTCTGCGTGAAAGAGGCGTAGGGCGACTGGAGGGCGGGTGGGGTAGGCCCGCGAGTTAATGGACGTGCAAGTAACTCGCTGTCGAATGTCTCCGGCCATGGAAGCCGGTGAAAACCTGACCTGGACCCTAAATCCTAAAATGGTTGTTTTACATTGGTTTATTATCTGGCCCCGCGCAGCTCGCGCGCACGTACACGAAGAGTCCCTGCCTCTGTCCCTTTTGTACGCGACACGAATACCGTGGCTGGGACAGATCGGACAACCCTTGCCACCCCGCCCCTTCACAAAGGGCCAACGAGGATAAGATCCCGTAAGTCGACGCAATGACAGGAGCGCCAACAACTAGTTAACTCGGATATCGTCCCTCGCCCCTTTAGCACCACTTTTTCATTCGTCCCGTTCCCTCTTTTGCCAGGACTCCAATTACCCTGGATATTTTCAACCGGAGACATTTCTCTCACCCTCGAGCTCGGATCCTCGTCTTACTTACTTTCCTTTACCCGGGCTTCATACGTACTCCGACCTAATGGGCCCACGAGCTTTTCACCCATTTATGGCGAAGAAAGTTACGGGACATTTGTAGTCGTCGTCCTCCTCGTCATACTTAACCCTTTTTCTTCCTCCTCCTCCTCCTCCTCCTCTGCCTCCTCTGCCTTCTCTGCCTTCTCTGCCTTCTCTGCCCTCCACACTCCCCCGCCCGCACTTTCATCTTAATCCGACGCTTAAGCTAACAGCTGACATTCTCGCAGACACCTTTTTTTTGTTTTGTTTTCTTCTTCTTCTTCTTCTTCTTCTTCTTCTTCTACTTCGTCTACTTCTACTTCTTTTTTTTTTCTTTTTCTTTTTCTTTTTCTTTCTTTTTTTTTCATAACGGGTTCGCGCGACGCTCCGAGGGATTCCGCCGTTTACAAGTTCCCCGGGCTCATCTCTTTCTACCTAAATTATTACTTACAATGTCGGGAGAAAACTTTCCATTTTCATCCGCGTCAGATTATAAATCTGGAATCTTTATTGGACGGGGATAAACGGCATTACAAGCTCAGCTAAACGACCAAAAATTTTCATTATCCTCCTCCTTTGTATTCTATTTACTCCATTCTGGCCGATATCATAAACCTTTAAACGCCCCGCCATCCCCTCGCTTCCGATCCAATCGCTTCCGATATGTAAGAATAAAATGTACGCGCACCCACGCGTTCGTGTACACGCGAATACTTCAATTACACTTTATTCATTGTCAGGTATTAGATATTAAATTGCATTCAGTGTTCGATTATCTTATTGGTCCGCAACAATTTTTCCTCAACAATCCTTCTAGAGGTTTCAACTCTATTCTATAATACTTATTATTACGTTCGGGCATTTTGGTTTTATTTATTTATTTATTTTTATGTTTTTATTTATTTTATTTATCATTCTTTAACACACAACGCACGTAAACGATTATATCTGTACCGAGGCGTACCGTGACGTACTGAGACTCTATAACGTATGTTTAATGTTAATGTTTTCACGAATTACAGCTACTGCGAGTGAAAATATTTATTTCTCGCCAGACGCCGAAGGTCTTCATTTTTTTTTTATTTTTTTTTTTTTTAAAGAATGACGTAGTTCTTCCAAGTTCCAATGTAGTTATCGGGCAGACTCCAAGAAATGGAAACAATCCCGTGGGCTGACGTAGTAATTGTCACGATTAGAGAACAGACATTAGAGACTTTGTTTAAAGATAAGCCCGTTTAGTTATGTATCATTTATCGTTTATCATTCTTGACAATATTGTCATTGGTCGAGCTCGCCACGATCCTCCAAATAAAAGGCTTTAGAGGACTTTTCAGTCCTACAGCTACACGCTCTCGCTATACAGTAGGGATTCTTTAATGGCGACGGTGCTGGCGGAGGCTGGGGACGGGATGAGGTGGGGTGGGGGCGGGAGGGGGATAGTACGTTTACATTGTAAATAAAAGATCTCTGCCGTATCGGCAAAGTTTAATCGGGAGAGGGTAAAAGTCACGGGGTCGTACTTCGTCGATGGAAGTGGCGCAACGACGCATCCCCCGAAGTCAGAATGCCGAGTAGAAATCTCTGTAATGACGGCAGTCCGTGGTTTTCGAAAGCAGGTTTCCAAACTCCCGGCCAATAAAGGTAAGGAGTCCGCGCGTCTCGGCACCGCGTGCCCGGGATCATGGGCGCGTTGGGACGAGGAGGGATGGAAGTTAATTCCATCAAGGAGGCCTGATTCATTGTCCAATATCGGTCCTCGTAAATCCGGCCAAATAAATTATCGCCGCAAGGTGGGCTGGGTGTGGCTGTATAGCGCACGCGCACGCGCACATCCCAGCCGAGGGGGGCCATTAAGTCCTCTTGCTTCGTTTGATTGGCAGGTCACCGCTCCCATTTATTACGTCCAAAGACTTTTATAAGAATCGAGGATCGTTTTTATTGAAATTACAGCGCGGGATCAGGCTTTATTAGCCCGAGGAAATTGATCGACCGATCGTATTACGGACTTGGAGGCAATTTTTACTTGACCCATTCCAAGACTTTTAATAATGCCTTGTAATAATACGCCGTTCCGTTAATAATAAGCAAACGACGATTCTTAATAAACCGAATCGTTAGAGTTTCGAGATATACGCGCTCCATCCGATCCAGTTTGTTTACCTATTATTTCCCTGAAAACGAAACCCAATTCTATTATTGTTACTATCGCGCACTCTCTCTCTCTCTCTCTCTCTCTCTAGCAAGCGGCTAGCTTGCTTGTTTAAATAGGACTGGGCCTCGCCTTTCTCGCGTCGATAGGTCACCCCGATAATCACGGAATGCCACATTTCAGTCATATGTGGGCCCAGAAGGCCCTTGGTCTGACCGTGACTGACTGAGCTACTATTGGCCGGGCGACGAGAGCCAACGTCGTAAAAGTAAAAACACATGACTCGACTCTGAAAATAGAAGAAAAAGCTTTTCTCCCCGGACGGCAAACTCGGCTGGTGTTTGCACAAACAATAGTTTTTATCGTATGATGGGTGGATGGGCGACTCAAGGTAGCTTCTTTAGGAGCGACGCACGTTATTGGGGTTCGGGCATGCGTTCGGGGGTTAGCGGGCGTTGGCGTTGTGCGCGGAGTGGTTATGCAGCCGAGGTAACGAATGCGAGCTCGGGCCACCTACGAAATTAAGTGAATTCGTAATAACGGGTTGTGAAGGAGGAGGAGCAGGAGGATGAGGAGGAGGTGCAGGAGGAGGTGCAGGAGAATAGAGGTACGCGTTGTAAAACGGGAGCAGCAGAGAGCGCCCGGTTATTTATAGCATTACTAAGCGTTCGGTCGAAAGAGTTATCTATTAAAACGCAAGGGCATTAAGAAAAACCAGGATTATATAACGTTAGGTGCTCTAACAGCCCCAATAAATTCTTCAATCGGCCGGTCGTCGTCGTATGCATTAGAAAAACGTAAGGCCAGGGCCCTGGTTTCGTGGTACGGACTCGAGTCTCGGAGCGGTACGTCCTCGGCGGGTCTCGGGTCGCCGCAGTTGTAATAATGCATGCGAGTCGGCGTCTCGGGCGTCGGCGATTCCCCGTAGATGTAATATAACGTCTTCACCCCGGTCGTCATTGTGCCGCTTGCCGATGACGGCGAATTAGCTACGGCCGTTATAAATAACGTGAGAGGAGGCGCGCAATCTCAGCTCGGAGCGCCCGTTTCTGCATGCCAAGGACCGTCGCCGATACACAGCATCGCTGAACAGCACCAGAGAGGCCATACAGCGGAAGACCCTCTAATAGATGGTTTATTATTTTACGAGGCTACCTTATGCTTTGTGTACATAACTCGTAGGTACACCCCGTCATTGTCGGTCCTCTGTAAATCATCGAAAATTTGGGAGCACGGTAGCGTCTAGCGCAAACCGAGCCTCCTTTCTTCGGGTCCCAGTCCTCCCAGCCCTCCCCCACCCTCATCTCTCTCTCTCTCTCTCTCTCTCTCTCTCTCTCTCTCTCTATCTCTCTATCCGTGTCTCTATCCACGTCTTTATCTGTGTCTCTGTCTCTCTCTCTCTCTCTCTCTCTCTCTCTCTCTCTCACTTGCCCGCCAAGTATCGGAAAAACCTTCGGGGGTGGCTCGATCGGCTGGACGAGCGAATCTCCGGGGGCAGCGGGCGACGCCGCTCTCGCGATAACCTTGGCCCTCGGAGGTGGGGACGGCGTTCTTACCTAACTTGCGTGAGCAGTCCAATGGAGTCTGACTCTTGTTCTCTTGACACGAGGGATTATGGGGCCGACTGGATAATGGCTGGTATAGCCCCCCATCCCTCTCCTGGCTCACTCACTCCTCGACGACGTCGTTCCTTATACCTACAGATTGAAAAAATCAGTGGACTTTCCCTGCCGGGCGAGAAGGCATTGCCCGCATCATGGACAATGACGAGCCAGCCGCCTTTCCCTCCGGGCAATAGTCGGTACGTGAGCTTCTACCCTGAGCCCCGGACATTCTTTCGAATCATTCTTCATTATCGTGCGCTCTTTACGTCGTCGAAAGCACCAACAAGCTCTGCAAGCGATAAGCGAGCACGACAACCGGCCCCGAGCCATCCCTACTATTTACCCGTACCGTTATTACATGCCAAACCCCGTATGGGTATTGGTATCCGTACGGGTGGGTGGGTGGCTGGCTGGCTGGCTGGTTGGGTGCGCAGGCATGGGACAATAATAAAAGAATCAAGAGGCTAATCGGTCCCTCTCGTCGCTCCAGATGGCTGCTACTAATAATAATAATAACAACAACAACAATAATAATAATAATTGAACGGGAAAGAAGATCCGTAAGAGGGAATTTTATAATTTTGTAAGTGGCGGAGCGATGGTAAATAAAGCGCATCCGAGCCAACGGAGCGGACGCTCGGAATTTCGTGCGAATGCAGTGTATGGAGAAGGCGATGGGTCTAGTGGGAAAGGAGTGCGTGCGGAGGAGGGTTGCGAATAAATAACTGATTAGATAATAATTAGCTCCTAAGTTATATAATAGGGCTCGGGATTGGAGGGAATTGCCGTGGCCGTGGCCGTGGCCGTGGCCGTGTCGTAAAACGGGTGGGTGCCCGGCCCAATTGAATACTCCCAGCCGATGATAGGGTTATGCAAATCTATAAAAAGCATAAAGTTCGGTAAACCGAGGACCGGCCTTCGCGGTGCACGGTCAGAATGCCAAGAGGTACGGGGACAGGGACAGATGACCGTTGCAGGATGCGCGCGCGCGCGCGCGCTCCTCCGCGCGTATATGGCATGGAATAAATTAAAATGATTTAGAGTTCCGAATGACCCAGTGCCATTATTCCCTCCCCCCACCCCCGGGGGAGGGAAGGGAGGGAGGACCCTTCGGGGAACGTAGCCAGAGAGCAAAAGCCCTTTTACGAAAGGAGTCAACCGGCCCGGGCTCTTTCGCACCGACTTATTCGCTCCAGGGCCACCCCGCACCCTACCCCCTACCCCCATTGACACTTTAATTGTTTACTGCGAAACTCGAGTCTCTCGCTCGCCGGAGAATAAGAGAATTATTTATCGTTTTGTAAAATCGGGCCATGAATGCGTCAATGACCCTAGGATGGATTAAAAAGGCGCGTCGTAAAACCTGATGCGTATTTGACTTAACGATTTTCCGCATCTCGCCTCATTAGCTGAGGGAACCCTAGCCTCTTGCGTACCCTCCCATTCCCTCCGAGTCCCTCTTCAGCCGTCCGTACCTCAACCCCCGGAGCTTTTTGCCTCGGCTCGGCAACGGCTTTTTCCACCGATCGCCATCCCCTAGATTAATCGTCCCGATTGCGAGCAGGTGTCTTATCTACCTCGGCTCCGCACACTACTACTCCTTAGAGCATCCCTGTCATCTCTCTCTCTCTCTCTCTCTCCCTACTCGGTACGCATACGCACGTAACGAGCGTTAATGATTACCTCGCTGGTTATCGGCAACGGATCTTTCCCTCGCCTGCTTTCCTTCCATTCTCCATACTTTTATTTTCTTATCCGTCTTTCCTTCGTATTCTTATCGGCTCGAGGCACTTCAATGCTGGTTACGATCATTACGAGCTTCCTTTCTTCGAGGGAAAAATCTGTATCTTTTACATTTGTAATAAGTAACATTTACATAAGTAACAACTTTGTAAATAATATCGTCGTCGACCTAGCAATTGGATTTTAGCCAATTGGTTAATGCGTCACGTTAAAACGTAGCTCTTAGCCTTAACGAGAGATAAGAAAGACCTCGATAGATTTTTTCTTTTTTCTTTTAATATTAAAATTCACATTCGCATTCATAGTCATATTAATATTAATATACCTTGGCAAACAGTGTATTTTAATACACGCTTGTCACGTGATCACTCATTACAATCGCTTCTGATTTTAGCAAAATCTAGATATTATTTAAAGTAGATTAAAGTCGAGCGTGCAAATGAATTGCGAATAGAAGAAATTGCAGAACATTTATTTAATCGTACCCGTACGATTACATTGGGTGAGAAATCAACGATTCTAGAGAGGATCGATAAATGTCCATACGCTTACGTACACTTGATAGAATAATATTTACCTAAGGAGCGAGCTGCTACCCAATTCTTGTAAATAGTTTCATTCGCTCTAAGGACTAAGGATCAGAGAAGGATATTTTCGAATGGAATCCATACCGTATGTATTGCAAGATAACAGTACGTCAATTTGTAAATACTTGAATTCGGTAAACCAACCGCGACATGGATAATCTAAGTACCACACAGGGTAATTCGCTTTTATCGGTATCTTTCAAAGAAGTTGTCGGATTCCCGAAAGGGCATTATGAATTAGACGGTTTTCTTAATCTCGTTTAATTCTCTAATCGTATTCAGTATTAGTATACATAACCGCTTAGACTCTATTTCCATTTACAATAATATGTTTATCTTTCTCGGAATACAATATGACAACATTATAAAAAGTAGCTTATTACATTATTTGTTCTTTTTTTTCTGTCTAATCTATGTATACATACACAGGCACGCACGCGCGCACATACGCACACGTATACATATATATATATACATATATATAATATTTCTGATCTATTTAGGAAAATTTTAAGTACTTAGTATAAGTATCTGTGCAATTAATCGTTTCGTAATTTTCACTGGAAATGTAAAATTAGTTAAACTAATAACGGATTGTTTTAAAAATGTATTCACGTTCCAATTAATACGTGTATATATGTATCTAATCTCTATTCACGTATACGTATACTCATATTAATTAAAGAAATTTAGAAAACGCTTCGTTTTTGTTGTTTTCACGCGCGTAGAGATAAAGTCGAACAGAATGATTTGACGTTATTATTGCAATAAACAAAAGTCACGAGAAAAAAAAAAGTAATATTTTTTACAGCTGAAATGGTATGGGATGTGCAACCGTATTTCTGAACGTGATCGTTGCGCGCGTGATAAAGGGACTGACGAGGAGGAAAGTGTTGAAGTTTCGGAGACGCGAAGTAAGGGCGGGAGATTATTGTTTGTCGAGCCCGAGCCGTGGGCCTAAAGAGTAAGGATAGAGGGGGGGGGTGAGAGGGAAGGGATAGGAAAAGGCAGAGGCTCCTAAGTGGATTATGATTGCGCAATAACGCGAGGGTTAGTTCACCTTGAGCGCGGAGAAAGCTACCTTGCAGTGCTACTGACCCAAAAAAAAGAAAAGAAAGGCTGTAAAACAGAGAGCGCAAACCTAACAAGATTTACAGGACAATATTTTTTCGTGACACGATGATGAAAATCTTGTTTGAGTCTGACTTTCTGCGTGTCGACGTCCTCGAGTCACTAAAAATCTCTCTTTATTCTCCGTAGTATCCCTTTTATCCCCGAAAGCTGGGTATGGCCTCGGGAAAGGGCCGAGTTCGCCTCTCCCTCTCTTCCTCCCCTACCCCCTCTCGCCCCGCGCGCATTTTTCCCTCACGATCGAGAAGTCCTCGGGCAGTGGGCGCGCGCCGCCACATGTCCACGTCCACCAAACGATCCAAACCGTGCAAACGATCGACCGTTCTCGTCCAACTTCTGGCCTCTCGTGTCAAAAAACAAAAGTCATCGATTGCCCTTCTCATCGCGACCAGTCGTGATCCCATTTACAATAACGTGCGGGGGGGGGGTAAGCTACGGCGTAAGCTGACGCCTGTACGGACGCGGTGAGCAAGGTGGTTCATAAATAACGGAATCACGGCTAATTGGACGGGGCGTGTGCGTGCGCATGCACAGATTGATACGTATTGATTTATTGATCTGGATCGGGTGTCACGTGCGGCGCGGGAGGACAAGGGGACGAGAGGGGACGAATTGCTCGGGAAGCCGAAGAGGCCAATGGAATAATTAAAGTTGAAAGGCCTCGTGCTTGGACTCGTTCTTTGTTCGACGAATTAGCGGTGCAGGAGTAACGGAGAGGCCAATCGGGCCCCGCCATAAATAGTGATAGAGCGAGGGAGGGGAGAGGAGAGAGGAGGTGATGGGACGGGAGAGGCCGTAGCCGGCTACGGCTCGCGGAGCAATAGCCCCGATCGTTGGCTCGCACCCCTTTTCCCATAAGTCCGGCCGTAAATTCTGGGGTTAATCTAGGCATAATCTCGGTATAATCTCGGTATAACCTCGGCTAGTATTCGCGTACTGTGGACCGGGGCTGGACCCGGGATTGGAGGTGCGGACGCGACTCCGGTAGCCGGCCGTCGGTGATGGCCTCGCGCTCGGATTAGTCGGGGAAATTCGGAAGTCCGCCGGTCCAGATGAAGACAAAAGAACGCGGCCGAGGTGCCCTAAACCGGCCACCTCTCCCTCCCTACCCTCCCTCCCTCCCTACCACCCACCATCCGGGGATCGCGCGCGTGCACGCCTATTATTTATGTCCCAATAAAACTTTCGAGCTACTCGGTACGCGGCTCGTGCTCTCACCCGGACCACTGGCCCCGCATCCTCCTCCTCCTCCTCCTCCTCCTCCTCCTCGTCATCTTTCTCCTCCGCCATGAGCAGACGTCGCTCGGTCAAGGTCGTCCACGGAGCAGATCTTCTAAGTCAGGTGTCAACGCGCTCCGGGAGTGGACTAAGGAAGACGTTGGCGCGTGCCGGTGCCACGAGGGGGGGCCTACTAAATATTTTGGAAATATTGACTGGACCGAGTGTCGAGTGCCCTGGGACCGAACCTCGGAGATAGGGAATTCGAGGAGAGAGCGAGACTAAGACAGAGCCAGAGAGAGAGAGAGAGAGAGGAGAGAGTAGGAGAGAGTAGGAGAGAGAAGAGAGAGAGAGAGAGAGTAAGAGAGAGAATAAGAGAGAAAGAGAGAGAGAGAGAGGGAGAAGAGAGCACGCGATGCAGTGCGAGATTTATGTTTTTCTGGGACAGTGGGACACGCAGAGATGCGGATAATAGGGGCACGAGGCCCCGACGCGCGCTCCAAGGACACGTGCTCACGACTCGAGTCGGTGACGAACCGGCCCTCGCCCTTCCTCGCCCCTCCGCTCCTTTCTCTCTTAAATATTTCTCCCTTTCTCTCAAATACCGGACGCTCATTCGCAATGAATGCCCTTCCTGCCTGACTATGGCTTCGCGATTAGTCCCGCCGGATAATACGAGCAAGCGAGATAGAGATAGAGAGAGAGAGAGAGGGAGAGAGAGAGAGCCTTTCCTTTCCAAGCACTTTCTCGTGTGAAAATTTCACATCCGCCGAGGCTCCGACTACGACGGGCCTTAATCTCGGACCTTTGTTTACAAACTTGTCGTAATAATGTCCCTCGCTCCCCCCACCCCGTCCCTGCAACCCTCCTGCCGCCATACCGTAACTTTAAGACTTCATCGAAACATACACTTATGGGTAATTAGGTAATTTCTCTTGTCATTTTCCTGTCGCCCTGCACAAGGACTCGTATTAATTTTAATATCCCTTCTTACCTTGCCACTTAAGTCTCATCATTATTCCTCCTACCGGACTCAAGCCGTAACTGACATCAAAGTCCTTTGCTTTCCTAGTTAGCATAATAACGGTTTTCATGGACATTCCTACGAGTTACGAGATGGTATGAGGTCTGATTGGAACGTACCAATTGAAGGAATTGTAGGAATTGTAGGAATTTTAGGAATTGATAAAGTGAGACAACGAAGGTCGACTCCCAATTGTTTCCCAAATAATATAAGTTAGCGTTCGGTCGACTTGACGTAAGTCTGTAAGTTACGTAAGCGCTTTATCTGGATTTTGAATGAGAAATAAGAAAGAAAAAAAAAAAAAAAAGTCAAGGATTTTGTATTTAGGCGAGGATTCATTGATCCTACGATCGATTCTCGCTTAGAAAGCCGAGCACGAATAAGCCAAACAAGTCCCTCCCTCTTTGAGACTTGACAATAAAATAGAAGAAGAAGAAGAAGAAGAAGAAGAAGAGAAGAGGAGGAGGAGGAGGAGGAGGAGGAAGACGAGGAAGAAGAAGACGAGGAAGAGAAAGAAGTGAAAATGAAAGGACAGGTCGGATTCTATGGCTTACTAAATCTGGCTTTTCCCACCGGCGGAGGTCTTTTTAAAAAGAAAAGCCGATCAAGAGAATGGCGGGGGAGGCTTTAGGCTTTTGCTAAGCGATCCAGCGGAGGAAGCGGGTTGACAAAACAGCCGCGCGCCTCTCCGCATCACAACAAACTCTCCCTCACCGGGCTCGAGTCGCCGTCGTTGTCGCCGTCGTTGTCGCCGTCGTTGCCGCTGCCGCCGTCGGCGCTCCCCACCCTCGGTCGGTGACATGGTGGGGCGCGTCGGCGGAAGAAAGCGCCGACGAGTCCTCGGCACGTGCTTAGGGCTCGGCATTCGTCCTGCCGCGGGCGGTCCTTTCACCTTATCTCCGCCGGCAGGCGAGAAACGCCCCTCTCGCACCCTACGGACCTCCTCCCCCCCACCCCTCCCTCCCTCCCTTTCACGAGGCGAGTCTTCAAGGAGCCGTCAAAATATTGTGTCAAGGCCGATAGGTACCCTCGCATTGTCCTGCCAAAGGGTCTCTTCTCCCTTTTGGGAGATCTTGGCCAAACGGATGGAAACGGATGGAGGGACGGGCGGGCGGCGGCTGACTCTCCGCGGGAGCTCGCGTCCTCGACCCACTCGACTCCTTACGCCCGGGGCCTCCGCCGCTCCATCTCTGGGTTAATGGGCCTCCGTTCTCGCTCACTTCCCGCTCCCATCCAAGAAACATACCGGCTCTTCTTCTAGCTCCGATCTTTAGGTCACGCGGACGACGTCTTCCCCTGGCGGAAGCTCATTGACATGCCGCCTACACGCGGATTTGCACCCTCCGGGGGGACTCACGCGGTGCCAGGCGCTCCGGAGTCCCGCGGCAACTTTCACCCGTGACCGTCGTCCGTTGTCCTTTCTTCGTCGGGGAAGGTCCGTGGCGGCGGCGTTGGCGGCGGCGTCGTTGGAGTTGGAGTTGGCGTTGGCGGCGACAGGCTCGAGGAAGCCCTGGAGCTCGTTACAGCCCCTGAGCGCTCCATTCACGATCATTTCCCGAATGATCGGAAAAGAATTTTCGGGGAAGCGGCCCAAGGCTTCGCTCATGTGCCCTTAACGTCGTCAATGTATCGAGGTTTTATGCGGGATGGGCGGCAAGGACTTGGACTTTAAAGGACTCGCACCGACTAAAGAACCGGGGCCTTGCCTTGCACTTGTTCGACGCCGCCCCATTACGCCATCCTTATTTACCCTTTGTCTCTCTCTCTCTCTCTCTCTCTCTCTATGTTTACCTTTTTTCTCCGCCCTTTGCCGGCTCCTCCTTTCAATCTTGCAAGTTAATTGTTACTACGTCGTCCTGGGCGACTCATTATTTCAGCGCGTCAATGCAGTCGGCTTGCCTTTGAACTCCTTTCGGCTCACTCCCTTATAATATCCGTCCTTGCAAACATAAGCTTTGCCGACCCGTAGCCAATGGCTTGATGGGGATTGTACGGACTCGATCCCTCCAATTAACCCCCATCGCCTCATTCGCCATGGCCAACTCTATTTCTGATCTGTCAAGCTTAATTACACCTATTTTTGACCCTCCTGCTCCTCCTACTCCTCCCCCCTCCCCTCCTCCCCCTCAACCACCATCTTGTCTTGTCTATTCATCTTCTTATTTCTTTCTTTACGTTTTGATTTCTCTATGAGGCGGTTGAAAATACGTTTTGCCTTTCGCTTATTACGATAATCCCATCAATTTCAGGCCTTTCTTTTTTGACAAATCGATACCTAACCCGCCGTACCATTTATATGATTACGTGCTAACGTATGCATTACATTCAGAACTAATGGCAATAATTACTTCATTTGATTTTTGCTCGTTCATAAGAAAAGAAAAAGAAAAAGAAAAAGAAAAGAAAAAAATTAAGAAAATTGGAGTCAATGCGTTTTATGGGGTAATGTCATAAGTAATGTCGCACGAAAGCTCGAAGAAAAATAATGATAAATAGTCTTCGTCGATACGGATATAATAATTGAATAAAAAAAAAAAAAAGCTCAATATGATAAATAAAAAGGAAGCCTAATTAGTAATGATGAATCGACGGTCGAGTTCGTAAGAATTAAACGATATTATTTTGAGTTTACGAAACGTAAAGTCATACAATACGACTTTATTTACTTAATCTACGAGCTAATACGTATACGTGTGCCCATGCATTCCCACGTTAAGACTACATTAACTTGTGGACTTGTGACAACTTGTGTTAATGAAGAAAGAGGCGTTTCCATATTGCGACTCGAGCGCATCTTCATATCCTCGATGGGCATCTCGCGTAGAAACGGAGACTGTCGGCAAGGAGGTCCGCCATACTGGCTCCCGTCGAGTCCTATAGTCCCACGCCGAGTGATAAGGAGACGCGTAGGACTCCATTTTGGCGGCTGACTAGTCGCGCGCATGCGCTCCAGCTGCAAGGATACGGTCGAGCTTGAGAGTGACAGGAGTCCTCCCGTTCGCGAGGAGCAGAAGCCATTGATTAATCGTAGGGAGCTGTCGCAGACCCGAGATTATTTATTATTGCTCATCGTAATCCCAACGGACCCTCCCCTCCCACCTCATTGTTCGATACTTTCAAACGCGGTCCCTTCCGCATTTCAAATTCCACAAAATGTGAGTTACCGCCGACGGTTTCGAGAGTTACTTCTAATTACCTGGCGGATATTCTAAAAAAAAAAAAAAAAAGGAGACTCCCCTCATGGATATTTGAAATGCTATTCTATACGCGGAAAGTTTGCTCGCCTAGTTCGCGCTGACCAAAAAAATATTATCGTCTCCTTGCGTTTCCTTGTATTGATTGTGAGGGATGAGTTCGATTGCATTTCCTTTTCTTTCTTTCTTTCTTTCTTTCTTTCTTCGCTGTTTTTGTTTTTAGTTTTTGTTTTTCTAACAGGATAGGACGGGAATAGGATCGAGATTAAAGGGTAGAAGGCGCCCGATCTATGTATGCATTGGACGAGGATTAGGGCTGGAAGGACTCGAGCTGCAAGGACGACATAACCTACATTAGGATTTTCAAGCTTTTGCAGGCAGAAGCAGCAGAAGCGATTCTCACGCGAATCTGACCCTTTTACTTGGCCGCGTAAAGCTCTGAGAGATGCGCTCTTAAAAATCTTTTCTATCCGAAATACGTAGGAACTGGAAGGAATCGTAGACAGAAGAGTTTTTGTAGGAATGTTAATAATAAACGCCAGTTTAACTAGTTAGTAATTTATTGTTAGGATAACAAGGAGGGGCGATCGGAGGTGCCAAGGACATTGAAATTTCACAATAACAACCCCCAAACGCACTGCGGTGCATAATGCATAATAATACGGAGCTGCGAGCGTAAAGTAGAATTAATTATACACATTATGTATAGAGTCTGATGGTTTATTTACGGATTTTGAAAGGAGGGTTTATTTTATAAGAACTGTCGAGTGGATGATTGCCGGGTGCCCCGGTGCCGGCTGCTCGCCCATCCCATTGCCGTCTGAGGAATGATGGAATACACGGAGCCTCGGTGGCTCGGTGATTTATCCCTTCCGTATTCATTTCGCGGGGAGCATTGCTCGAACGGGAGGATGTGGCTGGGGGCGAGGGGAGCGCCCGTCGCCTCTTGGAAAATTGGCCAAATAATCTCAGGGCGCGAGCGTAAGCGACCTCGATTATACGGAGAAGCTTCCTACCCTTTTGCGAATTTACATACCGGAGCTACGGAAATTTTACGCCCTCCCCCCCGCACCTTCGCCCTCTCCAATCGCCGTTACGTACTATTTCACTGGTCCGCGTTGGCAATTAGAAAATGTAAAACCGTTTCCCCGCTATCGCCCCCTCGCGCCTACTCCATTAATGCCCTCTTCTTTTCCAACCGGTCTTAGAGGATTGCGTTATCATTGATGTTGTTGTTGTTGTTGTTGTAGTTGTTGTTGTTTATACAGAGACGGAGTGGAGAGGGAATCGGGTGCCGGCGGGGAATTCCCAATCACGGCAATTGTTAATGGAAGAAACGGGTAGCGCAGAGACGTCGCGTTAAAAAAGAAGTCGAGACTTGTATTTCGTAAGGTTCCGTCGTAACTCGGTAGAATTCGTGGTCGGCGAGTCGGCAATGACGAGCAGCAGAGTCTTTCTTTGTCATCAGGACATCCTCCTATTTTTATAAAGACCAATAAAAATAAGAGGCGCAGCGAAAGAAAGTAAAGTAAGGGGAAACGCGCCTCGATTGCCGGGCTTCTTATTTATAGGAGGCGAGCCACGGTATAATGGTACGGATGATGGGTATTCCCCCCGGTCCGCGAGCGAGTCGCGCGCGTCGTCATGGCGACAAAGCAAGCAGCCTCGTGGCTCGCGGGGCGAGGGGTGGGTCGGGCAGAGCCGAGGCCATATTGGTCCACGGCCAGCTATCGATAATAGGAAAGATAAGGGCCGACCCCCGCCCCCGACCACCCCCCCCCCCCGGAGAAGCTCGCCCGTGGATGTTTTATAGAGCAGGGGCAAAAATGGCGCTGGCCGGCCAAGGGGAAACTAGGAAGTGCTTATTCCGTCTCTTTTGGGGATAGGAGAGCTTGTCTGAGTCTGTCTGTGGGAGCGCTTTAGGATTACTCTTTGATTGGGTCAGCGATTTCCGTCTCTCGTAGTCACTGACGACGCCACCGCCGCCGCCGCCGCCACCGCCGCCGTTGCCGCCACCGCCGCCGTTGCTTCCGTCGCTCAGAAGGAATAAGACAAAAGAAAATGGATGTGCACTTTTTTACGATGCGCTAAGCTTACCCTCGGGATATCAAAATTCTTGGTCGGCTGCGGATGATATACGACCGGCGCACACGTATTCCTTCCGATTACGCAAACACTTTACTTTAACTCGATCTACTATTTATATTCTTTATTTTAGAAAATATCGTAAAAGTGTCTGGATGGAAAATTGCGCGATCTAGTCAAATGGAGTTTTAGGGGTAACGGAGGGTGGGTGGGGGGCAGAGAGAGAGAGAGAGAGAGAGAGAGAGAGAAAAAAGAACGTTCATAAATTTTTCCTCCGCTCGCTTCGTAAATATGCTTGCGCGGGAACTTTCTTCCCCTCCTCTTCAATTTTTCCAATACATTACACATGTGCACGTCGAGCCGCTGCGAACTTTTACTAAAAAGAAAAGAAAAAATATAAAGAAAAAGAAAAAGAAAAAGAAAGGATCATTTTCCTGCAGATGATGGTAATCGGCGTGCAATAAGGCAGAAGGGCTTAGACCCATGCTCTGTAATTGACAAAGTAAGGACAATAGAGTTAGTTTTTGCAAATTTCGTAATTTACGTGGCTCGCGAATGAATTTTGAAATGGCGGTAGCATAATAAGCATGGGAATCTGGCGCTTATGGACCGAGTCGATAATTTGACAATCGAGCGCTTACGAATACAAGAGACATCGGAAATAATAATAATAATAATAATGACAACAATAATATCAATAATAATATCAATAATAATAATAATAACATCAATAATAATAATGATGATGATGATGATGATGATGATGATGATGATAAAAAGGGATCCGAGATCGGAGGGAATTATAAAACTTTGCAATCGTCGCTGCATTCTCCTCCCGTGGCTGCCCTCTCACCCCCGCCCCCCTCTAACCATCGATATAGAAGGGAAAAAAAAAGTCTAAGGAAATCGATGGCCCCGACGTCGTCGCCGCTGCGCAAAGGTAACGGCTTTAACCGAAAGCTGCATAATGCGGCTTTCATTAAGTGAAATGAATGCAATTTAATTAAAAGGATGGAAGCAATTACGGACTTATAAATCGTAACCGTTAATCCGTTATAGCGGAGACAAGTTAAACTTCTCCGTAAAGAGCGGCTATGCTCGGGGTCGTGGGTCGGCGAAGCCGTGGGGCTGAAGGTTGGGGGGGGGGGGCTGTAGCTCGGTGCGTGGGATTTGCGGAAAACGACCTCGACGTCGAGCGCCGCATAATTGGCTTTGAGCGTCGCCACCTGAGCTCAAATAAAGCCGCAGTCTTAGCACGATCACGTTTCAACGCTTCCCTCTCGCCCCACCAAGCCGCACGGGGTTGGCGGTGGAGGGGGCCGACTTAACTCCACTAGTACGATTTTATCGACTTTCAAATATTTACCCTCTTACTGGGATTGATTCTCCGCTCGAGTAAACAATAACTATCTAACTTTTTTCCGCTTCTTCTTCTTCTTCTCTCTCTCTCTCTCTCTCTCTCTTTCTTTCTTGTGTACATTTACTTATAATCTTTTCAGAGATCTTGTCGACCGCAATGGCAATACACTGTTTTTTTTTTCAGTCCTTTGTTACAATTGTAAATTTTAACAGACGTATGTAATTGCTTTAGAATTACCACCGTCGGGGTTAAAAGCTCCCAGATCTTTTATAAATAATATAATTACGAGAGAGAGAGAGAGAGAGAGAGAGAGGAATGTGAAAATACCATTTTATTATGAAAAATGATGCGTCTATGCATAGAATATTATTTACCTCGAATAAATAGTCCCTCGCATTAAGAGAGATAAATTTGCCTTTCATCATTGAAGTTCTTTTCTTTTCTTTTCTGTTTTGTTTTAAATAATTTTGTAAATAAGTTATGTAAAACAAGCATCTTCTCGATAAGCGATGTATTAACACGTGATGTCACTTATCCTCAAGTTTTATAACCTTTCAAGGATAAACGTGACGGCGAATCTTTTCTTTATTTAACGAGACTATATTATTTAGGATAAAATTCAATTGCTTTCTTTCACCAATAAAAATATTTAAATCATCCTCTTGATAGACGTTTTAATTATTATTGTTATTATCATTATTATCATTATTATTATTATTATTATTATTTTCTTTTCTAAACGCAGGCCACGTTTACTTTGAAAATCCTTTTTTCGTCATAAACCAATGTAATTATTATTTATAACTAACAGATACTCTCAATTAATAATCGAAATAATCTAACGAAACTCTAAAAAAAATAGTGTTAAGTATACATTTCAACGCTGTTTACTTAAATTTTAGTGAAAATTTTTTATGGCTACTAAAGCCAATCGACATTATGTATATATCAAAAATATATTTAATGGAATTCATACTTTTCTACGAGATACAACACGTATGTAATTTGACATGATTTTAGATATACACAGTATAATTGAACAGGATCATAGATAAATCCACGAGAAGCTTGTTTTTCTATTTCGTAACACTCATACGTATTTGTACTTTATATTTTAATCTTTTTAATGCAGGTAAACAATACAGAGCTTTTTAAACTTTAAATGGTGTAACGGATTTTCTCACCATTCAATTATAATGTATATATATATATATATATATTGAATTTTTATACAGTTTCAGAAGCGGTTATTGCATATTTTATTATATCCGTTGGCATGTCAATTGGTACGTAACGTGTGATATTTTGTGATAATATTCATAAGAATAATAGTAATAATAATGTCCGATCGATTTAATTGGCTTTAAGTAATTTTAAGTAATTAGTATACGGATTTCTAAATTCTTATAAAACTATTGGAACTGGAAGGGAATTTCTTTTTTCTTCTAGTCAGTTATCGAACGAAAGTACTACTTGCATTTCACGAAAATACCCGCGCGAAGTAATATTTTTCGCTTATCCACAATAATACATAGATTGCAAACTGCGATAGGTAATACAGTTTTATTACAAGCGATTTCATTACAGTATTCTCTATTCGTAATAAAGATTAATTATTTATATTAACTGGATCGAATTATAATTATCTGCAAAAGCTTTGTTAAAATTCTTGTATTTTTATTGCCAAGCAATAGTAATCAGTCTCATTCGACTGTTTTTTCAATTCAATTTCATAAAAAATTCAAGAAGTTTTAGTACACATTGACTAAGCTCAAATGAAATTAACGTTTTAAATAGAATTAATTTTCCTATACTTATAGTAAAAATGTGAATTTCCAAGCTGATAAAGTTGACAAAATGTTGTCAAAATATTTTAGTAAAATAACTTGCTATTACTTATATAATATATTAAATTTATAGAAAATAATAATTTATTTACTACGTTAGGCTGTAAATAGTTATAATTTTATTTAATTACCTTTAGATTAACTTTTTTGGATATCATTGTAAATATCTTTGAAAATCATACGGAAAATATTTTTCAAATAACTACGACTACGTAATAATTATTTAAAGTAAAAAATAACGTCAATTTGGGTTAAGTGTTTGTTTGTACAGTAACAGAAAAATTAATACTCACACGGTCGAAGGTATATATACTCGGGGACGTAAACGAGAAATTTTCAGAAATCTAGATTATATCGTGAGCATACAAATTATTATAGAATTCCCATGTGTTATTTATTGGGCTATTAAATTAATCGTTGCTTACGTACATGCATAAACTGTAAGTTTTCCTTATTAATTTCGATTATATTTATAAAAATCATATTTTACTGTATAACGATACCAATATTTAGTGGTTTTTTCTTTTTTTATTTTTTTGTTTTTTTTTTAACAAGATTTACAAGATTCAGTAGACGCGCGATCTCGTTAATAACGTCGACATTTCTTTGTAGTAATATTTATAAACATTAATATTAATGTCCGTAAATTAGAAAAATTTCATAAGTTTTTGTAAATAATTAAAGTTTTGTAAACACTTGTTAATCTATGTATTAAATATAAAGTCTTATTGTATGGGCAAAACCATATAAAAAGATTGGGGATTATTATTACACGCTCGATCGGAAGGATATAACGCCAAATAAATATAAATAAAACTTGTATTGCAGAAAAGAAAATGGACTTCCGGTTCATCGTATTCGTATTACTAATACAAATCATTGGTGAGTTCAATTATTGATTTATTGATTTAAAAATTACCTTAAAAAGTTCGTTAAGGGCTCATTGTAAAGGGTATGTAATACGTCAAGTCGTAGGAGCCGCCGTTAATATTTAAAGTAAATGAAAATGCCAGTCCGTATGTTATTAGACAATGAATGGCATTTGCCTGCAGGCGACAATGAGATCGAGCGCCGTACGACTTGACGTGCAGAGGAGCCGCACGGCTAGAGAGATAAATGCGCGTGGGCGAGGGTCTCTGAATGGATTTATTTTACAGGAGCTCTGGGCAAAATGGGGCGCATACTCGGCGGCGAAGTCACGGAAATCCGTCAGATGCCGTATCTCGTGTCGATTAAATCAGTGGAGAAGCTAATGCACGACTGCGGCGGTAGTATAATTAGCCATCGACACGTACTCACCGCAGCGCATTGCATCGCACTTTACGGTAATCCCGTGTACGAGCTGATCGTATACTCGGGAACTACGTATTACACGGGACAGGGGGGATGGCTGCACAGACTCAGCAAAGTCGACATTCATCCACAATATACGGGAACTATGACGAAAGCCTCGTTCTTGCGCTACGACATTGCCATTCTCACGGTACGTACTCTCACCACCCACGCAAACATATACATATATATATATATATATCTATATTGAAACCTATGTCTTTAACATTGGCATTGTATGCAGGAGTAATAAGATGTGTAAAAAATGTTCGACGCTTAGTTTATAAGAGTATTTATAAGAGTTTTTTTATTTTTTTTTCGTAGCTGGCCGAGGCCTTGGTATTCAACGAGTACCAAAATATGATCGACCTTCCTGTTTCCGATATAAATCAGGGAGATAGTATAACCATAGCTGGCTGGGGAGCCGTAGCCTATCCAGATAATATTTTCCCCTCGTATATACAACAAATAACCGGGACAGTTATCAAAAAGAGCGAATGTAGCCAGATTTTGGGGAGGCGCATAAATAAAGAGCAGCTCTGCACGTTGCAACCGAGAGGAGTTGGCTTATGCTCGGTAAGACATATTAACTAATTATTAATTAATTATTAATTATTAATTAATTATTACCATCGTGTTACATTCGTACATTGGGAGCTGATTGTTTTTCATAATACTCGCGTACTTTATATGTTTTTAGGGAGACAGTGGCAACCCATTGGTCAGTAACGGGAGAATCATCGGGGTCGCCTCCTTCGTTATTCCGTGCGCCCTTGGCGTTCCCGACGTACATGGCAACGTTTACCACAGCTTGCCCTTTATTATGTCCGTTATAAGATGACGACCTTACCGTAAATCTATTTATATTCCAAAGCTGTGGCATCCGAATTATTATCATTCGTAATAGATATACGAAATGGTCCTACACACGTCGCGTATCTATATCCTTTTTTTCTTTTTCTTTTTCTTTTCTTTTCTTTTCTTTTTCTTTTTCTTTTCCCCCCCCCCTCCTTAAACCTTTACCCGCTACTCAACTGCACGTGATTAGTAATTTAATATATAATACGTGCAGTTTTTCAAGTGAATTTTCTTTATGAGGAGAAAAACGGCACATGACAATCATCGAACGTTATTTTATTACAATACAAAGTTCCTATTACGTTTTGAAAAAAAAAAACCTTTATGTATTACAAGCTTATTAATAACCCCCAGAAATTCAATGTATTACATAAGATCAGTCAGGAGATACTTATAGGAGTACATGATGTCTCTACACGAGGTCGATGACTTATATTTACCTCTCAATATTATTTGCTTTAAATATTATCTCCAAATTGATGATAATTTATGAATAATTATTTCAGTAATTCTTCTTTCTATACGTATATATTTAAACGTATAGTGAAGTAAAATTATATTTTATCACGCTTTCGTTATTTTCTCTTTTCGACGCGATGCTTTTCTAAATTCCCTTCTTATTTATAAAACAATTTTCTTTCATCCCCTTCTTAAATATTATTTGATCCTAGGCATATCATAGGGAAATCAACTAAAATTTATTTCCACTTTAAATCGCGATCTATTTCTATCGAACCCAACACTCTATACAATATAATTTGTTTAATTCGTACGGCTGTATATAACTTTCCTATATAAAAAATATAATGGGATGTATAAGTAGTATATATATATATATATATATCGAAAATTATAAAATTAGTTGCAATCTATCTTTACGGTTTTCTACAAAAAACAATGTACGGCCAATCGATATATTTTTTAATTGCCAAATATATCACAACTATAATTTACATCGAATGCAATATTGTCCCATAAATTTTAACTGTGAGATAGTAGAAACGAACTTTTCAATGATGAACTTATTCGATGGATTACTTATTGAGTAATTTAAATTCAAACAAACCTATGATATTGTAAATATATAGTTATTCTTGGTTAAAAAATAAATAATTGATTTTTTCGTAAATATGTTATTATTATACTTGTGGTTTTCGTAGCTAACACTCTTAAAGTATATTACGTTCGTTATCACTTTTGTCACATGTGCGAATTGTTTCAGAAATACGAGTAAAAACAACTACGAAAAAGTAAAATACAATAACTTTCTTGCAATCATCTAAATTTGAAGCTTTAAATTATTTTTATTCGCTTCAAATTATTGAGCACAAAAATTTTAAATATATATATACATATATATATATATATTAATTAATTCAAAGCTTTAATTAATAGTTATTGACAGTTTATTTCAATTGTTAAATGATATTTATTAAATATTTTTGTAAAAACTTAGTAAAATGTAGTTATTAAGTTTTTAAAACTTAATTATCAATGGCAAAATTAATCGGGGATTATATTAAATAATGTATTGTATTATTTTCTAATTGAAAAAGCGCAAATCCAATGTATAATTTATTTTATTTTATTTACCGTAAATTACGTCTGTCTTTTCAATGATATATTAAATGTTCAGATGATTTTTATTATATTATTTTGATTAAGAATCTATAATATTTTTATTACAATAGATAATATGCAGGAAATTAGTCATTCCACACATAAATCAATACGCACAAAGGCAGTTGTTTTCTATGCGAAGACTCTTTTATAAATTATCATGCATTATAAAAAAAATGTAATTAACTGCTTATCTTTGTCTTGCTTGCGATACCATAAAATAAACAAAATTAAAAGCTGATATTTATCAATAAGGAATTTATTCAACACCATAAATATAGCAAATATAATAAATAATATGTTGCGGTATAAGAAAGCCTTATATATTTATTTAGTAAACGTTAAAAAATAATGTTAACAAAGATGTTGCTAAATTTTTTTTCAAATTCAATAATTATCTACGATATCTCTGAGAAAGTCTCTGTAATATTCAATGCTGTAGTGCACATTGATTTGATTCTCATGAAAACCGTGTCGCACCATCGGAGCTGGACCTTTAGTAACCCCAACGATCCGATTGTTATAAATAATTGGGCTACCATAGTCTCCCTGAAAGAGTAATTCACAATTGAGAAATGTACATGCAATTGTCCATTCAATAATAGAGGATCATCACTCACATCGGTTGTGACCACATAAGGATTGGCAGCGGTGCACATCAGTGCATCCGGAAACCGGAGAGTTTCTCCACTCAGACTTTCGAATCTGCTTTCGCATTCCTGTTTCGTCAGTACTTGTAATTCAGCGACTTCGAGTACCATGGGTATCGAGCCACTATTCGTTTTTCCCCAAGTCGCGATCTGTACCGTTTCCCCATAAAGGCTTTCCTTTGGAACGGTCGAGGCAAAGCTGTGCGCTGCATTGTTTACAAATTCGGTTAACTGAAATTATTCACAAGTCATTAAAAATATTCCTATTTTATAAAAATATAAATATGTAATATTACCTTCATGATCGAGAGGAGCGACTGGCTACTATCGGTAAACCTTTGGTATTTGTGCACATGCCACGTCTCGTACGATATCCACCATTCGGGATAATATACCGTCGTGTAGGTCATATCATGTGATCCTATATTGATTTGAATATCCTCCGGAGTTCGTCCTGTCAAACAGTGCTCAGAGCATAGGATGTGTTGTTGCGTTAAAAGTGATCCTGTGCAGAAGAAGGGGGACATGGGATCGAAGTATCTATTAGCATTGACGGTAATAATGCCGATAAACGGGAATTCGTTTGGATGCGATTGTCTTATATTTGGCCCAAGTACAGCCTTTGACAGGTCACAAATGCTGGCTGAAAATACGACGTTCTGTTTCAATAGGTGAAACGTATTTGTGTATCGTTGTTAGGACGTATTGGTTCATTATGAATACTCACAAAGCACTAGATACTGTCCCAGAAAGCTCAATATTTCCTTTCTCATACTGCAATCATAAAAGATACCGTTGCATTTTATATTTATTACAACATAAAGTAATGAATTAATGGCACGCAATGGTTAATCGAAAGAAAGAACGAAAAAAAGAAAAAAAAAATGGAATACGTTTTAAGAAGCCGTCAAATACTTCCGATCGAGTAAATTTATATTAATTGAGGCAATAATTCTTATACTTGGTTTATTTAAATTCGTGATAACATTATCTTGAATGCACGATCCTTAAATATTACGTTTACAAGGTATTTCAAAAAAAAAAAAAAAAAAAAAAAAAAAAAACAATTGATACTGATGTTTAAAGTTGTGCGCGTAATGTTAAAAATGTTCATCATCCTCCGTTTGCACATTAAGAAAACAATTATTAATGCAAAGCCATATTCCATTAAATGTCAAAGAAACAACGAGAGAGCTGATTTGGTAAATTTAGAAAATGTCAGTTGAAAATGGAAAATGAGGCAAACGCTCTAGCACTGTCTGCCCTATTACGTCAACGAGGATTTAAGGATTTGGTATCGTTGGTAGTAAAACCGAATGGGAAATCCCCCCTTTTCAACTATTTATTATAAATATATTATATTACGAAGCTTCGAAACGTAATAAAAAAAAAACAAAAACAAAAAAAACAAAAAACAAATTATATTCTCTAACCTGACGATCGATTATTTATTTAACGTAGAGTTTATCGATTGGCACTGACTACAATATGTTAGAATATTTCGTAGAATATAATAGTAATTAAAATATTTTTATTATTCTATAAATAAGCTTCGTGGCGAACGTTATAGCCTCGTTAAATTTCTTCGTGTTTCTAAATAATTTAGTATACAGTAAAATCAACGTTACGTCCTTTTTGAAAGAAATTGATAATTCAATTGCAAGTTTAGTTGGAGTAATTTTTATCGACCAAGTCGATGCGTACTTGGTCTGCGCGAAAATACGATTTACTCGAAATGCCCGCAGGAATTGACGAAAAATGCGAAAATAGGCAGAACAAAAAAACGTTCTGCTTAATAGTAACGGCATAATTATTATGTCGATTGTAAATTTAAGATTTTATTTCAAATAAGACAATAAATAAGACAATTTTAGGTAATCGATTTTTTAGGTAATCACAGCCTGTATTTGAATACTAATGGTATATTATATTATATTTTATTTTATTTATTTTTTTTTTTTTTTGCTATAATACAATGATCGCCACAAGATCGTTCAATATTAATTAATTAATTAATATATTACTCATACGTAATTACATTCTTTGTATACGTTACGAATTCATATGTACAATAAATCGCCATTGAAATTTGAAGGCAGAATCGCATAAAGCTTCCTGGGCGTTTATCTTTTTCCTTCGTATAGGGTAATCGCACAATAATACAGTATACGTTTGATATATTCGCAATTTGTGAGGGACGCGATCTAAAATCTCAAGGTAAACGTTATTGTAATCGGCAGCTCGAGTCTTGAAATTCTCAGGTGATCAAGACGAAAGTGTACGGTGATAAAGTAAGCACGCGAGTGTATCGTTCAATGAGATATATATATATATATGTTTATTTTATTACATCGGTGCAGATATTTAGTCGATCGTGCTGAATATTTATTGTAATTGCTTTTCAATTGCAGTAAATTAACATTAATTCAAAGCAATCGAGAGTTAATTTTGTTCAATCAGCGATCGAGCTCTCGATGAGAAATATTTTTCCACCGACCTTACCTCCCGTCCGAGTCCTGAGCTTCGACTTCGTCCTAAGCTTCGACTTCGTCCTCCGAGATCTAATAAATCCTCATATAAATAGGTCTCGCCTCAAGTCAGCATCAGAATTTTCATGAATCGTCGGTGACATCTGGTCACTCAATTATCATTATTTCACTGATTTATTTTATCTATCGCTGATGCTTTTTTCCTCTAATGTTGTATATTCCCTTATTTTTATGACCGATACATCATAAAGAGTATTCGATGAATTAGTACCTAATCTTGCCCGTAGAAATGATTTGGCATATTTAAAAATATAATTTTGCACATAAAGTTCTCTTCTCGCTCCTTTTTATATAAACTTCTCACTAGACAAGCTGCTATGCAAACTGTGTATTATGATATTTACAGCATAAGAACGTTGACATTAATCATCTGGTTTCCTTACTTAAGGTATTCGTGTCTATAAAAGTCACTGTATATATAAATATACATATACATATACATATATATCTAGTCTTTTACTCTGTATCTGCAGATCGATATTACGAAAAATTGGACAGCACGATAATTACAAGAACATTTATTGATAAAAGATCAATAATACAGGTGGTATTGATCTGAATAAATACTCAAAAGGAGCTTGAAACTTCATTGATAAAGTCCATGTAATTAGCCAAATTGTAATGGAGGCTCACTTTTTTTGAATGAAATCGTGCTGGCAATAATGGATATATGTCTTTGTTAATGCCAACGAGCATTTTGTTTAATAAAACCGGACCACCGAAATCACTCTGTAAATGAATGCAATAAATTTCTATAGAGAATTAATTCGTTAATAATGGATGATCTTTTATCTGACATTATTTTTAGAACAATAAATATTACGCTAAAGTCAGAAGTCACTTCTTTATTTAATTCATTGTGAAAATGGAATAAATTATCATGCTAATGATAATTACTGGCGAGCGATTAAAATAGATAAAGTATGTGAATTGAATGGATGAAAGGTATACGACGCGACAATACAATAGTACATATTAGTTATTAAATTCGGTAGTACGCGATTTCGTATAGAAAATACTTATGGTATTAAGTTATAAAATTAATGCCTGTTAAAAGTTAATGTAATAAAACCACTTACGGGAGATAAAATTGCTGAGGGAATTCCAATGGAACATAAAAGATTTTCATTAAGGCTAACCTCGATTCTACTTAATACCCTGGACTTTTCTCTACACAGACTATCCGGTACAATATGAAGAGCAGCTGTTCCAACTATATCACTGAGTTTATTGTTATCTATCATAATCCGACCGACCGTTTCAACGTTCGAACCAATTAAACTTGCTTTATTCCGAACAGAAAAAACCACAGGCGCTATGTGCAACACGTGCGACGCTAGCTGGAAAAAAAAAAAAAAAAAAATTAGTAAACCACACAAGTCATATTATTGACGAGTAAGATTTTCAAAGATCACTGGATTTACCCTTAATACTGTTATGTCTTGCTTTGTGAATGTCGTCGGCATATTTTTGTGGATTGCCCACGTATCGTACGTCACCCACCAACTCGTATAATATACTTGACTGCTATTCAATGCACCGGATCCCAGGTAAACGTGGATTTGAATGGGTAATCTATCGCGGAGACAGTATTCCGTTGTTAGAATGTTGTTCGTACTAATTAATACTCCTGTACACATCATGTCATTAGCCGGATCATATGTTTCCCCGACGACGGTTATAATTGTCGCCATATATTGAAATTCCTGTGTACCGGCCTGTCTCACTGTATATCCAATTAAAGGGCTCGCGCTTCCATAATCATATAGACCTGCCAACCAACGGATTTCATTATTAGGACCGAACGAATATTAACGTTATACGGAATACCCTTCGATTCGTTTCTTCTACTCACAAATACATTGAAAGAGAAAGACAAAAGCTCCGAGCGACATCTTGAATGTATACACCTCCTCTATAACAAAATAATTAACAACAATATCATTAGGCAATCGCGATTGTTTATAAAAAGAGAAGGAAAATATAAGGAGTTATGTGTATATATATACACGTCTACCTTGAGTGGAGAGAGAGAGAGAGACGCGGCGACGATGCTTACTTAGACGATGATGCTTAGAGGTAAACGACAAGGACAAGGACTAGCCTCGCTAAAATACTTTTCAAGACTAAACGGATGTATATAAGTTATATAGTTTATAAAACTCAAATACTTTAGTGGACAAGTTGTGAGGTTTATCGATTTCACGAAGTAATTAAAAGATTAAATTATAACTGCAAACTTTTTAAACATGCATACTGGTAAGATTGTACATAAAAATAGAAAAATATATATTTACATTTAGTAAGAGTATTTGATATGAGAAATAGCACCGGCTGAAGGATAAAAGTCTGAGATTACACATAAGATAATCTGTACCCTATTCCCATATTTTCAACCAATGCCTAAATAGTTCTTATAAATATGTAAAGAAGAAGTAGAAGAAGAAGACTGTGCATGTGTATTAATAAAGCCAGCGTATTTGTATAAAATGTTACATAACTGTATTTAGTGTCTCGTATTTTTAGAATTAATTCCTTCGCATAATGTAAAGATAGTTTATGAATAGTATCATATTGTTGATATTTAAAAATACAGTCCTATAATAAGAATATTTCGTTTAAGAATTTGAAAATGGGTAAAATAAACGAACGAATTAATATATTATATAAATTTGTGCGTAATTAGATGGTCTATTTATAATTTCAGAATTTAATCAAAACGATTTTATACAGACGGGTAAAGCTTTTCTCTCTCTCTCTCTCTCTCTCTCTCTCTCTCTACTTAATTTTTTATTATTAATCAATAGCTGTCATAATATGGTTTAAGGGCATCAAAAATAGATTAAAATTAGTAATACAACTTCAAAATAAATAATCATGCCGTTTCATTATTCACAAAACACATGTAAATATATATATATATATATATTTATATTTATTAGATTATTAATTCAATTATTATTTAAAATAACCAAATAAGATCGTTATCTTATTAATTATCCAATAACGTAAAAGTAAATTTTTATTAAAAAATAGTTTTTAACGTATAAATAAATTTATAAATTATTCTTAAATTTCCTTAATTAATGCACCGTAAAAGTTACTCTCTTGTAAATGTAATAAATTTATTCATAAAAAAATGTGTTTGTTTTCCTAAAATATGTCAATACAATGATACGACCAAATTACATAAATAAGTTCGGCATGATTGATTTGTAACAGGAATACTCTAATAATATGTTTACGATGATATTCGTTTGATTCGTGTAAAGTTTACATACATGTGAATAAAGTCAATAATATTCATGACTGCAATGATACATTTATAAGTTGAGGTCTTTTTAAATAGTCGATCCCAAATAATTTATAACAATAATTTCATATCTGCAATATGAAAACCTTTAAGTTAATATTAATATCGATTAAAAACCTTGATGTTATAATGACAATTATATTTACGATTTTTTACTTTATATCAAAGTACATTTAATCATGCGTGTAGATATGTAAATGACACGTACATTTTAATGAAGATTAAAGTAACCATTAATAATGCATTGGTCTATTGTTGTAAATTCTAATGAATGAATTCTCATTGAAAAAAAATTCTATTTAGTTTAAAAAGTGAAAAAATAAAACGTAACGACCTCGACGTTAATGCCAAAAAATTATAATAATTTATTATTAATATAATTATTAACGTTCTTTTTTTTCTTTTCTTTTCTTTTTTCTTTTTTCCTTTTTTTTTTACATACATTCCCAAAATGGTGTTGTTACGTTCAATTTAAGGAGGCGAAAATCTTATAAGTCGAAGAACAATCAAGCCGAGTTAATAATAAGCTTCCCGCCCGGTATATTCAAACTGATAATACTACAACGATAATAAAGAAAAATTTGTTTTTTACAAAATAAGAATGCAAATAAAAATTTTGTAAGCCGTATTTCAATATTGAATCATATCGAGAAACTCAGTATAGAGAAAAACAAATTTCACGAAGATTATACCCTGTCTTTAATATTTATTCATCATATAGGCTCACCAATGCATAGAAATATCATGGATGTATTGCGTAATCGGCCGACCAACTCTCTTTGATGTATTATTCACGATAATTTTAATATAGTACTATTATATTTGTTAGCATGCGTGATATTTGTAATAAATTAATATAAAATAAAGACGATAAGATTAAACTAATGTAATCAGTTTTAGACGTATAGATCACATGGGGCGTAAAATTTACGCCTGAATCTGGGTTATTCGAAATTCGACGTATTGACAAACTTTGTTTTTTTTTTTTTTTCTTATTTAATTTCTTTAGAACAGCTTTTCATTACAACATTTAGCTATAACTGTATAGCTACGCTTTATGTAGGTGTACATATATACGTATATACATATATATATATATATCGGTAAGGTATTATAGAAGAGCAGGTGCGAAGGTAAGGAAAGCCGAACGAATGATTGATGAAATAAGGTAAAGATCCAAGAGTTTTCGTACCTGATTCCTTTGAGATTAATTACAGATTAATAACAAATAATTATCACTCGCGATTATTCGATTGTTACTGGATACTTTATTCTTCCATTCCCGAATTTTATACGACAGATTCAAAATATTCTTAATTATTTTAAAGTCCATCCAAGATCCCCTTATTTATTATATATCGTTTTAAGTCTTAACACATGAGCTCTTCATTCAAATTTTAACTAATTCATACGTATTAAATCAATATATCAACATTAAAGTAAAATAAGAAAAATAATGTAATCGCGCATCTTACTTATTTAGAATTACTGACAAAGGAAGCAAAGTTTGTATACAACAGTGTTTTATTTATGTAATTATACTATAATGTCTATTGTAAAATAATACTTTGGCCTTGAATGTGTATGTGTGTATATATATATATATATATATATATTAAATCAAAGCTATATTTTCTTCCATTTTATTATATTAATTACACTACTGCTTATAAATTTTATTTTATTATTTTTTGTTAAGATCATATTGATGAATAAGAATTTCATAAAAAAAAAAAAAACCAAAGAAAATATTTATCTTAAAAATAAAACTCACGTATTATAGGTTCTATTTGTGAGCACTTAATTTATTATGTGTGCTGTTGATTCTTTTTTTTTTTTACAACATATGTTTTTAAATAAGTAAACACTTAATTCATGATTTTGTCTTTTTTCTTGTATCATTGGTTTAATTTTATAGTTAATCCAAGATAATCTTTTTTAAAAACAATGATTGTTTTTATCTTTTTATAAAATATCACATGCTTTATTAGCTCAGTACTATTATTAGTTATTATTTAAAAATTTATCTAAAATATAAAAGAGGGAAATATACAAACGTAAAAAATATGAACCTTAAAAGGAACTTCTATAAAATAATTAATTGGCTTTACGGTTTTATTTTGATTATATATTATAATCAAAAGATGAAATTGAAAACTCCAATATATTAAATACATTTTTATTATTAAATAAAGAAATGATTTACAAATGTAAATACTTGGCTCGTATGAAAATAACCAGAAAGACAGTATAAATTAAATAAAATATTTTATATTTATATATATATATATATTCAATTAAATTTTCTAAATAATAATTATAAAACTACAATTTCGTTATGTATTATATTATATTAGAGCGAAAGCACTTTATTAAAACTGTTAAGAGAAAAAGTACAAATTTAGTAAGGCAACATATACTACTATTTACGTGTAATAAAATCCAAATATTTCAAGTAACTATTAAAATTTTAGTCTTTGAAGACCATTATATGATATAGACACGATTACATTATTTATATATTCAGTGTTGACTTTATTTCATGCAAACGACAACTTGTAATTTTATTTTAAAATTAAAAAATTCTATTCTATTAATAAATTCAATGCTTATTTTCTTACTTTTACTGAATTTCAGAAGTTTGCGTATTGAAAATGTTAAAGTTCAATACTTTTACACGCAGATAATGAATATAAATTGTACGGTATTGAAATAAAATTTTGTAAAGCCTTTTTGTATTTATAAAATGCTTTTCTAATAAAATATTGAACGTAAAGAAGATATATATATATATATATATGTATATGCTTTTGAATTAAGAATATATAATGAAGAATACTATTTGTGTAGTACGAGTTATATTTTATTTACGTCAATTTAATGAGCATACGTTTTTAAAGATACTTTGGCCCCATAAATCGCAATAACAATTGAGTATGCATAAAAATTAATGTAAAACTCGTAGTTCTTTGATGAAAATTCTCAAGGATTATGTTAATTTCATGTTCATTGAAGCAATTCGATTAAACAAGTAAGTAGAGCCTTTCGGTAAATAATTTCTAATGATTTTCGGCACATTTAGAATCCAGTTTTTTTTTACTTAGAATAGAAATCAATTGTGCAATTGAACTTTAATTAAATTAAAAATGCATTAAAAAATGGTAAATGTAATTATTCGTATGAGCATTGATATGGAATGTTTTCTTATATCGAACTTTCAAGAGTATTGATGCATTTCTAATAGATGAAGGAAGTGCCTACAATAAATAGAATAAAATAATCTTTTTTATAGCCATAGAAAATCGAATCCTTTGCTAATTTAGATTTGTAAGGGACGGAATTCCTGTGCTCGTTTCGAAATCCTAAATTCCATTTAAATCCATGAAAATCCATGAAAATCGATAAAAGAGGTTAGTATTATTGTCGATGCGACAAAGACGTAACGTAAACAAATCTCTTTTTAAAATTTAATAATATTTTATTACGTCTGTATATAATTGACAATCAATGTATAACAATGGGAGTAACGAAAAGTCAACGCTCGTTTCTATAAATAATTAAATGTTTCGTATTCGCTTACATCAAAGTACTCATTCCAGAGCTTCTTTCTTTAAACTCAATGATCTCTTAAAAATAGTTAAACGTAGAAAATTATGGTATTTAAGTAATATAAATATTTACTTAATAATTGACGACAATATCAGTTATAAAGTGTACATAATTAGCCAGATTGAAATGAAGGTTAACTTTCCTCGGGTGTAAATTATAATCTGGGACTTCTGGAAGCGTACCAGCATTGACGGCAATAAGCCTGTTGTTATAGAAAACGGGACCACCATAATCTCCCTGAAAACAATACATTTTTTCTTCAATACATACATACACACACACATATATATATATATATACGTGATAGTTGCATGAAATATTTTTTATTCATCTTATTGGTCGTGCGTCCATGTCAACGCTTTTTCTCTTCTTTTTACTTATTTATTTGTTTTAATACGTTTTGAAATAATTGAAGAATTAAATAAAATTGATTCAATAAATTATCTAAAAAAAGCTATTACGACAACACTTAAAATTTCAAGGAAAAACGGATGCCTCGATCATTTTATAAAGTACACGCTTATTTTATTTAACGAGATTAAGTACTTATGATTTTTTCAAATACTTTAGAAGATTCATTTTTATACTTAAACGATTATATATTTTTTTTTTTAGTAATTCAACATACTTTATAGCCTTCTTTATTTGACAAATTTGTTCGTTTGTTCTGATAATCGGATATGAATTCCGTGATATGGATTTTTTGTAATACCACCGACCGGAGCGATGACAGTACGAGGATCAACCGAATAAAACATTTTTCGGAATTCAGAATTCCGAAATTATGTCAAAAAAAGAATATAGTTATGCTTGTATAATATGCCCGAGATCCTTATTTTCCAGATTTTCATTATAAAATAATTTACGAACGTATTGGCATGTTTATTGGATAAAAATTTTACAAATTGTATTTAGAGTATTATAATATTAATAAAGATACTAAGTTGATTGATTACCTGAGTTAATAATATAGCGGGATTTGCAATAGAACAGAACAATGTATCAGTTATGGCGACGTCCAATCCACTAATTTCTTGGATTTGTTGAGAACATTCAAAATCAGAAATAACTTCAAGTGTAGCTGCTGACACCATGTTAGTAGGGCGATTAGGGTCTACGACGTGTCGACCTACTATGTCGATTTCCGATCTAATTAAATGAAGTTTTGAAAAGGTACCAATGACTGAAGGCTCAACGTTATTAACGAATGACGTTAACTGCAAAAATATTAAGAAATATCAGGAATTCCGTTAATTTTATCTTGAAAATTCTAAATAAATTAGCACGTCCTATCATTCGACTAACATATAAAATAATATTATGCCTTTACTCCTTGTAAATTATTCATTATTCGTATTGTTGTTAAAATTGTTCGAATGATAGAAGTTCGAATTATTAACGTTAAAGAATAAGAAAATCGCGTAACTCACCCTCACTACTGTTATGTCTTGGCCTGGGATAGCGACGTGTTCGTTTCTGTGCATTGCCCATGTCTCGAACGTTACCCACCAATTGACTAAATACTTTTCATCTAGATTTATAGGACCGGATCCCATGTAGACATTAATTTGAACCGGTGTTTTGTCCTTTAGACAAAATTCCGTAGTCAGAACATCGTGAAGTGTAACTAGGACTCCGGAGCACATCAGATCAAGTGTCGAGTCGAATCTTTCTCCGACTACAGTCACAATGGTCGCCAAGCTCGGATATTCATCCGGTGCTGTCGTCCTAATTGAGTGGCCAACTAAAGGGCTCGCGCTTCCATAATTATATAGACCTGCCAACCAACGGATTTCATTATTAGGACCGAACGAATATTAACGTTATACGGAATACCCTTCGATTCGTTTCTTCTACTCACAAATACATTGAAAGAGAAAGACAAAAGCTCCGAGCGACATCTTGAATGTATACACCTCCTCTATAACAAAATAATTAACAACAATATCATTAGGCAATCGCGATTGTTTATAAAAAGAGAAGGAAAATATAAGGAGTTATGTGTATATACACGTCTACCTTGAGTGGAGAGAGAGAGAGAGACGCGGCGACGATGCTTACTTAGACGATGATGCTTAGAGGTAAACGACAAGGACAAGGACTAGCCTCGCTAAAATACTTTTCAAGACTAAACGGATGTATATAAGTTATATAGTTTATAAAACTCAAATACTTTAGTGGACAAGTTGTGAGGTTTATCGATTTCACGAAGTAATTAAAAGATTAAATTATAACTGCAAACTTTTTAAATACGTAACACACATTCATTTTGTCATCGGCATACGGTAGTAGTTTGTATTTGCAAAAATATAAAAAAGTTGTATTATGTATATATTTACATATAATGACTGAACTCGATAAGAGCAAAGGTACGGGCATTACCTAAGATGTTGGGGGATTAATGATGAGCTAGCGCTGATCTTATATTCTCAGCTTTTCATTATCAAGGGATTCCATGATTTTTGTGCTTAAGAACATATACATGAACAACGGATAAATCATTAAGAGGAATTTAATTTTATTAGAGTATGTATTAGAGATTATATTTACGTACAATTTTGTATAAATTCATTCTGAGCTGATACATCATAAATTAATCACATTACTTAATGTATATATCCTTCAAAAAAAATATCAAATAGTTGATCTTTCAACGTATTATATATAATACTTACTAGATACTTTTATAAGATCTTTCCCTTCAGAGGAATAGAGAAAAAAATACAAGTAATATAAATCATTCGTAATGAATAAAAAAATTCATAATATTGAACGTTAAAATTAAATGAATTATATCATCACGTAGATTTAGGTAGGATAAGAGAATAAACAAAATATTGTATTGTATAATATTAAACGACACTTTCGTCATATAAATAATAATAATAATAATAATAAGAAGAAGAAGAAGAAGAAGGGAAACCTTTTAAAGCTTTAATAAATCACAACATTTGAATACCTAAGAGGATAATTTGAATTTACAAAGTCAAAGGAAGTATAAATACATATTAAAATAAAGTACAAATAACTAATTAATCTATTGTTATTTATAAATATATGTGTATACGCGGGAGCGCGTGCGCCGACGCGCGTGCGCGTAAACATGCAAATACATTAGATATCTATGTGTAATCAAGTGCAATACATTTTATTTAATTATCAGTACTACCGCCAAGTTCGGATAATTTAGTAATTGTATTATCATTTCAATTTTCTATGGGATGAGACAGAAATTGAACGGAACATAAATTTAAATAATGGAAATTATTTTTGATCAATTGAAGAGAGAAAATTAAAAATTTTTCCCGTGGTATCATATACGCGACTCTATAAACATTGTATTAATAACTTTATATTCATAATTCGATTTATTCCTTGATATTCTTGTTAATATAGGTACATAAGATTTTCTAGACATTAGAGAGCTAAGTATCGAGATAATGAATTTTCATTATATAGTTATACGAAATAATCACTTCCAAGTATTAATACTTAAAATAAAAATTTTTTTTATTTAATTTATGTATAAGAAATCTCGTATTGAGTAAATAAAGTAAATACCGAATGTCCCTAAATAAATATTTATATACATTTTATCAGACTCGTAAGCTTTGACTGAATTTTTTTAAACAAAATTTCTTACATTTCTTATATGTATTTTTTTCTCCACAACGTGTACGATTATACGAGAATATATGAATTTCGTATTTGACATTATATAAATAGCGTTTTTTTTTTGATAATAATATTTTTCTAACGAATAATAATAGTTACGTATTGATAGATACAAATTTTTCGTTGGTAATTTTAAATAATCTAATACGTTATTGACTATTTTTTCGTTTAAAAGTAAAATTTTCATTAAATAACCGTAGAACGTACATAAGAATACGTGAAAAACGGTAGGAAAAAGCAGTTATTAAATCATTCAACTACGCACAATTCGATAATGTGATAATAAAATTAATACGGATCCGAATAAAATACCTATTTACTTTATTTTTCGTATGCGTGTTAATAATTAATTTTATACGCGTCAAGTTCCTCTATTGATTATCTTTAATTCGTACATTGAATTTCATTCTATTCGTAATCCATCGTTTTATTGAAATAAAGAAAGCTCGAACCTGCTTTTGTAACGTAAAAAAAAAGAAAAAAAAAGAAAAGAAAAAAAAAATACTCTTGAAAAAGGCAAAAGAAACAATAGCCCGGTGTCTTATTGTCTTCCGAGAGAAATAAGAATGTACAAAAAAAAATAATATAACGCGAAAGGCTTTTATTTAACGGCACAAAATCCGTCATTTATTAACTCTTGTAATAATTTACGGTTTCATTAGGGATCGTGTTGAGCTATAAAATAGTAACTCCGAATCGACTGTAGGCGTCGAGCTTACAGAATCTTACTTAATAAGCGAGGTAAGCGCCGGTCTTTTCCCGAATACATGCACGTACGCACGCACGCACGCACGCACGCGTGCGGGCATTTGACACGAAGGCTCCCTTAAACATTGATAATGGGAAAAGGATTGGACTGGGTCAGTGATAAGATGATAAGAGAGCATCTGAAGGAAGCGTCTAAAGGCCAAAGGGATTTCCAGAGAAAGCCGGAGAGTCTCCTTTGACTGGACGAGACTCGAGAATCCGTTCACAATGACCTCGAAAACGCAAAATCTCCAACGCAAGCTAATCGATGGCGCTCAATGTACAAGATATTTTAGCTCCGACATTTGCTTTCTTCTTAAACGAAAAAAAAAGAAGAAGAAAAAAGAAGAAAAAAACTTTTGTTCAGCGTACGTCGAAAAGCAATGATTAACATTTTCAATATTAATAAGATTAAGGGGCATTCAAGGTTTACGTTTATTTGAAATTAAAACAAATTAATACTTATTGTCTCTTCATATTACCGATTTAATCAAATATTTTTATACAGACGATTACAGTTTTAGCACATGTTCAACAGACTAAACAGCTTATCACAGTTCACAAAACACTCTTTTATTTACCCAACAGCTTGAACTTCTATTTAACGTTTAATTCATATAACTTATACTGATTATAAAGTAATAAAAAAAATAATATTTTAATAACCAGGTACTGGTAGGAGTACTTATCATCTTAAGACTCCGCAACACGCGTAGTCTTATTGTTAGCGATAATTGTTATAAGTATCGACGTAATCGGCATTCGCGAGCTCGTTTGCGGATATTCCCTTAAATTTGCAACGATTGATTGAACCGAGCTCGAATATCTGAGCTGAACGCGTGCCTCTAATGATTTACAATTCCATTTAAACCATAGGTTTTCCCGACAATTGTTGCTCAGTATTGCCCAGTCCCTACGATACTTTTCATAAGTATCATAAAATTAAAACTAAAATATGAAAACTAAAATAAGTCGTTGTACGAAATGTAGATAACGTTATCTTAAAAAACTTTACAATAAAATATAAAAGCCCGCTTTCCTTTCTTTTGAATCCAAGAATGAAGCCGTCGCCTACACTAACCACCACGAATGCCTGTGTAGCGATATTTTATATATTTTTTTTTTAATATTACGCGTTTTCGTTGGGCGTGAAATTAAATACGATTTGAATACATTTAATTATTCTATTAAATGGGTAGACAATGACAAGAGATTTAGCGAAACAAAACTAGTTCGTTAATATTTAATAATAAAAATAAAAAGAGAAAAAAAATAAGCGTAATAGTGAGGACGAGTCGCCGACGAGTACCGATACCAAGAGCGATGATGTCTTAATCACGTATTCTTCTTACGTTGACGAATATTTAATTATTTAGTAAATTTTTTTCGTCCCTGTGAGCTCGGACTACGCTAGCGAATCCTACGAAGTAACGAAGTAAATTCACTTTACATTAATTATTACTTCACGAGCTCTATGTGCTTTATGGGAAAATATGTCTACGAAACATCTGGGGAGAAGTAAAGCTCGATAAATTCATATTTCTCAAGTCTTACGTCTCCGACGCTGATGCATTCGATGCACACGATCGTAATTTGACAACTTTTCCACGAATAAACAGTATTAGAAATAATCTACTGAGGTAAAATAAAAACCCTGACCCCCCACCCCCCATTTAGGTTCGTTTCGAGATATGTTTTTATTACTAATGCTAGCTACTGATGATGTACGATCCAGGATCGGATGTTCCCTAAGTACCCTCATTCTAATTGCTCTAATCCTCTAATGGTCACCCGGGACTATCCTTCCTATATTGCCCCTCGAGTTCCCGGTGCTGTGCTCATCTTCTCCCGGATCGGCGCTAGTTCCTCCAGTGCTCTCCTCGAGGTTGACTCGGCGGGAACCCGCTGCATACCCCTGAATCACCAGCTTTGTCAACATCCCGTCAACGCTCCTTGTTTCGTTTGGTCACCAGACTGAGTACAAAAATCCCTTGGCGCGATACTAATATCTTATACTTAACTGGTACACAGAGCTAAAAACTAAATCTAATTCAGTTAATGAGTTATGTATTTATTTATTATGGATTCGTGTTCGCATTATCATCGAGTCAGGGATCTTAAATATTATGTTCAGGTTATCTACAAAAATAATGCCATAAATTTCTAATAATTTATTTATAGATTCATAGAAAGTATTTGAATTTTTAAATTTTTAATTTCTAATCTGTGTAAATTAAATTTCTTGAAATTTTAGAAAATCGTAACGTAATATTTATATTTCTAATCGAAAAATGATTCTACAATTTATCGCGAGATTAAGTAGTATTTCGTCAAAATGTAAAAAAGTATATAAATTTAATTTTACCTTTTCAATTTTTTATTTTAATGTTTTTATACATAGATTTTTTTTTTTTTTTAGACAATGCCTTTCGATTATACAATCTATCAAGTCTGAGTAATTTATAGTATAATTTATCATATTACTAAGTTTTTCGTTTTACGAGTTTTACGAGAATTGCTTGAGCCTCATTAAATTCATTCGTGTTTGTCATTAATAAGCAATAAAATTAACATCGAATGCGTCTAAAAAGAAAACAGATATAAACTGTAGTGGTGAGTGTTGATGAAGAACTGATTTTCAGCTGAAGATCGTGTGTATTGGTCGGTATCTGTAAATAACGTCATTTACTTATGAAGGCAAAACAAGTTCTTCAATGCGAAAGTGAATTAAATCCTTATATTTAATAATGATGACGTTATTACGGTGACTGCGGATCTTGCGGATTTTATCTTGAATTACTTTTAATAACCGTGTGAATATTCGTATGATTTATGTTATGTAAGATTGTAAGTAAGAGCGGCGCATCATTAAGCCCGAAACGCGTGTATTTCGTAATGCGCAGGACTAATCATAGAAGGACATAAAAATATTTAAGAACTCTAATGCATTCATGACATTGCAATGAATAAATACTATAATCTTCTTTTACATTCAAAAATATTTCTTGCAGTAAAAAGGCATTTAATAAAAAAAAAAAAAAAAAAAAAAAAATGATAACGAGCTCATTATAGGTAAGTTAGGGAATCTTGTTGAAATACTGCTTGAATCCTGCTGAAGTTAGTACTCCGCATTTCAGTCACGATAATATCATGAATTCATTCAATATTAATCATTATTGTCTACCATTAAATTATCTAAACACATTACTTAAACATGTATATATATATATATATAATGTTGTACATGCTTTTTTTTTTTTATGCACTGTCAGAGAAAGTGATTAATAACAATATTTACAAGCTCGATACGTAACTAATGTATTTAAAATTTTTACTACCTGAAATATTGCTATACAAAAAGAGTGTAAACATATATTCAGTGACGACTTGTAACGTCGGTTATAAAAGTTCCAAATGTTGCCAAATTATAATGGAGGTTCACTTTTTTCGAATTGTCCTCGTTCTGTATCCTTGGAATCGTGCCTTTGTTAACGGCAACGAGACGATTATTAAGTATTATGGGTCCACCATAATCTCCCTGTAAATCAATACGTTTATTTTAATACATGCGTATATATATATATATATAAGAGAGAGAGAGAGAGAGAGAGAGAGTTTATTTTATGTAGAGTACGTAAAAGTTTCATCGTTTTATTATGCAAAATGATGTTTTTATAAATTATATTATTGTAGTAAGCGCGAATTAATTGTCACAAGTATAGCATTTAATTTGACAAATTTGTTCGTTTGTTCTGATAATCGGATATGAATTCCGTGATATGGATTTTTTGTAATACCACCGATCGGAGCGATAACCCCAATAACCCCAATAAAACGTATTTTAGAATTCAGAATTCAGAAATTATGACGACAGAGCATATACTTATGCTGCATATGAACGTATTGACATGTTTACTGCATCACGTTACAATGTACTATGTAAATAAAAAAGAAAGCAACATAATATATATATATATATGTATGTATGTATGTATATATATACATTACTTACAGGAGATAGTATAACACGAGGAACTGCAATGGAACACAAAATGGTACTATCGATTTGTATGTCGAGTCCGGTTAAGGATTTAATTTTGCGACTGCACAATCTATCAGAAATAATGTCAACATAAGCTGTCGTTACAGAGTCACCCGGTTGATTGAGGCCAGTTATAACTCTACCAGCTGTTTGAACATGCATTCCAGTTATGTCATATTTAGTGTGCAGAGCGATAGGTATAGGATTCGCATTTGGGACTACTGCAGCCAACTAAAAAATTCGCAAACGAATAATAAATTATATAGTGGTTTTTTTGTTTTTTTTTTTTTAATATAAAATATTGCCGTGTATGATTATAATTATTATAATAATAAACTATTCGTGCTGAACGAGATTGATAGTCGAGAAATCATTATGATTTACCCTCAGAATGGTTATGTCTTGACTCGCAGCCTCAACGGGTACGTTTCTTACTAAAGCCCAAGTGTCGTAAGTCACCCACCAAGATATAAAGTTCCTTTGGTTCGCATTCAATGCACCGGATCCAATGTAAACGTGGATTTGAATGGGCAACCTATTTTTTAGACAATACTCGGTGGCTAGTACATCTTGGGCAGTTATTAGTGAACCTGAACACATCATATCGTTTCTTGGATCATATGTTTCTCCGACGACGGTTACAATCGTTGCGAAAAATGGCATTTCCGTTGCAGCGATCTCTCTGATTCTTCGTCCAATTAAAGGGCTCGCGCTTCCATAATCATACAGACCTGCCAACCAACGGATTTCATTATTAGGACCGAACGAATATTAACGTTATACGGAATACCCTCGATTCGTTTCTTCTACTCACAAATACATTGAAAGAGAAAGACAAAAGCTCCGAGCGACATCTTGAATGTATACACCTCCTCTATAACAAAATAATTAACAACAATATCATTAGGCAATCGCGATTGTTTATAAAAAGAGAAGGAAAATATAAGGAGTTATGTGTACATATATGTATATATATACACGTCTACCTTGAGTGGAGAGAGAGAGAGAGACGCGGCGACGATGCTTACTTAGACGATGATGCTTAGAGGTAAACGACAAGGACAAGGACTAGCCTCGCTAAAATACTTTTCAAGACTAAACGGATGTATATAAGTTATATAGTTTATAAAACTCAAATACTTTAGTGGACAAGTTGTGAGGTTTATCGATTTCACGAAGTAATTAAAAGATTAAATTATAACTGCAAACTTTTTAAATACGTAACACACATTCATTTTGTCATCGGCATACGGTAGTAGTTTGTATTTGCAAAAATATAAAAAAGTTGTATTATGTATATATTTACATATAATGACTGAACTCGATAAGAGCAAAGGTACGGGCATTACCTAAGATGTTGGGGGATTAATGATGAGCTAGCCGCTGATCTTATATTCTCAGCTTTTCATTATCAAGGGATTCTCCGTAATTTTTGTGCTTAAGAACATATACATGAACAAGACGACGGATAAATAATAAAGGCGTTATAGTTTAAATAGAACCGACATAATATAATTTTTGGCTCATATACCGGGAATTGATTTCTTTGCTTAATGTAAATTTATTTGAATAAGAGGGTTGTGATATCAGTATTTGTAAATAAGAACTTAACCATGAACCTTTTCGATTTAAAGTAAATAAAAATAAACACAATAATTAAATTTTGGATAATGTCACATACAGTATATAAGATAATAAAAAATCTATAATTTCCTGAAAATTTAAGGCCAACATTTACTTTATATTTTAATACTTTAAGTACTTTAGAAATTTATATGTAATCAGTTGCCAATGTATTGAATAATTTATAATAATAAAAATATATTTATATCATTGATAAAAGACATCATTTTGTTAAACGTTATTCGAGAAATAAATACTTGAGTAATTTTTGTTTTTTTTTTGATGCGCAAACCTCGATGCATCGATAGCCGTTGCATCGAAATAACTTAATAATTATAATCCATACATGAAGCGATCGTATCGTCATGTACATGTATTTGGTCGCGTGTGCGCACGTGTAAATTTTTTTTGAAAATGCAAGCAGTATTTTTTAATACGATCGCCAGTATTATTTTTAAATTTCAATTGTTTTTTGACCCTTCACTTTTTTTATTCTTTTTTTATTCCAATGGCACGAAAAAGACAATGTTTTATTAACGCGTACTATCACTTCTTTTTTTTTTTTTTTATACTCTGAAATAGATATTAACGAATAAATTTTTAAAATTTGTTTATCAAGGTAAACGATCTCCATTATTCGGTACATAACCTTAATTTACTAAACGTGAAAAGGAATATAAGAGCATAGGTTAAAAAAAGTTTTAATTCGTCGAAACTTTTATTAATTAATATATATATTTATTTAAAAAAACATGCTTATTTAACGATTACTTGTTCAAAAGTCAACTTTGAAATTTAATTATATTAAAAACTTTTTTTTTTCGAATACTTAATTCGTGTATGAAATGTTCAGCTATACAATTACATTTATATGACCTGCATAAGATTTTATACGCACCAGTCGTAGGCTGTTCATGAAACAGTAAATTTTTATATGGAAATAAGTTTAAATTCTATGAACCTCGGAGGATAATTGTATACTTTATTATTAAAAATTAAGGAAGTGAAAAGAAATTTAAATTGAACATCGTCATTAATTCTATAATAACATTGTTAAACATTATTAATTCTATAATAACAGAATATAAGAACGAATTTAGTATTATTTATATTCTAGTTTTAAAATTGAATCTACGAAGTACAAGTTGATAATATAAATTTGACATCAGTTGATAAATTAGATGTTGATATAAAATAACGATTAGGTACGTCATTATCGTTAGGCAAAGAAGATTGAGTTTATAATATTTATAATCTAATTTAACTACGCAATGACATATAAGATATATAGCGTATTTATTGATAATTATTTAAAAATTTTACAGATCATGTAAGGATTAGAAGAAGAAATTTAGAATTCCTTTGTCAAACTTTCAAATAGATAATCTATTTTAAAGCGATTAAAACATTTTTTTTATGATACTAATATAAAAATGTGTTAATTCCATATTATTTCTTATATTTAACTTATAATTTCTTTAGAATTAATATTAGATTATATTTAATAATACCAATAATAAACAGTTTTGAATTATGTCCCAAAATTTTATATGATTCTAGAAAAATTATAAATATTTCATGTTCTGTCGTTTGTAAAACAATTAATATTCTAACTTTATTTTATATTACACTTTTAAAAAGTATATAATTGGATGCTATCATATCAAAATTAAATTATCCAAATTTTTTTTGCAAATCAGTGTATATAGAATACAGAAGTATATCATGATTCGCGATAGCTTTGTCAAATATTAAAACAGTAATAACAGATTAATTCATTATTATTCATTATTTTCTTTCTTTCTTTCTTTCTTTCTTTCTTCCTTTTTTTTTATATCCAATTTCATGTAGATTTTCAAACTTAACATTTTTGATTTATGAAAGATTTTAAAATATATTTCTTATTATAGAAAACGACGTGTTGAATGTCGGTAAAAATTATTTTATCGTGTAATGTATATTCATTACATAATCCATAACCAATACTACGAGTAACTTACATCGATTTACTGATAGTGCTATTTTACCGACAATATTGCATGTACTAAAATTTTGTAATAATGCCGTAACTTTAAATACAAAATATAATAATATACATGTATATATGTAGAAGAAAAAATTATTTTATAGAATATTAACTAAATAAAATAGCTAAATGATATTAAATTACGCGTATTTAATATTGGGCACTAAATTGATTTAATAAAACTTGTAAAATTAAAAATAAAAATTATTAAACATTATTACAAATTTACTTTTGGTATTTAATTTTTTATATCTACTTTATTGCCATCCCGAAAAAATATCTGCATACAATACTGATGTATTCAAATATTTATACAAAAATGAAAAGTCAGAGAATAGTTTTAGCATAAATTTTATAAACATTTATGAAATCTTATCAATGTTCAGAAAATATTCGTTTATTTATTTAACAGTTTGAATTTTTATATGTTTAATTAATATACTTTTCACTGATTATAAAATAGTTAAATGGTATATTAATACATACTTGTAAAAGAATTTATCATCCGTAAAATCTACCTTAATAATGTTATTAGCAATAACTAATATAATTAATCACAAATTCGATATTCATGAGTTAATTTATTCCATAATGGAAATTCTATTAAATTTAAGGAATGTCTCGTCAAACAGAAACCTAAGTAGACTAAATTCATAAAGACGTTCAACTTTGCGCAAGTAAAACGAAGAGAAAGAAAAAAAAAAAAAAGAAAAAAAATAATAATAAAAAAAAAATTACGTAATCGAAATGTGTCCCTCTCTAAATAATTATACCCGAATACGTAAAATGAGCGTGTGTCTATAATAATTTATAATTCAATTTCAAGCTAGAAAGACATTGAAAATCAAACAACCGGGCTACCCGATCATTTGTGGATATTATTTATTCAAGGTGTATTTATACTGATGTACATACACAGTCTGATATTTAATAGTAAAAATAAAATGGAGACGTTGAGACTATAATGCTGGTCTAATCAGTTTTAGGTGTAAAGGTCGTCGTAAAGAACGTGTAGTTTATTAACGAATCTGGGCTATTTAAAGACTGATATATTGAGAAACTGTTCTTTGGGAGTAAAATAGAAATTTATTATTCCTATATAAATAATGCTTTAAGTACTTGGAGTACTGCTCGGGGTTATTGGGAAAATTGATGGAATCAGGTCAAGATTGGATGCCCTGACATTTATAATTACAAGTAACCGTCACTCGCGGTAATTTGTACTTCCATCGTACGATTTTCTTCCAAACAGACAAAGGGATTCCAAATCGTCAAAATATTGCGAAAGATCGTGCAGAATCAGCTTACGTATCCTCACGGGACTCTACATTCATCCCAAGACTTTTTACTGAAATAAAGAGACAAAATTACTCAAGTGAACGCGTGTATTTAAATCGGCATAACTGAAATTTAATAAAATTGCTCATCGTAATTTAGAATAATATTACAATATTTTTTAATTCGCTTTTTAATTCTTACAGAAAGAAGATTTGTTTATTATCTCAGTATATCGGTCATATTTACATAAAGGATTGTCATTTATACAATTACACATTGGAACATAATACAATATTAATTGCTGTAAACAAAATAATAATAATAATAATAATAAATAATAAAGAAATATTACCTTGGAATTAAATAAAATAATCTCGTAGCTGTACAATGTTATTTTATTAGAGCCGAATTGTCTATAAACTTAAATGTAAGGTCAAAATGACGGACTCGTGCGAATCAAATATAAGAGTAAATAATATTGAGAAGCTACCTTAGACGTAGGAACACCTTCCTTACATACACTCTACTACTTAATGCGATAAAACACTTAAAAATCCAATAAAAAACATTGATCAGATTGTAGAATTAGTAATATTATTATCATTAAGAGTTCTAAAGTCTTAAAAACATAAACTTTTATATTTAACGTACAATATTCCTTTAAAAATATTATATATTTCTTTCCTTTATAAGTAAAGAGAAAATGAATATACAATATAAATGTAAGAATAGCTCGGTGTAAATAAATAAATAAATAAATAAATAAGTAAGTAAGTAAGTAAATATACGAACAGTACTTTAATTATGTAAAAAACAAAAAAAAAAACCCCAGAAATTAGAGGAAGGAATTGAAATTAAAAATGAATATTATGGCGCAAAAAAAAAAAAAAAAAAAAAAAAAAAAAAAAAAGAGTAAAACGATCCGCACGTACCAGTAATGGGATAATTGTATTATTAAGGGTATTCGTCAGCGGTAGATAGATTTCAAAAGTTGCTACTGATAAATGAAATCTGTAGGACGGAGGGATACGTGCAGTCTGTCACTCAGACCGAAAACCTGGTGGGGAGCCATAAATAAAGTTCAGGTTTTCAAATCCAAACTGAATTTATATAATTTCATCGGTAGATAACAATTAATTTTAAATACAAGAGAGTCGTTCTTTTAACAAGGAAATTGTCAAAATCCAGAAGACAAAGATTATTCTACGCAAGTGTACTTTACGTATAATTATAAGCGTACAAGAAGGTATGGATATTAAAAATACTCCTGCACGTACAGTGTCGTTGGTTTAATGGTTTCATAAAATAATCTTACACGGTTTATTCTATATATATATTAACAGACCTAGACTTTGTTGAAGAACATATAAATTTTCATACATAAATAATTAACGTCGCAATAATTAATAAGCGCAATTAATTTTGCGCTAATCATGAAGTACGTTTGTATAATGTATATATATATATATATAATAAGAATACAAAATCTTCTTTATTAAGATTACGATGTTGCTCGGTTTGATACACTTTCTAACAAATTTATTATATTCAATGTCTAATATATATATAAATATATATTAGCTATTATAAAAGTTGATTAATAATGTCGATATTTAGATTAATGATTATTGTAATCTGATTATACTTGATTTTCTTCTCAAGATTAAGTACTTCGGAAAGAATCTACGAAAGAATCTTTAATGTCGAATACCTAGAAATCCATATTTCGAAGAGCTGATACTTCGATAATAATAATTAAAATTTTTTTAAAGTCTTATTGTACCGGTAAAACCATTTTCCATAAAAAGATTGGGGGGATTATTATTACACGCTCGATCGGAAGGATATAAGCCCAAATAAATATAAATAAAACTTGTATTGCAGAAAAGAAAATGGACTTCCGGTTCATCGTATTCGTATTACTAATACAAATCATTGGTGAGTTCAATTATTTATTTATTTATTTATTTATTTATTTAGAATATAATACGGAAATTGAGATTTTATAAAACACGTGCTGGACTGCATTTATTTATTTAAAAATATCTTTACAATGTTTTTCGACTCGAGAAAGTGTGTATTTAATATTTTTAAATTCGGCATTCGTATGTAATTAAATTATATTTTAATATCAAGCGAAATTATTTATAACGTCTATGAGAAAGTCTCTGTAAAATCCAGCGCTGTAGTGGACATTGATTTGATTCTCATGAAAACCGTGTCGCACCATCGGAGCTGGACCTTTAGTAACCCCAACGATCCGATTGTTATAAATAATTGGGCTACCATAGTCTCCCTGAAAGAGTAATTCACAATTGAGAAATGTACATGCAATTGTCCATTCAATAATAGAGGATCATCACTCACATCGGTTGTGACCACATAAGGATTGGCAGCGGTGCACATCAGTGCATCCGGAAGTCCAAGAGCTTCCCGACTAAGATTCGTGTATCTCCTTTCGCACTCGTCTTTCGTCAGTACTTGTAATTCGGCGACTTCGAGTACCATGGGTACCGAGCCACTATTCGTTTTGCCCCAAGTCACGATCTGTACCGTTTCCCCATAAAGGCTTTCCCTCGGAACGGTCGAGACGTAGCCGTGCACTGCATTGGTCACATTCTCGGTTAACTGAAAATATCCACAAGATAAATATCCCAATTCCAATATTCAATAATAACGGTTCGATCTCTAAAGATGTATTTCTACCCTGATGATCGTGAGGAGCGACTGGCTACTATCGGCAAACCTTTGGTATTTGTGCACATGCCACGTCTCGTAGGATATCCACCACTCGGGATAATATATTCTTGTGTATCTTATATCATGTGATCCTACATTGACTTGAATATCCTCCGGGGTTTTGCCTTTCAAACAGTGCTCAGAGCACAGAACGTCCCTTTGGGTGAAAAGCGATCCTGTGCAGAAGAAGGGTGACAAGGGATCGAAGTATCTGTCGGGAGCGACGGTAACGAATGCAACAAAAGGAAATTCATATTCCTTTGCTTGTCTTACATTTGGTCCGAGGGCAGCTTCCGCCAAGGAATTGCTTATATAACCTAAAAAACGCGTGAAAAAACCAGTTTAATGAGTAATCTTAAACGTTAATCGTCTAGTGACGTTTATTATGTCTCTATCGTTAATAAGGATACGAAATATTGAGAATACTCACAAAGTACGAGATATTGTCCCAAGAATATATTAATTCCCTTCTTCATGCTGAAACGAGAAAGATTAAGAGGATGAAAAACGTTCGTATACAGTAAAAAAATCCAAATTTTTTTGCCCTTAATATGTGTTATCTAACGTGTTTATATGTTATAAATTGTTATTAACGCGTCGTGGTTAATGGAATAAACATATTGGGTATATTTAATAAATCTTAATTAAGTAAGTTTTCGTAGATTCAGTTATTATAGACAAGGATTCGTAGACGTTAATTGATAAATAACGTTTTTTTGAAAAGGGTCACGAATATTAAGATAAACACGGGATCGTGATTTTCCTTAAATAAAGTCCTTTTAAATAATGTTCCAAGTTACGAAGGCCAATATTTATATATTTTTGTTAATCTCGACTCATCGATCATAAACAATTTATTAATAAAAGTTGGATTTTCCCAGTTAAATCTTGTTTGTCGTGCTATTTTGACATTTTTCACGGTACTTTTTAACGATGCGGTTTCTTCTTAAACTATAATTATTGCAAAAATAATTATATAATAAAAATAATAATTATCGTCTAAATTTCTAATCAACGATATAAGAATTCCATTAATCGTTAATGTTCGAAATCTACATCGATATTCTTCTCTTAGTCTAAAAAATTCTTAATCGGTATATTACTTTACATTATTTATTATTATTGCTATTACAATTGCTTACAGCCTCTCTTGCATCCAAGACATCTATGCAAAGTTTTTACAATGCTATTAAACAGGTTTTTCAATGTTGCGCGTCGCCATTCGACAGAATTTATTACAAATATGTACAAAAATGTAGACCATGATACACATATTAAATAATTATTGCTTCTAAGGCTCGTCGTTCTCTAAAAGCTGATGAATTACCCGATAGTTCCAAAATATTCCTGGAATTATTAGCTGAACTTTGCTTTGGATCTAATTATTATAAATTTCTTTATTCGTTGTACAGTTTGTATATTGAGGTTGGATGGAATGATGGTTCGGCGCCATTTTAAACTCGAGCGAAAAGGATAATTTTATTTAACATCAATTCATACTCTACAATTTTAGGAAAATGTAAAATTATAATAAACAATGCCAGCCATTATTGTAATGTAAATTAAAGTTTTTTTTTTATTTAATGAATGACTTCTTGCAGCTTTCCTTGTTATATTTATTAACAATTTTCTAATGTATGAAGACTTATTCTTTCATAATACCAACGCATTTTAATTATTTTTCAATATTATTTAACTCTAAATACTCTTCTGTTTTCTACCTTTCATATTATTCTTAATTCTAATAGATGAATTTTTTTTTATAAATCGCAATATTATTATATTTCGTTGCGTATATGCCAGCTTTAATTTATTATTTAATAATAAACCGCTCAGTGAATTTAAATGATTCCTATTAAAAAACTTTTTAATGACGATTACAATGATTATTTTAAAACGTGATTTTTTAATTTGCCATTATTGATTTCGTCAGACTATTATAGTAATAATGTAATTTTTATACATTAGCCGTTTCAAAGTAATTGCTCAGTTTTTCATTTTAATTACAAGATTACTAATATACATATATTTTTGCTTTTTATTTCCATAGTAATACTGCGCTTAAAATAAGTAGATTTTTTTAATATTGTATTCGAGAGTAGTTTTCAAAGGATATTTTTATAATAAACATTTTTAATCAGTGAATAGATTAAAAATAAGTTTAAAGGTAATATTTGTTGCAGCTCTTTGCAACGTTAATCCGTTTAGTTTAAATATAAGATAATTCATTGTACGCATCACATTATCTTAAAAAAATATGTTACTTATTCATGAATCCACAAGGGAAAAAGGATTACGACTAACAGGGTACAATGTGTGCACTGAAAGTGGTTATTAACATACAAATTTATCGTATAAACAATATAACATAATTGATATACATATATGTAATTTATATAATTTATATTAGAAATTCTAATACCTATTTAAAGATTTATAAAAGAAAAAATCTACAATTGATATATTTATTTATTTAGCTAGTATAAAAATAAATCGGGGAATAATATTATTTTGCAAAAAATGTTTAACAATTTTGTCAAGCTGTAGACGTAACGTCGTTTATAAAATCTACGTAATTTAATAAATTATAATGAACGTTTACTTTTAGCGGATGTAATTTATACTTTGATTTCGGAAACGTTCCTTTATTAACGGCAACAATTTTGTCATGCAATACAACGGGACCGCCAATATCTTCCTGAAAATCGATGCATTTTTTTGTTAATAACAATATATCGACCCATGAAATAATATTGTCGTTTAATATACGTTTAAAAAAGTACGTATTCAATATATAAGGTGTTTTTATTCAAATTAAGTCTATGGGTCTAAATATTTTTTTTATTTTTTATTGTTGCAAGATTCCACAACAACACGTTATTAAATTATTTATAAATAAAAAAAAAAACTCAGTAGAATATGATCAATTACACGAGCGTTTAAATAATGTAATATTTTAATTTAGATATTAAGAATTTAGAAAGTCACTCTAATTGCAAAATTTGTGTAATCCAGTGGATATAATTAGTTTCATAATGACAACAGTAAAGTATGTGTACGTTTTTCGGCATAGTCAAGAGAAATAAGCATACGTATTTAAGAAACTATTAAAGGCTTATGCATATTAATCTTCATAATTTCACGTACGGGCGTTTATAATTAATTAAATTAACGAGCGAGGGATGAATGACCGTCTTAATTGAATTAAAAGCTTTCGAACGTTATATCTAAGCGCGTTATTAATTAAGGATTTTATAGATTTCGTGTAAAGTTTATTTTTCTAATACAAGATCGGAGTAGCCGATCTTAGGCCTGATAACATTAATACATTATAAATTCAAGGATAAAGGCGTACTTACGGAGGTTAATAACACTGATGGATACGCAACACTACAGAAAAGCTCGTCATCAATGACAACGTTGGCATTAGTTAATGAACTAATCCTTTGTAGGCACACACTGTCTGACAGAACTTCTAAAATAGCAGTTTTTACAATACTGCCAGGCTCGCGATTAATCAATAGAGTCCGTCCAGCCGTTTGAATGTAGTTCTCGCTTAAAGAAGCTTTCGAAAAAACTTCAATAACAGCAGGTTCTATATGATTAACCTGCGAGGCTAACTAAAAAATTTACAAATTTTCAGAATTTTTGTATCGTTTGTAATACGTTCTTAGATCGTGCTGAAAAGTTCTGAATAAACAAGCGCGTTAGATATTCTCAGCCGATCCGACGTATACTACTGGTGTACACGTCATTTTATTAAACAATATAATTTACCCTCAGTATCGCTATATCCTGACCAGAATTTCCACGAGGTACATTTTTATCCAAAATCCAAGTATCGTAGGTTACCCACCAACTAGTGTAATACCTTTGGGTGACATTTAATTCCCTATTTCCCAAATAAACGTGAATTTGAACGGGTAACTTGCCTTTCAGACATTGTTCGGTAGTTAGTATGTCTTGTGCTGTTATTAATGATCCTGCACACATTGTATCAAAGTCTGGATCAAATGCTTCTCCGACTACCGTTAGAATCGTTGCAAAGAATGGCATTTCATTTGGTAATATTTGTCTAACTGACAAACCGACTAAAGGGTTCGCACTTACGTAATTATACAGACCTAAATTTAGATAATATGTAATTTACATGAATATCAACATTATTATTAAATTAATTGTGCCTCAGTATTTTTCATTGTATAGGAAAAGCAAAGAAAAATTTATATGCATCTTATTACTCACAAATATTAATGCATTGAACCAATATGATTATTTCTTTGAGCCTCATTCTGAAAATACTTATTTGTTCTATTTCATCATAAAGTTCTATCGATAAGTTATTAAAGTTTTTATTTCATGTCATTATAAAATACTAATAATAGAATCGACGTTCGAATCTTTATGTATTAACAAAAAAATAATTCTAGTCACGTATGAAACGAATGTGAACGTCTCAAACGAAATCAAAATAACCTGGACGTTTTAAAGAACCGGTAGATTTCGTTTTTTTTTTTTTTTTTTTGTTTTTTTTTTGTTTTTTTTTCAAATAAATCATATAAAATATGGAATCGTAATATGTAAAATGCTGATAATAAATGTATTCTTAGACATAAATTTGTATACCTACCTTTGGGATAAATAAATAAAATATAAAATAAATATAGTATGAACTGATTGCACTAAATGTTTTTGATCATTAAGTAGATCATTAATAAAGGTTTAACAGTTTCTGACCAAGTATCAACTTTATCGAATGTCTGTGAGTATTCAAACGAATTAATTATAACTGCAAGCTTTTATAAGGGAAATACATTCATTTTGTCATCGGCATACGAGTAGTTTATATTTGCAATTCTTAATATTGTACATAAAAAGTTGTATTATGTATATATTTACATATAATGACTGAACTCGATAAGAGCAAAGGTACGGGCATTACCTAAGATGTTGGGGGATTAATGATGAGCTACCGCTGATCTTATATTCTCAGCTTTTCATTATCAAGGGATTCCGTAATTTTTATGCTTAAGAACATATACATGAACAAGACTACGGATAAATAGTAAAGGCGTTATAGTTAAATAGAACCGACATAATATAATTTTTGGCTCATATACCGAGAATTGATTTCTTTGCTTAATGTAAATTTATTTATTGCTAGAGTATCAGTATTAGTAGGCGAGGCGCTTTTATTTAGAATAAATGGAAGCAAACAAATTAATAAAGTTTTTAAATTTGTTAATGTAAAAAAAAAGAGAAGTAAACGGTAGAATAATTAAAGCCGCGAAAAAAAATATCAATCCTTGTAATTAAAAATTAAGCCTATAATTGTAATCGTATCGTATTAATTTAAACATTGTATCGCAGCATATACGATTAGAAGATAAATTAAATTATCATAATTCATAGTATAATGAGAAATATTTATGTTAAAGAGGATTTTTTTTTTCTTTCTCTTTTTAAGCAAACATGAAAAATATAATACTAATAATAGTAAAATGATATATTATACTTTTTCGCCAATCATTATGTATTATCAAATCATTTAATGCAATCATTAAATAATTTAATAGATATAAAGCAGCGTGGCTTAAGTTAATTAAAATAATTGTAAAAAATTGTTATTCTTAAATTTTAGTGCAAAGACCCTCAATAAGCTTTTTAAAATAGAGAGAAGCCAATTTTTCTTTTAATAATCCATTATAATTGTATATTACGTGTATGAGGTAATTTAGTAAAAAAAATAAAAAAAATAAAAAAAAAAATAAAATCATCGAGTTATTGATAATTATCGTTTGTCATTTAATAATTATTTCACTAATATCCAATTACGAATTGTTTAAAATTACACAAATAAAATATTATATGACGTTACTGTATCGTAAAGACTATAGTATTTGTATCTGACCATGATATCTGATATATTTGTTTTACAATTCTAAGCTCATATGAACGAAATAGATTAATAAAAACTTTATTTTATTTTGGATTACATGTACTTGGATTTTACTAACAGAATAATACCAACAGAAATTATACCATTATTTTCAATATAATCATTTCAATAACAAATTTTGTGAAAATAAGAAAATTGTTAATTATTGTACAATGTTAGTGAATGCAAAGTACAAAGATCGGAAGGATCATATTGTTTGCAGCGGTTTTGTTGAAAATTGCAAATTCATTTAAGAAAAAAAAAAAAAAAAAGAACCCTCAACTACGTTGAGAAGCATTTTCCTATAAAAGCTGCTATTAAACAATTCAATATCATTGTAATAATGAAATTTACGTACAAATAAAGTTCTTTGCTTATTACGCTCGGAAAATTTATTTAAAAAACGAATAGAAGTATATTTTACAATTTATTTTAGTATACAATAAAGATACTGATTTCAATTGAACGGCACAAAGACATGGAGGATAAAGATTTTAAATAGGTTAAATATTGTCATAATTTATTACATGCTATGAATCATATACATACAGAAGGATATTTTTCATATTAATTAATAAAGATACATTGCTCAAACAATGTAATAAATTTTTTATTTTTCTTAAATTTACTATTCAAATGTTATTACTAATTATTATGTTATTACTAATTTCCATGCTTTAAAAGACAAATTAATTCCATCCACCATATTGTCAAGATGTCTTTACGACCATGTAATTAATAAGTAAAAAGAAATAAATATTACATTTCCACGTACTCGCTACGTACTTTTATTATCCCTCAAGGCATTATTAGAATCAGGAGTCCTTATACATAACGTATAACGTATTAATTTTATTAAACGTTAACATTACAGAAAGTATAGTATGAGGAAATTATTGACAGCAGCTCAGACAGAGTGACAAGATCACGAATCTCGTAGTTGAATCGAATATGATTTTTGTTCAAAAAGACTCGTTCAAAGTATCCACCAGCTGCCGTCTGAATTTTCAATTCAATAATAATAATGCTCATAATAATACATTTACATTAAGAACGTCGTTTCATAAGTTATTGAATATTTAATGCAGCAGCGGTTAACTGCTTACGACTACGAGTGACAATTTAAAACCAAAGGGTTAATCAAATAATAAAAAAATGTGTGTGCGTGTTTTTTTTTTTTTTTTTTTTTTTTTTTTTTTTACAGCCTACGTGGTATTGTAAAACGGAACGGAGCGTTAGGTAGAAAGAAAGAGATATACGAGGCTAAACTAATGTAATCAGTTTAATACATAAAACTGATGATAAAGGTCACGTCGAATCTGGGCCATTCTATACCATGTATAGCTGGCTATAATACTGTTTACAGAGTATTATTCAAGAGAGGAGCTTCGTATCGAAAAGTCATAAATAATTATAAGCATTAATATAACTATAGCAATCGTATCAATTGTAGAAATTGTAGAAATTGTAGCAGTTATCGTAATTATCGTAATTATAGGTAAGATAAATTAATAATGTATATAGCTCAAAGGCATCATACCTGATTTCCTAGATATTGCTTTTGTTTTAGAAATTGTCACTCGCGGTTATTTGATCGTAACTGATTATTTTCTACCTCTACCGCTTGATTTTATAGCCAAGATTCAGAATGTCCATAACCGTAAATATGATTTACGGTATCTCGCTTACTTTTCACTCATCGGCTCGAAGCAATGCTCAAAAACGTGATGCTAATAATAATTTAATAATTACTGGACATTAAAAGAATCACACAATAGATGGATTTGCCAAAGAGTTTCGTACCTTTGAATTTGCACATCGTCGTAAGACGACTCTTCCTTTTTCATTTCTAATTACATAAATCAAGCTCACGTGATAAACATTGTGAATTTCTTATTTAGCCAGTCGAACATTCACGCACGTGTGCGTGCAATCGCAAGCACATACGAAGGCAATGCCTGTATCGGTTCGAACGGACTATTTTTTTTTTTTTTTTTTTTTTTTTTTTTTATTTCATTCCTTTTAATGCCTGACTGATGTTGAATAATCGACGTTCGCGGTCTATTTGTTTTGATTCTAAAAATTATGAAATAAAATCGAATTACTCCATCTGGGTTTTTACAATTCAGTAGTATTGCTAGTGCGACGTAAAATTCAATTCAATCGACGTTTTAAATCCCAATAGATTTGAAATAAAGCTTTGAATGTCGTTTATAAAATATTTTTATAACTTACGCCGTATTTACTTTGTCGACATAATGGATTTTTTTGAATTTGCCGAGCTACTCGATGAACTGCGTACATGTCATAATAATAATAATAATAATAATAATAATAATAATTTTTAGAATCATTATAATGCTATTCAAGTGAAATTTTTCATTTTACTTATCGATACAATGATTACCTGATAACCCCCAATAAGCTCTTTTCAATTAAAGCTAGATAATTCTGCTTTGTCTGCTTAAAATTATTTATGAAATCCGTTTACGACGAACATCATCTTTTCGGGTACTCGACGCAAAGACTATACTTCGTATAAAACAAATTATTTATTCATAGAGAACAGTCCTTACATAATAATTTCGATTTATAAAATTACGCTTACATGTAATAGTTGAAAATCATTCAAACCCCTTTTATTACGTTTCCTATTTTTAGCCCCTTTGTAATTTCCAAGTTTTTATTAATCCAGAGTCAATGTAGTTGGGACTAATTTTTCGCCATTCCATTATACAATTGTATGTAATTAAATTATTTAAATTTATGTATCTTTAAATAATTATTTTAATACGTGTATTTGAATTTATATACGAATGTATTATGTACACGTAAATTTTAATGCCCTGATGAAACTGTTGTCACAATTTATACGCAATTGTACATAACGTCGTGAATAAATTCTTGAAAGAAGCCAGTAATATAATGAATATTTATTTGCTTTGGATCGAAGCCCGATTTTACAAACGGAGATGCGGCTTTAGTGACGCCGACAATTCGATTATCGAGTAGAATCGGACTACCATAGTCTCCCTATATAAAATAAGCATTGCATAAGTAATACATTTCCAAGTGGGCGTATATAGAATAATAACAACAACAACAACGACAACAACAACAACGACAACGACAACGACAACAATAATATCCATTATTTGCAATCCATAGTAAATGGCAAATGAAATATTATCAATGTCAAATGATTCTATTAACTTTAAATGAAAAACATTCGCGTCGCGCGAATTGTCAATTAAGCAATTCGATTAATTAACTTTGTATTATAAAACTTCAAATACAAGGTATTCGAAATACAGAATTACGACAAACGACATTAATTACATTTAATTACGAAGAATCCATTTTTTCTTTTTCTCTTTCTTTTTCTTGTAAGGTACGCGCTTCTTGTAAGAAGGATGTTTTTATCAATTGTGCGGACAGAATTTAAAAAAGAAAGAAGAATAAATACGTCAGGTAAGGCATCAAAAAAAAAAAAAAAAAAAAAAAAAAGAAGTAAAAAGAGTCGCGAATAAAATTGACTAAAAAAAAACTGTCGTTGTTGAATTAAAAAATGACTTACGTGCGTCACTACTACATGGGGCTCAGCAACAGTGCAAAAGAGCATCTCGGGCAAATCAATGTTCTGTCCGCTTAAGGCTTTGTAATTCGCCTCGCAATGCCTTTTCGCCAATACGACCAACTCGGCAGCGCGAAGTACTTTCGGTATCCTGCCATCGTCCGTTTTACCCCAAGTCGCTATCACTACATTCTGTCCGTAGAGCGATTCCCTCGTGGCCATTGCCAGCTCTGCCCTCTGAACGTCCGTCACGTTCCTCGTCAACTGAAATCTCAGTAAAATAATAAATAATTGTACCCGCGGTCGATCCCCGAATACAAAGATTCGCCGCATTAAGCGCCAATAATTAAGTCCCAATAACCCCAATAACCTCCCGATCGAATAATGCAATTTTTTATGACTTACCCGTATTATTGTGAGAAGCGATTGGTGCGAGCTCGCGAAACGCACGCCTTTGTGAAGACTCCAAGTTTCGTGCGTGACCCACCATTCCGGATAATACAACGTAGTCTGCCTTATGTCATGGGATCCTATATTAATTTGAATGTCTTCGGGGCCCTTGCCCTTGAGGCAATGCTCCGAAGTCAGGACATCCCGCTCGGATATGAGCGATCCTGTGCAAAAGAAAGGGGCCGCGGGATCGAAGTATCTGTCCGGAGCGACGGTAATGAACACAACGAAAGGAAATTCGTGCTCGTGTGACGCCCTTGTGTTTGGCCCGAAAGCAGGACTCGGCGAAGCGAAATTATAAACGCTGCCTAGTATTCGGAGATGTTATTAGATAAACGTTAATTAATAAATATAATTTACCCTTTCGAAGTTTTCTCCCTTCGTTGTTAAAGAACGAGAATTCTGCTTATACTTACAGAGGACAAGATAACGGAGAAATAATAACAAAACTCCCTGACTCATGGTAAATTCATAAATGCTTAAGGTACGAAAAGAAATTCACTGCGTGCAAATAGATTTCCGCGAATAAGGCTTAGTCAATCGTGTACTAAAACATTACAATTTTTTTTAGATTAAATGCAAATCAACATTCATTTGTTTTGGAATAATGAACAATGGGAGGCACAATTTATTTATTTTAAAAAAAAAACGATGTTCGTTATACGAGCTTTTTAATTTTTCGAGTATTTAGACAGACAGTCTTTTTCTTCTTCTTCTTCTTCTTCTTCTTCTTCTTCTTTTTCTTCAGCTACATTAATATAAATTTAACTGACTCATAGATATCATCATCACTTACTATATAATGTATGTATTGTAAAAGGATTATGAATTTACTCTTATCAATTCGCCCTTATGTTAAAGGTGTATTTGCTTACATACCATAAACATATTTTAAAATAGATTCTTGATCGGCCAGCACTGGATTAAACGGTATTTCACGTAAATAGACACAATATTTTATAATATTACGAAGTATACGGCAAATGTGCTGTTTAGTACACTACCTCAGATATAAATTTTATCTAAATCGTTAAAGGCTTAATAAAGTTTATTTGTGTTTTCCGCATAGTGTGTAATTAAAATTATGTTCTATTATTCACAGGAAGGGATAAAGAACAGAGTCACAAATGGGAATGTACTTATTTTTTTTTTTTTTTAAAGTTTACACTTGTATTAATGTTAAAAAAAATAATATACGAGACAGTACTCGCTCGAGGATAAGGAACAAAAGTATTGTAAACGAATAAAACATATATTTCAATTTTCATAAATTTTCTTGACATTTTAGCAAATTTAAAACACGTTAAGAGCGTCGAGAATGCCATTTCTGTTAAGTTTATATTCAAATGCCCTTGTCTCGATCGTTATATCGATAATGCTTTCAAATAAAGTCAATGAAATATAAAAAAATCTATTAAAAATTAAAAAAAGAAAAGAAAAGAAAAGAAAAGAAAAAGGAAAGCCCAATAAATAAGAAAAGTATTTTTGTTAAGTTTAGATCTCGTATCTTAAATAATAACAGTATTAAATAGGTATAGGTATAAAGAAATGAGAAAAGCTTAATAATATAAGGAATAGGATAATTAAGTGCAAGTAATGTCGACGACTACTCGAAGGCCTCACAAAATACGATGAATTATAACAATATTGCCGTTCAAGAGATAATATAATTGAGTAAATAGAACAGCGAATGTATTGTAACGCTTGTAACGATAAAAAAAAAAAAAAAAAAAAAACATGTTGTTGCGTATTGGTTTTTGTTGAAAACGAGGATTATGAATTTTACATTTTTACTGATAATAAAAACGCTTAAAAATCAATCGTAATGCTGAAATGGAAATTTTTTAATACATTTTCTACTCTATGTACTTCTTTACAGTTGTCTTATATTTATACAATATATACTGTAACGTCAGCTTATGCTTCTCTTAATTTTCCCTTAATAAGGGTTAGAACGAGCCACCGGGACTCAAAACCATACAAGTCTCAGGCACTCAGTACTTTATATTAAAAACCAATAGATATTACATGGCTATGAGCAAGCAAATATTGCAAAATCTTTAAATTAATTATAGATAAAGGAGAAAGTTTTCTTTCAGACGCCCGCGAAATGAGAAAAGTCAATGGAATTCAAGGAATAAATAATACCTAATCGCAATAACGGTGCGATACAATAAGTTTTTAATAAGCAAGAATTTACAATTTTTTTTTTTTTTTAATGCCTAATAGAATATTCAGATATTGGAATATCGATTCCAATCCAGTAATATTCAGTTCGTATAATTCTGAGTAAAACTCAGAGAAATTAATAAGTAATTCCTAAAGTCATTAATAACTTGCAATCGTATACGTACAATATATTTAAATAGTTAAAATTATAATTTATTTACAGATGTACCATGAATTTATAGATTGTTAAAGGGAATATGTAATCTGCTTTCTATTAATTTTCTTACAACGTCTTTAATTCTCATTGCGGCTTATATTTACCAACGATTAGATATTAAAGGTTTTTCTGCAAATAAATACTTTCTACGACATTTCAAAATTAATCTGAATTACATGCCAGAATGTGGAATAATAACGAGAATAAAGTATATATGCCAATGAAAACAGCAATAATTCTAAAAGTACACAATTTCAGTTTTTATTATAAATTTTCAAAAGCATTTTTCGACTTATTTGTCAAACATATAGAAATAACATACTTAATAGTAGTAATAATACATTGAATAATACATACATATATATGTATATATATATATATGTATTATTGTCGAAACGTAAATAGCGTTTTGCTTTAAGCGTTTGTAACTGCATATATGAAATCTAAATAAGTTGCTATATTATAATGTACGTTCACTTTCTCGGGGTGGAATTCCGTTTCTAACAATGGGTAGGTTCCTTTGTTAACGGCAACGAGTTTGTCATCTACGTACACGGGACCACCAATATCTCCCTGAAAACAGATGTTTCAATTTTTCATTAATTATGTGCACGTGATAACGAAGATTTCTCGTGTCATGCAAATTGTAATTACATGTAATTGTAATTAAAAAAAAAATAAATAAATAAATAAAATAAAATAAAATAATCTCAATACGGGAAAAAGGATATTGATATCGTAATGGAAAGTCGATATTTATCTTACACGTGTAATAAATAACGAATGAATGGTATATAGGAAATAATGTCTACTACTGCTACTACTACTACTACTACTACTACTTACGCGGGATAATAACATGGAAGGTTGTGCATTAGAGCAAAGAAGAGCTTCGTCGATGTTGATGTTGACGCCACTTATGCGTCTTATGATGTCGCTGCAGTGGACGTCCGGGATGACCCTTAGGAAGGCCGTTATGACTATATTACTCGGTTGATTGTTGCTCGCTACAAGTCGACCGGCTGTCTGTATTTCTCGGCCAATCAATGCAGATTTATGATAAGCTCCCATAACGGCTGGCGATATCAGGGTTACCGGCAACGCCAACTGCAAAATTAACAAAAAAACCTCATGTTTTGTCTGTCCGTATTGGTTTGAAAATGTTTTTACGCGCCGCCATTGGTCCTCGGGACGTGGCACTTTTCTTCCCCCCTCTTATTGCGGTTATTGGGCTTATTGGGCTTATTGGGGTTGTTATTCGTTTAAAGAACAACATCGCCCTGATTAATAAGTTTACCCTCATAATCGTTATGTCCTGTCCTCGGCTCAACACGGGCACGCTATTTAACTCGGCCCATGCGTCGTACGTTATCCACCATTGGACGTAACATCGGAGGTTATTGGTTATTGCACCGTTACCCAAGTACACGTGTATCTGAACGGGTAATTTGTTCTTTAGGCAATATTCCGTGGTGAGGATGTCTTGTCCGGTTATCAGTGTTCCCGTGCACATGAGGTCACGTTCAATGTCGTATCTGTCCCCGGTGACCGTCATAATCGTTACGATGTCGAAGAATTCATTTGGTGATACGCGTCGAAACTGTTGTCCGATCAAAGCTTTTGCCGAATCGTACAGACCTGTGGTACAGACATTGCATTCGCAATACACATTACAATGATGGCATTAGAATAAAATAACGGATGACCGTGTGTCGCATTACTCACAAAAGCTCACGTACTGAGCCAGGACAAAAATTATTTTCAGCCGCATATTGTAACTGGTGATCCGTAAGATTGTTGTATTTTGTTTTCAAACAATTGTGAGCGATAATGTCAATGATTCGGGTTAAACTGCAATACGATTACCAGGACAAGCCGATTCCTTCATTCGTTTCAACTACTTGGTATCCTAAAAATTAAAAGAAACGTGAGGTCTTGTATTCAGTGGTTTTCGTTATTTCATTGGAATGTTAACTGCGACGAGTACCAAATAACGAGAATAAAAGTTATCATAATGAAACTTATACTTTTCATTCACGACCTCTTTTTTCCCATGCTAAATGATCCATAAACAAATGTAACGTTGTTATTTTAATTAATTTCCAAAAAAAAAAAAAATTGTTTCGATGCAAATATGAAAAAAAAGCGTATAAGAATTTATACTGATCAGTGGTTTCGTTTGCATTTCCATGCAACAAACGTTAATAACAAATAAATAAATAAATAAATAAATCAATAAACAAAATAATGTAAATGCATATTCGATCGATCCATCAAAATTCTGAAAATTTAGTTTACAATTGATTAAAACTTATTTCGATGAGATTATTTATTTTCACACTACTCACTAATACCAAATGTAAATAAATATGATATAAATAATTGTCTGCTTCGCTATCTACTTAACTAATACAATATTTTATCTTTTATACGGACACAGTTTTATATTACCATGTTATATTTTTCAAATTGTCAAAAAATAATAATAAATATAACCCAAAGCCTTTAAATTCAATAATACTTGTTTTTTTATATTATTATTATTATTATTATTATTATTAGAGCTAAAATATACTCTCATTTTCATTTAAAAAGAAAGGTCTCTTTTAAAATATTTAAATACCTTAAAAGAATTAATAGATAATTGATCAGGGCAATACTGATAAGCAATCGACACATTTATTTCCTTTTTTTTTTAAAATGAATGCTAATATTGAATTTTATATTTCACACGATGAACAAAAATTTCTTACTTTTTCTCACTTGTATCAACAATTACCATTTTTCAAAAATTATTATTAAATATCTACAACAATTTAACGACTAGTCTATTTTAATATTAAAATATTTAAATTTTTACGTTTTACGAAGTTACAGGATTCGCTGCCATTGTTTAATGTTATATTATTTAATTTATTTAATAATACAAGCTGTCAGTAAGGTTAAAGTAAGGTAGTATTGTTGCTAATAGCGGACAAATTTATGATTTCTTTTTTTTTCTTTTAAATAATTTAAATTTTGTATATACTATTTGTTTAAGGTAACGGATACTTTTTCTCGTGAATAAATGAATTCTCATTTATTTTTACAAAAGACAAAGAGAATATTTTATTTTAAACTTGTCTTAACGTATTTGGAAGTTATTATTAGTTCAATTGAAATTCAATATGACAATAGAAATTAATAATGCAGATAATCTGTATTATATTTGTAGATTTAAAATATTATTGGCTACCGATTCGATGTTAAATGATTAAAACATCATTTAAAAAGTACTTTACTGATTTTAATTCTAATTTGCAATTGTACAGAGGAAACCCGTAGATTCCTTAATGATAAATTTATATTATTTCATCGGCCCAGTGTATAAATTTTAATGTCGCCGATGATTTTTACTCACGCTGTTATTTTAAGAGGATCAGCAGTACACAGTTTATTTAAACTTATTGATTACAAAGATTTTTATACGTAGTTTTTATATGAAATTTAAATAATTATATTTATATTTGAAATTTATTTCAATTATTATTTATAATTATTATTTGTACGCACTTGTATAACCTAATCCGTGATAAATATAGTTCCAGTAAATTTTGTATAAAAATGTAAATATAATATTATTTCATTATCTCTCGATGTATTTGAAATAATAATCATTACATAAATTACATTACATACTTCATAGTTGCCGGAATATGTGTCCTTTACTACGAATATATATATATATATATATTTATTAATATATGTAATAATTTTCTTGCTTACTAATGTTTTCCTAAGCAAATATTTAGCCATGTCATTATACACATTTGGTATAAATGAAGCTGACGGGACTGAAACGCTAAGAGAAGGAATTGACGTTTCGGTTGCAAATAATGTACATCTGAACAAAGTATAACAATAGCTTCGGTATTGTATTGCTCATTCGTGTTTAGAAAACATATTGATTTTTAATTTATATACAAATTATTCGAGCTTATAGGAATTCTCCCAAATGATGATTATTCTTATGAATAGATTTAAATTACTTAATTTATATATTATCAGCTGATTTATTAGCATAAAGCTGTTTAATTACCTGCGAGCTCAGAATAATATTAATTAACAATAATAATAATTATTATTATTGTGAAAAATTCAAAAAGTGCCATTACGTTTTCAATAATAAAAAGATTAACAACCAATAGGAATTAATGAATGAAAGATTGGGAGAAAGACGTAGAGACGGGCCTATAGAGTTTGCGTCGTAATTCTCATTAATATTGTTTATTATTAATCCTTGGCAATTTTTTGGCCTATTTTTATCAATCTTCCATAAATATTTGATCGATACTTCTTGATCGATACATTTAAACTTCCATCGATTTACACTTTTTTAGCATTTTTTTTTGTATTTATAACTGCTTATTACTTAACTAGAATAAAGATTATTATTAATATTAAATACTTTTAATTATTATTTAAAAAACAAAATAAGCTATAAAATATGTCTGGAAAATGTAAAACGAATAGAAATAATGCATATTTTTATCTTAAAAAAATCTTAGAAAAATCTTGTCAATAATTGTGTTATACAATATATTTAATATTGTATATCAATTAATCATGTTTTTTCGATAGTCTGTATCTTATATGTATAAGTACAAAATATTTTTAGCAAGACTGTACAAATAATAGTTCTAAATCACTAGTCAAATTTAATGTCTTTTTAAAAATATATAATATGTCACAGTTTGTGAATTCTTGGATCGGTAAGATAAATATTTTTTAAATGTAGTTGTATTACGCATTGTATATATAATAAACTTACTCATAAAAATAAATGTATACCTTAAAATAGCATAATTCTCATCATTCTCAGAATTAATATCAATTAATTAATGATTATATTAAGATTTTTTACGAAAACGAATGAAGTTTTTTAATTGTGAATTCTTTTCATGAATTTATAGAATTTATATAGGTTACTAATATATATATACGCGCGATTAATACAGTAGTATAAAATCTTAAAATAATAGTTATATATTTGCAAAATATGAAATTACAAAAAAAAGTTCGTTATTATTGCAAAATATTTCACTCCAAGCAATTTGTAATATTATGCAAAACAAAATTATTCGTTTAAAAAACAAAAAATTGAAGAAGAATAATCGTCAGAATTTTCTAAATTCCGTAAATTTTTTATAATAATTTATAAAAAACTTCATACGCTTGGTGAAATAATAATGCTAAATCTACATACAATAATAGATGCGTATTCGTGTAAGCGACATATTTCTAATGACTTTGTGCACATTCAAAATGTACGTACAATCGTGAATATTTATTTAGATATTTATAAAAACGATATATTACCGTAAAAAATAATTTATTATACAAGATATGAATAAAACTCACGAATAAAAATCAATGCCGAATAAAGATTAAGTACATGAGAACTAATTATCGGATGATCATAAAAATTCGGAGAAAAATGTTACGTGAACTAATTGTCGATGATAAATATATTCAATTTATAAGGTGTAATACAATTGAAATTAATCGATCATTTAATAATCTAATTTGAATATTAAACTCATTGCGCATCTGTATTATTGTATAATTTAATCTAAAAATTGAAAACGGAGTGAATAATCAAACGAATTTTATATTAAACTTTCGGTCGATGCCATTGTTTTACGTGTAATTTATATACAATTACTTAAATGTGCTTACTTAAACTTTATAATAAAACAGAAAGGAAAGTATTAAGCTCCTCAAATATAATAAATTCTTCACATCAGTGACGGGAGTATTATCATAAAAGAAAATTAGATTGTTCTTACCTGTATGTAAGGTAAAAGTATATATATATATATATAAAACGTATGTAAGTAAGTTAGTGTATAATATAGAGAGTAATATGTTATGTACACGTATATACCTTCGTAGCAGCATCAATGTAGGCTTTCCTTGCGACTGGCTTAAACTTACTTACCATGACCCTCTTCCCCGCCCCCCCCCGATTAATACATTGTACGGAAGTCTCCCTGCAGCCTTTGCGAACCGCTAAGTCATGAAATTTTTTATTCTAATGGATATATATATATATATATATATGTCTGTCCAATGCAGTTATGGATCGACGGAGTTTCATAACGAAAATATTTATATATTCAATGAGATTAACATTAGAATTGAATTAGAAATGTCGAGGCAACTAGTCTCGGTACTTGTACAGCATATCCGGAGTCTCGGTACAAATAAATCATTTAAATACGTGATTCCGTTCGATTCGAGAGCTAATACTCGAAAGAGTTTAATTGGCAATATTCTTCCTGTGATTGTTTTCAATGCCCGACATGGCAAATACGGCATCGTTGATCACGGTTAAATCCCCATTAGATCTCATTAAGATGAAAGACCTTGGGCCACGTTTATTTTTAATTGATCACAATTATTATAAGTAAAATCAAAATATTTATTCGCACTAATTGGTTGGAAGAAAAAAAGAAAGAAAGAAAGAAAGAAAGAAAACGTAGAGTTTGGATTGTTTATTAAATTCCTGACGCGTTGCAATTCCAAAGAATTCAATATATAAATGCACTTTGATTTAATATAAAAACGGTATTAAGCTTATGAAAACAATCCCAATAGATGAATTCTATTCATCTGGATCTTTACCTTTTTACAACATTATCTTTCATATTGTATTAATATCCGTCCTGAGCTATTTTTCCTATATTTTGATTAAAAGCTAGAAGATAAACCGGAATGTATTCCATGTATTTCAAGTGCAATTGCTTATATTATCTTATCATCTATTCTTCCTACTTTTTCTTAAATATCCCAAACGCAGTATCTCTCCGTGTTTTTATTTTTAAGTCTCCAGCTTAAAAAAATTCCTATCGACATTTCATACTTCCTAATACGATCTCCTGTACTATTGACAAACAACGTATCGTCAAATAAAGCTCTTTTCGGTAAATGAATTCTACACGAGTACTCGATCTGACCAGCATTTTAGACTCTTAGGCGGATATTGTATATTGAATTAATCACGATTCATATATTCCCCAACAGATAGCGAATTTTTCAAACACTTTATCCATTCGACTAAGACTAATTAGATAATCGTCAATTGCCCACTATCAATCATATTCTACTTAATTAAAATTGAAATTCATAAAACAGGACTTTTTGTTCTTTAAAATGTTGTGAACGGATGTTTTTGTTTTTTTAATAGTTGTAGTTCGGTATTGAAAAAAGTGGGCCGATACGATCGATCGAATAAATTTACGAAACTAAGGCGTTAAATTGTACGGCAACTGAAAGTGGACCTCGAAAAGTTCTAAAGGGTGAGAAGCATCGATTTACTGCTCTGGCATCCATTTATAAAAAAAAAAAGAAAGATGTTTTTCCTTTTACAATTGTATTACGAATTGTATTATGGATCTAATAGACAAGTCGGGCATTACAAATATTGTTAATGATTATTTGTAAATTCAATCGGTCTGTCTTTCTATTTTCCTTTTCTTTGGAATCCATAGCCTGTACTCCCGCGATTAAATTAATTAACTTTCACATAGCATAACTTAATGTGGGATCACGCGTTACGAGATCGACTTAGTTTGTCAAACTAATTCCATACGCACGTTACAGCGCTCGACTGTAAATTTTCCTAACATTACCAAATTAATATTATATTTTTAAAACTTCATGTAATAAAACTATTAATTTAACAATTATCATTATTCATATTTTATTGCAATTCAATTGTAACCTTTTGATTATTATTAATTATCATTAATTATCATTAATTATTATTAATTATTATTAATTACGTGATACAATCCTCGATAAATTATTTTATAAAAGTACATGTATATATTTGTGCGCAGTGCTATTTAATAATTTAATACAAGTAATTTAATGGCAATTGTATATGACGTCTTCGATGAATGTTTGAAAATAACCGGGATGAAAATGAATGTTTACTTGATTTGGATCGTAACCTGTAGCGACGCGCGGAGCCGGACCTCTGGTTACTCCGACGAGTCGATTGTTCAAGATAACCGGAGCTCCGAAGTCTCCCTGCAACAACAATGTTCGCGTTACACGCATCGCCCTTATTCGTTTCTTTAAATAGAGAGAGAGAGAGAGAGAGAGAGAGAGAGAGAGCTGCAAGTACAGTACGAAGCACTTCAAGGGAATGAAATATTTAAATGCGATGAAATTTAAATGGAATAAATAATATTTCGCAGGATTAATGAACGGATGAGATTAATAAATGGAATTCACGACTTACGGAGACCGAGACTACGTGGGGATCCCCAGCGGAGCATATGACCATGTCGGGTATTCTGGCCGGTCCGCCACTCATTGCCTCGTATCTCGCTTGGCATTCCTCGGTCGTTAAAAACGCTACATCGCCCACTTGAACTTTCATGGGTACTCTGCCAGTGCGGACTTTGCCCCAGCCGACTATTTGCACTTGTTCCCCGAACAGTGACTCCCTCGGCGCGTACGATATCCTGGCGGTGACAACGTCGGTCACGTTCTCAGCCAACTGATACACACAGAGTAACGGCAAGGATTATACTTATTATTCGCCGGCCGCTTGACGTTTTCATTCATTTACAGTGCCGTAATTATTACCCACCCGTATTATCGTGAGGAGCGATTGTCCAGGATTGGTAACGCGTTGCTGTCGGCTCATGGCCCACGTTTCGTACGTCACCCACCACTCGACGTCCCATATAGTTGTTCGCCGCAGGTCGTAATCGCCGCCGTTCACCTGCACGTCGGCGGGCACCTTATTCCTTAAGCAATGATCCGAACACAGTACGTCCCGCCGAGTAACGAGCGCCCCTGTGCAATAGAATGGATAATTTGGATCGAAATAACGATTCGGTGCCACTGTTACGAACACCACGTAAGGGAACATGAACTCGTCGGCATTCCTTACGTTCGGCCCGACCAAGGCTTTCGAGTACGCGTAATCGTACACATTACCTAAAAACAAAAAAATTACATATCTCACTGTTATCGTTGCCGCTCTTTTATTAGAAATCGTGTGCATTGTCTCTCTCTCTCTCTCTCTCTCTCTCTCTCTCACTCTGTGTGGGTGGGTGTGTGTGTGTGTGGTTGCGTAATGTGCTTTATACTCACAAAGTAACAATAATTGGCCGAGGAAAAGGAGGGCTTGAAACTTCATACTATAATTGTAAACATTGCGCATAAAATCATATTAGTTATTTGATATATATATAATAAAACGTAGTAAAATGACAAATTGACATAAGCCTTTAACCAATTGCTTGAAAAGGTATAAAAAATCTATCTTAAAAGATATCTGGCTATTAAAGGACCGTTACAGAGTATAACGAGTGTCATTTCTTAGGCTTTAAAAACAATTTGTGCTTCGTTTTAATTTAAAATTTTTAACTATTTAATAGAATTAATGTTATAATACGTATATGGCAGGTGATGTACGCTCGTGCGTTATGCAGCTTACCTTATTCTCAATGTATATTACGAAGAAAATTTAATAAAATATTAGAAATTCGATTGGCGTTCGCGTGATATATCGGACTAAAATATTATAAATTTAATATAATTATAAAGCCGTATTGTGGCAATGAGCTACTGAAATATTATTTAACATATAGTTTAATTCAAACTACTCGATATTATCAACTCAGGTGCTGGCTACGAAGGAGAAAAAAAATCGTTTAAAACTTATTAAATTTTAAATGTAATATTAGACTAAATATGCAATTACAATAACGCTATGTACTGATATATAGAATCAGGCAGAAGGTTTAATCACGAATATAGATAAAAAAATACTGATTAAAAATCTTAGTTAAAAAATTATTACTCAACGTGTGTAATTAAATTAAGACCTGTATATATGTGTCTGGCTGTGTGTGCGTGCATATGTGTGTGTATATATATATATATATATGTATGTGTTTACGATGTGTGATTCATTTGGTGGCGCGCTTATTATTGTATATAATGTATTACAAGAATGTATTTTTACATTTATTCTATTATAAAATTTTGAAATATTACTTTAAATAATCCTGGCTAAATCGCTCGTGTAAATTTGTTCGGTATAATGTAATGATTTCATTTAAACAAAAGAAGATTTGCTTCTTTAAAGTCTCAAACCTTTTAATCCGTATGACTTACAGCAAGAATTTAGAAAAATTGATATTTTTTTCTTTTTCTTTCTTCTTTTTTTTTTTCCTTATAAATTCTTGTTTTACGAAAGAATATTATTATAATTAAAGACGTTTGTTATTCAATATTAATGTAACAATTACGTGACCGTAATAATTCAATTATTTTTAAAATATAGTTTACTTTTTTAAGTTATATTAATTTTTTTTCTTACGCTGTATCAATTGTTTAAAAATTAAATAATAAATTTAATAATATACTGAAACGAAAACGGCTGCTTTTAACCTTAGTTGCTGCTTTTCTTTCTCTTCGCAAATAAGATTTGTTATAATAATGGTCACCATAATAGTTCGTGAATATAGTATTTAATATTCTTGAGTAAAATATAGTATTTACAATGTTCACAAATACTACGACATAGATCAACATGTCTTTTAAATAACTATAAATTCAAATTCAAATTCAAACGCGCAGTCCATAATTTACTACATTTATAAATTATTAGAAAAAACATCTTAACAATGTTTATATTTATTTTATTCAACTATTACACATACTTTTTGATTGACATTCACAGTGACACTAAACATGTTATGCCTTCCTTTATAAGATAACATTAAGCATTCGCGACTCAACTATGTTTATTTATATAGCTGAATTAGCTCATAAAGGTTATTAATAACATTATTAAATACATTTTATGTTTTTAATAAGAAGAAAGGAATATTTTAAGTCATTCTTTAGGTTGAGAATGTTATTTCTCAACGCAGCCACAAAAAAAAAAAAAAGAAAAACCATGTAGACTTATAATGCTTTAGAATTATCGAAAATCTTTCTGATCAAATATTTATCTCTCAAGGTCATGGTTGAAAAAAAAAGAAAAGAAAAGAAAAGAAAAGAAACAGTAAAAGAAACAGTAAAAGAAACAGTAAAAGAAACTTTTTACAAAGAAATTTCGTAGTATTTGGAAATTTATATGAAAATTTATTTATTGCTGCAGAAAGATGGTTTTATTGGAAAACTTATGACAATTCAGAAAAGAGTCGAGATGCTTTATCATCGCAAGTAGATAATTTGTATTTTGAAACCATTGTAACTCGTTGCGGGGTTATAGATAAAATAAATTATAAATTACATAATATGCGTAGTCGTGCGCCTAACGCGTCATATTGATAAACGAAATTCTTTTCTTAAACGAGTCTTGTAACGTCTAATATGAAATTGACGAAAAAGTCCAAATTATAATGAGCGTTAACTTTATGTGGATGGAATTCACCCGCTGGACACGTTGCTTTACTAACAGCCACAACTTTGCCGTTATATATTACAGGAGCCCCGGCATTTCCCTGTAAATCAATGCAGTAGTTTAAATTTTAAACAGATTTACCTACATATACGTACATACATATTTTTTTTTTTTAATTTTAAATTTTGTTAAAAAAAAAACATTGCCCGTCCACAAGATTCCTTGATGGACTTGCAAAGGTTATCGTTAAGCAAATATAATTAAGATATAATTACGGGAATCGATCGATCGGCGTCTTATAAATCTTATAAATCTTATAGATAAAATAAAAAGAAGTTATTGAAATTATAATATGTACTTACAATGCTTAGTAAGACGTAAGGATTTGCAATAGAGCAAATCATGTACTCGTCGATACCGACGGTATATCCGCACAACTCTCTTATTTGATTAACGCATTGACTATCCGGTATAACTATAACCGAGGCCGTTGTCATAATATTTTCGGTCTCGCCGTAGGTTTTAGTCCAAGATGGAAGGTGAACCTCTGCACCGATCATACTCGACTTGTCATAAGGTAGAATAATCGCCGGTATCACATTATTCACCTGACTCGCCAACTAAAACGTTCACAAACTTCGTGCAATCGAAGAAAGAAAGAAAGAAAGAAAAACAAACAAACAAACAAACAAACAAAGAATATAAGATAATTTACCCTCAGTATTGATAGATCGTGAGACGGATCAGCGTTATGTATTTCTTTGTGAAGGGTCCATGTGTAATAGTTGACCCACCAACTTACGAAATACCTTTGACAGGCTGAGAGTATGTGAGATCCCAAGTACACGTTAACTTGTATGGGTAATCGATTTTCTAAACAAATTTTCGATGTCAGAATGTCCTGAGGTGTGATCAGTGTCCCCGAGCACATCTGATCTTGTACTGGATTATAGCTTTCACCGAGTACAGTCACTACGGAGGCGACAAAGGGATACTCGTTTGGATGTGCATGCCTGACCGTTTCTCCAATCAAAGGATTCGCGCTTGCGATATTATACAACAGACCTGCAGTTACAATAATTTCGTCGTTACTTTAGCATTTCCATTGTTTTCTTTTTTCTTTTTTTTTTTTTTTTTTTTTTTTTTTTGTTTAACCAGTAATATATTTATATTATAAATAAATAATTCAATTCGTTTAAGCTACTCACTAAGGCTAATGTATTGAACCAGAAGAAAAATTACCTTCAGCCGCATTTCTCTGGAAAACAAAAACGGTACATTCTATCAATTTTCATAATAAGACTTTGCAATACGAAACCATCAAACTTATCTACCGCCTCGTGGTTACTTTTATTTTTATTAAAAATAAAAATAACGCATAAAGATTGTGTACGTAGATGAAATTTCACACGTACTTGAAAATGTTTTCAAAACTTAAGCTATTCGAAATCTATAATTTTACTTCAATATTTATTTATTGTTTTGAAAATTTTTTATTTCGGCAATTTATTCACTTGTACAAACAATTCAGATCTTTTATGAAATGGTTTTCCAAACTCATGTTTATTCTTTATTCTTCGCTGAATATTATCCTTATTATGCTTATTATGCTTATTATGCTTCTATTATAAGTAATTCAACGTTTATTTTAAATTCTTCTTAATAAAATTAAGAACGATTAACTTTAACGATCCGTCGTTCCTTTGTCTTTTTAATTCAACAAAAAAAAAAAAAAAAAAAAAAAAAGGATTAGAAATTTTAACTGCCGCCATGTCTATGACCATTTCATAAAATTACAAGATTTTGGTAAGTCACTTTTATAATTGCATTTATAAAAACAATAATTCAATTCGTTTTACTTATAAAAATCTAAAATTTTCTACGGCACGTTATAACTATCTTATGCATTAAAAAATAAATACGAATTGAAATCCTTTTAAAATATAAGAAAAATCATTGATTATTTCGTAGATTTATTATACGTCCTGGCAAAATCAATGTATCCTTATTATAATATACCGTGGATAAAACCGATGTATTGCTAATTGGACTTAATTTAACGAATATGAAACAGAGATGTAATGTGATTTCCAAAAATAGTAACTTATTACATACGTGCGTGCAATGCATTAATGATTAAAATTATACTAGTGACATTGACAGAGTAATCCTATGATAGTACATGATACTTCAGATACAGAATACGATATTATTTTTAGAAGTTTTACGCAATGCTATTTGTTCGTAAATTTATGTAAATATCTTATTAAATTAAGCAAATGCAATAATGAATAAAGTAAAGTAACGTATGAGGCTATTAAATATTAAACTTTAATAATTTTACGCCTCGGCTAAATTTATGAAATCAAAATCCACGCAATGTATTCAGAATATTCTCATAATCCTCTTTTGCATAGGCATTAAGTAATAATTAATAAAATAAATATTTCTTTAAGCTAAAAATTTCTAAATTATAATTTGTCATTGACAATTTACTAAATGCTGATACAATATAATGGTACAAAAATAATGTTTGCTGATTAGTTTATGATATCGCTTTAGTGAAGTCCGTTGTATAAATAAAAATTTATTTACCTACGATTATATTAGAGGTAATATTAATTTTATACTTTATAAATTTAAGGTATAAAATAAAAAATTCTATGAACTTTTCATTTTCATTAATGTTTTCATAAACAAATATTTTGAAATATCATCATGCATTTGATTAAAACACTAGCACTTAGTCTAATGGTGTTTCAGTCACCGATTACGTATATCTGAATAAAGTATTGAATTAGATTATTTATTGTATTGTGATTATCGAGGCATAGAGAAATGATATTACAAATTGTATTATTTTCATTTGTAATATTGAGTGACGGTACGTTCTTTTGAATATAACAATTTTTAACGAAAATACAATTGAATTTCAGCGTTCAACATTATTTTATCTTTTGTATAATACCTCGGGTCTTTATTTATTATAATCTTGTAAGATAAAATATATTTGATACTTCAACCGAATGCTTTAACCTCAACTGACAGTTTTAATACAGAAAAATTTTAAGTCTCAAACAATTATTATAAATTCTTTTTTCTTTTTATAATAAATATTTAAAATGAAACAACTATTTTTTTACTTTTTACTTATATATATATATATATATACACGTATAATAGTAGGCGTAAAAACTTATGGTTACGATCTAAATGTAAATAATATACACGGATAAACACAACACGAACGTATTTTTAATATAGTTAATAATTAACAATGAAATATTTAAGATAAAACGAGTTGAAATTAAGAAAATTTAATTAAATTGTATTTGTTTCTTTGAAGATGTTCAAACATTACTTATTATATATTAATTAAATATACACAAATAAAGCATCACTGTCACATCTGTAATGTATCACGTTTAACAAAGAAAAATTACCATTTATAAAAAGTTAAAAGATTTTGCCGACGTATATTTTATATATTTTACAATAAATTTATCCCATAAAATAATCTAGCGCCATACCTTTAAATTACATTAATTAAGAATATATTTAAGTGACTTATCAAATAATCCTTTTGGAATCTAGTAATTTTAAAATTTGTTAATTTTGAAATAAAATCTTGCTTTTACTTATTTTAAGGTTTCAATATAAATTAGATATAAAAAAAAAATATATATATATATATACGTATATACTAATGGGAGAGAACGATTGTGTATCGTATTGCTTATAATTGTAATTTTCTGCGTAAAATTTAAAATTAGTAATTAGTAATAATTATAAATAAGTAAATGACATTAATTTCAATATATAATAATAATAGTAAAATAAATACCTCTAGAAAAATATGAAATGCTGGTTAAAAATAGTAAAACTGTTTGCTCGTTATAGATTAACAATTATATGCAATTTAAAAGGCAAATACTCTTCGTTACAGTTCTTTTTTTTATTTTTTTTTGTTTAAATAAATTTGTGCTCATATACAAAGAAGAAGAAAAAAAAAACGTTGAAAAGAGCTAGCAGACGTAAATCGAGTAAAATCCGATATTTTAGGAACTAAGAGAATACAGAATATAGAGTTGTATTGAATTGAGGAAAAGCTTCCGAAAGCAAACCAAGTCTTACAGTGTAGCGCTTTTAAGAAATTTAGTTTTATATAAAAATTTATACGATTAATATGCGTTTTTCTTGGAAAAAAAAAAAAAGGTATTTAACTGACTTTTTATCAGTTTTTAATTCAATTTAATTAATATATCGTGATTGTACTGTTAGTCAAACAATGCTATAACTCAAGCAAATACATTTACTATTCGCTATGTAACGTCGGTCTTATATAACATTTGCTAACCTACGTGTTCGTAATAATAAAATATAAGAGTCAAATTCAGATTAAACAAGTGTAATCGCTAAAGAAAAAAAAAAAAAAAAAGAAAAATAAAAAGAAATGTAAATGTCACATTGAGCGTAAAGTTTACATACGAATCTGGGCTATTTAAATTCGGGTATCATTTTCATAGATATTGCACATTTTTTTTTTGTATTTTTTTCTTTTATCTAAATACATTTACTTCGACGTAAATATAATGCATTAAATATTTTTAGAGGTATTGAGTAAGAGGGATCGAATCATTGGCGGAGAGAGCGCGGACATTGAAGAGTATCCGTACCTGGTTTCGCTGAGACTAGTGACGAACAATTCACATCGTCACGTTTGCGGTGGTACGATCATCAGTGACCAGCACGTTCTCACAGCGGCCCATTGCATATCCGAGATACAAAATGTACAAAGCAACGTCAAAGTCTACGCAGGATCCACTTACTTATCATCGGACAGTCCAATGATCTACGATATCTTGCGTCCCTTCATTCATCCAAAATTTACTGGAAGAATAACCACCTCGTCGTGTTTAAAATATGATATAGCGATTCTTATGGTTTGTTTACAAATTACTTTTCATTAGGCTAAGCTCGATAGTTTAATTAACGTAAATCATAATGTGAAGCGCGAGCTTCACTTCGTTTATCTGTCCAAGTTTTTTAGTTAATCTATTGATTCTAATCGAACACAAATACTACATTCACGTGCTTTTATTCTTACAAAAGACAAAAAAAAAAAAAAAAATAAATCATATCGTTACGAGGCTTTTTTTAACACTTTTGACGTTCAATAAATATTACGCAATACGTAAACGACAGCATCGTCGTATATTAGCTTCAAATGTAAGCCGATGCATTTATGTAAGTATGAGTTAACCGATTAAAAAAAAAGATAGAAGAAGAAGAAGAAGAAGAAGAAGAAGAAAAAGTAGGCCTCATTTATTCGTTCTCGCTTATTAATGCAGCCTGAGCGTTATGTCCGAAGCATACGTTACGTATTTATAATGTTTTTAATGTCCCTTGACGTTGTACGGTGATGAATTTCTTAAGTGTAAAGACTAGTTCTGGAAATAAAGAGAACCGATGTAACAATGATCTATAATGCGTTGGTCGTAAAATGACGACTGTTGAAATTTATACCTCCAACGCCTTTACCCAAATCTTAAGGCAAATTACAATACGTACACATATATGTATATATACGTACGTACGTATACATACATGTATACATACGTATATACACGAGATCGAAATTGATGTTTTTATATATTATCACGCACGTCACCGCGATCATGAACGAACATGAGTAGTGACTTGTGGCTATTAAATCGAGGCTATTTATTGATGCACAATTCGACCGATGTGTAATAATAATTCAATAAAGACGTAATAGCACGGTACTTTATTCCCGAAATCTATCCGAATAACTCGTTTATTTAATTTCATTACAGGACAGCCATATACTTATCCATTAAGTATTTGCTTAATTTTGTTAATGATTTTAAAAATCGTTGTACTTAATCATGAACAGCGGTATATTTTTTTTTTACTAGTATTGAAAAGGTATTTTTTGTCATTCGCCGAGCATGTAAGAAAATAAATAAATAAATAAATAAATAATAACTTGGTTTACGATTTACACGTCATTTGTAGAAAAGTTTTTATACATACCCGACGAATGGCAAGAAATACCTTTTCAATACTAGTGAAAAGAAAAAAAAAGAAAAAAAAAGAAAAAAGTACTTGTTCCTTCTGTAAAAAAATCCCTTATTTTTGTTTTGTTCTCGTGCGCAGCTCAGTAGCAACATCATATTCAGTAATTTTATAAAGAAGGCGGAACTCCCTACAAGAGACGTACGTGAATCCGATACCGGCAGTATCCTCGGATGGGGAGCATATTTCTATCCGGCCCGCTCGCTCTCTGATCAACTGCAAGTAGCACCAATGTCTGTCGTTACACACAATCAATGCTCTCAGCTGCTTGGGTACCGTTTGCAACATAGACAATTTTGCGCATTCAACAATGAAGGGATCGGAGCGTGCACGGTACGTTTTTATAACGAATTATCGCTGCTACCAAGATTACCAAGGCTATTGATCTATAATCATTACCACGTGTTTAATATACGCGCGTTTTGTTTGATTTTAGGGAGACAGTGGCGGGCCATTCGTTAGCAACGGCCAAGTAATTGGTATCAATTCGCTCGTTATTCCATGCGCCATAGGTGTTCCTGACATATACACTAAGGTCTATTCCTACTTATCCTACATACGAGCAATTTTGGATAATTCACGTGGCCAGTGATTAGCATGCAGCAACCGAGTAAAGACGAAAGAAATTACTCGATATACCGAAGGCGAAGTTGGGAGAATTCGTTGAGGGTTATAAATGAAAGTGCAGCTTACGTTGCGCTAAAATAGTATAAGCCATTTGTAAATAATGCAGGAAGAAGCTTAATTTCAATCTTGTATATAATGCCTACGATTTGTAAAGAGTAAAAAGTCCCTTTACTGTTTATCATTAGAACATTAATTACATCAATAATTACGGGGTAAGAGCTCGGTCTAACAATTACTCAAGGCTATTCTTTATTCATTGCATTTAACATTATTTCAAATAAATAAAAAAAAATCATATTTATACGTGCTTTTACTTTATTATGGCTTTTAATACGGACTTTTAATACAGATACGAACTTGTATCGAATTTATTTGTGCGAAGAGCGTAGCTCCGGCAACAAATCATTGAATAAAGCGGCTTTAAAACAAACAAAACAAAAAAATAAATAAATAAAAGAAAATAAAATAAAAATAACGTCGTGTACCGAGGAAATCCGAATGAATGATGTAGTTGGGGGGAGACGGAAGAAGAGGTAACAATGACAGGAACGTTGCCGAAGCTCGAGGAAAATGAAATTTTTGCAAGTGAATTCGTTATTTCGTAGACGATGGTATGATGTCGAGGTGGTGAGGGTATGGAGAGGTTGTCGGTGAGGAGGAGGGGGTGGGGGTATGGAACTCTCAGCTGAGGACAAAAGTCGAACCGTGCAATTCATTCGTATGTATCGTACGTATCGGCATCGTGACTCGCCGGACTCGGAGTACACAGACCGCCCCGTAATTTAGTCGGTAGCTCCATCTCCGAGACGTCATCGAGCCCTTGCCGTCATCGGAGCCGCGGGCGAGAACGGAGGCGTAACTAAGAGGCTGGTGCCTGGGCCCCTGGGACCCCTTCCAAACTCGTCCGGGCCCGTTATTTATGAGGGTCTGTTTGCCGACAGTCCTTGCGGGTGGTTTCCTTTGCCAAGCGCATACGCATCTCTCTCTCCCTCTCTCCCTCCCTCCCTCTCACTCTCTCTCTCTCTCTCTCGCTCTCTCTCTCTCTCTCGCGCTTCCGCATTCCTAGTCCGTGCGGACCGAGATTTCACGTGGACGTCGCTCTCGGCTTTGTAATCAATCCCGCTACTTTAAATTCTTTCGGCAACCGAGCAATGGACCCTCGATAACACAGACGCAGACTTTAATCGAAATATGAGAGAGAGAGAGAGAGAGAGAGAGAGAGAGGACGTTAATGCGCACAGGAGGAATAAGCGTGGAAGTAGACTCGTTTCGGGAGCAGGTATTTCAGTAGAAAGAGATAGTAAAGAGTGGAATTGACGGTAAGATTTGCTCTTTGCCGAAATCTCTTTATTTGCCCCTATTTGAGAAATAAAGCCGGAGCGACCGAGCCTATTAAAATATTGACTCCATCGGGTCCGTCGATCGAAATCATTGGCACTCGATCTCGACCGAGCGATAGATAAGCTTTTTTCCAAAACTACGCGAGAATCCGTTTTCTATTCTAAACGTATGCGTAACTGGCTGTACGTACGGCCTTAACCTTCTCTTGTCGTATTTCGTAGATACTTATACAGATATATATATATATATATATGTATATATATGTATCGATAAGTTTGTGTTAAATCGTGCGAATAGGTTGAAGAGCGTGAATCATTCGAGCGACAGGCGCGAGCCATAAACAAAATCTTGGACAAAGTAGAAGAAACTTTCTCTACGGCGCTGCTCGATTAGCAAACTCACCCCTTTCGGAGGAGGCAGTGGGCGGGGTGGATTGGCGAAGTGAGGAGAAGCGACTCGGTACTCGGTACTCGGTACTGGGCACTACTTACTATAGGAGGCAACAATTATGATTGGCCTAATGGAAACGGTAAGAGCCTGCGCAGGCTTGCCTGCGTCTAAATGCGTGACGATCAGCAGCGGCAATAAAGTATCTTAGGTTAGGGGCAAGCGAGAGAACGGCGAGCCTCCCGCCGAATATTATGTCGCCAGCTTTGACGTGCACAGCGTGAGACGCCGTAGGAAAACTTTCCCTCTCGAGCGCTCCACTCCGCAGCCTCCAATGCGCCATAAAACCACATCAGCAGCAGCAGCGAAGGGGGGGCCCCATCATCCCTGCTCCTCTCTCTCTCTCTCTCTCTCTCTCTCTCTCTCACTCTCTCACTCTCTGCACCCTCTCCATCCACCCCCCACCCCCCATCGTACCCTCGTCTTTTGCACGCTCGCTTTTTCAAAGCGTCCGGAAGCCGGGGCTGAAATATTTCGCAAAGCTATCCGACTGCAGCCGCTGTCATAAACCATGAACTTCTGTCTTATGGCCCCGATCATGGACTCTCGGTCTACGGAGAATGAGAGAGAGAGAGAGTGAGTGAGAGTGAGAGAGATAGAGAGGGACAAGCGAAAAGGCTCAACCTGCAATGCTCTTATTAGCCAGTGACGCTAATGTTCACTCGGCACGTCCTCAAAACAATGTGTTTGTATATACTTCCGGGGACTTATTTATGCTCAGTAAATATATATATATATATATATATAAAAGTAGCTACGCTCCACGCTCCACGTTCCACGCTCCACGTTCCACGTTCCACGTTTACTTATATCAACTTTGTTAACATTGCTTGGAAGGATTCATTGCTTGGCGAGCGAGCACGTCCTCCTGCCCACGGGGACGTTTCCCTCTTTACGATGGACTTTATTGCCGGCGGAGCGAAACAATGCGCAAAGCTCAGGTGATTATCGAAGAGAAAGCGGCAAATGAGCAATAACAGCGTCTCCCGGGCATTTAATATTCAAGCCCGATCGTTATCGAATCGAATATACTTTGGTTATAAAGGATCGAACGGGGACGAAAAGATCCGGGCCGTTGCACAAGGTTTTAGGTTCATTTATCCTCTGAGGCCAGTATTCCATGTATCGCGAGCCGATAGCGCGTAAAATTTTGTACGTCTTAATAAAGGAAATCGGAGCGTCGGAGGGTAATTGGCAAGGCTGGACGAGCATCCCCGTCGCGGTCGGGCCACATTGATCCGTGAAAGGTTCGGGTCATTACAAAGGGAGGAAAACAAAGCTAAACGACGACGTTTTCAATAATCGTAGTGTGAGACCGGGGGCGGCGAGAGGGGGGGTAGGGGTAGGGGAGGGAGCACTCAACCCCGAAAACCTAGAGCAATAAAAACGCGAGCGAAAAGACATCGCCAAGTGTAAATCACTAAAGGAAGGACTGCGTCGATCACCGATCGCTCGTCCAGGTGGCCGTCACAAAGCCATCCTCGCCCGGCTAAAATTAGCCGCAAAGGGCTCTCGGATGGGGTGGGTGGCGGAGGATGGCGGGGGGAGGATATCCATTTGACACCGAGGAGCCCTTGTTTTCGGCAAGCCACCCCCGCACCGGGCCAGTCGTACCCATATGTCGGACCTCGGCCGTCGTACCCGTGACCCGTGGACCTTACGTTCGTCCTTTTCATATACACGAGATCCTCGGCGATTTCGTGTACGGATCATCGGGCCTGAATGAGGGTGGGAGGGGGTCGTCGACGTTCCCGATCCCATTGACTCGCTTTCGATATTTAACTGCTGAATACCAGGCCAATTACCTGCATTAAATCGTCCCGATTTCGTCGTTATTTTTCATCAGGGGGGGGGGGAGACATTGACAGCGTGGACAGCTCGCCCACGTGATTTATCTCTGTATACGTGTTGTGACGGATTCAAAGACAGCGTTATTCTTTTCTTGTTTTTGCCAGTTATCATCAGTTAAGACTATGACAATACCATTGCTCACACGATATTTTTCCACGGCAAATACAACATAGATAGGACCTTAAGGTATTACAAATTATTATTCGTATTATTCGACTCGCCGAATGACACGTACGTCATGACAGTCTATGACAATTAACTTTTAAGAGCATTGAAATATTATAATGCCGAATACATACGAATAAGGATTTCGATTATCCCCTTTTCGTATCATCATTTTTAGTGGAATATATTATCCATGGTGTTTTTCTAATGATCTTTACGATAACGAAGAAGAATCATTACATTTAAGTTTTTCAGAACTCCATCGAGCTTCTACGTAAAATATAATTTGTTATTCAAATTGCGAAACGTTAAGAACATTTTTTATTTTATTTTATTTTATTTTTTTTTCTCTTTCCTTCAAAATTAGTTCAAATAGATTACAAAATTTCTTCATTTCTTCGAAAGATATGGACAAAAAAAAAAGATATAATAAATAGATACAATACGCATTTTAATGTTTAAATTACAAATATTTTTATATATTATTTTACTTTATTTTAAATCGCCTTAAACGAATGAGATATTAACTGATCAAACTAGAAAAATAGCCTCGCCTACTCTACGTGAGGATTAATGAAGATATATTACTTTGGTATTAATTCGAAGAGTTATACGGTTAAAGAAAAAAAATTTTTTTCTTTTTTTTTAATTAAAATAACTTTTTTTAGCGTACAACGGTTTGCCGACATTACAAATACATATTAATAAGCATTATGATTTTTTTTTTTTGTCTCTTGTGTAATTACAATATTAAATGTACCGTCGTAATTTTTCCTAATGATTAATGCCGTTTTAAGTGTCGGGGCATTAATTCTTAAATACACAAGCGAGTGTACTGATAATTTAGGAAAGCCAAACAAATCTGTAACTGGGAAGCAGGAAATTCTTGGAAAATTCCAGTCTCTCTGCGAGCCGTATCGATGCGTATACATGTCTGCCGCTTCATTCGACAGTACGTATTGAGCGTAAATGAGGCTTGGCTGCGTCGTAAATGCATCCAGTCGATATTCGAGCTGCTTATCAGGGTAAAAGAAGATTGGATATCGAGGGAGGAATACGAAATACATGTTAGAGAGACTTTTCACGATAATACGGCAATTACGTTCTTCCGCGTAAATCGCACACGTGCACGTACAAAGTGTGAATTTATAATGGATAAGCGCAAATGGGGGGGGGAAGAAGGGAGTGTAGAAACGAACGGTTATATCCGCTTCGCCTTCCAATTCAATGGCCGATGCATATTTCAAGGACAAAAGAAAAATCTTCTTGCGATAGAAAAGTGGGAAGGCGCAATAATTAACGGCGCCAGTAGCGCGACGAGCCATAAATCCCGACTCTACTGGCAGACTCGACCGCCTCCTCCTCCTCCTCCTCCCTCCCACCCTCGTCCGCTTACTTTGTGCGCTTTTCCCGCTCCCTCTCCCGCTCCCTCTCCCGCTCACCTCTTCCACCCTCGTCGTCGCTCGGCCCCGCTCCCTCCCGCTCCCTCACTCTGTCCTTCTTGTCCCTCCAGGAGAAGCGCGAAGCTGTTTTATTTGGTTCGGACGGCGTCCGAAGTTTTCGCTTCCGTTTTCGGTCTTCCGCGCGGCATTCGTGCGCTCTCGAGAAAATCAAGTCAATAAATAAGCTCCGGCAAGCAATAATTCCATTGCGATTGAGTGACGAGAATTTTTCATCCCGCGGGCTGTCGTGTGCAGGGGCGCGGGAGGTATCAGCTTCGGGGAAAACCATTGAAAATAAAGGAAAACTGGCGGCATCGAGCGCCAAAATTACAAAAGCCAATTTATTTTATTTCGATTGTTAACGCGCCTGTCCATACGGGGCTTGCAATATACCCAATTCAGTCGCAAAGAACAATCGTCTGAGCGCGTAACGACAATTTTCAATAATTGTAGGCGAATACATCGAATAAACGACTGAATTAAATGTAGACATAATGGGGCAGGGGAGAGAGAGAGAGAGAGAGAGAGAGAGAGCGAGTATCAACGTACGTTATGATTCGTTGGTGATTGTACGCGTGCCTTTGACGATTCTATGGGGATCGCGACCAAAAGCAAAAGCAGAGTCGAAAGCGTAAAGGAAGAAAGGTCGAGGTGGAGGTAGAAAATTCGTTGGTGATGAAATTTAAAATTTCCCGAGAGAGCCGAGTGGATGCTCGGCAATGAAAGAGTAACCAACGGACACATGCGATCGAATCGATTTCCTTTGTCACATGACTTCAAATAAGCGAGCAACCCCGAAGCGCTCCCCCTCCCCAACCCCACCATCGCTCTACCCCGCGCCGAATCCTTTCTCCGGCCGTCCCGTCAACTATCCTCGCGGAGATTTCCCCAGAGAGGGAATACCTAGGTACAAGGGGCGGGGGGGGGTGAAAAATCTACGGGTACGTACGCCCTGAGAGCCGGGACGTGCGCGCGCGACCTAAATATATTCTTTAAGCAGCCGAGCTCTTTCTTACTCACTCACCTTCTCTGCCGTTTATTTGTCTTTCTATCCATTTTATGGTCCCCGTCCTCCTCGTCCTTGTCCTCGTCCTCGTCCTCGTCCTCGTAGTCCTCGTCGTCGTCGTCGTTGTCGTCGTAGTCGTCGTCGTCGTCGTCGTCGTACGTCTGCGTCGACTGATTTGCCAATGAAGACTCGCCACCCAATGAAAAAAATCCTCCCCGTTCACGAGGGTCGACATTACGATGGATTATACAGTTACTTTTATTCGCTAGTTTTGCAACAAAAAAAAAAAATTGAGAAAACGAAAAGAAAAAGGCAACAGCAAACAAACGCCCGACGGATAATTGAACCCGAGCTGTCTTTCTCTCTTCCTTTCTCTCTTTCTTTTCTTTCTCTCTTTCTTTTCTTTTCTTTTTATTCTTTATTTTATTTTTTTTTTTTATATATTATTAACCGTCCAGTAGTATTTTCTGCCTCGTAGTATATCTTCTCTTATTTAACCTGATAAGAATAGTATACGAATTTTAAATATTAACATACGTTGTAAGTTTAACGTACATCGCCGATTACTAAATCGGCTGGCTAGACATCTCATTCCTAGAAATAGCTTATTTAGAAAACGTCTTTGTCTATTGGAAATTGCTGCGAATAATTAGGAACGATCAATATTTCGTGGCACCAATTCCGACGTTTTAAGCATCGTCTTTAATAAAATGCGTGTTAACTGCCGTTATCTAATTAATAGCGAATCGCTCGTCGACTGTACAAATAATATTTATAATTTTGGAGCACTTATAATAGTACCGTTGCTCCAAGCACTTCATGAACATTAATATTTATATTGATATACATATATCGTATACCGAATAAATTATTTTTAGTCCAAAAGTGCCTTTTAATATTTTTATATGCGTTTCAGCGTGTAATTATGATCTCAGAAAGTGGATTGCTCGGTCGTACGAAAAGATTCTATACAAATGAATCGCATTTAGTAATATTATAAAATATTACGTTGGTTATTGGGCTTCGTAAACTTAAATACATATGTGTAAATACTCGTTGTCAGATATCTCGATACTGATTTTTCTCTCTTTCAACGTATTTTAACACATACAATAATAAAATTGACTCGTTCATTACATATATTAAATTTATTATTTCTCTGGCGTTATACAATTTCTTTTAATTTTTTTATACATCTTCTCGCTCGTTAATGGTTTCTTATTATTAACTTGTTGTGTACTATTAATATATTAATTATTATAATTTGAATGTTCTTGAATAGAACTTAGCGAGCCGAATGTATAATAGAATATTTTTTTTAAACAATAATGTAGCACAATAAATAAAATGTTCGATGCGGTAAAAAAATGTATGATTTTTTTTAAGAACGTATAAAAAATATTATATAAAAATTGTAAAGGAGCTGAAACAAGTAATAATAGAGTTTTTTTTTTCAAATAAAAATTTAAGCGTCCCAATAACTAACCAAATAAGTTCGAAATGCTTGGTTTAGTTTAATATTTCATTTTTATTTACAGTAGTAAAAATTTTTTTAGAATAATTATTAATAAACAAATTTTTATCACATATACGTAAGCTGTAAGTCATATATCGCCATTGTTTTCACAACATCAACGTGAATTGAGGAAAAACATAAAGTTTTAGGTAAATAAAAATGTTTATTAAATTGTACAAATAAAACTATCTTTAAAAGCGGCTCTGCCTGTAATGTACTTCATAATATTAATAACTTTCTTATTTAACTTTGATGTTTCACATCTATTACATTGTGTTTGTTGAAAATAACTAGGAAGAATGGAATTGTAGATGGAATTAATATGTATTATTATAGACTTCGTAATACTATGGAAATTTAATGTTTCTTAAATACGTGTGTACTGATTTAAACTAAAGTCAAATGAAATATATTTGAGCAATTATTCTACGTTTTATTTTATATTACGATTTCTTTGTTTGTTAAATACATACTGCGTTTACCAAATTTCTTACAAATACATGTTGTTACAATCTGATACAATACGATCTATTATATTCCATTAATATTATATAAAGCGATAAAACTTTGGCGAATTTATTGAGTATGATCGATTTATGTAATAACAATCGTAATAACAAACATCTGTAATTAATAATGTACGATAATTGAATGATTTTCTCACTGGCAAATGTATCGAAGAAAATAAATTCATTGCGTATAAATTTGTAGTGTAACTAAAATAGATCGCATATCGCGAAATGATAAAAATCAGGTTGATAAATGTAAATTCTTTGGTCTCCAAATAAAAGATACGATCTACATAAGTCACTACAAAATTCAATCTTGATATAATATTAATTGGATAAACTAAATAACTCAAAGACTGAGAATTCGATTCTTCGGCTATGACCTTATTAGAAACGATAAATTGCTTTGGCAAAGCAATTGGAAAAGTCATCTTTATAAATGACTTTGCCAAAAATAACATGATTCTGATTGTTAAAAAAAAAACATTTACATATACGTATATATAAAATCACGGCGAATAACTTAAACGTTTATAAGTTTTAAAGAAAAATTACTTACTTACCTAATTATTGAAGATGGCACTTATTGTCTAAACTAAATTATAGTACGAGTAACACGAGTATTTAAGCTAAAAATAATTTAAAAGATTTAAAAGACTACAGGATTCTAAAAGGTAAAATATATCCGCAGTACATTTGAATAATGGAATAAACGATAATCCACTATAAAAGGCTTTTTTCAAATAACATTCTTTAAGTGAAATTCAAACAATAAAAATTATACAGAAAAACAAAAGATTAATGTAAGAATAAATTATAATAATTTTTTCTAATTACTTTCGTAGTCAGTACTTTATTTTTATTATAATATTAGAATACTTATCAGTTTTTTTTTGTAATATGATGATTTTTCAACTTTTTGTCATTACACAATAATTGATTATATCATTTGTTTAAAGAAATATTAATTCAAATTATTATTTAAAATATATAATATGCCAAGTCTTATCAGTCCTTTTCTGCTTTCATACAACAAATGATTTTTAAATGCTTTCAAAGGATTTTTATTGTAATTGATATTTCACTGTAATCAAATTCGGAGGGCAGATTACAAATAGTTAAAATTCATCTAGAAATTACCGACATCTGTCGGGGAATTCGAAAATTCAATACCTCTGAATCATGCATATTATATTCTAAAAATGTTGTTAAACTACATTTTTATTTACATAAATAATACTTATTTAATTTTTGTCTTATTGATAAATACAAAAAATAAAATATACTTTATTTCGAAAACATTAATAAAGAGAATTATTAATTTATAAAGAAAAATAGCGTATTAATTGAAAACATACTTCGTGTTTTATTCAAAATATTAATAATATTAATTATATTCATATAATAAATAGTTTTGAAAAAAAGTAAATATTTCGGCTTTTATTTATAGAAATAATAACACTGTAATACAATTACATATCTAAAATATTATTCAATCTTGAAACTGTATGATATTAATATAATTTATTGTGTGAACATAATCTTTTCTCAATAATCATTAATTTAATTGCTGTTATTTTATTTTTGTAACTTTTTGGCTGGTCCTCTTACCTAAAAATATAAATTAATATTAAATATAATAAATATTATTAAAATACAATCATCATCTTTATTGATAATATTAGTATACGTGTAACACTTACTTTTTCAATTCGTTTTCGTAATGGATGTCAACTATCCTGAAAGAAATTCTCTAAGCAACAGTTCTACAGTCAATGTCGAGCACAAAACTAAAATAAAAAAAAAAAATGAAATTTATTCTCTTCAATTAATAGTATTTATTTTCTCATTCTTTCATGCAGTATTAATAATTTTACTTTGATTAAAATGAAGAGTAATAGATTATATATTATTTTATAAATAAAAAAAATGAAGTTACCTTTATCAGAAATTTTATCAACTGACAGTACAATAGCATCTAAACTGTCTAAGGCTTCATCAAAAAGATTTTTCCAAAATATATGACATGCAGATTGTTATAATTAATTTGGGATTTTCAAATAAACTGTAATATAAAGAGTATGCATAAGAATAAGTTAATAATATTTATATATTCAATAATATTTATAGATTGTACAAACCTCATTCTCATAAGAGCCTTTCATTTTATAGAAAAATAAAAGTAAGAAAATCTAATATAATAGCTGCATTTGGTTTTAATACGTAATTGAATAAATTTACTTTGAATGCTTCATATTCTTTTTACGCTCAAAAGCATTTTTCTTAAAATATTTTGCAAGCCTTCTATTACCAACATCGCTTAAGCAAAATGTTCCTTATAGGTTAACTTTGTTTATGTATAAAATACTGATTCACACCTTCGAGTTTTAATCTTATTTGAAAACAAGGAGTTATTATAACTCTTATCGATAACAAAGCATCCATTGTTATATCTAGATTGACAATTTGAAGATTGAAATATTTTTAAAATTTTAAACTCCAATATTACCTGTAGAAATAACAAAATCAACCTCTGACGGAGTTCGGCCATCTGGTGTTAAAAAATCAAATTTGACGGTTCTTTAGGAAAATGTTTTTATTTACCTGTTGAATGTCATTGGCTTATAAATTTTCTTTTTTCATTTGCCTCCGCAGTACAAAGAATTTACGACTTTTTAAATATCGTATATGTTACGTGTTTTGCAGCATTTGTAATTGAGGACATAAAATGTAAACGAAGGGTAAAATTTAATATTAAGGTTACATATTGTGCTTTTGATTTCTAAATATGCATGTAAAATAAATATTATTCATTGAAATACAATAAATAAAATCAGAAATTAATCGCTATTACAGAATGGAAATGCTCAAGGAATAATTAATACTGACGTTTATCTAATACGATGGTAACAATACAATTATTTACTTTTGTTATGTTAATTGTATTTTTATGTTAACATTTGTTTAAGCAATTTTATTACATCGAAAATTCAATATTCATTAAATCTTTTCAATCATCAAATTAACATTATTATTGAAAAGAATTTTGGTTCTGAAACTATAAAAATTAATCAATGAATAAATAATAAACAAAATTTTGAATTAAAAAATGTCATTAGAAAGTTGATTGTAAATATAATAAATTACATTTTTTCATACTTAATATTTTAGAAAGCTGGTGATTAGAACAAAAGGAAATGATGGAAAAATATCAAAAATATAAAAAGAAGATCTATTTCAATCGCTTTAACGAATGACTAATTACCAGAAGATTATTATTGGATTGAAAATTGTCTAGGTGTTTCAGAAAGCCAAAAATGAGAAATAAAAAAAAAACAGATATATCAACATTTTTATGCAAAATAATAAAATAGTAATGTTTTTACACCATGTAAAAAATATTTTGCTCTTCATTGACAGTTCGTGTAGCTGGCTTCAAAAAATTAAGTCTACAAATTAAATCTGTAAATAAAACAGAAAGAGTAAGAAATGTTTTTTTGTTAAAGAAATACAAAAATGAATAGTATATAGATATGGACATAATTACCTTAATTTTATTTTCATCTATTGATATAGCTTATTCATACATATTTAAATTAATCCAATTATTGGTAATGATACATTTAAAGAGATATTTTATTTTTAAAGTTATCAAATATTGGATGAAATACAATATCAGACCCTATATACATGTGCGTGTGACCTGTGTCTTTAAATATTTGAAATCGATTCGTTGATATTCCAAAAATCTTTTAGTTTAATAATACCAGTAGGCAATATGTAAATCAAATTAAATTTAATAGTAAAAGATAAATTTTCTGATTCTTTAATATATAAATTTCTCTGTAGGATGCGTGCAGTAAAGAGCAAACATATATTCTTGATATCAGAATACATTTGAACTCCTCAAGACTTTAGAAAGGGCTTGCAGAACATATATATCTATATACTTTAATAAACATAACAAGACGAAAACAAAAGGTAAGGTAAAGATATTATATTAGAAATAGCTTGCTGCAACAATCAATATTGGTATGTATACTTGAATTGAAGTACTATATAATCAATGGTATTAATGAATGATTCTAGTAGTATAATTAAGTAATAAGATTAATATAATTATACTAACTTTTTATCAGTAATCTTAATAGTAGGTTTGGTGATTTTTTTAATTGATGTATTATAAAAGAGTTTTATTCCACCATCAAAAGATCAACTATTTCTAAATCTCTTGTAAAAGTATAAAACATATCAATAATCTTACAAAATAAGGATTTTCAAAAATATACTAAACCTTAAACGAATACTTTATCATCACAATTAAACCGAGAAATGTTAAGAAATATTTGTTTTTAAATTTTTTAAGTAAACTGAATAAATTATATTTTTTGTATTAAAAAGTTTATCACAAATATACCATAGATATTCATTTTACAATAAAATCCAGCTTAAACAGCTATTCTTATGAATTAAAAGATATAAATGAACTGAACAGTATAAAATGTATCACATACTTGTATAAAAATAATTAAAAAATTTATATAATTAAAATTGATAGGTTTTCCTTTTAATAATATGGAGCACTGGTCGCCACAGACTTTATTTCTTGTACATCATAGAGACTTCGAACGTATTCAGTAAAGCCCAGAACGCTATAAGGTGCGAATTTCTCTATCCATTCCGAATCATGACGTATTTGCAGTAAATATTCTTTTATTTTATTAACAACATTGGCTGAAAATTAAACAAAATAGAATATAATGCACTTGTAAAAAAAAAAAAAAAAAAAAAGAAAGAATACAACTAATAAATTGTTTAAAAAAAATTCTTACTCGACATTTTCTTATTAACCATAATAGGATACGGCGGCAGTGGTCCTAAACTGCTTAAAATATGAAGAGAATAAACACCTGGTAGGGATTTTCGGTGAAATCGTATCACAGGCGATTCTAATATGCAAACTTCAACTTGCTTTCCTGCTACCATCTGTAGTGCTGATACTTGGGAGTGTGCATCTAAAAATCATTAATTTCTATAAAATGTTTTCGTGATATACTTTACGAAGAAAATCGCAAAATATATGCGATCGCAATCAATAATTGATGGAGCTGGATTTAGCCGTTAGGAAATTACCTAGAGTATTGCCAAAAAAGGATGGACCTTCTCCCTTGGCTCGTAAGTGATTGAATAACAATGTCGCTGCTCCAACTGCTCTTCTTCTGTCCGGTAAAGCGCATCTATGACCTCGGAGATCCATTATATTCTTAAGAATAAAAGCATTATTTTTATTAAACCTACATTGCTTTCAAACGCTAAAGAGATTTCTACGTAAAGAAAAATTATCTCTTAATACTTCAACGTGCGGTGCTCGATCTGTTGCAACCACGACATCGGCATAAACACCTGGTGAGAAGCTTTTGTTTAAGCGATGCTCAAAAACAAAACTGATCGGTAGTAAGTTTCCGTCCTCCCACTGTTCGCCAGCTGGTAAAATTGCTAAATTAAAAGAAGAAGAAAAAAAATAATAATAATACATCTACGTATTAATTAAAATATTTATTAAATAGACGTTTCAGAAATTTGTCAAAATAACAAAAAAAAAGGCACGAATTTAACGATGAAGATTTTTTTGCAAAGTCTCATAACAATTACTATAGAAATAACTATATTGAGATCGTATTGAGAACGTATTGAGATCAAAAGGAGACAATTCAATTGTCAGGGTAACGTTATAAAAAAATCTGCAAAATTTTAATTAAAGGTGAGGTGAGGTGAGGCGAGGGTTTACAGATGAAGGTATTGATATTGATGGTGAAGGTGGTCGGATATACATGTAGAGGGATCATTAATTAAAATGATTGTCGATCCCAATGGAAGGACGAAGCCAATAAAAGTAATAATTTGTCGTACCGATATCCGTGACATCCTTCGCCACGGGCCTGTCGTATCTCGACTCGTGTATGAGAACCACTGCTCTGCCAGTAGCCGCTTCTATGGCTTCCGCAAGAACGTCGAAGAGGCCTATCGGCAACGACGGCACTAGATGAGTCGCCAGTACTATCGGACGACCCTCGAGGTCGGGTGTCGGCAGCGGGGGTCGCGTACGGGGCACCGCCGTCCTCACCGGCTCGTACTTTACCTAGGACAAGCACGTTATCAGATTCCGACAGACACCGAGGCTTTTTTCCTTACCACCCGCCCTCTAACAACCCGTTGGCCAGTTTATTTTTAATATTAATCTCGAGCTTAGCTAATTATTAGTCCCCACCCCCGTTCAATCTACCTGTACACATGGTAGTACATTCAATATAAGTAAGTGAGTAAGTGAGTGAGTAAGCGAGGAAGCGAGCGACGTTATGATTATCCAGACGTTTTTTCAAATGGCAAACCCGTCCTCGTTCGTTGTCATCTTTACCGATACGCACGCAAGAGACATTATGCCGAAGCTACGGTAGGAGGGGGGGGGAGGGGAAAAAAAGGCTCGGTAGTCCTTCCGTAAGAAGGATCCTCAGTAAGAGCACAACGACACTTTGAATATGCTGAGTTTTCGAATGCGTGTAGCGAGGTTCTATTATAATAAAACTTATTTGAGGTCGTCGGCCGACATGGGTGGAGAGCTTCGGCCGAAAGCTGGATATCTTCGATAGAAGAACTTGCCTGCACGTCCATTTACGAGATTATTTCAGACAAGTGGACGACCGCCTGAACTATTATTATTATTATTATTATTATTATTGCTCCGGGAAAGTTCGTTTCACCCCCCAACCCCAATAACCCCAATAACCCCAATAACCCCTCCGACGCCTTATTTTATCTTATTTTATTTTATTTTATTTTATTTTATATATATATATATATAAAAATCGAGGCAGGAGGAAAGACGTGTGACGTGCGCTCACTCGCTTGACCACTCGCAACCTGAATCTCTACGCCTGAATGACAGTAAGGACATCTAGAGCCAGACTACGTAACGTATTATCTTGTACCCGAGAGGGCCGCCATGATTATTTAAATCGTTGGATTCATGGCGTTTCTTGGAATATTTAAACCGATCTCTCTCTCCCTCTCTCTCTCTCACTCTCTCACTCTCGCTTCTGCTCCTCCTTCGATCCTAGATAATACAACGACGCAGTCCGGCTGTTATTTTTCCTGTTAGTCTCGTGTCCGGGAGAGAATGTCTCTTCTGGTCTATTCTACCTCTTTTAACTCTTTTAAAACGAATTCGTAATAACGCCGTAAGATGAAAAGGAAAAGGCGAACCTCGTAAGCAGACTCGCTTATAATATATCTATCGGCCTCGCTTCCACGTCCATTCTCCATCCAGCCGTTCTCTACCTTTAAGCTCTTCTCCGTCATTATCTCTCTCTCTCTCTCTCTCTCTCTCTCTCTCTCTCTCTATCTCTCTCTCTAACTGCTTTTTACGTCAACACTTTGGACTTTACGGCCAATCCGCTTTCTAATGTTATAATTTAAACGTAACGCGAGTAGAACGCGACGCGTTCGATTCGGCGTTTAAAACTATACTAAAACTATATTACTATTCGAAATCGACCGGAAGCTTGTAAACAAAAAAGACATTACGAGTGCAGAAGCGGTGTTATTGTTCAGCAGACGATGAGCTCATTAGAAACAATTTCATTCAACGCAATCTCACGAACTTATTACTTTACAGCTTACCCACCATTCGTAAGGCTATAACAATAGCAATAACAATAATAATAACATAATAATAACAACAACAACAACAACAACAACAAAAACGGTAGTAGTAGTAGTAGTAGTAGTAGTAATAATAATAATAATAATAATAGTAATAATAATGAAAATGAAAATACAATCTACGGCGCTTCGTTACAGCATTAAGCTTATCTTTACGAAGCTCGTTTCGTGCCAAGTCTCTAAATATTTAGCAAATAATTGGATAATTTATTTAACGTCAGCTTCTCTAATGGTTTTCCTTTTTATTCCTATTGACAAAAAATTTTGTTTTTACGCAAAAGAAAAAGGTTACATCGCATGTTAAACTTGACAGTTCGTTTGCATTATTAAGTATTTAAGATATTATCGAAAATATCTGTACAATGCAAGTGATATATTACGGAAATTAAGGTAAACTTACTTTACAGTTATTCCTGAACAATAAGACTATTGAATTCTTTAAGAAAATTCGACATAACAATGTCATGCATCAATCAACGCTGTACATACCAAGATTAGAAATCAGACTACGTTAAACTTATTTTAATAATAAAAACCTAAACTACGGCAAAACATTCAATAATACACTGTCTTATAAAAAAAAAAAAGCCATCGTTCTACATTTCGTAATAAATTTAGTTTTATTTATAGTAAATAGGATACGCTTGTAACACCCGCTCCATACAACTTTATCATTTAATTCAATGAATTTAATAACTTACGAAGACTAAGATTGTAATCGTCTTTTATGTCTTCTTTATTTTAGTCTATATTCTTTACGTGTATTTAAAATGAAGAATTTTAAGAAGACACTTGTACTTTCAAACAGGTTCAGTGAATGCGGTATATATTTAAATGTATTATTGTATAAAATTACTTCACATCCGCATTAAGAATGATTATTTCGATTTTATTGTAAACATTTGCCTTATCTTCTACCGCTTAAGCTATATTTCTATTAATTAGGGGTCACACTGCAGGTAAAAGGTAAAATTGCTTCTAAATCTAAAAATAGCCTTACGTACAAAGTTTTTTTTTATTTTTTTTTTTTAAATATACCTAAAAAAGTAGTATTGTAATCAGTTTATGAAACTGTTAATGTAATTGCATAAGAACCGTACACGCGTACGATTATACTAATTAAGGTCTATAAACGCGTACGTAAGAAATTTATGAAAATGCGAAACAGAAATGACTATTTACAATCAAAGTATTGGCCAATCGCAAATACTAATATCGCTATTTAATATAAATTTTCCAATGTTTTCACGATAAGCCTAATCGCAATCCAAACGTATAAGGCACTTTTATTATATTGACTGTATTTAACTTATCGATACATTAAAATTTGATTGTTTTAAACCAATCACGTTCATTTTCGAGGATTTAAAACATTATGAAATAATCATTCACTAGGTTCGACAACAAAGTAAATTGTATAATAAATAAATGGCGAAATAGATAAAAATATTAAAAATCAATCTTACGGATTGTTCAATGACGGGGATTTTCTTGGGCTTTTCAAGAATCGCCGTTTTCTCGACTACGCGTTGCTGATTATCTTTAATTAAGGCATTATTATTGTCCTCGTTTTTTCCTAAATCGGTTTTCACTTCAGGTTTCGATGCGATTATTTTGATTTCATTAGAACTCATTGCCGAGACAATAGCAACCTTCGTCTCGTCAACTTTTTTTGGCAGCGAACATCTCTTGTACTCTGTAGTGACTTGATTGGAACGATATCCATTTTTATCCATTTTTCAACTATTTAATTCTTGATTCCCGCTTGGATCTTAGAATAAAGGCAATAAATCAGTTTATAATAATAATAATAATAATAATAATATGATATATTTATTACAAAATAGCTCAAAATAACAAAAGTATTAAATAAGATACATTATCCGTATTTACAAAAATACGTTTAACTTACCTGTTTCAAAGAACAGAAGACTTTAAATACGTATTATTATTACTTTTAATGCAAAAACATAACTAATTAGGCTCTAGTATTTTGTAAAAATTATTTGTATTCAAGGCGCTTGTTTATGACTATTAATTATCAAAATAATGAAAGAAAACAAATGTGAGGCTTAAATTAATTTATCAATTTGTGTAAACAAAATACGAATGATAAAATGAGTTTTTTTTTTTTATGTCGTCAATTAATCGAGCTGCGTTAATCATACAGTCTTTGTAAATATTAATAAATCAAAGGGTATTCATTACAGAGGATTTTTGCACGGAAGCGGATAAATCGCTTTAATATCGGCATAACTTCCGAAGAAATTTCTATCGATCGCGATTAATGTTTTCAGCTACAAATTTTATCGGCGGAGACGCTCGCTCCCTTATACAATTATTAAAGACCGGTATAATAATTAATCGTATGAAAGAACTCGCGATAAAAAAAAGTCTATGCTTATAACGCAGACTCTATTCAATTGGAAATTGTATTATTACACACACGGAGCGTACTATTTGAATGGAAATCGAAAGAAATTTAATTATACTACGGTCGGCTCTCGGATCTAGTTTAATCCTCTACCGCGTGTGAGTAATCGTAAAACATTATATTAAGCGTTGGAAAATGATATATGCGAGTCGGAGGAAGAGGACGGAACATGAGCATGGGTCAGAGCGGCGAGCGAGAGGAAAGAAGCTTGGTCAGGGAAAAAAACAAAAAATAGAAGAAGAAGAAGAAGAAGAAGAAGCAGCAAGGAGAGAACGAACAATCGCAGATAGATAGATAGAGAGAGAGAGAGAGATTTAGTCGTTACCTATAAAATTGCAAGAGAGAGCGTCGAGGCGAGGCGAGTCGAGTCGTGAGACGTAATCTTGGTGATTACGTTGGCCAGGTATGATTGGTAACGGATCTTGATCCAGAGGCGAAAATATGCCAGGATGTCAGGAGAATATGGCGACGCGGCTTTCGCTGAAGAAGTAAGTCGCAGCCGGTCTCTTTCTTGAGCCTCGTCATTCTTTCTCATACTTTTATCAGCGAACAGAAGGAAGACACTCGTTGAACGCGTGACGCTTACGTGCATGATGTACTCGAGCGGCCCTCCTTTGCACTTGCTCGATGCTCGATATTAATGAGAGGCGGCCGATAATTGCGCGGGGGGGGGGAGACAATCGCCCCGTCATAATACGCTCTTATCTATTCACTCATTGTCTATCTTTGGTAAAAGCTCGATCCTCGGCATTGACTCCCTCACTCGCTCGACACACCGTGGCTATCGCACTTTATCACCTCGAACCGTGTGGTCGAACCCCTCGTCCTGTTTTCTACGGGGCTGGATACGCAGCGAGTCCTCCATTCGAATACGAAAGACCGAATTCAAACTGTTTTCTAGTTGAGAATTATTAATTACCTGCGGCCAATAACGTACTCCCGCGCTTACTTACATTAGCGAGGGTCCTGATGGTCGTACGCGGGTGTACCTTAAAACATAAATTCAACAAGGGGATGGTTTACCGCGGCTTGTCGCGGGCCTAAGTCTATGACGGCCTTGCTGGATGTAGAAGATGCCAGGTGTAGGTGAGTGGCCCCAGGGTCAGTTGTTCGTTCCCGGGCGCAGCGCCGAGCGTTGACCGGCGAGCCTTGCAAACGGACGAAAGTCCCACCGACCGGGAAGTCGGCCGATGCGGAGGTTCGCCCGTGCGCACGACCCGCCAACGTCGTCCTGTCCACCTTTCGCCGGAGGAGCTCCTCGCGGCTCCTGCTCTCCCGATACCTTCCTTTTTTTTTTCCTCTTCTTCTTCGCCTTGGGGGTCCCGAGGCACAAGCGGCGCTCGATCGTGTCCCCGGCTCGACGGCTCCCGCACCTCCCGCCCGTCGCCGCTACGCCCTTGCCTCCCTTCCATTCATGACGTCGAGAGCAGCGGCAACGACGCGCTGATTTATATATATAAAAAAAAAAAGCCAACAGGTGCTCGCCGCGGGCATTTCCCGCCTTTCACCACGCGAGCGATAAAGCGGCAGCTGCGAGCGGAATGCGCGCGTCTTGATCTTACTTGCGATCGCGTCCCTCCGTCCCTCCGTCGCCAACCCCCTGAAACGCTTATATTAGCGCAGGATCGTCTGCGCTAGTGCTCGATAGGATTCCATCAGCCGGCTGGGTAATCGATTGAGGCTCATCCACTGACGGCCTTCCCTTCGGTTTCATTACCCTGAACAGATAAGAGGTCGGGTAATAGAGCGTGTTACGCGCACCCCGTGACCAAAGCTTACCACGGCTACGGCCACACGGAGCCGCTAATTACTTTAACGCATCTACGACACGGCAGTTCGCGTGTTGGGAAGCAATGCCCGCAAAAGGGCAGAGGACCGCTTTTACTCTTAATAATTGACGGATTACTATTACGAGGTATGATTATCGCCTGGCCAATACTTACCGCAACTATTGAATCTCAAAAAATATACAACAGCTTCGTGTTCCAAGAGTACCTCAAGACTCCTCAGCGCGTCTAAACCTTTTTTTCTCCTTTCTTATTGACATTGTTATTGTCGTTGTTGTTGTTGTTGTTGTTGTTGTTGTTGTTATTACAAAGGCGGACTTATGTCATTACCACGTACAATGATTAACGTGTTATCCCAATTCAGCATATCGATTATGAACATCGATACTTTATTTAATAGCTCTGGCTTCACTGGAGTGTAATAAATCATTTATAATGTATCAATTCATCGAAAAAGAGCAAGAAAAGTTACGTGATACATTAGTAACGCGAGTCTAACTAACATAAATAGTCGGCGGCTCGAAGCCTGTAATCTTACTTGCACGTGTAAGTTCAAATGAATAGATCATTAATTTTACGTGTTCACTTCAATAAATACTGTTAATAATCTACTGTTTTAGACAAATGTCTATAAATACGAATAAGATTTTCATTGGAATTCCAGGAGGAATGATTTTTTTTTTTTTGTAAACAGTGCATTTGTTAGTGCACAAGTTTTGTTTAATACGTGTCTAAAAATTTTTTCTTGTCATCTTATTAGTTTATATCAATTATTTAGAATAAAAACATCGAGTACAAGCTGTCATTTAGAAAATCTATTCATTCTATATCAATATATATATATATATATATAATCATTGCTGAAAAAGCATTTAAGAACGACTACCGCAGAGGCTGAAAATAAAAAAAAAGCCTCCGTGAATTTACCTCGAACGTAATAAATAAATATAATTGTTTTTTGTTGTTTAGAACCCATTTTCTTAATTTCAATGAAATAAGAATTAACATTATACGTTCGCACGATAAATAAATTCATTATTTCGAATTGAAATTTTACTTTATTATTATCACTGTAATTATCATTATCGTCGTCGTCGTCGTCGTCGTCGTCATCGTCATCGTAGTCGTCGTCATCGTCATCATCATTATTATTATTAATTATTATGCCTATTAAAGAATCTTAAATGATTTGATATATTGAAAATCAAAGATCAATAAAAAATCTCTCATTGCTCTCAAATCAATGACGATTTAGTGTAAGAATAATAATGTCTTCCGTTATGAATAAATTGACAGACGGAGGGTCGGCATAAATAAAGTACCAAGTATATTTTATCTTAATTTTTATTAGACTCGTTTCGAAGGGAATATTTGGGCGTAAAAAGCTTTTATATTCACCGCGTCGTGAGCACGTTATAGAGGAAATAACATCGACATTTAATACGAAAAGTCTTTGGGATGTAATAATTCCTCAACAGCTCTTGTATAAAGCAATGTTTTTCAGAAATTCCCCTAGTTCTAATATCCGAAAAATCGATTGTACGAAGAGAGAGAGAGAGAGAGAGAGAGAGAGAGGATTCGTTGGATCGCCGTTACTTGCTTTGAAAATCAAGCGAGCCGCGCGCAAAGAAAAGGATCTATGTACGAGTAAGCAGCAGAACCGGCGGTAATACGTTCTTATAACGAAGAAATGAAAATGGCTTTGCGGGGGAAAAGGGGGTGTGGGGCGAGGGAGGAGGGAACGTAATTCAATGAAAGTGCCAAAGTCGCGGAGGAGGATTTCCTTTGGCGATTAGCGCGAGGCTCGGACAATGTCGAATTTATCCTTGGCTACGAGTTTCAGGATAAGCAATCTTTATGTTCTGCGATGTAGAGTATAAATCATGGCCTGGCTCCTCGGAAGTCTACGCATACTCTTTTTAACGCTCAGATCGAATGCTTTCCAGCTTCTTATCTCTCACCGAGCGGCTCGCGATAAATTTCAAATCGCCTCCGAAAGAGTATTTTATATTATATTATATTATATTATATTATATATTATATTATATTATATTACATTGTATTACATTGTATTCTATCATATTACATTATATTATATTATAATATATTATATTAAACAAAAGCACCGCTAGATGTTTGACCGTTTGCTGAAAAAAACGCTTCTACATATAGAAACTATGGACCTCGCTTCGCTCACTGCTTCAAAGATCGTTTTTAATGCTCCTAAACTTGAAATTTATAAAGTTTATTAATTAAAATCATAAAAACCGTGGAGTTTTACTCGCTGGGACCCAGTTGCGCTGGGACCGCTATTGTTTATACTTTTATTTTTACACGTACACTGCGGACAATCGTATTTCAGCAGCGTAAAGCTAAAGTTAGAATTTAAATTTTATAATTTTTTTTGCTCTCTGCCGTCGTTTATATGCACATAATTTTCAATTCTGTGGCTCAATTCTATAACGATTCGAGCGCACTAAAATTTCTAAAACAATCTGCAACAAAGAGATTGTTTCGAAACCGTTAAAAAAACTGATAAATTCATAATGTGCAATTAGGGCCGATATCGTCTACTATAATTTATTATTTAATAATTGTGACGTCACGAGTAGAACGGCAGAACAAAGGTAGGTTAAAAACGTTGAAGAAAGCAAAGCCGAGAATGTCAAATAGCGAGTCTTTAAAAAATATCGAAAACATCGTAAATAATTTATATATGTCCCAGTAAAGCGTAAATTTCTTCAAGTACGTTTAATAAAATTACATACCTTTAAACTAATGTTTGATTTTTCTTATATAGTTGACCGTACGGTTAGTTATTCACCGCTATATGGTTTTCAATTTTATATTCTTTCTAATAGTATTGATATAATAACAAAATGATTATTTTAGCACGACATGAAAAACAAAGAAATCGATAACCGTATTTATCCGACTTAAGCGATCGAATGTATTGTAAGTATGATCGAATATTCGGCGTAAGTGCGAGAAGAGGTTTTAAAAAAATACCTTAGGCGGTTTTGCATAAACGAGCGCATCACAAAATGAAGTATCGAGGAAGATTTCTGTGATATAGTAGTATTTCCTTACGAAATTGAATGATTTGTTTTGAAATAGGCAAAATTGTTGTCACGTCAACGCTGAATTATGTCATTCATATTTATAAATGAGATGTTAACTTCTTTCGCACGCCCGATACTCACGTCACATGTGCGAATAATGTGTTTATACTCACTTCTAATATAAGAAATTAAGATCGAATCGAATATTCAAAACAACTTTAATATTATTTATGCACGTTTGCGGATATTAATTACCAACAACCAACGGAATGTCATTTATTTTACCAGAAATCATTCATTTCTCGAATGACAATCTTTGTTCTATTCAAAATTAGATTTTTCATGTTTTCGCTTTGAAAAAGTAAATATATATATAAATTTCTATTACGTTTCACATAAATAATTTTTAATTTCACGTTTATCGTAAACAATAGCGTTTGCATTGCTCGCCACGTTTTAAACGAATATCATTGAACGACGATCGCTCATTATAGATTATCCTTTGTTTTTCAAATACAATTTTATAAATAAAATGTGCTCGATGTAAGTGCCCGAAAGAATTGGACAACCGCGAAAATCCGCATTATATTTCGATATCAATAAAGATGAAATACTTCCAGATAAATAATAAGAAGCAAACATCATTATTATTAGTAAAACCAGAGGGTAGTGATTTTTATTTAACAATTAGACGGTAAGTTACGAGCGTTTCTACTTTTAATTTTGCCATTTGTAATATTTATTAGTATCCGCAGCGGAGTTCTAATTTATTAAGGAAATATATGTGTCTCGCGTGTATATAGAGAAGATGTAAGGCTAATAAGCGATGGGAAGACGTTTAATATTACGCTTAGAGAAATATTAGAGGAATTTGACGTATTTATCTGGACGACGAAACTATCGGTCATTGTAATTACGAGGGTGTCAAACGCGTTATATCTGCTGCTGCTACTGCTGCTGCTGCTACTGCTGCTACCGAATCACAGAGCACATGACACGAACGAAAGCGGAACTGAGTGGAACGAAGTGGGTCACTGCCAAGACGTTTTCTATCTTTTTTGAATAGCTCTTGTGTCAAGTCCACCACTTGAAATACCGTCCTCGTTGGCTTTTCGAGCCTCCAAAACTCTTCACAACATTTGGCCACATTTTCCATTGTGTGCTTAGAATAAATACCACCTTTCTTCTTTTTATACGTGTAGGTAATAAACTTTTTTGGTTCCTCAATCCGTTGCTGACTAGGATTGCCGAAAGAACAACATCAGTGTCGCTCCGTAGCTTCAGGGTTTTTGCGAAATTCACGAACTTTGTAACCGACGAACTGTACGAACGCGCGATGCAAAGGAAATACATTTTTTACATTACACGGCACGAGGTGAAGTATCTTTAGAGAGAGAGAGAGAGAGAGAGAGAGGGAGGGCGGGGGTCTTATCATTCGCAAGCTACTAAAATTCTCGAAAAATTGCTTGCCTCGTATAACACGCAATTAATTTTAATGCGATACTTTTCATTTGATAATTATGAATATTTACTTTTTCTAGCTAATCTGTTAATTGGCGTTAATTATATTTATCTACATCGCTTAAATATTCCAAAGAGTTAAGAATTAAATTATCGAAATAATATATATATATATATATGGCAAAGTCAGGATCCGCGTTTTATAATAATTAATAAAAATTATTATAAAAACGAATACAATTATTATTCCGATAACTTTAAAAAATTTTTCACTCGTCAAAACGTTATGGGCAACCATGAACGTGAGAGCTGCGTGATGACGGAAATCTTGGTTTTAAAACCAAAATATTCTCTCTCACTAATATTAAATTGTAAGCATCTCTAATTCCGTAAATTTGTAAAGAATTACGTACTTTATTGACGGTGGAATATGCTATTTAAATTCTGATTAACATTTCCTCAAGGTATTCAAGTCTTATGAATTCGCAAAAAAAAAAAAAAAAAAAAAAAAAAAAAAAAAAAATTCGAAATTTACAATTGTAATGAAGCCTAATCATCATAATACTATATCTACATATTAAATTTAACTGCTTTTAAATGACTCGTCGACTTAATATTTTAAAATAAAGACCAAACGATTCATTAAAAAATTCTTAAAATTTTGCTGAGTTCATTACTCTAAAGTTTTTGCAAATGCCCGTGATTCAATAATGAATGGCCAATGTCAAAAGCACCTACACAAATATACTCTATTTGTGTACATATTAATTTTAAAATACTATTTGTTAATTCGACGATGCCCGACACAAGCAGACGACTTTGCTTACAAGTTAATAAAAAAATTCCTGCGATAGTTTTTTTTTTCTCTTTTTTTTCTTTCTTTTTTTCTTTTTTAACGTAAATTAGAATATTATTTTTAACGTTCGAAGGATAATCGAACGATTGCAAAATACTTTTACAACTCTCACTACTGATCCTTACTGACCGATTAAATAACAAGTTATAATAATAAATAGGCGAGAGCGTGTTTTTTTTGTTTTATTTGTTTAAATATTCTATGGAATAAAATAACGTCGCTTCAATGTCTATACCGATTAATTATAAATAGCGGACCGATAATAACGATACGCGTGCACGTATGATTAATTATCTCAACACATTAATTAAGTAAGTACTCGTTAAGGGAATTATGCAAATGTAGCAAATTTTCTTATTCGCGCAGCTTTAGGATAAGCTATTACTTTTAGTTAATATAGGAGAATTTTGATTTAGGAGCATTTCATTTCATTCTAATGCAAACGCGTGCACGTAAAGGTGCGTATATATATATGTATGTATAAAACATAGTTGCAAACGAAAAAGTTTTTTATCAACGAATGCAATAAAAGTATATAAAGTAGATGAATAGCGAGAATTTAATGAGTGGATAGAGCGAGGGTCATAATGAGTGCGCTTATTGTGACTATTTCCTCCTGTTGTTGGGAAAACTTTTAAAATACTGGGACATCGAAGGAGAGAATTTTCAAAAACGGTAACGTATTCGCTTAAACGAATTCTTTAGAAAACCGAGCGGCCAAAGCCTCGCTCCGATATAAACAATTAACAATTCGTATTTTCGTCGTGTAAAACGTTTTAATTTAAACTGGCCGGAAAGCCATTCGCCATCGTTGTTTATAATAATTGCAAATGTCTAGTAATTGAACGAGTGCCGAGGTTGCCCGGCCCGGGAGGGGGCGTCGGTCCTTTTTTTTTATTTAAAAAGTAAACTATATAAATTGCTTAGGGGAACGGGGAACGAGAACGACGGGCTTAGAGAATCCTTGCGCGAGACGTCGAAAGCGGACGAAATAATAATTCTTGCGCCGTCTCGTCGCTCCTTCTCATCCGCTAGAGCTGCTTCGGTATTTTCAGACGTGAGTCAACCCCAATAACGCACGCGGAGAGCCGCGATTCCGAGCCGCCGAGGCTGCCTCGGGTACCCAATAATAAAACCCCAATAACCTCGGGAGAAAGGGCTCGACAATGGAAATAAACCCACCGCCTCTCGCCTTATTAATTTATCAGAATAATTAAGGACGGAGGGAGCGGGGCGCCGCACCTCCTTGTCTAATAATTACGTCTCGGGCATCTCGGCGCTATCTCGGGCTCTTCTAGAAGCTGCCAAGTTTGCCTAGCCGTCGTGGGCGGAATTTTTGGCACCGTTGCGAACGGGAACGTTGGTCGCTCTCTCTCTCACTCTCTCACTCTCTCACTCTCTCTCTGTCCGTCAGTCTCCTTAGCCCTCGAGCTCTCGTAGAGGCTGCTCCTTCGCTCTCGGTCCTTATCAGCGACTCGGTAGAAACGACGTATCGGCACCGCGAACCTGACCTTGTGCAAGTTCTTCGGACACATCGGGGACACGAGGTACTTAGGGAGCGTCCGTTGCGTTGGCGCGAGGAGGCGTTGGGCGAGGGGGTTGGGGGGGGGGTGTAACCAGTTCTCCGATTTATTTCGAGATTTACAAATGAAGGAACTTGCGCACTTGGCGCCGCCACTCATCGTTAAAATCGTTAAAACTCGTTATTAATTAGCCCCGTCGCGTTGTAGCCGCCGAGAGTCGAGGGGAAGAGAAGATAAGAGAGCTCTCTTTGGCTAAGCGTTGGCTAAGCATAATAATAACCACGAACGTTTAATGATAATTATTCAGGAAATCTCGAGCGCAATATGATTAAGGGACGACTATAGAAGGACTAGAAATGCCGCCGCTTAAGCTTCAATCTACCTTCGGTCCTTCCAGTCATTGGGTTTTGCTCGTTCGACCGAGAGCTCGAAAGGGATCGAAAGGGCCAATTGGGTAGAACAACGAGACTGTCTGTCGAAGAGGGATTGTAACGCGTAGCCGAAATCGACAGGAATCGATGGGCGTTCTTCATTGGCCGGCCACCACGTCGTTATTGGGTAGCCGAACAATGACGGGGGCGCGATAAATATTCGGCGTTACGTAATAGTGCCGGGGCATGTCCAGCGGGACGGCGAGGCACCCCTCCACACACACACCCTCCCCCTATCACCATCACTGTCAAGTTCACAAGGGTTCGAGAACGAGGAAGCGAATTTGGCGCGCGAGCGTTCCACGGCATTGGAGAACGCGCTTTTCTAGAAGAGAGACGCGAGATAGATAGAGAGAGAGAGAGAGAGAGAGAGAGAGAGAGAGAGCACCAAGGCCGGTCTCTTATCACGAGGCGCACGACGAGCCTTTACTACCTAGCGAACAATTATGGAAGCGGTGGTTAATCGCGCGGTGTCGCGAGTAGAACTGCCAGGGAGCCACTCTACTCAATGAAGAGGCAAAATACACGCGATCTGTAGCGTTGGTGGTGGTAGTGGTGGTGGTGGTGGTGGTGGTAGTGGCGGTGGCGGTGGCGGTGGCGGCGACGGCGCAGCTGTTTCGCAGCCTCTCTCTCTCTCTCTCTCTCTCTCTCTCTCTCTCTCTATCTATCTATCTATCTATCTCTCTCGCCCACTCTTTCTCTATGCGGGGTCTATCGTCCGGGCCCAGGGGGAGGGGGCGGCATCGTGCGCGACGTAAGCCACGAAGAGCGTGAGCTCATAAGTATGCTAAACGCTTGCGCTCGTTTCATTCAGAGTCTAGTTTTTTTTTTTTTTTTTTTTTTTTATTTTTTGCACGCCTTGAAATGCCAGTCGTGCCTCTGTCTAGCCGAGAAAGATGGCGAAAAGAGTGGGAGGAGCCCCGAGTCTCTCGGAGATATTGTTGACATCGAGCGAATCTCGCCGATCCCGACTTCGTATTTACGATCCCTTTGATATTGTACCTCACCTGCGAGGAAGAATGTTGTCAAACAAGAATTTATTCGCGGCTGCAAAAGCTTCATTTTTTTCTGCCTTTTCTTAACGAAACGGTTTCGTGCTTACGACGATTAGGAGGCGTTCGGCATATAGGAGCACTCGTCGCACGCCTCAAGCGTCGCTTTCTTAAGAGAAAACGTAATGAAAATAAAACAAAAAACAAAAGAAAACAAAAGAAAACAAAGCAAAGCAAAGCAAAACGAAACAAAGCAAAACGAAACAAAACTAAAGAAAGTAAAGAATCTGCTTTCTTAAATAAGTTTTATGCTATTTGGAAGAAAATTTTATTTAAAATTCAGCCTCTTTTACTTGACGGTTTAATTTTAATACCTAATTGCTTGGCAATTCATTATCGCTTAGCGATTGTCATGTATAATTAAAAACCCGACAGTTATTTATCTACTCCGAAACTTGCCAAGTGACTAAACCATAATGCGAGCTTTAAAATTGCTTGAAAAATTTTAAATCTTAATTTTTAGCATAATTTGTCATAACTTAAGAGACAAGTGACACTCGTTCGTTTAGTAAACTATTTTTTTTTTCTTTTCTTTTTCTTCATTATTATTGTTATTATTATTCTTGTTGTTATTGTTATTATTCTTCTTCTAAATAGTCAGAAGACCGTATGGATCCGTATAAATCCGTATAAATAGTCGTTTCCATTGCAGCTCAGGTGTACACGTATCGTTGTTATAAAATAACGACGAATCGAAATTAATATTCCTTAGTAAATAACGTAAAATAAATTCAGATATTACAAGAAATGGCAATAACGTTGCTTTAACTTGAATAAGTAATGTTTTAGTCCCGTGGTTTATTATAGTTCGGTAAGATGTTGTAAAGTTGATTTAACGTGCATAGCGTAGCACTTGGTAGCGTTAAGATATTCTATCGCCGTGAAGTTGGAAAAACCGAGTCTCGGCGATGCGTCTCACGTATAGGGCTATTCAATCGAGATCGTTTATAAAAAAAAAAAACAAAACAAAAAAAACAACAAAAATCGATCTCACCACTCAATAATGCTCTGATAAAAGATTCCGTTAAGGCATCCTTGACGCAGTTCGCTTGAAGTAAGAGAGGACGATGTATGGGAATGTAATGCTAAATACCCTAAATAAGAGACGTATAAGGATCTAGCATAACTCGCTTAACTCCAATATCACTTTACACTCCCACTTTGCTTCTTTATTCTGCAGCGATAACCGTCACAGCATGAAAACGTTGTTTATAATTGATGACGATCGAGGCGCCAAGACGATGATAAAGTTATTTCCGAAAGACGTAAAATCACAAAGGGAAATAATTCCTTTGGGATTGAATGCGTTTTGTCCCTCCCCCCCCCCCCCACACACACACACTCAGTACACGTTAAGTTTATCGTCAATTGTCATTATCCGCTCGAGATGGGGATTGCGGCGTTTGTCGGGAGCGCATGACATTAGAGGCGCGCGCGAGCGTAGAGAAGTCGTTGACGATCTCCGTAAAGACTCCTCCGCGGCATCGCTGAGTCGCCGCTCAGTACGCGGCTGGCTGGCTGGCATCGTTGCAATCGCCTCCTAGTACACGGCAGTTGTAGTTGTAGATATCGACAGTGACGCGCTTGCAACGACAGATCGGAATATATAATGGAAAGCTCGGCCGAGAGCCGCGCGCCAGTGTATAGGGCTCATATACTCATATACTCAATTGGCAAGGGATTGTTGGTCGGCGAATTTCTAGGTAATGGTTTTTCAGCCGAAGCCACGTGAAGAGAAACGGAAGTCTGGGGAGGGGGGGAGGGGGAGCGACGAGGCCAATAAGGAATACCAAAAGCCGCCGCTTTTGGCCTCTAGAGAGATCCGTCGAGTTAGGGACGGAGCTTACAATTTGTCACTCAATAGCAGCGGCTCGCTTCTCCCACACGGACTCCCAGACATACATAACCCGCGCACAATACCGACATTGTAGTTAAGGCCTTACAATAACAATAATAACAACAACAACAACAACAATAACAATAATGATGATAATAATGATACATTCGCGTGACTCACGGTCGGGAGGTAATAGGACGGGATAACCTATTCAGGAACATCTACCGTAAATGGCTACCAGCACAAGCACATCGCGGAAGGGGTTTTTTTTTCTTCTTCTTTTTTTTTTTATTTATATAATTTAGAACGTTGACCAGGAATGATTGATTCTCATTAATTTATTCGATCGAGGCTTTCAGCTAATGTACGGTACGGTATGGTTTAAAATCACGCGAACAGGTCGGTGCCTGTTTTATCAATTAAATAGAACTATTGAATAAACTCTCGATGGGCTTGATGGGCTTGGTGGGCTTGGTGGGCTGGAAAATCGTGATTTTTTTTTTTTTTTAAAAAAACGCGACCGCGACCATTCTCTTGAGTCGGAGTCGATCGGTGGCGAATGGGCGCGTGATGTACCATTGATATGTTAATACGGGAGGTGCGGGAGGTCTGCCGAGCCTTAATAGCATAGGGCACAAGTTGACTTTAAGATCGCGGCAAACGTCATTATTAGCCGGAAGGCGAATCGGAAGGAATTTATATGCGTGAGACGAAATCTAAACTTGCGCGCGCATTCTTTGGCATTCATTGTATTTGTAACACGTGGTCTTCCGAGACCCCATAGAGCCTTCCGATGACATGGCAAACGACATGGACGAGCTTTTAAGAATCGCCCTACGAGTCATGGGCAGAGAGCCGCTCGAATGGACGGTGACTGGTCCACTGGGACCGGCTCTGGGTCCGATGGTCCAGGGTGCGCCCATTGTACCACCGAATCCCAGCAACCGAATTTTCACCTTCCTCCGCACCCTTCCCCTCTTAACTATTTCTGCCTTTCCTTTGCCGCTCACTACGTTCTTCTTGTCACAATAGTAGATTTTTAACTACGAACGCGTAATATTAATTTTTTTACTCGTTTTATGACATAATATAAATCGCCCTACAGAGTCATTCAATGCTAATGACTAAATTAGCTCCTCCTTACATCTGAATTATGTATATATATATATATATTTTTTTTTTCTTTAAATGATAATGCACTAGCTGCTCTCATACATATAAATTGTATTTAAGTTTAGTAGCCTTAGCAATTAGATAAAAGTGAATAGCCTTAAGTGCGCGATGGAATGCGCTGCCAACCGCTGCCAACCCGCTGCCAACCCGCTGCCAACAAGTGCATTAAATGCTAACCTCATGTAAATTAAAACCTGCAAATACATTGTAAGATACTCAAAGACGTAGTTTTATATTAATAACATTCATTTGATCCTCGTAAACGTAGCTTTTAATTATGTTAATTATATAATAAATGTTGTTGTAGTTATTGCTTCATTAACATACAAATTGAATTTATCCAGTTAAATATTAATCGCCAGGCGCAAGCTTCTTCGTAGCGCAAAACCTATACATATTCAATTTAAATAAAATTATTTAAATTAAAAACTCGTTCTACTACCCTACATTCCTACATTTATCCTAAAAGCTATTTTCAGCTATTTAGAATTTTTGTATGTATTATTCGTACACTATGCTTATTCGGGCAAATCAATTTTTATACACGCATTTGTACCATTGTATTGGTAATACGAGCTCATGTTATATTAGAGATTTATATTAGTCCAAGGAGAATCGACTTTCATTGTTGGCCGGGCTTACAACTTCTTCGTTCAAATATTCTGAAATTTCTACAACATATACGTGTATATATATATATATATATGTATATATATTAATGCAAATAATGTACTGCGAATGGGTAAGATTTTTTAATAGAATATTATGAATGCAGAGGTAAAGAATAATTTAGGCTTACGTAGGATAGAAGTGAGCTCATTTATAAATTTATCTTCTGCAGCGGCATTAGAGCCTTATTATCGAGGCCTTTGACGTAATTGTAAATAAAACGATAAGCAAGCTGTTATGAAATTATAATTCAATATATGCGAGTTACAGTTCCCTTAACCGTTCTTATGAAATTAAAAGCTACCTCGTGATAATTATCATTAAACACAGGCGAACGATGAGTGAGTAAATTTTTCTACAGACGTCGTCTTGTTAGTCAATGTAAGAAATAGGCATTGCCTCAGTAATACAGGCAAGGGTCACTCGGTCCTCGGTCACCGTCATCGTATCATGGATCGTCAAGGATAGACAAGATAGAGTAGCGTCGGCCCCCAATGGCGATCGAGAGACGATCGAGGGACGATCGAGGGACGATCGAGGGACGATCGTCGCGTGAAAAGAGCTTCACGATACCGGCTTCTCCGGCGCGGATAGTGCGAGATTCCATCCGAGGAATTCGCGGCCGGTAAGAGCGGGGGGAGGGGCTACGGGGTAAGGAGGAGGAGGAGGAGTACGCCTGCGCGATCACCTGCACGTCAGCGCGAAATGCACCGAGGAGGAAGAAGTAACGACGGTCTAGCGGTAGCTTCTCTCGCCTGCGAATGCACCGATGGCCGAGAAAGCGCGAGCCGGAACCGCGAGGATCAATGACCTTGGCCAGACGCGCCCGAGTCCCGGTCTCTTCCTCACGTCTCCTGTCTTGCCCTTATTCTTTCCCCGGCGGACTGCCCCTTTCCATTTTTATTACGATCCGCGCCCCGAGCGAGGACGCGTTCCCAGCTTCGATCGATCCTCGCTTACTGATTGCTCCCCCCCCCACCCCACCCCACCCTCCCACTCACACGCCCCCAACCCCCTTACCCCATCCTTTACTGCCCGCCCCCAATCGATCGTTTGATCGGTCTGACAAGTTTATCTGACGTTTCCTTTCTAGTCCCACTCTCTTTGTTCTCCTCATCCCCTCCCCCCCCCAAATGCCTCATTGATTTTATTTTTCCGTCGCGGAATCGAAGAACGAATTCTGCCCGCGATCACCACTCTTGCTCACCTACTCTACCCGTCTACTTGACTCCCCGAACTTTGACAATGATCCCGGAGTCCGGGAGGCGCTGTAAGGCCATTTCAGGCTTTCATAAAATGATCTATTTAAACTGGCAGCTCTGTTTTAGATGCTCCATCGAAACAAATCCACTTTAAAATAACTTGGGAGTTTTTTTCCCTTTACTTCTTTACATACACACGTATATGCATTTATGCATATATACATATATATATATATATATTTTTTAAGGTACTTAACCTCCAAGCAACATTGGCTTTCAATAACTTTCTTTTCCAGCCTCTCGAATCGTTGCCAAGGCTTCTTTTTTCTTTATTTTTTTTTTTTCTCAAGCTCGACGTATACAGAGTAGTTTTTTTATTATATATATATATATATATTTCGTGCAACAAATCCGTTTTCCACTAGAATTTCAACGTGCCAGATAAATGTAAGCTCTCGTTAAAGATATAATATGGCTCCGGCAGACTTGTACGCGGCTTTGCCGCCTCGTATCGGCCTGATTAATCATGCTCATTTAGATTCCGTACAAATTGATTATACGTATTACTACAAAATATCTGCTAATGACTCATATTTATTAACTATCGATAACTTTATATCGGCTTTGGCTTTGGGAATATTATTACCAACACACTGTAGGGAGATCCATTCGGTCGATAGAACACCGACCAATTATCGCCTTCCGTAAGCAGAAAAATCATGTAAATATTTTTGTGCCCGGAGTTCGAGCTCAAAAAAAACTAAAACAACAAAACAAAAAAAAAAATGATATTCAGAGGCTCGAGAGATATTGTTAAAGCCTGAGATTAAAAGAAGTTTTATATTTTCTTTACGACTAAAGGCCCGGTCGGCTCGACTCGCTCTCACCTCGATTTCGAGGCGCAATAAACTTTTGCCCTGGGAAATTCTTTTTTATCGATCCCATTAATATCACTAAACGACGGAAGGCCCGTAGTTTTCATATTTATTTTGTCTAATTCGAATAAGATTCGTAATAATAAGCGACGCGCCTGTCGCGCGTGCCTCGGAATACCCGTGGATCTCATCATGAACAATAATTGCATTACTTATGCGCACTCGATAGATAATATTATTCCGTTTAAAAATAACAATGACTATTTGAAAATAAAAAAATAATCTGCAAACGACTATTGTTCTGGGTATTGCGCTACTACTTTTCCGACACTCGGAATATAAAAAAAAAATAATCTTTTTTCGCTATGGATTATCTAAGGCGTTGCGAAATAACTCTTACTTGCTTAATAATAACTTGCGGACGGTCGCCGTGAAATTATCTTCCGATTATTTAATTATTGTAATATTGATAAAAGTGCCGAGCACTCCCTTGTAGATCCTATACTGAGGCTACGTGATTGGCTTGGCCGACAGGTAGGTAGGCCAGGCAGCTTGACTATAGAAAACTATACGATCCCGCTCGCAATATAAGGATTTGCAACATAAAGCAGTCAGAATTAGAAATAACTGTTCGATAACTGTTTAATGATAAAACGATGCTCTGCTATGGTATATAAGCAGTCGGACGACTGACTGGCCGTTGCTCGGCGGCGGTTACTCTGTAACGCGAATAGATTACCAGTCGAACGAAGATAGATGACTCGAATCATTCTGTTCTCTACTGTTGGTGTATTGTGCATACGCATACTCGTGTGCGGCCGCGCCTCGGTGTTCGTGGCCTATCGTAGGCTATTGTTTAGCGATGAGAGTTAGCGATGAGCGTTTCTAATCTCACGTTGCTTTTCACGAATATTCAGTTAATTTCATAGATAATGCTTTGCCGCTTCTATGGAGATATAATAACGAATGAGATGGTAATAATGAGACTCACCGAGAGTCGATTGAATTAACTCGATTTCAAAGGGGAGCCACCCAAGACCCGACTACGCGAGCGCACGTACTTTTCGTAAGAGTATTTATACGCCCGTAAGAAATATAAAAATGGACGATTATAGGAAGGGAATATTGAAGAGGGGCCTCGTACAATAATACGGATTTAATGGCATGTAAAGCAAAGCTATTTGGATAACGTCTTTGTAAATGTATTGGCTTCCCTGCTCCTCATACAACGTTCACATCCATTTTGAGAATATTTTTTATTCTCATTCCTCGTAGTTCCCCTGGAATTTTTCATTTACCTAACGAATACATTACAGATTGTCCAGTCCGTAACCAGTTGCACACCATCGAAACGAAATAATTAAATTTTACCAATCTTTTTACCCGTTGTTACGTAATTGTAAAAATTATTTACAATAAATAAAAGGTAAAATTGAGCGCGGGTGGTGAAACAAAACAAAAAAAAAAAAAAAAAATGACTCCCCGTATAACGTTACGTTATTAAAATTAAAAATTACAAGTATTAAATTACAAGCGTGTAACAAATTACCTCGATAACGCTTTAATTCTTACGATAATCTCGTTATTGAAAATATTGTATTTCTACGAAGAAAGAAAGAAAGAAAGAAAGAAAGAAAAAAAATGCTTGATAGTGTTGTATAAGAGGCCTGAGCGTGAAAATAAAATTTTGTTTTAATATGCAAATAGCATAATACACGCGCGTAGATTCGATCGTACAACCTCCATCTCAAAAGGAACGAGAGCGAAAAAGAATTTCGAAGCTTTCACATTATTGAAAGGCTCTACATCGTACTTCTCTCTCTCTCTCTCTCTCTCTCTATCTTCATCTCTATCTCTTCTTTTCTCTTGCGCGTGCACACGCGATCTTTTTTCCCATCTTTCTACCTATTTGTCTATTTTTCTTTGTCCCGCTTCCCCCACCGCTCCCGCTCTGATCCCCCCGTTGCCCACCCCCCCTCTGTCTCTTTGACTGGACGGAGTTTGTGAGCAGAAAAAATGGGGAAAACACGCGTCAGCGCGATCAAAATCTTTCGTATCCGGGTATTTCCCATCTAAGCCAGCCGAGCCGAGCCGAGCCGAGTCGAGTCGAGTCAGTGAGTGCTTGTTACGTCGCTTATCCTCTGCGTATTCTGTACGTGTGTCCACATTCTGTGCGTCCGTCCTCCTCCCCCCCCTCTTATTTGACAGCCTTCTTCTATGTAGTAGATTCGAGAAGCGCGTCGGCTTTAATTTTGCAAATGCCGCGTACGAGGGACACGGGCATCGAGAACCAAACCCGAAAGATCTATCTATTAAATGTAAAATTTAACAGATCTATTCTTATGTAAATAAACATCCGTAGACTTTTTTAATGACAGAAATATATAAATAGCCGTATTTTATTACACGAGACTCGTCTATAATTTCCATGCTTATCGTTATGATTATTTTAAGGGTATTGAGCCAGGGAATAAATTATCCCCCACCCATTGCTAATTAATTATCTTCGGCCGAGAGATAGACTAATTTCGTTTTAAGACAGACTCCTCCCCGACGCCATTTTTCCTCAAACCCATTGGTACTATTCAAAACGAAACACCTGCACTATCATAATTCTCGTATCTCGTATCCCCGTGTCTTATCTTCTGGGTAAAACGTCAGTCGGCCTAATGCGTTGCATCGAATATCGTAATACAAAATGTTTTCTGGTTCAAAAAAAAAAAAATAAAGTTCGAAATCCGGCTTTCCCGCACTCGAGAAATCCCACGAGACGACCAATCGTCGCTATAATTAATGTCCGGGAAAATAATTTTCCAACAGGTATAAAAATACGTTGCTTTTATTGTTCTCGTACACTTTTGCGGAAACGCTTTAAAAGGATCATTGGACGACGGCCGAGCTCCGTTTGACCAGTTATTCCGAGGAGGGAAGCTCCGGAGCAGGATTTTCTTTTTCTTTCTTTTCCCTTCGTCTTCTTCTTCTTTTTTCTTTTCTTTTTTTTTTTCGCGCGCGCGCGCGCGCTCAAAGGAATCGCCCGCTGGCGAATATCCAAGGTGATCATATAATTGTGCAGTGTCAACAAATGTAAATACACTTTCGACGAAGTGAAATGTTGCCTCGAGTCGCTGCTACCTGCCAGACGCTTTTATATCCGAGCCGCGCATTATCTCGTTTTATCGTATTATTTTTAAAAGGCCGCTCGGATGTTTATTGGGTAGTTGAAAATTATTTTAAAACCAAAGTATTTTCAGTGCACAGCGCGTGATTGGCCGCTCAACGAAAGTCGGATGTCCGGAAAACGGGGCATTGAAAGTCAAACGACGGGATTCTCGCTTCACTTTGTCATCCGGTCCAACTAACCTTTACAACAATCAAACAACAAATTACCTCGTGTACGTTTACGAACGAAGCTTTTATAACGATCCACTCGTACAGCCTCCTTTCCTACACTTTCCATGCATTTCTGTCATCTCCTCGCGAGGTCTAATTCGATCTTGAATATCTCCACTATTAACTCAAAATGAAATTACAATCTCACCAATTTAATAAATGACATTTTTTAACATCACGACCATTGCCGAGTAACAGTTTTTTTTTTCTCGAATTTTCCTACTCCTTTTTATCAAATTTCTTATAAGCTTCGTTACTTAAAATAAGTCAATGGCCGTGACATTGACTTAGATTTGACCAATTTCTGTGTTTTTTTTCTCGAACTGCTTTAAGTCCGTTTTTGTTTGTTTTATTGGACGTTAGTGGTATGCTATTGGGTATATTAGTATTATTATCAAGAGACATATGAGTAAAATGAAATTAAGAAACTGTATCAAGTATAGAAGTGAGAAGAGGAGATGAAATAAGTGCAAGTGAGCTCGGGTTTGAAAGGGAAAATTCAAATCACAATGAAATACTAATTTTCTTTCCGTGCTTACGCATATATATATATATATACTTAATATCGTATAATAAAAAAATTTCATCGAGTTCAGTTTAGTTGAGTAAACGTATAAAAATGAGGCATTCTCTTCATTACATCAATAACATTTATTTGAAGCTCGAGAATTACGAACGCATTATGCGGATATGCGCTACGCCTATCGCAATACGCATTCTTGCAGATTTATTCATTGAATAGCTGGATGCTTCGGTACAGCATCCGTGGACCCTATTCTTGGACTCGCTTGCAGTAGGTCAAAGACCAATAAACCTCATATATTTAACGGTGGTAAGGATAAGCCCGTTACAGGTACAGCAATAAATGTTGAATTTTTACATGTCATTTTTCGATACGACTTGATGATATTATTCTTAAATGGAGAATAGACAATAATAAGCTTTTAATTGCTACACCATGATTAGAACATTATGCGATCTTCTCCATAAGCCAATGAACGATCGCATGCAAACACGTAGAGGGGAACAAACAAAAAAAAAAAAAAAACAAATTAATTACTACGTTCCATTTAAATCGAATGTAATACTTAAGTCTACGAAGATTCTTTTTTCTTTTTTTTTTTTTTTTATATATATTTTTCTTGGCCTACTCTTAAGCCTTTTGCTACGATCTCCTTCCTACCCGCAAACTGTTATTCGACTAAAGATTTTTAAATAACGATGGCAAACTCTTACCCCGGATTAAGACTCAATAATTGAAATACGTTTGAGATTATTTATTTTGTTAAACAAAGGCTAAGATGCAAATATATATCGCGACGATATCTTGGCTGACTGTACGTTATAATTATTTTAAGAAGAGTCGAACATATTTACGGCCATTAAATTATTCGATTCGTAATGAATTTCATCCTTTTGTTTTGTTGTAGGTTTTTCGTTTTCGACTGGTGTTTTTTTTTCTTTTTTTTTTTTTTTGAATATTCACTTAAAATTTACTGCGATACATTTTCTTTTACGGAATGGCTAAAAATATTTATAATTTTTTTTTTTTTTTTTTTATACTAACAATCGTTATCTTTATCTGAAATACCTATTATTGTATATTCTTTACTCTAACCAAGAGAGTATTTTTAGACTTTTGGTTTACCTTGTGAAATTTTTTTTGTCTCGGCTCGGTGTGTTCGGATACGTATTTTCATCCCACCTTTATTTTAAATAAGTTACATAGAAAATGCATGCAATGACAATGAATTCATGAGCTTTCACATCGAATTGTATGCTGATTTTTACGTATTTATTAAATGATGACAATGGATGAAAAATCATAGACGACAGACAGTAGGTGTTATTAATTTTTTTTTTTTTTTTATGAAATTCTGTTACGATCATTATTTGACTCTCGTTCAAATGCATAAATTACGAATACACGTACTCTGGACGCGACGAAGCGATATTTTGCCAAATTATAAATCACCGAATAAACTCACGACAGAGAAAATCATATATTTTTTGAAAAATCCTCTTGTGTATTTGCTTATACATTTCATGTCAGTGTCCAATTTATTAGATTAGATTTGTTAATGTTTCAAGTGAGTAATCGCCAGAGAATGATGAGTCAGGCCGATTTATGTTCGCACCCGATAATTTTTACGGAATAGCTATAATTTTTATTATTGCTTCGATCCACGAGATCGAAATTCGAGTTAATATTAAATGTGAGCGGTAATAGTCGAGGAAATCGTGCTCACTTTATAATATTTTGAATTTCAAAAATCCGTAGACTATATTTTAATGCACCGGAACACCGACTACCAAGTCGGATAACCTTTATCATTTGTAATTATCACCTTCTTTGATTACTGATTTTATCATTTCCACCATATTTCACGTAAATTATTTTTACAATGACCTTCTCCTTATTCGTTTATCTACTTTCGTAAGAAATATTATACAAATTATGATAAACTGCTATTACCAATGGCAAATATAGGGAAAATTATTTGTATTTATTTAATACGTATTCTAATGTATTGTAACAGTTAATAGAAATAAATAGAGGTGATATATTTTTTATTAAACCGATAATTGCCTTTTGCTATTTCGGTCGATGCTTCGCGTCGCCTTAGACCCCAGATATCTTTAGAATATTGAAAAACGGAGGATTACTCCTTTTTTGCACTAACTCGACACGAATTAAATTTTAATTAATGCTTCAATAATTATAGCTCGCGCAACGATACTTGCATAGATCTTCGTCACAAGGGAACCTAACGCAATTCCGATCGAACGAATAATTGTGCGAAAAAAAATTTACCAATTTACCAATGAATAGTTAATAATTAATTAGAAACATTTGAGCCTCTTTGTAATTAATGCATTAATCGAGCACGAAAAAATTCTTTTCAATTCAACCAATGGTTTCTCCCTATATGCATGCATTCTGTAATTTTTGTTTTAATTAATTCAATAAAAGCGACTCTATGTTCCCATTCATCGCAATGATGAAAATGAGCTTATGGCTAAAATGAGGTTATATCTTCAAAGACTGCAACGTTCGCCGATTGTTAATCGCAAAGGAAATTTAGAAAATGTATTTTGTTTCCTTTTACTTTTCTAAGCATGTGTTACAACCCAATGATTAACTGAAAACTCCACTGAATCATAATTTTTACAAATTATATTCATCACATTTCGCAGTAATTAACGAAGGTTGCGCAACGATTTATTTATTTTTCATTATTATTATTATTGTTGTTGTTGTCGTTATATTATTATTATTATTATTGTTGTTGTATTTTCAATGTAAAAATTGTAGATTTAACAAACGCAATTACCTCACTTACTTCTCATAAGCCAAACAACCATATTTTAGAAGTATAATATATTTAAAAAAAAAAAAGAAGAAGAAGAAGAAGAAGAAGAAGAAAAATAATACTTCACTAATAGCTTGCTTCGGCATATTAAGACTTATATTATTACATAAAATATTACGTACAATAAAATAATAAGAAAAAAAAATAAAGAAAAAAGAAAAACAAAAAGGACAGACTTGAGACGGACAGTTAATAATAATTCAAGGTTACTTTTAGAATAAATTATCCTAGCATGACATAGATGCGACACGATTATTACGATAAAATAATTTATTTTTATACAAACACAGTAATTCACAACAGCTCGTACGTTCTTGTATTTATTACTTTAAATTAACTTATTTAAATAGGAAAATAATATTTATTGGCGATAAATGTAGGAACCAAATAAAAAACTCGCATGAAGTAAAATATTCTCACGTCGCTATGAATCATATATATATATATATATAAAGAAAAAAAAATTAATTATAAAGCTATAAATTGAAATGACAAAAGTTTATGTAATTTGCATTTAGATTATTTGATAAATTCATTTCAAAGTACGAAGATTTCCAATGCAAATGTAATATCTAAAGGTCAAGATGAAAATAAATGGAGGTTATTTATAAGAATGCATTAGCTGTACGTAAGGACGACGGCATCAATTTATTCTTGTTTTTACATAATAATTTTAATATTACTTTTAGAATAAAAACAATTTTACATTCAGGCGTACCAATAACGTTTGCACTACCTAAGTAGATTTATATTAATATTCACACGAAGCCGTAATATATTTATACATTACGATATTCTATATTTGTTGAGCCTTCGTGAATATTTTTCGAGTAAAAATCGAGTAAAAATCGAGTAAAACTCGAATCCCTAGCGATCTTTAATACCTAAAAATCACTCGGGCCACTTAACGGATTAATAATGAATACGTTGTAGATGATGCGTTGCGTGGTGGGTAATTTTTCATTTTAAACGCTTGCGTTAATTACGATCGGACGCGATCCACGCTCGGTCGCGCAAATTCTCTCTCTCTCTCTCTCTCTCTCTCTCTCTGATGATGATTTATTAAAAGTAAAGGCGTTTTGCTTATGTTAAACATAAAGTACGAGAGCGAGTCTGTACGAATTGACGAGATATTGATTCTTTTTTTTTTTCGGGGTGTGGATAAAGTGGAATAAGCGGAACCGTGGAGCGACAGACTCCGTCCGACTTCCTTCGGGATACGGTTATTTCGCCGAAATCCGCGGTAACGTCGGGGGAACGATAAGGTTGAGGCGAGCCGCCGGGACATTTTTACAACAGCTCAAACAAGTCGCGGAGAAGGGCCGCGGTGCGTTTCGTGTGGACCTTCTCCGCGGGAGAATGCGGCGGGCTGAGGCGGAGGGCCGATCTTAGATTCCCTTTTGGAAGTGCACTGTCCCCGTAGGAATAAATCACCTTGCCTGCTCGGTGATAAATACGGCGAGCGTATGAAAGCGCGGATAGGATCAACCGGCCTGGATACGGGGGGTAGGGGGGAAGGGGGGGAGGAGGAACTGACTATCTCCTGGAAGTCCGTATCGAAAGGTCATGATCGGGCCGGATTCTCTTGTCTATGCGACCCGATTTTTCCTCTGGCTCGCCATTATTACTAAACTCGTCGGGGGGAGTATACGGCCGACGAGAGAGTCCGACGGCAGGGCCTCGGGCCCGGGGAGCCCGGACGACCTCCGCTCGCACCTTCCAACAAGATAAGTAACAGCTGCTAGCGACGCTTATTCTCGAGAGGAACGAAGCGGCCTCGCACTCGCTCTTTATCTCGCGATTTCTGCGCTATTTCACAGCTCGATGCGTGACTTGGATTATCCATGATCCCTCCCCCTCCCATTCCCAACCCCCATATTCCCCTTCCCACCCACCGCCATTTCCCCTGCTGTCGATATACTCAAGTAGATTAACGTGTTATTTAACGACTGTAAGCTTTATCGTTCCTCTCCGTGGCCTGGATATCAAAATACTTGTAATACGATTTTTTCCGATACTTAAAATTCACTTGTATATAGGACCATAAGGTATTATTACCTATCCCGAGCTCGAGCCAGCTTAACCCAATATGTAATAAGAGTATTTATTTATTTATTTTTTTTTTTTTTTTTTCTTCAATGACCAAACTTAAACTAAATATCACAGATGGACTATCGCTACTTGTTTCGTGCAATTTTTATCATTTAGTTTTATGGATAAACTTTCGTTATTGGTTCGTAGCAGCGGCCATGACTATTTCTTACTCATTCCAATGCGTTTATTAATACAAAAGCATAAACCGAAGATCGTAGATAAAATTAATTTTCAGTCTTTATAAAGGTGTGTTTCGTTTGACAATGAAAGACTGTAAAGGAAAATAAATAAATAAAAAAAAATAAAGACATAGAACGACTTATCACGAGAAAGTCGAACCCTTTTAATTACGGAGGCTGAGCCAATAAGCGGGAGGCGATACCCGTGTCCTTTGTTTTTATAAAAACTTTGATGGGAACTCATCTGTACTTTCGTCCTCGACTGGGACAGAAAAAAAAAAAAAAAAACAACTAAAGCTTAAGGTATTTCCGAGCTTCGGAACCTCATAATTTCTCTAGAAAAAAATCTTCCAAACTTATTTTGACGACTAATCCAGTAATATAAAGAGCATAGCAATGACCGAATATTAAGGTCCAGGACGTGACCTTCTTTTTCAAGTTCCACTAGTACGTCCTTAGGGAACTTTAAGGATTTACGCCGAGGCCGCTCACCAAACTCGTTGCTTTATCATATAACTAATTTGTAAGTTATTAGTGCTGCAGACTTGGTTAACCGAGCAACTCTCCGCAAGTCTCTCCCTCTGTCTTTCTCTCTCTTCCTTGACTAACTCAAACAAAAGTGAGTTTGTAATCCGTGTGTATCACGCTATCGAGCAAACAATCTCGGGCTCGCCATACAATTTTATATACAAAGCTACCATTATCATTAGCTTCTAAAATATTCACACGATTCTCTTTGTAATCCCGCCTTTAATTAAATTCCCATCTTTAAATAAATAATGAAAGCAAGGTTCACTCGTTAAATGAACATTATAATTAAATTATTTATTACGAAGTCATTGCATTTCAATGATATTCCAATATTATTTTAATTTATTAATTTTTCATATTAACAATATAAATAATAAATGTATCTTGAACTATAAATTGTAAAAATTAACTGGCACATATGTCAGCGGCTTTTACATTTATACAGAATATTTATAGGTACATACAATGAATGTACTCTGTAAATGTGAATAATATAAAATTAAGCGAAATATAAGTGTATTTTTTTAACATTATTTTTAACGCTACAAGTAATTTAATAATTTAATTATTTTACAGAGTTTTATGAAAAGCAATGAATTTTAATTGTCCGATCCAAAAAGTAATAAGAACATATATGCATTGCTAAAAACTTTACTTTCTAATGATAAAATTATATTAATATTTCTTGTTTTTTCCTTTAGACCGTGGTGTAGATTCCCTTTTTGGCTTGGATTGTGAATACCTAAAGAACTTTTTATTTTTTTCCTATGTATTAAAAAAATAATTTAATAAAAGAAATGCAAGGAAATTCTGGCAGATTACAAAGTATAATTAATAATTATTTACATTTGATTCTGCTTGGGATGAATTAGATTGAGTTAAACGTGTAAATTGTTCCTCGAGTGTCAGTGCATCGAGCTCCTTAAAATTTTTAAATGCCATTAAACCATACCCAAGTATAGTAATTTATTTGAATGTACTTACTAAATCATCATCTGCTAATGTAGGTGTATAGAGTTTCTTGCGATTGTTTTGTTTTTCTACATTTCCGATGTCCTGAAAATTTATTAAAATATTATTATCATAATTTTTATTTAAATATATTCGGTATTTGAATTTTCTGGTTACGTCTAAAAGAAATAGATTCGGCAGCCCACAATTACTGATGCTTGACGGAAATGTATGATTTTCTATACTTTTTTCATTTTCCTTAATTTGTGCCTCCAACTTTTTATTCAATAAATTTATTTCTTCTTCTAACGTTTTAATCTTTTCTTCGGAATCAGAAATGCTATGCTCTACCTGATTTAACTTAATTTTACTGTCTATTATTTTTTCATTATTTACTTTTATTTTATCATTATATTCATTAGTCTTATCATTGCACTCTTCGGTTATTTGATTTATTAATTCTTGCTCTGTTTTTATTTCTGCTTTAAGTTGATCAATTTTTGGTTCTAAATTTTTTATATTTTCTACTTTTATACGTAATTCGCCAATTTTTCTTTGTAAAATATCAGTCGCTTGAGTCTCTGTTTCCTTTACAGATAACAATTCGTCCTTCGTATTTTTCAATACCTCCTCGAGTTTTTCTAGTGTAATTTTATTTTCTTTATCTTCTTTCATTTGCATCTCATCTAATTCTTTCAGCTGTAAAGCAACGACAATCCATGCATTAGTCGAATTTTAGAAAAATTTGCAGCACTTATATTTCATTTTACCTCGTTCGTTAATAAATTAATTTTTTCGTTGATTTCCTCGACATTCTTTTCAGTTTCGTTTGCAAGATTTCTTAAAAATAAATATTTGTTATAAATGTACAATAGAAAATAATTTATGAAAATGTTTACCTCGCTGTTGTTAATTTAATTTCTAAATCGGATAAATCACGATTTGAATTTAAAATATCTTCCTTTTGACGATTAATGTTCTATTAACAAACAATATTATATTTCAAATCGATCACGTTATAATGGGCTTTAAAAAAAACTTACATTATCTATTTTTTCAATTTCAGAAATTAAATTATTTTTTTCCTTATTGGCATTTTCTCTTGAAGTCGAATTTCTCATTTCCAATTCATGTATTCTATAATGAATTCGATATACATTTAACATAATAATAAATTTAACTTTCAAACTTACTGATTAATTTTTGAAAGGCTCACCTTTTCTCATATTCTTGAATTTCTTTCAATTTTTCTTCTTTATAAGCTTTCATTGCTTTTATTTCTGTTTCTAATTTATTAATTTCTTTTTCATTTTCAGAATTCGCTTTTTCGAATTCTACTATTTGCAAATTTATTTCATTTAGCTCCACACAAACTGTTACACGAGATTAATTAATTGTTGTAAAAAATAATAAATTTAAGCAGTAATTGTTTAGATAATTAAAATTTTGTTTACGTTTCTCATCGGGAATTATTTTACGAAGTTTATCTTCTAAGATCGTATTTTCATTTTGTTGAATTGAAATGATATTGTCATAAATATTCATTAACTTTTCAGAAAAATTTTCATGCATGTTAAAAGTATTAAAAATATCTTCTACATTCTCAAATAAGATTTTTTGAAGCTCATATAATTCTTCAACACTAACAAAGTAGATGAACAACTCACATAATAAAATTTGAATGAATGTCTTACAGTTTCTTAAATTAAATTTTTGTTAATATTTCTATTCGATTAAAATTAATATCAATAAAAATTATTTTTAGTAATACTTAAAAATATTATAAAATATTCTATTACTTATAAAAAAAACCTATCGAATTAATAAAACTTTTTATATTTAGTGCAATTATGAGCAGTGGGAAATAAATAAGGAAATTTCTAATATGAAAAATATCTTATGCTACCATTAATAATAAAGGAATTGCATTTATTAAATATTAAATGTCCTATATGTAAAAAATTTAGTAAGTAATATATACTCTTCATATATTATAATATTATTATTATTATTATTATATATTGTATATATTGTATATATAACAGAATATTTAAGCTATCCACTACTCTGAAGTTTATTTTATAATTAAATGAATTTGACAAATTTAAGAGTTCGCAAGGTTTTACTTAAAGTTTCTCTTGAATAGCTTATCAACAATATAATGATTTTTAGTAAATTTCTGACATAATTAATATATATATTATTGAACTTTACTTTTCTCGAAGAACTTTATTTTCTTGTTCTTTCATATAAATAATTTCACTTTGATTACATAAGAGCTGGTTAGCTTCAGAGAGCTTTTGTACTATAATATCCGTTTTGTTTTTAGTTTCCGAAATTTTAATTTTTAAATTTTTTATCGTTTCCTGCAAAATGATGTTTAATTATATCATAATTTTCAAAGCATTCTTAAAAAGTTTCTTCTTAATTGCTTTTACAAACTTTTAATGAAAGTTCAATATTTTTTATTTCTTCAACAAACTGTTGTCTAAGTTTAGCAACGTTATTCATTTTATTATCTAATGATGAGTTTGTAGTAGAAAAACCTGGAGTTTTTGGTAAATTTGGAGACGACGAAGCTGTCGTTTTTTGATCATGGCTTTTTTGTATATTCTGCGCATTACAAGGAGAATTTAAATTCGGAGTCTGTACACTTTCGCCTTTGTTGTCCATGGTTTTCGCACAATTGTTTTAAATTACAATCTACTGTTGATCGTGTATATGGAAGAAATGAAAATGTAATAATTAAAAATTAGTCTTTAAATGTGAAAGATATGTTTAAAAAAAATTTAATCAATAATTTGAAACATAAAAAAATATAGAAATTCCAACACAAAATTTATTAATAAAAGAAATTCAGAATTTAAAAAAGAAATAATAAATTTCCGAAACAATGACCTTTTATATTTTTATTGATTAAATTTTAAATTCCTTGTTTTTATTTACTTGATGTTATTAATTTACGATACAATGAGTTCCCAGGAGTATATTAGAGTTGATAAATTTACAGGAAATATAATATTTTTTATATCAGATAACAAATTTAAATTAATTTAATAGTAACGTCGTAATAATAATAACAGTAGTTACCAGTAATACACAGAATAATGGATTTAATTTAAAAATTTAAAATAAGTATGTTAAAATGGCGCGTTATTCTAACTGATAATTTTAAAATAGTTTTAAAATAAACTTCTTAACTTTGAATAATTTCAGAATATAATAATTAAATATATTTTCTCAATTATTTGAACGTTGAAAGTACTTTTCTACTTTACTCTTAATTTTTTAACTAAAAGTTCTCTTAAAACTGCATTTAAAACTGATTTAACTTCGGTAAATAATTTTCAGTAATTCTTTCCAATTTTACTTGGTAGTATAGATTAAGTAATAGGGTACAGGATATAAATTCATAGTAAATTTCAAGAAACGTGTATAAGTTGTTTGAGGTTAGAAGTATTCACGATTTACTGAGTTCGTTATTAAAAAAAAAAAATCATTTTAAAGAGAAGGAAATCACTTTTATTAAATAATAATGAGTATTAAAATATGTTGTGTATGTGAATCCAAAGATGGCAAGTATAAATGTCCGAAGTGTAAAGAAATTTAGTAAGTAATAATTACTTTTCATTTATTATATTATTTTTATTATATATATACAACGGAATTGTTAAAAACTGTCTTATGCAAAAATAAATATAAAATTTGTTACTTTTAGTTGCTCAGTACCTTGTTGCAATAAACATAAAGAAAATTGTAATAGAATTAGTAATTCTGAAAATTGTAATGTGATTGAAGATTCAACAGAAAAAACTAAGGTTTCGTATAATTTTCCTACAGAAGATACAGTTCCTATTGAAAAACTTGAGCAGTTACGTCACAATGAGAAATTGAGAAATTATTTAAAAACTTCTCAAATTCGAGATATTATTAATCATGTTTTAAATGATAAAAATCCAACTGAAGCTATTGCACGTGCTATGACAGAGCCGTTATTTGTTGAATTAGCGGATGAATGTTTAAAAGTAGTTGAACCCTCTGATGAAGAGAAGCCTTGCTGACAGTTAATAATTTCATTGTTTTGTAATATTAAGTACAACATTAATTTCTGTTTAGAGTAAATTTTATTAAATTAAAAGTAAATCTATATAAATTAGACATATTTTTTATTAAAATATGACACTAATATAAATCTATAAGTCTTATAAATTTTGTAAAGCATTATGTGAAGATATGTAAAATTCAAGGTCATTTGGAAGTTCTGCTTTATCTAGCTCAGCACTTAAGGCACAATATCTTCTTCGAACATAGTGAGCTGCCATTTTTGGTTGTCTGTCTCTTGTGAAAATCCCTTTTTTATTACCTCCAACTCTTGTATATGCTGTAATATAAAATTTTACATTTAACTTGAAAAATTGTATTTGTCAAATTGATAATCAGTTAAATTACATACATTGAGCTGTTTTAAAATCTGCAAAGTTCCATATAAATTCTCCAATGAAGAAACCTTGAGCTTTTAGTTGATCAAAAGCCTTAAAGTGATTCGACATTAGTGCAACTTGGTAGTGCTCAGACCAAATATATGCTGGTAACTATTTTATAATACATATTTAACTCTTAGTTGGAATTGTATTTTAATAATAAGATATGTAAAATTATATGCAATAGAATATGGCTGAAGATAAATCATTTGTGGATAAAAAATCTATTGAAAACTCTTTTATAACTTTTTTACGTTTTATCAATAAGCAGATAAATAATAATTTTTTAATATTAATTTTTTCAGCAAATATAAAATGTCTAGTAATACTAACTTCGTGTAATCCAGAGAGAGTATCTGCACCATACTCTGATATTAATACTGGTTTTTTATACTTCTGATACCAAGCTTGAGCTTCAGATATAATACGTTTTGTAATCATGTTTAACTGCCCCGGATTTGAATACCAAGCATTGTATCTATTGAAACTTATTACATCAAGGTAATGTCCTAATTTATCATCCTAAATGTTGAATAATGTGAAAATGATTCAATTATTTTTACACAGTTAATGGACAAAACGTTTTGAACTTACTTGAGGACTCTGAGCTATTGACATGGTAATTGGTCTAGTAGAATCCAATGCTCTTGTATGTTGAACTACTTCTTTAAAATATGAAGCGGCATCGCGGCAAACTTTTGGCTCATTGGCAACAGACCACATAACAACAGAAGGTCGATTTTTATCTCGTCTGATTAATGACCATATTGATTTTTTATGTTTCTTAAGTAAACATGAGGAATAAATTTCAGTATCTACAGCTGGGCACTCATTGATTATGAGAAATCCAAGCCTTCAATCAATTTTTTTTTTAGTTAATGTATGCAGTAAATGTTATTAAATATATGAGAGTAACATACTTATCGGCCATATCTAAAATTTCTTCACTGTAAGGATAATGGCTGGTCCTGTACGCGTTGGCTCCAACCCATTTTAATAATTCGTGATCCCTGGCTATGGTAACTAAATCTAATCCTCTTCCCCTTATTGCAGAATCTTCGTGTCTCCCGAATCCACGAAAGTAAATTGGTTTATCATTAATTAATACTGATGTATTGGTCCATTTTAGACTTCGTATGCCTATAGGAAGTCTATAGATATCTAATTTCGAAATACTTGTCGTCAACATGACCTAGAAATTTTATAGTCAATTTTAATCTTCGTATGATATCTTAAAAATATTTATGAGCTAAAATGAATTCGAAAATATTAAATTTTCATAAGTTTTGAAGTAATTGATTAACTAGTTCGATATTTTACTAAAAACTAATATTTCTGAATATTATAATTCTTGTAAAAAGTATTACTTCAAATGTGTAAAGATGTCCAGCATTTTCACTCATATACCGAGGCCACCAGAGCTGTGGTGATTTGATTTTTATAGTACCCTTCGGACTTGCTTCTGATTCATTAATAGTGTAATCATCATTGAGTATATGTACGATGACGGACGTATTGTCTTCTTCCTCCAAACCTGCTATTTCAATATGATAATTTACAATGCCAATGTCATCAATAAAATCAGTAGACACAGTTATATCGTCAATAAATATTTTTGGCTTAGTATGCAGTAAAACGGGCCTACAATAATTTATAATTTATATTGAAATGAAATTAATTTTTAATTTATTAATGTAATCGATCGTTTTAAATATATTGCGGATACCTGTGGATTCCAGCATAATTAAAAAAGTCAAAACTATAAGTTTGCGCTTTAATTGTTCCATTGTCAGTATCTAAGTCAACTATTTTACCCTGAGGTAAAGTAGTTTTAAGTAGACTATTATCTACTGATATTGTAAGACGATTTCTTTCACCGAATAGAATTCGTGTTGTAACTTCTGATTCAAAGGAAAGGTGTCCTATTTCATGAGTTATCACTAAATGACTATTTAACCACTAAATTGAAATAAACGCTTATGAGGTACTTTTTGTAAAAGATACGACAATTGAGACACATACTATTTCAGCTAGATAATTGATTGATCCAAATCTTAAAAATATTCGTTCATTGGCCCAAGAAGAAGGTACGAAGAATGTTTTCTCGTACCACACTGGACCAACATGATCTCGCAGAACAGTAGATGTTGTTATATCATTGTAAGAAGAAGGTACTGGCATTTGCATGACATTCTTTTGCTAGAAAAAGAATACTGTAATCGTTTATGGTGTATTAAAAAGAAAAAAAAAAAAAAAATCATTATAAATTACCTTCGATAAACTGTGAGTATACCAACATTCTCTATGGCCTTTCTGAATGTCATCCGATGGAGGCACAACAAAGTCCCAATAGCCATCCAGGCTTTTAACCTAAAAATATTCCATACTTTTAAGTAATATCCCCTTTTAAAAGATCTACGTAAATCATAATAAATTACTTGTACGCTTTGGGGCAAAAAATTAATTTTCATTTAAAAAAGATCTTTACGAAAATTGTCGGTACATAGTATTGTAAATTAATTGGGAAAACTTAACTATTTGTATTTTAACTATTATTTTTAACTATATGTTCAACTACTTGTATTTTACATTTGATATTAAAAGTTAAAGCGATGGAAAATTGGATGGATGGATGGATGCGATTGTCGGGCAGGTGTTTTCTTAGCCAATGCAGTCCGTGCAATATTTCCATGGTAAATAAACAATACCTCGCGAGTTTCGCTTTCTCTTGGATAAAGTAATCCCGGGAATGTTGTCCCGAGGCAATTTTCGTCCCCGGAATTATAATTTCCAAAATATTTGCCGAACATGTTTTGCCCGCTGTGCGTAGCAGCAGCAGCAGCAGCAGCACGGCAGCAGCAGCAGCAGCAGCAGCAACAGCAACAGCAACAGCAACAGGAGCAGCAGCAACAGGAGCAGCAGCAGCAGCAGTAGCTTTTTTTTTCCCCAGTACTTTTCTGCGGCTTGATTAAAATGACTCATTTGGCATTTGCGCGATTGGTAGCCATACTCTTTCGCTTGGCATTATTACAGTATCGCGAATCGTCAGGTAAATTACCTTAATCGCGGCCGCCGGTAAGATAATTAAAAAATTCTACTCGCTCCTTATTATTACGTACGCCAGGGGCATGGAAAAATTTAAGCCCCGGTTGTCATTTACCTTATTACCCTAATAACCAATTACCAATGTCAATTACAACGATTCCTTACTATTTTCTCATTCTTTTTTCTTTTTCTCCTTCTCCTTCTCCTTCTCCCTCTTCTTCTTCCGAAACCAGACTACTTTTTTACTCTTACTACTGACTCTTACATTTATAGACGCGGACGGTGCTCGTGGTACATCGAACAACAAACCCGTATTACGTCCATTGAATAATTTATTTTTAATTTATACACGTGCCCACGTATGTGTTATTCTAGCTTGCGATTACGCGTACTTCAATATTTTCATGCAACCTGTAAAACACGTATCGGTAAATGAAAACTTTACAATTTTGTACGAAAGCGTTAATTACACAATAAAGCTTTCGAGTCAGTGGTGGGGTAGTAGCCTTAATGAGCGATCAAGAATCATTTATAGCGGCAGGGGAGGGGAGGGTAGGGGGGGGGGTGGGATCGATATGTATACCAGTGGCTCGTGATCATAAGAAAGAAAGTAGTCATTTTCTTTTATCTCTCGTGAAATTATATATTTTATTAGAGCGATTATTGTAAAATGCGCTTTCCAATGCAATCGATGGATTTCGTTCGGTCCAGTCGATTGGTCAGCGAAAGGTATCTCTTCCTGACGAAATGGGAAACGGCTTTCGGCTGTCGGTCCCGCGTGAAAATCCCTTTCCTATTACCGCCGACGCGCGTGTACGCTGAAAAATGCATTCACGTATGAGACACGTATGTCCATTACATGGAGATTATTATTCTTTTGCCAGAAGCCAAAGCACTCGAACGCACTTTGCGCTGTTTTGAAGTCCGCGAAGTTCCAGATGAATTCCCCGATGAAAAAGCCTCGAGCCTTCAATTCGTCAAAAGCCTTGAAATGCATCGACATTAGTTTCATTTGATACTCCTCGCTCCACACGTATTCCGGCAACTGGAAATGAACATTCATTTCGCTCGAGCATTCATAAAAAGGACGATGATCCTCTGCCTCAAAGGAGCGAGGGCATTTTTTTCCATTCCTACTACCACCACCACTACTACAACATTATTGTTATTATTGTTGTTGTTGTTGTTGTTCGTTTGGATCGAACGGCCGATCGTTAGCCAGAAGAGGAGTATGCCCCGAATTTCATTGTAAAACAAAATAAGAAAAAAAAAAAAAAAGGTTCACCTCGTGCAAGCCGGGCATGGAGTCTGCGCCATATTCCGACATCAATACCGGCTTCTTGTATTTTTCGTGCCAACTTTCTGCTTCCGAGACAACGTTCTTCGTTATCATATCCAGTCTTCCCGGATTCGAGTACCAAGCGTTGTACCTATTGAAGCTTATGACGTCCAAGTATTTACCAGCGATGTCTTCCTTTGAACACGTAGCGGAAAGTATCTTCTCAATTTAGGATAATTATACGGGCAATTAGGGTTTAAAGGATAGGGAAGGACGAACGGCGGGGAGTAAAGGAGAATTTAATGTATCTCGGGGTGTCATACGTCAGAGGGTGTAGCGATGGCCATTGTGATTGGACGGCTCGCGTCGAGGCCTTTGGTGTGACGGGCGACCTGACCGAAGTAAACGTCGGCACCGAAGACCGAGGTCCTCGGCTCGTTGGCTATGGACCACATGACGACGGATGGCCGGTTCTTGTCACGCCTGATCAGTTCCGACAGCGAGTCCTGGTGCTTCTTCAAGACCACTGGTGAATAATTGTCCGCGTCGACGGAGGGACACTCGCCGATGACGAGGAAGCCGAGCCTTGAAGTAAAAGCAACCGACTAATTAGAAGCTTTCGTCGCTAATTTCATTACAAGGACTTTCGATAACGAAAAGAACCACCGAGGACGAGGGTGGAATCGAAAAAGAGGGTTGTTCCGAGGCGCTCGGGCACAGAGGATCGTTACGGATGACCAGCCGCTGGGCGTAAGTGCCAATAACCGACCTATTTCCTTTTCCCGGCCCATGTAACAGGAGTTGAGACGGAAGTTGTCGACCGGAGCCGCTATTCACCCGGGAACTCGGCTCACTTTCACCAAGTTTTCCAAGTAAACTACCCTCGAGCCACCCGCGCACTTCATAACCGTTTCATCGACGAGGGATGCCCGGCTCGATTGTTCCGCGGATCGCAGGCTTTAACGAATTTCCGGTTCGTGACGAGAGGCCCTCGGGACGTACAAGTTACAACAGTCCGCGTCCAGGGCTAGTCAGGGCTAGTCAGGGCTAGTCAGGGCTAGTCAGGGCTAGTGTAAAATAACGAGGATTATGGTAAGTCGAGTCCGAGCCCCTTTCAATCGTTTTTCTACATGTAAGCGAATAAACGCGTTCGGCTAATTTACCGATCGAGGCGGACAATTACTTTCATTACTTCAATACTGCCGAGTCTGTGGAATGAAGAAACACGGCTTCTGAAATCAAGTAATTTTAGGGAAAGGCTTTTAAATTTGCTTTCGCCGTACTTTCAAACCAATGATCACCGTGCATTCGTATTTTACGTATACGTACTTGTTTGAGTATGACCAATTAATTATGAATATCTGCCCCCTAATGAACCGCATTTCGCTCGAGGCTTTTTACAAAACTATAAAACTTCATTATTTTCCTAATTAAAAGTTTCAGACGTTTGAACTTTAGAACGCAGAGTTCGACTGTTCGACTGTTCGACTGTGTTGATAGAGGGAAAAAAAACGAGAGAGAGAGAGAGAGAGAGCGCATTTAAAAGTAAAAATAATAATGTGTGCGATTGAATACGTACTTGTCTGCAAAGTCAAGGACTTCGTCGCTGTAGGGATAATGGCTGGTCCTGTAGGCGTTGGCTCCGACCCATTTTAATAATTCGTGATCCCTGGCTATGGTAACCAAATCCAATCCCCTTCCCCTTATCGCAGAATCCTCGTGTCTCCCGAAGCCGCGGAAGTATATCGGCTTTTCGTTAATCAATAAAGAGTTTTCGGTCCATTTTATGCTTCGTATTCCTATGGGGAGTCTGTAAACGTCAGATTCAGACGTGTTTCTCACGCGAAGTACTATCTGAGAATTACAAGCACGGTACCATGTAATGTAAAGTAGAAATATATTTTGAATACTTTATTATTACAGCCTTTGTCGTCCAAAGTAGCGCAATTATCCGGGCGATCGTTTAATAATCGAACGATCGATCGATCGTGGACATTCTTTCGTAATTGTTCTTTCGATTTGCGTTAACACGTATTACGGAATATTGTACTGTTGACGCAAAGACGAACGTAACATTTATTTAAAGTTAATTTTCTATCGTTTGAAAAGAAATAATCGATTACCTAATTGTGAAATATGTTATTTTTTTTTTTTTTTTGAAATTATAAAAGAAATTTTTTTTTTATTTTGAAAATGTCGGGGCCGGGCTTTTAAAGGCCAATTCGAAGTATTCGAAAGTGACTCAGAGATTCTGTAAGTTCGTGGGGGCCGTTGAAAAGGGCAATAACGGGAAGGACGTGTTGGTTACCTCCAAAGTGTACATGTATCCGGGATCGTCGCTCATCCATCGAGGCCACCATAGCTTCGGTAACTTAAGTTTGAGGATCCCTTCCTTACCGGCAAGCGAATCCCTAATCACGTAGCGATTGCTATCGTCGATGAGACTGACGTCGCACGAGTAGCTGTCGTCGCTCCCTATTCCCCGGACATGGACTTTGTATGCAATTAGCCCGGTACCATTGGTTATCTCGGTTTTCACGGTAACGTCGTCGATGTAAGCTTTCGGTTTCGAGTGCAGCAGCACCGGCCTGCGCCAGCAAAACCAGCAGAATCAGATTAGGGCTCGCCCGGCTGTCACGGGCACGGGCACGACGTTAATCATTAATCATTAATTCACCTGTGAATGCCGGCGTAGTTGAAGAAGTCAAAGGGGTAAGTCTGCGTGCGGACGGTCCCCTTATCGGAAACGACCTCGTCGATTTTCCCTTGGGGTAGGCTATTCTCAAGGAGAACGTTGTCCACGCTCACGGTGACGCGATTTCGTCTGCCGAACGCGACGCACGACGTAACTTCAGCCTCGAATGGCAAATGCCCGATTTCGTGACTCATCAGAAACTTGCCGTTTATCCACTTTAATTCGCACGGGCAATTAAGCGCCGGCCATTCGTTATTCATTATTTATTATTTATTATTTATTATTTATTATTTATTATTTATTACAAAGCGAAAGCTAATGGGAGACGTTTAGTCAACGCCGTTCCATAGCTTACGTACATTTATAATTGCATTGAAAGCATTATAGCGCAGGCGCTTGCACGATGGCTCTGAAATAATAGGATCGGAGAGTGACGTCAGCGGGACAATGTACAAAAGCTCGATCGATTAATTCGTACTAGCGATCGCGGATTTTCTACGATCTTCTTATAGTTAATTTTCTATTTTATTCATTGCGTGCTTCGTGAACGAGAACGTAGCGCAAAAAAAAAAAGCATTGCCAGATTAAGATAAGAGCTAAGAGATAAAAGTACTGACGACTTGCGCGAAGTAGTTGACCGATCCGAATCTGAGGAAGACTCTTTTGTGTGTCCAGGAAGCGGGTACAATAAAGGTCTTCTCGTACCAAACGGGACCCACGTGGTCTCGCAATTCGCTTGATATCGTAATGTCATTGTAGGAGGAGGGGACGGGCATCTGCATCACTTTTCCCGCCTGGCAACAATCCATCCATTCATCCATCCATCCATCCATCCATCCATCCATTCATCCGTTCATCCATTATTTATTATATTATTTATTATATAGTATATGGGATGGGCTCCCTTCGTCCTTTACCTTGGAGAGACTCTCCGCGTACCAGCGCTGGCTGTGACCCCGGTGCACGTCCTCGATCGGCGGCGCCAGGAAGTCCCAAAATCCATCGAGAGACTTGACCTTGTCGTGACGAAGGTCAACGCGAGTTATGGGAAAAAGGTTCATTGGCTTTTAAATTTATTTAGCTCCTGACTTTCGTGAGCAATCATGCTTTCGAAACAGATACATTTTACCATTATTATATACAAGTATGCGTGAAATTCGATCTCAGGACATAATAATAATAATAATAATAATAATAACAATAAAAATAACAATGCGTAAATGTAGCATAGCAGAGTTTGCTCGAGGCTCACGTTAATTTATCGCGTTTATTGTATTACGGCAATATCGCACATCGGTCCATAGTTTTTTTTTTTTTTTTTTTTTTTTTATGATACGGAATAATAACATTTATCTGCGTAATTGTAAATAGATAATTATATTAACAAAATACGGTCGGAGAAGAGCTGAGTCCTGTTAACGATATTCTTTGTACACACTTGTTTATTCTGCACTTTAATTATGTACTGTCGGATTATCCAGTCAGTTTAATTTATAAATAGCAGAGCTTTCATTGGAAAGTACTTTTACGTCATTTACGAGCTTTTTCCATTAATTTATCGTTATTGTCGAATAGAGATTATTGTAGGATCCATGTCGGCATTAGATATCTTCAATCTTCGACGTATTGTGTTTCATTGAAAAAAAAAAACTTACTTGAGCTCAAGATTAAATTAATAATAAAATCATTTCTTTTATACGCGTTATAAAATCGCAAAATACGTTTGCTTTGTTACATTAATTTTACCGAATCAATGCTTATATACGTTATTACGTATTCCGCATTAAAAATGTTGGCGAAAATCTTTTCAAAAGATTTCCGTAAATTTATAGTCTATAATAATAAAGATCGACAATAAAAGCAAACGATCGTGTATTATGCACCAAAGTTTTTATATGCGAATTAAAATATTAAGAGATTCTGGATTTTTACGTATTTATATGCCCGGACTTATCCGGTTTCAAATGTAAGCACTAGTGCAGTATAAAGAAACACGTATTATTAGATCGCTTTCTTCTCCCCCTTTTTTTTTATAAATTATTTTAAAGGGACTTGTTTATAAGGCGGATCTATAAAGGGATCGGTTGACGAGTGATGTTTGATCATTAAAAGGCTGGAAAGGATCGTAGGCCATTAAATTTGGACTTACCTCTCGAGTTTCGCTTTCCCTCGGGAAAAGAAGACCCGGAAGTGTCGTTACCGGAAAATTATTCCTCGCCAGACCCGTGAACTCGAGGAAGAGCCCGAAAACGCTGAGAAACGACTCAAAGCCAAACATGGTATAACTACGCTTTAGTCCACGTGCGTATTATTATTCACAATGACGTCTGCCTAAAGGGCATTAACGGCTACTCGACCTGATTTCGTTTTGAATTTCAGCGCCATCTCCGTCATTAGATCCAGTCAGTGGATCGCGGACGTACCGATTCGAACGGCACATTCGTATTTGCATCGTATCTGCTCCGCGGGGATTCCTTAATCTCCGAATCGATAATGCTCTCCTATTAATATTCCCATTAGCTAAAATCAATTTTATTACTTACGGGCTTACTCGCGCCAGGGAAAATTTATTTCACCCCGATTGCGCTAAAGATAAGACAAATTACGCTTACACTCTTTCTCTTCTACGGGAACGTCAAAAAGCCAATTAACGCCTTTTTAAGCCATGAAAACTGTGTAATGAACTGTGTAAGGTCATGAAACTCAAAGGGTTCGAAAGCACTAACTTGGCTGTCATTTTATCACTGACACTTTTTTTTTTGTTCCATCCGCCGTATAAAATTAGTACAAACAATACGAATGAATGGCAAAAGATAATTTGCAAGTAATTAAAAGAAAAGGGTTTACGTCGCTTAATTATTATTATTATTATTCTCTTGTACACGTTATGAATGTCGAATGTCGGTCAAAGTACAAATAAATACAGAGCTTTGGAGCAATAACTCGACAATGACTCGACAATTATTTATTTTAGGTAATCCGGATGCATCCCGACGTATCGTTTTATTTTTATTTATTTATTTATTTATTTATTTTGAGCTTGAAATTCAGAGTACAGTAAATGAAAAATAATCTACAAATTTAACTTAATGAGGTATAATAAGAAGATAAATGGCAAGAAAATGATTTATTGTATAAATAAACCTCCGTCGTAATTATTAGATAGTAAGAGGCTCAAAAGAAAATAGAATAATTTTTATTACTTACTGTAAGCGAGGATAAATGAAATGCCAAATTGAAAAATGAAGAATCGTGAAGATCAGGAAACTTAACGATATAACAGAGTTTATTTATTGTTTGAGGGGGAAGAGAGGGGAAGAGAGGCTGCCTTCGGTAATAAAGTGGTTCGGTAATAAATTTAAAGAAAACTCGCATTTTATTATAAAACCAAGAAAAAAAAAAAAAAAAAAAAAAAAAAAAAAGAAGAAAATTTACATTATACGTAGTATGATGATACATAATTTTCAAGATCTCTAGGTATCCAGGTTTTGCCGTCCTCGTCGGCGTTTAGAGCGTGATACCTCTTCCGTACGAGATGAGCGACCATTTTCGGTTGCCTGTCCCTTGTGAATACACCCTTTTTGTTACCTCCGACTCTCGTATAGGCTGCGAACAATTTATTAACAATTACCGACAAATGCTCTTACCCGGGGTGAAGGATAAGGGAAATAATATAGGAGGCCAATGGGGGTCAACGATGGGGTTCGATGGGAATCCGTGACGTACTTTGGGCAGTCCTGAAGTCCGCGAAGTTCCAGATGAATTCGCCGATGAAGAAGCCTTGGGCGCGCAGTTTGTCAAAGGCTTCGAAATGCTTGGACATCGTCTCCATCTGATATTCCTCGCTCCACACGTATTCCGGCAGCTGGGAAACGAGAAAAACATAAATGGATCTCCCTAGCTTCTTTTTTCTTTTTCTTTATCCTTTTGACTTTTAAAAGCCAGTAAGAAACACGTGTCGTGGTACCTCGTGTAATCCGGGCATGGTATCCGCTCCGTATTCCGACATCAATACCGGTTTATTGTACTTGTAATGCCAGGCTTGGGCCTCCGAGATAACTCGGTTAGTTATCATGTCGATTCTGCCCGTATTCGAATACCAAGCGTTGTATCGATTGAAGCTTATGATGTCCAGGTACTGGCCGACTTTATCCTCCTGCGCGTGCGTTTTCAAAATTAAAATTACCAATATTAGCGAGCCGATCGTCGTTCGAACGACTCGAAACTGCTCGGAAAACGAAATAAATACCACGCAAGACGAGGAGGAGGAGGAGGAGGTGCGATCGAGGGAGCTGTGCGAGAAGGCCGAGGGGTTAAGGGGCGGTAAGGTAGACGTTGGCCTTACCGCGACGCCGCGCGCCAGCGCTATGGTAATTGGCCTGGTGAAATCGAGAGTCTTTGTGTGATGCGCCACTTGTTTGAAATAGAGTCCGGCATCTGGCAGCTGGGTCCTCGGCTCGTTGGCAATGGACCACATGACGACCGAGGGACGGTTCTTATCGCGGCGAATGAGCTCCGAGAGGGACTGCTTGTGCCTCTTGAGCAGCGCCGAGGAGAAGTTCTCCGTGTCGACGGAAGGACACTCGTTGACGATGAGAAAGCCGAGCCTTCGGACATAATAATTACAAAAGGTGGTGGGGGGGGGCGGGGGCTCAGTACGCAATGCTAATAATCACAATGCGGGCTCGGCTGCCCTCGAGTCCGTAATCGGCTCTCGCTTTCCAACGACAAGACTACGTGTCGGTGGGACGGGGGAGGACGAGGAGGGGGCCGAGGAGATAGAGCGTAAAGCCGATTCGTTAGCGATTTGGACTTTTGTAAAGGATTGTTTTACGATCTACTCGCTTCCTCTACCTGTCAGCTACATCGAGAACTTCGTCGCTGTAGGGATAATGGCTGGTCCTGTAGGCGTTGGCTCCGACCCATTTTAATAATTCGTGATCCCTGGCTACGGTAACCAAATCCAATCCCCTTCCCCTTATCGCAGAATCCTCGTGTCTCCCGAAGCCGCGGAAGTATATCGGCTTTTCGTTTATGTAGAAGGACGTGTTGGTCCATCTCAAGGTACGTATGCCCACCGGGATCCTGTATATGTCGACCTCCGTGACATTAGCCACGTGAACGGCTACCTGCGAACGAACGAGCCGACATAAATCATCCAAAGCACGTTAGTCGTTAGCTTACTGAAACTCGTCCGTTGTTCGTTAAAAGCCTTCGTTATCTTGCTTACGATAACTGGCGATATAACTCGCCACTGACACTAAGTAGGCCTAAGCTTTTGACTTTTGCCTTAGATAACTTGTGATTCGTTGGATTTTCGTTAAAACAACGAGGTCAAGCGCTCGGCGACCTCGTGTGACCAGGGTCGAGCAGAGCTGCTCCAAGCAAGTTATCAAAGGCCAGGTTAAAAGAAGGCTGTTAACGGACCAAAGGATTCGGTATCGTTATCAATAGGTCAATAGGGTACCTCCAACGTATACATGTAGCCGGGATCGGTGTCCATGGATCGGGGCCACCATAGCCGAGGCGAGGCGATTTTCAAGACTCCCTGGGTGCCGAGGCTCGGCTCGTCGATCGCGTATTGATCCTCGGCGTCGAGAAGGCTTACCTGGCAGTACGGTATCTCCTTGTCCTTTAGGCCGGCGACTTTAACGTCGTATTTAATGATTCCCTTGTCATTAATGACTCGCGTGTCGATGTCGATGTCTTCTATGAATACCCTCGGCTTCGTATGCAGCAGTACCGATCTGTCGATTTAAAAAAAAAGCGCGCCATTGTCACTTTATCGATAAGGTTATTTTTATTAATAGGTAGGTATCATAGGTGAATCATTAATTCACCTGTGAATGCCGGCGTAGTTGAAGAAGTCGAAGGTGTAAGTCTGGATTTTGACGGTACCGTTATCCGCTTCGGTATCCACGATTTTACCTTGGGGTACGCTCGTTTGCACGAGGGTATTGTCCACGGCGACGGAAATCCAGTTCCTCTCGCCGAACAGAGCCGTCGATGTTATTTCAACCTCGAAGGGTAAGTGGCCCATTTCGTGATTAGTTATTAAGACGCCGTTGAGCCACTGGAGCAGACGTCGTATCGGCAGAGTTATGTTGGGCCTCGGAATAAGTCGTATATCAAGACGGATGGATACTCACCACTTGGGCCAAATAGTTCACCGAGCCGAACCTTATGAAGACCCGCTTGTCCTGCCAGGACGATGGGAGGAAGAATATCTTCTCGTACCAGACTGGACCCACGTGGTCCCGTAGAGCTCTCGACGTCGTTACGTCATTGTACGAAGAAGGGACTGGCATTTGCATGACCTTAGCTACCTGGTGAAATAACCCCAACGACCCGCACGAGGCGATAGAATCGTCCATGATTTGCAATTTCTCTCTCTATAAATTTTTTTTCTAAACGCAACCTCGCGGATAATATGCAACATCTGTGATTCTTTATAGCCGATAAGTATTTCATGTTCCTAGCGAACAATTTTTATATGCGAATACCCTGTCGACTGTATCATTCCACTAATTTTCTACCGATACGAAGCGATTTGAATAATCGATGCCGAATAACAAAAAAAAAAAAGAAAAATGTCTGTCTGAACGCGGCGAGCGTTTACATCGCAGAATTTTTATACGGTAATTGAGCCTTATTTTCTAAGAAATTTCTAAGAAAATGAGATATCATACAGATAAAGATAAGGAATATGCATAATATATGTTAATTTGAAAATATGCCTTGCATGGCTCTCAAGCCTGATTTTTTTTTATAATCTTCGGACGCTTCCGAGTTAAGCACAAACGATACTCGTAGCAAGCAAGTAACGAGAGTAATATCGGTATACCATACGATACGATAGTATATGAACAAAAAAAAAAAAAAAAAAAAAAAATATATATAAAAAGTCCTTATGTTTATAAAAACAAAGCTTTACGTTACTTTTGCGAGACTATCGGAAAACCATGCTTCCCTGTGACCCTTTTGAAGGTCATTAATTGGCGGTACCGCGAATTCCCAAAATCCGTCCAGAGATTTAACCTGAAAAATAAAGGGCGTACCATATTTTTCTAATATTTTCTTTTAATACAAATATCGATATATATATATATATATATATATTATTTATTTGCGTAAGGTTATTGGTTTCAATTTGGATAAACTTTATAAGGCCAATGAATTAATTGGCTCCGAATGAACAAATCGAATGATATTATTGATATTAGATATGTTATTATATTCTTCAGTAAGCGGAAAACAATTTCCTCGGCGTAGCTTCGGTCACGTGCACGGTATTAACGAGCGAATCTACAAGACATATCTTCGCTCAGTCGCTACTCAGTCGTACGAAGAAGCACTGAGACGTATTAACGCGCGCGTGCTCACGTACGCGTATAATGGATGCGTGCGCGCTGAGGCTGGACATTATAAAAAGCGGGATTATAAACTCTTCGGATCGGTTTATTACTTCATACAACGAGAGCCGGCCATTCAAAGTAAAAGTCCGAACGGAATCTTACGTCCCTGCACTCGTCATCGGATCGAAGTACGAAAGAATGCAGACATACGCGTAATGCAAATTAGGCGCTGTTAAATGCTCTCTCTCTCTCTCTCTCTCTCTCTCTCTCTCTCTCTCTCTCTGTGGCGTCGTAAAAGCTCGCACGGAGCCCTGGCAAGGAAGAATTCAACGCTACGTAAGAGTGCATTTTATTGCGCAAAGGCACGTCCTTACCTCGCGCGATTCGCTCTCCCTGGGATAGAGCAAACCAGGAAGCGGCTCCGGCGACCGGTCCTCGTCCTCGTTCACCGGTCCTTGGGCCGTCGTGGTCGGGGCGCTCGAGGTCGGGCCGCTCGTGGTCGTGCTCAGTGGGACGTCGGGCTCGGCGCTCGGGCTGCTCAGCTGCTCGACCCGGTGAATGATTTCGGAGGGTACGACCTCGACCTCGGTGCTCGAGGTCCTCATCGCCGACGCTGCTCCCGCGACCGCGAACAAAAACTGCAGCCACATTACGCGACTTTTTTCCTGCAACACGACCGAGAGCTCATTTTTCTCTCTTCTCTTTCTACGATTATAAAAGCCCTCCTCCTCATCCTCCTCCTCCTCCTCCTCCTCCTCCTCCTATTTCCCCTACGTAGTTTCGTACGCTTTTACATTTTGCCGTTTCTTCTCGGAAGCCTATACTTTCCGCCGTTAGCGCACGATCTTTTCTTACGCGACAATTTTCTCCTCAATTATTCCCTTATTATTATTGTTATATATTGTAACCTTGAAATTCTTAAGCAATGAGCCGCTGTCAATATTAATAATTCAAATAATTCTCTTTCGCCCAAAGTTCTATCGCACTTTATTGATCTTTAATCTGCAATAATCACTTCAACGCTCCGTAATTACATTAAAAATTTTTTTTTTTTTTACACTATGTGAATTACGTATTATTTTACTTTCGGTTATTTGGCTGAAACCCCAATGACCGCAGATGGCCAATAATTTTTCTATAACATCGGAAAACGTGAAATTAATTTCCATAATATTCCAAGTCATTATCTTCTTCGCGTCAAGTTACGACTTTTTATTCGTAGAAATTATTCCTATAATATCTCTAATAATATTAATATTAATAAACAAATAAAAAAATGAAATAAATAAATAAATAATCATCTCATGATTTTTTTTTTTGTATATAAATTTGGTATATTGCGAATAAATATTTATTCGTAAGTATTTAATACCGAAAAGTGGTAGGAGTAGGTGTTGTAAAGTTACTTAAATAAATAATTGAAGACATTATTGAATTTTCGTAATAAGTAAGCGAAGATCATTATTATTATCTTCCAAAATTATGTAAAATTTAAAAAAGAAATATCTCGCTCGCTCCATTGATATTTTTTGTACATTAAGTTTTTGTATTAAAGAATCATAATTAAATATTATCTAACTGGATCATTTGCACAAGTCCGATTAAGGAAGTAAAGGTTGGGCGTTGATTCTTAGGGAGCCGAACCGATCCATATTAGTACCTGCATTAGCACAACTTTCAGGAGCATCAACGATTTAAATATTTGCGTAGCAGTTAAAGAATTCAGGTGAAATGATCATGCAATAGGTGCAATGATATTTACGAAGTCACACAATTATGCGCTTGTATGAATAACAGAAATAAGTTATAATAAGGAGCTATGATATCATAAGAAGCTCGGATTATCATACGAATGAAAGTAAATACCTGTAGTGTTTAATTAAGGTAAGTAGTTATTAGAGGCATTTAGCGTTATCAGAGAATAAACGTAAATTTCATTGCACTTATCGTTAATTATTTTGCATGATAACATTCGAAAGCATAAAGAATGCCTTGCGATCACGGAGTTCACTCGAACAGTTTAAATATTCATTTTTCGCGTAAAGCCGTAGTAAAGCAGTAGTAAAGCCCTGGCAGCCATGATTATATTTACTATAACCAAGGACGAACACTGATGATCACTCGCCATAGAAAACGTAGTGCAATATAATAGAGGAGTAGGTCAGTGACCGCTGAGCTAGGCAATCGATAGAGCACGTGTTGTATATATAAGTACAATCCGAGCTCGCCTACCCGCGAATACTACCGAAACTCCTTCAAATTATCTCCCTCCTTACCCACCCGCCCATCATCCCACACACATACACCTCTTTCTCTTTCTGTCGCTCGCTCGCTAGCTAGCTAGCTAGGTAGTTTTTAAAATAAAATTCAGACGCGATTCCGGACACTCGTGGCGATGGTAAAAAAAAAAACGCAATTACGTCGCTGAAGACAAGACTCAGCTCGATAGATTAAGCTCTTTATAATGTATAAATGCGTATGAGTAAGGGGTGAGGCTTACGTATTCAAGCAGAAAGGTGTTACGGGCCTCCAATTTACGTAAAGCTGAGAGTCGTGAAAAAAAAAAAAAGAAAAATAAAGAAAAGCGGAGCAGCCGCGTGTCCGTCTTAAGCGATGGCTCGCATGAAACTGTGCAGGGCGCCGTGTTACGGGAAGATTAAAACTTGCCGGTAAGATAACAATCTCCAGTTACTCCTTTTTTTTTTCTCTCTTTCTTTCTTTCTTTCTTTCTTTCGTTCTTTTTTCTTCCTTCTTCTCCTTCTCTCTCTCTCTCTCTCTCTCTCTCTCTCTCTCTCTCTATCTCTATCTATCTCTATCTATCTTTATCTATCTTTATCTATCTATCTTTTTCCTTTTTCTATAAATCAGCCGAGCGCTCTTCGATCGGCCAAGGAGACAAAGAGTATTGAGCATAAAATATTAACGGCGGGCATGAATAAATGATTGGAGCGCCGATTCACCGGGGAAACGTCGTTCTTGGCTAAATGCCACCGGAGAAGGACGCGGATGATTAATAAAATTGGATAAATATTATTAATGAATTATTACATGTTAAAGACCATTGTTAGACTTGCCGCGGCAATAACAAACTCGTATTATCCTAACAATTACTTTGTTCGATTTTTTTTTTCCATTCGCCTTTCAGACCTATACGTTCAGTCGGCGCTAAGGGGGGGGGGGGAGCGGGGGTAAAATCCAAGCCGTTAGATCATTCCAAGAGATATTTATAACAATGTCGCACTCTGTTCTCATGGAAAATGTATGGGAATTGAAGGCAACGCGTGCACGAAACCTTTATAAATAAGTAAACGTAACGTCCGTATCTTTTCAATAAGATTGTCATTTTATTGTGCAAATTTTATCTAATCGATAATTGATTTGATTAGACGTCAAAGCTTCGGAGTCAAAGGCTTTATTATTATACGTGCGAATATCACCTACAATGTTCTGATATTATTATGTGATAATTGTTTATTTATATATCGCGACGATTGTCAATTTTGATCAAACGAGATCGAAAATATTTTTGCCGCTTTTATCAACAATAACGACTGAATTACATATATTCTATGCGTATAGGTTTCAGAGTTATATTACAACAACAATAATTCATTATGATTATAAATGAAAATCAGTAGTAAAAATCTGTGAAATCGTGGCCGATATTATATGAATGAATATATTTTAAAATTCGAATGGGAATGGGTAATTGGTAATAAAAACGCGTGGACTTTCAATATCAAAGGTGTAATAAGGTTACGTCTTAAAAGAAGAAAGAAAGCAAGAAAGCAAGAAAGAAAGAAAGAAAAGAATAGAAAAAAAAAAGACAATGGGGAATGTGAGATAAGGCGAAGGTGGATAGTTGTGGCACAAATTGGAAGGTAAACCGCAAGAGTCGGAAAAAAGATGAAGAAAAGAGTAAAAGAATAAAGAGTGGAAAAGTGAAGGTTATGGCGGTGTTGGTAAGCTGGTGAAATTGGTATTCCATAATCGGCATGGAAAGGAATTAGAGGCTAGATTATGGCTGGAGAACAGCCAAGGGAATTTTCGAGGCTGTATTTCTTTGAAAGGAAGCCGATCCCCAATAACTCGATCTGCATCGCCTCCAGACGAGGGGAAAGGACTTGGGGGGGGGGGGGAGTATTCGTAGTAAAGGGATTCGTAGCGACGGGGGCTCTGCTCCGCGCCTTCGTTATCGGAGCCGCTTAGACTGCACTCGATGTAATTGCCATTGCTTTTCTCCATGCCATGCAAAATCTCGCCTACGGATAAAAGATGGAAAAAAAAAACGAGAGAAGCTGCACAAAACAAAAGGAAGATAAACGGGACGGGCGGTCTTTGGTCAAATTAAGCTGCCAAGGCTCTCGCCTCGTTCGTCTAATATCGCCCCCCCACCACCCGCTCACCCACTCACCCACTCGCCATCCTGTCCCTACGAGCCTGTCCCTACCATATAACCATCGGTAACCCCCCCCCCTACCCTGGAAAATCTAATGCGCCCGATGAGTGGCATTGGTGCAAATGATTTATCTATCGGAGATCACCGGAATTCGTACTTCTTTAAGTAAACGGATAATTGACATTTCTTTTCAACAATTTCTACGTAACGCATTGTCGATGGGAGCCCCCCCCCGCCTCCTTACTCATATAATTTTATATAATTCAAGGATCGGGGCCTCGGCATGGAAAACTCCGATTCTCTTCGTGAATAACGATGCAGCAGACCGATCCGTCGTCCATGCAACAATATTATCATCGATAACTTACGAATCGATAATTTACGAATTACCCTTAAAACTATCGTTGGATAACAATACCAATAGCAGTAATGACGATAACAAACAATAAACAATAAACAATAATAATAATAAATAATAAATAATAGTAATAAATAATAAAAGCGCGTTGCCGTGAGCCGTTGGTCGAATAAATGTTTAACGAAACTTCTACCTTAAAGAATAAATGATAAGGAATGCAAGTGATACGATGTGGTATTATTTATATACCCGGGAATTAGAGTTCGTAGAGTGAGAATAAATGGGGCAAGTGAAATATTTAAAGGCCGTCTGCTAAATGCATCAATTGAAAATTCGTAAGAACGTTGATCCGCATCGTCGTCATTGCGTGCCACCGACTATACTACTTATACTACCTCTCTCAATCATTTCAGCATTATTCTCCTCTAAATGACGTCTCATCAGTTTCATGCTCCTCAATGCACGATCCGATCTCGTAAATTATTGCACCACGAGCCCAATATCATACATACATACATACATACATACGTATAAATATTTACTTTTCGTCAATATTTTGTTTAGAATTCTAAATTCTAAATGTCGTCTTGAAATTATCAACAATACAGACTTCGAGAATAAGAAAATATCTCTCTCTCTCTCTCTTTTATTATTATTATTATTACTTTTTTTTTCTTTTTTCTTTTTGCAATGGAGCTCGTTATTGTTATTATTATTATTATTATTGACGTAAAACTATTTTCCTGAATTCAGGATGACCGATAAGGAGCAGCGACAGGACCGAGGTAAGGATTTGAGGCGAGCTGTCCTCCGTTAAGTCCTAACATACGGTCTACGGAAGAGAATGGGTTCGGGGGGAGGGGGAAGGAAGGAAGGAGAAGGATTCGCAAGGATAGACAATAGACGAGTGATTAGTTACGCAATTAATCGATCCTGCTCCGGGAAACTGTCTCCAAGAGAGAGAGAGAGAGAGAGAGAGAGAGAGAGAGAGAGAGAGATCACTGGCCTCGTAGTAGCGAAAGCCGTGGTCGGGGGTGTCGAATCGAAAGCTACAGCGGTAGAGCAGCCCCATTGTTAAGGAGACCCGAGTGAGTGACCTTGACTCTGTTTAAGGGCCCCCCGCCTCCCTTACTAAGGGTACTTTTCTCTTGTAATCTCTGTTACTTACAGCTGCAGCAGCCAAGCCACTCTTCTCGATCTCACTCGCTCGAGCAACTCATAACGCTGCCCGAGGACTCCGGACACTGGACTCGCCCAATGTCGTTAATCTTTCCTCTCCCGTTGTTCGCTAACGACTAACTTCCGCGACCCCTTCTCCTGGTCAGCGCCTCTCGATTCCGTACAATCGTCATTTGTTCTACATTGTTTATATTAAAAATTCTGACGCAACTACGTGTGTGTGTGTGTGTGTGTGAGAGAGAGAGAGAGAGAGAGAGAGATTGACGACTTTGGTTTACACCTTGAAGGGAACAAGGGCTCTTTATTTACTAATTTAGTACCAAAATCTGTAATGCAGCTCAAGTATTTAATTTTTTTTTTCCTTACGCGAGGTGAGCATGGGTATCGAATGTCGAATATTGTTTGAAAAATGAACGTGACTTTTGTTTGAGCAGAAAACCCTATGGTTATAAATGATACGTTCGTTGGTATGTGATATTGAAGGGCGACGGGACCTTTGATTTCACTGTCTGTGAGACTATTCGGATCTCCTCTATGCAGGAAAATCGCAGGCATAGGCATTCTATGCAAGTTTTCTAATACTTTTATAATAAGTCCCCCCCCCCCCCCCTCGTACGCGAGAGGACAGGCCTCGATATCCGCACTATAGTTAAAATTTCCGAGCTGCTTGAACGAGATTACGTCTAATGATTGAATAAGGTATTCCGGCGACGGAAAATTATCCTTCGCGACTACGATATACGACAATCATTGGCTTTTATTTTTACGACCTCAACGTTCAATGGGAAAAAAAAATGAAGCTATCGATTCGCGGATAATCGTTATCCAACGCACTCGTAATTGTATCGTTGTTGTTATTGTTGTCGTTGTTGTTATATATATATATAACAATGGATAACGCGTTAAAAAAAAAAAAAAAGAAGAAAATTGTACCGTAAATATTTGAGAAACTTTAAATTCTATTGCGGATAGTGTAAGAACTACTTTTACTCGGACACGTATATTTCGAATTATTGTAACGGCATTACAATTCCGAGAACAAAAACTGCTTGGATTCAAATTTAATTGCGATTAATTGAATCTTATCTGAGAATAACAAAAGCAGAGGGAAAAAAAAATTAGTAACTAATTTCGACATTGGATAAATTATCTTTTTTTTAAAAAAAATTTCTTAAACAACTGAGCAGAGTTGCGTAAACTGTGCTATTTTTATTTATTTATTTATTTATTTGTTTATTTATCTATTTATTTTTTGTAGAAATCGAATGAAATGTTATAAATTTAAGCGCAGTTTCTTTATTATATTTATTATATTTAGAAATATTTATCTAATATTTCGATATAAATATTGTTTTTACCATATTCAAACTTACGTTACATTCTACGTCAACGTGTTCAGAATATTTGATGTCCGTAGCTTAACTAATTGACGCTCTTCATAAATAATTGTATATACATATATATAACTCTATAAGCATTGCGGATGATTACGATTTTTGAATTTATATTAGAAAATACGATGTTACTTGATGTTCGAAATTACATTATCATTTTTTGTAACGAATGGAATGTATTAAAATATTTTGTCGGGAAAGATTCCTTTAAAATGCCTTTGTTCGAGCAAGAAATAAGGAAACCGTTAACAATGTAACGTGACATCAAAATATTATTTAATTACAGCATATTGGTTTATTATAAACGTGTAGACATATTACAAAAGCTGTTACGGCTAAGACGGAACACATAACTAACGGTCCTTGTTATTCTTATAATTATTCTCTTAATTAACCTCAGTTGGCGAATGTCATGATACTCTGTCGATTCACTTTTAGTCTCCGTTTGATTCATTATGTCCGTAGGTTTGATTGTACAACGTCGAGTCCCGATCTTAAATAAATTAAAGCGACAATTCGTTACTCGACATTGGAAATTGAATCGAAAACCCTTAAAAATATCTGTATGTCTATATATATATATATATAATTGAATTTTTTATGATCCTGTAGCTTTGAAAATGACCCATCAATCACGTAGATTCTCTATAGGTATTTCCTTCTTTTTTTTTTTTTTTTTTTTTTTTTTGTAAATGGAGTAAAGCTTGAGTTTATTCTGCAAGCGAAAATCTCTATATACGCGTACGTAAGAAATTAATGACACGTGGAATAGAAAATTTTTAAAAATTAGGTGACAGAGATTAGTTATCGTGCGAGCAAAGCAACCGCTTCTATGCGGGCTAACACACGTATATATATATATTGACAAGATCTACAGATTGATGAATAAATACCAATGCACTCTATGCCATATTATCTTTAGTTGGAGTAGCCAGGAATAGCGCATAGATCTCGAGACCGTATTCGCTTTTCATTTCCTTGAGTTCCGAGCTGTATAATGCCCTACATCTGCCAAGCAATGAGGCGAGACAATTTCTGTCCTTCACCCCTCCCACCCCCCTGCCCCTGCTAGTATTAGTCTGGCCGCGTGATATCCCATGTTTTCGGGCACCTGTACTTCACCGACATTCCGGACGACGAAGGATCGTAATGAAGACGTAATAAAAATCTCGGCTACCCTGGCACGTCGACGAGGTGATCACGTTGTCAGGGAGCTCCAGCCCCGCGACTATTTTACCCGGATCGCGTAAATTATCGAGAAATCGATATTGAGTCTTATTAAGCGGAAGAAGCTCGTGCTCACGGTCTGCTGCAGAAGACGCGGGCTCGCATTCCCCGGGAGATAGCCGGTCACCCGAAGAAGAGCAAGTGATTTGCCAGTCGGACTCACCCGTTGCGTCGTCTCTCCCTCTCTGTCGCTCTTAGGCTCGGTGTTGGGGCGCACATACGTCAACGAGCAGCTCGGTAATCGGACCCGGGAACGTCGTTGACGTCGCGAGTCAAACTACTGCTTCGTCGCGAAACTCGTGGGTCGCTTTGGCTAAGGCTCGGCTCTGGGGGAGGGGGAGGGGAGGGGTGACAGGGTTCCGGGTCGCCGGTGAGCCGATGGTCGGTCTGTCTCTCCTACCCCTCCCACCGGCTATTCTCAACTGGTCCGGGAGGACATCCGCTCGTGGCCACGAACCACCGCCACCCTCCCGGACTCTTGGCCCTGTCGACTAGGGCGACTCTTTATACGGACGGTGCAGGGGGGGCGGGGAAGGGAGGGCGGGAGGACACAGTCGATGCATTCGAGAGATTCCGGGAGCTTCCGCAGTCCCGCAGCTAGGAAGCGGCTAATCGAACCGCGAACCAGCGCGTCAATCACGCTTTTCAACCGGATTCACAATCCTTCGGAACTGCTCGCGCGAGCGTGTGCGTAACACGGACGATGGCACGATTCGCCTACGTTTCCCTTATCGCCTATAGCCAGGGACTGTCAACGCTTGCCACCACCGCGTTTTTTCGCCTATGTGTCACTAATAAAAATATTTACATCCAAACAACAAAGTAATAAAGAACTTTTATGAATATAAAGTATTATCGGTCGACGAATTTAACCTACACGCTCTCGGCTCGCTTAAAGCTTAATCATCGAAACGTGTAATTATTTATCATCGTGCTATGTAGTCTCGCCTTCGAATGCCGCAGGAGTCGTTACGCGGATTATTGGATTTTCAACGCCGACTTGGAATTGCGACTGCGACATTAACCATCAACTAATTAATCGATTTATAATAACTTGATTGTTAATTTTCTTAAATCGGATCAATGAATGAGTTGGATGTACTTTTGTTATAATGATAAAACTGTGCCTTCGACTGCGAAAGCAACGTCCGGCCGATTGAAGTTTCAGAAACTTGTATACACACATTCGTACTTACGCCTGGTGATGTACGCGCGCGACTAATTCGACACAATGAAAGCTTAAGCAAGTGAAAAAGTTATTATTCTAGAGAAAAATGAAAATAAATTGAATTCACGGTTGATAAACTGCACCGCCAATGCAAAATTAAAACTTTTTTAAAACTAATTTAACCAATTACGAGTAATTTAATTTTAAATTTAATTAACATTTGAAAATATTATTAATTTTAAACTTTCTTCATCTACCGGATGAGTTAAAAATGTCGAGTTTTAATAGAAATTAATTATAAACGTATGCACGTACCAGAGCAACCAGAGTATTATTTTAAATATTTTACCAAAGTATTTAGAGGGTTAGTTTGAAGTACATTTTTATCGCCGAATATTTATAATGAAATAATGATATCGAATTGAATAGCTAATTAAGCTGTTATAATTGTGCATTTATAATAATGCACGTATATAATTAACAATGATATAATGTGATGATCGAGCTCTTTCGCTATCATTTAATAACAATTCTAAGCACAATTAAGGATTCAGTTGCATTATAATTAAAATGTATATTAATGGATTGAAAGTATAAGTGAATAAAATCTATTATTACGTTATGAAATAAGCATAGGAAAGTCATATTGCTTTGAATACGAATTAGCTATTGCAGGCTGCACGTATATAGCTTTTACTCAAGTGACATAATACGATCATATCAATTTATATTATTTTTATATAAACTTTCATGGAAATGTAGTATAATTTTATTATGAAAGTTAGAAATATTTACATTCTGAACTAACTTTCATGGAACAGTCGTGAAAAATACAGTAGTTTTTCTTGTTCTTAAAAGATATTATTATTCGTTTATTCATTTATTTAATAAAAAAACTCAATTTAATATTAATACCACTAAGTAGTTTCTTTATAGTATTTATATGTTAAATTCCGTGTATTATTGGATTCAATAGATATAGATTTACATTAATCAATGCTTCTTATAAATAGATAAAATTATTATCTAAATTATCTAATTAAAATAAAATAATACATGTAACAGACGCACACCCATGTGTATTTCTATTTTAACCAAAAGAAATAGAAGATTAATAAAAATTGAATAAAATAAGCTTCGGTTAGTATTGGTGAATCGATTACAATTATAAATTATATAATTAGAAATGAGATAATGTATCTCAATTACGAAATTATCAATACGCAATCCATTTAATTTCTGTAAAATTGTATTTTATCAGTTTTCACGATGCCTTGCTTATGTCTTATCAAATACGTATGAAATTCTAATTTACAATAACTTCAGCTACCGAATGCTACATAAATATACATTTAAATGATCACCGCCAGTAATATCGACGGTATAATATTATTAATAAAAATTAAAAATTTTCTTTACACTGATCGATTGCTGTTATTGTTGTCAGACCTTAGATTTTTGTATCTGTACGAGTAATTTAAATGCTACGAAGTTTTTCTGTAAATAATATTACAATTCCTCAACTTATCGATTATATTACTTATCGATGAACAGTAATTGCAGTAATTGGACCTCGAGTCGAACATGGCGAGTACAGTATTGAAAAATGTGTCGAGAAGTGGCGCCAAGTCTCGGCGAACTCAGTAAGTAGAATATGCGAAGGTAAATCTTTTTAAGAAAATTCTACCTTACCCGTGATCGCGGCCGATGCGCGACTACAATATATCTATATAAAGTAGATCATCTTTTCTATGTCTATCTTTTCCTTCGTAATTCTTATAATACATTTATTGGGAATTTTTCCATACGCGTAGGACCGACACTGACAAAAGATAAAAAAAAAATCTACATCAGGTAGAATTTATGATTGGGAAAAAATAAATTTCTGAATATCAGTCAAATTCGTCGTTGTTGTTGTTGTTTCTTTTTTTTCTTTTTTTTTATAATTACAACCTATTTATACTTGCACTTTTTGTCTATGGAAAGAAAGGTATTAATTATCAGATCGTGTAATCATTACAATAAGTATACAATACGAGTTCACGTGTAATTAAAACGTTTTCATTAAAAAATTCTTATTCTTTGCATATTGGTTTCCATTACCACGAAACCGTTTTTTTTATTTTCCTTTTCCATGCCCTTCATATTATAAACTTCATTATTAGTATGAATACATGTTTTTCATCGAATACATTGTCGCTCTCATTTTCGTCTCTTCTGAGATACTGATTACCATAGAAAATACGTAGAAAATGTTATTACACGTCGGCTACGTGATAATATCTTTACAGAAGTGACCCACAATGGCTGGTGATACAATTTTTTTTTTATTTATTTATTGTTTTTTTTTTTATTTTTTATTCGATATCGACGGCCGATATTGCCAACTAAAACTATTTCTTGCCTATGAAAATTTATAACTTTATTCAATATCTGTTCGAGCTATTGTTCTCTCGATCGAAAATCAATGTGGAATACAAAGTTTTCAAATCCTATCTGCGTCCTATGAGATAGCAATACGTAAATATTATTATGAACTGGCATGCATCCTGAGATATTATAATGTAGCCAAGATTTTCATCGGCAGTGGATGTATTGGAATAGAAAAATATCCTTTGTATCAGTGAATTTCGAATAATTCACAATTTTATTGTATTATATATGAATTTGGAACTGATGTCTTTCTCTTTTAACGGTTCTAGACTTTTACTAAAATCAATATCTTTTCGGCTAATATAAAACTTATACATTTATATATATATATATATGCATAGAAAAAAAATTACAGAAAAATGTTATTCTTGACCTAGTGAAAATAAAAATTCCCTAATGACATAATTCTGCTTTTAATCTCATGTGCTGATAAGGTAAGTATATTTTCTAAGACATCAAGCTCATCGTATCCCTTTCGCAGAAATAGCTGAACACGATAAAAGCTTTTATTTAAATCGCCGATCCTTACGATCGCTCAAAATTTAATCAATGTAAAGCCGTGATAAAAACAGCACCGACTAATCTTTTTATATAGTATCATTGTATCATTGTATCATTGTGTCATTGTGTCATTGTACGATGGCAAAAATAACCGGCTGATAAATGCTTTAAGGGGTATGAGTAATGTCATCGTCCACGTTCAGCTGTACCCATGGAATTTCTTTTGAGACGTTTGACTTATGACCTTAGTACGTGTAAGCAGCTCTTGCCATCGAGAGTATATTGCAATGCAAGCTCGGCTTTTAGCTGAATTCTCGTTTTCCTGAATTTATGGATACACTGAATTCGTAAACCATGCAACGATGCCATGGTTTACAACATCGGCTTTACCCTCGTATTACATCGATGCACATTGCTTTCCTCAGACGAGCAGCTTCTCCCCTTAAGTAAAATGTCTCTTTGACTTCTCTTATATTTTCGTATGACCTTTAGCTCGCTCATTCGCACTCATTTTATTCATTTTTCTCAAACATAAAAAAATATAAACTCTTAAACGCTGTAAAATTCCGTTTTATAATTCTGCCAATATAAGAGAAGTCTTGATTAAAATTAAGCTCGACTTTATAAGGTCTGCTTTCGAATAAATAAATAAATTAAATAAAGAAATAAATAAGTAAATAGATAAATAGATAAATGTGAGATATTAACTGATTTAGTAGATAATAAATAGTCAACGGTAAGATAAAAATAAAATATGATAAAAATTTACAGGTACGAGGTTTGGTTTACCTAGACTTTAAAATATTATCTTTAACTTTAAAAGCAATATTAATGCAGATAAAATTTCGTTACTTAGTTGGTGAGTTGGCCAAACGGCGAAGTTCAAGTAAGTACCGAACTTTAATAACAACCGATAAGCTTCGGCCACTAAATCTGTATTCAAATCCATGTCATTAAAGTTGCCAAGAAATTGCAAAAGAAGCTCTGCGTGTGTGTGCGGCTATCCCTCTAGGCGTATACGCGTTCGAGCTTAATCGCCGCACCGTTTTCTTGTAATCCTTTCGGGACGCCGTCCACGACGATTTTACGCACACTTGTACAGAGCTATTGATTTTAATAATACGATTTAAAATGTAAGCTTTGGGCGGGATCGATAGCGCAATATTACCAATAATCCATATTAACGGAACGCGGTTCGTTTATTATACGTAAAATAAACGACCTGACGAAGACTTGGTTTAAAAAGTTTTAATCTACATTCAAACATTTATTAAAATATTCATGAACGTTGGGATAAAAGAAAAAAAAAAAAAAAAAAAAAAAAAAATAAGTAAAAAAAGCCCATCGATCTGATCTTACGAAAGAAAAATGTTATTTAAAAGTTCGTCGTAGCCTTCTTTATGGTTTTACGGATTTGAATTTCAGCGCACGCACGGAATCACGCAAGTCTTAGGGGATAATAATTAAATCCAAGTGGCGTAGAGCCGTATTGGCCGTTTCGGCAGAAAACCGTTGTTAACAGTGGTCATCGCCGTACAGTAAATGACGTACACTCAACGAAGCCGATACAAATGTCGTTGCGCGTGAGGGTGGGGGTGGGGTTGGGGAGTGAAGTAATAGCGATCAGTCGGCGTTATTGCCGACAATTAGCGATTGCATTACGAAAGCGTAGTAGAGAAGGACATTTTTCTTTCTTTCTTTCTTTATTTCTTTCTTTCTTTTTTTTTTAATTTTTGAAAAAAGGCGGTGGTTGACCCAAATCTGAAAATTCGATTGGCTTATATTTCGTTTGCGCTACATGTCGACACACGTCTGCGGTGAATCACATTTTTGATATTCTCGGCCCATGTATCAGCTGCTGGCTTCTTTGTTCCACGGACTGTTAACGTTCTTTTTTTTTCTCTCCTTCTTTTTTTTTTTTTTTTTTTTTCTTCTCTTCCTTTTCTTCTTCTCCTTCCATTAATAAATACACAATCGCGGCTACTGCACTGCACTATCCGAAGTGACTTTGTAAAATGAGTGACGCACGCCTCGATAAGGTCACGTTATGAATAACATTTAAAAGAAAAAATAAGTTCGTACGGTTATTGCTTCTGATAGCTTCATTCAAATTCTGTATGGAAATTTTCTTATTCGTGATGATACTTAAATAAATATCGCCTCCTATCGAGTCGCAGTAGCTTTCGTGTCACTTTTCTCTTGCTCGTATATATAAAGTTTTTCTTTAGCCTCTTTTCTTTTTATTACTTGTTAAAAGAAATACCGACATTCAAGAAATAATAAAAACTTCCTAACAATTCGTAATAATTTACAATTATTGTCCCGAGTATTAGTAAAAAAAAAATACCAGAATCAAATATATGTTTATTTATAATCAGGTTTATTTATAATTATTGTGCATCCCATGCGGCAAACTTTTCTAACCGACTCTCCAAAATTATGGTTAAATCAATAAAATTGCTAATATAAAACAATTTTATTGTTAAATTAATGCGTTTATTAGTTTTACGTTAGCAATAAGCAAAAATTCTTTATATTTCAAGCAATATTTTATTGGAAATTATATTTAATAGATTGGCTCATAGTAAATTGAATAAATTTGCATTTTTCAGAAAAAGCATTTTCTAAATTAATATAATTAAAGGTCGTTTTATTCATGTCTTATACCAATTCTTCTTCTTAAGGGGCATAAAATTGCATACCTAATTACATAACAATCTTTTAAATAAAACGTTGTAACAATTATTACGTTAAATATTTAATAAAATTCTAAATTAATATATAATACCATTATAGAGTATGGCTTACATTTCAATTTTTATTACGAATTATTTGGTTTAATTCATGAATAAAGCATCGGTCTAATAATGATTTAAATACCTATTATTAACAGTGATTGACATTTACGGTATTAATTCAGTAATATAATTTATAATTTATATAGATTGCATTTCATTTCTATTTGATAGCATTAAGACTCTGGAAAATAATTGAAGTACATAAATTACATTAGGAAGTTCATTATTGAAAAAGCAAAAAGTTTATGAAGCGTATATTATAAGCGTATATATATATATTTAAAAATATTTATTTAAACAGCTCGGTTATGTAAGTGGGTTGTACGATTAACGTTAGAGCATGAAGTTTTAAACAAAAATGTCATATTTTTAAATATAAATTTGTTTTAAATTCTTATAAAATGTTTGCCTTCTTTATGAAATTCAAATTATCAAATAAAGAAGAAAGATTGAATTTGACAGAGTTCAATTCTGTATTAATTTAGCTTAATTGAATTACCGAGAATTTTTTTATAGCATTATAGGTTGTCACGTGAAAATTCTACATACAGAGGACGATAATATAAATAGCTTTTATAAACTAAATTGTGAAACTAAAATGTCTCTTAAACGTGCAATATGTTTCTCGAGTTCGAGAAGAGCGACATTAAAATACGTAGTTATGAGACATTGTTTTATTATAATAAAGCGGCAGGCGTTGATGCCCATAAAAATATAAAAAAATATATTATCACGCGTTATTTCGGTAAAATGTAAAATTGTAGAAAATAGTATTAGAGCGTTGGAATTAAATTTTAGAATTAAATGTTGGAAACGGAAACGTTGAGGAATCGGGATTTATTCGACTTGTGATGCCAATGCAGTTAGCGATCATTCATATCTAAAGTTCTTTAGAATAGTATAAATATTCATGGGCGCGGACTGACGTTTGTAATTTGAAATTTGAATGAAAGAAGTGAGCTGAAAATTTTGAAGGAGGATCGATTTCGAATAATATATACGAAATTAAGACTTACGTACTTACTTAACGCTGGCGCACTTGCGCGGTATCCTCACAATTTACATCGGCAATTATTCAGGGGCTGGCTTTAAGTAATTTTATTAAACGCATTGGTTATTGGGGTTATTGGGCGAAAGGAAGCTTTTCGAGCAAGCCGAATGCTAATTAAATGGTAATTAATGTGAGTGCAAGCGGTACGCAGAAGAAAACGTAATGCACATGCTGCGATCGTAGATAGCGCGTGGGATTTTTTTATTCGTGGCTTATAAAATTGTAAAGCATGCAAAATTGTAAAGCACGCCGCTGGCATTTCATCGCGGAGATAACGAATAATAACGTCCATGCGCTGCAAGTGGCCTATATAGATGTAAATGAAATTCTTAAAATTGATAAATTCGTAAAAACGTTGTCGTTAGCTGGCGATATGATTTGCGAATGCGTATACGAATTATTTTATCATTGTCGGGCTTATCTGGCTGCTCTTTGTCAAGAGGAGCTCGATTGGACGATTAGCTGGTTGGGGGGGGGGGGAGCCTTCGCGTACGTGCAACGGGCTCTCGGCTGCACCGAAATACACGGAGGAGGACGTCCAAGCTACTGACTAAGGCGGGGCTGCGGGGCTGCGGGTTGCGGCTTCAAGTTTAAGTACGAAAATTCCCATGGCCAGTGTTGGCAGAGCATCAGAAATCACAGGAAATCAGGAGGAGCCACGAAATCGCCAAAGTTCAATAGAGCGTTGGGAAGCGGGCTCGTCGAGGCTCGGCACAATGTCCCGAGAGCCATCTCGTCCACTACTACCACCCGTTTCTCAATTCACTGCCAAGAGCCGACAAATCTCCGCGCCATACCCATGCGCTGTAAAAGCGATAGAGTTTAAAGCAAACGAAAAACAAACGAAAAAAAAGAAAAAAAAAGAAAAGAAAAAACAAAGTAGACAGCCAGAAATAGACGCGGGGGAAGCGGTTATGCGTACCAAGTGCACAAGACAAAGATCGAGATTCTCCTCACGTGCGAGCTCCCGTGTCCGGGTGCGCACGCGCGTATGTCCCGTTGCCTAAGCGAAGGCTACGCGACGGAAAAGCCCAGCCTCCGGAAGTGGCGCCCACTCGTCCTCAAGAACGGCACGTTGGAGCTTATCGCGCCTAGCCGCGTTATCGGGGACCCGGGGGAAGCGGCTGGTCGTTGGCCCTACTCCACTCCGGATAGCAGAGCCCAATGATTTCGAAGAGTCGCCCGAGCCGAGAAAGGTGACACGTACGTACATCCACTGAGATCTTTTCCTTTTCCTTTTTCTTTTCTTTTCTTTTTTTAAAAACTTGTGTGCTTAAGCTGCCCATATTTAGCCGAACTTAAAGGTTTCACGGCCTTTTAGAAAAAGTCTTGGGATGATTGGTGACTTGTTTTTATTAAAATATGCGGCGCGGGGCAGGGGGGAGGGGGTAGGGCGCTTTAGTTCATTGGTCGCATCAGACTTAATTTCAAAGCCAAATGGCGGGGTTGACCTAGTAAGGGGGGGACTCGACCAATTTCTGCTATAATCATGCGATAAGAGCTTGACTTTGGCAATACTAGTACAACTAACGTAGAGCGGCTCACAATCGATGACAGAGAGAGAGAGAGAGAGAGAGAGAGAGAGAGAGACCGGAGAGTTGGGACAGTATTTGGTAATGATTTACGATTAGCCGGGAATATTCAATTCAAGTACTACTTTAAGAGGAGAGGGGAATGTCCAGAGTATCATGAGAATGACAAGTAGCGCGAGATAATGCGAGCGAGTCCGTCAATCGGAATGGGAGATGGGCAAAGGGTTACACACTCGTAGCCGTTAATTTTTTGTTATTGCCACGTCGACAGTAGCTCGGGCTAATTGTCAGAGAAACGCGTGCGGCCGAGCCAACTACGTGCCCCGACTAATAGCCGTCGATTTACCTGAGGGGGTTTCGTGGGAAGTAGCCGAGGAGTTTCAAAAATTTTAATCGAAACAAACGACTAATTAAACAAATTCGACGTCGCTACCCATAAACGTCTACCTATCCATTGGAAAATGGTTGGCCCGATACTTGAGCTCCGTGGAGAATACCAATACTCCTTATAGGAATCCTTATAGGAGAGAATTTTCAACAAAGTCAACGCAATATGAATGCGAACGAGGCATTCAAATAGAAACAAGCTCGTGCGGAATTGCCGCAATCGGGTATTACGATACGTTGTAGCTGGATGCAAGTGCCGGTGTATAAAGAACTCGAGCGCCGACTTGGAACGATTATTCGCTCTACGGTCTGTGCGAATTCGAATTCCGAACTGGCCCTCAGCCGCAGCGGAAAAAGGCGAGAGAATCGCATACTCGTCCTCGAAAAGCGACTCGAAAAGACTTGCTATGACGTGAAACAGAAAACAAAAATTGAAACGACATTTTGAGCACATGTCCTCGGCATTATAAAGATAAAGTGCGGAGAACGTGGTCGGAGCTCGGGGTGTAATAATTGTCCTGAATCTGCATAAGTTCCTGCGTAGGATCGCAGGTAAATTGCACGTACGTTTAGTAGTTTATTCAAATGAGTTTATTCGAAACAGTAATACAAAGGTCATCAGGCGCGCGCCTGATTCTACCCTAAGTAACAACAATAATAAATTAACCGGCGCGGAATAAAAGAATTTGTAGCATCCGATGGTAAAGGCAACTTGTATACGCGTATGCCCGTCCTATACTACACATGACTGACTTTTTTTTTCTTGTTTTTTTTTTTTTTTTTTTTTTTTATTCTCCTCTCGCTTCAATTGAACGTTTTTATCCAGATGGCTTGGACATTGACTGAAAACTATAATACCTATAATACATCTGCGATTAGTCATCGCTTTAAATTCCTCTCCGGAGTGAGACTGGACCAAACGTGACTTTATTTATTACATAAAATAATATCCTTCATTGCAAACGGTAATTTTTCCAATGAAAAATTAATCTCCCCCTTAAAAAAAAAAAATCATTAGTGGCACATGCAAAATATTATTATTATAAATCATTATACAAAAGTCGAATTATAAATACCGAGCCGATGACTCTCGACTTTTATTGAATTAAAAAATTTACCAACGATTTTTTCTTTTCTTTTTTTTTTTTTTTAAGAAGAAAAGCTTCTTCTCTGTCTTAATGCGCTAATCAACGTGCGAGCATTTGATTTAATATTTTATCACATTCGATTGATTGCGTAGCTTTTTCATGCGTGACTATTCTTCGCTCTCGTACTCAAAACATATTATTTCATCGCTATCGCTTGCACTTATGACGTATACAGTATTTAAATATTTCCTTTTCAATTTTGTATTATATCATTTTCTGTACGCTGCTTAACCTTTCGACATGACATGTTTTGATATTTTAGATACATTATAATTTATACATACCTGTATTTTATATACATATACGTATGTACATGTACGTACGTATACGTCGGTAATTGCAAATACGCTAATTTGAAAATTAATGACGGCTTTGTATGCATCCATTATCTCAATATTTACACTGTTAATGTCGATAATCTCATTTAGCATTAACATTTTTAAATCAATATCGTAAATTTCATTACAATATCAATTGTTATATAGATTTTGGATAATGCGCTTACAAAGTTAATTACGGTTAATAATCATATTCATATTATCTAAACTTGGATGTTCTTTTTTTTTTTTTTTTATTTTTTTCATTTATTGAACTTACGAGTTGTAAACAAATAAAATATCGTAATCAACGAAACGGTCTATATATATATATATATACATATATGTACATATATATTTTATATTTATGTATGGATAATTGAAAACATTTGATAAAATTCTCTCTTACGATTCATTAGTTGAAAGCCAATGAAGAAAATATCAGTTTATTGTACAAAAGGTCGACAATTAAATGTACAGAATTTAATTACGCGGATCAGGAATAATAAGCTCGGTAACCTAGGTACATAATACTTACGTTAACAATATCAATCGCGTGCGTAATGTTCTTCAGAAGAACGTAAGAATTATATTCCTTATAATAATCAATAGAATTGTCAACGTAGATAGAAAATAATTCTTAAGTATAAATATTTTTCTGCACCTCTCGTACGTTTTCTTACACACATCGACAGATATTAGTCTTTGTAATGGGGAAACGCATCTTTTTTTTTTTATCGTACGTTTGATAATATCGAGGAACCGAATAATTATTCTTCAGTCGATCTGCTCATTGAAATAATAAATGGGAATTTTGACAACGTGAACTTAGCCGGAAGTAAATATCGACGAAATCGCATTCGATATTCTTTATTCGCCATTTTTTCAAGTTACAACTATCCTTTATAAGTTTTTCCGAAGTAAAAACTTGCCGGCATTTTGGCAATATTATTGGGATTTCATAAAAGAGAAAGCTTTCTTAACATCGACTTTGGAAAGTAATAATTTCAGATAAAAATAATTTTCAATTTTAACTTTTAAAACCATTTTTTACAGGGAGCACGTAAGTCTCTCTCTCTCTCTCTCTCTCTCATAAGTTACTGTAATGCACGTCTCGGGTCTCGGGTCTCGGGTCTCGGGTCCCAGGTCTCACGGAAAAGATATTTGCCTGTATAGGTCGACTATCGACAGGTATTTTGGTACGATTATATCTTCTTTAAGTATTCATAAAGTTTGACGTTGCTTTATCGAATACTTTTTATTTTTTTTTTATTTCCCTATTATTTTTGCATGAATTCCATCAATAAAACATACATTTTAGCGTTTTCTCTATTTCTATTTCAAACACTTTATATTTGCGTTGCTTGCCACATATTTACACCGTCTTCCGATTTAGATTTATCTTTCGTGCCCGCGTGCATATTAATAATTATCATCATCATCATCATCATCATCATTATTATTATTAATTATTATACATAAGTGATATTATGTATAGCGTAAGTGAGTCGGAAAAGGCCTCAGCTCGCTGACCCAGAGCGAACCCACGTCCCGCGAGCTCTAAATTACACGATTTACGGGAAATTCAGAATAAAGGAAAATAGCCGATACTACGGCGTAGATGTAATTATTTGAGCGAACAATCGGTAGAGTACAAGGTTTTATGGTCCGTGGAAACCGAGGATTTTATTAAGTCGGTTAATTGTGCTTCAGTCACGCACAATAATTTTAATTTTCCTTAAATTAGTCTCCATTCGCGCACTCGTGCGCGTAAGAATAAAAAAAAAGAAAAAAAAAAACAGAAAAAAAAAATGCTAATGTAACCGCGATAAACGGACGTATGAGATACTATTTGGGGGGCCTCGTTGCGTTATATTATTAATAATCGTTGACCGAAACGTGTTAAACCGAAGACGGATTTAACGTTAAAACGACGAGTTGAAGGTGTACGTCCGACCGAGAGATTTGAAAAGCTTCGGAGCTACGAGGAACCGAGAGCGTCTCTTGCTCGGCTCAGCAAAGAAATTAGCCTCAGAGTATTGAGCTTTAAATATTTATTGGCCCGGGGGAGGGGGGGTCGGGAATGGAGAATTGAGTCGGTCGGGCACGTTTGCGCTGCTCCTTATTTCGCATTCCGTCGATATTACGAGGAGCGCCGGGAAAAAGTTATCAATGCACGCCTTACGATTATCCAGCCGATCAAGAAAAGAAACTGGCGAGCATACGTACGCTCGTGCACGCGTGACGTTGGCGGCGCGCAGGAGGGTCGGGACCGGGGCCGGGGCCGGGGCCGGGGCCTGGGTCGGGATGAAGGAAATTCATTAGGCTCGGCTATGCGCGTCCAGAAAATTGAAGGACCCTGTAGGGGATGCGGTGGTGGTGGTGGTGGCAGTGATGGCAGTGGGTGAAGTGGATGGGGGGTGGGGAGGAGGAGGTGGAAGATAGAAGCGTAACAGCGGTTCGGGAAAAGCCACTCGGGGAAAACTTGGCGGTCGTCTTGGGAAAACCGTGTCGGGGCTCGTTGGCAAGGGCCGCCGCGATTCGCCCGCCGAGTCAGGAATTTAAATGGAATTTTAATTGTACGGGGTCGGGTTGGGTCGGGTCGGGGCGGGGGTGAGTACCGGCGGTGTTGATTGTCGGAAACCAGGCCCGCCAAGTCGCCGTTCTGTTATTTCTCACAAGAGTCCGCGCGTTATATCAATATCGTCGCGTATGCCCGCCTAACCGCCTTCGGATCCCTTCCGACGGCAAAAATTCTTAACCAGCAGGCCCCTTCCCCATGGGCCCGACCAATTACCACTTCCGCGTCTCATGAAATCGCCGGCACTCACCCTTTCTCCATTTTCGCCATTTTCTCTTTTACAAACGAGACTCGCCAATAGCCGCGACTCGCCAGTTGACTTTTACGTTTTAACATACCGAGTATCGTCCTCGTCTTAAAATTATTCTTCGACCTGACCGACTGGCCGCGCTCGGGGCCAGTCCTCCCTTCCTAAAATCCAGACACGCTAACTAACGGCTTTGAATTTTCACGCCACTTGATTTACTTTTCAATTACTCCGGAGGAATGCAATTTTTTAAATACACCTACATACACACAGGTAAGCAAAAGTTCAAATCTCTCGAGAGACGAAAGTCTAACAACAACAGTAATAATGATAATAATGACAACGACGACGATAATAACGATGATAGTGATAATAATGATAATAATAAGAGGGCGCGAAAAGAGGATGAAAAGTTGGCAAAGTAGTCGGAGAGGAGATATAGGAGCGATAAGGACAAATATTTTTTCTGGTCTCCCAAAGTAAACTCGCGACGAATGTAAAGTTTTTCCTTCAACTTCTTTCTTCCCTTTCTTATCCATCTTTCCATGTTTTCTTTCTTTATTTCCCTTTAATAGTCTTCGTTCTGATGTAAAAGCTCGCCCCTTTTCATTACGATCCGTAAAAAACTTAAATACCGCCACGTTATTCGTGTACATTCTTTATAAAGCATATTATTTATAAAGTCAATGAATTATCTCGATCGATTGGATTTTACATGAAAAGCAAAACTTTAATTTTGCATTCTATACTATAATTACTTGACTTTACGCAATAACGACGTAATGTTTGTTGTGCATCGTATGCATCAGATGAAAGTGTATTTAAACAATTTAAAATTCCATTTTCTTAAACTAACACCTTCAGCACACATTACACTAATATTTAAATTCCACATCGTCTTTATGTTAAGCTTCAATTAATTATTATCCATTCAATAATGGCTCTTTGGAATAATACGTTGTAAAATTAGCGGTCTAATCAATTCGCAAACATTATTGATTGGCTAAGTAAGTGATATATTATTATCACCGATCCAACGTTAATTAATACATCGTAATCAAGAAATACTAATTATCAAACATTTCGTTATATTTTGTATAATTAATATTTATTTTCAGAGTCTATTTCGGCATTAATTCCGTATTTCATTGTGTCATTAAATATTAAATGAAAATCATAAAAATTCCGATGGATTTATGCTGATTTAATGTTGACACTCGTGAAGAAAGTCGACCACTTTACTTTATTAATAATTATTTTATCAAGCTCATTTTCCTACTCCCATATAAAAAAGTATTTATTACGAAAATTGAATATTTTACGAACATTGTACGGATTAGTGCAATTTTTTTATTTATTAGGTAAAAAGAAAAAATCCTAACTTTTTTTTCAAACTCAAAAATAATTTGTGTAATTAATATTGTCATTTTTTATTAAATATATTGGTTCTATATCATAATTTATTTCTTTAATCATATGTAATTAATGCATTTTTTATTCCTTCTTCAGGTAATGACATGGATTTAGTGACTAAGATTGTTTTTATAGATACTTTATACTATAAAATTATCGATCTATGTGTAATTAAGCAGAGAATCCGAGCTTAAATTCGTATTTTATGAATAAAAATTTCGTTATCTTCAATAAGCTTTTACATTTTCAGGTATTTTAATGTATTTTAAGACCTTCTTTCTACAGTTTAACAAAATATTACCATATGTCAAAGCATTAAGTAATAATTGTTATTGAAAATAAACTTTTAAATTCACGTATTAGCTCTCTGAACTTTTTATACGATTCCCCATTAAATTAAAAACGTTACATGTATGTAATAAAAAGAGCGTAAATATATATATATGAAATACCGAATTTACACGAATTTACACGAACTAAACTATAAGGGAGGATTTTAAAAATCATATAATCGTTTGATTTGTAAATATTTTTTAACCAAACCGGATAATATATCAGACTTATATATATATATATATAAGTTTATATTATCCATGTCCTTGTTGAAAATATTATAATTGTTATTAAAATAAAATAAGTATATGCTTATGATTTAATGTTACTTGTATAAAGAATGTGCAAAATGACGAATAAATACATTGATTGCCGTATTAATAATATTTCTTTAACTAGCTGAAACAATTATTTTCTAATATTTATAAATAATTAACAAGTACGTTTATAATAAATTATTTTTCAGCGTATCGAGATGGAGTCGTGAAAGTGTAATGAACCGTTAAAGTGTATGAAACGTATGAAATTAAACGAAATTTTGAAATGAGATGATAAATTGTTAAGTAGAAATTCCTGGGGGAGCATAAAATTCTTAATACTAATATCGCAGCTCACGCCTAAGGAATGAGAAAAAAAATCTTTATGGATAAGTGCTTATCGATTGATTTTAATAAATATACAGACTTAGAGTGAGATCGTGGCGGGGGCTCTTGAGAGTGAAGTGAATTTCCTATTTTCCGCTCAGACTCCGCTGAGTTCGCATCTGCGGCAACGGGACTAAGTGCTGACAGATGAATTTAGAAGAATGTGCAAACGTAGCCCTTGACGGGATCTCGATGGAGTCTCAATTGTTTACGAAGTGGGGGCGGAGAGGGGGAGGAGGGGGGGGAGGTGGAAGGCTAGCGTAGGCTCGGGGCTGAATACTGGAGGAGGATATTATTTACATTTATAGAAAATACTTGGGAGCATCGAGTGAAGATGTCCGTAATTAAACACATGTTTAGTTCGATCGATCGGTCGAGGGATCGAGATGTATTGAGAATAAAAAGCTAGAGGAGGAGGAGGAGGAGGAGGAGGAGGTCGCCGCGACTTTACGGAGACGAGCGCACGGGTACTCGACCCCTGTCTGACCCTTCTTACGCACACATGTCGGAGAATCGAGTCGACGAGAGAGAGATAGAGTGAGAGAGAGAGAGAGAGAGAGAGAGAGGAGGACGTAGAAGGAGTAGGAAAGGAGGAAGGGCGCGAAGGGGAGGGTGTGCCGAGTTGATGTATACAGAGGAAGCGAGGGAGGGCCGGGCGTCTCGTTCCTGCGATCTACGTTAGTCACGCACGAGGTAGGCTCGGACTGTGGCCGATTGAGAGAGCGAGGGAGACAGCGAGCGCGGGTGGGAACGATGGGAGGGGGGAGGCAGCGCGTGGCGGCAGAGGTCTCGACTTTCCGGCCGAACGCGAACGACACTCGACAGTCTTGCGGCACGCGGCACTACGTGCGTACGGATCTACGTTTCTCTCACTCTCTCTCGCTCTCTCTCTCTCTCTCTCTCTCAATCTTTCTCTTTCTCTTTATCTTCCTCCGTTCTCCAGCCGGCAGTATCCGTCTCACTCACGTGTTCCCTACCGCGTGTAGTAGCCGTTAAGGTGCTCCCTCTTCCCCGCCCGAGCGGAGAGCACGTGCACTCGGTGTGCCCCTCCGCCCTTCTCGTCGGTCCTGATCCCTCGGGAGGAAGTTTCGGTGAGAACCGGTGAGTGGATGCGGAGAAGCAGCCCCGCTCCGGGAAGATCTAGATCTAGACGAGGTGAGCCATCGCTGTTTATAAAACTCTAGCTATAAGACTCTCGAGCTAGACACCCTGGCATGATCGGCGATCCTCTCCCACATCCAGTCCAGTGTCCCCAAGTGTCGACACTAATCCCTCCTCCCCTCGACTTTTTAAACATTTTCACTACTTCCGGTGGTGGCGAGTACTTCGAATGCCCGAATTCATGAGAATCAACGATCACCGCTACTCCTCCCGTTTAAGTGTCACGCCATCGGTGGTTCGGCGAATCGCTACCAGGCGATGGGGTCACTGACGGCGACGGGAGCAGAGCAACTGGATTCCCATAATCGAGTTCCTCGAGGACAAAGGTTGTTAATGACCTCGCGTACAAAGTACCCTTATTCCTCACCGAGGATCCTTGCGTGGCGCTCACCTTCTCGCTTTCATAATAAATTCTATGGGTGAGCCGTTTCTCTTCTTTACACTTACTTGCCCCCCCCCCCCGCCTCCCCTTCCCGGAATCGAGCCCCTTCCTCCTCCGCACGAACCCCCCGCCCCCGTGCCCCCGCCAACCGGCCCGGCCGTCGAAGCCCGCCGAGCCATACGCACACCTACACCTGTCGCACGCGAGATCCTCGATGTCGGTGCAAGCCAAGTAAACATTAGATTTGTCGAGGCCCCGCTCGATATTAAACAACGTCTGTCAATTAGTCCCTCGAATGCGCAAACGATAAATATTTATTCGAGCATAGAACGGCTTGATCAATCAAATTATTATTACGCACGTCCGAATGCGTTTGTATTTGGAATCGTCGATTTACGATTCGTTAAAAAACAAAAAAAAACAAAAAAAAAAACAAAAAAACAAAAATAAAACCCAAAAAAAACAAAAAAAACAACAGAATAAAAAAACGTGTCAAGAGCACTTGGTATTTCTAGCCGAATTCTGAAAATGCACGAACCCAATGTAATCTTCCTTCGTTTTAACGATCTTATTAACTGGTCGATTTATCCTTGGGCTGTCGGGCCGGCAATCGACCCATTACTCGCCAGCACCACCAACAACGAGAACAACAACGAGAACAACAACAACAAGAACAACAAGAATAACAATAGTAACAGCAGTAGCGATAAATCTTGATCGTACTACGTGACGTACGGGTGTCAGACGAGGGATTCATAAAAGGATAATTGACGATTATTCAACTAGTGTCAGAACGATCTTGAGAATGACCAACGAGAGCGAAAGTCAATCGCGATAAAGAGCCGATGGGCTTTAATTGAGTCTTGCCGAATCGCTTTACGTGTCTGACTCTCGTCGATCGGCGATCCCGTTATTGATCTTAACGTCGCGAGATTATGGGGGTGGGGGAGGGGGAGGGGGAGCAAAAGAAAAAAATCAAAGAAATCAAGCGAAAGAAAAAAAGAAACTCCCGGACGACGAACGGAATAACAGTTTCGCGGTCAAGGGGGTGGATGGGGGGAGGAGGAGGAGGGGAGGGGAGGAAGAGAGGAGAGGAGAGCCCGGGTAACCGGTTCTCAATGCATCCTGACAACGCAAGGAACTCGTGAGCCAGGAATGACTTGGACATTCGCTTTCTATCCACGGCTGCTCCCCTTTTTTTGCCCGAGGGGCCTTAACGGTCCGCGTGCGAATTTCCCCGCGTTCGCGGGCAACTACACTGGCGACACGAGCCACCGGACCTTTTTTGCTCGTCGAGCTCGACACCTCTAACGAGCTGCACCACCATGACATGCACCACCGAAGGAACGTGGCCGAGCTGCTCCTTACCACCGCAACGCCGTCAATTAGTTCAATTGAACGATTACGCCGAACGATCAATGCCTTCCGATTCCCCCCCCCCTCCCCCCACTCGTCCACGTCATCCTTGGCTTATAAACAAACAAGTAACTACACGTACTTCCTGGCTCCTTCGCCAGCCAATTTAAGAACAACGTAACGCAACGTGCTTTCGAGCGAGAATCGAGTTTTTTTTTTTTCTTTTTTTTTGTTCTCGGTCCTCGTGACAGGATTGGTCGAGGCTCCTGGTCACAAGAGAGAGCAAAGGCATCCCCGAGCATTAAGCGTCATCGGGGCCTTATTATTATTTCGGGACCGCGTAAAAACAACTAGGCACGCAATGCGACGAGACTGTGTGCGAGTGGCCGTGTGTGAGCTTTTCTTGGAAGTAACGAACGGCCAAGCGCCGGGGACTGCTGTTTTCTTTTTTTTTTTTTTTTTTTTTTTTTTTCCCCGGAACGGGAGAGGTATAAACGCAGAACCGTCAATTTGCAAAGAGAAGAGCCCGGTTGCCGATCCCAATGACAGGCTGGCTACCTCCGCGTTCGGGCAAGAATTATTCCCAACGGCTTATTCGGGGGTGAGAACTGTTAAATTAACATCCCTCGACGCTAGTACAAACCTAACCTCTTAGTGGTAACGAGTAGTAAGGGTGAGTCAAGGAGACGCGTACATCCGACCTTCTGCGCCTTACCGTGACTAAGTCGGACGCGGTAGGCGCCTGCCTGCCTCCCACTCACCTCCCAACCACCTACCGACCGAGCTTTCTCCGACACGATAACAAATGACGAACTCTCTCTCTCTCTCTCACTCTCTCTCTCTTTGTCTCTCTGTCTCTGGGGTTGTCGCAGCCCCGTCCCCAGCCTCATACGTACGAGAAATTTTTACGGAAATTTTTTTTCTATCGCTTTTACGGATCCTCGAGCTCGCTCCCTGTTTTTACCGGCCTCCCCGCGCCCCGCGCGCACTTCCCGGAAAAATGCGTTATCGCTGTCCTTGAGAGCGGATAAATAAAAGATGGCCCCGGTTAATAAAAAGCAAGGGGCTCTTCTTCCCGAGGAGCATTCGATTTCTGCGAATCGATGGCGCTCGCCTCGGCCGGTTGCCTCGTTAAATCAACCCATAACAATGTTATTATCGTCCTCTCGGAATATTAACAAAAAAAAAAAAAAAAAAAAATAAAAAAAATTACAACTTACGAGAGCCAAGTCTCTTATTTGTCCTGTTCTCGGTTCTATTTTAGCGCAATAGCGAGCCGCCTTTGCCATTTATATTTATTTAATGTGCGCGATTGGCCCAATTCTTCCCAATACGTATGGGAATATATTCTCATCGTTCTTAGCCTAAGGGAGAACGTTAAAATTCTTATTTACTCAGCCTCAGTAATTAACTTGCCGCCGAATTCAAAAAGCTTAAAGAGCATTCGCCAATTAAAAATGACCGTTCGTAAATAAATTCAACCTCGAGGTTTTTGTTTTTAAACTCGATGGAGGCAAGAATTTAATGAATTCGAGATCGTTTGGAAGCTGCCCTTTTGTTTTTAACGAATTCAAATCTCCGATTCGTTGCTATTTATTATTATTTTGAGATTAGCCAAATAGCCAGAAGTTTGTCGCGCACCTTGTGAAAGTATAACGTGACTTTTTGATCCATCAAGACGCAACGAGAATATACCCAAATGTGCGGGAGTTATACCCAATAAACGTGAAATATTACGATTGTTAAAATTACGTTTCGCACGACGTGTTTTCAATGTATTTTAATCTGCGTGATATTATTATTCTACGTCAGCTTGCAACGTAATTCTCTATAAATCTTCTAGATGACTTTGTAATAGAGGTGAACATCGTAGTGGGAGGGAGTCAAAGAGTCTGGGTGTACGTGGATAAAGAAATGGATCATTCTCGGGGCTTGTTTTCTTATAATACCTTTAGGTGGAACGTCCCGACCTCTGACTTGTGCTCAAAAGTCGAGAACTTTCTTGGGCGGTATTTTTTCTTTTAATTTAACACTACAATCGTCCCTTTTATCAGGTCCGCGCATTCGTACTCCAACACCTTCAAGTCTTAAATAAAATCAAGTGTAAAAGACCTTTCGACTGAAAGCCAACAAATTTATTAATACACAATTTTCTTTTTTAATTTCAATCGAGCGTCTGGAGATTTATGCAAATATACTTTCGACGTTCCAAATTTTTCTAACTATTGAGCATCGATTGGGATTGTATTCATATATACAATACCTATGACAGTATCGTACATTTAATTTTGCGTTGCCAAACTTATAGGGAATACAAGTCAAATGTTTATTTACCTTCTGCTGAATACTGCAGAAGCTAATTAACGAGTGACGGCTTGGATATATATATATTACTATTATGTAAATAGTTCACTTACTAACCACATCGTAGGGATATTCGTACAGAATGAAATTATTCGACTGGACTGATTTTTATTAAAATTACTGAATATCCAAAGGATCCGACGGATTATTCTAATTCTTTAAACATTCGATTCCGACTGCCCATATATCGTATATAAATTTGTATTACATTTAATTGAATTAACAACTGTTGAGTAGCTTTGGATCGAATCAATGATATAATGGATTCACGTACACTTTGTTCTGCAAAGGTAAATAAATATTTCAAATACATCTGCTTTTCGAAAGAAATGCATATTGAAAGGACGCACTTACAACCCGACAACGTTACATTTCTTTCGTCGTTGTGTTTATATTTATTTTTAGCTTTTTCTCTTCGTTACACCTTATTTGTAAAAATTGCTTTTCTTAATGGGTATTAATGCATAAATTATACGCTAGTAAGGAGCATAGGTCTGACTGACTGGATTAAATATTTATATAAGCTACGTCGAAAGAAATTGCACACTTACTCGGGCAGCCTCAATGGAGCGATCAGGATTTTCATGTAAATTCGATGATTCAGTGAAGGACGAGGCTGATTTTGCAAAAAGCTCGCGCTTCTTCCTGCCTCGTTTAAGCAGCGTCATTATTTAAGGCCCGCGTCCGCAAATAAAGTCCGTATAAAATGCAAGTAGCCATTGAGAGTCGGATTTTTGTCGGACGGCTATTCCCTGCTAATGCCCGCACCCAATGCGTTTAATTAACAATGCTCGAGTCATTTGTTGGACGCAACAGCCATATCCGGATTTATCCTGGCCGTACAACCACGCAGATACGACAGGCCTGTGGATATAGCCGATTGGAAAAATGTCTGGGCAGATCTGCTGCCGCTCTCTTACGCCTTTGCGTTTACGTTTTACGATAAACACTCGTTTGCCTAAGGCGAGCGAGCGCGCGCGCGCGCGAGAGAGAGAGAGAGAGAGATACACGTCGCATCCAGAATTACGAGTACACGAGGCCGTTCCGTTCCGTTCGCGATGGCTTTACAACGGAAGTTCTTAATGAAAGTATATTTTTTCACACTTTTTCTTCCCTTTCATCCGCAAATATAATATCGAGAGCGTAACGCGTATCGCAAGATTAGCTCACGTCTGCTTACGCTTGAGTAAATGTTTTTTTTCTTTTCCCATACGCCGACTCGTGTCGCACGTAATCGTCTTTAAGCTCAATGGATCAATGGACTTACATCGATTTCTCGAATAATACAAACATTACGCATTAGCAAGATAACGAAGATAATAACGAATTCTGTATTATTACAGAAGCTTTAACCGTCATTGTTTTCGTCACCTATGTCTTAGGATAATACAATATACAAGTTGTTCGTTATTTGTCACTTAATTGACAATTAAGCTTGCTGTAATAATAATATTTACGCACAGATGTATAAATTTTTATTAATAATTTTGATCGATTTTTCGTCCTTAAGATTTCAATTCGTTCACAACTACTTGCAATAACATAGAATAGTTATTATTCTTTTTTTTTTTGAGTAATATCTCGGTATCAAATATCACATTGGCTTTGAAATTATTCTAACACAAATCGTAATAATTAATTAATATTGCAATAATCTATATGAGTATATTATTTATAGTAACATATACATGAGCAGTGAGTATTGAATAACATATTTACGTAACACGTTATTTATAAAATTTTATAGAAAATCTATTTTTGCAATTTAAAATAATAAAAATTTTCCATGTCAATGGAAACTCGTGGTAAATAGGTTTAGTAACGTAGAAATTGAAGATAAAATTTATAGGATTTGAGCGAGCAATAAGTATGTTCGTGTATATATATATATATATAGTTATATAGACAAAGAGAAATTCGTTGTCGAGTAAAATACAAAGTGGAAGAATAAAATAAAAGCAAAGCGAGTAGAGAATGAGAATGAAACGTGGGGAGTATACTTCTGAAGTAATATATAATACAAATATAGGCAACTCATCATAAAATTACGGAGGACTTCATGTGTACGTGCGTACGTCCTTCTATTCTTTTTTTTTTACGACATACAGTTAATAAGTAACAAAGCCGATATGGGATCGTGTGATCTTAATGTATCAACAAAGAAAGAAGGATTTTTCTCGTTATTTACGTTACGCTCCAAATGAATGGTTTATAGAGAATGAAAAAACAGCAAAAAAATATGTAAGTTTATATTAGATGATTTCTTATTCCATGCTTATCAACAACATTTAGACAAGTAATAATTAAGCATTGAATAATATTAATGTCCGTTTGCACGTAGATATACTATACTGACTTTGGAAAGCGTAGACAAAGTAATTATCTGAAAAATACGTAGGAACGCTTCCGTTCCTAATGTACATAATGCAATCGGCAGACGTGCAAGAAATGTAATTATTAATTCGATCGATGTCGCTATGCGACGATACAGTAATTACGGAGATGCGCCGTACACGTAAGTTTCGGCCTATTTCGTACGATCTCTTATCATTTTTGTCGGCTTTTACGAGGTCGGCGGCGCTTAATAATAATAATCCCTTTGAAAGTTTCTCGATCGTGGTTTACGGGTTCGTGCGGGGGGTGCGGGGGGTACGGGGAGGATACGAAAGCGGGGAAAATTCTAAAGTCGGCAAATCTCGTGAGAAATTGTCGGCGGATCGATGGTTCGAGAACGTGTGCGGTCGGTAAAATTTTCGTAGCCGCGATCGAGGCGACGATCTACGGAACGAGCTGCGTGTGGTCCTCCTCTGGCAGTTCGGATGAGTCGGGACCGACCGCGACGGGGAATTCGCGGAACCCTCGGAGCGCGGAGCCGTGAAGTGTATCTCGGATGCGAGCCGTCGATATAGTTTTTGCTACTCGGCGTCGGGGTCTCGGCGTCGGGGTCTCGGCGACGGCAGCAGTCGTTTGGCTTCACTTGGTTAAGCCCATCAAAGTCCGCTCATCGATGAATACAGTCCTCTTACGTGGCGCTACACGTGCTATCGAGCATACCCCGTCGCTCGTCGGCTCGAAAATAAAATCGAGCGCTTAGGCTCGCGGGTATTGCAGGTAAGTAAGTACAGGTCGTTCAAGCCCCCATCCCGCCCCCTGCCCCCAAACGCCTTCGCCCCCTTTTAAAATTGCTTCTATTGGTTCTGGATGAAAAATACGTTCTCCTGGGCTAAAGAAAACCTTTTTGATTTATTCAACGTAAATGATTACGATGCGTTCGTTGCAAAGCCAAGCTTCTTATCAAAATAAAAGCAAAAATTAAATAAATAAATAATAAGAAGGATTTTTCATTGTAGTTTTTCAATCCGTTTCTAGGGAAAATTACAAAAATTTACATACGAATAGCTCGAGCGGGACTTTAGCGGATACAGACACGTTGTAGGATTTTTATACTCCATAAGCCTTTATTGTATTAATAACAAAACTAAATTTTTTAACTTTCCGCTATAATAAATTTACGATGGCTAAACGACGCGCATAAAATGTTTAAAATACAAAGTGTGCAGTAGATCGTTTTATGCTTGTATTTACGTGAATTCCGGTCGCTATTTTTGGCCTTTTTATCCGTAAGGATGTTCGCTCGTGTTTTCCGTTCCGATAGTGCATATTTTTTGTTTGATTATGCGCATGTCTGAAATCATAATACTTATTCGTCTTATTGATGCTCTCCGTGGTTACATGTGCACGGGAGCGCGAGCGCGCCTATACGTATATTCAATGTTATAAATTTGAAATTCTCTTTCCGAGCCCTGTACTACTGACGCTACTCGGCTATCTGATTCCCATTAGTTACTACGTCGAAGAGGAGATGTTTTTTTTTTTTTTTCTTTTTTCTTTTTTCTTTTAATGCAGGCGATCGTGAGGCAACGCGAGGTAAAAATTAATCAGCGCTAACTCGGGATGTAAGAGCGCCATCCATCGGATGGACCGAACCGACGATGACTTGTTATCAGAAATTTTTATCGCGCTCGGCTTTGGAAGGGGTCATTTATATAATTCCTGACAAAGCGTAAGAACGAAGTAAACGAACGGCATTGCGGGCGTGCAATTAATCGATAATAGCCCGTATATCTTATTTACCGTAGGAACGGCTGAGCCATTTGTACAAGACGACTTATTGATAACTTACAATTAATTTCGTATCTCTCGAATCATCTCGATAGTCGTGTATATATATATATATATTATTCATTCGTACGGAATGTATGTGACGTTTACGTTTTATATTTATAAATAGAAGCAAATGATATTACGAACGATACGGATTTCTCCAAAAATCGTTAAGATCTATAATTAAGGATTCATAGCATGCCGAAGTTGTAGGTACATACGAATAATCAGCGACGTTCGGGCGTAATAAGATTTTCCTAGTTCGTTAAGGGAAAACGAAGAGAGGTTTTAGAGGATAGCCGGGAGTCGGGAGTGGGTCGGTTAGGAAAGAAAAGGACAGGAAAGTAGAGGATGTGGAATTGACGCACTTGTCATCCTCTATCGGCGGGAGCTGTTAAAGGAGACGTGGTGCATCCATTATTCGGCGGCACGGAAGCTCCTTCCGCGAATACGTAATGCCCTCCGTAATCTCGGGGCTTCCCCTCCCTCTCGCCGAGAGCCCAGAGAGATTCGTGCACGCGTCTCCGGGTTATTCCAGCCACGAGGATCGGATAGTAGTGCGTACCCTCGTCCCCGCGGGCCCCGCCGCCACCGCCACCGCCACCAAAAGGTCTTACGTCTTGGCTGATAAGCGCGCGAGTAACGAGCCGAACGATCTGATCGCAATTCCAATTATCGCCCCTACGCTGTACGAACAAGACGAGCCGAATATCCTCGATGGATCTGACATGTGTTCGATCCCTCGGTTCCGGGAACATCCGCCGCATTCAGACAAAACTACTCCGGAAATGTGCGTATTCCTCACTTTGCCTCAGCGATACGCAATGAAGAGGTTTTTCCTCCACCACGAGAATTTCGACACGATTTACGTATCAAAAGAAAACGCAAGTAAATATTAAAGAGTTACGTAGTTTTTTTTTTATTATTAATATTATTATTAATATTATTATTATTTTTTTTTTTTCAATCAATGTTTTCCATTATTCATCGTAGCGAGTTTCACTATTATCCTAAGCGCAATTTTTATACGATATTTCGCTAATTATTCCTTGCTATTACGAATACCTGATATTTTACCTAGACATTTTAAACAATGTATATTTAAAAATAGTTGATTGCTATCTTAGACGTAAGTGGAAACATAAAAAGTTTTCTCGGCTCATGGCTTAACAGATACTAAGGACTTATACCGACAAGGGCATAAATAAGCTTCTCGAAATACCATGTGAATTTTTTATCTCTCAATATTGAATTATAATATCATAATTTAATATGTCGTTGCTCTGACACTCTTACGAGTGTAATAAAAGAAAAAGAAAAGAAAAAGAAAAGAAAAAAAAGAAACGGATTTTTCGCGTATCGTAAGCTTTATGTAAAAAAAAAAGTCTTGATTATATTCGTAGAATTAGGCCGCGTTAATGACGTAGTAGATGTACGACGGCGATCTTGATATTGTCCTACATTTATATTAAATATTGAAGGATCGAAGTCCTTATCTTTGATTGCGTTCGTAAATCATATTTACGGTGAGATCAATACTATCTATATTTATAATAAATGAAGGTATCTCTTTAAATCGAAGCCATTTATCGCTGTATCTTCGATTTGGCAAGTCATAGTGTGCTTTCACAGTCCTATAATGCATTAATAGCAACAATAACAACAACGACTACAAAAAAAAAACAAGAAAAACAAGAAAAATAATAGGGATAACAGTTATAATAGAGAACGTAAAATGAAGAGTAATGGATGAGAGAGAGAGAGAGAGAGAGAGAGAGAGAGAGAGAGAGATTTATGCTAGGCATGAGCTGCCAGTTGTCGGGAAGCTGTAATTAGATGACAAATGATTTTCTAATTTGTAATTCGGAACGAGAGAGCAGTAAATTTTCCCCCGAGTTCAGACTGGATTTAACAGGAAAGCTGATACGCAGAGGTATGGGCAGCACCGGGTATTTCAATAAAAAAAAAAAAAATATATATATATATATATACATGGGCATGAATAACAACAATAACAACCCCAATAACAATCCCAATAACAATAACAATAATAACAACGAGTTTGTCGTTTGTGCAGGTTGTGGAGAAGTTGGTGGCACGTGAGCCGGCCCTGCAGGAGTAGGCGCTCCCCTACAGCCGAGAGCCTGGTCGTCGCGTAAGGTTATTGGGGAGGGGCCGGTTGTGTCGGCGGTGGCGGCGTCGGCGACGGCGGCGACAGCGGTGGTGGCGGCGGCGGCGGCGGCGGCGGGGGCGGAGACGGAGGCCTCGAGAGCAGCAGCCGGGGCACGAGGAGCCGGAGTCGCCGCGGGAGTCGCAGTGACGTCGGCGTCCGTCGCGAGTGTGCGGAGCCGCCGCGACCTTCCGTGAGTGCCGAACGCGCATCTCCTACGGGAGTTGGAGCCGGCTTAGCGGACTCGGGCAGATCTGCCGGAGGAAGTGAGGGGTCCCCGGGGGGTCAGGAAGCGCTGGCCGGCCCGTTGAGGCCGAGATGGCTCGCGGTGTCGCCGCGGGGCCCGACCGAAGCCCCAGTCGGGACGCGGCGAGCTGGTCCGCCCCCAGGTCCTGACCGCCCCTGGTGCTCCGGCGCCCGGAGGCCAACGATCGCCAGGATGCTCCTCGTGCCGATGCTCGCGGCCCTCACCCTCGCGGGTGCGGCGCCCGCCTTCTCCGCCGTCTACGTCGACGACAGAACGGTAAGTCGACTATGGTTCGTTTCTTTCTACCTGCCCCCCCCTCTCGCCCCGCCGCGCCGGTACATCCGGACGTGGATCCTCCGATGCCCATGGATATCCCCGTCGATGGGTACGTGGCTGCGCCTCCTACCGGCCTAATACTTTTGAAAAAAGCGAGAGTGTACCGGATCTCCAATGCTTATCATCCTCTCAAGATGTTTCCTCTTCGCCCCTCTCGCCCGCCAGTCCTCTTTGCCTCCTCTACGCCACTCGATGCCTCTCCGTTCCTCCCCCCTCGCCCTCCCTCGCTCGCTGCTGCCCTGCCTCGCTCCCTCCCGCCCTCTCGCTCCAGCTTTTTTTTCGCTCGTCGCTCGTGCTTCCGTCTGTAGATCATTCATGAAATGCCCGATTCCAATCCGATTCCAGCCTCCTTGACCCTCCGCGCCCTCCCCTCCCTTCTTTATTTTTGGCATTGAGACTATTTCAATGATTTGACAAGCTTATCTCGATTTCACGATCTTTGTCTTAACCAAATAATTAAATGCATACGTATTATTTATTATGTACTATTTGCATTATAATTTCTCGTGAATGATCCTTATTGTTCTTGATCTATTTTAATCTCAGTAATGAGCTTAAAATAATGTTTCTGATTTTTCAAAACCTATAATTTACTATTGGATTTCGTCAATTTATTAAACGCTCGAATTACTTTATGCTTTGTTTTACTGATTTAATTTTAATATTTAATTTACTACCCTCTCAATTATTATTATTATTATATCTGTCACCTATTGGTACTATTGAACGAAGGTATTACAAGCTTGGAAAACTTACTTAAAACCATTGTTATTAATTATACTTATTTGTTGATTTTTTTTTGCAACGTACATCTGTGAACGTAATTTCCTGACACTTGTTCCTTAACATTAATGATTCCCATAGGTTTTTATTAATGCTTTAATATTACATGAGATAGATTATACGAGTTTATAAATTCTACATACGATTTCTCAAATAATGTTTTCGGTATGTAAAGTATATGATCCGAATTGGTTATTGAAACGGTTATAGAAAGCGAACGCTTAGATGTGCTGATAATTATCGATCCCAAGAGCCTTGTTTTGTGCATTTATCATTGATTTGAAATACAATAAATTTCCAACAATCGATTAAAATAAGAATAACGAACGCCTTCGGACTAGAAGGAATTATTTAAATAAATTAAATACTTTGTCCGTTGATGGGAAAAGTCCATCCATCCAGGCTTCGTAATATGTAGGTTATTTCTTAGTCGCTGATATTATAATACAGATAAATGTCTACGTAGTGATAATGTATATTATGCCGATATCGAATGGGCTCACACAAACTCGAATAAATGCTATTAATAAAATGAAAATTATTCAAAGGAAAAGAAGGAAGGAGAGTATCGCGCAGCTCGTACACGAGAAAACAAAAAAAAAAAAAAAAAAAAAAAAAGAAAAGCAAACGAAATAATAGTTCGAGGCTGTTCGTTCTAGGGATTCTAGGGACTCGGCTCTCTTGTATTTTTTCAAGCAGATTCTACTCATATCCTGATTTAATTTCCTAAATTATAAGTGGCTCTTTTTTTTCGCGATCCGCCGTAAAGGGCAAAAAAGAAGAAGAAGAAGAAGAAGAGAAGAAGAAGAACGAGAAGAAAGAAAGTCAAAATGAAAATAAAGAAAGAAGAGAATAAATAAAAAGATGGGAAGGAAATAATTCGACCCTTTATCTGTATGTATAACAACAAGTGGAATGTGGAAGTAGGGGACTGTAATTGGAGCCGGGGTTGTTTGGGAACAATTTTTTACAGAGACCAAGTAAGGAAGAGGCGATCCTTCTGCGATCGTCCCCGTATTGCCATATAGTGCGAAAAACGCGAGAACGCCCGTTAAATGGGATTTTTGTCGTTGTCGTTGTCGTTGTCGTTGTCGTTGTCGTTGTCGTTGTCGTTGTTCATTACGAGTGGAGGGTGTAATTGAGCTTGTTCGTTTAAATTCTCAACGTGTCGAAAGGCTGAGGATTTACAGTTGGCGTAGATGACGATAAAATCGAGGATTTAATCGACTGATAAAAGTTCGGGCCCCGGTCAATGACGTTTCGGGTCCCAAGTTGCCGGTCATCCAACAACGACATCCACGATCCCGATAGATCTACGCAGCAGAGTCCACAGAGTACGCTAAAGAGTCTCGTGGACGAAGAATATTCCATTGTAACGTAAATGTTTTATTAATGCCCGATTACAAAAATAAATGGCCGATCTCCGGCGGGGAGATAAAAGGTCAATTTAACGTAAAAAAGGATATTAATTCCGGACCATAAAATGCCAAGGCTTCTCTTTATGGGGGGCGCAGCTTGTTTACAGTGCATATCCACGAGGGCGAAGGTAGCCGAGTAAAAACAGACGCCGAGGCAAATTATTTTCTCGTAGCCGCGTAAAAAAAAAAAAAATATGAATACGCAAAGCGCAGTGGATAATGCAGTATCGTTTCGGTACTCGCACTCGTCAGTAAGATGCCTCACTCACGCTCTATCGCTTAGAATCAATTTAAAGTCTTCCTTCCCCATAAAGATGTCATAAAGATGCTTGTCTTGCGAAATGCTATACAAATTACCGCCTCACTCTCTCTCTCTCTCTCTATCTCGGCGACTCTGTACACATGTGGAAACCAGACACCAGGGAAGAAGAACCAATCGTAAAGAGTTATTCTTCAATTTGCCGGTTGTAAGATGTTTTCCTCTTCAATGTCTAGCATCATCTCGTTTTATCGTGAAAATACAACTTAATCGTCAGACACGAGATTGTGTACTGTACTGTAACATCGTAATCATCCCAAGATAACGGATAGGCGACGGGAATTCGTATTCCTATTGAAAAAGTTCTCGCGAGCGTTGATAATAGATAAGAATAGATAAAATTAAGATCGTCTCTGCCTCGGGGCGGAAATCATTCTCCACGGACTCTTGCACGGAGAGTCTAATCCGTAAAGTGCCGCAGATTCGCTCCGATAGAGCTAATTTTCACTTTGCGCGTAAATTCGGAGAAGTGCTTTGGCTCGGAAGGACGCGGGGCGGAGGGTGGCGGACGGTGCGCGCAGGTGGTAGAGCCGCGCTCGTACAGTAAGAAAGAAAGGAAAAGAGGGGTTGGGGGGGGCGGGGGGAAGAGGTGAAGGAGGGCTTTGGAGAGAAAGAGGGAAGGAAGAGGTCAACGAGTCAGCGAGAGAGCGAGAGCTTAAGTGAGTCAGACAGTGAGTCGTGGAAAGGAGGTCGTCGAGTCTTTTTCCGGTGCCGGTGACGCTGTCAAAAATAATGGCGAGCAGAGACGAGGGAGACGAAAATCAGCCCAACGGGAGGCATATTTTCTGTTATGTTTGTTTGGACGCGGGGCCCGCGTGAAACACGCCAAATGCGCATTATCGCTACTCGTGATTTTGCGCCGGACGTGCGCCAGACTCCGCGACTGCGCATTACGCGCCCCGGCCCCGTATCAATGCTCCGCGAGAAAGCTCTCTTCGTTATCCCATTGCCTCTCTCTCTCTCTCTCTCTCTCTCTCTCTCTCTCTCTCCCCTCCCCCCCCCCTCTATCTTTTATTTTTTTTTTTTTTTATCCGACAGACGTTTCATCCGCTTCACCTAATGCATATTTTATAATTTCGACCCCCGGTGCCGGTGATCTTAAAACGATGGAATTCACTGTAGGATCCGAAGGCTGTAGGGAAGGGAGCTTCGACTCGCATGAATTCCGCTCGACCTTCCTCGTACGAATAATGATAATTAATATCATTACCGACGATGCTCCCTTGCGAAGGGATGATTTTAATCCGCTCGTCCGTCAAATTCAAGATTAAAATGTACTTGAATTCGCTTAATGTAAAAATAACGCGTGAAAATTGAAAAGGTCACGCTCAGCAGAGTTGAAAGTATTGCCAGTGATTCATTTGCGGCTCTTAACAAATTAATTTCATAAAGTGGAATTATTTTTTCATCGTTGCCCCTTAGCCTCCTTGTACGAATACGCGTCTCATATACCTATGTATATATATACCTATATATATACATGCGTATGGAAGCGCGCGTATACAGATACGGTTACGTTGACTGGCCGCTTTTAAAAGCCATAAAACTTAAATCATAGTGTCTGTCCGTATCTTTTGTTTTTACGAATACGCTGTTGACCTTGAGGAGTAAAGCGAGCGGCGGCTATGATTCTTTGTTGTCGTTGTTTAAATTGCCGCGACGTAACATTAAATACGAAAATTTTCTAAATTACACTGTCTACCTTGGTTTTATTAGCATTCCTTCACGAGCCGTCAACGCTCCTTTACATTTCTCTCTCCCTCCCTCCCTCCCTCCCGCCCCATTTAGTAACGCTCTCGTTAAATTATATTTTTTATTATCGCGTAAAGAGCCTCGCGTCTCAAAGTCTCAAAAACGAAAAGAGACGTTCGATTGTTTTGACATTAATATCCTTTTCTCTCTCTCTCTCTCTTCTTTCTTTTCCGTTCTTTTTCCCTCCCAAGCCCTGTAATTATAATCTCGCAGTACGAAGGCAACGCGTTATTTGGTTCATTAAAGAACTAATTCGTAATAAATATTGTCCGGATGATTAATGGAGAGGAATCCTTTGCGCACCCGTTATTCCACATTGTAATTTTAACTAGAATATTATATTTACATGCGAGTTTTTGCTTTATCTCGTGCGCAAGTCAAGCAACGCGGGCTTCCCTTTTATTTTGCAAAACTGAATCACTTTAACATTCCAATATTATATCTAATTGACTGTCGGATGAGTTCTTTTTACTTGGAACGCGCACAACAATGCGCAGATATAGAAGAGAAGTAATTATTCTGACAATAAAAAAAAGAAGCTCTGTCCCACGCAGACCTTTCAAAAGAATGCGCGAATTCTGATTTATATCCTATAAATGTCTGTTTTTTATGGAAGTTTTACGATTATCAGGAGAAAAAAATTGCTTTACATTGGCTAGGCAACGAGTAATAATTTCCATTTTTCCATTAAGTAGTCTGTTTTTTTTTTTGTTTTTTTCTTTTTTTAAAGGACGCATTACACGTTACAAAGTAATTATCTCGAAAGAGTTGCGAGTACGGAGGGTGTAATTAATTATCCTCGATCCCGATGGCATTAAATCATAATCATTCCCGTACAGTCGTACGTGCTCTCGCCTGTTTATGTAATAATATCAGGGCGGAGGTATGAATTACATTGATTGACAGACGCGTTATAGGTAAAATCTCGCATTGGCATCGATCCGTTTTTAGATGAGATTCGTATTAGAGGCATTGGAGGCAGAAAATTATGATTAATAACGCGAGGAATAGCTGGCGATACTTTGTTACGTCGCTTAGTTAAGACGTATCTGGAATTGTCGAGTCGAGTGTCGAGGGATCAACAGGGAATATTAATATAAATGCCAGTCGCATCGTATTTACCAATTATCGTAATACCGATATTTATTACTGAAACCCCTTCCCCGTGCCTTTTCTGCTCCTAAAACAGGACGCCACAACTGCCGATCTATGCGCGAACTTTATGCGCATTGTCATTATTAAGTAGTGAGTTGTAGCAATCGGGAAAAAATAGCGAGCGACGGAGTGTAAATTAGTGTGAATTCCGCGTGACCTTTAACCTCAGCCCCCACAAAAATTAGCTTACTTAATATTTTATTGAATTTTCACATTTCCTTTAGAAACTTCATTGGTTCGCGGCGTTCGACGTCTCCATTACTAATGAATTTTTCCCTTAATTTTCCAAAAAGCTCAATTCCGACAATTACTTTATGAATAATCAGCGACTATTGAATCCGAAGGAAGGGACGCAATCCTTCTGTATCATTTAAATATTACCGAGGAATAATAATAAGGGTAAATGTCGAGCGTCTCTTTGCGAGCGCAAAGAACTCGATTCGTGAATAGCTTTCAAAAGCTTTCTCGACATGTAAGACCCTTTGTTTTCATTATTGTCTATTCTATTTGCACAGGTAATGCGCTAAATAAATATCACGGTGACCTCGTAAAGGGATAAATAAATGCAATCCGTCAAAAATTAGATCAAGCATCAAATACTTTCGTAGATCGTCGATATTTACTTGGCCGATAATCGTTGGAAAGGTGATTTAAGGATCGAAAGCGTTACGCGTAAGGATTCCGTAAAGAATTCCTAACGGTCGTTTAAACAGAGGTTCAGAGGGACCGAGGAAATAAAAGAAATCTCGATAGAATAATGACAAAATTCATTGAATTATTATTGAGCTTTCGTAGCTTAGTCCGACAGGCAATACTAATCATACAGTATGTTATTTATGCTTCTTCCGTGTCAGCATGTCGACTTTGACGATTCGTAAAGCCCGTCTTAGCCCTGCGCGCGTTGCCTTGTCTTTCGAGGCTCTTTTGTCAATTTCTCGCTCTTTTCTAGTCCCCGATCCCGTACCTTCTACTCCCAACCCCTTTAGATCTCGGGGGGCTCTCCCCCTTTGTCTCACCTTGGGCGCGTCAACTGCACTTTTCTTTTTGAGCTCTTCCACTGTTGCACTCCTATTACGTTGCTTTGCCGTCCTCGCTCTCTTTCTCCTTCGTTCCCTTTCCCTTTCCACCCCATTATTTTTTCTTTCTCAAGCCTATAACGAGACCGTAGATCTTTTTAGATTTCGGCATTTTTCTTTGACGTTGGTATATATGTAGGTGTGCGTGCGCGCGCCTACAAGTACATACCGAATCGGAATTATGCAGGAATAAATTTTCACTCGCCGCGTATATACCCTTCCGCTCGTCTGCCCCTCTCCCTTCTTCGGACTTGCATTTTCATTATGCGTATTAGTGAAATTTTCATGCCGCGATTCTTTAACTTAAGTGATTGAATGGTAGTTTCAGATGGAGTGGAAACTTTTGCAAACTCCTCCCCTCTCAGCCCTGAATATTGCGCTTTTGAATTTTTGCAATTAAAATGAAAATCCTTATAATAACGGTATCGGAGACGACGACGTAATTCAACAGACGGGTAAATTAAATTATATACACATATATATATACGTGTATACATGACGTGAGAAGAGAGAGAGAGAGAGAGAGAGCATTATTAAAATGGTGATTTGATATGGAAATTTTTAGCAAGCTCCGTGATCGTAGGGGAGCTTGACTCTTTTTAATTAAGATATAAGAAGAGGAATAGTTAGGAAGCGAGGAATCGGCGATAAGACGTAGCGGCCATATTGCGGGCCAATAAACTAATATAATGGGATGACCGCGACAGCTTATTGCCCAATAAGCTTCTCGAGCACATGGAAATATTGAAAGCTTGGCAATGTAATTGCGCGTTTACATTGAGGGGACCGCGTAGGGCCAGTTGCTATTAACGTATCAGCTCGGGAGTATTGGATCGAACAAGGAATGGGGCGACTTTTCTGACCTCGCGTTCATCGTAGAGGTAACCCCGTACTCCAACCCGATCTTGTCGGGCTACGGGTTTGCCGGGGGGGGGGGCGCTGGTTGCCGGCAGCGGTGGAGCCAAGGGGGTGTCGGCCACCGCCGACGTAGGCGGCCTCGCAGTCCCTCCCGGCATTAACGAATTCAGGATCGATAAAGCTCCGCTCGGGGCTCGATTGCCGGAGAAGTAATGCCGTGACTGCGTGGTGCGCGACCTTCCGGGGCACGGACTCCCAGTCGGAAGCTCCTCGAGTCTAACGGATACACGTGATATTACGTAGCCGCAAGGAAGATATACTTGAACCGGAATGGAGGAGGGATCATCCTCTGGAGTAGCCGTGGACCCACGTGTTAAATTGTACAAGGCGCGGAGTCGCGTGGCGTTCGAGCTTTTGGCCACCAACGGTCCGGGCTCCCGTGGAGACTGCTGGCGTGCGTGAAGCGTCGAAAATCCTCGAAAGCGAAAACAACCGGGACTAAGGCCCCAAGTCGCCCGGCTCCTCTCAAGGGCCCCGGTTGGCTTTTATGCCGGACTCCGGGTTCGTCGTCGAAATTGTCGTCTCGCAGCTCGGAATATCCCATTGGCCACCGCCTTACGTCGAAACCATTAAGCCGTGCGGCACTTAGCTTGGACGTTTGGATGTCGTATGTGTGCGTGTGGGCGCGATCGAGGAGGTCGTTAACTGCAGGAAGCCGACCGACACGCGTGTGCGTGCTCACGCTCGCGATCGCACACAAAATGGTCATTCACGAGGAGTTGCGCCTACGACTTCGTCGTCGACATCATTCTTCCTCCTCCACGTCCTCTTCTTCTTCTTCTTCTTCTCCCTCTTATTATTCTTCCTCTTCTCCTCCGCAACTGCCAGTGTCGGCGTCTCCTCCTTCTCCTCCCTCCCTCCCACCCCCGCCTCGAGCTCCCTTTCGACACTTTTTCTTGCAGCTCGCTGCTGCCGATTTGTATTATCAAGAGCTATTCTTTTTAGAAGGAGCCACTTCGCCAACTACTAACAGGAACACTTATATTTAAATTAAATATCGTCCTACGGCCAATGTGTCCCTATTTACTTTACATAGAATTTTAATTAAATTCAAACTATTATTCAAGCCATTATTAATATGCTTGGACGTCTCCGTGCGCCTACTCCCCCCCCCCCCGCCGCAACAATTTACTTATTTCCATGCGCTACAAGCTACGTACCGTCCTACCAAACAGTATTTTCCCTAGTCTCGTTATTATTATTCGATTTAATTCTCAAACTCTATTTAAAAAAAAAAAACAGGCATACGTTCATTAATTATTTATATCTGCACGATCGACACTAAATTTCAATTTTATTGTGCCTAAGGAAGGATTTATCGTTGAAAAAATTAATTATTATACTTCAACGAAAGCGTAAAGTGCTTCCGTTTTTATTTTTTACGTTTTTTTACGTTTTTTTTTTCCATCGACCAATGTGATCTACGCGTTTGTACATTTCGTATATAAAAAAAAAAAAAAAACAAAGAATGCTTTTGTCACTTTTTTAAAAATTTTATACCGTTTTGCCGAAGGGAGATAAAATTAAAATAGAGTAACGGAGAACAATAAGCAGACTTTAAGAGAAAAAAGAAATTTATAATGTACATCAAGATTAGAAGCATAAGGTTTCTTTTGTTAAAAATAATATAATGGGCTTTCGATCTTTGGTCTTTGCTACATATACGCATTTTTTGATGTATAGGTAATACGTAAATATGCAAATCAAGTACGAGCAATTATTAATTTTGTTTTGTTTCTATGCTTTTGCCTTACATACATTGTCCTTCGCGATACATTATCATCGCAATAAAAGTTACACATTCATTTGTGCCGGTTTTTAAACGAATTACTAGAGTAATAATTCCAATCATGGTATTACGAAAAAAAAAACGTACGTATTATTGAATAAAATCCAAACGGCGGGATACATTAATTAATACTAATTACTCATCAAGCCTAAGTAAGTCGACACGTATGACCGAGGCCGTCTAGACATCTATCGTAACTTTCTCCCTTTTCTCTGTCTCCTTCTTTCTCTTCTTTTCACTCTCCGACGCAATATTGCGCGCACGCTCCCACGTGATCAAATATCAAAGCTCCCATAGGCTACTGTAACAACTTGAGATTTTGTATATTTAATGCTAACAAGAAATAATGAAATTGATATGGCATTTAGCTGCACGATTGATCAAGTCCTTACGGATTCCCGGCAAATACTATTCATATAACGAAGCTCATGCAATTTCAAATACACGCATTAATGCCAGAAATTAATAACTATTATTAATCACGGATTGTTTGAAGGAAATTAATTTAGTAATTATATCGATCGCTGGCAATAACCATCGAGAAAGTTATAATACATTTGGTAATTCATCCATTGCTTTAATAATTGAATCAAATCTAAATAATTAATGGCCACCGTTATTGCAACTATAACGTGTCGATTATACTTGAATGTAATTAATTAATAACAAATGGTCGTAAATAGATGGGATTTGCATTGAGCTGTACAGTTTTACATTAATTATAATGCATGGGCCTTTAAAGTCTGTATTTTAATAACGGTAAAAGAAAATTGGCCGGTTTTTTGTTTGGAAATACAGTTTGGCGATGAAAAGAAAAAGAAAGAAAAAGTGATTGGTCGGTACGAGGAGCTAGTCGACGAAACCGTGATGCTGACCGTGTTGACCAAGTATCCGAGCTCCGATACTCGCCTCGTATTATTCACTCGGCAAGCGTATGAAGAATAAGAAAAATTTTTCAAACAAAGAAAGCGCGCGACCTTTGGAATTATTCGCGGAAAAGATAATAAAGAGAGCGTATAAGGCCATTACTCGAGTGCTCCTCCCTACGGAATTGAGTATACGTAGGGACGAATAATGAATTGGATTAGCCGTGTTGAAATTATTACGAATTTTTGTTGAGCGAGACAAGTTGAAGAATATGAAGAATATGAAGAATATGAAGAATATGAAGAATACCTCGCGTATAATCTATAATCTAAAGGAAGACGAAGAGGGGGGACGAGCAGCAGCGCGGCTAACGACAGACCTCGAGGATTCCTAGGCTAAGAAGGATTATTCGTATTCGGTCGGTTCGCGCGACCGGGTCGCTATCAATCCGGGGCTTATCGGGCTTGGAAAACACCCGGTGGCCCGTTCGTTTCCGGGCAGGGCTATCAACGGCATATCAACAATTCGTGGCCTCGCAAATAGCGCAAGGTGCGAACCGACGTTACGCAGGTGCAGGGTCCATTGCACCTCGTAGCGGAAGTCGGCGTCGAGCCCTAGTTGCCCTACGTGTCAGGAATACCCCTGCCGGCCCTACCGCCAGATGATTACACGGGATATCCACGAGCAAAGCAGCAGTACGCATAACCGAGTAACTATCTCCTCTCTCTCTCTCTCTCTCTATCTCCCCCCTACCCCCTCCCATGCTCCATCCAACAACCCTCGGACCAACTGACAAAAGCTCTCTTGTGCTTACGCTATCTTCTTAACGCTCGTGTAATTTACTCCTTTAAAATATAAAGATTACAACACATGGCTGCCAAAGGGTCCGCTTCGTTACATTATCAGGACTTTATCAATAATTAATAACACTTACAAGACTTTTTTTGTCTTGCATTTCGCCGGAGGTTATTTATTTATGCTCGGCGTAGCCGAGGGTACGTCGTTAGGGAGGCGCCTCGACCCCGCTAATGGATATATTTCTTTGGTCGGAAAGACTTTTGGAATAGTTGCGAATTCCGTTCCCCCTTTACAACTCGAAGCTCCGCTACACTTTCCTAAGCTTCTTTCCTTGACTCGACTTGACTTTTATCCTTTCATAAAATTATTCTCCAGCTTACGGGAGTTCTGTGCTGTGGTAGAAAAATAATAATAATAATAATAATAATAATAATGAAAAATAAAACAACAACGTAATTTACGAAATTTATAATTCTCCGAGTATTTAAATGCCGGATTTCACTGGAATGACTGGAACGAACGAGGTCTTATTGAAAACTACAAGCAAACGACAAAAGATGATTTATTTTGTTTGAGCGTGCAAGTGTGCCCGACGATGTCATCCTACTCTGTCCAGCTAATGATTCGATCGTTAATCTGTCCATATCCATAATGATAAGCAGCACTTCAAGGGTTGGCTCTCAGGAAGATTAGGGGAAGAAAGCCATAAAAAAAGTTCCTATGTAAATTGCGCGACGAAGAAGCTTTTTTTATTAGCTAAACATTAGACATTTTTAATGGCAATGTATGTGAGCGGTTGGCTAATGTTGGCTAATGTTGGCTAATGTTGACGAGTCAAGCTTGAGATTTATTGTGATAATTAAGAGAGTATTGGAGGGGGAAAAGTAGGAAATTAGTAAAAAGTAGGCAGTTTGGGTCAAAGCGAATGCGCGAGCTTAGATCACGAAGGATAAAGGAGTCATTAGCAATGGTATCCGTGTACACGGATACGTGCCAACGTGCTATCACGTGGGAAGAAGAGAGCTGGATTAATCGTATACGTCGCCGCGAGAGCCGAGAAAATTTATGAGAGCGAGTATGGATCAGCCGAGTCGCGATAAATAAGTCATTTTATGTAGGAATTCCATCCGAGAAAGATGAATGTGCCGTTTATTTAATTAAATTAGCCGGGTATAAAAATTAAATGCACAGACAGGCTTCGTAAGTATAGAGGTGGTGGGTGGTTGGTGGTGGGTGGTGGGAAGGGAGGAAGGGAGATCTTTAATTTTGCTTTAGCCAAGCTCTTCGTACCGAGGCCTTCCCTACGGAGCTTAAAATGCAAAGTTTACAGCTTAATATTCATTAGCCGTTTAATCATGACCGCTGCGCTTCAAAACCATGGACAATACCACCAAAGTGCCAGTCGACGGACGACGCGTCAAAAGGAAATATAAACATTCGACCGTCGGTGGCGGCAGTGGCGGCGGCACTGGAGGCGGGGGCGGCGGGATCGACGGCGGCTACACCTACGTGCCCTGCCCGTATTCACACTAAAGCAACTGCCGAGAGCGACTCGCTCCTTTGCCGCTTTTAACAAACGACCTCGACGCGTCCCTCCTCCCTTTTCATCAATAATCGCCAGCCCTACGTTTTATACATTATTATACCTAAAATTGCCTAAAATCGGTGTATGTGTATGTGTTTGTTTTACCTTTTCATTGGCAAAACATCGCCAAATCGCTAAATTATTATTATTCCTTTCATATCGCTGCTCCATTTAGCTGCGGAACCTTATTCTTGCGTTATATATGTGTACATTTATACGTATACGTCTGCGTGCGTGCGTGCGTGCGTATATATGTGTATACGTATACATGGTAATGGAGTGAGAAATGAGAATCCAACACAATTTGAGTTAGCGCGAAGCGATAAGACGATTCGAATGCGTATTTTATGGGCAAGCGAGATGCGAGAAGCTGCTTGTCTTCGATCGGAAAAGTCGAACGCATGAAAATTCAAATGACCGAGGAAATTTATTGCCGCCAATATCTTTCAGGAATTAATGCTCTTTTTATTAAATATTATAATACGGCCATTTGCCGAGATTCTGATTTACATTTTAAAAGGCAAACACAAATTTTTCATTTTCTTTTTTATTAATGCTCCCACGGCTAAGTAATTTAACGGATTTTAGCTTATTTTTTCCAAGGACTTGTTTTTTTTTTTTTTTTTTTTTTTTTTTTTATCCGCTCAGACAAGTTTTTTTTATATTTCGAAAACAATAACACCGCGCTTAATTACTTTTGATATTAGTTAACCTTAAAATTTCTATTGCTATTAGTAAAAAAAAAAAAAAATCTTTTATTATGAGTTGTTCTAAATAAAATTGTAGAGACGAATATGTAATGACGATATACAACATTCACACAATTGCCAGAATTATTCGAATTCGTTTCGAAAAATGCTCCTCGAGACGGTGGGTGTACGTGTTTTTTTTTATTCAATACACAACTCGTGTGTATGTAAAATAGAGTGGGATTAACAATATAATTTGTGCGCTTCCGTAAATCATGGTAAATGATACCAGTTTTTATTGGGCTCGAGGCACTCGCTAGTTATGTAAAAATGTAATTTGCATGCAGCGTCAAATTTATGTTCTATAATGCACTTAACAGATCATTTACAATCAAGCTCGAGTGGTGTGGGGGGAGGGGGAAATAAAAAAAAAAAGTAATGGTGAAAGGTTTTTTATTATTTAAATTAATTAATAAAATGTGTTGCATATAAATAGTCATTTTTTTTAAGGTTTTGTTTGTTTTTTTTTTTTTTTTTTTTTTTTTTTTTTTATATATTTGTTTAAGTCACGTATTGTGTAAGCTGTTGTGAATAAAATATTCAGACAATTACATTAATATTCTTTAGTAAGAATACTTTCAATTCTCGATAAAAATAAGATATTTATGAAATGCTCTACGTCATCCAAGCCGGTCGGTCGCATACTCCTTTTCTTTTTCTTTTTCGTAATTATTAAGACATAGCTATTGTTTATGATTGATTTTATTGATATACGTATAATAACGTTATAACAACGCCAGCTGGGAAAAAAAGTGAAAAGAGAGTTACACGCAGTAAATAACTTAATTAACGGATTCCTTCGAGTCGCTTCGTGGTTCGCGTTATAAATTACATCTACTCCTCCTCCTGCTCCTCCTCCGCTTCCACACCCCATCCATCTGAAATGCAACGGCTCGAATATCGCAATTGGAACATTGTAATTTCGTGTTAGATTCGTTGGGTACGTCGGTCGTGTCAGTCTTCATGGAAGAACGTGTAACGGATTGTCAGAATAATGCATTGGCTCGATAAATGTCGTTAATGCGGAATCGTAGCAGGGACTCGTCGGCAGGCCGATAAGTACGCTTTATTAGGAAGGTGAGAGATTTGCCAATCACGAGCAGTCGAGTAGTGAGCAGTAGTAGTTGTAGGTCGGGAAACGTGAGGCGGATACCGAGCGAGGGATGGGACGTAGGATTGATTTAAAAAGAAAAAAAGAGGAGGAGGGGGGGGGGATCGAGGCCGAGTGGGACGAGAGTCGCATGGCAATCCCCGATGCATATGTCAAAGTTGAGGAGCCGCTCCAGTTGATAGAATCAGCAGCGCCTTCCTAGTTCTCTCGCTTGAATCAGCAATTGGTAATTAGCGAGGCGTCGCGTACTAGTACGGGCTTATGCGCAGGCAGATGCGAAAGCCGCGTGGACAAATAGAATGGCGAGGGCCGACGCGGCATGCCAGGACTCGCGAATCCCTCGGTAAACTTTATCTCCTCTTGCCGCTCTCTCTCTCTCTCTCTCTCTCGACCCTTTGCGTCGTCACGAGGAAGCGCCCATCTCCGAGTCTACGAGAATTTTCCGGCAATCGAGCTCTCCCCCTGCCCCCACCCCCCACCGCCGCAATACCATTATCCAATTTCTTTCAGTCGTAGGAGCCCTCTGTGCAGTCCAAGTTGCCCCCCGTCCCCCAGCCCCGCAATTAACTTGTTTCTCCCCTCGGATCGGTAATCACTTTAAACTTGTTGTACATAGTTCTCGACTCGCTCCATTAGAATTTTAACAACTTTCGTGGCTGGCTTAGCCGGCTGCTCCGCTCACCCATACGTGTGATGAATTTCATTTGGCTGAAATACGTCAACTGATAAAATCAGGACAACTTGGCTCGCATTATCCTTGTAATTCTATTTATCTCGATATACCACGAGCGCTGCCGCCATCGTGTCTTTGCGAATCATCGTAAAGGCCATGAAATTTCGTAGAGTAATTATTTTCGTGTAATAGCCTTTATAGCCGCGGAGAGTAATAGGCGCATTTCAAGTGCGAGCCATCGCTTGTGGATTAAGTGCATTCCGCATTAATCGTATTAAGTACTCGTTTGTAAAAGTTCCTCCTCTCCGATGAATATAGGGATTCGGAATAAATTCGACAAATTTATGTGCCACTTGGCTTTTAGGATTTTTCAAGTTAGGTAAACAAAAAGGGTTTTACGTGAATTTATTTGTTATTCGACGGGGAGAAGTTTCATCGACGATAACCAATGATTTCAACGCGTGATTCCGAATTATTTTGTTTGCAAGTCAAGCGCGTAGAAATAAATATTCCAACGCGGATCGAATCGATTGGAGTTCTTTCAACTTCGTTGGGAGTTCAAGCGAACCAGTTGCGTAAGTTATCCTGGATGCTGATATTCGCGTTGTATCGTTTCAGTTGGAATTGCTCGCTAATAGTATTTTCGAATAAATCGAGGAATCCTTTTTTTTTGCGGGGGAGCCGCGGGTCAGCCTCTCGAAACTGTACAAACTCGACGTAATAATTGTCTTTGTCCCTATCGTCTGCAGTCGCTGTCCACTCGCGTCCCTCTCCGGTCTTCCAAGGAGTCCGACCGTTTCGTAGACGTGCCGGGCAATCGTATGCTACTTGGCAAGCGACGTAACCACTTCGTTAGGGACATTTCCATATTTCCATCGAAACTTCCATCGCGACTGCGGGGCCGAGCTACGTCCAACTCGAATCGAGACGCGTCCCTTCGACTTGCCCGGACGCAACTTTAATTAGTAAGGCGCTTACGAGGACGAGACGCCGGGTCTACGTCTCCGAGCTGGCGATGTCACGGCGACGTCGTGGGAGGGAGGGAGACGCGGCCCCTTTTCTACGTAGATCTTCTTGGCGAAAGGCTGCCACGCTACGTGTCTAGAAGGGGGAGGTGGCCTGCCCATCCCCGAGACGACTGCGAAAAACCAGATTCGTGACGAGTCGATCCCCGGCCGGGGATACGTGGAACGACGGACGGCTCACATTTACATGTAAAATCACCCGGCGATCGGACTTATTGGACGCATCAGCTGTTAGTCATCTTTCCGAGAGATCCCCGGGCTCCCTCGGGTCCTTTAACTCCGCCTAGGCATTTAATAATCGACGATATCTCTCTTGCCCAAGAGATTATTCGAGTTTTATTAAGTAAGTAGACGGAGGATCGCTCGGTCGGGGCATTTACATGCTGCATAGTGCATAATTATTGGGGCCGAACGAAACGGTGGTCCCGGCTAAAATCGGGGAATTTCAATTCCCCGATATTTTCTCGCCGAAAATTAATCATTGACCGCTTCGTCCGCGTAAACTATTTATAAGCTCGAGAGAATTTTCTATTGCAAGAGGCGTCGAATAAAAGAAAGAAAGAAAGAAAGAAAGAAGAAAAGAATCCCGCCTTTATTGCGATTCCAGCGAACGAACATACGTATTCTACAATATTTTCTCTGAAATGCATCGTCTTCGTTTCATGGGCTTAACTACTCGATACCGGTACTTGTATCGGGCATTCCACGTCCTCCGAGTCTAAGCATTTAAAACATACATCTTGATTAGACTCTATTTTATTTAGTATTTAACCGGCGAACAAACAATTTCAAGCTCATCCATTAGTAATGACATACGTGGAAGCGACTTTATCCGTATTTCTCTTTATTTCATAATACTTTTTTCTATAAACGCTCTTAAAAATAAATTGCTATAAGCTTAAAGCATGATTGGATGATGGGTTCGAGAAACTTGCGATTAATTGGATTTGTCATAAACTTGAATCACGGATAAAAGTATAATTGGCTAATTACTGCAAGTAGAACGTGTGATAGTACGTCGAATAATAATATTATATACATATATATAATGATGTTACAATGTAAAATCCGGAGAATAATAAATAAATGGGATATTTTTCAAGAAATACAATAAAGTTTAAACGAGTCAAAGTTATTATAAAAATAAGTCTTTCGAAACAAAGTTGAATATGATTATGATTATTATGTGCCAAGAGTTTATTGGAGTTCGTACTTCCGGTCACTTTGGAAATTCAAATTCGTCTTGCCGCCGGAGAGGAACGAGCGTATAATCAGCTTATACGCAGGGGAAGGAAAAAAAATAGAAGTATAGATGGAAAGAGCACGGACTGGAGATAGTAATTCGTAGATGCTTAATGCGCATGTACGTCTTAATCTCCGGCTGATTACGAGAAACGTATTTCGAAATATAGAAACTTTTTAAAAACAACAACACCCCAGTTGTTGTTAATTTATTTATTAAGTATTTAAACAAATCTTGATTTCGTATTGTAAGAGTAAATTTTTTTCCTTCAATTTCTTTTTCTCAAACACGTATTACGGATTAGAAATTCATTGTTTTTTTTTTTTTTTTTTTTTCCTGATCTTTTATTATTAGAGTCGCCAATATTTTCAAAAGCTAAGAATAAATTTACATTTCTTAACGATTCGCAAATGTATAAAAGATATTTGCGCGAAAACAAGTATAACTAAATGAGTATTTATATAACAAAGAATGTGCATCATTCTAAATATAATCCCTTCGTTTTACGTAAAGGAAATGAATCAATAATATTTATAAATCGCTGGAAAGCAATAGATGTAGGAAAAATTGAATAATTTACAATTTCGTTCTCGTAAATAATATTTTTTTTTTTATAATTAATCAATAATCCATTGAATTTCGTTAATTATGCGCCAGAAGTAAAAATTATTCTACAATACAAGCGCAATTACGAAATTTCTCATCATCGTAATTGCCATTTACTTTTATTATTCCTTTATACGGCATGTTTTATACATTTTTATATGACCTTCACACAAATATTTACTTCGATTAAAGGTCGCTTGGCCAACGTTGTTTCTTAGAACTTTTATTAGAATTGGTACTGGAAATTAGATCTTTCATTAGAATAGGTTATATATATATATATATACGTAATCAGTAGCAAGTATAAAATACAGAAGGATGATTATATTTAAATTTAGTCGAAACGTGTAACGGAATATTTCTTGCAGAGATAAACACAATTTGAAGATTAATATCGATTAGCGTAAAAACAAGTAATCCAGTGATTCAAGCAAAGAAAAAAAAAAAAAAAAAAAAAAGTAAGGGTAATAAATATCAGGTCGATCCCCGGGGCATACGGTAAACACAAATAAGTTCACGAAAATAGATTAATGCTTGAATATGGCGCGATAAAGTATACGTTCTGGACCGAAGAAGCCTCGGGAGACCTTACGGACTTTAGATTTCCGTCGCATTATCGGCAAATGTATATAAATCTCGAAGGAGACGGAGATAATATTTATCCGAAAGCAGCGAAGCTTCGGTTAATTGTAATTCTAAGCAGGGCCTCGATTAAATAGGGGAGGGCGAGGGCGCGCGCGCGCGCTCGCTCGCACCGCTCAGAAATATAACCTATATTCCGGTAATTTGCAACTTCAGCCCGATTAATCTAAAGTAATGTTCGCAGTTAAAAATTAGGGAAACTGCGGAGCTCGGAGCGTGTTCGGCAAGCATGAGAGAGAGAGAGAGAGAGAGAGAGAGAGCTTACATCAGCTGAGCCGAGTTGTTGTAGAGCGCCGTCCCCGAAGTCTTATATCAAGCGCTCTAGCGTGTGTGTGTGTGTGTGTTCGATGGAGCCCAGGGGAAAAGGACGGGGCGGGGGGGAGGAGGAACCTGTCGTGCAGCTAACCGGAGGAGAGGAGAGAGAGAAAAAAAGTCTAACCAGTGGCGCGATAGGGTGTGGACACGAGTCCAGGAGGAGGTCGCATCGATACAACCGTGGCAGAAAATTAAAAAGTTGAGCAGACGTGGACTTACCCTCTCGCCCCATGACCCCGTCGCCAGTCGATTGTGTGCGTGCCTCGGTTGTTTAGGAGCGGGACACGGGGATCGCGAGCTTAATGATTCATACAAAGGTATTATTGCCTTCTCCTCCCGCGTCATAATCACGCAAGGGACTTTTTTTTTTTTTTTTTTTGTACTCTTTTGTATTGTTTATAGCTACGCCGAAGCTCTTTTATGGGTATTAGACAGATTAGCCTCTGCCGCACAGAGGCTTTTAAGGCTCTTTTAAATAGTCCTAACGACCATCGTGCTCGCGCTGCATTCCCTGTCGTTTGAAATACGCGAGGACAAGGACAGACGCGACATTTCGTATTTTCTAAGCATACCCGGGCAATGTTCGGCGGGGTGAGGGGGTGAGCGGGGGGTAGCGACGGTTTCGACGTATCCGTCGGCATTGAAGCCCGTAATGTCGTCAGAAAGCGTTAGAAAGCGCTTCACTCGGACTTTCTTCGAGAATCGTTGGGGCTCCGTATTTCCATGACGAGACGTCGCTTTGATAAAATACGCCGCCCGACTGGCAAAAGTCTAAAATAATTTCATGACATTTTATTTCATGACAGCGGGACGAAAAAAATGACTCACGTCGAGTGCTCCAGTTCTTAAAACTTCCTCACAAATACTGGAATACTTTTGGAGTTTGTTAGCTCGCCCGCGCCCGTCTATTCCCCCTCCCCGCCCCCGCCTCTAACTCTCTCGTGTTTTGCGAAGCTTCCTTCGAGATAATGACGTCATTCGGACGGGCCACCCTCCGACGCGGCTCCACTCGCCACTCTCGCCACTCTCTCCACTCTCTCTCTCTCTCTCTCTCTCTCTCTCACCCCCACTCTCTCCCACTACCGACGTCGCCGGTGGCTCGTAGCGCAGTTCGTTCGCCCCAATAACACGTTTTCTCTCCCTCGGTACACGGACTTGTTGTTCGCACGGCTGTGTAACTGACCCTCGGTTGGTCAATGACACGGACAATCATCGACATCCAAAGGACATGAGCATTTCGGGAAAAAGCATTTCCCGTCCTATCTTTATCCTCGAGACTGACACGTGATCCGACTACCCTCTGGAACCCAGTAAACCCCTTCGGATTCTTCGTTTGTCCTGCGTGTACGGTTGTGCGTGTGCGGGTGGGGGAGAGGGCGGAGAAGGAGGACGGGGTGGAGGAGTGATCCAGGACTCGAAGAAGCGGTCGACGGAAGCACTTCGATTCACTTTAGTCGTCGAGAAGTAACAACAACAACAGCAAAAAAAAAAAAAGAAAGAAAAAAAAGAAAAGAAAAGCCGACGAATTGAATCGATCAACCTTAAGCAATCACATTCCGAGCAGCAAAAGGAAAAGTTTTATTTTAATTTTCTCCAAATGGGAAATTTTATTTATTACACGCCGCACGTAACTGCGGCACAATAATTTCCAGGAGTTCGCGTAACCCCAATAACCCCAATAACGCCCCTCTGCCGTTTATTCTGGATACGATGAGGCCGCAATGCCGACCCTTCCCCCGCCCCTTTTACGAGCCTTATACACTTCGTTTAGGCGCTTGATTATACAATCTTATTTATATTAGATAACTTTTACAATTTCGAGACGAATGTTCCGACGATATTTTAAAGGCGGCACATAAAAACTGGAGTCCCAGAGTCCTAGAGTCGTTTCATTTTTAATAAACTCGCCTACACGTGACTATCATATTTTCATTTAACTTGTCCACTACGAGTTTTCCTCTGACGCTCGGCTATTCGCCATTCCCCCTCCCCCCCTTTAGAATCTACCACGTACAGGAATACGGGAAAAACTCTACTACAAATTAATGAATCATCGAGTTGACGCACGAATTTTCACGCCTTTCTTATACAGTCACAACCAACAGAATTATTTCATCTCAAGGCCTTTATGTCTCGTAAATAATATCCGTTCCTTCGGGACTTATCCCGCTCTGTCGCTATCCATCCATCCATCTATCTATCTGTATATATATATATATATGTCTGTATATATATGCCGGAATTCCTCGCCTCTTGAAATGATTTCTTTCAAAGTGCCACTGCGACTGAGTCCTTACAGCCTCGACAAATCGATACAGAATGCAGTTCAAGTGCCCGCAAGTCAAGTGACATCCACTAATTAATGAATCCGCAGCATTGCGACTTTCATTCCGCTCGTCCACTAAATTTTCCTTCATTAATGCCAATTTCTGACTCTTCCCGGGCATTGAAAAATTTCGTCCTGCCTTATTATCGACTCGCTACCGGATAACTCGCTGAAAGAACTCGCCCGATCGTTCCTTTCATTCCTAGTGGAATCTTCATCGTAAATGCATTACTTACTCCTTCGCGGTCCCGCGGAACAATGTCGCGGAATTTTAAAAATGTTGAATAAACTGTTTACGATAACCGAGGACTCACGCGGCAAACATCCGGAGATGCAGTTTTCTATTTTTGTGAGCAATTTTTCACCAAGACGGAGTCATGTTTGGTTCCTCTTGAGTCACGCTCATAAATTTTATTAAACTCAACTCTTTTCCTGCTCCCACCCTCCCTCCCACCTATCGCCCAACTCTCTCGCTGTCTCTTCTCTTCCCCCCTCCCCCCTATCGTTGTATATTGAATTTCCCCGAAAGAAAAGTAGTTTACTCGTAAGTCGAAGGCGAGAGCATAAGACTGTACGCGAATCTGTAAAGAAGATACGTTATACGTTATACGTTATACGTTATACATTATACGTTAGGGAAAGCCTCGGTGATATTCGGTTGATATCTTGCTTCCATCTGCGCATTTCCATAATAATCGTAAAAGCCACGGCCTGGGCTTTTAAACTTTCCCCGAAATGATTAAATTATTTAACGGGTAATAAAATTTCGCTCGAAGCTTGAGAAATCCTTTATTGAAGTAATAACAATTATAATCGCAACGACGACAACGATAATAATAATAATAATAATGATAATGTCGATAACGTAAGGCCAGCGTAATTCCCCCTTAACACGTAGTCGACTCGATCATTAAGCAACGCGCGTAGAAAAATTCACACCAATGCAACGAAAACTTAATAACACCGCAGACAAAGTCCGATAATTTCTGTCCTCTCCGCCCCCCCCCTCTTGCTCTCGCTATCTTTGGATGGTATGGCAGGCCGCCATGATGCTCCGTTTCTCCTTTCCTCGCGGCTTTCCGCGTTTTAGCATCGAGAGTCGTCAATAAATTCTCGATGCTCCGTGAGCCCGTTAAATTTATCGGAGCCGATGCAGCCGGTGAATCAAGTGCATATCAAGCTTCTACCAATGGAATCTTCACTCCCGTTCATCCGCAACGTTCATCTGGTGTAATACACTCGGAGCTCGCTAAGACCTCGGCACGGGAAAACGTTTAGATATCGAATGTTCAGAGGAAACGTCGATTCGGTCGACTCGCCCATGCAGAGTTTATCTAATTTTTCATTGGCTTCGATCCATTGTTATTAATGTTTCCCTGGACGTGGAAATGGGAGGGGGGCCGAAATAATAACAGAGAGAGAGAGAGAGAGAGAGAGAGAGAGTCTGTGTAAAGCGCAACGCGAAATTCAAAATCACGTGGTTGTAAAAAACAAAAAGGCATGTAATTCTATGAAAGTAGGAAATGAACTTTTTATTCCATCGTCCCTACTCGTCCCTACTCGTCCCTACTCGTCCTATAGCTGCCCGTTAGTCAAGATTTTATACTCTGTCGTAATTTTCTTTTATTTCCCTAGCACAGCAATCGTTAGCCCATAAGGTTTTCATTATACGTAAAGCCGTAGTTGTAACAGATCGTATAGAATATACCGGGAGCTTAGAGCTTTCAAAATGTCGATGGGCTTCGAATACCGAATATTTTAAATTTATAAATATTCCCCTGATATTTATTTCAAATATTTTGGTATTAAGGTATTAAAAATCCTACGATGATACTTGTTTGTATGAAATTTGCCAGTAAGCCACGTACTGTACACATGTACAGGGCATTAAAATTTATGCGCCCGACGTCTGGAGTATTTGGACTTCAAAGAACATTGAATATTCCATACATTTAACATTATACATAAATATATCTGTGAATTTTCAAATTAAACAGCTTAATTTATTGTATAATGCCATCATCATGAGCGTAGTATCTATCGATCGATTTTAGTTAAAAACATTGATTTAATAAATAAACAAAACATTCGCATATTCTCTTGCTCTTTTTTTTTTTTTTTTTTTTTTTTTTTTCTTTTTTTTTTGATACACATTACGTTAGTATCGTTTTTATTTCGATAAATCTCTCATATTATCTCTATGGGCTATAAATTCCATAGTTTGAAATTAATATTATAAATCAAACGGTCTTTTCCTTTTCTTGAGTATAATGAAACAATAACTTTTCTGTAAGAATGGTTAAATAAAGATCCCTCATAATAGTACATACATTGATACAATAATAATAATTGCGGTAAGAATCGAGTATAATAAAGTAGTACAGGGATATAAATTAATTGTTTGCGATTACACTTTCGGTGTCAATTACACAATATTATTATTAAAAAGTTACTAAAAAATCGCCGTCCAAAGATGATTTAGTTCATTTCACAACTGCTATAAATCATTAAGATTAGATGTTTTATTTCGAGGATATTCGGATGTCTTGGTATGCGCGTGGCGTCACGATGTTTTGCAAGCTCCGAGCTTCTTAACTTTCCCGTACTTCCATACATATTTATATGTGTGCGGGCATCAGCTATAGAAACATTGCATTAAAACCGTTGCCGATACCTCGAGCTAAAATAAATAAAATAAGAACTTTGTTAGTATTTGTTAATATTCCCTTCGTAAGAATATTGGGAAGAGTGAGAAAATAGTTTGTCCAAAGCTACTACTTATTCCACGAGTATCAGTGAACTTTGATGTATTTTAAAACGTAAAAGACGTAGAGGCGGAAGGACGTGAAATTTTGTCGATAAAGTAAAAATTTAGGGAAGAAAATTAAAAATACGTTGGTAATAGAAAGCTCGGGTGAGCCATTGGTGAAAATCACATTGGTATCCTCCGAGGCCGTTTATCTCCTAGTGACAAATCGAGCTCGGCGGTGAAAATGGCCGTGATTTACTCGTCCCTCGTACCTTCCGTTCCGCATTTTGTCCATTAAACATAAAAGGACACGTACGCAAGGCGATAATAAATGTTGGCCCCGCGTTCACGCGTACCCGGACTCCTCTACCCAGAAAAACCACCATGAGATATGGCGTCCGAATTCAGAAAATCTCTATACTCGAAATTCAGTACTAATCAGCGGCAGAGATAGGGAAGCGGACTGGCGTTCGCCAGTGCGAATTTATCTCCGGGTCGTCTCGGCATCGTCCCGGATAGCACATCTCAGACATTCCTCGAGCCGATGAGCCGAGGAGGCCGTGACCTTGGTCAGATCGGTAAGAGAGCCTCGCCGTTAAAATCCTGACCCTGAATGCCTGAAAAGGCGGCTATTGGAAACCACCGGCACCTCGTATGCCCGACATCGGCATTCCTCTATTATACTCTATTGCCAGCATCTCCAGGGTTGTCCGTGTCCTCTTTATAGGCATGTATGCACTCACTCCTTAAGACGCTGCCGACCGTAATTTATCGGTCGCCCTGACTTTTTCAGTTCCGCGCGGAGGGCCGAGATTAATTAACAAGGTCATTACGAGCTTCAAAAAATTCAAACGAATTCCGCGTAAAATCGTTCCTTTGTTTAGTCTCCGTGTTTGTGCGTACACCTACGCATAACGTATATATATATATATATATACACGTTACGCAGAGATAAAGCCTAGATTATACAATGAATAAAGGAGCCGGAATTCTGATAGCATTGGGACGACGTTAAATATGACAATTAGAGGTCCGAGTAAAAGGAAGGAGTTTAATCATTGACACGGAATCGCGTGGCCTCGATAAGAATAAAGATCCGAGCGAACCTTGGCATCTGTATAATATCGCCGGGGAGCGAGGATTACCTTAGAGCGGCGCGGCGATCAAATAAATTTCGAGCGAGCGACTTTCGAGCGCAGCAAGCAAGCCTTTTAACATCAACATTAGCAAGGGAAGCATTTGTATTTATAGAGGACAGTGGAATCAACAGTTGACAATTTCAAGTCTTCGAGTCTTTACGTACCCGTGGCTCCTTGAGCTTCCTGGTCTAAGCCGCAATAAGCCTATTCGGGCCAAGCCAAATACTCTATCTAGACTTTGGGCTTGTTTATTTTTTATTCTTGAGGAGTTGTATTAGATTAAAGGGAAAGTAGAAGAATGATCACGGTATCGCTCGATCCTCGCGTAATCCAATGATTCCCCCGGTCGTGTGTGGGTGTGTAGGAGGAGGAGGAGGAGGAGGGGGGAGGAAGAGGAGTGGCAGTGCTTAATATTTCATCATGCCGTTAAGCCCCTATCAATGCGGGCTTATTATTATTATTATTATTATCACGAAACACCCTGATATAATTAAACAATGTATTATGGGGGTGGGGGGGGAGCGTAGGTTTATTAGAGCGAGTGTTTACCGGAGGCTGCGTTCGCTGCACGAAAATTCAGTACATTACCATTGCTAGCCAATCATACTGTAAACACTATAACTCTAAACAATATTCAAGGATTGGGGGAGGAGGGGGAGGGAGGTGGCGGCGAAGATGACGAGAGGAGCAACGGCAGCTGGGACGCCAAGCAGCGTATATATCCGTATTACGGGAGCTCCGCGTACATCCCTCCCGTCCCCCCCCCCTACCGCCCTCGTACTGTTCTACTCGGCGTTACTTCGGCGCCCTTCTTCGCGCGAGGAGGTGCGAGCGCGTGCATGTGCCCCCAGAACTCTCCGTGTGTCCTTAACAGTTCCGTCTCGTGTACGTACGCTCGCTCTCTCTCTCTCTCTCTCTCTCTGTCTCTATCTCTATCCCTCTCGCGTCCCCTCACTCGGTCGGTTATAAATTTAATTATACATGCATTGGGTTGTGAGCAAGCGAGTCTGACTCAGCGGCGGGAGCGATCGAAGCCGTTTCCTAGTCCCGGACGGAGCACGTCCCTCTCGAAGAAGCGCTGAAACGAGAAGTGAGAAGGAGATGGGGCGTCGGGGCACTATATCCGGAGCGTCGGAAATGTCGTCGACGCCGGCATCGTCGCGCTCTCCTACGTAGCGCTACACTCGCCGAGACGAAACGGACCGAGACTTGGCGAGGCAAACAGATGATTTATAAAAAAAATCATCTGTTTGGGAAGCGCTGGACTCGGACGAATTCAACGATTGCGTAAGGGTTCCGTTACTCGCCCGGACCACTCGCCCCGCAGGGCCATTCCACGTCGGAATCGCACCGAGTCAACAGCTTTCACTTTAATTATTAATAAATAACTCAAATTTTATGTGTTCTTGTTTACGCGGAGGCATTGGTGTGCGTGTGCGTGTGCGTGTGTATGGTGTGTGAGCGCGCGTGAATATAAATAGCTCGACTGAATTGATTTTAGATTTATGACTAATGATAATAAATCCTACGAAGGAAAAAGTCTCTAAATTATTTAACAACGTAGCAAGCCATTGTTAATAATGGCCAAATTATTATTTGTATCTCGTTGTCATTGGCCGCCGATATAAAAATAAATATCCGGGAGGACCTTGAATCCGGCGGACTCGAGGTGGCAAAACAAATTAATTTATCGCGTTACAAGGTACGATTTCGCCGCTCTCCGTTATCCGACTGACTGATTCATCAATCACGTCCTCGCGCTCGTACGTCAAGAGATTCGTCGCGTTATCGCTCGCCGTGTTATTCCGGCTTTTTCTCACCGCTAATGCGAAAAATTGCTTTCCATTGTCTCGGCTTTTCTTTCCCATCATCGGCCGACATCTCCGGCAGGGTGGGCGGCGAGGGGGACGGGGGAGGGCTGTCTAACGGCATTTTTTTTGCGCATACCCTGCCGATGATTCCGAAGCAGCCGAGCATTTCTTTCTTCTGATGCTTTATGACTAATAAAGGCGAGCGTTCCTTCGGCATCTGCACTTTCCAATAAAACTGTCCAGCTAATGTAACTTTTCCATTTTTTTTCCTCTCCATCTTCCTTTCTTGTTTTACATTCTGACAGGGTTTTTTCTTATTTGTGATGAGGTATCGAGAGCTTTTCTCTCTCTCTCTCTCTCTCTCTCAGATAACAGAATTTATCAGAATTTATCGTGGATCTTGATGTTTATCATGATGATTTTTTTTTTTTATAGCCCAGCTAATGACTGAGTTTCTCATAGATTTATGAGGAATTTCGTTATTACGCGCTCATACGTGCATTACGTGTTATTAGAGTTCGTTTCGGTATTGTCGCTCTTTCGTAATATGGACTAAGTCGTGAGGATTTTTTTTAATGGTATTATTAAGCAAGGACTTAACGTATTCTGGATCGATCGGGATAATTCAAGCATTTATGATACCGAAACTATCACCGTTTCGCTTTCAAAATATACATCCACTTACCATATAATGCTAACAATAATGGCTGATGGTAAAATAATTCAACCCGAAGACATATATATATATATATATATGAATCATTTCCATCTAGTTGAAATTCCGTGCAAAAATGGCATTTAGAACCTTTTTCTACAATGTTTTTTCTATTTTTTCTCGTCCCCACACCCCCTGCCAATCCAATATTTTTACATATTATATGAATTGAAGCACATTGATGCAACTAAATTACAACGTTAAGATCTTACAAATTAATTTTTCTTCAACTTATAAGAATCTTGTCGTCAGAACATTATTGGTGTATTATTATTAAAGTATCATTAACCGAAAGATCGATCGGCTTTAATTTGCAATTTGATCTGACAAAAGCTGTGAAGGTACATTATATTCGATCTTGAATATCCAATAATTTTAGTCTAACGCAACTATTTACTAAACCGAGCAATAATTTCCGTATTGTTATTAAATATCGAAAATTTAAACTAATCGAGTTGCAATAATGGAAGGCTTTCGGAAAATATTTTCTCAATAAGTTATCGAAAATGAAGGTAATAAAATAATTATCCGCATTTATTAACTCGATTATTGAATTACGTGAATCTGATAAACAGTCTGAACTTCATTAAAACAAGTTATTCAATTAATAATAAAACGGTTTGTTCGCCTTTCATTATCGAAAGGCATTCACAATGCATGACATACTTTAATGAAAGTTTAGAATTGGATGAATTTTTCGATTTGGCGATGTGTGACCGTTGAGTTATTTTGAATCTGTATTCTCAAAGCAAAGCCCCTCGTAATCGTAACTTTTCACTTTGTCCGTGAAAGACATCATACACGTACACGCGCATGATTCGAATCTGCATTTCGCGTTTCACGTCCGTTATTTTGAAACAAAGAAGCTTCTCCTGCACAAACATAGATGTAATTTCGATGCGTATGCGCGTGGATGTGTGGCTGGATGGATATCTGAGTTACGCATGTATGAAGGCTCTGATTCGCTTACGTGAAATAGGGAACGAGAATCTGTTTGTTTATGATTTTTATTTTCTAGTAGAGCAGCAGACAATATTATTTCAATGTATTAAATGCAATACTGTCAGCAAAGATCAAGAAATTTTATATTTTTCTTCACGCAATTAACTGTTATTCGTCTGCAAGTTATGATTTTACGCGTACACGGATACCATTTTTTCCAAGTTTATGAGATAAAATTCAGTACGTAGAGTATTCGTAAGGCAGGCATAGTGGTAGTCCGTGTGTGTAGAAAATATTTTTCATCGTCACGAATTTATGCATAGTTTTAATAGCGAATATTCCTTTATAATAGAAATTCTTTGAAAAATTATAATAATGATGGCGTGTCTCCGTCCGCTTACATTTTGCAATATTACAAAGGCATTATTTAAAAATATAAATTACAAATCTACAACGTCAATATACATTGACGCAATGTCTTTATTGCGTTATTATATTTAAAGGGTAATTTTAGAAAAGGGATTGAAGCACACGCGAGACGCATATTCTTAAAATGAAGTCGACGCCATTCGCGTTTCCTGCACAAGATGTAAATTACGGTTTATCTCTTCATTATTCGGCGTGCGAGGTTACGAAGATTAACGCGCGCTTAAAAATCGCGCGATATAAAAAGCCGTTGTACTTGAAAATTCAGTAGGAAAGGTGAGAATGCGCGCAGCGCACGTACACGGGCTGTGCTGTGTATATAGGGGTAAGAGGGAGGCGTAAAAGTTTGTTCGTGAAAAATTTTGTCTCGCCGGTCATTGAAATAACGGCCACTTTCGGCTTCCCCCCCCCACCCGCCCAAAAGCTGCTTTACGATATATTGTAAAACTTTTTTTCCTTTTTCTTTTTCTTTTTCTTTTTCTTTTTTTTTTTCTAAGAAGCACGGCAGGGAGAAATTGTAAGAAGGAGTTAACGAGGCTAGAAATTTCCGTATGGAAAGCGCTGTAAAATTTAAAAGTTACGTATACCGAGCAATAGCAGCAGCAGCAGCAGCAGCAGCAGCAGCAACAGCAGAAGCTCGTAAACTCTTTGGGCCAATGTGCCGTGGGGACGGGCTGACGGGGGGGGGAGGGAGGGGTCTACCGTTGTATCAGAATTCAAGCAATGACAGACGAGTGCGTTTATTCGCCCAACGACATTTACCTTCCCGAGCATTTCTATATCCTCTTATGATGTCACATCGTACGATTTTATATCCGATATCTTTTCTCCATATGCATCATCTCCTCGCCATTTATCCTGAATCCTCGCTTTATCTCCGTACTCCGTGAGTAGTCAGTCTTTTTAATTCCCGACAGAGTAGCGGAGCTTCCACGCAGCCTAAATACGTAATTATTCATCGTAATGTACAAGTAGCGAGCATTCTTATAAATAAAGCAGCATTTACATAATGAATGAAACAGAATTTCAATTAAAATTCTATGGGAAGTCGGTACGTCAGGTATTACGATCATTAGAAAAGGATATTAAATATATAATGTGCGGGACCTTCCCTACCGGAATCCATTTTAATATTAACTCTGGATAATACTGAAGTATGACGAGCTGCAGAATAATTAAGGCTGCTCTCTTCGTTCTTTCTTTTCTTTCGTTTTTTTTTGTCCTCTAACATCCTCTGGAAATTCATAACGTCCATTAATCGTCAATTTCGTCAATTTCGTCAATTTCGTGTTATTTAGTTAGAAAATAAGCACCAAATAAAATACATACATATAAAATTTCTTGATTATTGGTTCCTATTGAATAGATGGCGAGGCTTCGTTTGTACAGTTAACTATAAATAATACGCTAACGCATAGTGATCGCGACCACGTGCCACGCGGATAAGTGAAGGAAGGACGTGCCGGTGGGAGAGGCCAAAAGTCCCGCAGGATTAGTCATTCCGGGAGTGTGTCAACCTAGTCGGTCCAAGTAGTTCCGGAGTCTGAGTCGGAGTCTGAGTCGGAGTCTGAGTCGCAGGTAGACGAATTCCCTCGGATTCGCTCAGCTCGCTGAATTATCCATCGAGCGCTAACTTTTTCCCTTTTTTTTCTTTTTTTTTGTTTGTCATCCCGAGCTGAAAATGCCGGCTCGCATTAGCGCCACGTAAGCGCTAACGAGATGCTCGCCGAGTGCCGGGAGAGCGCGCGTGATTCAAGCCAGATCAGGTTTTCGTCGTCGTCGTCGCTCTCTCCTCCTCTAGCACCACCTCCAGCCGTAATCTCGGCTATTCCATTGACCGCCGTTGGCTTTCCCTTTTCATTTTTATCCTACTCATTCGGCCGCGTCTGTCTCTTGTCACTCTCGCGCGCTCTTCTGCCGAGCCTCCCGACCATTATGAATGCTCGCTTTATTTATTCGAGCGTCTCCCGGCATTTTATTTACTTAAACGTTAATTGCGATCGCTCCGTCGGTGGCGATGCATTTTATTCGATTTAAGCATTAGCCGAAAGATCGTTTCCATTTGCGTTTGGCGCGCGTGCGCGTCTACGCCGAAATCCGTTCGCATTGAGCCACGGCGTGTAAATTTAGACGGGAAACTAGACAAAACGTGACTAAAAATTTAGCAACTATTTATAAATCGACACGTGCCGTTGCACTTGCTTCTCTATGCTTATAAATTTAACTCGACACGACGTAACCTTTCCCTTCAACCGTTATCTTCTTCAATTTTTATTCCTCGACGATACTACTTTATGAAAATATTTATATCAAATTGCACTTTCGTTGCATTCTTCCTCTACTTCTTTTTCTATTGAAAACTGGTATCCGATGCCATGCTATGCTGCGATCATCAGAAAAGTGCAAAGCCTAAAGAAGACGTAAGATTTATATAGAAAAGCCAGAAATATTTTTAAGCCGGGGAAACGTGAAAGATTTAAATGGACTATTTGGCCAAGAAAACTTATAACGTTCGTTAGAAATTTTAGGATATCATTAACTTCTCGTAAAAATATTTTATTTAATCCCGTTGAAGTCAGTGACAAATTTTATTTCGTACTTTGTCATTTATTCGACCCCAATATCCCTGTGACGCGTAGAATTTTAACAGAGCAAACTTGATATTTTAGCTTCTCATACCCTTTTAATCTCAAAGAATTATTCGTCCCGTGTAATATAATTAATCGATCGCCGGCTTTACTTTATACGTTAAATTCTATTTTATTGAATCACAGTCGCCAGTAAATTATAACGTTTGACGAATAATCAAAGAATCTTACGGAATAAAAGTTTGTCCATATCTATATCCATGATATTTGAAATCCTATCTAATTGCGCCATCATAACTGTCATTATTAAATAAGTTTTCGTAAAAAAAAAAACGTTCGAGTTTGCCGAGCGTAAACTTCGGGAGATATAAATTCAGAGCGATTGTTGTAAGTTAGACTTACATTCCTGTAAGTCGAGAACGCTTCGGCCATTTCAAATAAGAAAAGTAACTATTAAAATGAATAATCGGCTCCGCCCCTTCGGAAGCTTTTCCGCTTTAAGATTTTATTCCGTTGGATGGATCGCTGCACTTTTTCGCAAATCGTTGAAAATCGTTTACTCGGGTGTAGTCGAGAGTCTGAAATAATTCATCGGCAAATCATTGAATACAAAAATTTTCCTACTTTATAATAATCGCTTTACAGCATTTATATACAAATATTTATAGACTACGAATTATTTAAATCATGAAAATCATGTAATAAAACGTGATTTCAGTCAACTACTGTAACATTTATACTTTTGCATCTCTGAGTAGGACTTTTTGTTTCATTATGACACGTATACTGAATCATTAATAGATTTATATCGGCAGCTTGATATGTATAAATTGTTTTTATTCACGACATTCATATCGAAAATTACCCGAATCTTACGTTTCATAGTTCTTTTACCTAATATTATCTAATCGTAAAAGTTATAATTGCGATGTCATATTTTTACGAATAAATTTCAAATTCTTATATTCAATCTACGTTCGTAAAACTACGTACGTAATACTAATAAAGCAGTTATTATTATCATTATTACTACTATTATTATTATTATTCTTTTTTTTTAATTCTAGTATTTTATTGAGGTTAATACTTTATATGAAGTTTTTTTTTTATTTTTTTTTTTTATATATAATGCTTATCATGATAAGTAGAAATATCCATAATGAGGATCTATCTATCAAGAGATTTTACGACTTTTGGAAAATAGCTTCCTCCGTACAGAAAATATCTAAGAAGTAATTGAACGCTACTTAATTCAATTTTTATTGATCGTCTTCTCATGCTCGGTGTTCATTTGCAGAAGCTCTATGTATTAATAGTTGAGGAATGGCTTAGGTTCGCTTTATTCTTACGGAGAAAAAGATATCTCATGATAATAGTACTTATAAATCTTCATTGTAAATTATAAATATTTATGAAATAAGGATTTCGAAGGTTCAATTGGAATGCCGGAGAACGCGACGAAAGACTGTCATATTAATGTTAATAAAGCATGTAATATACATAATAGGATTTCTTATACAGATTTAGATTAAAGTGAGATTGCTTTTAATACAGGGAAATATTTATGTTAATGCATTTCCCTACTGCGAATCTTTATTTTATTTTAAAATACGACCAAGATACTATAAATATCCTATAGAAAAGTCCTTGAATTGCACTTGAATAAAATTATAATGAAATTGTATAATCCGTATTGTTCGAAATCGATGTAAAGTTTGCACAGGCGGTAGTATTACCAAAGCAATATAGGCAGCGGAAAAGAATATGAATATCTAGTTGACAGTTGCCACTAGTGACGTAAGGGGGACGAGGGGGGAGTTCATCAGCTGCTCCCTGCGTATTCAATCTCACGTGCAGAGCGGGAATGGCAAGTGGAATTGTCGTGCTCGAGGTTGATTAAAGCTTTTTCGAATAATAATAATAATATTAATAATAATAACAATAACAATAGTAATAATAGTAATAATAATAGTAATAATGTAGAATCGCGACGATCGGGGGATTTGAAAGTCACGGCTCCCTGGCAGAGTGTCGAGTGACCCCTCGGCGCTTCCGCGCGACCTTGCACCCGTCGTGTGTCTAGCTCTGGCGAATGGTCCCCAGGAGGCGCAAACATCAACGTCCCGTTATAACTGCCGCTGTTTCTGCCGCTTCTGCCTCTGCTAGTTGGCTCGGTGTCGTCTGCCAATTAACGCGCTAGAGCATTTTAGCCCGCCGCAGCCAGTCCGTCCCCCTGGCCCACCCGCTACGGCCTCGCTACAATACTCGCAAGTATCTTCTCGTGGACGATCCAGAGGAGACGCATTGTGGCGGCGTCGAGAGATCGTGTAAGGGATGCGGTGGGTGGAGGGGAGGGCGACTCGTTCGTCCGGTGACCCGGTGGCTGCTCGGATTCTCGGGGATCGGTCGGGGAAGCCTAAATTTGGAGCCCGGGTATTAATAGAGCGGCTGGAGGTACGAGGCGGCTCGAGCAGCAATCGTTAGTCGAGGCTAGTCATTTCGGGGGGAGACGATGACGACCGGTGCGAGACTCCCGTTCATCCGTCCTACGACTATTTCGTCCCGAGTATTGCCGTTCCGCCCTGTTCCCCAACTCCAATGCTTTTCCAATCCTCCCTGAGGATTGAATTCCTCTTAAAATTACTCTCGTCTCTCTCACTCCTCTCATCTATCCTCCTCTCATCATCATCATCATCATCATCATCATGATGAAAATTCTAGAGATAATAATTAATTCGTTCTGCATTATCTCTACTTAGGCTCAGCCGTAGCTGTCAGCTATAAAAGCGAGCCTCTTGCAATTAATCTTATCGTCCAGATAATCTCCCTCCACCCCCTCCCTTCACCCACCCGCCCCTCTTTCTCTCACTTTACGTCTACTTTAAAAAATGCAAGAACATGAAATTTTCAATTCATAAAATTGGAGATCCGAGAGGCCTTGGACCCTTTCCATTTCCTACAGCTTCCCAAGACACGTAACAAATTGCAAATTTAATCCTGTCGAAGCGTCGCGACTCTCTTGGATTATAGAAAAGATCCTCCGACCTGATTTTCATTCAATGGGAATAAATTTATGGAGTTCTTTGCATTAATTGCAATTAAAAGGGACTCGATTATCATGGAGGAGGGACTGCGGAGCAGGAAGGAAAATGTCAGCTCGTTATTTACAGTATCGATCGATCGTCCCAGGGATACGTAGAACGGGAGGGATGGTAAAAAAATATCGGGCCTCGATTTGGGACCGAGGAGAGGAACATCGTAGCCGGGAGGGGAGAAAGGACTTGGAGCGGCTTCGCAGATGGCTAGGAAGCCGAGTCAGCCCCCGGAGCTAGCTAGCTAGCTTAGTCACCCTTTCCGTTTTATCGGGGCTCCCGCGACGTTCCCCTCTTTTTTACTTTTCTCTCTCTTCCTCACCCTCCCCCATCCCACCACCCCAGCTCCTCGTAGCTCCCGACCCTCCAGTCCCCTTGCAGTTTCGTCTGCATCTCTCCCCGACTCCTTTTATTGCGCTCCGATGCTCTTGAAAAATGGCCCAAGGTTGCGCGCCCTCGTCCGTGACTGCGGCTTCCTCCTCCGATCTCCCCGATCTCGAGAGTTCTTACGCGTTTTTATTACTTCCGCGTAAGCTACTGTTCACCGAACGAGAGAATGAATGAGAGCGGCCACGCACTGCAAGCAGTTTGATTCGAATGTATAATGTAATATTATCGGGACGGCGGGCCTCGAAATAACTCTTACGAACAAGGACTGACAAGACGTACGTACGAGTACGTGTTCTCGCAAGGAGGCGACGTACATGGGCATTGCCTTCAAGTACAGCCCGACCGAGGTAGCCAAAGGTAGCGAAAGGACTCCCTGAGATTATCCTCGATTATTATTATTATTATTATCGGGAGCGCGTGCTGCCGGCAATGTAGGAATCTCTCGAAATAACGCCCGTCGTCGCGAGAGAAGAGGCGACCTGGACCAGGGGTTGTGCTGATAAACCGGCTCCGACCGCTTGGCGTTCCCCTCCAGACGCGTGTGCGCGTCCTAAAGTCACGGACGAGGAGGGGGTGATAAGGGCGTTCGGTCGAGATCAACGAACGCCGCAGATAACACGACTGAGGCGATAAGAGCAACGCCGATGAGATCGAACCCCGTGATCGTACCCCCAATAACCTACCCGTTCCATCCGACAATTTCATAACATTCGTTTGAAGTATTCGTAACTTTGATACTTTGATACAATCGAACCGAAGGAGATTATTTTATTTATTTATTTATTTATTTTTTTTTGAGCTCAATTTGCCTACGTCGATTGATCTACTAAACTGAACAACGAATATCTCGAAATCGAAATATACGGGAATATATCTATATGTATATATATATATATATATATATTCGAGGGGGAAATGTCTCTGGAAATTCCGTCTCGCTCGAGAGCAACCAAGTATTTTCCCAGCTAAATGATTTAAATTTTGAACATTGTTGCAGCGCCAATTAAATATTTACGCTAAATTGTCTTTACGAGCCAACTATTTACTAGGAATTCGGAATTCCATCGTAGTAAAAAGTTACGCTTTTTACTCATCATTATTATTATTATTATTATTATTATTATTACGCAAGTCTTATCGAGCCGTTGAAGTATAATATATAATCCCCTCGATCCTCAGAGCTTGTTATAATAATAATAATAATAATGATAATAATAATAATAATAATAATAATAATGATAATAATTGTAATAATAAACGACGATGATGTTCCGGACATCAAGATTATTGGACGTCGGACATTAATCGGACGTAGGATAAGTTAATGTAAAAGCTGGGAGTTTCGGATAAAAGTTTGCTCAAGGGAGGCTTTTGTATTGAGCGGCCATTTTTATGTAAGAGCGTCAGGTCTCGGCGATAATGAATTATCAAAAATTATCATTACGATACACGATATTCGTAATCGTAAGTGAAATAATTTACGAGGCCAATGAGTAATCGGTCATAATTAAAATGCTTTAATGTCGTTGGGGCCGTTATTCCGCATCGAGAGTCCCTGTCTCGATGTTATGGGATCAATAACGATCATGGGGTAGACGTCGAGTTAGGGGAGACGCGATCGATTAATCGGCCAATCGATCAATTAATAAGCGGCCTAATGAAACGCCGCTGATTACGTTATTACGCGGCCGTAAGTTACTGCTGTTGTCGGTACGAATATTGGTCTGCGGGCCTCTGCGGGCTTCTGCGGGCTCCGGACGGCTCTCCGATACGTTCTTGATCAGGCTGTCGAGGACGTCGTGAACGGAGCGGCACAATTGACCGTAAAAGTCGGCGGAACCGTGCCATTAGAGTTTTCGCGACGAAGGCTCGAAACTTCCTCTCGGACGTCGTCGTCGTCGTCGTCGTCGTCGTCGGCTTTGAAAATATAATTTAGACAGTTTGGAGGTCGAGGCCGTCGTGGCCTCGGAGAGAAAGAAAAGCGAGGGAACGGGAGTCGGAATAATCAGCGGTGGTGGGAGGCTATCTTTCGGAAGGGCAGTGGATGTCGCGGCTTTTCACCAGGGCACGCGACAAAGCGCCTCTTTGTACCCCGGGTGTCGGACGAACCGGGTCTCGTATTCGTTTACGCAACGAGGCGGGTCGGGCGGGGCAGGGCGGGGAAGGACGGGGAGGATAAGGATGGTTGGGGTGGGGGGGAGCGAGCGTTTGATATCGACCGAGATTCGAGTCCCGGACCTTAATGCCGACTTTCAATTAAGACGAGGAGGACCGCGGACGTAGGGAGCGCGCGGCATTACATCGCTTGTATTTACTTCAATGTCCCCCGATGTCGCGCTTCTCGTATACTTTATAACCGACGGCAGGCCCGCGCTCCACGTCCCACCTCATTCTGCTACTTACGGTTCGCGCATTGTTACAGTCACGATCCCACCGATTCAATTCCACTGAATTTGCTTACAATGACTTCCTTCCTTCGACATTCATACGCATGCATTCTCTCCGACGTCGGCCTCTCGTTCTTTCTTATTCAACGTTTACCTTGGCCTCTCCTCACCCTTTTCCTATATTCCATCTCGTACTTACTCACTCGGCTCCGCTTTTTACTGAAAATCATTATTATTACAGAGGCTTATCAAGCGCCCCCTCCCCCTCGCTCTTCCGCAGTCATTGGCCGACCACTTCAATGGCCCCAACTCCCATTATCCTCACTATTGTCTGTGTGTCTGTGTGCGTTTGTGTGTATCTCTCGCGCCATCCCCCCTCCTCTCTCTCTCTCTCACCCTCTATTGAAACTTCATTTTCATATCGACTATTTTTATGACTTTTATGCCTCTTTATTCCGTGCAGATAAAACCGCGTGTCGTTTAAAAGAGCATTGCCAGTTTGAAAAATCAAACTGATTTGTGAAAGGGAGACGACTACTACTTTCAACGATCTTCCTTTCCATTATGACATTCGGTTTGCAAACACGCATGTAAACGCATTATTTTCCCTTCTTATGTTACAGGTGAGTCTGGAGAAACGTCTATTAGTCGCTCGAGCCCACCCAGACCTGCCGCGTAAGCTCACATTCAACTGCCATTGGTGCTTTTATTTATTTAAACAAATATCCAGATCCCTTGTAGAGTTTTATAAAATTACTTTCACGCGTTATTTTCCTTTTGCCGCGCAAACGCAAACCTTGTTTCTATTTTTTCGATTTCATTTACGATTAATTTGATCAAAGTTAATTCGTTGAAATATCTCTTCGTAATATTAATTACGCGCGCACGCGATGATTTTCCCTACGTTACAACTCTGCGGTATTATATAATGAGAATTTTCGCGTTTCCGATTCAGCATTTGAATTCGCTTAATAATACGTTTCGGTCTTAGCGTTTAATATTCATGTCGTTTGTCATCGAAAATCAGTGGCTTCTGAAATACGTGAACATTAAACTAGCTAGGAAAAAAGTAGGGGAAAATAAAAACCAGATGAGAGGGGTCGAGAGAGAGAGAGAGAGAGAGAAGAATCGGTTTCCAGTTGTATTCGTTAAATATGTCTCTCTTGGTTAGCGACTGTACTACCATCATTAAACCCTACCACCGAATACGTACGTATATAAATGTTCGTTGACTCATATTCATTCATACTCTCTCTCTCTCTCTCTCTATCTGGCTCCCTCTTCCTACGAAGGACGCTCTTAGAGCGAGAACGCGTAAAAAAATGTCAGCATTTCCGGTACGTAGTTAAAAAGTAGGATTGGCTATTCCCCCCCCCCCACGGCATGTCGCGTCTATTTATATCAATTATGGCTTTCATTTCTCCCTTCAATTTATTGATTAACGGCACGCAGTCGGTCTCATGCTATTAATTATTACGTAATTTTCGGTTCATTGTATTCGTTGCCCCGTCCAATAATAATATTACGTGCCGCTAATCTATTTATAGCTCGAGGTTTAATCGTGCCTCGCTCGGTACTCCTTATGACATTCGTACACATTCGCTTGATGGAATTCGTGGACCGATGAATTTTTTTTTTTTTTTTATCTCCCACTCGCTCCCTCGTTTTCGTATCAGATATTTTGGCGAATAATACTTGGCGAATAATGACTTGGGCAGGCAATCGGCTTACTCGTCGACCGAAACGGCTTGCAAAATACTCAAGCAGCCTTTAAATTTTAAATGCTCTATACTCCGTTAGGGCTTCATCGTCTCCCGAGACATTCATTTCAATTCCAGCCTTTTATTTCTCGCCTAAGCTAGCGGAACTAAAATATCGCATAGAGGAAAGAGAAAAAGTCTCACTAAACGCCTTGTGCTTAAATAATACGCGAACACATACGGATCTGTTTATGCTTTAATGAATAGAATTAGATCTCTTCGATGAGTCGATCTCGAATTCAAGATTAAAGTAAATAATCATTATGCCGGCGTATCGCAACCGTTCCAATAGAGGGGAACATTATAATACAAATAGCTTTATATTTTATTTTTTTTTTATTTGTTAAGAACGTGAGAATTGGCGTCGGCTCGTAAGGAACGTGAATTGTCCGAAGGCGGCATTACTACGTGCTAATCCAACATCTCTTGAACGTTATTTATGTCTCCGAGAGCCCTGAGCGTGAGCGCAGTTCAATTAATTCATTCGAATTAGATTATTAGGCAGCCGATTGCCGGCCATTAGCCGACTCAGGCCTCGATAACATTTACAAATGAGAAAAAGCTCGGTAATAGAAAAAAGGGCATCGGCTTAGATTCAACGGCATTATTAAACTGAAATTAATATTAATAGTCTCAAAGACACAAGTCCTTACTTATCCCCATCGTTAATCCTTAATATTTCCTCAAGACTCCACTCACCTCTCATCCCATTATCATTTGCATTAAGTGAAGAAATCCCACGGGACGATTACCCGATAGAGGATTATGTTTTTCCGACTTTCCCTGCTCTTGTTTCCCGGACTTTAATCGCCTCGACGCTTAGTTTGTGGTCGGTCATCGGCCATTTAGCGGATGAGAAGTCAGGTTCAAGAAGGGTTGTCGGGTAATTGGTACCTGGTACGGATGACTCGTAAAAGTGTAAAGTTCAGGGCACTTTGAATCCACCAAGCCTCCGCCGAAGGCACACTTCGATCCCCGGGAACGCGCATACCTTCAAAGACACGACGCGAGGAAATTGCATCGACAACGCGGCCACGTGCTTTGAGTCCACGCAGACTCTTCGCTCGCTTCCGCTCATCAGAACCGACCGGGATAATGAAGTTTTCGCGAGCCGACACTCCTTGACTTGTTATTCGAAAGCCTCGTTGACGAACGCGGAATTAAGTGAATTAAATACCATTTAGTAAGTACATGCGGGGTATCCGGTTGACAGTGCCCTTGAAATAAATACTAATCGGATAAGACGAGCGTAAGGGAAGTAAAATTAAACGTTCAAGAAGCTTTTAAACGAAACTGCACACAAAAGCTTATTCATTTATTACATTATATGTCATTTTTCTTCTTCTGCAAGGGAATTTCGATGCAACGTGAAATAGTTGGGGTAAAAAGCTTAACGGAGCCGAGCACTGCAGCTTATTTGTATATTTCTTGCAGGCGTTATGTAAATAAGCCATTTAAATTTTAAATCATCGCTCGCATATTTAGAAAAACTAACGTGCTTACGATGGGTAAGCATATATCGGTTATCGATAACGTCCTTTAAAGGATCCAATATACGAATTTATCTGCCCGATTGATAGTTTGCGAATTAACAAACGTCCGAGCCCGTTTTCACGCTCGGGATAAATCATTCTCGATAAAGTATTCACTTCCTCGAAGTGAACTTATTAACGGTTACGAGCCCGTGGCCGTGGTGGGGGGAGGGTATGTAATTAATTACGCCTTCGCCCGATTTAAATGTCTTGCATGGTGCGTTTGCTTTACCGACCATTGAGACGTGTTATTTCTTCGCTTGGGTTACGTCGAGGTGCGAGTCCATTATGTCGAGCGTCGATCTTTCCAAGCGTAGAGAGCACCGTTGACGAAAAAACTTACCTCGCGTAGGGAGAGTAACCCTTTTAGCCCCAGCGCTTGTTTTCTTTAATACAAGGATAAAGCGCTCGTCACGAAATGCCGCTTAACCTCCTTCCCCTTGGTCTCCTATAGCTCCGCGATCCCCGTATTAAAGTTACGTACACATAGAGGGTGAAAAATGTCTTCCCCGACGATATCCCCACCCCACCCCCAATAACCCCTTTCACGGGGCGAGACCTCGAAGCATCCTAAGCCTTAAGTAATGTACATCGCGTAGCCAGACTCCCGTCGCTCACTTTCATTAGACTCCCCCCTGTCCTTACTCTCCCTTATATTTATCAACGGACAAGTTAATCCAGAATAATATACATCGAATATCATTTGTTTTAGCGAGTGACCGACTTTCTTCATTCGTCATTCGTTACTTTCTATAAATTCAATTCCTTGTACGATCGATCCTTCGCTTTAATCTCATCTCTTGAATCTTTAATAATTATAAAGATGTACTTGCACTGCGGCTCGAGTAATCTATCGACGTATTTCTAAATGCATTCGGAATCCTTTGATAGTATTGAATAAACTGACGTAAATGTGCTGACGTGGCCGTGAGTATCGCTATACATCCTCCCACCCCCACTCCCCAATCACATTCCCTAAAGCCTTGAGACGCGGTGGACCGGCCGTAAACTAGGGCCGTCCCCAAGGTAAAATTAGCGTAAAATTAGCAGCTACTCCGTCGGGGCCCAACCTGTTCGTCGTTCGTGCAATACACTGGCTGACTTATATTGTCATCGATTGCCGGAAGCGTTGCATTGGCCTGCCCCATAATTCCCAATGACCCCAATAGCCCCGGGCCTTATTCATCGTATTACGTAGGAGCAACTTGGTACAGCGTGACCTGGGGGAGTGAACGCGGATTTCGGTAACGAGATCGTGAGGCTAGTAAGTTTTTTTACAAAGGGGAGAAAGCGCGTGACGGTACCCCCCCCCCTCCAAGAATACCGTGAGCAGTTGCTGGTGGCATTGTAAAGGTATGGTGACAAGTAGTCGAGGGTCAGCAGGCAAGAAGAAGGCGATTCAGTCGCAAGCGAGGAGATTTTGGCTGCTTCCGGCATGCGGGCACAATATACTAATTGTGACGACCTCGTGTTGCCTTTGAGCTGACGCGGCTTTCCCCTTTCCCCTTCGCTAACCGCCGCTTATGCACGGTGTCAGTACCACGCGTAAGCCTCCTCGACCGTCGAAATTAATCGTCCTGATCTTTATTAATTAAAAGATTACTAGTTATGGCTTATTAATTAGAAAGTCGATTGTTGTGCTCTTAAAAATGTATGTTTAATGGAATTACTAACGACTCGAGTAGCCTAATCAAGAGGATTACTAAGCAAGAGGATTAATTAATCGAATGCTTGAGAGTGAATGAAATATTAAACGTACCGTGAATTAAAAAAAAAAAAAAAAAACGCTGTTTCATCAAAGCGGCAAAGTCTCTCTATATACCGAATGCTGCTATATATATATATATTTCCCTTCGGTCATTAATAAAATACTATACGATCGTGCATTCCCCATGTAAATCAAATGATCCTCGGTTACCATAAGTCAATATGCGTTTGAAACATGTAATACATGTACTATCGATAAATGATACATAGTCAAATTTGTGCATTCGATAATACCATTGTTGTCTGTGATGAAAGATCGGAGGTATTTTAAGGAAGCGTGCTTCGGGTCAGGAAACATAGCGGGAAAGCTGAAAACGTAACGTAACCATTGGGTGGTAGAGGCCGAAGGAAACATGACTGAATGCGCGTAAGGATCGTTCGATCCATCCGTCACTACGTCTTCTAACGTCCTTTAACGGGAGGTAAATTGTTAAATATTTAAATATTTAAATATACTCCGAATGGCTAAAGGAGGACCTTAAACTGTAGATCTATAGACCTTAAGCTTGGAAATGCTGAAGGAAGCAATTAGACGTTAGAATAACGTTAGGATCGCGCTAATTAACCATACTAATTAATAAGTGCAATGGGCAGTAGTTGCCCTATTAATTAATTAAGTCGAAGGAGTGAAAAAACTTGTAAGAAGATATAAATCCTCTCGGGTACGCACTTAGAGGGAAACAATAATTATTTCGCCATTGTAGTTGTTAAGGCTATAGATCCGGGCGCTATCTATCAACGTATAAAGATGCGAGCGATTGAAAAACTTGCAGGGCGGGACTGAATGGCTTTTGTGAAGGCAGTATCAGCAGCGCCATTCGAGTTTGCAAAATATTGTGTAGACGCGCTTTCAAAAGACGATCTATACACACATATATATATATATATACGTACATACGTACGTACGTACGGGTAGATACGTAAAAAGAAGCAATACTAAAAGTAGATAAAGTCGATGGATCGGCGTATCATTGACTTCGGCTTGATTGTATTCAAAAACTTTTATATCACAAAGTGCACTTACATTGTTGGTTTTATCCTTTATATTCTAACCGCTCTTATTGAAAACGTAAAAGTTTTTACGTCCCCTGTTAAACAATAAAGGAATCCTATGGTTAGTTTTTATTTTTTTTTTTTTTTTATTTTTTTTTCCCACTATCTGTACATTGAGTATGACTACTGCGCTTACGAATTTTCTATAAAACGAGTCACAGTAAATTACAATGTGTTTTGTCGCGATTTACTTCCCCCCCTCTCTTTTATTGTTCTTTTACAAGTATTACCATTAACGTTTCAATTCTGCTAAGCCTATTAAGCCGATAAATTTATTTCCTTTGTACTTTCGGGCGCTCCGTAACTGAAAAGGATTACTTTTAATAAGCGAGTATTCAAAAGTCCACGATTACAGAGTCTATTAGATTTTCTTAGTCATCAGGGTGATCTAATTGCAAGAAAATCTAATTAAAAAGCTGTTTTACAACGAGCAACCGTACTTTCCACTTAAAGCGCACTATTTCTCATTTCTTCCTTGTTATTGCGCGTTTTTATCGACCTGTCCAAACAAGCCCTATCCTTGCCTATTAATATCAACGAATACTACTATCTACATTTATTTGAAAGAAAAAAATCATAAATTCGAGCATCGACACACGAAATGACGTGTCTCTCGTAAGCACCTCGACGGTCCATTTAATCTTGAGCCTTCAAAATGTTATTCCTCGGCTTCCCGGGAATTGGCTGAAGCGAGACGAGGAGGAGGAGGAGGAGGAGGAGGCGTCATTTAAAGTTGCAGGTGTCGAGGGTCGGCTGGACCCTCTGGACTGGTGGCCCGGAGAGTCGTCGTTAGTGGATGATTGTCGAATAATGACTGGGGAAGTCTCTTGTATTGCATCTTCGGTCCCAAAATCCCCCCGCAAGGTCTATGAGGGAGTGCGCGGTAGGCGACGGGGCCGAGTGGGCGGAGGTGTATCAGAAGTTTCAGAAATTCGGAACTGCATCAGGAATGGGCGCGGCATCCCCGTGGCTCGAAGAAGAGCGGCCCAACTTGCCGCGATTAATTAAATACTCGTTAATACAAGAGAAGTTCGTCTGTTGTAGCCCGACGAGCTATACTTGAATTCAAGAGCGACACAGTTGGCGGCGATGGGCGGTTGAGGGGGGTTGAGGGGGCGGGGGCAGAGCTTGCGCTTTCTAATTCGAAAATTGCACTCGTTAACCCAGCCGAGCCGTTATTCGTTGCCGTAGCTTTTAACAGGGCTCGAGCTCTCGATCGGATTACCCTTAAGGATCCCAGTACCGGCCTACCTCGCCGATATTTTTCCATCATCGCCAAAAGGACGACATTCGCATGGGCAACGCTGGCTGCTTTCGGTCCCTCGTCGTAGGATATTAAACCTCGGCTCCTGAAAACAACGACCCGCTCGCTTCTTCGCTTAATCGTACTTTAGAATTTCGCTAAATTAAGCGGCGGAGACGCAATTATTTCACGTCCTCGCAGTACCCGAATAGTTTACCTTTTTAATTATATGTCCATCCTTGTACTTTGGAAATCATAAGCTTTAACGATAATTTATTACCAGAGTATGATGTAAATTAAAGTAATAATTCATAATTAGAGTGAGTGAGTGAGTGAGAGATGAGAGAAAAAACATGGCTCGCAGCAATATTGCTTGCGAAAGTTTTCCGGTCATATATACTTGACCCAAATGACTGCTACGACCGCATAGCATATATGTGTATCAGTTCCGAATTACGTTCTTTGCGTTTTATCGCTTAGTATTGTCATTGTAGAGATAGAAAAATTGGAGCTCCTACGTATGCAATACTGTTGTCCGATACGTAATACGAATATATATATATATATAGAAAACATGAAATGAAATGAAATGAAACAGGAAACGGATGAAGAGGAAGGAGCCCATTATACAACTGGAGCTTCATAATTTTAAAAGTAAAAATTTTCCTTCGGACGAGTCCTTGGGAAAATAAGAGACGGTCCTTAAACTTTTTCTCCCGTAAAATGAAAATCGTATGAAAGATTCATGCTTTAAAAGAAGAAGAAGAAGAAAAAAAAAGAAAGAAAAAGAAAGAAAAGGAAGAAAGAAAAAAAAGAAGAAAAATGGACTGTTGGGGCAAGTTGCCCCGAAAAGTTTTATTATCTGCCAAGAGTTAAATAACACCATCGACTACGAAGCGGATAAGTAATCAAGGTATACGTATATAAAGATTATGGCCCAACTATCCAGGATCTGTCCTGTTCATAATTTAAAGATTCTTAAAGCGGGGAAAGGGATATATATTTTTTTCTTCTTATTATTTATTTCTAGAGCTTTTAATTTGGATTACCTCCGGATTCGCTTGATGAATTGACCAGAGGTCGTTTGGAAAATTACCGACTCGCTGTTTAACTTACTCGTCCCTTTGTTTATTGATCCTCTTAGTAGATCTTCGTAGATAATGGTATCGTTCAAACGGACCCGGATGATTTGTCAGCTCAATAGGTTTTCCAATAGCCGACAAGAAAGATGACTTATCGCTTATCGTCCAGGTCTTACGAGGTTATACGAGGGGTTGCTTTGCCATGAATGTTGAGGGAAGGGGGGGATGGAGTGGAGGATCGATGGCGATCGTCATGAAAGCGTGAAAACGCATTCGGATGTAATCCTATGACGTAGGCCAGACATCCGGGATGCCGGCTAGATGATGACTACGGAAAGGATGGCGCCTGCGACGAGAATCGATAAGCTCGTGGGTAGCGCGGGCATCCCTTGCCAGCGGATATCGCCCATCCCAGCAACCATCGACTCCTCCTGGCTGTCTCGTAAGAGTAAGCCTCTCACGTGGCCGAGGCCACTGGCCATTCCCAGGGAATACTAACTTTGTCCCTACGTCCATGACTCAGCGGCGATAATCCACAACGGCTACCAGAGGACGAGGTTTCCTCCTTTTGGCTTTTGGCCCTCTCCGCCCCCCCCCCACTCTTCTGTTCCACAGTTCCACGGACGGTACTTTTAACGCCAACGCAATTACCAACACTTTCTTACGGCCGTCTTCAGGTCGTTAGACTCGTCCCCCACCCCACCCCACCCCACCCAACCTCCAGAGGTTTTACGCTCTTGTCCGAGAATCACTAGCCTTACAAGTACGACAAAGGCTTAGTCTCACTTACATAATCTCGACTCTACGACCGACTCGATCCCTTACAATACCCTCGTAATTTCACATTTATTTGGCTCCCCGAATGCGGCCCACGCACACGTACAAGAATCATTACAGTCACCGGGTGGGATACCATTTTTTATAATTTCCCTCGCGCTCGTCCATTAGCCACTTTTACTACCTAATATCTCCATATCTCCACATCTCTCTCTCTCTCTCTCTCTCTCATCAATTTCATTAAAGAGATTGAATTCTAATTCAACCGAGTCTCGCTAATTTTCGTCCGTGTAAGTTACGTTCAATTTCATTCGGACGCAATATCTGCCTAATTTCCTTCGCGATAGACGACCGTCGGCGTTACAAGAGCGATTAATGATAATTAACTCGGCCGTGTTCAGACAGACCTTCTCGTTACGATGGCATTTCATTACGAAAATACTAATTATAACAATGGCAATAATGATAACAATGATAACAATGATAATAATGATAGTAATGATAACAATGGCAATAATGACAATAATTATTATAATGATAATAATGATGATGATGATGATGATGATGATAATAATAATAATAATAATAATAGTAATAATAATAATTGTAATAATACGGTAGATCTGACGTTAATAGCACGGACTTCCTCGCCTTCCTCGTTCCCTCAAGCTAATAAATTCATTTTATTAATTTCACTTTTACTAGAGCACCGCTAGAGACACATAATTTTACCATCAAGTAAAAATTATTTTCCTAATTGCATTACGTTCTTCAAGTTGGAATTTTATATCTCCAAGCGACAACCACGCAGTACTTTAATTTGAAATATAAATATATATATATATGTATATGTACATATTCAAATCGAATATCAACGCTAATCAGTCGAATATAATTAGTTTACATGTACGTTTTTACAGTAATGCAATAAGAATCGTTAAGATTTTTCTTATTTTTTGCAGAATATTTCGAATTGCTCGCTTAGGCTTTCCTTGACATGATTCCTTTTTTCATTTTTTCTTTCTTTTTTTTTGATTTTGATCTTATGAGATATACAGCCTTGAGTTTTATCCGAATAATCTTGATGAGCTTATTGATTTAACGTTTTTTTCGTCGAATTTGTAAATTTCATTGTAAGATCAAATAAATTAAATAAACCCTTGAAGAACCCTTGAAGAACCTTACGTTCCCATTTTTAATTTAAATTTTAATTTATTTTTCCATCTCTTTCAATTTCGTAGAAATTTTATTTATTATTATATTCAGGTTTGACAATAAGATTTCGTAGGCAAGTGAAATTACTTTTACCGATCGGCGATTAGAATTTACGTTCCCTTACACGCTCCTTGTCAGCTGAACGTAACAAAGGATTTTAGCAAATGATTGCCCGAGAAAAAATATGATCCCAAATCTGCAGATAATTTCTTCTTTTGCTCACTTTGTATGGCGAGGGGAATCTTTTTTTATTTCTACCTCTTTAACAAAAAGTTGTACGAGCAGCTTTAAACTCAGAGTGATTGTTGTAATTCCATCCGTTAGCCGATGATCTCGTTTACGTGAACACAAATATTGCAATATTAAAAATTAGTATTAAGCTCATGTCGCTCCAGAAATCGTATTAATTCTTATTTCATAATAAAATCTCTTACGAAGCTTATGAGTGAATTTAAAAAAAAAAAAAAAAAAAAAAATCGACAATATTTTTATGCCTTTTATCGTACTCTCCTCGACGTAGGCTCAATTAGCCAATCACTTTAAGGGCTAATATTATTTATAAGCCTATAATTCCCCAGGTGACTGTCGACAACCACTCAACATGTCTCTGAATCCCTTCTTCTGGACGATACTTACGCTTTCACTGCTTAACAAATAAATATCACTCTCGTTTAATTAACAAACAAAACAACAATCATTATCGTATTTATTATAAGAACGTGTAAATGCAAATTTACATTAACATTTGCTTACATTAACCATAAATTGCGGTTATTAGTTAAATTTAAAAAAATTCTCATTATTTCAAGTACAAGTAAGGCATATGGAATAATAAACTGAGGGGAATCTCAAAGTACTCTTTAAAATTTGTTGGATACTGACAATTGCTATGGAAGATAGAACTGAGCAGATAAGCATAATGTAATTTATGCTTAATTTAAAATAGCAAGATGTTCCTAATCTCTGATTAACGAATTCCCTTCTTGCTATTTTAGTATGTAAAGCGACGTTGAGGATATTTGGACAATGGCTCATCCTGATTCAGTTTTGATTTTTAAAGCAACGGAAATACGTGCCCGAATAGCCTTAAGATCTACAATCACATGTTGAATGTGAATATAAATAAATAAATAAATAAATAAATATATAAATAAATACACGTGCATAGGTAAAGAGGCATGAAATAAAGCATTTGAACGAAGTGAGTTCAAAGGAAAAGCGAGTACGCGAACATTGTTTTAAAATAAGCTTCGAAAATAGAAAATAGAAATCCTTAAGCGTTCGAATAATCGTTAGCTTACGAGATCGAGAAGAATTATGTCAATGTTGTGAGTGAAATAAGGAATAGATTGTAGAGCAGACTCGTAGTCCGACCTCGTATCGTCCGCATTTTACAGTCTTACCGAAACAGCCTCGTGTTTCATTGCGGCGATCGAACGTACGATAGAGGCAACATCAAAGCCAATGAATGTTTCCCGCCTGCGACGACGTACCGAACGAGTGCAGCGAGACTTCCTTATACGTATCCGTAAATGCAACTCGGCGCATCCTGCATAACTTGAATGTCGCTCGCTCTTTCAGAAACAGAAATTCGCCACAACTGCGTTGACTCTCGTAAGCGGGGCCACTAAATAAATAAGAGATATCGGATATGAGACAAAAAAATTCGAGTGAAGAGTGGTTATTGGGGTTCGGGTCGGGGCCTGGGCGGGGGGGGGTTAGAGAGGGAAAGGAGCGAGAAGGATGCGCCGCGAGCCGAACTAGTTCGCCCACGACCGTCGCGTACGTACGAATGTCGCATAAATATGGCGGGACCGTGTGTTCCGTGCGAGCTCGTGATCCGAATTCGTTTGTGCGTGGGCGGCTTTGAATCCGGCTCGGCAAGGCATTTCAACTCTCCCTCCATCCCCTCGCCGCCACTTCCAACCCCGCTCCAACCCGGTGACCCCTCTTACAGGTAGACGATCTACGCGGAGAAGCGATTTTATGCTGGAAAAGCTCAGGGCTATGGAAAACTACTAAACGGGTATCATCCTCCGACCCGTCCCCCCTACCACCTCCCACCTACCTCGGGCTTTTCCGAACCCGACAAATAGCTGTCCCGTGATCGGCATACTCTTTTCGAGACGACGTCGACGACATTGACGATACCAACAAATATTTATTTACGACGATTAGATTGTAGATTACGGCTCTACCGACCAGATTATTCCAATGGCATCGATCCTACGGAGTGTCTCGAAGTGCCCTTTACATTCGCCCGGACTGTTCCTTCTTCTTTCTTGTTTCCTTCCACCCAACCCAATAACCCGTCATTCCACGTTACTTCCCTTCGGGGATGCTTTTCATCCGCAGTACTCGCAACATTGTGCAAATACGTGAATGTATCGGTGCTAACCTTTCGAGATGTTGACAAGGAAAAGCTCGAATTTCCAAAGTCGCTTGGAAAATAACTTTTGAACTTCCGGCGTCAACTATGTACGGAAAAACATTTTCCTAAAATTGTATTTTTACAGGTTCTAATGCAAGCTTGTTCTTTCTTGCTACCCCTCCTCCTTTACCGCCCCCTCCAATCACTCTCTCTCTCTCTCTCTCTCTCTCTCTAACTTCTCCATTTTACTTTACTAAACCCATTGCACGCTCTCGTTCGTTCGTTTCCGTTTCACGAGATCAGAATTTTCGGGACACACAGAGTTCCACTTTCTCATTGCATAATAACATTCCCATCCAAATCTCCGTTCGCTGACGTGCTTTTTTCCGAATTATCCTTGACGAAACGAAAAATAATACGAGTCTTTAAGTGAATCTGTACCATTACGTGCCATCAAGTAGATTGGAGGTCTTCCATACGCCCCCGCCCCCTCCCCCTCTCGCTCTTTCAATAATTACGTCCGCAATTTTAATCTATAAACTTTATCGAATAGGAATAAAGTTCCATTTCCCAAGCTTTTCTCTAGATTTAATACAGATAAAAATTAAATTCCAAAGAGGAAGAATTCGAGTGACCTAATAAGATATTAGATTTCAACAGATTTCAACAGATTTCAACAGATTTCAACAGATTTCAACGGATTTCAACGGATTTCGACGACGAAGCGTCCAACAAATGAAAAATCAAATATAGAATATAAAAGAAGACAGGGGGCCATATCTATGCAAATTAAATTACACGTTGCTTTATAATTTAAATCCTAGAGAATCCAACAATTGGAGGTAATGTATTCTTTTGAAAGCCCCTGTCGGGTCTCGTGCGAGCCGCCGCTCCATTGTCGGTGGATTGCCGCTGCATTGAAAAATGTTAAAAATACCAACCACTGGTCTGAAATTAATAACAAGAGAGCCAGGGAATTTGAGAGCTTATTGCCAGTGTATTTTCACTCGTTAATAATGGAAATCATTCAATTAGTCGCTGTATTCGTCATACGGCGGGGTCGGTTTGTCGGTTAAGCGGCTACGCGTTTTTCCAATGCACGCAGATAATCACGATCGTTGCGAGTAATTGCAATTTATTTCATTTGGCTACGATACCTTTTCACGGACTGAATATGCTAAAGTGATCCCTTCGATTTGAATAGCAATTACGTAAGTCGAGTAAATACTCGAATACGACTTTATATACGAAGGTTATTGGCGGCGGGGGGAGGAGGAACAAAATACGTAAGCGGACTTTGCATTCCGCGGGAATTCGAATCAATCCGAATGAATAGGAGAAAAGCCCCTGATAATGGCCCTTCGGCTGGGCGACCCGACGAAAACACGTGGTATTTGGGGGGTGTGGGAGGGGAGGGGAGGTGGCGTAGGAGGTGGGAGAAAAGTGCCTCGTAAAAGTTTCCAATCAACGCGCCGCGTGCCAAGCTAACCGGAAGCATATTTTGCGGCGGGCTCGGGGAAACGTCGTTACGCTCCCCCTCGTCAGCGAAAACTTTCCCGTTCCGGCTTCCGGTACGAAACCCGAAGTAAGCGAGAATTAAAATTTCCCATTCCGGAGCTACGGCATCCTAATCGACGGGGCCAAACTTCGTTTGTCCCTCGAATTTTAAATAAGCCCCTCTGTCGGAAGTTTTGGGGAAAAACATTTTCGTCCCTTTATTATTATCGCAATGAGCGTCGATTATGTATCACCGGGAGTGTCAACCAAACGACTCTTCGTCTCCATTGAATTTTTCCCCAATAACCTCTCGCTTACGTTATTTACGTTATATCCTAGAGTTAGCCTTAGCATGTATAGGTGAAAAACAAAAACAAAAACAAAAACAAAAACTGCAAAAGGAACATATAGGATAAGATATTCGAGATTCTATGTTACGAGTGCGTTATTTTTCCGTCCTTGTGGTCCTGCGTTGCTTGTGCGGCGACGATGGAGAGGGACAGAAAGGGGGTTGGGGCGGAGGGTAGAGGCGGGTAGAGGAGGAGGAACGAGCGTAATTCGAGGAAAATTCGCATCCGCGCAAAATCCAGAGTGGTAATCCTCTTTTGAAAACACCAGGGGCGAGAGTCTTCGGGCCCCGGTATTGTCGGCTACGCGTCTCATTTCCTGGATACCGAAATTGGATAAGTCAGTGCGCGTGTTAGGAACGGGGAATAAATGAGTTCGGATATTGGGTATGAAATCGTATAGACGAGGATAAGCTGAGTCTGCGGCCCTAATCCGGACGCTGTTGCTTTATTATTATTATTATAAATTCATTCGAAACGTTTACCAGTACGATTTTACCTTTTATCTCCTCCAGCATTTTAACCAATATTTTAAGGATTTTTTTTTTTTTTTTTTTTTTTTTTTTGCAATTTTCATTGCGTTCCATTGGGGGGGGGGGGGGGTAATGCATTGAAATAAAAATTCAGTTTAGGCGTGTAAAAAAGAAAAAATATATAAAAAGTTTCTCAATTCAAAAGCAGTTGTGAAAAAAAAATGTAACGTTTTTCGTTTCGTTTTTTTTTTTGTTTCGTTGGCCATTGATTACGTGAAAATGTAATTGGGCCGCTTAACGTATTATATGCATTGTCAATTAATAATTCACTTCTTATCGTAATATACGGCACGAAGTGGATGTATGAATTGACAATAGAGAGCGTACGGACCTTTTGAAAGGGTAATTGATGTTTGGAACAACTCAAACTTCTATTGTTGTAAGCGGCCATATTGTTTTGAAATTACGATAAATCAGCTGGTTCGGGTAATAATATTTACATTATTATAATACAATTGGTAATGTAAATCCGTTTATATGGTTAACGTTAAATAATTCATCGGCAATTCAGTTATCCCGTTGAAAAATAAAAGCAGTTGTTTCATTTTTCCCCGACACGGAGTCTGTAAATACACGCATTTACATTTAATAGATAGATTAAGGGCATGGGTAATCAATAAAATAAGCCGAGAATATCTGGCTTTTAGAGGGGTGGGGGGAGGAATGGTCTCGCGTCGGTCCATCCGCGTACCCGTAGCGATCAAACATCCGTAGAAGCGAAAGTGGCAAATTGGGATGGAAACGATCCCGAGGCAACCAAGACAAAGGCGAGGGCAGAGTATCCATACGGGAGAAGAGCCGCTAAAAGGATGTGTCATAGCAGTTGTCGGCCGCGTGCGTGGGCTCGAGAGAGAGAGGGGGTGAGAGGGAGAGACGGCGAGTGAGAGGTCGAGGAGGGAAGGGACGGGTGGGTAGTCCGTGTTTGGTCAAAGGACTCGATTGTTGGTAGGCCACGCGTCCGCGCGTATACACGCCACGTAACTTGGATCTCGGCACCGATGCACCAGCAGCAGCAGCAGCAGCAGCGCCGACAGCGGTTACCATTTACGGAGGTAATTCATGGCGTGGGTAGACCCGATTGCAGAAACCGGCTCAAAGGTCCTTTAAGCCGCCGATTCTCATTGCTATTCTTCCATTGCTTGAAGAAGAGTCGTTCGTTCGAACGGCTCCGCGAGCCTCATCGTCGCCTAGAATCGCCTTAGTCCCCCCGCCCCGCCCCCCCAAGAGGAACTTTGCTATTTATTATCCGTAGCGACCGGGAGCCGCGCAATAAACAAACGGAGAGGATGACGATGAAAGACCGTGGATGAAAAGCTAAGCCGCTGCTGTCCGCTCGAATTGAAAACACATCCTCCTGACCGACTCTCGGAGGCGCCGTCTTTTCCACGAACGGCCCCGCGGCGGGCTCGTCTCGACGGGTCTCGGCGTCCTTGGGCTCCTCCGTTCGTGGGAACGGCGGCGGCGGCGGCGGACAGCCATCGAACGTGCCTTTGTCCCCGACAACGGTGGGAGGCTCGACCGCCACCCTGTCGGCCTCGCTGTATTGTATCCCCTGTCGAGCCAATCGACTACCACCGGCTACCACTTTACCCCCTCCTCCCACAGATTATACAATAACCTCCCGGGCGACAGTTATCCCTCTTATCGCGGTTGTTCTGGCGTACGTAAACGAGCCATCCGATCGAAGTATACCGACTTTGGCGGCCAACCCACTCCTCCCCCTTTACATTTTTTTTTAGAAAACCCGTCCAGATCAATTGACCGGTTATTATTTAATATTACCGCCCGATGACAATGATAACGGAGCATTGATTTATTTTGAAAAATTCATCGTCGTTACTGCCCAACGTTCAAACGTTCAAAGCCCAACGTGTAAATAAATACATAAATAATAAATAAACGTCAAAGCCATAATAAACAATCTGCGTCGAGTATAAAAAGTGTCGAAAAAAAAGAAAAAAGAAAAAAGAAAAAGAAAAAGAAAGAAGGAATCTCGTAGCTTTGAATGGCAGCGTGCAGCCTCCGCGGAGGAACGAATACGTCAGTCTAACAAGGAAACAAACGCAAAGACATACCAAACGAAGGAATGGTCAATAATAGAGAAAGGGTTTGTGCGGCGCCCGGGACCTCGCGTTGTTATGGCCAAAACATCACGAACAACTGGAATTTAATACCTCTTGCCGAGTGCTTAGAATTATAACATTTCCAGGCACATTTTCACGTCGTTTGCTCCTAATACGAAATTCTTAACGGCTTTTTTCATTTGTTTATTTATTTATTTATTTATTTTTTTCCTTTTTCTTTCTTTCTAAGGAAATTCTACTACTTCGATCGATTATTTACATTTCTCGGAGAAGCATAGAAACGTCGTCTTTTCTTAAGCTTCGGTCCACTCTACGATTTTACGTCTAATTCTAATCGGATAATCTAACGTCCGAGGTCAGTTGACCTGCTAGTACAGAAATAAGCAGGATTTTCCAATTAAATAATAGGAAAACACGGCATTCCCCGCGGTACGTCCTAATCTACTTTGTTTATGAATTATACACCGTAGAGTTGGCTTATACGTATTTTGTATAGAAAGAAATATTGCACGGGGCGGGCGTTATTAAATTTTCATGCCGAGGCTCAAGGAGATTGTATATTTTCTATAAAAATTTAAGGGGATAATAATGTATCGCGAAGCCAATCTCGGAAGTAAGAAATTATGTTCATGCGCAGCAGGGTAAGCGAAACAAGAGTGACTCGAGCTTTTATTTAATAATGCCTCGGGGCTCTTTTAGTTTGCAAATCTTCAAAAAGAAACGTGGATTATATTATTTTCTAAATTAGAGCATCGCCGTCCTCGTAAAACTAATTCAGCCACTCAAGGCTTATTACTCCTATGCGAAGTCTCTCTTAAGAAGCAACACATACGAAGGCGCCAGGGAGTAAGAAAGTGAGAGTTTTAGCAGCAGCGCACAATGTTACTTGGTTAGTTTCGAGATAATATACGTCTTGAGCTAAGCGCACTGGTGCGCATATTGCAACATTTTCGCAGAAATATGTTATACATGTTATATATACATATATATATATACAATGTTAAAACTAGGAAGATATTAATAATCCGCCGCTTTTGAGACCCAATAAAAATTATTATATTTTACATAAAGCAGTTTCGTAATTAGTTTCTTTATTATACATACCTCCGTTTTCCAGTATTTCACTCGAAACTGTATGGTATTTAATAATCCGGGAAACTGAATTACCATTAGCTTTAAATGACAGTATTTCTTGGGGGACGTAATTTAGTTAATAAAAGCTATTATCTTTCCCTTAAACAAAGTACTTAAAAGAGCATAATTTATTAAAGCATTTTCGTTAAAGTTACTTGAAAAATTACCGCGAGCTAAGTGAGAAATATACGGACTGTAAGCCGTTAATTTCCATTAATTACCTTAAATCTCCTACATTTCATTATTAGGCGTTACAACGGTGCATCTGTCCAATGCATTATCTACATTTTGAAGATTCCAAATAGGATTGATGCAAATTTTCAACGGATAAAGCGCAAGTTACGATGGTTATTGGGGTTATTGGCTCCAAGGCCCGAACAAATATACCTGACCTGACAATGACATGTAAAGGAACAGTCTAGCGGACTTGTCGTCCTGCCGATCGTCGAAAATAAAAGACATTATAAAAATAAGGATAATTACGAGCCAGTGGTGGGGATATCACAATGTAATTATTATCCGGCAGTGATTTGGCGGCGCATCCTCATTTTCTGGTGGGAAATTTCATCGGCGGCCAGACAAGACAGCTGGCGACGACTGCCGAATTAAGGTTTCGAGGAGCATGAAGGAAGTCGAGGAAGGCGTTATAAAAAAAAAAATGTGGGCCGGGAGGGGGGAGGAATAACATTGGGTAAAAGGTAACGGGCCTCGGAGGATCTTCTTGCACGCGAGGCGACATTGTTATTCCGTCGGGTGAGTTTCCGGTTAGGACGCCTGCGACAAGAACAAGAAGAACAAGAAGAGGAAGAAGAGGAAGAAGAGGAAGAAGAGGGAAAAAGAGGAAGAAGAGGAAGAAGAGAAAATCAGACGGTTAGAGCGATTTTAGACGCCGTTTCGGCCGACTGCTAAGGACGAGCGCTGCCACTCCTTGGAACGGATTATTTTCTTGGAGCTCGGTAAATCAAAGGGCGAGGGCAGAGTGGGGGGGGAGGCGGAGGGGGAGGGATAATGAACGTCGCCGGCTGAGGAAAACACTTTAATTACATTGCGGCTACGGGTTGGGTTGGGTTCAAGGGGAGGCGAGTAGTCAGTTGGTTATTTTAATATTCCGAAAGTAGGAAAAAAAAAAAAAATTTAATTTTCGCAATTTGATCGGACCGGAGATTTATTACAACTGCAAGTATATATTGTTAATATAAAAATTGAACTACCTTTTTTTTTTATTTTTTTTTTTACTTTAATACTCCCGTTCACGGCTTAGATGCAGATTCAATGTAAATTTCACGAGCCAAGAATACTTACGAGCCCTGATAAATATAAACAATCCTTCCCCCCCCCTCCCCGGCCTTAAATAATACCTGTACTCTTCGTTTAAATACAGTATTTTGTGCTTTAAAAGGAAGAGCTTTAATTTCGCTAAGCCCGTAACTTGGCGACGTTCTCCCCCCTCCCCTCCCCGCAACGACCACCTAAAAACCGTATATTTTTGACGTTTGTAAAAGCGAAGTATGAAATGGCTGTTGTATCTCTTTCGGTTTGCTTATCCCTTTGACCTCCCGACCCTCTTATTCTTCTTTATTCTCTCGTCCCACCCCCCCCCCTTTGAAACCGGTTGCAAAGTCGAGCCACGTGAATTAGAGAAAACAAGTCGGTCCCTCTAGCCTTGGCGAGCACTAAGCAATGTAAACGTGTATTGGAACTTTGGTGGACGGGGAATTGAGATCGAGACTCGACTTGCTTTTACGGACTTTGTTTTCAGAGTCGCGGGAGACTCTGAAGGGACAGAGAGAGAGAGAGAGGGGGGGGGGAGGTGGAACAACGTGAGACTAATGGCACGCTGACAGCTCGCTTCAGTTTCCATACCAATTCATTATATCGCGTCTGTTTTCGAGAAGAAAATTTAAAAACACTCCTCGCCTTCTTATCTTCCTCCATTTCTTAGTTACGTCTGAGAAATATATTGTAAAAGCCTTACAAATCTTTATAAATATCAAGCTTCTTGATCTTCGCAATATACGTCCGCTGTGTTATATTGTCATATCGTCGGCTCACTAATGTAATTCGAAATACTGATTAAAGTCTTAATTGAAAGTATAAAAATCATCTCCTTGCCATTATACTCCTTGACATTATATATATATATATATATATGTCAGAGGAATAAAGTTATGAGTTAACGTTATTGATCTCGAGCACGCGATTTATCGTTAATATTGTAAATAAATCTGGGACTTTCGTTAAAAGTCCTTCGATTTACGGATCGAATCCGTAGAGCAATAGACTGCTCCTGATCACATAATAATCTATTATTAGCCAATGTACGGATGGAAACTCGCGCGTATTGTCGGCGAAATTTTCGAATTATTAGACAACTCGGGAGAAATCATAACTTCGAGGAACAATAGACATTTTTCGTTATATTACAATCTTGTCTATTAAATATTACAATAACCCCAATATTAAAGGTGAGATTTTCTTCTTTTTTTTTTCTTTCTTTTTTTAGAAGAATATCCTAAATAGATTCAGAGCTTGTTCAGATTAGATCTATGAACCAAATCTATGAATTATGTCCAGTTTGTACAATATTATTTGACATTATATCTTATAACTATTCGTTTCGTCAATTTATTAAGTACGTTTATTATCAAATAAATAAATAAATAAATAAATTATTAACAATCTACAAAATAATGCAGTTGACATCCTCAAATAATTTAAACAAAAAAACAACAACTTGATTAAGATTTTAAATAATCTTTTCATTTAAATTTTTAACTGCTCCTACACAGGCGCGTTAATATTAATTCAACACTGGTAAGAATCACTACTACGTAGCATGAATTTTATATTACACGAATATGTTAGTTTACTTGTGACGTAAACGAGAAATCTCAATTAGTTGAGAGACAAAAAAAAATGGATCATAATCTGCTTTAAATTGGACAGGATATCCTTCTTTTATTTGCTTTCCCTTGTAAAAGGTTAAAATGACCCCAATAACCATGGCAAATTGTTGAAAATTACGTCCACCCTGCGCCTGGATTTGCTCACGCTGATTGTCAGATGTTTAAAGATGCTTTTTAAATTAATTAACTAATGAAGAATCCTCGTAGCAGTTTCATAATATTTCTCGAATAATATAATATAATATAATACGAAGTGTTGACTTACGTGGTTATGCGAATACAAAAATCGTAAGTGAAATAATTTTACGGAATTACAATGATCGTTTGTTAAGTTTCCGTAAGCAGCATCCGTCTTACGGGAAAATTCATGGTGACGACGATGGTGTTATTGGTATTTGGTAAATAATGCTCGAGTCGGCCAGGTTGGCTCGAGTTGGCGGGCGCTTTCGTTAAAGAATCCGAGGGAATCCGAATGTAGATCGGACAACGGCGAATGTATTTGTAAGCGCGAGCTCGATGATCGATGTAGCCGAATGCATCGATCGACCGGATGCCGAATTCATTATGTCCCCCGGTCACGAGCATTACCACGGCCCCTTACGTATACATACGCTAAGCCAAGGGAAAGTGCCCTTAAGCCGGCCGCATGATAATCCTCCGGGGAGGCTAAAGTGCGATTAATAATGCCGGACTTTCTCTATTGCAGCAAAACTATCTGATGAAGTTCGGGTATCTGCCGCAGAGCGACCTCGAGACGGGAAACCTGAGGACCGACGACCAGCTGCGGGACGCCATCAGGAGTTTACAGGTGAGCCAATCGTCAATGGTCCGCGCAGCTAGTCGGGTCAGTCGGCCTTATCGGTCGGCGCTATAGCCGGACGCGAAACGACAACCCGGTTACGTTGGATCCGCCTCCCAAGACATTCGGTACCGAACTCGGATGATGGATCGATCGTCTCCGAGGAATGCGCTCATCCTTTAGTCCACGAGAAGTTTATTCCTCGACATCGTTTGTCTCTTAACGAGCGCATAAATTACCAAGGCCTCTCCCCCCATCCTCCCCCCATCCTCCTCCTCCTCCGTCGCTGCCACCACACGCCCCCCCGCCCCGCCCCGCGTACTAATCCTTCGGACCACCGCACCCATCAGGCCCAGCGGATTCAATCTCATCCGGTCTACCATCGATTACCTACGTCTCGGCTTACGAAAAGCACCTCGACGTGACACGTTAGGTGCTTAGTTAACTCGCTCGGGACATTCATAAGAATTCAGCCGACGAAATGGAAAATTTCTACTTCTTCCCGACTTATTTCCCCCCTCCTCCCTCCCTCCCTCCCTGCCGCCACTGCCAGTCAGTCAGCCGTTCCGTGAGCCAATCTCTTAAGGATCGGCCATCGAAAAACTTATTTCAAGGCCATTATGTTAATCGAGCTTTGAGGGGATGACGAGGAGATTCCTCCGTCGGGTATCAATATTCTTTTAACATTCCGTATAAAAGCGCGTCGACGAAAAAATTTATTGAAACGCGACCCGTTCGAAGCCAATGTCTCAATAAAAATAATAAAAAAAATACCATTTCTATTCCCATTTGAAGAAAAATTCTACTGCAATCGCTATAAGGATTATATTCCGATAACCCCAATAACTTACGGATTCACGCGCATTATCATTACCTACAAGTCAAAGGGCATAGGAAATAAGTTTATTTGTATACGTTGTAATAACGTCCGCGGCAAGCAAACAAGACCGATTTCATTGTACGGCTAAACGACCTACGATCGTATGATAAATTATGATAAACGTGCGTTCAATCATGGCGTTCGAAGAGATTAGTAAAATGATTTGAATTCAACAATAAACATCATTTAATGCTAATGAAACGTAGGCAATCGTGAATGACATATTTTCACGATATCCTGCATAAATTGTTTACTTATTCTTACTTAAACCGTTACGTTGCACATTTCTGAATAGGTAATGTTTTTTTTTTTTTTTTACGTGGGAAAACTTATAAATATTTCCATGGCCTAGTAATTTATCCAATTCAATGCACTCGTGACAAAAAATATAAACTATACGCGCACGCGCACGCGCATGTATATATACATATATACGTATATATATATATATGTATTAAATACATTTTCTTTACGTGTGGCCTACTATTAAGGTCCCATTAGTAATAAAATATGCTCGAAAAATATGCCAATCTTCGTGTCGATTGGCATTTAATAAAATATTTTTAACACGCTTATCGAATGCCGTCTTAACCTACATTTCTAATATTCTATTTATTTCCGTATTTCCTCATTTTTATACTCCGCGAGAAAGCATTTTACATGTAAATGCAATCGGATGCTCGCTTTCTAGGCTTTGAGCATTAAGAATTACACCGTTTTCATTTCAAAAAGTCATAAAAATAGGTTTCGTTTGTAAAAAATATTTGTCCTTGTTTCGTCCTTTATGGGTTGCGCAGGTATTGGTGTGCGGAGAGCCTTTATCACCTGTGCATATTTAGCATAATCCATACAGCGAATTCTTTTGGATAAAAGATTTTTCCTGCCATTGTGCGTACTTTTAACATTTATATTACAAAGCCAGCGTTTCAACGTTCCCCATATACAGACAAAATCTCGTAAGTATATGTATATATATATTAATGAGTGTTTCACATTGTGGTTAATAAAACTTGAGCCCTAAGTAATGATATAGAAAACGCGGGTCCGTTGATACTTTGATGACGGTCGGGAGGTAAAATGTCAATATACGTGAATATGCGTCGTGATTTCTTCATGCGGCAGATCTCGGCAGAATTTCTATTCTATTCTACACTTGACTCTGCTAAATTCTCTCATTTTCTTCGGGGGCGCACTCGTGCCCGAAGAGTCTACGTCAAAGCTTCAATGTATCACTTGCGACTCCGAGATAATTATCTACAATTTTTCCGCCTCCCGTATAACAACGAGCGTCGTCGATTCGCCCGAGCGATTTTAACCCCGACAAAGCCCGATAACCAGTGCCCAATAACCCCAATAACCCCAATAACCCCAATAACGCCAATACTACGGGCCAATTGTAGGTCATTGAGATAATTGTCGCGTGGCTGCTTAATGTCAAGGGGGCGGAAGAAAAAGGAGAAAAATATGGATCGATGGGGTTATTGGGGGGGGGGGGGAGAGGATAGCGTCGAGGGTTCGTTCTCCTTTAAAAGCTTGAAAGCGGCCAATAAAGTCGGGGCAATTTAAAGCCGAAGGACGTGTGCAGGTATGCGGAGCTCGTTCGGGACCGATGCCTTGAATCAGGAAAATGTCTACCCTCCGGAATGGAAATCAGAGCTGGCGCTCGTACTATCTTAATAAAAGAATCTGCCTTTGGAGAACCATAAGCCAGGAATAGACGATCCGGGATGCCTGGATGGGGGTTAGGAAGGGACTGGTTGGGGGGTTGGGAGGTGGGAGAGAGAGAGAGAGAGAGAGAGAGAATAAGAGGTCGATGAAGCCGGTGCCACCGCACCAGGGAAGGAGCTTCCTTCCCCATTATCGCTTTTCGACGCCTCATCGACACCGGCACGAGATGAGAAATTCCCCCCCCCCTCCCCAGCTTCGGCCCATCCCACCTATGACCCTCCCTCCGGGACTCGTGTGAGCATCTATTTGCATGACAATCGGACACCTCCGTTCCCTGCCTCTCGTCCAATTTCATTGCCTCGCTGCGCGTCGCCACCTGCGCAACTCATTCCCTTATAAAATTTTCATTACCTATATATATTTTGCCAATTAAAATTCCCTTTCAAGCTTCAACTCATTCCTTCACTCCACTGTGAATTATTTACTAAATTATTTCATAAATTATTTGATAAATTTACCGAATTTGATTATTTACTGAATTACTTGGCAAGAAGGAAAAGTCGATTTTTCTTTTACTTCTTGTCCTCCAGAAGCAGAGCTGGAGCTTCCGATTCTAATTGAATTCCTGTCCAGGGTGACGTTTATTCGTAATAAGTAATAAGGACGTGAAAGGTTTTCTTTTTGTTTTTTTCTGTCTCTCTCTCTCTCTCTCTCTCTCTCTTCTTTCTTTCTTTCTTTCTTATAAAGAAAAGGCAGCAGGAGTAACGTGTCACGTCCTTTTCCGTTTTCGCGATTGATCCTCTCGCGCATCTTTTATCCACGTCTTAGTCTTCTTGCCATCCCGACGCTTCATCCATCACTCCCACGCTCCGACTCGTCCTACACAACACCTTAATACTCAAGTTTTCTAGCATTTCTTATTATTATCATTAGTTATTATCGTTGGTGTTGTTGTCGTTGGTGTTGTTGTTGTTGTTGTTGTTGTTGGGCTCTATAGCAACGAAGGAGGAATGAAGTCATTTTACTCCTTTAAGAGCTCGATTCAAATATACTTTTGGAATTGAATAGGTCAATCGTCGATTCGTTATCCGCAGGAGGCTTTTGGAAATTATTACCTGCGACTCATCGATCCCTTTACAAACTTCTTTATTTGATCAATAAAATCTCTACGTAATAGGTTTTCTTTTTTCTTTCTTTCTTTTCTTTTCTTTTCTTTCTTTCTTTCTTTTTTTTTTGTTTTAATCCAGCCGACTGAGTAATATAATATAATATTTAGTCGCCTTGGACTTACGATTCAACATTACGTGTTTGCTTCGTACGAGAGCCAGCTATCGAAAAAATACATTCATAAATAATGTACCTCTGACCTTTCAGCAGAAAATAAAGAACTGCAGAGCGAGGGCCGATATTGATATTTTTCCTCGGAGCCTGCCTTCTTATATTTTTCGATTTCAGGCATACGGCAAGTGACGTAGAAAGAATACAAAAATATATACAAAAAAAAAAAAAAAAAAAAAAAAAAAAAACAACAGTTTCTCAAGCACTAAATAATAATAGGACTTGTCACTCGAGCGGAATAAGTATATAAACCAGAAGTGATAAGAAATTTGAAAAATGACGCCATGGTTATTTTTACCATTCCATAAATATTTGAATATCATTCAGCCGAGTGTAAGGAAAAGCTATTATTGTATTGATTTTTAGCTACTATAAGAAAATAAAATAAAAAAAGGGAAACAAAACGAAATGTTGGGAAACGCGTTAGCTAACACGGAAGGATATTTAATTATGCAGCGTATTATGTAACGAAAGTATCGTTGTCAATTATGAAAATCTTAATTAAAATTTGTCGACTCGATAGAATGAGCAAAATAAATACAACGAGAAATTTCTTGTATTTAGCTTTATGTATTACAAAATTACGTAGCAAAGCCGTAAGGAAAGGTTTAAATAAATTTTATATATTTACGCGTACTTTACGTGTAATGCGTTTACTAATTTACACGAAATGATTTATTTGATGGAAGAAAAAGAAAATAAGCTTCCCGTGCAGTAAAAGAAATTTTTCACTCGGCTTTGACGTTCCATGACGTTGACATATGGTTTGCTCTTTAAATTCTGATTTTACGTATAATTGAATTAATTCCCTATTTTCCTGATTTTCCTTTTAATTAAGTATTATATTTTTTTTTAGGCGAATTCCTTTGCGCGCAAGCAGCAGCGCACAATAATAATTGTGAAAGGACGATAAATTTGAATTTATGAATAAGATAAAGAAATCATAAATTTCGCATGAATCAAGATCTTTGTAAAAAAATTCATCCTCTTTCTTCGGCAAGACGAAATTGGATTTCTCTGCATATACGCGTAATTTTGAGCTCAACTTCTTCTTCTCCAAACACCAAGTGCTGGCCTTCCAACTGACCTTCTGATTATTAACAAGAATAAGAATAATCACGGGAATTCTATGTTTATATACCGCTGAGTACGGGGATAAGTTTGACTCTGTACTTGTAAAATCATTCCTTTTAAGTAGAGCCGATAATTAGTAAAAGATTGTACGAAGGTCAGGGTTGCAGGTGAATTTCAATACCCCGCTGGTGGAAAGTACATAAGCAATGCTACGAAACTGGTCTTTCTAGTCTTGCACGTGAGATATTTGACGGCGAATCCTTGGGATTTTTCGACCAAGGGCTTGGGAGGGGGGGGGCAATGCATCCATACACGATGTCTCGCTCGCCAATCATGGATATTAAAAGAATATCCAGTGGCTAGAGGTGAAAGGCCCTCGTCGTCCTTTTGCTACTGTAATCTAGCGATTAGACCGAGGCCCAGCTGCTTTATTCAAACAACTCCCTTCCCTCCCGTCAGCCACCCCCCCCCTTCCGAGCCCCTCGTCGCTTTGGTCACAGTAATCGTGGCGTCCTCGCTTTATGTCTCCGAAGCTGTTTACCGAAGCTCGCTCTCGGCTCGGTCTCGGCCTCCCGAAAACATAAGAGAGGACGATCACAATGCCTGACTCCGCGCGCCCCTCCCGCCCTCGACCCAAGGGCGAGACCGAGACTTTTCTCTCCTAAGAATAGAAACTTAACGAGCTCGTGGTACGCGATTCTGCGTTTGCCGCGATAACCCGTACGCCCTCTTCCCCTTGCCCCCCGGCGGCGACAACTACGCGGCCTCTTTCAGCCTTCCCGTAACGCGGCGGGAATAACTTCTAGAACCGGCCAGTGTGACATCCTGTTTTCTCGGTACCTCTGAAGACTCCCCCACCCCCATCCCCAACTCCCCGAGCCAGTCATTACTCCATCGGCCAATCGTCATCCAATTCACGCCTCTATAATATCCGCTCGTTCTCTGGGCAATATGACGTTTCGTAAAGCTTTTACTAGTTGTTGATTACGTCCTAAGAGGCGCGAGCGACCTGGAGGATTTTCCTACGCTGCGTTACAACCCTGCGGTAAATATATAAATTCACTATCACGGCTATTTACCTCGTCATCTAGTCTACTAACAACGTCCCTCTTTTTCAAGTCTCCCCGAGAGAAATAGAGACAGACAGACAGATAGAGGGGAGAGAGAGAGAGAGAGAGAGAGAGTATAACGACACGACTCAAGCACAAGAACTTCCGGGCTTATTAAAATGTTGACATTCCGAAAAAAGCGTCACACATAACTTCAATTTACGGTAGTTTTTGTGAAAGAAGGCAAGGAAAATGTCGAAGTAAAAAAAAAAAAAAAAATACCAAAGAAGACAGAGGGGGGGAGGGAGAAAAAAGTAGAGCTGTGATTATTTAGTCCATAGAAAAGTTTTGGAGAACGAGTGGCCTTGTATCCGTGGCATATATTTTGTAAGGGCGAGGAAGGGACGGGAGCATGAAATTTCAATTACATACAAGACGGGAGAAAGTTTTTATTTTATCTCTCTCCGTAGAATCACGATCACGATAACTTCTCAAACAAAAACAAAAAAAAAAAAAAACAAAAGGTTACGTATAGGTTACGTTTGTTCGCCAATTGCATGCTCAATAAATGCCTTCTACTAATACACACACAGTGGCGACAAGAGGCCAATTAAAGTGCCGACAGTGACGCTCGATGAACATGTAATCCCTATGAATAATTCGTAATAATTCGTAAAATCGTGAAATCTTTATCAAGTCAGGGGCAAGGGGGCGGGGAGCGGCAAAGCTATAAAGTAACAAAGCTATAAAGATTATAGGTATTTTATACAAGCTCGGCTTAAAAGAAACTGCAAAGACTTGTGCGTAAGCTGAAAACTTTTTCCTCCTCACCCCCCCCCCCCGCCCCACCCCTTTACTCTGAGACACAAGTCTTATTGAGCTTTTGCCTGAAACTCTTTGCATTCCCAATGCATAATACGCCGAGGGAAGACGCACGCGAGGGTAGGTACGCGGCCAACTCCAACGCGTACCTCGTATCTTATTTATATTTCTTTGTATCTTCGGGCCGCTTCGCCGGCGCACGCGCGTCTCCGCACTTACGTCCTGGAGTCTCGTTTGATGTCCAGAGTCGGTCGTACGGTCGTTATCGGTAATTCTTTCGAGCTCGATCGACAGTCGATCGCATCTATCATTGTCCTTTGCCAGGGTCAAGTACGATTAACCGTACGCGGGGGTCGTAAGGGGGGTGGGGGCGGTCGTATAAATTTTCCCATTCTCTAGCGGAGAGCTTCTGCACTCGATGCCCTTTCATTTATTGGATATAAACGCTTTTCAAAGTATACCCTACAGACTTCATACTTCACCTCCTCTCCGCTTCTTTTTTCTTTTTTCTTTATTATTTTTATTTTTTTATTCAGCTTACAGCTACTGCAATCCGATCTTATTATTTAAATGAAGAATTTTTAACTTTATTTTATCCGCTGTTTTCGAATACGAAAAGCTTTCGTGTTTTTCAAGTCAAATTGAATAGAGGGGGACAAAGGTTTGATTTAATTTTAATTCACCCCCCCCCTTGCAATTTTATTTTATGATAATAAATTACGGCACTCGTGTATCTATCATTATAACCTCGAGTTGCTTGATTGAAGAATATTTCATGGACAACGTCGTTTACGATAGAATGACATTTTACGTACATCTCAATTATGCCATACCGTGCATGCAAACGATTATTGAGCGATTGCCCATTTCGTTATAATACATACAAACGGAATATTGATAGATTTAAAAAATGTACGTATTTGTGGGATATGTAAGAGGCTCGTTTCGATAAGGAAATTAGAAAGGATGCATCAGCATCAGATAAACCTTGGTATCTTCTTCTTCTTCTTCTTCTTCTTCTTCTTCTTCTTCTTTGTTGATACACCATAGAAAATGATACGGAAACTGAAGGACTGCATATGGTAGATTTCAGATAAAGAAAACGACACGAATTGCAATTCTTAGGCATCAGATTGACTCGATCCAACAAATACTTCCAGGAGACTATAAATTTACCAAAATCAATACACTATTTACTTAGATCTAAAATTCAATTAAGCTTGTACAAAAAAGGTAATGTATGTCGATAATAATCCATTTTATTTTCAACAACTTTTTTCTTTAATTTCTCAAGCAACAATCAACACACGAGCTTAATATACGTAAGCTGTATCGATTTGAGGAACGATTGTACCATTCTATCCACCAGCTATTACGAAACGAGGTTTTAAAATCACTTACAATTTGCGAATTACTAGCAATACCTTTGGCTCCGTTAGAATATCGAGTAGCCTCGATATAAATACAAATAGGATTAGATAACGAACGAGTCGATGGACAGGCGGAGCTGTAATTGAAACGTAATGCACCAGTGAGTGTAAATCTTAGGAAGCGAATTGACGAATTAGCGTTGACCGGAAAGTTTTAGCGCCCACTTCTGGTACCAAGGAGTACTTGTAAGGTTATTGTGGTTATTGGGATTGTAAGGAGGAAGAGACGATGGGGATTGAATAAAAATTTGCGGCAGCAGGGTGCGAGGTATCGTAGATAAAGTAATTGCTGTAATTTCTGGATGGAGCTGCTAACGGTTCGTCAAGCGCAATTAGGTTAAGTCGAGCCGGGGTCGGGCGAGGGGAGGTCGCAGTAGGGACGAGAGACGAATGATTGAATTGGCATGTTGCAGAGATTCGGTGGCATCCCCGAGACGGGTAACGTAGACGAGCGGACACAGGAGCTACTGGTGAGCCGGAGATGCGGTTTACCAGATAAGCCGGATCTCAGGCTCCAGGACTCGGGTCTACTACGCAGACACAAGCGGTACACTCTCCACGGCACACCCTGGAAGCATCTCAATCTAACTTGGAGGTAGGTGTCATCGATCTCCCAGTTCCGTATTCGAGGAGCCCCTCGACCAAATGTCGACCAAACGCGCTCCCGTTTCCTCCTTTCGGCTCGGCCGATCTCCAGCGGATGTCTGGCTTCGGCTCCAACCCTCCCCGCTCGATTAACCACCCCGCCGCTGCACATTCCTCCGCTACCCACTCATCGCTCGATCCCTTCTAATTCCTGCCGAAGTAAGCCGCACGGATGGAAACGGATGGCATTCCCTCTTATGCTTAAAGATACGCCAGCGCGCGCACACACACACACACGCCCACGTAACTACATTTCATCGAAAGCTTCGTTGACTCCGTGCATGCGCTTCCCAATTTCTCCCTCGCATCTGTCGGATCGATCAAACTTAGGGCTCGATTAAGCGCTCGGCCCTAGACGTTAATATACATTGCCTTTATAACATTCACTCGATCGCATTTAATGCTCGCCCGTACCGGATAATTATCGGATCGATTGATCCAGTGGGTAAGCTATTTGGTCGTGCTAGCCCGGGCTACCCCAGCAGAACGTAGCATGACTTTTTCATGTTATTCCGTGGACCGAATACCGAGTACCGTACGACACGCGGCCAATACCTCGGGCCAGAAATTTTCAATAAAGACAGAGCCTCACCGACTTGGGATCCTTGAACGATCACTGATCCACGAACTCTCTGTCGAGTACTCACTTCTTTTTAGTGCTAATTCCAACAAAGCACTGAAGAGAAAAGAATTCCAAGTTTGCGGGCGCCGGAGCCCCGACCTCCGATAACTTTCCCGCGGGCTATAGAATCCACGCCTTCCTCGGCCCAATACCATCGCCAAAGTAAATAAGTACCAAAGAAGTTCGGTACGGCGGCTCGGTTTGAAGGAAGGAAGGAAGGAAGGGAGGAAGGGAGGAAGGAAGGGAGGTTGGGACGGGAGGGACGGGAGGGACGGGGCGGAGACGGCGATCGGTAGAAAAAGATTCTCTTGACTCGGTTAACGGAGCGCTGTCTACTGCTGGGTGTGTGTAGCGGATGGGAGCGAGGAAGAGAGGGGATGGGGAAAAGACGCACGTAAATTAAGTCCGATGGTGCCTTCTATACCTCGGAAGCCCGTCACGTAGCTCTCGAGGAAGGCGTGCTACGATTGTCCGCGAAATATTCCACGTACGTCGGGAATCGACCATTTTTGTTTTCCCTTACCTCTCCGCCCCCCCTCTCTCACTCTCTCTCTCTCCCTCTCTGGGCCTCTCACACGTGCACCTTGCGTCAGCACACACGAGCCATCCGTCCTTCCCATCGCTTCCACCCATTGCTTCCGCACATTATTTACCAAGATCTCTACTATCAGTAGATCACCTCCCCTCCCCAACCCTCCGCCCCCACTAAACCCTTGACCTTGACAATAATTATTTTAGAGCTAATTGAGCTTTAATTGCGACAACTCTAAAGACAAACAGTCAATTTTAAAGATACGAGTTTGGCAAAGTGAAGCGCGACGGATCGCGAGGATAACTTGCATACGTAGTAACTTACATTTGGTCACGTGACACAAGCCGTAAATTAAAGTTAGAGATAACGAATGATGCGTCAAGCTTCCTTGTTAATTGCTTTACGAGAATCAGGTAGATTAGCGAGCATTAATTCGAGAAGAAATCTTATCGACGATCTATGCTGGACAAGGAATAATAATAAAAAAACAGAATTATCGAACGGATTTTAGTATAAGAAAAATAATTTGTCCTCCCGCATTGTGCCGGACGACAAATACGTTCGCGACTCCATTGAATTCGTGGCCAAATTATTTTAAAGAATTTTATTAATTTGATCGCTTTAACGTTGTAGCCAGTTATGGCCTTTTTTCGTTCGTTCGTTCGTTCGTCTGTTTTTTTCCTTCCTTCAATGGGAAAAAGACCGGAAACTAAGTTCAGTAAAAGTAGATAAAACGTACCTTTATTAGATTAATTGAAAGATAGGGAGGATTTATACTCCCCCCTCCGCACCCCGCTTTGCTTTACAATTAAATCAGAATTATAAAGATTATTATTATCCGAGCTCGAGGATAAAAAGTAGAAGGAGTCAATTGAATTTCGGTAATAAGAATAGACATTTGGATGTACCAGTTGTCTGGTACAACACGTATAAAGAGAAAAAAATTACCTTTCAGAATGTGTAGTCGCATTCCATTTGTAAATTTCGTAGGAATATGATAAATAATTCGACTTTTCATTACACAAAAAATTAGAATTCTAAAAGTTCTTTTAAATTAATTAAAGTCCGAGATGGTCGTGCATTCTTCTACATTCTTTTAAAAGTGGAGGACTCGAGAGAGAGAGAGAGAGAGAGAGAGAAACGAGTGAGATTGGGATGGGATGTGATGGTGGTGGGGGGGGGGAGAAAGAAATGTCCCTTATTACCGAATCGAAAGAGGCTTTGACGACTTTGTGCCAGAAACCTCGTAATGAAGACATTTTTCTTTTATAGCTTTTTGCATTTTTGTTCATAGCACATTATTCTTTATATACTGTCACGTTCCCTCTCCCGCCCCCCCTGCCCTTTTTTGTCTCCTCAACCTTTGTAGATCTTCGTCTTTCTACCATTCCTATTAAGTTATAAGTGGCTTCGGTGCACTTGCCCATTGAAAACGGTCAACTTTGTTCAATTTGCATTTCTTAAGGGATTCGAAGCGAAGTTACCTTTGCGAAATCTAAAGATAAAATACCTTTTACCTTATTTTTTTATACGTAAAAATATTACAAATTTATCGCTTGCATGCTAGATTTATAAAGAATAATGTTTAAATTAAATCCAGCGGTTCTTTGCTCGATAATATATTTATTCGATGAATAACCGAGCGAATGAATAGAAAATTGTTCCTCATAAATGATTCTGCACCTCAAGCTTTATTCTGTTAATAAACAGAAAACGCAGATCCAGAAGGAAATTACGAAACAGCGTATCTTATATTACTATTAATTTCTTTTATATTACTATTAATTTCTTTAATCTGCATAATGATTAATTAAATTATAAGAAGTTTCGTGAGACTCTGTCGAAATAACGTTCGAATACTTAGATTTTGCATTTAAATAAATATATTGTTCTTGCTGTTGTTATTGTAATTAATAGAAATTCTTTAATCGCAGTTAAGTTAAGGAGAGTTTATTCCATGCACATCTTGGCATGCAAATGAATATGATATCCAGTTAAAGATTACAATGTTTAACTACCGAGTTGATAAAGGTATTTAAATTCTAAATATCTAAGTAAGTTGTCTGTTTATTAAATTCGTTATTGACTCGGTTATAACGATACTTGGCCGATGAAAGATCTCCATTTACTTTATCCTTCGCTATAATTCAGAGAAAATGCAGTTCGTCGATTCTTTTAATATTAATATAAATCTCTAATGAACTGGCAGCCGTTGTAGAAGGAGAAAAATAACAGGGCAATAACTGACAATATCCGGCGTCGATAAGAAATCCATCTCCGGTTATTAGTGGTCGTAAAATTTCAATTTGCTTTAATGTTGGATTTTCTTGCGCTACGACTCGCGGACGAAGCGACACAGTCTCCGACTTTTTTTCTCTCTTCCCTCCGAACGCATCTCCGCGACTCGCTAATTACAACAAAATCACACAGTCTTTGTTTTTTGTTTTCAATCTAAACACTAACGATTCTACTTTATTTATGCATATACTTCTCGTGCATACGTATACGATTACGTAGACCTTCCGAAACTTTGCGGAGAGGAGAGATTTCAAGTCGAGGGCCAACTCGATTCTACTCAATTTTTCAGCAAAATTTCTTCTTCTTCTTCTTCTTCTTTTTTCGCACCACTTTCCTCAGCTCTTCTCCCTCCATCCCCCCCCATAAAGCCACACACGTATCCGTAAAAAACTTACTTTCTAAAATGGATTAAATTACCATAAACAGTTTCTTAAACTAGGAAATTTTTGTCTTCCCAGCAAATAACTGACAGTTTATAAAAGTCGGCACCACGTACTCTACGTGTAAGCAGAAGCTATCGGTCCTTTATAAATATAAAAGTTATATTTATTACAAAAGCTTATTTATGTACTTGTGCTTACAGTTCTTCGGCGAAACAAAACATTGTCCGTGCGAACGTAACGCCCGAAACAATGAATAGATCTTTTGGATCACTTGTAAAAAAAAAAAAAAAAAAAACATAAAAAAAAACTTTTCAAACGCGATACTTATTATTATTATTATTAAGGATTTAACGGTAATATAAGGAAAAATAAAAAAAGTGAAATTATGAGAAAACGCCATTGAGTCGTGAGTGGGGAAGGTCGGTTATCGATAAAAAGGATCTTTGCAGGCAGCCGAACGCTTCTTTATTGATGGAGTCATAGCCGAGCAGTCGGTCAGTCAGGAATACTATACATGACGTGACGTGTTACGTAGAGTTAATTTCGATTTAAGATGGCGCTCGCTATATACTTGGCTGCGAGGCAGAGAGAAACTCCCCAAGTAACTTTTCCCACATCAACTTCTTACTTACTCCGTTAAGTTTATGGTAGATTAATCGCCATTACGGGCAGCCGACGAGACGACATTCACGATGAAATAGCCTCCAACGATCGCCGAACGTTCAAATTAATTAACTTTCATTAATTGCCGGAGCATTGCGGAGATAAATTTATTTTTTAAATGCCTCGGGCAAAGTGTATTTATTTCCTTATCGGGCTTATGTATCTTAAAGGGCAGGGATGATAAGAGTTCGATAGCACGGAAACTTCCTTCCGCAGAAACTTGATAACTTCATTCGGTAAAAGTACAGATATAAACAGTATCAAAAGAAGGTTGAAGGATTTTTTTTTTTTTTTTTTTACATCTTATCTGGAGCTCTGCGTCGTACACTTATTACCGAGGGAGCTATTATTGCTTTCTACATTATATATTCTATAAATTCGACTCGTTACAATTTCACGACAATTCAATCAAGTCTCCCCGCCACTCGGTATGTACATTCGGCTTAATTGCCCAATACAACTATATTCCGATATCCTTAGAATTATTTCAACATCTCCGAACGTACTAATACCTTTTTTTACTTCTTTTTTTTTATATATATAAAGTATCAAATAATTGTTGGCTTTGCTTAATCACACGCGGATTAGAATTTGCATGTAAAAGTCATTATTACGTACAAGTGTATACAGCAGAGGCTCGCGTAGTTGTTAAAATGCATACTATAATTTACAATTTATAACTCTTCTACTTATAACCCGTGAGTCTAAAATTTCATTTGGTCGGACAACGTTATTATTACTGTTATTTTGAATTTAATGCGAGGATATTTGATAGCGGAGCGTAAATTCTATATTATTGTAATAACGGTCGTAAAGCCTAGCAGGGTATTTACGATAGCTATACTTTTATTTATTAATACATAAAATTCTTATTAAAGCTAAGGTGGGCTGGTGGGGGGAGGGAGGAGAGAGAGAGAGAGAGCGAGGGGGCGAGGGTGGGGGAGTGGAATTATTTAACGTCTGGCCGAGGCATTTACGTAATCTATTGAAATATAAAATCTATTTAATGATTAGGGTCTTAAGGCGCTCGCGCCATTGCGCCACGTAGTTATGAAATCAATTTATTATATTGCAGTTGAGGGAAGAACGAGAAGCGGAGGCACGGAAGCGATAAAACAAAATCCTTAACGACTGGCCTCGAAGATTTGATAAAACGTTCGGGTATCGACGAGTCAAACGTCGGCTAATAATTTACTTTTTTTTTTTGCCAAGAGCTTTGAGAACCCTTTAAGCTTTCGGTATGGAAATTCGGCACATTCTAAGCGACGGTGTCGAAAGGTTGGCTCTCTCGGTCATCTCTATACCTAATCGCGTCTCTTTTGTTTCACCGAGACACGCGAGCGACTCGCGCTGAATCCAATCCACCCCGGTGAGAAGGCTCGGAAGTAGAGGGTGCGTGCGAAACATTTTTTACAATCGGGGCCGTGGTCGTGGTGGTGGTGGTGGTGGTGGCGGTGGCCGTGGCGGGGAAAGGGGTCGTAAAATTGAGTAGTCGATTCGGGAGCGGAGCGGGACGGTTAGTGGGGGGTGATAGGGGGTGATAGGGGGGAGTGGCGGCTATTGTTAGAGGGGCATAATAGTTGACGGAATAATTTGACGGGAAGAAAATGTATGGGCCGCGCGAGGAGAAACCCTTGCGCGAGCTGCACTCGGGGATGAAATGAGAATTACTTCCTGCGGTCCTCCTTTCATTCCCGTATCATTCTCTAGCCCCTTGCCGTGACCCCCCACACCCCACCGAAACTATACCGCGGCATTGTACTTTGCGCGGAACTCGAGTATATTCCGTGAGCTGGCTGCGTCAAGTTGCTCGATCGTTTCTTTTTTTTTTTTTTTTTTTTTTTTTTTTTTAATTTCTTTATTCCCCGCCCGTGTCTCGTAAAGCGACTCGACCATTTAGATATTGCACACGCGCGCGCGCACGGGCACTCTCTAAGCCATCTGGCCCCCACCCCCCCTCCTAAAAATTTATAGCTCAGGCTCTGCTGCTATCTGCATTATTCGCTTCGTATTTATTAAATTAACAACATAATTAACAGCCTCTTTCATCTCTAGTTGAGACACTTTCGCACCGTGTCTTTTCAATACTTGACTTTTATCTTTTGGCCTTAATAATTTCACCTTTTCCCTTTTCATTTCCACGCTCCCCCTGTATTTGCTTTATCTGACCGCCGTTCCGTATTTATAAAATATGTATTTTTTTTTACTCAATGGCTCTTTAAAAGCTTTGGATTAATTATGTTTATAGAAACTACATTAAACACAATTCCACAATTTCGTTGAAAATGACCTGTGTACCCTCCTACCGTCATTAATTAAGGATTCGACTGAAAATTATCCAGTACTTAATAGATGCATGTCACTCTTGCCAATATAAACAAGTAATGTATATATATATATATTGGTTGTGTTGCGTTACGCTCCTAATGTATTTAAATTATATTCTACATAATAAGATTTAAAATTTAAAAGATTTAATTGCGATTGAAATCGTTGAGTTTAAGCACTCAATAAGAGATTATACACGGTAATATTAAATTTTAATGAAAGTTGTAAAATTTTATAAAGATTATACCCGATTATACCATAAGTTATGGAGCGTAAAATTATTTTTGTACGAACCGCGTGTAGATCGAATGCGTTACTTTTAATTTTTGTAAAACAAACGTGATATTCTAGACTCGAAGTTGAATAAAAACAATAGATTACCTGACACAATGAAATTTCAATTAAAATTGCAAACTTAGATGTGTTGGTATCGATAATCAATGAATCCTTACGTACATGAAGCGCAACCATTTTCCACTCAATAGTCCTTGACGTCACTTGCATCCATGTGACATGTATTTATTTATTTATTTATTTATTTATTGATTTACTATTATTTTCTTTGTTTTTATTTTTCTTTCCTATACGAAAAACAATAATACCGTTAGTAATTTACTAGATACGTCTGATACGTATTTATAATCTATGAATGCATAATATATGAATAAAATCTATTTTCTACAAGTGAGGGGAAGGTTTTTCTATGGGGAAAGCGATGCTGCGTCTCGTAGACTTTATTTTAATATAAATGAAGCGTCTCTATAAATGAAGATGATTAACAATGCGTGCGGGCCACGCTGGCGCTGTTTGATTAAATAAACGTTTTGAAGGATGACAATGCTATAGCGGAAAATAGACAAAAGTGAGAAGAAATCGTTAAAACCGAGGAGGAAAAACGTGCGAGCTTTTTTCAATTAGGCGCTCTCACTTCAGCTTTACGCGTTCCTTCAATTTTCCAAGGATTAGCAGATGAAAATGTTGAAAAACTGAGGTTTAAAGTCAATTGATAACGGTTTTTATAAAATATCTCCATTTATGCTCGAGAATAATTAATCCGACAGTTTTCAGCCGACATTTTCAAATGAGCTTCGTTTGTATGCAAATACGGAATTACGACTATTAAATACGATTATCACCGTGTGCATTCATTCACGTTACGTATATTACGTTCATCGTACAAATCTATTTTCACTTTGGGAATAATATTTCTTCGCGGCCACGTCCATTGTATGGAATAACGAGTCATTTCACGGACCGACTAAACAAAAAGGGTAAATTTTTATAGATTTTATATTTCCATTCGGTCTTTCCGTGTCATATTCATTTTTTTTTCAATGTGAGACTGTGAGACAATGTCACGAGTTTCAGTGAAAATTCCATAATTTCATCTCACCATCTCTGATACGTAATTATCATTAGCGGTATTAATAAAGATAACTCGACTGATATCGGCTTAGGCAGTTAGTTATCCGTCGGATGCGCCGAAGCGAAGCTTGGCACGTAAACACGTAGATTTTTCTGTGGAACAAAAGGGAAGTGTGGAAACGAGTGGCATCGGCATTACTTTCCAACCGAGTACTTTTCAACTCGTAACTCGATATTTTATCTTCATTTTTCACGACGTACCTTCGACCCCTGAGCTATTTTTCTGACTTTTGCGAATAAAACTTACCATAAAGAATTCGATAATTCAAAATTTATTTACAATTATTTCTTCTTTATTTCTTCACCGAAAATTACGTCACGAACATTCCAAAGTATCGAAGAGTATTCCTTAAACTAAAATATTATAATAACCCCTCTCTCTCTCTCTCTCTCTCTCAGCAATGACTTTCCTCTGTCTTTAATATCATTTCCATCGTTATTTTTCCTTTTATGGCACTTTCTATTTTATTTTACCGTGTCAGGAATAAAGCCTTGATAATCCATTATTAATTGGAGAGCGCCACATTTCTAATGTAATATGGAAACTGTTATTCTTTTTATATGAAATTAATGGAATATTGGATTTAATAAGAAATATCGTGTATTATTGAATAACAAACATTTCCTCAAGCTCGAAAATGAATATGGCAAATCCAAGTAAAAGGCTGGATAATGTACTTTATTAGTATTACATTAATAACGAATGTAAAGCGATTTATGCTAAAATTGAATTTTTGAATTTTTTTTTTTTCTAATTAGAGAGTCTAATGATAGGAGAAAATCTAATGAAGCTATCGATCGATTTCAAATCTTATTATCCCTCAGCATTAAAAGCTATCCTACATAAGTTATATTCTTTTTTTAATTTTAGGCTTTCGCTCCGAAATTCTTTACTTTAAATACCGTTTGTACGAAATATTCTATCGAATTATTGAAAAGGAAATATTTAATTGAATTTTTTATACTTCGTTATTGACGTAAATTTTGAACATTGACAAGTTATTGGACTTTTGAGAATTTTGTCAATAATAAAATAATCTGATTTTTTTTTTTTTTTTTTTTTTTCACAAAGGCAAGTTCAATTACACATCGATAATACTAATGCAAGATGATATATATATATATGTATATATATAACGATAGTAAATTATAAGTTGTAAATAATGACATGGATAACGAGGTATGAGAATAGTGAGAAATGTTTTTGATGACATAAAAAGGAAGAATATTATAAGGATGAGGAGGAAGATAGAAAAAATTTTGTAATTTAAAAGAAATGGCGATGGGAGGGTGATAGGGAGGGAGACTTTGGAGTAGACTTTCTAGAAACATCAATTTGCATATTATTATTTAGCGACGAATGAATATTAAAAGTGAAAGGGTAAGACGGCAAAGTAAGACGGCGATATGTAGAAATGTAGAGAGGGGCGGGGTGGGGGGAGGGGAGGGAGAGCTTATTATGACGGGCTATGGGAGTATATTGCGGAAGAATATATTTGTATAGTCTACTTCAAGTACACTTCAAACTTTTCTTCATAACTGTACTTCATACCGTTTCATGCTATTGTTTTTTTTTTTTTTTTTTTTTTTTTTTCATTTCTTTTTCTCTTTTTTCTCTCTATTCTTTACTTTTCTATTTTGAATAAACAAACTTGTGCAGATTGCTTGTATAGTTTACGTCGACTTTTTCTTATAAGAATCCGGAAATAAGGAATAGTATTATAATCCAAATGAAACGTATACAATTGAGATAAAGTTCCTCTTCGTTTAAAAATCCCTTGCAGGATTCGTGAAAGCGTAGCTTTTGCGTATTATTCTTAGTCCGGTTAATGTACGTAGAACTATTTCATGGATTGGCTTAATAAGCTCACGCGGTAAACGAGAGCTTGAATTAAGGGAACTTAGCAACTAATGGCAATAAACTTCAAAGGAAATCTTTTTCTTCGTCCTGCATCGTGCGATTATAGTTAGTTTTATTATATCGATAGGGCTATAATGCAGCCCCATTCCTGCATTTGCTTGTTTTGGCCATTATAATGCAGTTCGTGCAATCGATTACGCTTAAGATGCAACATGAATCATTATTATTTTCATATTGAAATGCGAGAGAGGACCGAAGGACGGATAAGGCTTTGTTGCACAGGTCTTCAAAGCAGCCTCCCGATGATATGCCGACTAACGATATTCCGTAATATCTCTTCATCCGCTTGATGTCTATCATTTTGAAAATTCTTAAATAAAAATAAGCGGCTTCGGTTTACGTCCTCGTTACGGTTAAGCAGCAGTCCTCGATCTTACAGAAATCTCTGTAACTCGACATTATTCGAGCCATTAGCGATAACCTCGCGTCTTATAATACTCTCTCGTTATTTCCCAGGGCGATCTATCTACCCTCCCGCCTCCCTCCGCACCTCCCCCTAGCCCCGACATCGCTCTGTGTTTGTGTAATGCTCTATAGAGTCGGTGGACCCGTGACAGGAGCACGAATGACCCGATTTGCATAAAAGCAGTAAAATGAGAATCCCAGGCGATACACGCTGGTCCGTTTGACCGGTAATTCGGCTCCCACTTTTAATGGCTCATCCATCGTCTCACTCACGGGACATTCATAACGATGTAATATCCCTCGTGGAAGAGGAAGCCGTGTGCACTCCATGGGTTTCTAAATGATTTTCAAAATACAGACAATCGATTGTCTGTGGATATATATATATATATCTCAAGGAGACGTAGCGCCTTCCTTGACAACCTGCGCTTTATTATTATTGTCCATCCGCTAATATTCTTCGCGTAGTGCTTTCGTCAGTTTTTTTTTTTTAAGTAAAGTAACTTTGAGTCAGCTTCCTTCCTTCTTCGGGAGAAAAAGTCCTCGTCGACTTAATGTTATACTTTGGCGCTGAGAAACAAGAGCGGAGATAATGGGGAAGTTATAAAAATCTAAACTTTATTTCGAGTTTCGTTATTATAGATTTAATTGAAGGAAATTCTCGTAATTCGATGACGTGTACTATGCTAGAGGATTCAATTAAGCGTATAAGCTATCGATTATTATTACGTAAGTTGGAATTTCACAGTAAATGAGCTTAGGTGAGTTCGAGTGAAGTTAGCTTCATCCCCCTACTACACACACACACACACAACACTCCGTTGATTTTTAAGAAATTGTATTACACAATCATGTTTAAACTGCCATTGAATCACTTGTTCGTATATACGTATATCTAATGTAATAATTTCCAAAAGGATTAAAATCGGCTTCCTTTTTTTCTTTTTTTTTTTTATACATCTAAAGGCCAATTGAGGTTAATTACGTAATGTTTATTCGTAAAGTATTCGAAGCAGGCGTTGTTTAATTGCAAATTCACAGGCATAAGGAGTATAGAATTACACGAGAGACTCTTAATTAATCGTTATTTTAAAAGAGGAGGGAGAGAGGGAGAGAGAAATTTTTGAAGCATTCCTCCTCCCGATTAGTCCTTACTCAACTGTATTTAAGGTCCAAGTAATCAGAAGCTATTACTTTATCCACTTTCCTCCTCTCCCACAACTTCCTGATAGAATATTACGGTCGATCGGGGCTCTAAAAGTAATTACGCTCCTATAGAGTACGTTTCAATTATCCCCCCACCCCCCCACCCCCAGACATCCCGGAACATTAAAATTTGAGAACTCATTAGTGACGGGATCGAAAGAGCAAGAATAAAAAAAAAAAAAAAATCTGCAAATCGTCGCAACGTTGCGGAACGGTGAAGCGAGTCCACAATAAACTTGGCATAAGGAACACTCGGTATAAAAAAAAAAATAGCGTTAGAGCCAGTTAAACGAAACCGTCGACAACACGTAAATGCCTGTAGATGTAAGTTTTTATTGAAATTATCTAGTACTTGTAAGAGAAGGCGTTATTGGACATTGATTTCCTGCGTATCTCTTAATTCTCAATTAACAGTACGACGATAAGTACGTAATGCACAGTGTTTATAAAGTCATCCTCAAATGAGTTTGTCGTGGTGTACGCGAACGCATCGATAAAGCTTTAATTTATCGTGAACTTATCGTTAGCGAGCATTGTAATGAGCGAATAAACCAAGACATAAAGATAGTACAGTAATTCCGTAATGCAGAAGTTGCAAACAATTTATTTAACATTCCCGTCGTATTGCGCAAGTGGTTGTATATCCTTTTTAATCGCTAATAAATGAAATAAATGTAAAACTGCAAACATTCGTCCAAATGATCAAGTAAACCGAGATAAGTTCGTTAATTAACCAGGTAAAATGCATTGTTTGCCGTAGGATTCTTAATAGAGAGGATGTAAGTAAGAAACGTAGCTTGGAAAAACGTAACCGTGGAATTCATAAATATTCAAGTTTGAATAAGTCTGGGGAATAAGTTCTTAGGGCTCGTAAAGAAAATATGCAGGATTTCGGTCTGGACGAACAATCGTCGTCGGCGAATAATCATTTTCCGCGACGGATCGACGAGTTATTTCGACTCTTATGAACTCTTATGCGCGTTGTCGAGCCCAATCGATTAATATAGAGACATTGAATAGCATTAGGCTAACGGAATAATATAGTTATTCAAAGAGATTAGATTATACGAGCTAGCAATGCGAAAACTTTCGAGCACGAAGAGCGAAATTCCTATCTCTTTGTGCTCGTACTGCTTTTACAATAATATCATTTGTCACACACACACACACACACACACACACAGTGGCGAGGGGTTCGCGTGCCATTTTCACGAGGCAGCTACTTCGAATGCCATTCTACGTAATTTTTAAGAATATCTTATCGTACGCAGCAGATGCCCATGTCGCGCGGATTCTTCAAGCATTAGCCTCTCAATAACGGATCGCGAATTCCCTTTCGTCTCGCTTTCCCTTTCCCCTACGTATTACAAATACAAGTTCAATTGGAATAGAAATTTATTGAAAAATTCGAGAACTCCAGCCGACCGTTTATTATCTGTAATGGCATTGATCTGCATCAAGTGCATCCTTGGATCACGAGGAGGCCCCCCCCCATCCTTGTCGGTAGATCCGTAGATCTTTTCCTTACTTTAGCGCGAACGTGAAATTCTATGCAACTCGTAATTAGTGCATTTACTAATAGCGTCGGCAGGCTAAGGGAAAGTATTCAGAGATAAAGGTATGGCAGATAATTCACGCCGGAGACAGTGTATGGACAGTGACGTCGCTAATACGCCACGGGGGAGGGGGAGGACTTAAGAAATATCCAGACAAGTCTCGGGTAGTTGGTACAAAAGTTACATAAACTAGACGGCGATTAGGCTATGGGAGGGGGGGCATACCCGGACCCTACCCGCCGCCCCTACGACGTAAACGTAAATGCAGATCAAAGGACGCGTGGGCGTAGATCGAACGGTAGGTCGGTCAGCAGCGGGTGACCCCGGCATGCGATGCGATGCGATGGTCGTGTTTACGTTCGCTCACGTTCTTACCGATTCGACGACGACAATTCCATCCGAGCTCTTCTCCATCACTTACTTTCTCCACCGATCCTATCTTTACATACGTACAATAGCATAATAATTAATAATTAATAATAACGATGATAACGATGCGCCAATCCGTCCTCTGGATGTTAATGAATATTTATTTATGTCTCGCTTTGCCTTGGATAATGTCCATAATTACCGCTTGGTCGTTACAGTCGTTGTAAGCGTAATTTAAAAATCCTCCCGATTCCCGTGACGTAATAACGAGATGCTGCTAATACCGAAGGGAATATACGTTTTTATCACTCACGATTAAGCACATCTGCCATAATTTTAATACTCGATAGAATAGTTAATACGGATTTTTTTTTTTTTTTTACGAGACTTTAAGGACCTTGTTATCGCCAAGTGGCTTCTAATTAAGTTAATATTTCATGGGATAATAATATACCGAACTAATATCGCTCTCGTTAAATGTACAAATGGAGCTTTGCCGTTTATCACTTCGTCGAGGCCTTTAATATTTACGAGAACTTTGAAACGAACGAACGAAGGAACGAACGAACAACCGAATGTTAGCGACTATGGTAAATAAATAATAATCGATCGGTCGAGGTAATGGGGACGAGTACGTATTTTTGTAATTTGGTTATTTTGGGCTCGAAAGTATTTAGAGCTGAGCTGAGAATACAATTTATACGCTACTTACGGATATTTCATAATGATGTTTGTTAGCGGGGTGGCCGGCAGGTAGCTGATCCCAAGGGCGTTTCGCTCATTCCATTATTGTTATTGCTAGGCCGAGGAAGGTAATCCCGAGCCGGGGACTTTTGCCCGTCCCCGGACGAGGGCCCGTCATCAAGCCTGGATTTCGTCATCCTGGAGCTGCAGCGTGCATTATCTGTCATCCCCCCCCCTCCGATAACCCCAATAACGCTTAAGTGCACCTCTCTCTGTCTACCTCTATCTCTATCTCTCTCCCTCTCTCTCTCTCTCTCTCTCGCTCGCTCGCTCGGTCGGTCTACGCAACCCCGACAGGAGCTCGATAACAAAGCACCCGCGTGGGATCGCTTACTTAACCCAATATCATCGAGGGCTGAGTTTCAGACGCGAGCGATCATACGGAGCTAGTTACCCGATACCTAGCTCACTATTAATTTCGGCTAATATCGACAATCGCACTCGGAAACTCGATAACCCCTCCCCCTGCTTTTATTCTCGTCGTACTCCTCGCCTACCTTCGGTCACCGACTACTCGTCACGCCTCACTATTAATCTAAATATAAACGTTTGACGATCAATTTTGTCGTCGTCCAGTCGTCGTTGTCGTTGTTGTTGTTGTCGTGGGCTTAGGACGCGTGTACCCTTAGTAGACCGAGTGCCCGGTAATAGAATATTTCGAAGAGGGAAACGTCTTAAGCACCGATCGAGCCGCTTCTCGTTCAATTTACTTGGTCGCGGCCGTAGTTCTGTACTCGAGGACCCAATAACGAATGGATAATCTATGAAGCGCGTCTTCTTGTCTATGCTAATGGCGAGACAATTAATTGCCAATGGCAAAGGTACCGCCCGTCCTCGCGTCGGGGTCAACGATGACAATAAAAGTCGAGAATAAAAATGCCTTGCAATGGAAAAAATTCCCCCTTTCCTTAACAGTTTGAAAATCTTTTCGCGCGTTCGTTTCGTCCGCCCGTAAAGTAGACAATGGCTCGTCCTTTGTCTCCTCCTTTGTCCTCGATTAATCGAGAACCGTCGTTATTTCAGTGCCAAGCGTTCGTTTCCGGGCTCCAGCAGGCTCCTGCCTCTCGCGTAATAACATTACCTTCGCTTCTTATCATTAACGAGCATCCTTGCGCTCGGAACTCGCTCGGAAAAAAGAAAAAGACAAAGACAAGGACAAACTCGCTTAATAAGAAGGAAATTCTTAATCCCTTTATGTGAGAGTAGTTAATCAGTATGGGAATTGATAGAACGAAAGCGGCCTTAATATTTTATTGCCGAGGTGATGATCGCGACAGGGGATGCGGCAAGACAGGGTGACGATTTATCGGTCTCGAGCTCGACGTCCACGTCAGCTGCTGACGGATATGCGTTTCGGTGGTACTTTATTGGCATCGAGCCCCGATTCGCTCGTGGGGCTCGGGCCGCTACTTGGCTAGCCGTTTAGCTTTAAAAGAAATGTAGCCACGGAGCGTCCGTTCGTCCTCGGGGTTGACTTACCGTCCCCAGAGGGGCGAACTTTCTCTGTCCTTGTCAAAAAAAAAAAAAAAAAAAAAAAAAAACCCCCCGATAACCGACTCGAGGATCTCTCGATAAACGGCGGCCGAACGAGTCTCGCGGTCCCAAAGCATACCTCGACGAAAATTCTCGACTCTTCTACGCGGTCAAGCATTGTTTCTCTTCTCTCCGCCGTCACTCCCACCCCGCCCACCTCATAGCTAACCTTATAGCTTTGGAAACGATGGTTGCGCTCGCGCACTCGTCATAACGAATTGTTTAACGAATTGATTAACCCGTCGGTAACGGAGGGTATGTATTACTTTCATTGATTTGCATTGGTCGAGAGACGTACGTGTCCAGGTCGAGGCGACCCTATTGACAATTGAATTCTTATTAAGGACACTTTGGCCCCGGTTTATGTATGAAACGAATCACAATTACCGGCCGTAATTAGCCTAATTAATATGCACGAATAATATTATCGGCGGGCTGAATAAATCGCCGTTGCCGTGTGCTCGTGTATGCTTTGAAGTTTGAAGGATCGACGGCACGGATAATTATCCATCAAGATCTTTATTTTCACTCGCGCGCCCTCTGTACTACTCAATATAAATTCTTGTATATATTGAGAGCACGTTAAGCATTTTAAGCTCGTAATTAAGCGGCCGTCGTAATTTACAAACGGTACGTAAGTCGTCAGTCGGCTAATGTTGGGCATAAATCACCCCCCGGGGGTTCTTTTTTAATTTTAAATCGGTTGTTTTCGAACGAGTAGAGCCAAGTCGATTAGAGGCCGGGGAACGAGAATCAATAAGTATCGTTATCTTTAGATGAAAGATATTGCGGAGTATCGAGGGTATTATTACCGCAGCTGTGTAACCGATCCTTCATTACGCGTCAGCACTGGAACTTCTGTCGACCTCCCACTCTCCCGATGCCCCGTAGTCACCTACTCAGGTTCCACTACTCGAGCATCCTCGAGATGCGTATCCGAAAATAAATATATATATAAAGAGGCTCGAGGAGTGTCAGATTCGAATCCGACTGATTAAGCGTTGCATTCGTTGATTTAACATCATTAAATGGCCCCCGTATCCCTCTTACGAGACTTTTGCAATAGGAATGAGAATCCGTCGGTAGGTGGCTGCTATTCCCAGGGAAGCTCTGCCTACGAAAGCCATCCGAGGTTAGCTATTATTATTGTCCATGAATATCCATGAATCGCCCGCCGAGGATGCACAAATAGAGTTTGATTGTACGAACTGGTCGTTTCGCTCTTCACTGCGAGACTGTTGTGATCGTATGAATTTGGCGTCCTCGAGCCGAGATGGACAATGAGGGGCCGGGAATACGGGGCAGCCATTCCAGTTCACGTGCGCTCATCACACTTCTTTATCTCGGAGCGTCGTAAGCGTGAATGTATCGAGACCGAGTCAATCTCGCGCGGTAAAGAACAATCGGAAAATGTGTTTACCCGAAAGTCGAAAGTGTGTGGGATCGGGGGTGGGGCTGGGGCTCGTGTGGAGAGGAGGAGGAGGTCGAGCGTTTTATGGGTACGTACAGAAGCGGACAGAGAGAGACAGAGAGAGAGAGAGAGAGAGAGTAGGTAGGTAGGTTAGAGGTCCTCCTGTCGACTCCCTTTTCGGCGGGCATCACCGAGCTTTCACACAGTTTCCTTTGATGCGCAGAGGGAGGCTCAATTTGAAAGGCACATGCGCCATAGGTGGAATGGTAGGCGGAAAGGGGGCGAGATTCGAGTGCATCCTCAAGTTTCGCACGCTTCGTGTACGCGCGTACCGGGAGTTCAAGGCTCCGGGTGCAAGAGGTCGAGAGACGGCTCGATGGCCTGCAATTTGCTACCTTCCCTCTCGATCCCCCGTCCCCCGCCGCCCACTCGCCGACCTTCTTTCTAGGCGATTGCGTGAATTTGCATTGCCTGGAGCTCGGGAGGGCTTTCGACGAATCAATGAGGGCTATCAAGGATTTTAGGGATCTGCACGCGCTGATCGAGAATCCCTAGCCCTCCTACCTAGCCCTCCCTAGCACCTCCCTAGCACTCCCTCGAATAACAACAGAAATCGCTTTTATTGACCGATACCTCGCTAGATTAGCATAGATCATTATTTACACGACCCTTCGATTCATCATAAGCATTCCTTTTACAATTTTTACCTCGATGATCAATTATTAAAGAGCTCGATTAAGCGGGAGGGAAGAAAGAGGCTAAGCTATCGGAAAGAGACAACAAGTGCGCAGACTACTTGTACAATGGATCGCTGGAAACGCACGATTTCGCTAAATAGAGCGTAGCGACGGGCTACGATAGGATCGATTGGCAATGCAAACGCAAATAACGGAAGCTCGTAGGATCTATCCGCTGCCTGAGCGGCATACGTTGATAAAACGTGTAAGGTTAAGTGCACGAATCAATTTACTCGTTCCGCTTTTTTCCCCATTGGAAGTTCAAGTCGGTAATTGGCGAAGCCACTTTCGTACCCATTGGCGAATGCATTAATTACCTCGGCAGCCACTTTGCCTCGAATCTTCCTCTATCGTGCACGTGAGGAGCTTCTTACATTTATCTCATTCGCTAAATCGATATTTATAGAATTAATTGTTACTCTTACGGAGTGTCGACCCTCTACTGGCTGGCTTTACCCCATTACCCAAATCACCCAAATGGAAATAATTGAAGTAATGGCTCTTTATCAACGAGACTTTTAGCTTCGTTGTATGCTTCGTTATATCGATAACGGAGATTAGTACGTAATACGTAATACGTAATACGTAAGGCGTAAGGCGTAAGACGTAAGACGTAAGACGTAAGACGTAAGACGTAAGACGTAACAATAATATTAACGCGTCGAGCGCTTTCCCTTTGTCGATCGAAAGGACAAGGGATTCGGTTAAGCCACTGCATTTTCTCAAGGACGATAAACGGATTCCGAGGGAGGAGGTGGTTCAGCGTTCGCGCGTGCTCGACGAGATCGAACAAACGGCGGTAGAGGGGGGGCGGGGGGCGGGGTAGGAGTGGCGATAAGGCGAGAGGCCGCGTACGGGGCAATGGAAAGACAAGTGGTGTAAAAGTATGACTCGCGCGGACTCCGCTTCCTCCCCCCTCCCCTCCCCGTCCACCAATCGGCGCTTATTGTTCCCGCTGCCCCTTCCCTCGCGCGCTCTCGTATACTCTTTTTACGGATGATTAACCGGAAGTCGACCCCTAGACCGCGGCAGACCCTAAATTATAAATACCGAAGTCACCTGGCAATGTCGGGATTCCTTACGATAACATGAGTCACCGGGTCGCTAGTCTATTTGTTCTCGAACAATTAACTCTCACCAATATCCCCCATCGAATGACCCCCGATAACCCATTATTTACGCCCATCCGTTTAATATGGCTTTCATCCCTTCCCAAAAGTCATATATATATATACATATACATACATATAATTTTTCCAATAAATATTCTCTTTTAATAAACGAAAAAAAGTATCCGATAGATATTAATTGAAAGGATTTCGTGCCTATTACCCGCTGTACGTTATTCGTCTCGACTCAGCTGTGGCTGTGTGTAGAGATACACACGATACACACACTCCTCTACGTGCATCTGCCTCCGCCGGGTCTGCGTAAAACAGCGGACACGCGGTGTTTATAAGTGAGGAAAAAGAGTTGGAGATTGAAGGGAATTTATGTAGTCACGGGAATGTGACTACGTCATTTCATCCCTTGCTTTTTGCCGGCGTCAATATTATTATTTCTACGCTTCAAGGAGACTATTTCTCCTTCGGCGACACGAGCCTTCGAATTATTTATTCTTCGGCTCGCACTTTACTTCCGGCCTGGAATTAGTTACATTCGATTCTTCGAGCTTTGTCCATTTCAATCAAAGTCTTAGCCTCTTCTTTACGATTAACGATCACGTTAATTCAATGGGTATTGCGCCGCGGTAAATAGACTAGCGGTTTTTTTCTTCTTCTCTCGACCTCTCGTCCACCTGCGCTCGATGCTCGACGTACCCTTTGACCGTAGACTTTTCGCCCACACGTCGCGGGCAACGACGAAACTCTCCCAAAGTCCAGAACTTGCACGGCGTCCATTCGCACGAGGTTGATGCGCGAGCCGATCGGCCTAAATCATACAAGTTCGTTCATTTAGCCCCTAAGCAGTCGATGCGGGAGCTTAATTTTTTACCTCCTACGCGGGTCAATTCGCTGTAGAGGACTTATTTATGCGCGCATGTGGGCAGCGATGGGTCCCGGTGGGGGGGAGGGCGAGTCGCGCTCCTCTGGCCGCCGAGCAAATAAATCGCTTCGCTATTCGGTTTTTAAATTTCCAGGAGACAGCGTGCATCGGAAAAATAGGATTGACACTTTCGCGCTCCACGTCACTTACAACTCTCGGCTGTTTCCCCCCTCACCCCTCACACCCTCACCCTTCTCGCTCGTGTTCGGCTTAATACTTCGCAGACGTGATTCGCGTCGCCCGGCACCGTACAACCGGCTACGTGATGTTACGGCCCCTCCATCCCCCTCCCCAGTCCACACGACGTTTCATTAAAAATATTACAGCCGTTCCCATCGGCAGGTGTCAGTCATCACAGGTACGCTTAGTTTACAAAAAAAAAATATGTATATATATCGTACGGTTACGCATTTTGTAAGAATTACATCCTCCGATCGTGTCATGATAAACGTTTAGCTTCGCAAATTAGCTAATACTACTACTACGACTACTACTACTACTGCTACGACTGCTACTACTACTGCTACTGCTACCACCACTACCACCACTACTACTACTACTGCTACAGGCACCCCCTTCCTCGTCGATGGACGATAATATTTACTCGTACTTATATGTCTTCATTAATAGATGATTAATAACTTATATAAGGAAATAACAGCGGAATTTGATAAAACCAGTCGATAAGCGACGATGGACTTTCGACCTTTAGTAAATAAATCCGAATTCAATTATAATTTTTAACTGCAAATAATATTATAAAATTATAACATTATAAAAGCATTGTTTCTATTTAACCTTATAATGCTCAAGGACTTGTTTTCATTTAGCCTCAATTATTTACGGAATACTGCCCGAGCTCCGTATTTATGCTTACATAAATAATATTAATAATAATAACAATAATAATAATAATGTACAAAATAATTAACGAGTATGGAGAAGGAATTCAATTACATTTATGACAATAATTTACTAAATTATGAATTTTATTCCTCGCTCTACCCTCAAAATAACTACCAAATCTAGTTTTTATGTTACTTATAAATATTTTTGACCTACAAAGATGGTACGAATTTGTTCGGTACTTGAGCTAATTTAATAAATACGTAAACCAGATATATTTTATCGAAATTCTGTTGACGAATTTTTACGTTAAAAATTCATATTGATCAAGCTAATTAAATGATAATAAAGCTCAGATAATAAATGTGAGCGAATGTAGGTGAGCGACCAACAGAAATTCCATTGCGATACAGATGATTTATCAGAACCAACACCTGCATCGCCTGTATCCCTTTCTTTTCCAGTTAATTTTACTCTGTCTCTCTCTCTCTCTCTCAACTTTTTAATATACGCGTTATATTTATAATGCACACGCTGTAACATTTCAATCAAATAATTTACGAAATTGGCACTTTTATGCGACCAAAGGTCCATAAAAATGCCAATGGGTTCAAACTTACGCAATTTAATTATTAATATTTTCCGCTTTTAAGCTCGTTGCGTATAGAAGAATTTATACAGGGGCTACTACTACTCATAAGAATTTATGTAAACGCTGTTTTAAATGAGTGCGTAGCGTAATTTACACAAGACTTTGTGGGATAATAAATATTTACGCGATTGGTGAAAAACAGTCATATTACCTCGACCGGGGCGTTAACAAAAAAAAAAAAAAAAAAAAAAAAAATGTTACTCGATCATTTTTACCCTTTAATAAAAGCAAAAGTAAACTTTAAATCGCACGAATCGATAGTGCAACGAAAAAAAAGAGCTGAAACATTTTTTAAATAGTCCCTTTGGAGGTAATACCGCCCCTTTGAAAGTTTTTTAGTTTTGTCAAAATAAAGCCGAAAGAAGATAACGAACATTTATTTCTACTCCCAAAAGAAGTAAACCGTTCCACGTTCTTTTTTTCTTCTTCTTCTTCTTCTTCTTCACGAGTAATGATTTGAAAAATAGTTTTTATTTATTTTGGTTTTTCTTTCTTTCTTTCTTTCTTTCTTTCTTTCTTTCTTTCTTTCTTTCTTTCTTTCTTTCTCTCTTTCTTTCTTTCTTTCGTTTAAAGGCAGAACCGTTTATAGTTTCGATAAAACTAGCAAAGCTTGTGAGAACTCGCTGCTTTGTACAGTGTGTAGAAGAGTAAAAAGAAAATTTAATTGTCTTTTCGTTGATCCTATGAAGTACAAAGAAATTAGAACTTTTTACAAATCATTTGAGCATGTTTATTTTATCTGTCAAAGGGGAAAGAAAATGTGGGAAATGGCCTTTCATGCTCTCCCGTTTGAAGAATTTTTGAATTAAAAATTAAGTATGGGTTACAGAGAGAGAGAGAGAGAGAGAATCAAGTTATAGTCTCAGATAGATCAGAAGCTGTTTATCCCGTAATGTTAGAAAAGGGGGGAAGCGAGAGGATAATAATTTTAACAAGATTTTCTGATCCTCGTTGAAGGTAGTGCAAGTCCGAACTCGTGTATCGCCGAAACGAAATAACGTACGGGTCGCAAAGACCTTGCTATAACGTTCCAGGTTAGCTATGATAGTAAAATGATATTTGGAAGCGCGATGGTGATTATTAGCGATAATTCGAGGGCTTATCTAGAAAAACGTGGATGATAAGGTGATCTGGCGTGGTGAGGGGCTAATGGACCGTCGGGGGGTGTTTCGGCAGCTGTCGTTCTTTGCGCTCGATTACCGTCCACCAGATAGAGATAGACACAGGCACAGGCGTACACACGGAGAGAGAGAGAGAGAGAGAGAGAGAGAGGGAGAGAGAGCGATAAGGGAACGGTCGACACGATAACCAGATAAAAGCGTGGCACACGCCCCTCGGAGAGACCGAGCCGCCCTACTGCGTCCCGGCGAGATTTCGGATGCTGGCCTCCTCGTTCCGATAACCGGCGACGAGTGCCCGTTCCAGCCTAATTTTAACATTCGGCTCTAAATCGGCATTGTCCGACCGCGAGCGTCGAGCACCGCGTCGCTGGCACCCTAATTTTCCTAACGGAGCTCGTTAATCAAGCACCGCGTGCCTGAATTTTTCAATCGAGATCATTCTCCCCCCCCCCCTGCCGACCTATCGATTCATCTCCTCTGCCGGACATCGCGCTTTTCTCTTTTATATTTTTTTTTATAAAACGCGTCCCGAATCGCTCAGAACGCAATCCGAGCGTTATCCTGAAATCTTATTTGCCATCGAGTCTTAAGAATAGGGATAGAAATGACGGATTCGGCGCTCGTTGACTACTGTCTAGGACTCGCCTAGACCAATTGGTCCAGCCGACGTTTATCAATCAATTTTACGACATGGTTTACGTAAGATCTCGTAGCAGCAGCATTGGCAGCGGAATTTCATACAATGCGAACAAGTATTCGAAAGCCGTGACTTCTTTTTCACTTTTCTGTCCGTGCAATCGGGCAGATGCACGAATCCGTTCCCTAGCGTCCTCGAGATTACGGCCTCTTCTGATGCTGCTGCTGCTACTGCTGCTGCTACTGCTGCTACTGCTGCTGCTCCTCCTCCTCCTACACCTCGTCCTCATCCTCCTCCTACACCTACACCTCTGCCGCCACCGCCACCGCCACCGCCACCGCCGCCACCGTCCCCACCACTTCAGCATCGCCCCGCTATCAGCAGCGCCACCCGGGAGGCTCATTCAAATCCATATTTGCGCGGCTAGTGGCTCGGGACCCCCTCTACCCGGGGACGGTAGCGGTGCGCAGCCGCGGCCGAGTTTGGGGGCGCCTTCGGCTCGGGTACGACGAGCTCGGGAAGCTCGAGGTGCGCCAGAGCTGTCGAGAGCGGCTCGGCAGCAGGCCGAGGACGAGGTCGTCGAGTCGCCGACGGGACACCCAACACGAACGCAATTGAGCGAATCAACCTCTCACGGTGAGTTTTTCTCCCCTTACCTCGCTTTATCCCATGCAGCGCTCTACTTCTCTCTGGATCTTATATTCGATCGCCGATCAAAGCGAGCCCGTCTGTCTTGATGCTTGACGTACCCCCTACCCCCCCCTCAATAACCATCAATCCACAACCAATCCACTGCACTCGCTCGCGGGACTCGTTATTGGAACTGATCTTGACCAATAGTTGCTTACAAGCTGTCAATGGATCTGTCGATCGTCCGCGCAAACCGATAAGACGGTGTACTTTTACGTGTATTGTCACGTACGGGAACCTGATGCGCGACAGGCCAGAGTCCTTATCTGCCGAGATTCATCTCAAGTAACGTTTTAATAACCAGTTGCGAGCGGCTCTCCTCCAACCACGCCGACACCAGCACTTGTGAGCGTTGCTTAATGCCGTACGTACTATTGACCGAGTAGACCGAGTACTTGCTGCATCCGGTAGAGATCTAACGCAATACTTGAAAATTGTTATGGCTCCCTCTCAAAAGAATTCTCGCTCCCATTGCAGGCTACGTTCTAATAATACATTTCATAGCCTCGGGTATGATTCATTCGACTACACTGTTCGGCATCACGAATTAAAATGGCCTCGCGATTCGACGGATTATACAGAATATTCATTAGGTTTTCTCCATCTTACCGAAAGCTTCTTCATTCGTTGGATTTTCCCATGAAGAATGAATATTAATAGATTTTAATTAAATAAAAATGCACGTCGTCCGTTTGCCTAAAAAGTTCTTGTACCGTTGAAAATTTAATGCGTGCACATTTACGTTCGTGCTTGTGCGTTTGTGTCGTTGTGAATGCGTGCGCGCGGGTGTGCGTGGAAGAGTCTTGTGTGTCTTGAGTCGACCGATAAAAGAGTGCCGAGACAAATTCGCTCGCAAGTTTATGGCTGATTTTATGAGAATGAACTTGAGAGCTAAAACTTTGACCGAATTTCTAAAATAAACGTACTTGTCGTCGTAAAGGATTGATTATCTTGGTCCAATTACGGTACTTGAGCATCCTCCTTAGCGTTATTCTGAGGAAGGGGTAAGAAAAAAGAAAGAAAGAAAGAAAGAAAAAATTTCCAAACTAATCAGGACGCTCTGGACGTTCAATATAAATAATAAATCGGATATTATTAGGTTTTTAATTGACTTGAGCTTATTGGTAGTACGTTTATCGTAGCTCGTCGTTGTGTGTCAGGATGACTTTCCAGGAATACTAATGATTTATTCTACGCGAGTCAGCGTCGCGGGAGAATTTAGCGCTTCCCGACTTTATTAATTCATTCGTCGTTTCGATTAGCGAAATAACGAGCGACATAAATCGCGTTACCCTTTAACGCGCATTCATAATAGAGAGAGAGAGAGAGAGAGAGAGAGAGAGAGAGAGAAATATAATTCGTCCGAAGGGTAATTAATCTGATCCGTAGATGAAGCTCGGGTTAATTTATTCCTCGAGTTGTCTGGGACTCGCGTTGTTCTACCCTGCAAATGAAAATAGCAGATGCATTAGGAGCCTTCGTCTCGTTACTCGACTAACTCATTGGGCACACTGAGACAGAGATAGTGAGAGAGAGAGGAGAATAAGCGGGAATATTAATGCGCTACGTAAAAATAAATCTGGATCCAGAAAGGAGATCGATCATTAAAGCCGACTGTACCCAGATAAGTTATCCATCGCCTTAAGATGCTCTGATAAATCACCGCGAGATCATCTTACTGGCACGCGTATAGGCCCGTTCCGCTCCCAGCCTCCTGTCGTCGCTCATCCACACCCCCCCCCCATCCATCCATCCATCCACCCCTATACTTCGCCATCCTCAGGACAACAAACACGAAAGTTAATTAGTTTTCGATTAGCGGCTGCCCGGAGCTTCGCGCGGAAATTCAATTTAATGCGCGAGTCGCATACCACCGACCCTCCACCCCCTCCCCATCCACCTACCCAAAATCCACATCACCCAACCCCACGAAACTTTCTCGAACTTCAAGCCCTTGTAGATGGAAACGGGGAGGGTCTCTCTCTCACTCTCTCCCTCTCTCTATCTCTGTCTCTGTAAATGTGGGCCATTACCAACTGCAGTCACCCGACTAGTTTTTGGAGTTGAGACACCAGTTGTCTTCGACTGGATCTTCGGCAAATCTCTCCTCCCCTTCAACTGTTCACGTTCAAAAAATCACGATTACCTGCAACGCATATGTATATATATATATGTATAAGAGAGGAAGCAGACAAAGTCGAGACAAAGTCAGTCGTTCGATATTAGACGGAAGAGCCCCTTTCATTAACGGACACAGGTATTTTATTTAACTGTCATGCGATGAATTCATTGTTATAAACGGGCGATGATCTATCATCGGTGGCCGCTCGGAAATAGCTCGGGAAAACGCTTTTTCCTTAAGTTCTTATTAATAGGGAAGCCCGACAAAAAGGCTCGACGACGCAATTTCACGAGACAATTCCGTATGATGCACTCGTGCGCTCGCGTCCTACCGACGTTGGTGTGTGTGTGTGTGTACGTGGAGCGGGAAGTCTCGGAAGGGAAAATAAAATCTTTCCTCTCCGGCGACGCGTTCAAGGAAAATAGATCTCGTCGCCGAGAAACTATCGGAGTGGTAAATAATGCCGATGAGTGCCGCCGACTCGCTACAAGATAATGAGCTCGAGTGGTTATCGGATTGCTTGTTGGTGGCAATGCTGCCACTGCTGCTACTGCTACTACTGGTCGTCGTGGTCGTGTGGTGGTCGTCGTGGTGGTCGTCGTGGTGGTCGTCGTGGTGGATCTTATTTAAAGAAGCAAAGAACTCTTAGGGTTTCGTCTCGTTACCAGACGATTACCAGTACTCGGCAATCGTGGCCCCTTAACCTCCCACCCCCACCCCAATAACCCCCCTCATCCATAGTCCCAGATTTATTCGAATTCTATTCGAATTTTATTCGAGTGGCACCAGGCCGCACAACTTCGGCTAATTAACGGACCTTTCCCACGACATTTCATCCTCTTTCATATTCTTCTCATGGACGTTCTCTGTAGTCTTGTTTTTTCTTTCCGAGCGTGGTGCGAGCATTTTTTTTGTTTTTTTTTTTTTACAAATCATCGGCAACGGCCAACGTCCGCTATTTCGATAAATCCAGGAGGACTTACCGTTCCGCCCGGACATACGCTCGGCTCGAGTAATCTCGAGGAAAGTGTAACTGTTATAACGGGTGTAGGGGACCGGCTGGGATATCTGCTGGCCTGGCCGGGACGACGATAAGATCTGGTCACCGGCGGATCATCCCTATGAAAGTAGGATCATCCGGCCCCGCCCTCTCGCGGGCTTAAGGAGAATTACCGTTCGCTCGGTCAGTCGGTGAATCGAGGCGCGATTTCCTTAAATGCTGTCCTTCGCTGTCCCGACTAACGGCCCAGGCCAAGGGGAGGGCGTTGAGTCCGACGAGTCGGTGCTCTGCGAGGGCTAATTAAAGTACGTCCGGACCACGAAACCATCACCTGGCCAACCATCACTAGCCTGGTTTACGTATGCCCGGTCATCCACGGTCCATGATCACCAATAAGCCCAATAATCGGTATAGTGAGCTATCGTAATCGAGCCAATCAGATGGCCCGGACAATTTTTTTCATTATGTCCGGCTAACGAGACCCGCAACATTCCGACTTCCTGGAGGCCCGTCTTCGCCGTCGATGCACCCGAGGGTTTTAATTTTCGATAAAAGCACCGGACTTATGCGTTACTCACGCATCATCCCCATTGCCCGTACTCTATTGCCCGTCCTTATTCTCCGCTATCTAACCCTCCCTCCTCCCCACCCTCCCACCGCAACCGCCAGAACGCCACCCTTCGCGCGCATCGAATCCGCCTAAGAATAAAGAATCGTTCGTATTAGGAACGAAAGTTATATAATCTCTAGTTGAAAATATCTGTAAGCTGGGTACACGGGCCGACTTCGTGCCTCGGCAAACGTTAGATTTTCTAATTTCAATAACGTTAATTTGCGTCAATAAAACTCCCCCGCCGCAACCAACGTACGTATTTGGCTATTTGGAATCGTTAGGCTTTCAAATATAATATAACTGGGCCACGGAATTGCCGGATTATTATTCATCGCGTTTACGTGGTATCGTTGTCCCCCCCCCTGCCCCCACGCACCCACACTTAAATATTAAATAAATATTAAATACCCTCGCTATGTAATTTATTACTCTTGTTTCGTGAATAGTTTTTAGCTTCCCGACGCGGTTCCCGGTATTTTATATTTTTTTCGTGGGGAGGATCGATTGGACGGCGCGATTAGCGCACCGGAGCTCCCGGCTATAAAAATTTATCATTTCGTTATAGATTTTTGTCGAACCAACTCTACCGGCTAATTTTACGTTCGCTATTTACTGATGCTTCGCACTTGCGGCCAACACTCGTCACCTGAAAAACCATTCGAATTTCCTTTTAGCACTATCATCATCATCATCATTATTATTGTCGTTGTTGTTGTTGTCGTCGTCGTTGTCATTGTCGTTGTTGTCGTTGTTGTCGTTGTTGTTATTAACGAAGGCGGTCATCGCAACGAATGAATCTAATCCGCCCCTCGATGCGATTAATTAGAAGGAATATAATTTATGTGGCATAAAATTAATTGAAATTACCGGAGTTTCGTAACTGCTGTAAAAAAAAAAATATTCGTTCAAGTGTACGCGATTGCGATCCAAGTATCCGAGCTGGCTTGAAAAGAATTTATTAAACGCTCTAATATTCTTTATGCACGTTGATTCGCTCAAGTATTGCAATAGCGCGGGATACAATTCGAAAGCATTCTTTTCCTTATGGTCCTTACGTCGTCGTACTTGTAATTCCCCTCGCTCGAACGGCATTATACGATCGAAGTGAGGAATTAAATGATCATTTACGGTAATTAGTGCATCCAACTAATGACATTCTCGAATGTAAGATTTCGTTCCGTACGAGCCGACGACTTCTGAATTAGACGATTACCAAGAGGAAAAGATAATGGGTTTGGCCAGTTGTTAACGGTCGTTTCGATGAAAATATTAAAAACTTAGTTAGCCGTGGGAAAGACATTAGAAAGAGCAAGTCCCACTTGCTCGTCACGTTTAATGATTCTGCTTTACCTACGGAGCTTATCTTATATACTTTCGAAACTATTGTTATTCCTCCGATAAAGCTGGCAGCTAAAACTTTTAATCCGTTTAATGAATTTCTATAAAAGACATGTGCCGTTCTTTTATATTATTCTCTGCGCTTTATATCCTATAATAAATAAACGGAAAGATACAGCGTTTCGGCTCTTCCGACTAAGTAGAGACGCGAGATGTCACTTGATGATCGATTAACCCGCATCTTCGTTCCAACGACTATCTCAAACGGCTATTTATCGCGGTAAATAATTCTTTTAGATAAAGAATTTTGTTTTTTCTTTCTCTTTCTCTTTTTCTTTTTTTTTATACAATTTAGTACTAATTAAACCGATATTAAAAATGGTTATAGGTTCGTTGGTAAGGGTTTTTTTAACGTACATTGAAGAGGGAGACAAAGTATAGTGGATTCGATGATCGATTAAGAATCACCAACTCGTTGCCTCATATTTATTCACGTCGGCTTGTTTGTTGTTCGGTACAACGTATCGTTATTGTTTAAAGTAAGAGAGGAAATCCACGGCTCCATTAATGAGGTACGAAACAATTTGCTTTAATAGATGGATAGACCTTGATAAAGAATACTCGCGTGCGAGGGCTAGGTTAATCGTAAAATATTTACGGTTTAAAGAGACCGCGCGCCCTGTAGAAATATTTTTCAAATGACAAAGAACGGTAGCGACACGGTAGGGGGCAGACGTCTGGGCGGTGGGATGGAGAGGGGGGAGGAGGAGGAAGAGTAATAACGTTTGCTCTCGACATTGAATGGCGAGTTCGGGGGAGCACCTGAGATTTATGCATGCACATGCATTTTACCTCGAGAGTGAGACAGAGAGAGAGAGAGAGAGAGAGAGAGAGCGGAAAAGAGCGGAAGTAGCCAAGGACAGCATTATGCGAGATCGCGTAGTACTAGTACTCCCTTGTATCTCCGGGACATCCCGGGGCTTTATTTTTTCATCGCCACGACCAACCCGGAGATGTTATCTCTATTAAAGTCTCGAGTCACAAAACCACGGCGGCACTTGACATTTTATTACGAAATCCCTCTGCCTCTCCGCCATCGTCTTCAAGATATAATAATTCAACGAGCGTCAGAAGCCTCGCGTGATCATCATCATCATTATCGTCGTCGTCGTCGTCGTCGTCGTCGTCGTCATCGTCATTCGTACGCGTTATCACCAGGGATTTACGAGAACGGATGGTACGGCTGAATGGAGAGGTGGGGGAGGAGGGGGGATATCACCTGCCCCGGTCGTCATTCTTAACCTTAACCTCCCGATCGAATGACCGCGTCGTCGAGAATATCGAGGAGCGCGGGTCATTCCGGATTTCTTCGCCCCTCCCCTCCCGGAGCCTCAAATAAACGATTAATCCGAGGGAATGCCTTAACGATAACGAGCACGAAGGGCTATGGGGCTATGGGGCTATGGGGCGCACAGCCTCCCCGGGGGTGTAATTCCCTGGCTCACGGATTGAATGTTCCACGGTGAGCGTTGGGGTGGGGATTGGGATGGGGCAGTAGGTCGCGAGCGGCGGCTCGAATCCTTTTGGCTTTAACGCTCGGCCCGTTATCCCGATGCGCCTATCCGTATCCTCTGCCTCCCACCCTCCCAACCCCTCTCTTCGCCGAGCCGCCGGTAATGCCGCCGTCTTTTCTTCTATTTCGGAAGCTCCTTATCCTTCCTCCTCTTTTAATAATGCCATTGCTCGGCGCCCCGTCCTCCCATTCTTCTTGGTCGGGCCAGGGTAGCATTTACAAAACGTCATAAATAACTCATCCTGCTCGGAAAGCCCCGGGAAGCGAAAACGTACGAGGACGGGGCAGAGGGCGGGGTCGGGGTCGGGGTCGGGTTCGGGGCCGAGGAAGACGTAAGGAGACCGTGGTAGAGGGAAATGGTCGGAAAAGTCAATATTCGAGCAAATAATCCTATTGGAAAAGGGGGATCCAGGCAGCGGATCACGAGCATAGCCGCGAGCGCCGCGATCCATAAGACCGGGAGTTCGTAAGAGGGTCGCTCGGGGGGTGGGGGTGGGGGACAAAACTTACATTGCCGTAACAACCGGGCCAAGTGAAATGATGGTAAGCAAAGGACTCGGTAGATCCGGCCCATCTGACCGAGACTCCATGCAAATCGTGATTATCCGCTCGGCTGGGAATTCCTTGACGGAATTTTTATCATCGATTTTATTTTTTTATGTTCTCATTCTTGACTCTTGACTCGAGACATCGGCCGACCGACCAACCACATGAAACCATCGTTAATTAATTACTCTCGGCAATTTATCTCGTTCGTTCGCATTTCGTTCATTGACCTTCCATCCTCTCCGCAGCTCACACGCATTGAGCGTCATTTTCAATCGGCCTTGACTACTACTCCCTTATACCCCGGTCACGAGGAGCTTATCTCGGCATATAACAATCCGTTCCACTGGATGGCTCGAGGACTAGAGTTTTATTTCAAATTGAATGGAACCCGATTGTCTCGATTCTCGATTTCTTAATCAGTTGAAAAAAATAAACAATAAAAAAAAAAAAAAAAAACAACAACGGCGACAGTGCGTGCAATCGAGTGAACAAAAATCACGGGACACCCTTACTGCAACGAGTGAACTGCGTCGTAGAGAGAGAGAGAGAGAGAGAGAGAGAGAGAGAATCGAAGGGAGGGTAGTTTTCGGGTGGATTTTTACGAAAGGGAACGGATATTGTCCCCGGCGGTCCTTGTCGTTTGTCCCGTTAATCATTCACAACGATAACACATATATATATATACAGATATAATGAAGCCGAGCAGCTGAAACCCTTGGACACGGAGAGAGACAGAGAGAGAGAGAGAGAGTCTTTCTCCTCGGGTCTGATCGGGATAAATTTTATTGATTGGAGCGGGGAAGGGGGTAAGGCATTGGCGCAGAAGAGTTTAATAATCCTCGTAATTAATGTCGGGCGCTTGTGCATCAATTACGAATTCCTGACTCGCGCGTCTCGCCGAAGCTTGATTTTCAAGTGCGACTTCGCACTTGCATTTCCCAATTACCGACCCTTGTTTTTCGTCCCACTCCCCCTCTCCTCCCCCTCCCGCCCCTGCCCGCCATTGCCGCCACCCACCCCGACCCACCCTCGATCCACGAGCAACTCCGACACCTGCAGGTCCGAGGCGTTAATGATCGCTGGACGACATCAGTGGACGTCTCGTCATGACCGATGAATCGTTCGAAAGGAAACGCGAGGATATTTGGTGGTGTGGTGGGGTGGGGTGGGGAGTTGGTTTTACGCGGATTTTCTATTCCCCCATTCTTCCAGCTCACCAATAATGGCGTAATGGCGGACGAATCTGGCCGAACTAAGTGCATTCGCGTCCCACTTACATTCACGCGCCGATATACAGTTCGGGATAAGGAAGAATTAACGTTCATTGCTTTCGTTGGCAGGTTGGCAGGTCGGCAGGTCGGCAGGTCGGCTCGCGGTCATTTCGTTTATTCGTCCGCTCGTACGAGATGCAGCCCCTCGCCTCCTCCTCCGTTTAAATTAAGCTTCGTCCCGATTTTTATAAATAAAATCCTCCCGACGCGCCGAGCCTCGCAGGGCTTTCGTTATTCCCCATTCCTCATTGGCTCTCGTTACTTCGAGTTAATAATACAATAATTAATACAATTTATTTGTAGCCGAGCCTTCGCCGAGCGAATTAACTCTTATGCATTCAAATCGTTAAAAGGCTTTATTGCTTTTAAAGGAATTTCCAGGCTTCTCGTTATCTCCGACGACGGCCCTTCATTCTTTAAAATGTCCCCCCCATTGTGAAATTATTGTACTATTTTTTTTCTTTATTTTACGTTATTTTACGCTATCGAACATCTCAAATCGTCTCAATTCAAATAGTTTACAACTACAATACAATAATCAATATTATCATCGCCGTTTCACTAAGGACTGAACAAATTTGGCTCTTTTGGAATATAAACATTTATTGTTACTGCCTAAGCTCCATCGCCGTACTTTTATCTAATTCTAGAAGATAAAAAAAGACTTCGTGAGGACGGGGGGGTGGGGAGCAGGGAAAGAGGTGGCGAACAATAGAGCCAATAAGTGTTAGAGGAGCTGTCGTTGTATACGTGCAGCCAGGCTAGATTCTTATTATTAGTGGCTCGTAAATAAAAGTAATGATGGAATTAATACCGGAGGCAATAGTTTTTTTTATTAAAATCTCGAGTCTACTTCACATCCCGTAGCGATAGGATCTTTGTGAATTGTTTCCAAGCAATAATGGAAATCTGTACCGATGGAGTATCTCGGTGAAAAACACTTTTATGCGAAATTCGGAATAAATATTTAATGTAACCGTAGACAATACTTTGTTTTTATTCATTTCTTTTTCTCTTTGTACGCAGACGCGCGCGAGCGCGCGCGTATACACACGCACATACACACAAACACATGTACACATGTATACATTACTGGCTACTAACTATTTTCATGTAAATCAAAATCTTAATTAGAAAGAAGGCAGGTGTGTCGAAATGTTTTCAACAAATAATATACGTGAGATGTATTATTTATTGCTCCACGTGCAAATAAACACATTAACATGTTGTATGGACTTTATAAAATTGTATGTATAGATAAAATACATAAAAATAAATGGATATTGATGAAACGTGTTTGCTCAGGTTACTTACAAATACAGTTGGGCACGGTAATACATATCGAAATCATTATTTATACGTTATTTAGTTATATTTGCTGTCGGGTATTTTCAAATTCAATTATCAAACAATTGTTTTTATTTTGACAATAGAGGAATAAGCTAATGTTTAAGCACGAGATCAAAATTACGATTGGAAACGATAACAACATTGTACCCGTTTTACAAAAGCGAAGACAAATTAATTTGTATTTGGTACATCAACGGTACATTTTACATTACTTTACATTATTACATAATTAGTTTGATTATGTGCTTTAAAAACTGGAGATAAATTCTCTTTGAGAGGTACGGAGATATTAAAAAAGGCACATTGTTTACAATGTCTAATAATAGCTAATAGCGTTTGCGGTAGCGTATTAGTCATCTCTATGATAAAACTCAATGAATAATAAATGCAGGGAAATGTAATGGCCACTGGCAGAAGGAAAGTATTTTTAAACTAAACTCTCTTTCGGATAAATTTTGTAATTTTGAAGAAAATTATAAGGGACGGGGATGGAGATTTCAAAGCCGTAAAATTATGTTGAAATGATTACACGTTAAATTATAGGTTATTATTTTAATAATAAATGAAAATGAAAATCAATATAAAAATTCGGATATATGTAATTTAAGGGCGGATCTACCCCCCTCCCCACCCCACAAACGCACTCGTCCCTTCCCATTTAATGCATGAGATAATATTAGTGACGTGTACCGGCCCATGAAAGAGTTATGTAAAAAGAAGCTGCCAATGAGTATATCAAAGTAATAGAGGCTTTCAAGTAATTAGTCCACCTGGCCACAAAGCACTTGCTGACTGCACGTAGAACTTGCACGCTCTCTAATTTTATAAAGCTAAGTGCCTTCTGTTCCTTTATACGCCCATCTCACTCTCTCTCACTATCTACGTCTCTCTCTACGTCTCTCTGATTATCCCTCTATCTCGTCTTCTCCGAACTCACGTCTCTATCGCTCCCGCTCCCGCTCCCGCTCCCGCTCCCGCTCACGCTCACTGGTACTTCTTTCTTTTAGCTTTAATGCAGTTACTTTTGAATTGTTGACGTTCTTATAACTTTTCTTTCTTTAAATGAATTTCCATTTATCTTTCTCGGCTTTGACGTACGTCGTTTAACAAGTATTTCTCAAACCGTTTATAAAAAAAAAAAGAAAGAAAGAAAAAACACATACCCATGCAAATTCGTTTCCTTCCAGCCGGCAATTATTTATATATATATATATATTTTTTTTTTTCTTCTAAAAATTAATGCTATTTATTAGGTGAAAACAGTCGTTTCACTATTAAATTTGAGTCTCATTTAAATTACTTTTTACATTAAGTTTTTATAATGACGACGATTAATTAAATGATTACGTAGGAACAGTGGCATTCGAAGATTCGTTAGGCTTTTTCGTGGGCCTTATAGAGAAATATTTAATAATTTTGTAACCATAAATTATCGAATTACCAATACGTACATTAAAATATTAAATACATCATCGGCATAATGTTGCTGAAGAAACTAATAATAAGAAAATGGGAGTAAGTACCGTAATGCCATTTTTACGTTACAACATAATGCCGGAACGTGTGTATATATATATATATATATATATACATTGGTAGGGTATGTGCTAAAGTCCGCAGAGCTTAAGATGAAAATTTAAAATGTATTTTCATATTTGCATAATAATGGTAGGAAAATGTAGAGCGGGAGCGTACAATACTAAGCGGTAGAATGTTAGCGGTTGAACTATAAATGAGAACAATAACATATGTAAACACGTATTAGAAATTTAAAGAACCTCCCACTCGCTCATTAGCTGTATTTTCGTAGTCCAAGGACCCCGTAGCCCCTCCCTAGCCCCGTAAGTAGCCCCGTAAGTAGTCCCGTATGTAGCCCCGGTAATGTACGATGACGCTATACTAATTGTGCCCTCTGCAAAATTTCCCCTCTCTCTCTCTCTCTCTCTCTCTCTCTCTCTCTCTCTCTCCTCACCCTCCACCCCTCCCCCGAAGGTCCCGGACGATCAAAGCTCCATCCTATAGAAATTCCGTGCTCCAGGAGCCACTCTGTCTAGTGCTTTGTCGTTATATTCGCTTACCGATGCGGGCGAAAAAGGATTATACGTGACGGGAATTGAAGCCACGTAGCGTTTGGCAGCTCCCGAATAACTTACAAGACTCTATGTGGCAGTGGAAAAAAGTAGGCGGCCTGAGTGCTTGCTCGGGTGAGCGGTAGATGCAAATGTCCGGAGTCCCGGATGGATGTCGGCCCGCTACCTATATATATATATATATATGTATATATGTATAGCAAAGCGAAGGCGGCCGGGGCTTCCTGGTCCGTAAAGGGGCAGGGAGCGGCAGGAGGGGCGGATGAACGCAATTAACCGACGCACCAGAAGGACCTTTCTTGCAGCGCTAATGAAATGACATTAGACGCCTGAGCGTGTCGATTCCTCGCACCCCGAGCCTCTGAATTATTCGCGAGAACGGCACCCGGAAGCTCCTCGCCGCGAGTCTAATATAAAGGCATAAAGTCCCATGGCTTTTAACTTATTAATAATAACAATATCTCTCTCACTCTCTCTCTCTCTCTCTCTATATATATATATATATAGTTGCCATTGAGGATTCTCCCATATAATTACAATAATCAATATCGATTTAATTGACTCTATTAATCGCCAAACGTCCTCTGATTTATTTGCATTACAAAGTTATCGAAGCGACGCAGTCGTGAATTACTGTTTAAGGAACAATAAAGACATCTTAGGTGACAGCCGATGCAACCGATGCATGAAGGATACAAAGAAGACTCGCTCAATTATTCGATTATGGTGTACGAATTGCCATTGGTCAGTACTAGCGAGTCTACGATCTTTTACTTAGGCTGCCGTTTTTTTTTTTTTTTTTTTTTTTTTTTTAAAACGATTTGAATAATTGCTACTACGGAATGCCTGTGAATCTGGAAAATCAGTCGGTTTAAGGTAACGAATGAAAGAGTAGAAGGCGCAGGCGATGTAACCGGACACGTCGTTACTGCAAAACCTCTAATAATTGGCTATGGGGCTCGATTCAATTAGGCCTTCGATTTCCAGGTATTCATTCTTTTTTCTTTTGTGCAGAGCTCGGCTCCTAGGTCAAAGCGAAAGCCTCGACGAGAGAACGAGGGGGGACGGGGGGCGGTGTAAGGACTAATAGCACCCGCACACGACCTCACAGCCTTATGGCGCGTGTCAATGTGTGGAGGATTGCTTTTTTTTTTTTTTTTTTTTTTTTATCTTTTAAGACTAAAACGGATATCGGAGATTTTAATGCTGATGCAGAGTCTAAAGAAAGATGGCGAAAAATAGTCGACAGCCGAGTGCTATCCAAATTCTATTCTCCGGGCTAACAATGGCCACCATACAGGGGCTTCCTTTGTTAAAAAGTCGCGAAGAAAAATCAACGGTTGGCAGCTGCAAAGGACGCTCGTACAAAGTTCTCTCTTCGATGCTAAGTCATAAGTGCTGTCAAATTTAATATTTCTCCCCCCCCCCCCCCCCCGCCAATTAAGCTCATTCAAGCTGCGTGGCATTGGGCATTATCTACAGATTTATAATCGGACAGATCGGCCTCTGTCCGATCTATCCTTTACATTAACATTATTCGTTCGTAAGCTTCTCGTAATCCGCTAATCATTGTCCCGAAACTTCTTCCAGACCATTGGATGGTTGTATTCTGTCCGATCGCACGACCACAAATATTTATTAGCTGCTACGTCGATGGTTCATTTCGTTTCGAAGCCGAGCCACCAAGAAATCTCGTAATCTGTCCATTACGAGGCCCCGTTTGTCAGTTGGGTATAAAAAAGAAATAAAGAGCGGCGCGGAAGGATGAGTCGGACGGGGATAGAGACTTTATTATTATTAAAGCCGGTATTCGTCGGCTCTTGTACAATTCAATGTATTGTTACGGGACATAAAGGAATAGTTTAATTACTGGATTCGCAGAGACGCTTTATTTATTCGCGCATCGGGTTATATTAATTATAATTTAATTTCCCTAAGAACCGATATTGTTTAGGGCTCACGGCTTTCGATATTAGATTAAAGTCCGGCTTATTTCTCTAAGCTTGAAAGCTCTCGCTCTGCTGACGCTGCCCGGATAAATTACTCTCCATACAAGCCATTTCGTAAAAGCTTGAAATAAGATGCGCAATATTTCACAGCGGCTCCTATCAATGTAATAATTACGATAGGTCTACGCAGCTGATGCCGCGTGTAAAATACACTTGCGTGGCTACACTCGAGCCTTATTTCGGGCTAATAAGCTGACGTCTCGGCTACTCTTGACGTTGTTTTTTTTTTTTAAGCCATAAAAATAAAAATAAAAGAAAAAAAACCATCGAGTTTAGCTCGATATGTGTATATATGGTCGCGATAACGTAACGCATCGTCAACGAATACTATCGTTCTTCTTACCAGCACCTTTATTCCTGCCTATTTTCACTAAACGAGCCTTTAATATGACATATCACAAAAATCAAGGCATACGTACGATCCAACGTCCTTATTTATCTCCAACGCTTGTTCGTAAAATACCTCGTCAGTATGTTGCTTTGCTGTTTCCCCTTCTTTTTCATTTTATTCTTTAACGTCATCGCTTCCAAGTCGAGTTTAATACTTAACTTAATTCAAGTACAAGTGGGCATAATCTTACCTGACGCACACGTCAGAGTAATTAAATCTTCGTCGCTTAATGGTTTATGCAGCAGTTGCGTTTAGACGTTTAAAAGCCGGAAGCTGAGCGCGTGACACGGAGTCGTAGAAGTAGAATATCGCAAGACGGATAATTCCGTTTTGTTTGCAAATAAGCATATAAATCGTGTGATCTGTAGATGACCCCATTGGTTGCCGTAGCCGCGTTAACGTCGGCCGGGAATCTGCGTATCCGCGACATGACAAAGTACGGATGGCCTTCGATTATCGGAGATATTGGAAATACGAGGGGAAGAGGTCCGCGTTCGGTCGGACGGCGCTCGACAATTACCTTACAGAGCCGTGAAACCGCGCGAGAGGCGTCAATCGAGTTTACGGAGGACTTACTTGCCCCGGAGCGAATGAAATAAAAGATGCGAGAAGAACGTCGAGTTTTGCCGTCTTCGAGAGGAGGGCGTTCCCGAGCGCCGACGTTTCAGCCTCCTGGGAAATCTTAAAGCGCATTTTATTCGAGGCTCTTGCCTTCCTGGTCCGTGGGAGGCAAATACCTTGTCTACCTGTGAATAATTGAATAATCGATTTTTACTTTAGTTATGGCCCTATAACGTCCCTCGACATTGCCGTCCTCGGCAGAACGACAGCGGACAATTACAAAATCCTTAACCTTAAAAGATCCATCCTTGCCAGACCAGCAGGCTACCGAACCCCTAATATTTATACATTCGCCCGATATCGTGTTTTATCGATGCTCCCATCCCTCGTATATTTATAACTTGTATAAAAATTCCCCTTTCCTTTTCAGGTAAGCCATGATTTTTCATCTGGACTTTCTTTCGGGAGCCATTTCGCGTCGTAAGTATCATTACTTTTCTTTTTTTTCTTTTTTTTTCTTTTAATCATCTCACGCGAGCTCAATTATTAAAGTTATTATTGTCGTTGCTGTTGTTATTATTCGTAAGGCATGCCTCTCCCGCAGCGAGTTTCGGTATCTACGTTCGCATAAATATCCGTGCACCCACGAATCAATCAGGATAGAAAATCAACGCGTTTAAAAAAGAAATTTATACGTATTACGATTATAAATATCATCGGGGCGCAACAATCGGTAATATGCTTTGAGAGGGGATGCTTTAGCGCGACGTATTGTCGATAACGTATAACAATGTCGTCGGCCTATCATCGGCTCCGAATGAAGCACCTTAAAGCCCAGTGCCCAAATGAGCTTGAGAGCTCGCGGTAGCTTAATATAATACAATAATAACGCAATTTACTTAATGATATTAAGCCGAGGCTGTTTTCGCAACTTAGTCGAGACTTAATCGAATGGGAGGGGGTTATTGGGGATGAGGGGGGGGGATAAAATGGAGCGAAAATGTTCGGGGAGTGCTGGTATTGGTAGAGTTGGTATTGGGTCGGTGGATGGGGAGATGGACGAGAGAGGATGAAGGTCCGAAATTCCTTCGGAGGAGCGACGAGGAGCGAGAGGCTCTTACGCGAGTAAATTCCGTGATAGACAATGACGGGCTAGTTTTTTGAGTCTCGCGCTGGGGATGCTCGCGCAGGGGACTCGACACGGAAAAATTGATAAGCGCCGGGAGCGACGAGAGGAAAGGCGAATGAGAAAATAGTCTTTCATGCGGGAGAAATAGCATTTGCCCGGAGCACTCGATACATACTTTCCAATTTTCGAAATGACTGGCGTCTACGCTATTGATTGCACTTCGCTCCACTTACGACGAGTATTTACTCTCTTAGCCTTTCGCCTACTTTATTTTTTCTTCTTCTTTTTTCCTTTTAATTCGTTCGCTGCGCCTGTTCTCATACACGTTTTTCATTTTATCACTTTTATCATTCATTATCAGTGCCAAGCTTTTCGAGAAATAATTTTTTTCTCTCTCTACAATATCCCTCAACATCCCCTCGAAAGCCTCTACATCTCCCCTTATCCCTTATTCCCATATATATTTTACTAATAAATGCATAAGTAATCATTTATGTTTCATTTTCCTTACTTTCTTACACTCGTACGCTTTCATATTCATTTATTTATTTATTTATTTATTTATTTATTTTCCCTTTTCATTGGGCTCGGAATAATCAATATTCGAGTGATAATCCAAGTTAAATGAACTTTTTAAATCTGTACACTCGATGTACTATTTTTCTTCTTCTTCTTCTTCTTCTTCTTCTTTTCTTTTTTTTGTTTTTTTTTCCTTCGTACTATTTACGAAATGCGAAAAATATTCTATAGCTCCGTAGTAATACACCAACGTTCTAAAGCCGCATGATATTGTGCTCAGAAAGAAGTTTTTCAAAAAAATACACATGCTTTGCATATCAGAGATCGATAATTTGTTTCGTAAAAGAAAATAACAAAGAACGTCTAACCAAAGGAAAATATGTGTGTGTATAGATATATATATATATATATGTAAATATAGAAGGAAAATAGGTACCGATAGCAGGGAAATCTGTGGCTTTTCTACATCTACATATATAAACGAATTAGCTTATCCCCCGCGGAATTCCCGTAATAATTACTCATGAAAACAATGTTTATAGCTTGAAAGTTTATGAAATATTAAAGGGAGGATGGTATTTCCTGTACGATCAAGGCCTTTCATCCATCTGACCCCTTTACGTCATCCTCTTAAACCACTGTTTTTCCACCTCAGTCTTTTAGCTTTCATGTGAGCTTACGCGGAAAAGAGTTTTTTTTTAGGCAAATACTATGCGCCCGAGATTTCCACGGAATTTTCTTTTTCTCCGCTCGCTACACACTTCCGGCACAGGCTTCTTTTTTTCTCCGTTTTTTCTTCTTCCCTCTTTCAGTCTCAAGACCAAGATTTACGCAACACGGGATGAATTTATTTATTTATTTAAAAGAGACAAACAAACAAACGAACGAACCAACGAACCAACGAACGAACGAACGAACGAACGAACGAACGAACGAACATGCATTCATCCATTGGTCAGGGAGACTCTTTTAACAAAAGCCTTTTCATATTTCTTACGCGTTACCTCGGCGCCGTAAAGCCACGACAATAGCGATAAAACATTCGATATTCATTATATTTCTAATGACACGGTATTTCATTGTTTATTCCATTGTATCGGAAGGGGTTTATTTATCGTACATCAGGTCTGAGCTCTGAAATATTTAACGAATTTTATGATTATACGACCCGGCGGTGATTTTTCAACATTGCCGAGTAATCCAGGGCTGCTTTGTATTTTTACTTTTTTTTTTTTATTTTAAGCCTCGTATAAACAACCCCTGGCAAAGCTTATAAAATGTAGGGCGACGGTAGCGTAGAGAGAGAGAGAGAGAGAGAGAGAGAGAGAGAGAGAGAGAGAGAAAATGTAAATAAAATCTGAATTCGTGACGGTCGCTCGAATGATCTTGGCAATTGATAAATCGACTAATCCCTCGGCGCTTCTTGCATATTTTTACGAGCAGATTGACGTTTCTCTTCTGCCTGCGCAAGTACAATGTTTTAGGACAGAGAGACGGAAGCTTGCGAAAGGATTAAAAGTCGACTCGCTCTGTGTACACGAATACTTAAAGATCATTGGCTGGAAACAGAGTTTGGAATTGGAAATTTCCTTCTAATTGAGAATACGTAATGGCCGAAGCTACGTGACGGGAAGGAAAAATTCACGCGACGAGCTCTTCGGTAAATTACCTCACGTTACGTTATGTTGTCGAATGTACTTGGAAAACGGAAAGTTTTCCACGACTGACTGGGAAGTGATATACGCGACTCCGAATGAAAATCTTTATTTCCTCTATGATCTACGATCGATTCGTTTTATAATTTTCAGTCTTCTGTATCTTATCTATATATATGAATGAGGTGCAAGCATTTAGTTTTCGCGTTTATTATTTCAATTCTTCAATTAGATTATAATCTACGATATAAATTCATTATATTATGTATAGGAAAAGCCTTCAATTACCATTAATTTCTCGATTCCGGCTCGCCCCGCTTTATCGGAAAATTATTTATTATAATACCGTAGATTTAATCTCGTGTACTGTAATTCCAATGTAATTAATCGTCGTAATGAAAAGCGATTTAGGTAAATAAATAAGTTGTATTAATTATAAGAGGGCAGGGCCAATGTTATTTGAGATGCGGGAGGCGAGAGTCCGTGAGCTCGTAATTAAAATTTTTGATAATCCCTCATCCCGGGGAGCATTAAGCTTAACGCGATAACGTGAACTTTTACATTTTTATAGGCACAGATAGCAATGAACCGATCGAAGGGAGTTAAAATGATAAATAAAAAGGAGTTAAGAGAAGCCGAGTCGAGTAGGAGTCTGTTAACGAGATCATTAGCTGGTGGTTTGCGCTACTTTAATCATTGATCAATCGGAGAGATAAAAATGACGGATAAGAACAAGTCGAGTGGTAATCGGAGAGATGGAGAGTGAGAGAGTGAGTCAGAGAGAGAGAGAGAGAGATTGAGGGCATCTCGCGAGCGAATAGTGGCACTTTGATCATTTCGCCTCGCAGCCCCGGCACGATGAAAGCTCATTTTCAGTTCGTCGGAATCGCATTAAAGCACTTTGCCGTATTACCCGACTACGAAGTCACTTTACTTTAAATATAAAGTAACTTCGGAGCCGCCGCTACATTACCGACGGGCGCTCCTATTTTTCTCACGCGTAAAAGTCAACCGCAAATGCGCTCCCGAAAAAAGTTCTATTGCCAAGGATAGGCAAATTTTGTTACCACATTTTCTTTTTTTTTTTGTTTAGCGCGTACATGCTCCTACGCTCGTGCATTTCAGTCACTCAACAAGCGTAACGTCATATATATATATATATATCAAAGATCTCTTTGTGCCATTAGAGCACAGGGGATGGATAGGGAACCTCGTATAGTAAATAATGTAATTAATAGAAATAAATGAAAGTCGTGTGGTCTTGTTATTATGACCTTAGGTAGAAAAACATATAAAAGTCACTTCCACGTCTAAATGCGTGATTCGAGCAATGAAATTCCAATCTTGAAAAGTCAAAGGGACTCGTAAAGTATCTTTTTTTTCTTCCAAATATACGTGTAATTATCTACAATCAAGTGTAGGAATTTTTAATTTGCCCATTCTAACGATCGCCTTCGTGTTTTATACGAATCTTCCGTCGACAATGAAATTCATACCGCTTTTTATTAAATCTGAATTTTTCAGAATCATATATTAAGAAACAGCATATGTGCATGTATATGTATATATACATATATATATGTATGTATGACGATTTAGAATATAATGGAGGCATTATATTTATTTCATGAGTCTCGCTATTGAGAAATGAATTATTGAACAAAGGCTGAGCTTATGAAAAATGTAATTCACACGGAAAGGAGATGCTTTTAACGAAATCTGTTCTTATTTAATAAAAATTCTGATTTTCGTGGCTATTTCTTTTTAGTGATAAAAAATTTAAAGCTGAATCTCTCTAGATTTTAAAAAAAGGTTATATAAAAATACAGCCCCGGCGTCACACGTAAATCGAGTAATTCCAAGTACAGAATTATTTACCTTGTATACAACAACAACAACAACAACAACAACAACAACAACAACAAAAGCAGCGGCAGCAGCAGCAGTAGCAGTAGCAAAAATACTTCGTACGATTTAGATTGAAATTCGTGTACTCGTCTCGATTAAATTTCGGAGCCGAGAGCTGCCTTAATAGACCGTACTTTAGATCATTGGTTCAATTATCGGAATTAATAAGGAGTTTTAATAGATCGAGTCAAAGGAGTATTATTGGACGGAGACGAAGAGCGGATAAAGGGGCAAAGTAATTAGCGACTTGTGCGACGTTGTGATATCGGGAAAGTATCCGTCGAGCGAAATTACCGAATCAATTGCAATGCATGTAATTCAAAGAGGAGAAGGGATCGGCGGGGGAGGGGGGGTGTAAGAGGAGGAAGACGAAGAAAAGTATAATCGGAGGAGGACGCGGTGGCGGTACGGGGACGGATGGATGGATCGATTCGTTGGCTTTGAAACCGAGCCCGAGCCCGAGCCCGAGCCCGAGCCCGAAGCGGCGCCGATGCAGTCGCCGAGGGTCTACGGTTGAGGAGCAGCGGCGGGGAGGGGGAGCAGAAGTAAAGGGCGGCCAAAGTTATTCCGACCCTAGGCCACGGCGCTGAGATTGAAATGCGCCCCGCGGGTAAAACTGTTACGATGAGAAAGTAAGAGATCTCCCGGTCCCGGAGCCCCGCAGCTTCCTTCCCGGAATAAGCGGGGCTTAGCTAGGCGCCGGGGGGCGGGGGGAGAGGAGTTATTGGGGGTGTGGGGTGGAGTCGAGAGGAGGACGCGTAGGTGGGCGCGATGGGAAAAGTTTTGAGAGTAGATTAAGCGGGCCGATTGCGCGTATTGGAGATAATATTGAAGTCCATCGCTTGAACCAAGGGTTACTACTGACTACTCCTGGCGAGCTTACGGACGTCCCTTAGACGCGGAAGCTCGTTATATCGCGCGATCAGTAATCGCCTGACGAGCATGATGAAGGAAATACCGGTCGGCACTCCTTGCACCAAGTACCACCACCTGGCCGCAATATTATTTATCCAGCTTCCTTATCGAGCTCCCCCCCGACTTCCCGATACTTTATTATACAACATTTGCGCTCGACGCGTCTTTGCTTCCCTCCGACACATTTATTTGATAAATATTATAATTGAACACGACTACCTTTACTTACGGAATATTATTATTACGGTTCCTCTATACCTACACTCTACTCTTTGATACTCGTTGCGTTGCGTTACGTTACGTTACGTTACGTTACGTTACGTATATTCCCAGAGCAACAAATACTTTACCCGAGCATATTTCATTCGGTTTCGTAGGGATAAATTCATTACGGCATTTTCTTATTTTCCCGAATATTTTTCAACTGAACGCAGCGCGACAGACCTTTATTTATAATACGCTTTGCGATACTTAAATTCTCCTGGCGATATGAACGTCCTTTAAACGAATTCCCTACCTCCCTACCTTACCCATCCACCCGCCCCAATAACGTCGTTGTAACACTAAGCTTCAACCACCAACAACAACAACAACAACAACAACAACAACAACAACAACAACAATATCTCGTCACGATACGATAGTACTTACGCTTTTAATTTTATCCCGTTATTCGCCCGTAAATTATCTTTGGAATACCTTTCGAATGGAAATCGAGCAACTTTTACAATTACTTTATAATTCCATCAGAATACGCCTTGCTACTTATATACACGTGTACGTGTATAAATATTCATTTGGAACTTTTTCAATTACAAGCTCCTTACAATATCTCAAATACCTAATCCACTCGATTATGCGATACATGCATAATTAATGCGCATTAACGTAAGGATTAGCAGGAAGATTTTATGAATTACCGTCAAGCCAAGCGCAAAGGCCAAGTCTAAAAACCAATGTACTTATACTTTTTAATAACGAAAGTTTTACGCGTGCGTGGAGGCTTTGTATTATTTCAACAGTCGATAGTTGACGTGGAATGGAATAAAATGTTATACCTTAAACTGGAGCAAGTACACTCGCCGCGGTCTACTAAATTATGTATTTGCCTCTTTTGTTTGTTCTCCGTTCAAAAGAACGGATCCGCGAATTCCATTGACGTTTAAAACATTCAAATGGGCTTGATTAAAAGTTCGAGCCTCTTTGGCGATCGATCCCTCGGACCCGAAGCAACGCTAAATCGTACCTAATTGTAGAGAGAGAGAGAGAGAGCGAGCGAGCAGCATCCGAGCCTAGGAGAGAGCTTCGCGTAGGAATTAGGCGAGATAGGGATACTCGGACGTAAAAGTTATTGCCTTTCTTGAAATCAGTTGCTCCTTGCCAGTGAGAAGAGTATAAGGGCCGAGGAATTTCGATTTAAATTGCTTCGACGCCTACAATCGATCCGTTCGTCTCCGCGTGACCAAAACATCCGCTTCCGATTGCGAAAAATAGAGATAAGAAGCTTTAAGGGGGGGGGGCTGCTGCTAAATTAATGTTATTAGAATAATGCGCATACGCACATAATTTGATCTTACGAACGCATTGGAAGATCTTAATTATCTTGCCCTGCCTATTAATTACCTATTAACAACGAGAGCTTAGAGCACTGCCCTCTTTTACTTTGGCTGGCTTTTTGCACAGGCCCCCGACCTCGACCCCCGCACCACCACGCGTTTAGATCGACGCGACTTAACGAGCTCCGTCGCTCGGCATTCCAACGTTTTTCAATAGCTACGTAGAAATTAAGCCGGTCATGTATCTCCCAAAGCACATTCCATAAGATAAACAACTCGATGGACCGAGTAATTCGTCATTCCTTAACTAACCCGTATCTAATTGCCTACAATAAATGTGCCTTGCGCATCCTCTCAATACATTTTTATACGATAATTCCCCGCGCTCTCTCTCTCTCTCTCTCTCTCTCTCGCCCGGCCAACGAGCGGGACGAGGGTAAGTGGACCGTATGTTTTGGCATTGAATACAATTTGGTTTGAGTAAAAAAGAACGGTCTAACGTCTCTGTATACGTGTCGACTAAGAGGGATGCCGAGCTTCGCAGCAGCTCGACTCGTTACTTGATATAATATTCTTTTAATCGTCGCTATGTCCCCTTCGCAAGCCAGAAAGAAAGAAAGAATAGTCCGTCGTTTCTTTGCGCCTGTTAAAAAGAATCTTATTATTTGTGTGTCGAAGTTATAAAGGAGACTCGTAAGGTTATTGGGGGGGGGGGATAACATTCGCCTTACGAAAAGTCAAATTAGCAATTTAAATGGCAGTCGTCATTAGTGATAATCCCTGGTAATTACTTAGCTTCGCAGCACCGAACCCTTCCAACTTCCAGCCTTTATCACTTATACGTTCTAATGCTCCGCTGGACCAATGATTTATTTTATAAATCATTTACATAAAGCGATCGATTTATTTTATAAATCCAAGGGCGAATTTAGCTCTTTCGCGATATTAATAAACTTTCTCGATTGATCCGCGGACAAAATGTACGTTTTTGGAGTTTTTTTTTATTGTTTTTTGTTTTATTTCCCTGTACCACTCTGGTCTTTGCCGATTTTAAATCCGTAGCTTATTTGTATTATTGTGCATTCATTGTATAATGCTTTGAGACATTATCCGGACAATCGATCGAGTGACGGAGACGAAGCGTAGGGCTGTTTTAATTGTTGCCAATTTGGAAAAACGAAGGCAACTTCGTTCCGTCGCCACGGAAGCGCGAACTTCTTCACCGGATTTATCTTCAAGAACCGAGATGCGTCGTTAAATGTGCAAAGGCTTGTCGGCCATTGGTTATTCCCCCCCCCCTACAATACGCTAGTGGGACTCGAGTAGCGGAGAACCGGAGCCGCCTACCTGCTCGGCACTTACACCACTTACGTTTAAAAATATTATCCCCCATCTCGTGTAAATATCCTGGCCTCTATGGATGATATCCGAATAATAATAAAAATCCCGAGGGTCCTCGGGCTCTCGTTATTGGATCAAGGCGCCGTCGAATAGCCATCCGTCGCGCTCGAGCTGCGATCCACGCCCACGGATCCCTTAATCCTTGGAGTTCTTTATCCTTTGGCCGTCCTTATCCTTTAACGAGATATCATATTACATACGTACACGCGCATACGTTTGCGCGTGCGTTGTCTCCTAATTTCAATTGGAATAAGACTTTGCTGTTCGCTGTACTCGGCCATCCGGAGATCCGCCGAGAGTCGGCGTTCTTACAGAGAACGAGTCGCGCCGTCGCCAAGTACAACAGGAACGTATAGGTTATTGGGAGAGGGAGGAGAGAGGAGGGAAACGTCTGGGCTGCGAGAAGCCAGAAATGAACTTCTTGCCCAGAGTACGAGCACGTTGTGACGAAAATAAAAGCGAACGAGTTAAGGGGAATAAGTGGGAGTCGTGGCGAAGTTGGGCGGATGGGGGTAGGGGTCGGGGATGTAGAGAGACAGAGAGAGAGAGAGAGACATCGAGGCTTGAGAATTCTCCAGTGGCTCGGGAAAATATCGCGTTACCGCGCGTACGGTGAGCTCGGCCGACATCTTCTATGGATTGACTGGCGCTCGATCATTTTCAGCGGCGGTTCTCGCTCGAGTTTCAAAAAGTCGATACGAGCCCGAGCCGCGTATTCGGGCTGGCCTGCGCGACAGGCTCGCCGTTCGAATTACAGGTTCGGGCCGAGGACGAGGCTACGCACGCCAAGTGTTCCATGACGGTGAGAAAGCCCGAGCGAGCGAGCCATCCACCATTACGTAATGTTTATCCATCTTCTTGCTTCCGAACGTTCTTACAATCCAGTGATCGCGCGCGCGCGCGCGCCATCACGTACGACTATATGTATATTTATATTCGAGCGGCAGTATACCTCGAAGCCTCCGTGAAATTCTTAATATCCATCGTTGCACCTTAGACGGGCGGTAAACGTCACCGGTAATCGTTTTTAGGGAGAGGGTGTTGCGAAAAAGGACTCGGAGCCCCAGACCAAGGCCAATGCGAAACCTAATACGGCTAATACGGGGTTTCGGGGCGATGAAAGCCTTGAGCTGCTGCTGTGCATTATTCGGATCTTAATCATGCATCCACGTAGTGCGAATTGAACAGCCAGAAGCTAATGTTCGGTAAGGACATCGATCGCGGCTTCGATGCCGAGCGCAACCAAATTATCTTGTAATCGAATATTTACTCGCTCGACCCCAATAACCTTCGATTATTCGATCATTACTTTATCCGGCGCAGTACCTTGCTTACCCAGATTCGGTTAAGGATAAGCGAGGAGTATTTACCGCGATGCGTAAGGTCCGTGTATTGCGTGACAAAGGTATAAGGATAAATGATACGGGAGGTGAGAAATCGTCGTTAGTCGATGACCACGAGGCTTCTTCTGTCCTGTGCGAGTGAGAAAACGTTGCGTGTGGTTACACGGACGAGGAGTTGGCTCGAGATGTGAGAGGGTGGAGGTGGAGGTGGAGGTGGTGGTGGTGGAGGGGGTGTGTGTGGGTGTGTGTGCGAACGAGCAAGAGGATCGAGGATCGAGAAATGGCGATCGCGTAAACTCACTCAACCTGGGTGTGATGCTTGCCCGTAAATTGAAAAAGGGCCCTGGCGGTCATCACAACCTTTTTGAGTGAGCGAATGCGTTCGTCGGCAACAACGAGGACGCTTCCATTCGTCACGATAATCCGACATCTGGCCGCACAAGGAGCTCCAAGTATCCCCTGCCACTCCACGACCGCGTCGAATACAAATAATAAATACGCTCGATTGGGAGGGGCCGCTCGTACCTAGACCTATGTATTTCATTCGTTTGAGCCCGTCCTCTGCCGTCTCGTTGTCGTTCTCGTTGCAGAAAATAAAGACAATGTAAAATTCATATGCTATTTCTAGAAGGAGTTAAATCACTTTGTAATGAAGCGGAGCTCTCTTGATTTTTATTTAAACGTATGCGTCCTCGGACTTGAGATCCATCGACTCGCCTGACGAGCGTCGGAGGCGATCGTACGGTATTATCCTTAATAATTGACTTTCGTTAGTTGCGAAATTTTAATCGGCTTCTTTCATCCTGGGGGCGTGGAATTCGGAATAGATCAATAAAAGGACGGGGGCAAAGGACATCGAGGCCTGGATTGGATGCCCGTCTAGAAGAAGGTAAGGATTAGTCGGCGAGCTTAATCAGCTCGTCGGGAGATGCTGCTGATGACAGTGCGTTTGATTGAGGGAGAGGGTGAGATTGAGAGAGGAGGGTGAGAGAGAGAGAGAGAGTGGGAGGCCATGGACAGGAGGGACAGGAGGGAGGGGCAAATAAAATGGATATGCGGTAAATGTCCGTAACACGAAATGACGAGGATTTGGTTTTGGCAATAGGCGCGGGCCGTGATGAATTGGCTCGGTGCCAAGGAGCTCGGCTTACTCCCGAGATGAGCCAGGGCTGCCAATATCAGCGATTTAAGATTGCACACGACTTATGCGCGTGGCCGCGTCTTGGCACCGCGCGCTTTTACCTACCGGGCGGATATCCTTCCTCCCCGTCAACGAACCACGCTCGAATAGAGAAACAAAGAAAGAAAGAAAGAAAGAAAGAAAGAAAGAAAGTCCCCCCACCCCACCACCACCACACGACCAAACTCGATCCTGCGGATGCTGGATAACGAAAGCTTCCAGCCTTTATAATTGCGCGGTATTAATCGGCTTCCTGTCTCCTAATCCGTCCAATTTCACAGCCGAAAGAGTGAGCGTGGGGCGGATCATCGATGGTCCATTGGAATGGGAGGACAGGGCTCGGCTCCTCGACTCATACATAACTTGATTCGGTTAAATTATTCGTCGGCCCCCGAGATGAAAGCCCGAGTCTGCCTCCTCCGCGACTCTGCCTCCTCTGAAATAAAAACAAAAACAAAAAAAAACAAAAAAAAAACAAAAAAAAAAAAATAAACGTAGGTGAGCGTGTTTACACATGCTCTTCCTCGCGAGTGGCTGCGCAAACAAACGTCACCTTTTTCCTACCTCACCCTAGCCGCCCGTCTGCCGAGCCCCGACCTCACTTGGCTGCCCCGGTTAAGTTTCAGTCGGAGCTGCTGCGACGCAGCAAAGGCTAAGTTTGTCTCGCTTGCGCTGCCGCGGACGCGGAAACTCGCAAAGGCATAACCGGACCAGAATCAAAAACTCTTTTCCTCGTTCCCTTTCCGTCGCCTTTTTTTTTTTTTTCTCGAGAATCGGCCCCCTTCTAAACCGATAATATCCTTATAAATTCAATTCAAATCACAATAATACAAATTATTATTATTATTATTAATAACAACAACGACGACGACGACGACGACGACGACGACGGCAAGGCTCGTGTAATGGAAATTATCCAGGACGATTCGCTCCGTCGAATACAATAAAGTTTTAAACTCCCCGCTGATATAATAATATATCAGTTACGTCATTGTTGGGTAATTTAGTGGCGACGGGCTATAAGAAAATCATATTGTATACTTGGCGTCTGGTCCTTGGCGGAGACTACCTTATAATCTCTATGCGTGAAAGACGAAGTTTGGGGACTTGAGCTTCTCCTCGAGGATTCGCAAACTCAAGCTTCCTGGCTAACGCTTCTATTACTACCAACCAACCTAACCAACACTAATTATACCGAGGATAAACAAATAACACTCGCCCGTAACGTTAATTTCAACGGAACCATTGTTTTTTTTTTTTTTTGTTTTTTGTATCGAAGTCAGCGCTTACCGATAATCACTTCGGATATATTATGCGGACGATAGAGGGTGTATGTCATGATACACCGCGTCCGTGTAAAGAAAAAAACAGAAAAAAAGAAGAAAGTAAAAGGTAGAGTGTGAGTTTACTTTAAATTCAGTTCGCATGTTACGAGACCAGTTATCGTATGGGAACAGAGGGCGGCCATTCTCTCGCACGATTAAACATTCTTTATAGAATTCATATCATTGCTTTGTCCAAGTAAATATAAAACTCAACGCTCCCGTTTGCGCAATACCGTCGAACAATGATTGATTGAACGTCCGTAATTCGCCAGAACAATATTTCTCTACGCTTCCGAGCGATAATGAACGTCGTTCTTACCAAAAAATACTCTTAACGACGATACGCGCGAGCCTGAACGCACATGCGCGTAGTATTGGGGTTTAAAGTAAATGTTTCTCCTGGATTATTGTAAAAGTGTACTATAAAGTCCTCGTCCTTTTAATGTCTCAAAGTCCTCCACCCTCTCTCTCTCTCTCTCTCTCTCTCTCTCGAGCGCGGCAGTTGAAAGCTTTATTCCGTGGTGGAAAATGTTCTCGTATTAAAATACGAAATTTCAATAGAAATTTTGACTAATTCCGGTACACTTGGCATTTACGTGATCTATTTATGAAATGCTTGGTTAACGAAGGCCTCTTCAAATTATCGTGTTTTCTCGAGTCGACGCCCGAGTCCTTTAGCTCCGAAAGTACTACTTTGCGAGTAAATAAGCATTCGGGGCTCCCGAAGCGATACTCGTGCCTAGATGCGACAGGGACGTTCGAGCACTCCGATTGATTATTTTATTAATGTGCGCTGTACGTGTGCTCGCCTCGGACGTAAAGTATCGGAAATCTTCGGTTATTGGGCCCGCGCGATTCATACAAATGTTGGACAAGCGAGCGATAAGAGGCGATTGATTGACAATGGCGGAAGTTAAAAATCTAAAAATGACCGGATGGAACTAGGCCGGGGCAATAAAAATTCGCAATGTGTGCAATATCAAAGCGAAACGTTAATTAAAAGCACGCAGCGCGTTGCGTATTTTCACAGCTTCGAGAGAATCGAGCCAATCTAAGATGAAATGAACGACGTAACGGAAACGAGCAGCGGATCGTCTAATGAAACACTAATAATAATAACAACAACAATAATAATAATAATATAATAATATAATAATAAGTTAAAGAATGTAATAATTGTGAATGAATGGATGTGTGAGGGGCGGGGAGGAGCGGACGGGTATTTCGGTTGACCTTTTGCTGCCGTCGAGTCCCATGATGAAACGCGAGAGGAGGAAGAGGAAAACCAATAAAGTGACGAGGCTGCTACTCTTTTATCCTCGTGAGGGCTTTGACCCGCCCGACCACCTCCCGCCCCTCGGCTACATATTGTTTTCATGTCAATTCCTTAAACTCTCTATCTCTCTCTCTCTCTCTCTCTCTTCGCTTTTCATGGCGCTTTTCTTATCAGCAGCAGTCACCGCCTTTTCTCATTGCCCTGGTCTCTCATTCACGGCCTCCCCCACCCGCTGCCTGCCCACCTACCTACCTACCTACCAACCTACCTACCTACCTACCTACCTACCTACCTACCTACCTACCTACCTACCTACCACCCAAATTGGCTCGAGCTGTCTTTCCTTGCTGTCTTTTTCGCGCACCTCCAACCCCGACCGCCTGTGACGACGATTCAGGAGAAAGGACACCGAGAAAGGCTCCTTTATTTCCCTTCCGATTGTCTCTCGCCTAAAGACAAACTCTCGCCGTCAAAGCCCAAGATTTTCCGCGCTACTTACTTTTCCTTGATTCTCTTATCCAGAATTTATACCCGACAATCTCTATCCTTCCTATCTTCGAATGACACTAACCGCCTCTTCTCTCTCCCCCCTTCCCCTCCCTCCCGCCGTCCTTTATTCTTCCCTCTTATCCGTAAGAGGGGATCTCTTGCACTGGCCAGTTTTATTTATCCGACGCACCTCGATCCGCCGATCGAGCGCTCTTAAGCCCGACGAAAGGGGCTTCTCTATGCGAGGGCTCGCTCGGCTCTCCGAGAACAAGCAATCAAATCCGAAATCCAATCGGCGGATCAGGCTCGATCGACCGAGGATCGTTCGCCGGATACGCCCTCCCTCGTTTTCGCGCCTTCGACTCGCTTATCGCTCGCTGAAAATAATTAGAAACCCCGCCACGGCCCCGCGGGATCATATATTTCGCTAGGATTTTTCGTCACGCGGGACCAGATAAGCAATAGACTACTTGCCCACACATTACCGCTCTTCTGAATTTCCCAAGATCCCTAAGAGTCACGTGAGTTCGTAACTGATAAGAATATTTTGGGCCGTAAAACCGGCCCGATCCCTAGAAACGTAATATCCGAATATACAAGAAGATACAAGGCGTAGCGAGCTGTTGAGGATAAAGTATTGGATCGTATGGAAGGATGATTTAATTAGAAATAAAATTTATCAAGAAAGTAAGCTCTTTGGCTGCGGGGCCGTTCACCTATTAACGTGAATACGCGTACGCGCGCACATGCACGACATGATGCTGGCAAAGTTTCGACGTCGGGGCAAAAAGTAAAGGACGGGGGGCCGTAGATCAACATCTCCGAAGCGGGAGCTTTGAACTTGGACTCGGGAGCCCCATAAGGGAATTAGTTACTTAATTTTGCAAATGCAACAAATTTCCCTTGGCTTTGACGTGGAGGACGTGGGCGAGGGCGGGGGCGAGGACGGGCAGGGGGCACCGAGAAAAAGGGATTTACCCATCGGCGCCGGAATTCCGGAAAAACGATCTGCGTATATTTCCAGGGAACTTTATAACCTCCGGCAAATTCTTTATTTCCAGAGCCTGGGCTTCGATGTATTCGTAAATGGTATATAGTACCAGTATATAGTAGTGGTGGTGGTGGTGATGGCAGTAGACCGGGAGCCGCTGGCGTAGTCCCGCGAGCGTAATAAACAAAGTTGAGAGTTTCGGTTTATCTTTAGCTGCGCGCATTATTGTGCGAGAAAATTGGCCCGGCAGTTGTATATATACGTATAGCACGTATATATTAAAAAGTCATCGATTCGCATCGATTCCGTAAATATCGAATAGCGTTCCCGTTCACTCGGAGTGGCAGCCGAATGGATTTCGAGAGGAAGGCGTTGCGAGCTTCACGATCCTAGTGAAGCGTGACTACCGATAAAGCGCTACGATCGACGGCCTTGGGAAATCGGCCTAAAAAAAAGAACCTTGGGATATCGTTTGAATTTTTTTCTTCTTCTTTTTTTTTTTTTTTTTTTTTTTTTTTTTTTTATGTATTTATTTATACGCGTTGCGGCAGTGGGTCGCAAAAGAGGATCGACGCCTTTCAAATGAAAATGACACTTTCTGAGCTTAGACTTTGAGTTTGAGGAATAATTGCCTTATTATTATACCGATGAGAGGGGGGAAATAGACAGACGTTCGGGACTGGAGTCGAGTTCACTACTCGGCTACTACGCGGTTCCGAATAAAAATAATCCACCTTGAAAATTTATTAAAGCGTTGTTTGCCCAGCTTTATCCTCGCTTTATCTGCACTAAGATTTATTTATCGATGCTCGGCATTCACCCACCCCCCCCCTCCCTCCACCTCGGCAGCCCCCTACCGCTCCATACCGTTCTACCATCCGCTTTGAAGAACGATCGTATAAATAATGCGTGCTCTCCGCGTGCTTTTCGTTGCATTTTATTTACTTACTTTATGCCCACGAGGAGGATTTATAATTTATTTCTCCGAAAGCCGGCGAGCTGCTCGAGCACATGCCTTTCCAAAAATTTATCCTTCTATATTTGTGGGAGCGCGGCTCCGTAAACTCGGCGCTCCCCCCCTTCTTTATTCGCCGCCACAGTCAATTTTACATTCTTACACGACGTTATGACGATGATTATTTGACAAACCGTTTATTCACTCCCATCCACTCCCACCCACTACCCTCCCTCCCCCCCCCCAATTAACGGGCGTTAATTGCAATGAAGGATTTACTAAAGTACGGGTACAACCCACGGTTCCGAGTAATTTATTAAATTGATTTGTTTATTCGGGAGGCTTGGCACAGGTGCAAGTGCACCAATTACGTTATTAAGTAAGCTCGTAATATTATAAATATTAGATTTGGACGTATCGTTAATACGGATCGTTAAACAAAGGGATTTACTAGTTATTCGGTATACGCTCGCCTTAGCTATCGCTATATGGTTAATAGGCAAATATATTTTCGGCATTATCTGTGTATTAATTCGGGTGCGCTGCCCGTACAAGAGCCCCTATCCCCCCGCCCCCCCCCGCCCTCGTCGGCCCAACCCATCGCCGCCGTATCGCCGGCTCCCGTTTACTTATCCGCTAATAGATTTGCTCGGTTAGCATAAGCTAGGACTTAATCCACAACGGCTGGCAACCTTTCCATTACATTCTTCCCTACAAACGAAGTTATTTATTTAAAAACCGAATCGAGTGACTTCGAGTGAATACAATTGCTCGCCGCGATCCACTTTCCATCACAATTAATTATAAATAATACGAAGCCGCGGCTTTTAGGATAAGGGACAGAGAGAGAGAGAGAGAGAGAGAATCCTACGTATACTACGTAATATGGTTTAATGTTATCGTAGGAGTTATCGCGGAATGGCTCGTTTATGGAATTCTGCCATAATAGCGAGTAAAAGCCGGGTAAAATGGGGGGAGGGGAGAGCGTGTCTGGCAACAAGCGAAGACTCCAACGGATGAGATCGTGCCCGAGTGCGGGGCCGCTCGCGATAAGAGTTGACGAGCTCGGTTTTACGCGGCCGAGCTTTCTCTCTCTCTCTCTCTCTCTCTCTCCCCTCTCTCTTCTACTTTACTTAAATAACAGCAAAATATCCCTGGCTTTGGACCACACGCTCATATGTAGTCGGCGAGGGCTACCTCTCGAACCCTTCAAAAGACCTTCGTTATTCTTTTTTTTTTTTTTTTTTATATTTTTTGTTCCATTCCTTCTTCAATGCTCTTGTATAGGAAATCGGCTGACGATTCTCCTTCCTAAGAATTTCAAACAATAAGATGAGCGTCGGCAACGCCGGCGACAAAAATAATAACGACGCCGGTGGGAGTACGTTCGAGTTACGCAATGTCGGCCTTTATGTCTGATTTATTCCTACATTCGATTCAATTCGCGTCGATTGACCCGCGTTTAAGCTGTCGAGAGGCAAGCTTTACGAGTCCTTAAGGCTAATCCAACAAAATAAACGAAGACAACAACAACAACAACAACAACAACAATAAAAACCATAAAAAAACCAAGGGTATACATGCATTCGAAAGTATTGAGCTCAATAGAGGCTAATCATTTCTTGGTACAATTAAAGACGAACGCTCCCGAATAAACTGACGCTTAACCTTCGCAAGAGTTCCCTCGGAACGTAAATACTCCCCCAGACTCTGAATGTACTCGATAAAAAAGCAAATGCTCCCATTGTTTACTCGTTGACACTCGTCGAAAAAGCTCCGGGGCGGCATCCTCGCGAAAACTAAATCCCTTAAATATACGTATACGTATACGTATATATATATATATATATATAGATTTATAGGGCAAAGAAGGGCAAAGAAGGGCAGAGGCGAGCGCGCGAATTCCCGTAATACATTGAACGGCTGTGCTGGTGTAGGAATACGATGGCCGAGTAATCCATGATCTTATTTCACGCGTCTCAATTTTACGAACGCGTATTAATATGCATGACAAATATATATATATATATATATATAGAGAGAGAGAGAGAGAGAGAGATGCGCGAAAAATAATGGGAGGGGGTGAGGAAAGGTAGTTTTCGCGAAGCGGAGATAACGAATGAACGTCCTTGAGGACGAAAACCAAGAGCGGAATGAGTGGCTGCGCCGAGGAAAATTACGTCGAATAATAAGATAGGGGCGCGTGGGTATGCCGTGGGACGGGAGGAGGGATAGGGGGAGGGGCCGGTGAAGAGAAGCCGTCGAAAGAGAGCTAAGGAGAATGTGCCAAGTGGAGTCAAGTGGCATAGGCTCCGACGTGGCGCGCATCTGCTCTTCCGCGGTAAGGCAAAGCAGCGTCTTTGCCCCCATGTCGTATACTTCCCTTCGTTTCGTTTTATGTATTCACGTAGCGGAGCTCGAGAAGTCATCATCGAGTTAGCCGAGCGACGAACCGCGGCAGCTGTCCCCCCCCCCCCCCTCGCACCCTCGCACCCTCGCACCCTCGCCCTCTCGCCCATCTCTTACTACCACGGATCCGCGGCCTAATTGCCGAGCGCGAGCACCCTATACCGCCCCCTCGCCCCCTCCCCCCTCGACCCAGCCGCCGCTCAACTCGCCCGACGACGTCGCTTATGCCCTTTGATTGAAACGCGGATAAATAAACGTCCCTGCTCCTTCCACCCCAGCCCAGCCGCCTCTGCCCGCTGCCTCCTTACCCATCGTCAGTCGGCCGACAACTGCGTTTCTCTTAAAACCTTGAAGCTCGACTTGACGCGCAGAGGCTCGCTCGACCATTAAATCGACCGAATGACACTTATAAGGCCGAATTGGCCCCGCAGACATTCCTATCGCCGGCATTGAAAACAGCTCAGAATACCTTGAAATAGCTGAAAATTTTTTATTTCTCTCTTATCCGCCGACTCCGAGGACTTCGTCCACGTCGACGGCCTCCTTAAACCCGTTAAATTAATAATATCCAATTGTTATTGGGGTTATTTGTTTATTTATTTATTTATTTATTTATTTATTTATCGGCCCACCGGGTGGGTAGACCTTATTATTTATTTATTTATATTTAACATGGATTCCAAGGCGAGCTGTAAAAGCATTATTTAATTCAAATAGATGAAAATTCTAGATAATTTGGGTCACCGACTCTTTGCCTCGTCCAATCCTCCTCCACCCCCCCTCCCTCCGCCCTCCCTTACATCCAGTCAACTGAACAGTTTCCAATTCTATTTCATTTCCCATACCCTTTAAATATTTGCCAAACTTATTTTAAATTTTATTCCTCCTCGATGCCTCGACTACCGCATAAGATATTATTTTCCGATTCGATCCATAGTTTTCTCGGCTGCACTCGGGCCACGTTATACGCGGTGCTCCCGCATACAAATACCCATCGTTTCACAACGAATTCATCCATTCCGCGATCAAATCCCCTTGACTCAAGCTTCACGTAATACCGTCCTTTCCGTAATAATTTAATTTCTCGTCTTTTTTTCCCTTTTTTCCCGTCAATGCTTTATCCGGATTAACGGAACGTATTCAACGTAAGCAATACAGAGTCTTACGAGTACGCTAAGCAACTCAAATTGTAAATTAATACAACAACAACAACAACAACAACAACTAAATAACCTTTTAATAAACGAAGCTTTTTTTAACGATTTAGCTCAGAGTTCGGGAGTAGAAAAAATGTACTTTTTAAAATAAATCTAAACGTCCATGGCCATAAATTAGAAATCCAATGATCCAATTTATCTCTATATCTATTTTTATGTAGTTATTTTCCTCGTGTATGGACGTATACGTATATACGCGCGTGTACAACGTGTATCGGCCAAAGCCAGATAACTAAGAGGAACGAAAGAGAGAAAAAAATGTACACAAACTAAATTAATCTGGGAGAGAAGAAAGTATTTTACGTGATATATTTTCCTAAATTCTCGGACGCGCATCAGGCCTAAGTCACGTTACTTTAATTGTGTGCGTTCAATTAACGTATAACCGACACTTAAGAAACAGCAAATACGTAATTTTTATACATTGGAATTAAGTCTTTTTATTGCATGTATATTAGTAATTCGCGTTGGCAAGTATCGATTAATTCGTAATGTTGGTGTAGAGAATGTCTGGAATAGCCATTAGGAGAAGGCGTTACGGGAAGAGTATAAATTATGAAAGTAAATTGTACGTAATAATTCAAAGTTCAAAGTATTTGCCTCTAATGAAGACATTAATTGTCCCGACTGAATATTATCGCAAGTCGGTTGAGCCGAGCCGTCAAGAGTACTTTGAAAAGGAAGAGAGGCCGTAAGGCGTGGGGGCGCGAGGGGGCGGGGTGAGAGATAATTGGCAATATCGATCGATCGAAGTCGTACGGGTTCGTTTGCATCGATCGGCCGTCGAGTCGAGATATCGACGAATTGAGTTTAGCGAGTCCCGTCGTAAAGAGTTTACGCGGACGAGGGCTTAGCTCTCCTGCTAAAGAGGGACGACTGTCAATCAATAGACCGTAAGAAGCATCTGCTTCCGGTTGCGGGCTAGACGTACTAGAGGCAATCGAGCCTCTAGTCCTCTGAGCGTGGGAGGAGACAGACTGGACCCCAAGAGCCCAGAAAAGAGCCTTGCCACGCATCCAGGATACGTCGCGTGTCATTGACGAGTTATTACACCGGTCGTTTGGTGGACAATACAATGGGCCGAGAGCGAATTGCGGCTTTGGCCCTACAACCACGAGCGCAGATATATATATATATATATATAGAGAGAGAGAGAGAGAGAGGGAAGCGCTCGACATCATAGTCCGGGCTTTACTCTGCTTGTCACGAGACGCTTTTACAACTAATTACGACGACTTCTCGGCTTTTCCGTCGATCGGTCAGCGGTACGGGGGGGAGGAGGGGCGCTACGCACGCATACCCATAGCCGGCCACGCAAATACAACGAGAAACTCCCGGGCTCCCGTGGAAACGATGTTGTTAACATTGAGCGGGTGCTTAGGCCGCGTAATTAAAGTGACTGGCCTTGTTGCGGCGGCCCTTTGACATCTGCGTCCCGGCAAATATCTTTAACCGACAGATAACTATGTATCATCGCCCTAATTGCAGTTTCTCTTCTTCTTCATCTTCTTCATCATCTTCTTCTTCATCTACTTCTTCTTCCTCTTACTCTTCTTTCCCTTCATACAAAAATACGGGAAGATCAATTAGCCGTGAGAGTGCAACTCGCGAGTTTGTTTTTAATCCTGTATTCGTCACCATGACTACCACACACTCTCTCTCCGTAAAACCATAATTACTCTCGATCTGGACATCTTTTCTCTTTCGTTGTTTAATTCGCTTAAGAGGTAAGACGCGATGGGATCCAGTTCGCCCGGATGTGTTTCCATTGCAAGGAGATGCAAACTTATCCGATCAAATTGCCTTTTTCCCACAAGTTCTTCCTCCCGTTCTTACCGAGAGTCACAGGAAAGCCCCAGAATATATTATACACAGCCGCGAGGCCTTGTCAGCTATTGTTGTTGCTGCTGCTGCTGCTGCTGCTGTTGTTGTTGTTATTATTATTACAGGCCAGCTATAGGAAGTTTGGGGTAACGTGGGCCCTGACAAGTTTCACTCCCGAAATGTTCCCTAACTATTTACGATATTATAAATACTGCAGCTTAATCATCTGAGAAGCTCGTTGTCTCTCTCTCTCTCTCTCTCTCTCTCTCTCTCTCTTCACATACACACACACGCACACACACCTTTTGCGTTGTTAATCAATATCGTGGGGACATTGATTATTGTTATAGTTAGGAAAAATCGGGAAGACTAAGAGTTAGGGACTCGTAGTACGCTGTAAAATTACTCGGATAAGTTGATCGAGGAGCCGTAGCACGAGGTCGGAGCTTCCGCATACGGAGGGAGTGTCAGAGAAGAAGACAGTCACCCTCGGGCCACCGGCGGACACGTTCCCTCCCGCACTCGGCGGGGGCTCGTCTCAATTGCACTCGGTGGAACTCGAGGAGTCCGCGACTATCTCCCATCTCTTCCCCCCCCCCTTTCGTCTCGAGGCCTTCCTCTAGAGCACTAAGACCGCGAGCCTGCCAAGTTTTTGTCTGACGAGTCCACCAGATCCTCGTCCTTTCCATACCGGATGAGAAACTTTCATAGCTGCCTCCCTCCCTCTCAGAACCCACCACCACCATCTAGCTTTTTATTTTCTTCCTCGTACCCGCGTATGCATCGTTGTACCCACGTACCCACGTACCCACGTATACATCGATACCATCCCCGTTTGGCCAAAGACCGTCAAATCACACGATTCCTATTAATTTACCACTCAAATTCTCATTATTACAATATTGATAATCTCTCGTGCAGTGCTTTCTTAATTCAGTTCAATACGAAAGCCCAAGTTCGTGCATGTAAATGCAGATACTTGGACAAGCGATCCATTCCAAATCATCGATCTTCATCAAACCCAATCACTTTACGTCTCTGGAAGGTAAAAACACACTCGTACGCCTTGTTTAACGTGCGCGACGTTTAATCTCGTATTTTTGAAGCCGAAAACGTCGATGCCGAGTGGCAATCGATACTCGATATAAAGCTCCAAGATTTTAATATAAAGGTATAACTGAGGCATCGCTTTATAAACGTGCATTAGAGACCCGAGCAAGCGTGTATCGAGCTCCAAAATACCTATTCTAATGCAGGAGCTATTAAAATAGTAATGAAAAATTGCAATCGCTGTATAAGTGGCGTCGTATTGGGGATTCGTAGCCGAGCTCATGCTCAATAATCAACTAATACAAAAAAATATTTTATAATTCTCGTAGTTGATTTTAATGTACTTTTCGATGGCAAATACGTTAAAAGATAATTTTAACCTTTAACGTATAAAAATCAGCAACGAATTCTGACTGTAATGTATAAAATGACCGACTATAGTATCATAGCTAGGATCTAACGAATGCATGGTTAAACGGTCAGTTGAGCGATATACCGATAGAATATCTAATGTCAAATGATAAATGATATTTGCAATATGTTTGTGAAATCAATCATTTTCCCAAAGGCTTAATCTTTCGAAATCTAAGTCCTGAGAAATATATACTTTACTGTAATCCTCCTTTCGCCCTGAAGATTAATTATTATTATTATACTTCATTATCATCCATAATAGTCCGAACGTTATTTTCAAATTAACCTTTTTACCGAGAAATGAAATAACGGACTTAGTTGGTAAAAATAATTTTTCACTTTATGTTTCAGGTAAGACGAGTATTCGATTTTACTGCGATTAAGAGGGGCAAAGGGAGTATAGCACGGTTCAAACAGCACACACATATATATATATATATATATATTTCCGCATGGATTCTACTCATCTGAATCCGATAGTTTATATACTCGTCCGTTCTAATTAAAAATTACAATCGAGCAGAATGGTATGAATACGGGAGCTTTTACCGGAAGCTTTAACCATAAGCAGTTACGTGTCAATGAACGTAATGAAAATTATTTTATTTCCTTAATTTACGGAGGAACGAATGTTATTTATATTCAAGAAAACGTGTAATGAGTCGGTAGCCAAATATTCTACAATATTCTATAATCTGTGAAATATATATTGGCTAATATAATATACCTCGGCTATTAAATAATTGCGCCTGACGGCAGAATCGCATACGTAAAATTCTTCAATCTCGAATGCCTTTTATACAATGAAAAAGTAATTAATAACGACGGTATTATTAAATGTTCAGAAAATAATGTAAAATTACGATAATCCATTGACAGTGCAAAGGAGAGCGAATTTATTGAATTTATTTAATCCAAGTTTTATTTGCTCGAGAATCATATAAAAAATATCCCTCGAAAATACTTGTGAGCTAAATTTTTATTTCCACATTTCCGAGCCAAAGTTTAACTCTTTAGCATAAATATAGAAATAAGCTCGTGGGCAAACTTGTAATAATGCATGAAGTAAGGCGAGAAAAATCTCCGAGGAATTCATTCGATGTAACAGGTTCACGTCAAGTCTAAGTATTTTAATACGAAATTCAAACTCTAAGTCGTGGATTTTATTCATACCTTTAAAGGCGTGGCGTTGCGGGCCGTGGCGAGGGGTGAAGGGTGAGGGGGGAGCGGAGTAAAATCTCGGCAAATATCCGACAAGTACACGATTGAATTAAAAAACATTGATACTGTAATAAAGATCATGGGATTTGGGAATTTATATATACATATATATATTTGTATTCGTTCAAACTGCCGACTTTAATCATTTCTATAACGCCATAAAGTAATATCTGTTGGAATTTTTTAATTTTCAATTTTAATGCAGAATATGTAATGGATCGGGTGGAAGAACCGTAATGCAAGAAACAATGTTGAGCGTGTAAATGAATTGCGGTATCGGCGTATCGAGGGTATAAGGACTGATCGGACGTCCGAGTAATGAGAAAAAAATTCGCTCGGCTAAAAGGGAATGCAATAATAATTCCTTGAAAATGACAGGACCGGTGTGGGCGGAGGGCGCGGGGCGGGGAGGGGGAGCGAGGGAGATTAAATTGAAAGAGGCGAAGGAACGAGTAAAATAAAAGCAATGAGAGCGGGAGGAAATATTTGAGCTGAAAAGTTGGCCAAGGTTTTCTCCCGAGGGGATCGAGATTTCCACTAGCCAGTTCCGGCCCATCCGGTCCATCCGTAGCGCCCGGTATCCCCCGGCCAACCCCACCCCGCCACGCGCACCGACATTCCGCAGACGTTCCGAGTTCCCTAGACTCTTACCCGGAGCGTTTCACGCCCCGGCGAGTCCCAGCCCCGCAAGAACCCAACCCGATCCCCTGAATTTTCTTTTCCCACTCCTTAGCACCCCGGATTTCCGGAATTTCACTGACCCCACCCACCCCGCCCCATCTGCCCCCACAGCCCTTACGGGCAACCGCGCGAAGGGGTGGACATCTTCTACTCGTGAACGTCTTACTACCCGAGGCGGTGAAATCTGTAATAACGAGCTTATAACGAGCTTGGTCGACCTCCCCGAGCCCCGCCCCCGCCGCAATCTAAATCACCAGGAACGCTGCATTTTCCGTTGCATTGTTAAGGGGGCGGGGAGGGCAGTCGAGGTCTCGGCAGGTAGGTATTAGCCGTCCCCGTCTTATAATAATTCACCTGGCATTACGCTATTTAGCCAATGGCTGATTAAAATAAGCTGACGTAGCAGCGAATGGTACACACATCTGCTAACGAGCCTCCGCCATCCCCATCCGGCAGTGGTCTTATTCCGTCAATTATACCGTCAAAGGGCGTTACGCGTACGGCCAGGGCGTCAAACAAAAGCTCCATCCTTTATCGGCACACGAGTTGGTCGCTCATTAAAAAAACTTTTAACAATATATATATATATATATACATGTGATTAAAAAAAAGAAATAGAAAATCCGATGGAACCAAAGTTCCCTGCCGCCAACCCTCCCTCCATCCCCCCCTGCCCCCGTGCCCTTTACACATCACTGGACGAGTTTGCGGCTACGAGCTCGTGGTACCGATGCTCTTCCTCGGGGTTTCGCCCTCTCGACTTTACGTGCCCTTTCCGGATCGTCGGCCGCTTTGTTTGTCGGTCCGAACCTCCTCTACGTGGCCTGCCTCTCTTTGTTTTTATTAACTAGTATCCGAGTATCCGCAGCCTGGCTTACCCCTTGTAATTGCGAATCCCCCTCCCCTGGCCGTTTCACCCGTATGTATCATCGGTGCCGCGGTCTATTGTAAATAATTACCTTTATGCCGAGCCGTGGCAAGTCAAATTAACCATCAAAGCGCGCTTTTATCAGGTTTTTTCAACGGCAATCCACTGCGTGGGGAGAGAGAGAGAGAGAGTGAGAGTGAGAGTGAGAGAGTGAGAGAGTGAGAGGGTGAGAGGGTGAGAGGGTGAGAGGGAGGGAGTGCGCGCACAATTAGACATGGTTAACACGCGCTGCTGCAGCGCATTTACCGAATGCGCTCCTCCATCTCCCCATGCCGTATTTATAACCATCTTAAACACGAATCCGGCATGTGACCCTTAAGTGGTTCTGTCAGCACAAGTGCAACCACCGTTACTACGTTCTTTATGCTTCTCTGTCCCCTCCCTCGCGTTACGGCTCACTCACTAGCTCTTTTCATTTTTACACTAACGAATGGAGTCAGCGACCGCCTCGCCCTCCTGGATTACATTTTATGACCTTCCTTACAATTGTAATTAATATTACTTTCCCCTCTCCCTCTCTCTCTCTCTCTCTCTCTCTCTTTCCCACACGCCCATTTGGAACTTTGAAAGCATAACAGAGGCATTTAGAAAAGCAACGTTAATATTTACGGCTTCTCCGAAAATATGAATAACACCTCCCTATTGATAATCGCGTTCGCGCTGCCTCATGGATCACTTTCGTTTTTAAGTTATCGAACCCCTGACATAACGTAGAGTGAGTAAAACAGATTGAAAGAGTGTCTAAAAGAACAAAAATAAAAAAAAACAAAAAAAAGAAGCAAGAATGAAGTGCTGGTTCGTTTAGATAATAACATGCGCTTGTATTGAATGTGTCCAGCAATGCGTTGCCTGGAATAGAAATTTCCGTGAAGAGTTTAACTACGTAACTTAAGCAATTGCTATTATTGCGTTACGGCCGCGAATGTATTACAATGAAAAACTTTTCGTTAGTCAAGTAATTATTCGTAACTTTAGTACTTTGGAATACTTGGCGAGCGAGCGAGCGAGCGGGAGCTTTTCAAACAAAGCGGCTAATATATCGAGCTTCAAAATAATAAAAAAAAAAAAAAAAAAAAAAATACTGCGAGCAATTTAAGCAAGCAACGTTGGAGTTGGATATATTGGATGTATATTGGATAAGCCTTTCGTATTGCAACAAAGATGTACTTATTCGATCGCCAAGTTCTCTTTATTTAAACGAAGCATTAAAGTTAATATAAACGGCGGGGTGGCGGGTAGGAGAGGTATTGGAGTCCGCGGAGGAGTATTAATGATCACGGACGGACGAGAAGGGCGATACATTCGATCGAGCCGAGGTTGAATTTTGTCAGCGAGTTGGCCGAGCCGCTCTTTCGCAGCTCCCTCTATAATCCCGATTAACGGTCGTACGCATTGCAAACCGAACATTTACTCTGGGATATCCCATCGGCCGGTTATTACTTAACGATTATTGTCTTTAGATTTCATTGGGGATTCGTCGATACGCGTAAGATTGTCCGCGCGGATAAATGAATTTTTATATATATATATATATATTGTCGAGACCGATCGAAGCCGAATCCAAGCTCGTATTGCGTTTCCGTTTTTTCAACCCGACTTCATAACGATGTGTAATTAACAATACCCGGTATATTAATATAAAGGATTATAAATAAAAATGAAGAGTCATTGTTTGTTTGGCACCGGGTAACTTTAACAGCAATTACCAACGAATTTTACCAATTTCACGCTCTCGTCCGCCCCTCTTCCCGCCCCTGCGCAAATACCTTGCTTTGCATTTCGGGTAAACAACGTTTTCTTTTCGTTTTTTTCTACAAATACAAATCGGAAATGTCAAAAAGAAGAATTTCTATGCCATTCCGTAGGAACGTACGTGTACTTTGCCAGTGGCGGTCTATCCACTTCGCGTAATGCAATTACTACTCTCGACGCCTCTGTTTCTTTCGCCTCCTCGCTCCTGTCGCCATTTTTTTAAAGCCATAACGAGCGCTTCCAATACAAAAGGAAACGAAATTTTCAAACCAACTGGCTTAAGCTAATCTAATTACGATTTTTGTCTAATAAATCATTATTGTCAAGTATATGTCAAAGAGAGGGTTAGATGATCCGCGTGGGTATACGTATATCCGTAATAATCTAAGAACAATACGCTCTTGAAGTAGTAGACGTAAAGTACAGGTCGGACTGAGTCATCGGGAAGAGGAATTACATTTGCAATGATTTTTTTTTTTTATGGACATGAAATATTAATCGTAATGGCAATAGTAGGGAAAGAGAAAATGAATGAAAGAGAGGCATAATATAACGCGACGGAGGGGAAAAAAAATGGTGTCAAATAATTGATGATGGGACGGATGATTCGCAAGGTGATATCAGGGATAATCCAATTTACGGGGACCATAAATCAAGCTGGAGGACTAACGAGAGTAAAGGCCGAGCCGTCAGTCAGAAAGGATATAAAAGCCGGTATATTCGAATGGCTCGGAGTTCTCTGGAGGCGTAACGTCACCGAAATATCCCAAATATCCCGAGTATCCCGAATATCCGAAATATCCCGAATATGCCAAATCGCGGGAGAATAAAAGGGCTCGAATCGTACGGGAAACGCTCGATTAGACGTAATTGTTTATAAGTTAGTCCGGTCCGGCCATTGTCGTGACTGACAGGCTCGAGCTGCTAATAAAGTCATATCGGTAAGACTATTTTAGCGGCGTTTACCGCGTCCGTCGAGTGTCGGCCTCCAAGCTTTTACAAATCGATATTCGATTCGTTAATCCAGATTATAGATATTCCGTGACAGAAATTACCTACGAAATACCCGGAGATTCTAATTGCAATCCTGGCACTGCAAACGAATGCTGGCTGCGCTAGTCAATTACGGTTTAACGTAGAAAACAAAAGGAGTCGGCGTTATTTTTGTGGCGGGGGTGGGGTGGGGGTGGGGAAGCGATCGAAGGGATCGGCTTGATTAGAGTTAATGAATTTCAATCGAGAAGGGCAGAGTTAGTTGTCAAAGGAGCGAACTCGGACAATCGGCTGACTTGGGAAAGGATTGGGAAAGCTGCCGTAATGGTAAAAAAAAAAAAAAAAAAAAAAAAAAAGTAACAGAGCTTAGAGATGAGAGTCGGTGGAGTTCGCGAGGGCGAAGGGGGGGGGCCCTTTTTGCAATTATATTCATTAACGTTTGACGTTTGACGTTTGACGTTTGACGGGCTGAGCGTTAGAAATGTTTCCGTGAACGGCCGGTGGGACGACGGGTACGGGGATAAAAAGAGGACCGATCGGAGCCCAATCAGTGCTACGGAGCCAATTAAGCGCGGCAACGAGGAAGTTTGCTCATAACCCGGGTGCGGGGCTGGGGATGCCGGGGCATCGGAGGCACGAGGCCTCCGAGCCCGGGCTACGTGCGATCGCGCCAAATCCAATTTTCCATTTCTCGTCGCAAGCCGACGGAGGCCAAGAGGGCAATTACCCTAATTGACCCACGGGTGCGCTGCGGTACGGTCCCGTTGCCCACGTCGGCTTGCCCACCCCCGATATTCCGGCCAGGTTGCCATCTCCGCCCGGCTCACGGCCAACAGTCTCCTTTAAGTCTCAGACCGCGGCCGACCTTGGCTCTTCGAATACACTCTAATTTCCCGTTGAATTGAAAATTACCGTGGTATCGTTGGGCTTTATGACTCGGCCATAACGTCATAATCGTCACCGTATCCCTGACGATTCCACCTTCCGGATTATTCCGGATGGCAATCGGCCCTATTAGACTTTACCAACGCCCGCTCGAGCGTATAAAATCCTTGGACGAATCCCTAAGGACGTATTTACAATATCATTTCAACGTTTTATTCGTCGCCCCGCCATTATCTTACGTGCCTCTCAATATTTTATTTACCTTTTATTGCCATTGCTCTATAAGCATTCGCTACTTATTCTATTCCTCTTGCTCTTACTCTGCTTCTCGTCTTGACTCTAAGTTATGAGTACGCAGAGCTCGTAGAGGCTGCTTACACCTATTCCAGATCAGCGTAGCTCTCCGATTCACTGCAGTATTTATTTTTTACTAATAATATAAATATAAAAGTGGGGATCGGACATGGTATGTAATAATTATAAAAGCTAAATATATATATATTGTAGATAGATCTACAATAGGCCTGTAAGTGATGTAAAATTGAATAGAAAATATCCTTACGATAAACTTGGACGGTTGACTCGAGATCTCGCGTAATCTACGCTTCGTGTATCGTTGGTTATCGGACCCGCGAACTAACCCGCGAAGTAACCCGCGAAGTGGCCTCTGGCATGTCGAAAAAACGTCGAAGGAAGAGAGATCTAAATTGAGCGCTAACGCGAATCCATCGAGCGCAGATGTACGTAGGCAGAGCAACGAGATAAACTCCCTCGTGTACAAATATTGACCTAAATACGTTATCCTCGTCTGGCGCAAGCCCTGGGATTATTAATAACCCGATTTTCGTGGAGCAGCCACGAGCAGCCAGGGAAACCAGTCGCCGGATTCCCTCTTGCAACGAGCTCGCCTTCCAGACTTTCCAGCCGAAAGAAAACGATTATAGCTCGAGGGTGGCCCGCAGAACGTTAGAACGCCTCCTATTTCCGCAAACTGCATACAGACTCTAATACGAATTCGCATAATGGCTTGAGGCCGAAGAGGGGGCGACGGGGGCGAATCTCCCCGAGTCCTCGCTTGCGATTTTCGATTCCCGCAACCGCTCTGTTTTTTTTTTTTTTACTCTCTCTCTCTCTCTCTCTCTCTCTCTCTCTCTCTCTCTCTCTCTCTCTCTCCATTTTTATTACATTGTTATTCGCGCTCGGTTTTCCGTAGACCTCTCGTCCCGGAGGTGGGGCTCTCTTTTACGGCATCCGAAACTACTTGCCTCGGGGCGCCAACAACTTCGTCACTACCGACATTTATTTACCGGCCGTCCGTCCCTCCCTCCCCCCCCGGTGCTTTTTGCACACCTACGACCAAAGTACGAGGGCTTCTTTTATTTTTTAAAACGCTATTGTCCACCTCGATGGACACGAGCGAGCAAACAGTCCGCGTATATTGTCCGCTTAATGCCCTCTTCATAGACGGGCTGAAAGAACGAGTGGGATTTTTGTAAAAGAAAAGCAAAGAAAAGCAAAGAAAAGCAAAGAAAAGCAAAGAAAAGAAAAGAAAAGAGGAAGGGAAGAAGAAAAAAGTATCGTCGGTACGCAATATTAAGTGGAAACGTCGACGTTTTAATTGCTCTAATTACGCAGGCCAAATCCGGACTTGTAATTCTACGGTCCGACTCCACTTATCTGTTTAATTGCTTTAATTTATTATCGGGGCCGCATGGTTAAGCGACACTGTGAAAAGAAATTTATCGCCAGCCTTTGGAATGATTAAGCCGCTTCGGATAAGATCGTTCAGAGCGCGGCCTCGAGCCCCAACATCTACTTTTGTTATATAAACTTAGTCTTTACATATTTGTTTTTTTTTTTTTTTTGTTCTTTTTTATTGAGTTTATTGAAATGCGTATTGTCAGACGCTCGTTCGGTCCAAGGGTTTTCGTTATTTCGCACTTGGTCTCACTTTCTCACGACAAGCGAGCAAAAACAAAACGAACGAGAACGACGAGCTCTCTTCCCCTCCTCATCCTCCCCCGCCCGAATCACTCGAGAGCTTGACGATAAGGTATTGGATCCGTACGAACTCACCTCTGGCAAAAATAGAAAAATTTTGCACTTTAATTGTTCCCGTCGATTTTAATGCTCACGAGCAGTTTCTTTTTTTTTTTTTTTTTTTTTTCTCTTGTTTTACGAATATTTACGAACGATAGGCTCGTGTCTTTATTTTAACACATACTTTATTTTCTACCTAAAGGGATTACATTACGACAATATAGATATTAAATTAAATTTTCGTTTTTACAATAGCTTTATTAACGTAATACATAAGGAAAGAGCATGGCATTTGCAAGCATATAAGTAAAAAGTGTCGATGTTTGTAATTTTTATTGGGGGGAGGGTGGTGAAGGGGTGAAGGGGTGAAGAAGAATGAAAAAAAGAAAAAAGGAGCTGATAACTGGGTAACGTTACTCAGCGCATTCCAAAGCTTGAGATAAAAAGATTTTTATGTCACGTGTAATATCGTTGGTTCTCGTAAGGATCGCTCGGCTAATAAAATCGTAAAAAAGTTCGCTTGCAAGTGCGCAAGTTGCGGGGAGGCTTCGTTTCGGAAATTCGAGCCGATGTGCCAGTCGAAAGGTCGGAGTCGAAAAAAATAGGAAAAGCTTTTATTCCAGAATTCATATACTTCGCATGATTTATAATTGGAACGTAATTACGTGAAAATAAAAAAGAATATCTGGTTTTTCGTTATTATGCATATAAAACTAACGCGCGCGCGCGCAGACGCTTACGCGCGCACGCCCACAAACACATATTTATATGTATATGTATTTTCTATTATTAAAGGTTTTATAATTTTAAAAAGTTTTAAAAGCTTAAACAACAGCTGAAATTTATAAAACAAAGTTTTGTGACATAAAAAATGTTTTAAATCTCGAAAACTCGTTGAATATTTCAGCCGCGATAATAATAATGATAAAACAAAAAAAATCTATATATATATATATATATAAAGAGAAGAAAAAAAGAATCAATACTTATGGTAGAATTTCAGCCCTTTTTTCCCACGTAAATACGTAAAAGAGTCTCCATTAATTTCGACGGTCACTTTAGATATTCGTGCCACTCTATGGAAATAATCGATGCAAAGCACGAGTGCATATAAATAATTCGAAACTATTATGGAAATCTAAAAATGAGTAGTTTCGCTTGAGTCGAGCTCCGGGGAGGGGGCGCGGGGGGTGGGCGCATTAAAAATGTATCAAGACACGCATTCGGTAGACGGGCGCAAGATGGGCCGTTAAGTAAAGTGGGTGAATTTATGTCCAGGCGAAAAGCTCATTGAAAATCATGGAAGCTCGCGATCCAAGAGATTAGAGGTGAAGAATGTGTTTTTCGCAAGCGTTGTAATTCCGCGGATAAACCGCTGATAAATCGACAAAGAGATCGATAAGGCCGCTCTCTCCCTGTATAGTCGCCCGCTCCCAACCGACCAAGTACATCGGGCCCAGCTCATGGCCCGAGCCTACTTCAGGAGTTCAATAGTCGGATCGAAAAACACGGGACGTGACGAATAGCTGTGGATCGAGCATTTTTCACTGCCGCTCCCTCCCCACCCCCCGCCATCCCCGAGCCCTTATAAGTATTCATTTGCTTGAACGTGAATACGTATATTAGTAAGCTTCGAGCGCGGCACTCCACTGCTCTGGCCAGAGCTTCCCTTGGTGAAATTGAAAAGGGCACTGACGATACTACTCTAATGTCGGCCTCGTGGTCTTCTGGAAATATATATATATATACATACATATATTCTCCGCGGCTCGGTCAGGTATTATTGATGATTGAGCGGCTGAAATGTGGCGACCAGCGGAGTCTCGCCGACTCGGCCGAGCGAGATGGATCATCCAAAGTCTAATGCAAGTGGCTCGCGAATTTTAATGTGAACAAAACAAAAAAAAAAAAAAAAAAAACAAAAAAAGGAGAAGAAAACGAAGCGCATGTTTTATTGCTTGCGAAATATCCGTTTGGGTATCGGGTAGGCGTGTTGTTGTGTACGTGTGAGCTCGTGAATACGCGAAAGCAGGGAGTTATTAAGCTTGATGAAAGTTTTAGAAGAGTCCGGCGTTAGCTCGCATAATGCCACGCTTTTATCTGAATTAGAGGGGCGAGGGGGAAAAAAATACGTACATACATATATATATATATATATATATGAAACACGTGCCGTTGTATTAAAAGTTCTCTGTGCGGCCGAAAGAGAAAAGAAAAAGAGGGCTTTTCAGAACTGCTTAATTTTCGAAAATGACGTCGGAGAAACGGCGGAGGATCCAGGGGCTCGTGTCCCGATCCACGGACCGTAATTTCATACAATCACCGCCGAGTGTATGAATATTTCTCAAAATACGCGCGCACGTGTCGTTGGAATATTCTTTTTTTTTTTTTTTTTTTTTTTTTTTTTCAAAAATTCGTTGGCTCCAAAGCCAGCTCCGCGGCCCGGCGGCCCGTCCATGTCCATCGTTAGCCTCGTCAGCGGTGGCCAATCGTTCCACCGAGGAGGAGGGAGCGCGTTTAAACGCTTGGCCCGAGGCCAGTTGCGGGCCGAGTCTCTATCGGGCCAGTTATATCCGGCGGACTTTAACGGGGCTTTAATCTTCGTTGAATGCCGACCCGATGTATAATATAATGTAATATAAATTCTCGCGAACGATAATAGATAAATCGAGGACGGCCAAGCTAATACGCGTTTCCGTGGAATTTACCGTCACGTCGAACAGGTCTACTACAACTTTTGACTGGTTAAAAAACGTCCTCCCGGCCAATTTCACCAAATGGCTCTCTCTCTCTCTCTCTCTCTCTCACTCACGCAGACTGGTTGACTCGCAGGTAGTGGGAAAGAGGCCTCCCCTCCTCGTTGCCAACGATCGATCCCGCTCTAGCGTCCCTATCGATAATAGATGAGGGGCTAACTCTGGATCGGCTAAAAGCGTTCGTGGCCGCCCCTTAACCGCGTCAGTATAGCAGAATTTTCATTGCAGACTTATTTCAATGCGATCCTTAAGCCAAGCCTCTCGCCGATTTTTACATGGCGATCGAAGCGGTTCCTAAGAACCTATTGCCCCTTGCCTGGCCTGCTCGCGCTGGAATTTCACTGCCCCAAAAAAAAAAAACAGAAGCTCAGGAGCTTTAGTTTATACCGCAATAAATCGCAATACATTGCTCGAATGATGTATTTACACGTACGCGCACAATACATATTTACGTTCGTAAACACCGGAGATATTGAAACTGTTTGAGAGCTCTTAGTTGCTTACTTGGCGATAAACGGGACGCTCACGTACACGGACGTGCCCGTTTGAAGAAATTATTTGCAAAATATCATTGCATTCGCGCGTAATGCTTTGATTAATGTTCTTAGACGTCCAGTTGAAGTTAACGTTACGAACTCCCTGATAAGTCACATCGATTCACGGACTTTTCAATCCTCGGCGCTTTCATCGTAAACGATTCGTGCTTCTCCTCGCCAATTATACGCATACGCACATTGCAATACACACGCGTTGTAATTAATCCCTGAAATGGTAAAAAAAAAAAACACCCGTTCGTCTATGCGTAATATTGGACACGTACGAGTAGTTAGAAGCGGCAAGTACATTTGTAGATAAAATTAATGCAAAAAAAGGAAAAGGTAAAGGAAAAAAATACAGGTTGAGGATAATTTACTCGCGACGCGCGCACATAAACGGCGCACGCTGTCGATCCTATAAATACCACGATGATTAGATAATAATAATAATAACATAATAAGCCCATCTAGTCTAAATGAAAAGAGCATAAATCGCTCGTATAATTAACGTATGCTAATACCCAAGAAATTTAATTATGAATAATTAAAAACACTTTTACGTTGACGTAACTTTTAATAATACAAGCTACGAAGATATATTTAAAAAAAAAGAAAAAAGAAAAAAGAAAAAAAATGTGTTTCAAGCTCTTCCAGTTGAAAGTTCCGAGGTTAGTTTTAACTTTTGAGCTCTTAAACATGCAAATACAACATTGTATAAAAGAATATTTGCATAACTTGGAATAATACTTGTCATATTTTGTATACGGAACATCACCGAGAAAACCACTGTGGATATAATACGAACGTCCGAGTAAATGTAATAATACTTTCATCGTAAATACTTGTAATCATACGAAATTAAAAATTTAAATTATTATTTCATTTTTTTTTTTTTTTTTTTTTCATGAATTTCTGAATATTATAATTATCCCCTTTGAAAAGAAAAGCGGGGAGGGGAGAGGATGGGCGAATTTAAAATATTCTAACAAATGTCGAGTAATGTCAATTATATAATGAAATTTATATTATGATTAATTAATTAGAGTTAGAGTGCCCATTAAAATATTTACCTACACGTAGCCATAACTTTCTTCTCTACTTCTTGATAGTGGAAGTCAGCTACACGCGTATACACACGTGTGTGTAGGGATACTTTGTATCCCTTAAATTTCTTTGTCCCGTTATCGTCGCGTCGCGTCTCTCTCTCTCTCTCTCTCACTCTCTCGGTCTCGTGCACGGCCCCGCGTTAAAAAACGACACCCAAGGATGTCACAAGGATTTATATAAAAGTCCGGCTCGTGATCTTCGCGGCTCCTCTAAAGCGCCTTGAGCCTTAAAATCCAAACACGTTCACTTGTCATTCTTGGCTCACGGAAAATTTTATTCACATATCCGGCCCCAATAACCCCATATATCGGGGACGGCATATTATTAATTTTTTGGTCCCGAAAATCACCGAAAAGAAACGTCCCTCCCCGCCGTATACTTTCCCAAGCGCTTACGCGTCCGGCGATCATTAAATCTTTTATTTCGTGAATTACGATCGTCCTCCGCTCTCTAATTAACTCATTATATTTATGCTGCGTGGACAGTATGTGCTTTTAGTGGAAAATTAGATGAAACGGGGTTAACTCTTTGCCCGAAATATGATATTAAACGCAATAGATATACGCAAGGGGAATTCGTAAGCCCAATGACGTTATTTAAGTTCAATATTATTAATTCGATTAGGCGATTCGCTCGAACGATAACAAGACTTTTCAACGTAATTAACTTTAATCAGCCGACGAGATTTCGCAATTGCTTTATTCTACCATTTGTATTAATTTTTTCGGGCTTTTCGTTATGGAACAACAGTGACGCTTTCGGCATTTTATCCTCGATTAAAGTTCACTTACTTTGTAACGACATTTCGAGAGCTTGCTTTATCTTCTCTCTCTCTCTCTCTCTCACTCACTCATATTTCACAGCTATTATGCTTGAGGCGCCATGTCAATAGATAAATTCTAAAATCGCTGGATTATATTAATCTCTCGATCGCTCCTTTTTCTTTAACCTTCGTTTACTTCTACATTTTTCACCAAAACTTACAAATACCATTCACTTTAGTATTAAATTTGTAAAAGGATAAAAAAAAAAAAAAAAGAAAAGAAAAGAAAAAAAGGAAAAGAAAAAAAACTTACCAATTCGTATAGTTTTGCGCCTCGAAGCTCTTTTCGTCTACTGGGAAAACAGTCGTATATTTTCACGATAATAAAATTACAATTTTAAAATGCGACTCTATTCACGAAAGAGAAAAGGAAAAAAACCATTCTTTCTCATTATTTTGAATTGATATGTAAAGAACGTATGCATAAACATCAGCTACGTTTATTATTCTAAGCTTGTCCGTGTATTTTAACGAATACCCCACTTATTCGTTTAATCGTAAAATAATTTATATATGTGTGTGTACGTGCGAAGCGTAAGTGACTTTGGCAAACATTAGCCAGTTGAACGCAATATATTTACATACTTCTATCAATGGCAGTATGTGTATGTATGTACATACACGTTTTCCGATCTTTCTATACGTAATGAAAAGCTTAGCCATCGAGTATTTTACATGCATTTTATTATGTAAATTATTCAACCCACTGAATACATTATACGTTGGGATTAATTTGTTATTTAGAGAGAGAGAGAGAGAGAGAGAGAGAGAGAAATTGTTTGTTAATATCGGCAAATGAAATTAATGTACATGATAAGGAAACGTAGTTTAATACTCAAAGCGTTGTATGTAAAATTTGTAACGTAGTTAATTGGGCTTGAAATTCTATTGGTAAATTGGATAAAAATCGCTGGCGTTAGACAGATGTTGGACGTGGATTCGCTTAGACATTGATTTCGTGGATCGGCAATGTATTGACGACGGGTACCGCGTGCTCGTATCGATTCGTCAAGCGATTCTTCGGTGATGGTCGATTAGGAGGAGGGGGAATAGTCGCGCGGTGATGTAATAAAATTATTATTCCAAAGAATCGGGTGAACGAAAGGTTGACGTAAAAAGCGCATTGATCGAAGCCAATAGCGACTCGGTAATAACGCGGCAGGTGCATACCGCATTTTCGTAAGTCGTCGTCGTCGTCGTCGTCGTCGTCGTCGTCGTTGTCCCTTGGCGTCGTCCGATAGCCCTGCACGTAATAAACGAAAACTCGATCCCGAGAGATAGTCGGCCTCCTGTATCGATCGGAGCTCCGAAAACGTGAGCGTTTACGAGTATTAGCTTCGTAGAGGCTCGAAGAGGGCAAGAGCCCAACAATGCCTTCACCGGGGAATCGCACTCGCTTCTTCTCCAAGTACCGAAATAACTGCCAAAAAGATTTCCTCGTCCCCGAGGAGGAGGAGGAGGAGGAGGAGGAGGAGGAGGAGGTGGAGGTGGAGGCTCCGATTCTTCCTGACCAACGAGGACTGACCGGGGCGCACTTGTAAATCAGCCCCCCCTACCCCCCTCCGGGCGAATAATTAACTCGGGCCAGGGAATTTCATTAGGCGAGAATGAGTAACGCCGAGACGGAGTAACTTTCTCGCGAGATCTCCTCTCAGGACTATGGTATCAGCGACGATATTTTTACCGCCACCCCTCCCCTCCCTCAATCGCTGTGCATGCGGCTACGTAACGTACGTAGCTCGGCTTGGCTTGGCTTCGCTTGGCTTGACTTGGCTTGGCTTGGCTTGGCTTGGCTTGGCTTGGCTTGGCAGCCAAACGTAGGCCAATGCGTCATGTCGCATCGTTCGAGGAGGCCAGACGCAACTACGCCCTCTTATTCTTTATACCACCCGGATCGATCCTCCTTTATTCCTCAAGTACCTCAATGGAGCACTTTTTCGGCCGCCGACTCACTAGCTGTTTTTTTTTTTTTTTTATCACTCTCAACGGATCGCACGAAAACGGACGACTGACACCCCCACCCCGCCATTTTTGTTTTATCGAGCTCCGTTCCGAGGCCGTATTACCCTCGCTATTTTAACGGATTATGGCTCTTTAATATCCTCGCTACTCCCGGAGCTGCGTAGATCATCCGTTTATCTCGATCGATCGATTTCTTTGGTCCGCCTACACCGATTGCCCGTCAAAATTACAAGTAATACAATACGATTCGTATTCTATGGCTTTTTCCTCTCTCTCTCCTATCTCACTGATTACCGCAAGAAGGCAACTTTTCTCCTGCGCTCGATAATAAAGTTCAATTACATTCGTTATAATTGAAACGGAAATAAATATACCAAGATCTTCATTTATAAAGCTATAAGCCCATTCTTATTCCCGCTCTTTCTCTCTGTCTAATTAAATAGTAAATAACTTTCGAAAAAAGGAAGAAATTAATAAAATCCATCGTAGAAATCGGTCATACGTACAGAATTGGATTAAAAGTTTTAATCAAAAAAAGAAAAGAAGAATTTATCAGTCCCGAATGTATTATTATATCATTATTCTTATTAATTGTTTGTCTGATTTTCAATTAAAGTCTTCTTTATAAGGAGCTTAATAAGGATTTTTGTCGTCCAGTTTTTTTTTTCTTATCCCTTTTTTTTCCATTCTTGTTTTTTTTTTTTTTTTTTTTATTTTGCGGTAAAGAGGGTTTTGTTTTGTATCTTTCGCAGTAAAACTTTGTAAAACAATTTCTTTCTTAAGCTCGGTGTACATTCCCCTTGTTTTTCACGTCCCGTTTTACTTGAATTCCCCCTGTCCCACTTCCGCCGAGTTAGTTTTCCCCATATCTTTTACTTTCCCTTAACATTTCCCGGATTTTTCATTTCGATCACTGAAACTTTCCATCCATGCCGCTCATAAAAATAAAAGCTCGCGGACGTAATGTAATTTAAAGGGATAATTCCCGACGATTCAGATGCTCTCCGAGCATTGGAACACGGTTATTTACATTGGATTGTTCAATAGATCGATAGGGTTTTATTAGAAATATTCTCCCTGGGAAATTCTATAAATCGATGAAGCGACGGTAAGTAACAGGAGTCCCTCGCACCTGAAAATTCAATAATACTAACTGTTTTCGATTGGACGTGCAACGGAATATCGAACAACGCGGATGTATTTCAACGAGGACATTTTTGCCTTTACTTTGTCTTGCGTTAGCAGCAAAGACATTGTCAATCGACGTTAAAGATTAAACTAACGAGTACATTGCTTATCACGCGAACGATAATAATCGAGGGCGAATTTTAATTAATTCCACTGCCAAAGTCTATATTTACGAGGATGTACACAATATCTTTGACAGTTTATCTTATTTCATTTGCATAAAGAAGGAATTCATGGAGCGTCCGTAAAATTTGTGATTTAGGAATATCATTAGGAATGGCATTACTCTAAGGATAGGGTCGTTGGGGTTCAATGCGAGATAAAGCATTGAAAAGACATTGAGTATCCATCATGAAATGCGGTTTAATGGCGGAGGCGGCGGCGGCGGCGGCGGCGTCCGTTCAAAAATCGTCCAAAGAAAAAAATGGGAGGCAAAGCGTATAAGCTCGCCTTTTTTTTACAGTTTCGTTACAACGAGAGTCGTAAAGTTCATCGAATAGAGAGAAAAACAAAGGGGAAATAAGTACACGTTGCCGGTACCTACGAGCTTCGAAAAAAAAAAAAAAAAACGAATAATAGCGTGTTTTCGATTCCTCTACGGCCCTCTATGATTTTCGTTTTGTCGTTGTTTTTGTCGTTGTTTTTGTCGTTGTTCTTGTCGTTGTTCTTGTTTTGGCCAGTGTCGATTGGCCAGTTAAGCTACCAATTATCGAAAGAAAATGTATTCGACTGCGAGAAGGGAGGAAATAGAGCCCGATACTTTAGCTGCTCGTAATCAAGATATTGGCGACAATAATTAATCGTTGCGCCGTAATAGAATAATGAGAATAAGGAGGGTTCGAGGATGAAGCAGCGAACCAAGCTATCCAGGGCAATTGCACGGTCACGGGTCGAGGAAAAGCGCGCGAACGTGTGGAAGAGCATCCGTTCTGGAACATTAATACGAACGGGAGGGACACCGACAGGGCAGTAAAGTACCTCGAGGACTCGTGGAAAATCGTGAAAACCATCGAACGAGAATAGCCCCTTCGGAGATATCGGCAGAGAAGCTCCTGGAGAAGCTGCTTGCTAGCAGTAGAAATTGCGCGCCATTTATATCGACTGACCCCCCGGCAATACGCGAACGTGTACGATTTTCCGACTCTACGTTGGTTCCCTCGTAAAGCCGACCTCCGGAGTCGTACAAGAATCCGAGATACAGTCTGGCCGAAAAAAAATCTCCTGCTGCCGAGAGTCCCTGCGCCGCCTTAGCAGACAAAGGATCAGCTTTTTATCAGCCTCTAGCTCTACCAGGTCGCCGACATTCTCCATATTTTTCCGGGATTGATTCTTATCGAAGGACTAACGAGTGGGAATAACGAGGGAACTTATTAAATATTTGCCTTCCCATCCCCCCCACCACCACCACCAACCCCCTTTAACTCCTTTATTACGTCGTCCCGAAACTTTTTAATCCCTTCCCATTTTTTAAAGCTCCATTTGGTATATCGGGCGTAAAATTATTAAGCCCCAATAACCTTATGGGCTGCTTATCCTTATCTTGAATGTAAGAGTTAAAATCACTTTGCGAACAAAGCGAGGATCGTAGCATCGCGTATACGGCTGTTCCCAACTACATTATCGGTCCGAGTTGGCAAGCAAGAGCCCTTATCCTCTTTCCCCCCTCACCCCCTCACCCCTCCCCATATCTTTATACTTTTAGGACAATAATCTCCTCGGCATAAATTCCCTTAATACTTTCAATTCCGAGGACACTCGTGGACTCGTGGTGAGAAAAAAAGGTGCTGGAAAGAAGTACGAATTTCCCGTTTTCTCGGCCACGTCGTCTCCCACGTATCATCGTATTATCGCGGATTATCCGGTATTTTCCATGGAGCTTCGGCTCGCTGGATACCGCGATCTGACCCTTACTATCCTCGAGGAGCCGCAGGGGAAAGGGGGAAAAATCGACCTACTCGTACGTACTTGGATGGCCCCGTTTTCCCTACCTACATCTACGGGATCTCGTTTTAACTTGGGGCAACGGTCGCAAACGGCTTTGATATATCGAAATTGGCTAGCCCGAGAAGCCTCCACCTGCATACCTTTCCCTACGAACTACAGTTTCCCTACTTTTACAGCCCTTAGCCCTTAGAGAATGAGATTCGCATTTAATTCGCTAATCTACAAAGACGGCGCTCGAGGAGAGGAAAAGAAAAACTACCAAATAGCCAATAAATTCTTATGCATATCGACATGTGACGACTCATAACCTATTTAACGATATATCAAACTTACCGAAACCTTTAAGCTCTATTTGTTGTTTACGTCTTATTGTTTCTTATACTTTTTCTTTTTTACCGGCAAAGAACGTGTACGCGTAACCTAAGGACTCGACAAAAAAAAACGTACAAGTTTTTTCCCGTTTTTTCAGTTCGTATCCGCGCCCGGTAACTCATACCGACCATAAAACTCTTTAACACTCTACGGACATTTAAACGAACACCTTCGGCGTAACTATACTTACGAAAACAAGAACAAGGCTGCTTTTATTAACATTACGCGAATAAACAATTTATAATTATTGTTTCTTTTCTTTTCTTTTCTTTTCTTTTCTTGTATTTGCTATGTAACGATTCTATAGTATAATCTAATATAGTCGATTAATATGATAATGTTTTACGATAAATTTCAAGAAAGTCTGTGTACCGTAAAGCTGTAGATATAAAGTTAACGTGAATTCAGAAGAAATTCATGTTAATGCCTCGAACAATAATTCAATTTTTACTACACGGCTATTGGAAAAAAGTATTTCTAACAATAACAATTTTTAGTATCCGGATGTATAAAAATAGATATTCATTCCTAAGGGTTCGTTCAATAACCGCCTTCAATGCCACTGTCACTTATTTTACATTAATTTATTTCCTTCCTTAAATTATATTCAACTCATACGGATCCGTAATTTTAAAAAAATGCTTTTATTATTATTGATTATTACAGAGTTCTAGTTGTTATTATTAATATTTCTTTTTTCTTTTTTTTATTTTTATTATTATTTAGCTTATACGCGTGTTGATTTACGTATTGATTCGAAGAATCGACTATTGGTAAAGGACTATACAGTTTTTATTTCTCGATAAAAGATCTTATCGATAACTACGATAATTTCGTAAAAGCAAATAAAATCGTGATAAAAATATACTTTGCCAAAAGAATTCTTATCCCTATATTTGCATAAATTTAAAGACAAGAGACATCTTTTATTACGTAGCGAATTGCTTAAATGCATGATAGAATTATAAATAACAACTGTTGCATTAAGGCAAATAAATAATCATGAGCGGAAATTAATTAGAAGCAAGCGGATTGAAATATAAAACTTTCTTTTCAGATATTTTTGTAAAGAATTCTACAGGACGCGCTCGTAATAAACAATCGTTGCTAATAAACAAATGAATTCGGCATTAGTGGGAGTGGGAAGGGCGACATTTAAGAAGCGATTTTTTAATTTTAATACGTTTCAGCAGACATTCGATGTGTTTGAGTAGGTAAACTTTGTAGGAAGCTGCAAGAAGGATAGTTTACTCTAGAGATATTACGAATATCTAGTGACCACAAGCTTAATTGAAATTCACAGACTGATTTCACTGTTGACAGAGAAGAAGGAATGTACACGTGGCATTTTAATTAGAAGCTCATAATTCGTAGATAAAAAAAAAAAAAAAAAAAAAAAGGCCATGAATAGTTTCGTTGCAGCTCGTGTCATTGGTAATTTTTTTTCAATTTTCTATAAAAACTGAGATTTACGGCGTACGGAAATGAGGTTTTTAAGGTTTTTCAGCAAATCTTTATGCAAATACGTTAAATAGGGCGAAAGAAAGCTTATCACCGGACACTGATCGTATATGCGCTAAAATATTTTACCTACCTTTTTACTCTAACTCATAATGACTAATCGAGAACGTGACCAAAGTAAATCACCGTCACTTCCGCTTGAATTAACAAAAATTTACAAATACATGAGTAATATTTCATGGTTACGAAAAGAAATCGGAGAAGGAAAGGTCTTAAAATAATTCCTGAATTAACTTTGCCTCGAACATTTGGCAATTTATTTATTTATTTATTTTTTTTTTTTTATTATTTAATCGTGATTGATAAAGGGGAGGAATCTCTGGGAAACAGGAAGTTCTCCTTGATGAAGATGAACGCCGGAAACTTGTACCGGTATGAGCGGCACTATATTTTAAAGTGCTCAGGATGTGAGAAAAGTTGAGCTAAGTATTGGTAATGTTTGTAGGATAACATGGAGGTTATTGGGGGTTAGTTGTGTAAGGGTGCTGCTGAGTTTCGTCCGACGTTCGTCGTGGTTCACTAAACTCGACATGCGTCTACCTGCAATATACATATACCAGTAAAGGATATCTCACTCACTCAAGCTTCCTCCCTCCCTCCCTTCCTTCCTTCTTCTACTTCTTCTCCTTCCCTTTTTTTTTTACTTGTCTTGGTTTTGGCAACCATTTCGTTCTAAGCGTTTTAAAATTGTACTGCATTTTAAATGCAGTCCTCCTTTCTCGAAAAGTTCATATTTCAGGGGTAAAGATTACTCATTCCGAGAACTCTCCTTGTTAGGCTTACTCTTAAAGCCTGAAATTCTGCTAAAAGATTTTCCTTTACTCGGAATATTCTTGAGCCTCCGTATTTTGCTCAATCAGCCTTAAAAGCTTTAGAGGAGATATTTATAGTACGCTATGTATATATACGTATACATTAAAACATTCCGATATCCGATGGATTATTAGTTGCGCTTTCGTTCCGTAGGCTTTATAACCAATAATCCTAATAATAAGTTTTTCTAGCATGTTTCGTATGCTGGCGATTCGAGCCAAGTCGCAAGAAGGAGAAAGGGAAGTCAATAAGTAATAACTCGAACTTCAACTCGAGAGACATTTTATTGGATGTGTGTAGTAATAAGTTCAATGGATATTTAACGTATTTTCTAATTAAGTAATGACGCAAAGCGCTTGTGAATTTCAGTGGTATCGGTCAAAAAAAGAAAAGAAAATTGATTCGGCCCGGGCATTTTTTATTGGACTACGGTAATTAGCCGGAAGAATTGCATTCGGAAAGAATCCATCCGAATAAACACATGATGCTTAAGTATTAAAAAGAGAAAAGTATATATAAAAAAATTAATAAATAAATAAATAAATAACCGTACGTTAAATTTAATTCGAAGGATACGGAATTGCTAAACTGTTACGTGACGTCAGTGTATAAAGGGGAGTAAAGAAAAAAGAAGAAGAAAAGAAGAACGATTCTTTAAAATATCGAGTGTTTGAGGAGGATTTTGGCATTTGATAGATAATACTTTACTTAGCATTGTATAGAGGAGGAGTCCTTTAATGATAATGTAATAGAAATATAAATTGTATGTAATAGGCGTTGGGAGGGAATGATTGGCTGACAAGCCAAAGGGAGAAGAAGCTCGTAAATGAGGAAGCACTTAATGTCATCGGGTCGGTATAGGGGTAACGGGTTATTCGGGGAGGGAGGCTCGTAGGTCCTAAAAACCATACGTCACTCGGTTTAATATCCATCCCCCGTTGTTAAGGGGGCTTACTTAATGATACTTATAATAAACCAATTAAAAGGGGAAATATAGGTTAATTGGCAGACAGAGGCGTCGCGGGTATTGGGTTGAGCGGATCGATTGTCGAATCGAGGAAAACAATGGATGGTGGGACGAGGTGGTGGCCGAGGGTAGGTGAATTACGAAGGGGGAGCTACCGGGGGGGGGGGGGAGTCCGTCGATACCGCTGACAAGGACCGTGAGTGGAGTAGAGTACAGGAGGTACTCGTAGCCGCCGCCGCCGCCGCTCCCTCCTCCCACGACACCCTGCACCGCCACCCGCTACCACCACCGCCCTCACCTCCCTCGCCACCTCCCTCGCCACCTCCACCAACAAACCCTCGATCAATCGTTTCGATTACCTCGTCCCTGAGAGTCGCGCGACCGCGGCCCTCGATCATGTCGCGAGTACGTGTCGCGCGCAACAAAAGTCCCTGCGAGACGGGCTTTGTTTGCGAGCCCCGAGGCACCCTCTCGAACCACCCCGTCCCCCCGTCCCCCCGCCCCCTCCGGACCGGGCCGGGAACTTTTTGCGAGACTCGCGAAAAACCGAGAGAGCTCTCGAGGACTATGCTCCGCTCTCTAATCGGCGATTCCTGACCGCGGGAATCGTCTGCCACCCCGCCAACCGAGGGGCCGTCACGTGATCCCGACGCGGCACTCGATCCCGATTTTTATTCCAATCCCATCGCAGAGGACCCCCGGGGGATAGCCCCGTAAACCCCTTAGCGCCTCGGATTACAAATATTTCTCAAATAACTCTTATCCTATTGCCCCGGGGTTTCGCGTAGGCTGGCCCTACGTCGAGAGACGTATGCCGAGCCATGGGGAATTCTGCAAGAGATTGGCGTTTCAACGTTCCCGTGGAGGAGAGAGACGCGGCGAGCTAACGAAGACCCAGGCTTATGTTATTCAAGCGTTTGCCGATGAATAGATGCCGAATGAATTACGCATATCGGTTGCGCCGGATGCGGGGTCGCGCGTAATGCGGATAATTTATGTCGCCACCGCGGGCGCTGCTATGCAGATGCTGTACATATCGCGTTTGCCCATTTTTATGGCTAAAACTTGGGGAGATTAATAAATTTTTTAGAATCTTCTCGATATAGCCAATATTGGTCGTTCGTCGGTTAAATATTATCGATGCCATAAATATTCCGGCCTATGCGCGGAATTGGGCGTACAAGTCACGACTCGCGCTCCAAAGACATGACGCACTCGAGAGTAAAGTGAAGAGAAAATTGAGAAGAATTCTGGAGCTTTCTTTTAAAATAGAAGGTACTGCTTCCGTGGCTGGGGGGGAGGGGAATGGAAGGTAAGGGATGGGATGGGATGGGATGGGATGGGATGGGAGGGTGGGAGAGAGAGAGAGAGAGAGAGAGAGAGAGAAGAAGAAGAAAAGAAGAAAGGAAAGAAAAAACTGTCTCCCTGAAATTTACGAGGATTTCTATAACTGGCTTTTTTACTTTTCGAGATCCACTTTCTTTTTCCTTTTCCTCTCTCTCTCTCTCTCTCTCTCTCTCTCCTTTCCATCTAATTGACTATTTAATTTAATTTCCTGACATTTTAACAAGCGATTTATTGTAATATTATATTGATAATAATGAGAATCAGTCTATGGATTTATGCGAAAATTCCATGGTTCTCAATTTTGTAAATATATTATTATTGCATAGAAAATTCTTGAATTCCGTGAATATAAAAATTATTACATAGCGTAAAAAAACTTTTTTACAACTCGTGGAAAAATCATGCTTTTTCGTTATTTTATTCGCGACCCACGTAATTTATATCAAACATTAATTAGAGATTTAAATACGAAGAGGAATATAAAGAGAGGCTTTTACATGAAAGGATATTAAATAGTTTGTTATTTCTTATTTGAAAGCTTTTCTACCTACTTATCACGGCTAATGGTGAATATTCCTATCGTATTTTCAATTTAAAAAGTCTCGATATTACGTATTCGGGTAGTATTTCACTAGTTAGATTTAAAAAAAGAAAAAGGAAAAAAATTCTACAAGTTTTAGAATTATACGTCTGCGTAATATCCAAGTAAAAGGAAAACTAAAATACAAATAAATCGTTCTTTCGTTCTCTCTCTCTCTCTCCTCTCTCTCTCTATATATATATATGTATCTATATATTTCTGCTCATCGATACGTAGTCGATACGTAGTCGGAAGCAACGACATGATTCCAAGTATAATGATTACCTACGAGCTCGTATAATAACAATAGTCGGAATAATGAATTGAATAAGGGAAGCAGGTCAGGGGGTGTACTTGTTGAGAGAGTTAAGTACGTCTCGATGTATTTGACGAGAGGAGAGAAGAAGCAGCGTGTTGGACTACTCTATTTTAAAAGCAATTGCGCGTGTAGGTGAGGATAATACAATGCAATCCTCGAGCGCTAGATCTTACATTATTAACAATTGCTCTCTTTACACGAAGCACAGAAATTTATGTAAATTGACAGAAATTGACAGGGTTAGGTAATTAATTGTACGGGAATAGTAAGAAATATCGTAAAATCAATGTGAAAATAAATTGAATTTTTTTTACGATAATCAAGTTATTCGAGCGCTTTACTCGTACTACTTTACCCTCAAGCCATCTAATTTAATAAGATAATAAATAAGCGATATTTATTGAAGCGAAGCGTTATGACTTCGATAGGCTATTTTTGGAAAGGTAGGAGTAAAGTAGCGCGAGGCTTCGAGCGGAACTTTTGTTTTCAATTTCATTTATTGAAACAACCACGGCCTCAATGCCCTTATAATGCATATAAACGAAACGTATGGTATAAATCATAAGATTTTGGCGGAATACGTAATCGTACGTACACGGATCGTCATCTTTAAATGACAATTGACTGAATTCACTGACAATGCCTTCTAAAACAATTAAATTATACTCCGGCCAAGCGTATAATGATTTTTTCACCTTCGTGCCAGAGTAGTGGGTGGGTAGGGAAGGGGGGAGGGGGGCATTTACAGCGTCGCGAGAGACGCCGAAAGCTCTCGGAGCGCATGGCCGTGTTATCCGTACGATCCGGAGATGAGATATGTGCTCGATCGGGACCTCGGATGTTTCGAAACTCGAGCTGCTTTCCCATATCCCCGAACGACTATACTGAACTCAATCGTTTTTTTTTTTTGTGCTCTTGCAGCTTGAGAACTGAACGGCCGAGCGGACTCAACAATGGAGGGGTGAGGCGCGAGCTCAGTCGGGCCCTTGGCTTGTGGGCGAAAAACTCGAAGCTCACCTTCCAGGAGATAAACAGTGACGACGCTGACATATTGATCTACTTCCATAGGTAAGAGAGCTCCCAAGTATACGCTTCCAAGGGTATGCGCTTACCCAATATATGTCATCGTGTCGAATCGAGGATTTTGAACTGGATGTTTCCAGGGGCTACCATGGGGATGGGTATCCGTTCGACGGCAGGGGCCAGATACTGGCTCATGCCTTCTTCCCAGGAAGCGACCGGGGCGGCGATGCCCACTTTGACGAGGAGGAGGAGTGGACCCTGGGAAACAGCAGCCCCGAGGAAGGTTAGTTATTAAATCTGGTTGAACTGTCCCGAACTGCAACCCCGTTACATCAACGGGACGACATAACCCCGATAACCCCAATAACGTAATCCGCCACTGGGATCCTTACCTAGAAGGTCATTGATAATCCAATGCAAACTGGGTTAACTACTCGTTGCTCCCTTGCATTCATACGGCTCCATCGGCTAAGAAGAACTCTCTTGGCTCTCTCTCTCTCTCTCTCTCTCTCTCGACTCTCCAGCTGAAAAGGGCTCTCGTGTAAATAAATAAAAGGCAAATGCGTTTTAAAATTGCTGGGCGCGTACAAATATTGATTTTTACCCGAGAGCCACGACTCTCCGATGCGAATTAAATGACATCCTATTGAATATATCAAGTTTACCTCCTCTAATATCAACTGCCACGTTTGCCAGATTTTTAAGTTATTCATTGCCCTCTCATTCACCCTTCTTAAAATTATCCTCTAATACTTCGAGAGGAATAATAATAATAATGATAATAATCTACGTTATTCTCACCGTTGTCATTATTACGTAAGAGCGTTTTTTTATTATTTGACAATTAATTTAAGTTCACGTTGATTAACTTTGACGGTGGGAGCAATAATTTCTGTAATGTAAATGAAATAATAACCGCGCGACTGAACTTAATTACTACGATCCGATAATTTCACGGAGCCTTGAGGAGTCTTCGCTCTCGGAAAGAAAAGCGTAATAAGAAAATTCAACTGAATTTAACGACGCGATTGCGAATGAAATGTAACCTTTCGCGAAAAAGTGTTTGCTTAACTTTAAGAATCTTTTCATATAATAAGGGAAGAGAGGGAGAGAGAGAGAGAGAGAGCGGCGACGATAACCGCAATTCAGCTTAAAATATCAATTTCCCTTGACAATGGCGCTCATTCCGCTCGACGAGATAATTTTTCACTTATCGCTTAAGCTTGTCCATTAGGGGTCCACGACCCCTCATAAAACGCAACGAAATAAAGGAATATACAAAAATAAATAAATAAATAAATAAATAAATAAAAAAATTTATTTATTATACACGATAATAACGACAACGATAACAATAACAATGATGACGATGACGATGATGATGATGACGATGATGATGACGATGATGATGATGATGATGATGATAAAGAAGAGTAGAATAAATAGGAGAGAATGAATCGAATGAGCCCCCGTGACGCTTTTTCCGCGCCGGCGAAACTCAACGTACAAATGTTTGCTTTCCATTGAGATGGATTTATTGTCTCCGTGGAGCATTTCCGTACTCGGCTCGACTGCCGGCCAAAACCGAAGGACTAAATGACGAAAAAAAAAAAAAAAAAAAAAAAGAAAGGAACGAAAACGAAAATGAAAGAAAAAAAAGAAAAGACAAAAAACAGACCTCGTTTTAGTATCTGCGAATGAACGGGGCCGGCTTTTAAAGGGTTTCGGGCTACGTGGAGCGATTGGGGGTGGGGGGCGAGCGAGACGTAGGAGAAACAAAGTCGAAATCCCGTTGGAAAACTGCGTGGCCGTAAATTCGAGGAAATTTATGACCCCTTTTCCGAAACGGCCAATTCAATTAGCCTTCGCTATCGTAAGAGCCGGTGCTAAAGCTTTCCTCCCCGTGGCTGCTACCGCGCACCGGATAACGTGTGGAAAATCGTGTAGGACTGGCAAATCAATTTATTTGCGATATTCCCTGTCCGTGCGCCGAGGAGGTGAAGCCCGTCGTCGGGCCCGACTCCCACTCTCGATCACCTCATTCACCGGTCGATCCATCCCGCCCGGTGGAAATGAAAAGCTCCCCGTCCTTTTGTCGAGGCATGTTAAACGGCGAGAAAAGCCTGGAAAAGTGAATTCTACGGCTAGGATTGATCGGATTCTCCGTCCCATTAATCCGTCCACGTGGGAGTCCGAGGTCCTAACGACCTCATGTCGGTATTAGACATGTCGGTCCTGCAAAGCTGTTCCTGTCGTGAAGCTGCGAAAACAAGAAGCGAGGCGTTAGCGGTCACGCGGATGGAAAAGTCCGGCTAGGAGGGAAAATTTTTTTTATTTCCACTCGAGCAAAATTTTTATTTACCTCTAAATAAATGAACAGCTGTCCGGCTTTCCCTAAAAAAATTTAAATACTCTTTTCAACTTTAATTAGAGGCATCGTCTGATTAAAAGTAAAAATAATTCGAAATATGCAATTTCAGAAATGACGAAACTCTCGCCTAACAAAGTTACTTTCCGGCCTTTTAATTACAATGGAGAGACAATTTTTCCGCCACTGTCCATTTTTATCGTAGCATATTTTGCCAATTTCATTGTGAATTTTTTGCATTCCCGTCCAATGTTTAACGAGGAGGCGGATTCAACGTGCTCCTTAAAAAGCTTAATGGGGGAATAAAAGTCATCGTAAATCTGTCCAATACGTGTACGCGTACGCGTACGCGTATTCGGTTAATTAATCATCGCGTCGCTTTGGCGGTATCAATCAATCAATGGCCCCGCCATCGAGTAATAACGACCTACGCAATTACAAATACAACGGGCACGTAAACTTCCTCTGCTTTAAAAAATTCATCGCTACGTTGATTAGCACTCTGATCTTGCAAATTGTTGTTTCGGTCCTTATTTTAATGCGAAAGACATAAACTAGGACAAAAAAAAAACATTTGAATAAGCGCCAGGGTAATATAGCGTCCGCTGGAAAAGTTGTACTTCATTTGGAAATAAATTTACATGCGCGTCTCCCTCTCTCTCTCCCTCTCTCTCTCTCTGCGGACGGGAAATTCTACTCTCACGACGAACGCTGCTTTTTCTGATTACGGGCGCGCGTAGGTACTCGTCGTGTTGTCTTTTGCCGTTTCAGTCGCCTGCGTTTTAGCATCACAACGAAAGGATCGTACGAAAGAAAAAAAAAAAAAGGAAGTTTGAATACTGCTCTGGAAAAGATGATATTCGTACTCGCACTTCCGATGTATTAAGGATTTTTATTTTTATTTGCTCGTACCTCGCCCCGTAATGTATTATTTCATCTCATCCACGTACACGCGGTTATTTTAAAGCCCGCAAAGAGATTCATTCCCGATACATATACGTGCATATACGTCACGTGGTATTTGAATTTTGAATTTACTTTTACGTCGGCCAAGCAATGCACGCGATACTTTAATTTTCTTTTAAATTTTCAAAATCTTGCTCATCTAATGATCTGTCAAAATACTTCATCGCAATCAATACAAGTATACTCAATTTTATAAAAAAAAAAAATAAAAAAAAAGGAAAAAAGAAAGAAAAAGGCATTATATAGTGAGAGATGAGAAATTTCTTTAGCTTTTAAAAACTTTAGATTTGGAAAAAATATCTCGACCGGTACATAATACCGGCACTCAGAACAATACCAGAATATTCAAATATATATATATATATATGTGTGTTCGTGCACTTGAAGCATACGATTATATACGATCCGATTTAATGTATTTACGAATACTTCGATTTATCATAAGTTTCATTTACTCGGTTTTCTCAATTGCTAATCGAGTAAAAAAGGGTTTCTTCGAGGCTCTAAATGAAATGACGCGTCGTTCCATGTATGAAATATGAATGAAAAATATACAAATAAATTGAATACGTTTCAGAGTATTTATACGAGCATCGGCTCCATCTGCGAATAGATGCATAGGCAAGTAGAAAAAGAAAAAAACGTTTTATTGCTATTTATATTTAATAGATTTATTATATTTTACGTGGCATAATCTAAGGAGAAGTATTTTACTGTTTATTGAAAATCTCTTACAAACAAGGTGCGTTCCCTTCGGTAATTACGAATTACGAATTACCCGACGCGTGGGCGGCAAGGCGACGAGAAGTACTGGTTACCTAAAACTCTAAAACTTGTGTATCTGTTTAAATATATTCTTCGGACAGGCTAAAAGCCAATGGCAATTGTTTATTCATCTGATTGGGGATTCCGCTGGAAGTGTAATTAGAATTACGGAAGGAGGAATTATAAATATTGCGACGGAGGATCTATAAATATATCCATATAATTCATGTTAAGGAGTCTTTGATATTTCATGCTCGTGATAATTTGAAGAAGATGACGCAATAATAATAAATAATAGATAATAATAACGCCGGGACGTAAGGGCTTTCGATCAGAATAGCCTGGAAAGACGAGTGACTCGAATGGATTGAAAATGTTTAATCTAGATAACGGAAAATCGGAATTAAACGGATACCTTGGAATCTTAATAGGAATAGAGCGGCTGCTCGTGATCTACTATTGACCATCAGGCTCAGACATTATTAGCACTGCTTTCCTGCATAAAACCCTATTATTGATCTTCTCCCATAAATCCTCGGGTCTGTGTGGCCGATGTAGCGGCTTTAAAATCTTTAAAATCACTAAACTCATTAGATCGTATGAAAATTCCAATCTTATTATATTAAATACGCGCGAGTTTATTTATCACTTAGAAATTCATTTCAAACAAACGATTCCGCTCTTTTCTTCTTTTCTTTTCTTTTCTTTTCATTTATTTTTTATTTTTTTTTTAATTTTTCTTAATAAAAATCTCATCTTCAGACACGCACAGATGATGAATTTTCTTTAACCGCCCTTAAAACTAGGATAAAGTATTTTAAAGAAGTTTTTAAGATGAAAGGTAACGAGATCCGAATTTCATTTCACCACTCTTTTACTTTTGCTTCGTGAACAAGAGTAATCAACGTGTACAATTTAAAATATATTATACAAGAGCGGCTTTGTTACGAAAGCCGTTCGAATCACTTTTAACAAATATCCTCGCCATAAAGTACTTCAGGTACGTCACGTAATACAACAAAATACAAGCAATAATAACATTAACGCCATTATTGAATCTTCCAGCTACAACACTTAACTTATTATTAAATACATATTAACAGTCGATTGGCATTTAAAAAATACAAATTAGTTCGTTATTCGGTCGCTTGACGAATGTCGGACCTCAACACTCGTGCCAATATCTCTCGATGCTCTAGAAATATAATACATTATAAAATGTTATTTACTAATATAAGAAATAAAGGGATAACTAATTACAATTATTATCGATCTATTTGTTAAAATATCTTATTTTTCGTTACACCAAGCTTCTCTTACTTCGAGTATGTTTATAAATCATAATAGAAATTCCTTACTTTCAAAGAAGACTTTCAGGTTTGAGTTTAAAGCCAGAGCCATAAATAAATAAATAAATAAATAAATAAAGAAAATTGATCATTTTTAAATGGATGCTATTGTAATGGCAATTTTTCAGTATATAAATTGAGCAAATATTCTCGAAAGGTCGTTTTACTTTAAAGGATTGTTTTATAAAGATAAATCATTTGTGCTTTTTTTTTTTTTGTTTAATAAAGAAAAATTGATTTTCTTTGAAAATCATGAGATGGCAGTGTCGTGCAATTATTCCACGATTCGTTCGGCAATCTTGAAACGTATTATGTGAAACCATAGAAAAATAAAGGGAATGAGGTAAGGGCAATCATCAGGTAGCCCAACGGCTAAAGTATTTTTTCTCCTAACGACTTTATGATATTCATTTAAATCTTGCATGGGCGTCTCAAAGAAATTTCTACAGCTTATTCACTCGGAAGGAAAATCGCTTTCGCTAAAGAGATCTTTGGCTATATATATATATGTACGTATAAAAAGAAAAGCATGTAAAAAGAAAATGTAATAATTTGAGGATGACTATAAAAGTCATTGGGAAATATGAAAAGTCTGTGTTAAAGTGATAAGTTGTCCGATTATTACTTTGAAGCTTAGCCGCTTGAGATTCGCGATAATGTTGGAAGGGGGACAGGGTGGAAAGGGAGAGAAGAAAGGAAAGAAAAGGAAGGAAGGGAGAAAAGAAAGAATCGGTAAGAATATCAAATTTTCTAGGCCTGTTCTTCACTTCTCCTCGTTTCCCTTTCCCCTTCATTTCCTTTCCTTCAGTTTCGCCTTTCCATCTCCATGCTTCCCCATCTATCTGTATGTATGTACACACACATATATATATATGCCTCCAACTCGCTTTTATTGAACGCCATTCGGCTCGGTGTCCGGGAGCTACATTTTCGATCGTCACTCGGTTTCCGCACTCACTAAGTGCATACAATTTCGTCGCCCTTCTCTACGCTTCTATCAAATATCTCATCTTCTACCTTCTCACTTCCGCCCCCCCCCTCCGCCCCCAGTAACATTTTATGTCGCGCTCCTTTTTGGAAAGGGACGCGTCTGGAGGCCAAATGTTCCCCTTGTAACATCAAACCCTTATTATTTTCTTTACAATTTCCCCGCGCAGATCAAAGCGCATGCGCCGTGTTATTACACTTAATATTCTTTTATTACTTATATGTTCCCCCCCCCCTAGACCACGCAACGGATTTAATTATTTACAAATAATGCAATCCCTTCGTTTTGCCATTCAGATGTTCATACAAATGGTACATAGTTTAAGTAAAGAGAACGAATGTAAGGGAAGGATGTCGAGTTTTAAATATAAAATATTGTAAATCTAGGTTACACAGCCGTAGCTACGGCACAAAAATACATACAACGCGTTTTCCTCCATTTCATACAACGAAGTGAAACCATTACTACGCTCTAGTCATTTCGAGAATTTATCCTTTCGACTTTTCTTTACATCTTGCATTTAACGAAGCCCAAAGATTCTTCGGGCATTTTAATGCTACTGCATTATGTATTTAGGTATCGGTACTGTACTCGACAAACGAATCAACGGAATGTAAAGCTATCAATGAGAGCTGATTTATCTGGACCGTCGCAGCCGTTGCCGAACTTTTTTTTTTGACAATTTCAACGATTTAACGCGCCCGATTCGTTTGAGACCAACTGCATTTTAAAAATAAAATACACATAAATAATATCATTCCTATACTCTAAATGTAATTTTATTAACTATGTCGTTGGCAATATTTTGGAATTATTGAATATTATCGTATGGAACGTGAAGTGTAACATTGTGTTTTTTGAAAATTTGATTAATATTATTAAATTGTTAAATTATTCGGTCGTTATATAAAGAATTTTAAATAAAAACCTTCGAATCAATTAGCATTTAGCAATGATATTATTTAAAAAGTGAACGCGAACAACCCGTACTCTTCGGCTTAAAAATTTATATCCGATACAGAAATGTCATCGCGATGCACATTATTCCATTAAAATGGCATATTAATTTACATCGGTTGACGTATATGATTAATTTTCATGAACCCGGCTGAGCAATTAACTTTTCAATCACATATCATAATAATTAATTTTACAGCACTGCAAATATAAATTATACAAAGCTGGGTTTTGGCTCAGAAATTAATCTGAAACAATGAATATACTTATTCACTTGCGCGTAAATGTCTATGTAACGTTTACGTAAAGATCGAGCGTCGAATTCAGTTCTTTTTTCAAAAAAAAAAAAAAAAAAAAAAAAAAAAATTAAGCTCTAATAAACTTATTGACCTAGCGATGCAACTACAACGTATAATAAGAGAATCATCGGCTTTGCACTAATAGCTTTATGTAATTAAATATTTAGAATTACGGTGGAGGAGAAAAATCATTCGTAACAATGGTGCTCAAATTCATGAAAAGTAGTGCTCCGATCTATTTTTGCTTAGTTTATGGGCTGTAAGCCGATACGTTCGATAATACAATTTTCAGAGGTTGCGCAGAGCATTTACCACTGGGGACTCGATGTAATTGTGGGAGGATTAGGTGAATTCGTGGTCTTTTGTATCGAATCGATGCCCAAGAACGAGGAAGCGATTGTCATTCCGAATGATGCGGCCGAGATTATTAATCCTCGTTAGTTTACGCGCAGTCAATGTCAATTTCGGCTCTACCTCTAATACGCGTACGCACAATAATGTAAATAAATATTTAGAGGCCTTATCTATTCAGTTCGATGACGATCATACGGAATGTATATATATATATATTAAAGGGAGGGAAACGCAGGTGCAATCATGTCGAATGTTTAAGAGAACAAGCATCGGGTAAATATTATACGATCGTCATTAATTAGAGTATTTATTTTCTTGGCATCGTTAATCAGAGGCTTGAAGTAAAAAAAATGGATGTGCCAAAAAGAGAATCGCGTGAGAGTCATACGGATCGAGATTTGAAAAGAGTTGAAAAATAAAAGGCATTGGTAGCGCACGAAATAATAGCGATGGAATAATAGCGATGGAAGGTGGCCGTACATCATATTTCGCACCCGCGAGGTATTCGCTCGGCGGCCATCCTTGGCAGGTACTCGGCATCCAGGTGCACCGGATACGTCCGAGTCGTACGAGCGCGTCATTGATCCGGTAATTCATCCGGAGCCAATGAACGTTTCCCGAGCTCGCAGACTTATAACTCGCAACGCCTCGGCTTCCCTTAATTGCCCTCCCCCGTGCACCCCTTGACCGCTGCTATTTAAGACTAATTTTCCATAATTGCCAAGGGACTTGATCTCCTTACATCGACTCGTTTCTATTTTTTTTTTTTTTTTTTTTTTTTGTTTTTGTTTCCGGCTATACGAAGCAGGCGAGCTTCGCGCTTACGAGCATGTCACCGCCTGCCCTTTCGCCCGATCTATCGATCCGTCGCCCTGCAAAGACATGACCGAATCCACGCGGGACAACGGCGCATTTATAATACAATATTTGCGTATGACAAAATTAACGGTGGACTTCGTTACAAGGATTCTTTCAATTCGGTCTCCCAGTACATAGTTAAAAAAAAAACTTTGTTTTTTTTTCATTATTCATTATACGTGTCGTTATAAATTCATTGAATATATAAATATCTGCTTGGCTATACTATAGGATTTGTGATATGGAATGTATGGACGTTACTTGAGTACCGGACGACTAGGCATACACAGAGTGTACAGAGTGTGTGTAGAGAAAGACACGGTCGAAAACTGCCGACTCTCGGACGCGTAATACAAATTACTCGATAATAATACATTACAACGAAATTCCAAGCCTCGTCCAGAGACGGTAAATACGTACTCGCTGCGCTTTTGAATACCTCTCTTTTTTTTTCTGTTTTTTTTTTTTTTCTTTTTCTTTTCAATACATCTAGCTGAAGGGGGACAGCTTTATGCGTAGGATGAACAAGTTACGTGGGAAGGGAAGCCAGTTGATGAGAAATGATCGAGAAGTCATAGATCACCCGCATAGACGCGTCGAGGCTTTAATAAACAGTATAAAGTATAAAGTTAAAAATAATAAATGTGCGCGGTGCCTATGGACTTGGGCGCGTGAAGCAGCCAAGTGACCGACCCTCTGGAGCTGGAGTGCGGTCATTCGACTGCATTGCACGTCGTCATTGCATTCCAACTCGTTGCTATTTTTTTACTATCGGTTTCATATATATATATTACATCGGCTTTAATATATCTGGTAACGACTGGGTAATTCATTAACCAATGGATATAAATAACGGGAGCTGAGGAGAGGAGAAGACGTCCACGTCCGCATTCATCCAACGAAAAATGAACGGCCTAACGGTACTTTGTATGTATATTTTATAATGCCAATCTACCCTTATAAATATTTCAGGCGCGCGTCGGCGCGTACGTTCGGCTACGTGTACACCTACACTGCAACATAATTATATAACAAAAAAAAAAAATAATAAAACGTACGCGGGAGGGAGTCTATATTTGTCGAAGATAATCGTTTTATTGAATCAAATTTAATTATAACTTTTCCCTATTAATATTTAACGAAATAATTATAAGCCGGCGGTGTTGGGATGGGGACGGGAGGGTGGGTGGAAGGGAGCTGTCGATGAAGTATAGTAATTAAAAGGACCGTTGAGGAATTTATAATTGTTAATTATTACATGCCGAGAGTATGGCATCCCTCGTATTATTTATGGGAGTATTCGGGCTCATCAAAAAACTTCAATTAAAAGTAAAAAAAAGTTCGTGACTTTTTGTCGAAACTGATTAAAAGAAAAGAAAATCTAAAAATTTTCTAATAACCCAACTGGGGAGAGGCGAATTTTTCATCTTTGGAAAATTTATTAATGATTTTCGTAGCTTCATAGATAAAAAGGTCAATGTAACCCTCTGTATAAGGGATTAAACGTGTACTTTATGGTAAAATAATGCTTAAATTACTCTCGATTTGAGAAATAAAATTTTCGTAAATTATCCCTTCGATATTGATTGTATGCCAAAATTTGACAAACGTCAGCGATAAAAGTCAAACGGATGAAAAGAAAGATGGATGCGTCATTCTCCGTATTATTAATGCATATGAATTAAATATGCGTTTTTCTTTAATTATCCAATAATAAACGACGATGCTCAGGGTAAACAGTTTAAAAGAACAGTGTATGTTGATATAAGAAGGTGCGGTCGAGCTATTCTTGATCACCCGTTACTATATTTCGCTGGATCTTTGCTGATGAGGTGACGACGACGACGACGATGATAATGATGAGGATGAGATGCAAGACACTTTGTCATTCGTATTATTCAAGAGGACCGTTGAAAAGACAGCAAGCAGCTCGGCATAAAATTTGATTATACGTATTAGACGTACTCTTGGGGAACTCTTGGGAAATAAAATGAATTATTAGGTGTATTGTATTATTTATTCTTGGCGGATATTATCACTGCGTATATAATCTGTATGTGAATGAAGAGCTATCTTTGGAGAGATTATCTTTGGGAGATATTTATTATCTTTATAAAGCTATACAAGAGCTGATGACGTATTGCTGATTAAAAGGAATCTTAGGGAGAAAGTCCTACAAGAAAGTTAAACTTTTCATTATAAATTCAAATTGAGATAAAAGTTTCTTGAGAAATTATGAAAATCATATTATCTAGTGGTGAGAGAGAGAGAGAGAGAGACGGTGTACGTATGCCTTAAGCATCAGCTACTACTATCTCGTCAAACTTTTTAAGCCCCAGCACGGCCACGGGAGGTCGGCGGGTGTGTGTGTGTGTGTGGCGGTGGGGTGGGGAGGGGCACATCGGGTTTTCTAACCTAGTGAAAATGCCAATTGTTAATACCCCCAGAGACGTCCCCGGCCTGAAATCCAGGCAGTTGGCCAGTAAATCACTGTTCGCCTTGGCCAGTGCCTGTCACTTATTTAAATGTTCCTCTTAAAGTGCAGGTTTCCTCACTCGTATCGATCCCGCGTGGACGGCACGTCATTGGGATTTATATCGATACAGGGATTAACTTCGCCTGGGCCACGGTCATCCTTGGCCACTGGCTATAACGAGAACCAGGGTCTCCTGAGCAATTGTCCGATAAAGCAGAGACTCCCGCTAAAATCGCGTGCAGTCCGGGCATTCGGGGCGGCAGTGGGGGGGGGGATCCAAGAAACGGAACACGAACGGCCAACTGGCTGCAATTTATCCGAGGTTAAGAGCCCACTGACAGTCGGGGAACGAAAAATTCACGGCTTTTGGAATCGATAGAAGCACTCCGTCGGCGGACCCCGTCGTTCCTTATTTTCCTCGGCCAAGTCTTGCTGCCCAGCGAATTCGCAAATTTAAACGTTATTTTCCGAGACAGGGCTCCGGGAGTTCCAACCAACCCCTACACTACAGCTCGGCACTGCGAATACAGGCTATATATATATACATATACATATTCCCGTTCAACCGGCAATTTAATGCGAATGTGTTATTCCGGAACATGTCCCACACTGCGATTTTACAAACTTTTCCCATTTGATTTATCGCTAAGGAGCTTTGAGTAGTATCCCGCCTCTACACTTTAATTACAGCTGCCCGTATGTGGGCATTAAGCCCATGTATTTATTTTGGCTTTACATTGACACTAATTGCAAGAGACTTTGCCAAGCGCGGAGAAGAATATGAAGAATTTGTCCCTTTTTCCACTGCCAAGCAGCAAAAAATCCGAACGGTAATAATCATTACCGGCCACTCCCCATTATTATTAATAATAGTCATTATAAATAAACGATTTATACGTATCCGCGTAGAACCGAGTGTTCGATAAATAAAGCAAAACGAAAGCTTTGCGTCCTCGTCGAAAGGCTTCTCTCAGATCCTCAGCTTACAGAGAGAAAGAATATCCTCTATGCATTGACAGTACTTAATCGAACTCGGTACTCCTTTGCGCTAACGAACTCCTATAATTGACAGCTCCGAACCGATAAGTATTTTATTCCCTCGTTTTAATCATCGGCGCTGCAAAGATTGCCGGCTATAAAAAGAATTTTCGAGCAAAACATTAATTTAAGCCGCGTGTTCGGAAAATTTAATTGACGTTTTACCCCCTCCGATACTTCCGAAACATACGTTTAATAAATTATTGGCCCTACGTACTTGACGTTAATTCTTAATCATACGGCGATGAATAAATCCCAACGAAAAAAGAATAAGAAAAGAAAAAGAAAAGTAAAGTAAAGTAAAGTAATTTTGATACATTATCTCGAGGTTTAACGCTACTTACATTCGGAGAACCTTCTTACATTTACATAAGGAGTGCGGCCATGGGAGCATAGATTTATCAATATTGACATTGCCGACACAACTGTAATAAACCGCTTATAATATCAGGGCATTATTTTACCGATACCAGCGCGATTCTCGCGCCCTTTTATACAAGATTTTTACTCCTGCTCGGAATATATTATTTACTGCGTCGGTGTAATATTGGCTCGAGCGCCAATCATTCGGTCAAGAGGAGAACGATAGTACCGACAAACGTAATACAAATAATGACGAATAATAATTTTATATGATTTTTAACGTCGAGCACTGTATGTGAAATTTTTTAATTGCTGCAGTCGATTGGTTGTATCGATTGGTTTCATCCAAAGCCGGCAAAATTATCCGATCGAGATTGAAATTTTATCGATTTACGCGAGAGGAATATTGGGTTCGTTTGAATTTTTTTGTTTTGTTTTTTTTGAGTGAGTGAGTGGGTGAGAAATAAGAGGCTCCACTCGCTTCTGAAACATCGTTCGTTAATTCCTAAGCCTCTTTATAAATTATTATTATTATTATAATTATTATTATTGATGTTGTTGTTGTTGTTGTTGTTGTTATTGTTATAGATAATAAAGGGACGCGTGCGCTGTTAATAAACTCGAGCGATCGGATATTTTTATAATGAATGCTTTAATTAGAGAAAAAAAATATGTAATGCACGTAGGGTCGTATGACGTTATTATTATTATGCGATAAGGATGGAATTTAACGTATGGGATAAACCGCAAATGGATTTTGTATATAAAATAAAAAAAAAAAAAAAAAAAAAGGAAAAGAAAAAAAGGCTCTTTCGTATCGCTACTAAATATTTATGATTTTCGATAAAGCGAGTCGGTTTCCTTGGAGCTTCTTCTCCCGGGGCGTCGCGAGCCCTTGCGAATTCCTTTTATTTCTAAAACTATCGCCCGAACTATCGATACGGAAGTAAAAGATTCTCACTTAAAAGAGATAGAATGGTAAAATCGTAATAATGGCTGGGGGTGAACCGACTGAAAAATCCCAATTAAGAGAAATTGAAAAGGTAAAGAGAGACAAAAGAAAGGGAGAAAGAAATAAAGCTCGGCAAAGTAAGGATGAGCGAGTTGACGGTGGGCGTGGGCGGAGGAGGGGGCGGTGGCGGAGGGGAGAGAAGAGGCGCTCGGCAGAGGAATTTCAAGTCTGACGCTCGGCTTTGTCTTTTATTTCAGGTACGAGCTTATTTGCGGTGGCGGCCCATGAATTCGGCCACTCGCTCGGGTTGGCGCACAGCTCGGTGCGCGGTGCCCTCATGTACCCCTGGTACCAGGGGATAACCGAGGATTATGAATTGCCCGACGATGACAAGCACGGGATCCAGCAGATGTACGGTGAGTAGTTGATGCCACATGTAGCCCTGTGCACGTAATACGTGCATATACATATATATATATATATATGCGCGCGTCACGAGTCTCGCTTCTACTCCCCCCGCACCCCCGCACCCCCACCTCTACCTCTATCGCTCTTTCCCTCTTGTCCCTGCTGCCGCTGCTTTTGTTTATTCCCACCTAGACGAGCGCGGGCCTCGATTGATCCGACGCAGACGACGATCCGGAGCTTTTGTTACTACACGCGAAAGTGCATAGGTGTCGGAAGGACTAATTTTATCAGTACCATATCCACCGGAAGCTCAAATCTTCAAGCAGACCGTCAATATCGAGCCTACTCATCATCCTACTCTGTCCTCGCCTTCGAATATTAATCATCCTATCTCTTAACTAAAAAACTATGAGATTTATAAATACGTTTAGCGTATATAAATAGTCTCAAATACAGGCATACGTCACGGGAGACGTCGTATTTAAAACACGATCTTACAAAACAGTTGAAAAATTTGTTTATAAAATTCCGTGTTATTCTTATATATATATATTTATACATTGTTATTATTAATATAAGGCCTGGCATGACTGTCGGTCCTCCTCCCACTTTCGTTTCGACGCTTTACGCCGTAACATTTCCGTGCATTCCTCGGCTGCATTACTATACACACCTACCGACAATAGAAATTCGCATAAACCTCCCCCCCCCACCTTGAACTTTCGCCTCGGTAATACGTATCTCGCAAAAACTCCCGTAACAAAATATCCTTCTTCTTACAAAAAAATAAAGAAACATAATGAAAATCTTCGTACTACCGATATGCCGACAATCGCTTCATGCCTTGATTTGCCATTTACCTCTTTAACGCATGTTTAGATAAATTAATTGCGTATAAGCGTGCGTAATAACGACAATATTGAAACATATGCCGAATATACTAAAAGAATATATATATAAACGAGAATACGCTATTTTCAGCATAAAGTATTGCGCGCATGCATATTGCGTCAAGCATTTTTTTTTTTTTTTTTTTTGGATATGTATGAATGTAGGAAAGAGCTCTTACACGTGTCAACAAAGCCCATTTCGTTCGCAATATCTGGGCTGTAAAATTTCTAAATTAAGAAATTCCTGGAAAAATCAAGCGATCGATTTATTTATCGCAATACGTAAAAGAATGTATAGAAATTAATTTCGCCCCCCCAATAACCCCAATAACGCCAAATAATCGACATTTCCTTCGTTTTGTTTTCTAATTGAAACGTAAATAACAAGAGCAGCGGCAGCGGCAGCAACAACAACAACAACAACAACAACGACGACGGAGACAATAGTTGGTTCGAGGCTATATTAATAGGAGGCTTGGAAAGGAATAATTCTTGAGGAATTATTAGAAAAGGCCGTTGATGTAATTAAAAGAAAATTAGAGGCTTTGGCCAAGCGGAATGGAGAGAAACGGACGGAGGGAATGATCGTGGGCAATGAATGAAAAGCCCTTGAAGAAAGATAGTTAAATAAATGACCTGTATAAGCCAGTATAATAGATACGGTATAGGAGACGGCGAGAAGAGCAATGCGCGGTGAGCAAAGAGAAAGCGAGCAAACACCGTTATCTCGTTATCTTTCGTTAGCTCAAAGCGAAATCGGAGCTTGCGAGCCTGGACCCGCGAGAAAGCGGAAGTCCTCGCTTCTGATTCGACCCCTTTCATCCATTGCTTATTCGCAACTTTTCTCTTAAGTGTTAAAAAAAAAAAAAAAAAAAAAAAGAAGATGAAGACTAAAATAATGAGAGGAAGAAATTTTTCGAGGCCAACGGTCATGCAGTTATGGCCTTTCATGCTCATCCATTGCATACTTTTCTCATTCTTATTCTTCTTATTCTTATTCTTCTTATTATTATTATGATTGTCCCCCCGCGATCCGCATACTTTGCTTCACGAGTGACTTATAAATAACCGAGAATAACGACTCGAGCCTTATTATACCTTTCATTCCTTATTCCCATTAATTAAGGATATTAATTCACTCTCTACCGAAATACAAATTTTTCCATTATAGACTCCCGCTACGTACTTATTATCCTCCTTTAATTAGTTAAGGAAAGTGCGTTTTCATATACACACATATATATATATATATATTTTATAAATAATTTGTGCATTCAATTGGGCGAGCGAATTAAAAAAAGAAAAAAAAAGGAAAAAAAAAGTATATAAAATATGTAAAGGTACTTTTGAAAATTCGCGCAAAACGTCAATAGGAATGATGAGAACGACAAAGGAAGTTGGAGGCGCGTAATTAATGAGCGGCCGACTCGATTTACTAATTTACCAATTAACCAAATGAAAGTCAATGTCGCTTCGACGTTCCACGCGTATTCGTATTCCGCAGATGGCTATATCATAAACAGTCGCGAATAGCCAAAGTTATAAATAAGTTTTCACGGAGCGTCCGGTGGCAATGATAGCAAAAGTATAAAACAAAGGGAACTGGTACGAGAGGGAGGGGGAGGAGAGGCGGAGAATTGAAGAAAGCGCCGAAGGAAGAAAGAGCGAGGCCACCGAGGGTGGTAGCACTGCATAGAGACAGAGAGAGAGAGAGAGAGAGAGAGAGAGAGAGAGAGAGATAATATGATGAGAGAAACGATACAACGAGGCACTAAATGGAACGTGAATAAAATATAGATTATAATTATGAAATTTTGACTGAGCGAGAGGTGGGGGAGGGGGAGGTATAGGTGGAAGCATCGCAGCGCCTCGTGGGACGGCAGAACTTGCGTTCACTAGCCATAGAATGATTTAGTGCACTGCGGAGTTTTGCTGGATCCCTCGGGTCCCCGCCACTGCTCCCCCTCCCCCCTCTTTCTCTCTCTCACTCCCGGTCCCACTGCATTCGATTCTCCTGGACACCCTCCCCCGCTCGCCGCCCTCTTTATTTACTCAAGCTTATTCTGCCTTTTATGCCCGTCCCCCCCCGCGCGCCCCCGCGAAGCCAAGCTTTAGAGAAAACAATTTTATTTTTACTAAATCATCCGCAAAATGCAGCGCTGCCCTGCCGCCGTTAAGCGGAAATGGCTTCCCGAGATATGCTAAAGCCATCTCGTCAATTTTATTTACATCAGAAGAGCTCGTTCCTCTAATATTTGAGCTTATTTCTTTATTCAGGCATGACCCATGGCTTTATTAAAATGGCCCAGGCACGATTTGGCAGGGCAAACAGTACTCGAACGTCGTTCTCCTTACGATTATCGGATTTACAATTATACACTTATCATTAAGATAAGTGACAAAATCCATTCCCGCGTTCGAGAGCCAGTTTCAAGCAAATACTCTTTTGTTCCGTAAGGAAAGCATTTTCTGTCATTTTACCAATACAACAGCGAGTCGTATTTTATTGCGTAAACAAAAGTCACGGACAACGTATTGTTAATAACGAACGCTATCAACCACTTAACTATTAATGAGATAATTTTATTCGAACGAACGCACGTAAGACATTTATTTAAAACGTATCAATTGATAAATAAATAATAGTAACAATAACAACAACAACAACAACAACAACAACAATAAATAATAATAATGATGATGATGATACGCCTTGCCAGTTCGTAGGATGCAGTCAATGTATTTTATTTACATGGAAATAAATTATACGCCTTAAAAAAAATATCGAAGCCTATTTCTTCCAGTGAGCGGACGTAATACATTTTTTTTCGTTTCGTTTCGTTTCGTTTCGTTTCGTTTCGTTTCGTTTCTTTTTTCAAAAGGAATATCAAACAATTTGTAGGTAGACTTTCGTAACATATCGAGTTTTGGACAAATGTTACAAGCTACACGTGTTTATGGAGTTTCGCCTTTCTTATTTCCTATAATAATCCTAAGAAAGAAGTTTGTTTTACTTTTTATTCAATATGGTTGAGACGTAGTCATGACTCGAGCTGGAAATTGAATTTCCTGATTCGAGAGTAAATATTGGACTCGTATTCAAACTAGAATTCTTTTAAGAATAATTTCACTTCATATTACTTGCGTATAAGTGCCACGGGTATTGTTAAAAAGTCGACGAAATCAATTTTATCAAGATACAAATAAACAACGTGTTTTCTGGTTGAGTAAGAGTAAGAGTCCGAATCGACAAACCGAAAATCGACAGTCGTTAATTAGATGAGCTTTTACTAAATAACTGTGAGAAATTATTTAATATTATTCGACTGAAAATAGAGAGCTCGTAGTGTAATATTCAGCAGTCAGGGAGAATTTAATATTTTTTATATGGAATATTTGGCAATAGATGAATTCTACAGAAAATACGTGGAGACATTTTCTCAGGTGGAGGATAGTACCGAATAAATATTCCAATCGACTGATTCGACTTTTTCTGCAGCGGAATACAAAAGTTTCTCGCTTTAATTTGCAATTGTTATCGAATTTAAATTTATTACTCCACTTCTGAAATTCAATAAGTAAACAAAGCAAATCGAGTGTGTATAGATATATATATACGTAAAAGAAAAAAAGAATGAAAAAGAAAATAACAAAGTAGATAATGGATTGAAGAAAAGCAATGTATTGTAAAAAAGAATAAAGCAACTTTCATTACAACGGTTTCTTCTATTTTCCCAAATTACAAAACGATCGGTCGCTTCTCGAAGGAAACAATATACAACAAGCATTTCTAATATATAAGCTTTCAAGGCGTATGTTTTTGCAATGGGACTAAATGACAAATTGTAGTGTCGAAATGCATTAAAGTACGATGTAAATTAAAGTAGCGAATAACTCGATTCCTAATATGCAATAGAAATATATCAGAAAAGCAAAATTATTTACGTGTCGACAACAACAAATGTTATTGACACCGAAGATGATTTCTTCTTTTTTTTCTCTTTCTCTTTTTTTTCGCTTTTCCTCTTTAATATGCTAGAACGATCTTCACGGCTGACCGATTCGATCATTTTTGCGAGAAATACATGAAATTCGAAATATTTCTTCATTTCTATTTAATTTATAAATATTTCAATTAAACGAAAATGCAAAAAAAAAAAATGCATTCATTTCCCTTATAAATGAATTTTTTTCTTCTTAATTTACATTAATAATTTTTTACGTTTCGTGCAAAACGTCCAAAATTATAATGTACAATCACGACTTTGGTTTATTCGGATCAAAGCATAAATCTGATTATGCACACTGTTATGTTTAAACAATTGTAAAGGTTAAACCGTCGAGCTAATAAAAGAATAATACTTAACCTCAGTTACTTAATTAATTATCGATAGAGAATAATTTACAAAGCTCATTGATTTATTTAAAGAATAATTCGCTAAATAAGCTTCATTAGGTCATCATCCTAAGAATAAAAACATTTGCGTAAACCGTTTACAAACGATCAGTGGGTCGTTAAAAATATTGTTATTCAGTTTCAATTATAGAAGAATTTCTATCGCAATGCATTTAAGGTAATAATTACGGAACGAAGTCAAAAGGATTCCCCGCTACGAATAGATAAGATATTTTTGAAATAAACTCTTGCTGTTATCTAGAAATTGACTATAGCGCGGCTAGTATAATACGTACGTATACGCGTATACATTACGTAACTTTATTACTTGGTAATTTTAGAAAATAAAATGAGAGGAAGGAATGGAAGAAGGAACCACGGAGAGAACGAAGAGAAAACGACGATTGAATGTAAAAATACCGGATTGGCGAGGAAAATTATGAAAATATTAGGCCTCGGTATTTTCTATCAATCGAGGTCGTGTAGCGCAAGATAACGCAACGACAGCCTCAACAAATAAACAAATATAATCCATAGCCGGTGGTTTTCATCAACGAGCCGATCCCGAACAAAAAGAAAAGCCCTATTGAGCTGAATGAGTGGCCGTATTGCCCACTGTAACCGAAAAGCTCGAAATGCAGGAATAGATTTGAGCGAGCCGATGTAGCGAGGAGAGGTTAACGAGGTCAATAACGCACAGGGACGCGGGGGAGGTGGGGTAGGGCGGCGAAGGGAAGAGGGTAAAGAGGGGACCGGGGAGAGGTAGCGGACGAGCGAGTCGAGCTAGCCCTCGACGTAACACCGACATTCGATTCGAACGGGGGGTATTGGTACTCCCGGACATACGCTTGCTGCATGCATTTCCACTATCCGCGCACTTGGCCGTTATGTATTTATTACGCTTCCTTCGTTCGTACGGACATGCCACGGTCCGATTATCATTAGCGGCCGTGTCGGCGACGCTCTGCTAATACAGGTAAACTTGTATCTATAAATACACCGAAGAATAATAAGAATAGCGCTTAGTTATTCAATCGATTCCGTTATTCAATCCCTCCCGACACGAGTCCATCTGCATAAAGTTTCGTTTATTCTCGATCATTTCACCCACAAGGAAAACGATTAATCAATAATACATCCTCGTCTTTTCCGGCAGACCTTGCAAGCTTCATAGTTTCGCTAAACGATAACGTTTCCTTTTTTCTTTTCTTTTCCTTTTTTTTTTTTTTTTTTTTTTTTTTGGACATTACACCTAAAGTTTCGCTCTACATTAAACGCTAAGCTATAGTTTTTACCCCAATAACCGAACTTATTCGTTCATTTTATTAAGTCTAGTGTTGTTTTCTTAACGAAACGTAAGATTTATCATAACGAATGAAGAAAGAGTTTGTTAAAGTTCCTTTATGTCGTCCCCGTTCAAAATAAATTCCCTCGCCTAATGCGAAAATGACCAAGGCCTTTATAATACTTTGGCTCGTTAAAAATTTTCACTCGTCGCTCTTGCAATTTTAATATTATTACAAACTCTCCGTCGATTTCTAAGGGGCAATTAAATTTCTAGAGGAATTAAGGGTGTTCGAGCATTCGTTCAAGGTGATTTGTTTTACAAATAAAATAAGTACTTTGTAACAATCTTTTTTTTCTTCTTTTTTCTATTTTCTTTTCTTTTTTTTTTTTTATACTGTACACAACAAGCGAATAAAATTTATGGAATTAAGAAGAAGGGATGGAAATCAATACGATTAATATATCAGCAATTACATCGGCTTAGTCTTAGGCGAGTCTTTTTTTTTGTTTTTTTTTTTAAACCCCCCTGACATTTATGGGTTTTTGAGGAAGCGATTATTATTGATGTCCGTTGTTGAAAAAAAAAAAAAAAAAAAAAAAATGGGATTGCGACGGAAGATCGACGGGAGAATAAATTAGAGACCGGAGTACTTTACCTCTAATTACGAGTGTCATAGATTCATTCCTTATAATTTCACTTAATTTTACTGACTTTTTACGCTTCCCGAACGGACCCGAAAGTATAAGTTTTCAAACGAAATGGCTCCCATCGGATAGATAAAGTTCTATATGCATTGTAATAAGGACCAGAAAATCGTGGCATTGCAGATAATTCTCCCTACAAATTATTAATTAAAATTTAAACTGTAATGCTTTGCCTGCAATGGACGTAAGAGGCTATAATACCAATAACGATCAAGTGATCGCGTTTTCATTCGACGGGATGAAAAATCCAAGTGACGTATAAAGAATATAGAGTGAAATATCATGCCAGCGTACTTATAAATAACTTGGTCAGTCTGGGAATTTAGCCGTACGTAAGGGTTGCCACAGGGGATGAAAATAACTCTGAGAAATCCTTGCCGCTCTTCGCTCTCTCTCTCGCTCACTCACTCACTCCCCCGACGTACATTGCCATCAACCTTGGGATCTTACCATTCAAAACAGGACTTGACAAGCACCTTGATCGACAACCTTTTCTACCTGTACCTCGTACTTCGTACTTCTATTATACAAAATCTAGTTGATTCTTACAACAACATTAGTAATAATTAGTAAATATAAATCGGAAATTACTGATTAAAGGGAGAATATTGGAGCGTCGCTAATTATATAGTTATAGGCTAATATAACAAGTAAATAAAACTTGCGCTTACTTACTTTTTATTGCTATAAGCCATTACCATTGCAATCGCGTGCTCGTGTACGTGAATAAATAAATAAATAAATAAATAAATAAATTTAATAAAAGCGTTTCCTCATTTTTCTCCTTCCACGTCTTGGCAATCGAAGAATAATTAAAATTGTACGCGGACTGGCTTATTGCATTGCAACCTAATTATTTCAGTACGAATCCTAGGAAATTAAGGTTCCCTCCTCTTATTGTAATCAACGGTTGCTTCAAATAAAAAAGAAATAGAAAAATTCTTATAGACTAATAATAATAATAATAATAATAATCTTATTCTAACGTATAAAAGAACTGAAAGAATGAACTGGCAAGGTTGGCGGGCGGAGAAGGGGGGGGGAGAGGAGAAAGGAAGCAAATTAATAAGGAAAAGTTGTACAGAACTCATTACAACATAAATCAACTTCAATTTTTTCTGACTCCCGCAACCCTTGGACTTTCCACACTACAACAACGGCAATACAAATTTAAGAGTTGGTTATTTTCTAAAGTTTTTCCCACAAATTAGCTAAAAGTCTCATTTCGTAGCGCGATAGCTTTTAGAGAAATAGAGGAAGAGGAAAAAAGATTTTTCACTCCCTTAATTTAGAATCTGCTCCTTGCCATACCCCCGCCTCCCCCCCCACTACCCCCCACTACCACACCAGCACCACCCATGCTTTCGGTGATAAATAGAACTTCGTTTAACTCGAAGGTGCGATATCCTCTCCGGTTATAAACCGAGAAGCTCGTGCATCGGTAGTAGTAGAACGGGAGATGGGAAGATGAGCGATAAAAGGCTGGATGTAGGTAATGGACGAGATGCGGCAATTGCGTGTGCAGTGCTCGCGGTCGCTCGGGTTATTGGGGTTAGAGGCTGCGATTACGAGCTCCGACCACTGATTCTCGATAGCCACGCTCGAATCCCCGGCAGCCGACCTCGGGGGCGGGGTGGCCCGACAAATCGTCCTAGTACTCGCGGACATGCCTCTGCCGATGATCCGAGAGTCCAGGCGCTCCGGGAAATCCTTGTCGCCACCCCCGCCACCACCACCACCGCCACCGCACCGCCACCGCGCTAATTACAGGCCAACGGAGCCGTTATTTCGCATCGACAACGCGTTCGTTCGTTCTTTCGTTCGTTCTTATTCGAGCTGAAACTTAAAGCCTAACCTCCGGCCATTCCTCCATACTAACATCGGGTTTTCCAACGGGTTCTATTGCAATGTCCGCGTCTCCGCGGTCAATCGGAACATTATTTATGCATGTCCATCGATCCTCCAATACCCTCGCGTGTACCGAATAAGTGAGGGAATAGGGATTTCGTGGCCACGTGATCGTTCCTTCCTACGAATTTTCAATATGTTCAATAATTACAATGGAAATATTTATTTATTTTTTTTTTTTTTTCAATCAAATATGTCTAATGAGAGTTGACATCTTGATAAATTTAAATTAAGCCACGTCCCGGCTGCCTTTCAAATTAATATCCATTACGTATTTTGCTGCGTTACGCTGACTTTATACAACGTAAAACGTGGAAGGGCCAAATGAACTATACGCTCTCAATTACGATTCATTCGAACGAATCAAACTGATATTACCAAATACCTAAACGCTGACATACGATTCTCGAAATTCAAAAATCATTATTGCCGCTTTAATAAAATACGGCCGTTTGTTAAAAAAAAACAAAAATCATAACAATAACGATAATAACAACAGCAACAACAGCAATAGCAGCAGCAGCAGCAATAATAATAATAATAAAAATAATAATAGGAGAAAAGAAAAGGAAAAGAAAAGAAAAGGAAAGAAGGAATGTCCGAATGTTATTGAATGAATTTAGCGGTCCGAGCGGTTCCAGAAATTTGACTGATTTATCGAAACGGGATGTGTGCGGCCGACAGTGCGTTTACACGCATTACATATTGTTTTGAGCGAAAGCGAAGATGGCGCGAATGTACTTTGTCCGGTTGGATAGAGGCAGCCCCGGTAAAATTATTTGATTCCCGGTTCCCGGACCAGTGACATTTCACGCTTTAATGGCGGCTCGCCTCTGTCGGCCGGCTGCTAGACTGGTGGTGGATAATAATTTCTCGGTCAATTTGAGAACTTTTCTGTTCCGACGCTACGGCAATTTGTACGTTTCCATTGCCATAACTGACTCGGCGCGAATTCCTCATCCGATTAATAACTCTGCCTCCCGATAATAATTGGCCGACATTCGATTCATTCCCTCCTTTTCATTATTCCCATCCTATAACGCCGCGCTCTCTCTCTCCGTCCCATCCGCCTCCCCCACCTCCAATCCTTATCAGACGCGGCGAGCTCTTTAAAGGGTCGGAACGAGTGCGGTACAAGTATTTTACGCGTTTTTATCGATTTTTCCTTGATATTTCCTAACTGACGGAAGATTTGTCGACGAGCCTTTGTTTTCTTTGAATCCGTTCCCCTTTAAACTCCCTTCCCGTTAATAAATTATTCGTATAAATTATTATCCGAATTCGTGTTGGATCATCGTGATCAAGTTTAAATGACGTTTCGGCCGCAGTATTGGCTGATCAGAAAAACTGCTCTTCTTACATCTGTCAAAGTTAACTTCAATAAGACCTCGAAATTAATGACAATACAAGACGTCTGGAGTCTTTTATTACGAAGCCACGTATAAATAGAGCAAATGTTGCTTGCAACAAGGATAATACATTCGATTGTACGCGATCGAAATGCTTAAAGATTATCATATTATCGATAAAAGTCAGATTGTCAAATACTAAAGCTTGCGGAATAAAAAAGTCGTGGACATAATTCTTGAGCGTCGACAATTGTGAATCGATTTAACGGTTTGTTAAACGGTTTGGCATTAATTATAATAAGGAATTTCTCCATTTCACCGACGTAAAGAAGCCAATAAAAATGCCCGTCGGTATTAAACGAATCGGTTGTTTCTTAACGAGCACGACTAGACATATCGACAAGAATCACAAACTAATACGTCAGTCACACTTTCGCGTTATTGGTTACAGAATAATCGTCATTACGACCATTACGGGACTCGCCGGTCTGACCCATAAAAATACAGATTTACGCTAAAAATCATTTTACTCGGGATATACGTGACCTTTGCTCTCCCCTCCCACCCACCCGAAAACTAATTATTTGCCCCCCTCTCTGCTCTCTCTCTCTCTCTCTCTCTCTCTCTCTGCTCTCTCTCTGCTCTCTGCTCTCTGCGTGTGCGGGATGGATGTGATCCGATAGCTTACAAGGGCGAGCGATAAATTTTCTAGCAAAGGGTGCGAGTGGGACCGAAAATTGAAATGCCACGCGCAAGTCTGTGCGCGAGATCGCCTGCTTCGGTACACTTTATTCAAACGAGAAAATTAAAATTTAACTACCCTCCGTGCTTGCGCGCATTTGAAGCTTTACGAAGGCTTTACAGGTATATTAATCTTTCATTACGACCTGACGGTCTACGCGGGCTTTCTTTAAATAAAATTAATATTCAATAATGCTTGTTCGATTGGTCGCTGACCTTTTTTTTTTTAATCGTGTCAACCAGCTCTAAAATACCTGATAAATATGATTAATCGACACTGGGTACAATAAAAAATCGATTTGTACGTACAGTCCATCGTTAATACATCGAACTTTTTTCTGCTTTCAATTGCTCGTTCTCGTTTGATTTTTTCATTTATTATTTATTATTATACAGTTACCCGTGCAATACCAAACAGCAACGCTAGAAACATATATATATATATATATATATATATAATAACCAATAAATTACGCTAATGAATCTTTGCTTTACGAATTGGGAGTTTCGATTGGCCGCGATATTGTATATGGGAAGGAGGATCCTCCAAGGACACGAAATATGTGAGAAATAATTAAAGGCCAAATAACGGATGCGCATAGATAAATATTTGCCCCCTCGTTTAAATAATAGAAATAAAAAGGTCTTATTTTAAAATGTTCGCTACGTGGTCTTGCCTCTTTCTTTCTTTCTTTCTTTCTTTATTTATTTATTTATTTATTTATTTTTTGCTTCAAGCGCGTCCGTAACGGTGATTGGTCGTTTGTTTGACTTAAACGCAATTCACATCGTCATTTATTATAAATGGCATTCTCCATTTAATGGGCGTCGAGTAAAGCGCGGAACGACATTTAATTATCGCGATTATTGCTTTAGATAAACATTCGATCGAAGCTATCTCAGTTCTGTAAGACAGCCAGCTCTAATTATTTAACGATCCGGATGAATAAGAGGGATGGGGTTATTGGGGTTATTGGGGTTGAGGTCGGTAGAATGTATAGTCGAGATGAATAATGTTAATTGCCGGGCTGAGCACTTGGATTATAACTCGGTCGAGCTTCGTACTTTTGATCCGGTCAATCGAGCACTTGGGAGTATTGACGTTCATCTTCGGGCAACTCGTGCATATACGACGGAGCCGCTTGAGAGCACCGTAACGCGTCGCTTTATTTCAATTGCTAATCCGATTAACCGAATGCTCTTGTGGACATAGGCCAGTGATTTCCTGTAGGAGTAAGCCCGCTCGAGCCTGTCATTCGCTAAATATCTGCGGCTGACGCCGAATAACGCCGGTCCGAGAAACGGCAGCTCGACCTCGTCTTCCTCCCTTCTTCTCTCCCCTCTCCCCACCCCCCTCCCAGCTCTGCCGGACCCGCAGATCCGCAAAATTCCGTAGCCCGAGAGACGGTGAGGCTGGCTCGACTGTCTATATACATTCTCCAGCTTGGCGCCGCCTCACCCACACTACCTCCAATATATCGGCTAATTGCATATCCCTCTGTCTGTCTGTCTGTCTGTCTGTCTGCCCGTCTATCTGTCTCGATGTGTGTGTGTGTTCGTGGAGTTTTTCTTTACCAAGTCCCCTAGCTCCCCGAGCCCCCTACTCCCGACGTTCCTCAACGCTCTTTGTCTTTTTTATTTCGATCATGTGCAAGTTTCATTATCCCTATCTCGGTGCGACAAGTGCCTGCCTTCGTGAGCCTAAGTGACTTTGCTTATTGGCGGAATCTCGAGCGCACCGACGTTCGCCCTCATCGAGCACCGATTACCTGCCTCTACCGATCCTCTTACCTCCTCTCAAAACAGTTAAGTACCTATCGGCATTCGTCGTCTGTGCCCCGAAACTGCATGTTGAGAATATTCCAGAATAACGGATCCCTCGGGCCCCCAGCTCCTCAGACCCCCTACCCCCCCCTACCCACCCGCCACAATGAATATTGTCAACCGATACTTCGTCGTTTACCACGACGTTGATCCCAAAGTTGGATTTCAATTGCACCCATCGAAACAACGATCGCGTTATTTTATCAAGATACCTTCTACCGATTTTTTTCTCTACTCGACTGAGTACTTAATAACAAGAATTGTGAAGGAAAACTGAAAAATAAATAAAAGTCTGATAAAAATTTCTACGCGCGCGTAATTACTGTTTACAATAACGTTATTCGCCGGCTACGCGGCCCTTCCACTTTTCAATATTTGTATTTACGATTTACGGCCCCATTGATCGCCAATGATTAATTTACGATGGCTCGCAATTCCCGGGCGCACTTAATACTAAGCGCATTAGATCAGAGATAACCGAAGCGGTATAACTATCTTTACGGGGCTAGAATTTCCGACTCCATATGTGAAATATTGATTATTAAGTTTCACCGTGAATGAGGACCGTCGCCGGGTGGCTAATCAAAGTTTAACGTTATTACAGGAGCGCCGGACAAATTGTGGGGCAGGAATCCGGACTATCCGGGTTATCGTCCGCACAACCGCCAACCGAACGCTGGGACGAGCTCGACGACCGCCAGAACGCGGCCGACGAGTCCGAGCACGAGGCCAAGTCGACCGACCACGAGCACGACCACGAGCACGACCGCGAGAACGACTACGACGAGACGGGCCACGACGACGAGCACCACGAGCACAACGAGCACCACGACAACCACGACAACCACGACCCAGCGACCCTGGCGAACGCGGCCCCGTGAGCCGGACACCAGAGAGCGGCCTTACCGACCGAATCACTATCCGGAAGAGCGGCCTCGTCAGCCGTATTACCCACCCAAGGTCGACTGGCCTCACAGGCCCCGCTGGCATCAGCCGAGTATCGGCACCGTCGGCACCACCACCGGCAGGACGACTCCCTCGTCGCGGCATCGGCCCCCCAAGCGCCACGACGTCCCCGATAAGTGCGACACCAGCTACGACGCCATCAGCCTCATCAGGCGCGAGCTCTTCATCTTCAAGGATCGGGTGAGTTTTTCGGCTAACCCCTTCTCCTCGCCTTCCCGACCAAGCCCCGAATAAAACTCATCGACTTCCGCAGTACGTCTGGAGGCTGAACGACCGCGGCCTGGTCGACGGCTTCCCGGCCGAGATCACCCAACTCTTCAAGTTCCCTATGGAGGTCAACCACGTGGACGCCGTCTACGAGCGTATCGGCGACAACCGGATCGTCTTCTTCGTCGGCCGGTACTATTACGTATTCAACGCGTTTTACCTCGAGCCCGGCTACCCGAAGCCCCTCACCGAGCTCGGGCTGCCCGACTCCCTCGAGAAGATCGACGCCGCCATGGTCTGGGGCTACAACAGGAAGACCTACTTCTTCAGCGGCACCATGTACTGGAAGTACGTACGATAAGCCACACAATCCATATAATCCGTAATACCGAATTTAAGCTCTAACGGATTCACGATGATGATGATTTTCACGATGATTTTCATGATTCGCAGGTTCGACGAAAGCGTTAATTACGTAGAGCTGGATTATCCGAGAGACATAAGCATGTTTGCCGGCGTCGGACCGAATATCGACACAGTCTTCCAATGGAAAAACGGTAAATCCCTCTCCCGTTCCAATAACAATAACAATAACGATAACGATAACGATCGCTTCGTTGTCTTCGTTAAGCACATTGAGCTCTCTCTCTCTCTATTAAGCGATCGATCGACAAGTTAAATTCATTGGCTAGCCCGGATGATATTTATAGAGCCGTTGAGTATTGAGGAAGCAAACGCAATAAATAAAACTCCCGTCCGCAGGCACGACGTATTTCTTCAAGGGGAAGCACTTTTGGCAATTCGACGACATGAGGATGAGGGTCGCACACAAGAAACCAAAGTCCTCCGCCCATTTCTGGATGGGCTGTCCGCGGGGCCTCGACACCAACGACGTCGACCTCGAGTTCCCTAAGAAAACCCGGATAAACAGCATATCGGCGAGCGGCGCCGCGGGCCCGGTCATCCTCGGGCCCTACCTACCCCTTCTCGCCGTCGTCCTGAAGCTCCTGCTCCCAATGACGTAGTAGCTCATGACTCGTTGAGCTCGTCGAACCAGGCTTCGCGATGGATCAGCTCGTGTCGTCGAGCTGGCTGAGCTGGCAGATCGAGCCGATCCGCGAGGCCCGAAACCACCTTCCGCTCCCAGAGACTTCCCTGAGGACTTTCACAAGTCCGTGACAAGGGCCATCTACCAAGGGCTACGATTATATGTTGCGATTACTTTGAGTACTTAAAGTTAAACGATCCTACAATTAAGCTCATGTGATGCGTTATAAAAATATATATTTTTTATATTATTAAGGGCTAAACTGGCTAGTTATTGTTCAATACTTGTATTATTCAAAGCAGTTATTACAACGCACGTATACCGTTTTATTTAAAGCTTTTCGACAACTTCGTTATCTATCACTTACTTCCGGCTACTTGACCGGTGGACCGAAAGATCCACCGGTACAAGCGTACGTACCTTACAAGAGACGATCTCCGTGGCTCAACTTGTTAGTTAATGTTAAGTCGTGACATTAAAGAACTTTCCCGCAACTGTTGAATTCTAATACATGACAGTTATACATGAAATTTTATCATTCCGAACGTTTAGACGAACGTGCATTTTCTCGGTAAGGCTTGGAAATATTTCCTCACAGAAGCTCAAATTTATGATATTATTAATTGCACGTATGTAATTGCGTTCGGTTAGTGCGGCGCATAAAGAACTGTGAAAGTTTTTGACAGTTTTCAGGTAAATAAAACCGCGTACGGCTATATTGTTCGACGGCTTTGCCAATGCAAAGCGTACACGTGCTGTCAATTTGTAATAGAACGAGAAAAAAGAAAAATATATAAGATAAATACAATCGAAAAAATAAAATATCGTTGATTCACAAGAAAGTTAAAATACATTCAGATTCAAAGTTCCGAACAAAAGATCCCCCTTCGCGTTCAATAAAATAATTATTATAAATCATTGGGCGAACCGTCTCTTTATTACCGAGGATTTTAATAAATAAGTGAAAATACATCTATGTATTGCTTAATGAAAATAAATCATTTTACAGCGATTGCTACAATACGCTAACATGTATTTCAGATTCATAAGATATTTATGGATTAAAAAAAAAACTCTCGTATGTATCGTAATAACGTTGTTCTGTGTAACGAGTGTAAAATTTAAGAAATATTTCTACTCGATAAAGTATGGAAAGAAAATATTTTTAAAAATATTCAAAAGCCTCTAATGATTCAAATTTTCTACATATATACGTATATATATGCATACGTATATATACGTATATATATGTATACGTAGACACGAAATGATACGTCTTGAAATTATACATACTAATGTTATGTAGATTCTAAAGTGTATTCGTAGCTTACAAATCTTTGATTAACTTATATTTATTCCCCCTGAAATACATTGCCATCTCAATACGACATTAAATGATTTAAAAGTGCGATTACCCGAATGTTAAGGATTTATTATGAGTATCAAATATTTGTAAGTGTTAAGAGTAAACAACTGCCAGAGTATCCAACTGCCTTTATTCCATATGCGAATGATGAATTAATTGAGAACATTTTAAATGCTTTACCCGAATATCGAATGTGAAAACGAAATGTGAAAAGAAACCGTAACTGCCTTTATCGCGAGGAACGATTTACATTCCTCCAGGTAAATACCATTAAACTGCATCGCGTAAATATTTCGTTTTATTATTTATGTGACTAACGTATATTATAGCATAGAGATAATTAATTGATATATATATTATTTTTCTTTTCTTTTCATTATACCTTAGTATATTGTTCAATGTGTAGTGACGAATATGATGATGGAAAGAGAAAGAAACGAAAGAATTATAAAACGATCTATAGATCGCGGGCCTCAGTTAACTACGCGCGCTTGGTAATTTTAAATTATTGTTAAATAATCTAAGTCGAAAACCGAATAAACAACATAAGCGGCTACTATATAATAATTATTATAAGAATAACAATAACAATAACAATAAACAACAACAATCATAATAGTATGAGGGGTAATACAAGTAGTAATAATAATAAGTACACGGTGAACATTAATAACAATGAAATAGCAGCAGCAGCAGCAGCAGCAGCGGCGGCGGCGGCGGCGGCGGCAACAAAAAAACAACTTTTATACATAAATGTTATATACGAAGCGTGCAGTCAGTTTTTGAAACTGTGATATTTGTATTGAAATGTATCGCTGGTCTGCGAGCGGCAGCCGCCCTCACGAGTGTACCTTTATCATTAACAACAACAATGTAAAGGAGGAAAACGCCAGCGGGTTAAGCCCCGAGCATTTATAATGTAACACAGCCTTAAAAGCTCGCTCGGAATACCCGAGGCAGACCGGCCTACCCAATTCTTAGCTCGATAAGCTATATTTTTTAAGCTCACGCTTTCTATGTATATATATATATATATATATATATTGGCGATACGATGCGGACGACGATGACGGGGATGCGCAGGTATCATCGGCGTAGATCGTATTGCATTCATTATATAGGCAGGGATCGTCAAAAGAAAAACTCTGATTTATTATCTATTATAATTTATAACAGGGTGCACAATTTCATTACATAATCTCTACCTTTCTATAATATATCAATAAAAGTCAAGGTTAAAGATACTGAGGTAGCGCATGGTCTCGCTGATAATGACATCGACGTCGGCCATGCCTCCTATACCCGTATCACCGCACATGAGTTGCTTGTAAATGCAGGGCACCTCCTTGTAGCCCCAGACTTTCAATAGCGCCACCTGATCCAAACGATCCAATTTTTTTACAATTATTATTATTATTGTTATTATTATTATTATTATTATTATTATTACTATTACTATTATTATTGTAAAGCCCCCGTCGGCTGATTAATCATTATTTCTATTATTGTTTCTTTACTATTACTATTATTATTTAACTGCGAGGCGAATGATGAAAGTGATTGTAACTATGATATAATTTTTATATTTAATATAAGTTTACGTTGGCAAATAATAAATGTAAAGTTCTAAAAAAGAAAAAAGAAAAAACTCCTCGTTACATTATTATTGACACTTTAGTCCCGACCATTAGATTCCCGTTTATCTTTTCTCTATTAAAAAAAAAAACAAAAAAACAAAAACAAAAGAAAAACCCTAAAAATACCATGTTTATCAATTTTCGATTCCCAAATTACCTTTACCGTTAAAATTGATATAAAAAAATTATAAGATTGATAGTTTTGGACAAAACGAAACACAAAGAGACAAAAAAAAAATGGAAGAGATCCCTTGAGAAATAGAACGCGAGCTTTTGCGATAACATTGTAATGAACTCCGCGAGGCACCCCGGATATTCAAACGTTAATAACAAGTATTAGAGAGAGAGAGAGAGAGAGAGAGAGAGAGAGAGAGCGCGATCGACCGACTCGGTAAACTGAAATGAGACGTAATCAGATATCCTCGCTCGACCCAAGTTATGTGAATAAATGAAAATTATTGTCTGGAGTAGCGGAGTCTGTAAGATGAGATGGCCTTGGCATGCCAATGACGGCGAAGAGAAATACCATTTCTCTTCTGAAATACCATTTGTATTTCAATAATTATGGATTATATAAGGAAGTGGCACCTGGGGCGCGGTGACGGGATGGTTCCACATATTGGTGTTCATGGCTGGGCAGAATAATAGCGGCTTTTTCTTATCCCAGGCGCGGGCTACGCAGGTCAGTATATTGTCACAGATGCCGGCGGCCAGCTTCCCCATAGTGTTGGCGTCGAGGGGAGCTATGAGGAAGATGTCCGCCCACTTGGCGAGATCGATATGGAGGACAGGGTCGCCTCTGTCCTGCCAGGCGGCCCACTCCACCGTGTCCGAGATGATCTGACAGCCGGAGGGGAGCTCGGCCTCCTTGAGGAAGTGCTTCGCCCGCTCGGTCACGACGATCCGCACCTCCAAGTCCTGCATGGAGAGCTTGCGCACGAGCTCCGGCAGTTTTATCGTCGCCACGCTCCCCGTGCACCCGATCAACACGTTCCTACGCCTACCACTCGACATCATCATAATACTTGACTTTTTATCCTTTTTTTTTTTTTTTACAATAAATCGTACTTTCTTATTAACTTTCTTATTAATTCGCTTGCTCGATGCTTCACTTATTGTCCGTCACTACACTTCATAGACTATTTAAACTTATCGAACGTTAACTTTAACAAGTACTATAATTATTTCTTTTTAACATTTGTTTTGACCTTTGACCTAGTGCTGTACTTCTACGCTTTCTCTAAAATATATGACGATTGACATCAATTTTCTATAATTTCGCTAAGCCACTTTTCAAATCTCAAGACAAGACTCTATCTATCTATCTATCTATCTATCTATCTATCTGTATACGTATATATATATATATATATATATATCTTATTTAAAGACTGATTGTACGTATTCACGTTTCACGAGTCACAACTTCACTAACAGCAGGAACGAAATATTATTTCTTTTTGGCCTATTGTTTCCCTTACTCCTTTTGTACATGCACTTTCATATATATATATATATATATAGCTCTCCCCGCCCGACCCGCAATATAATTATAATATGCCTGTGTATACGTGTAAATGTGCACTTTTGCGTGTATATTAAAGTAACATACGAGTGTCAATTTTGTACATTGTCACTTGTTTAAAGGTAAATATTATTATTATTGTAAATTTTGATAATACCTCGTTGATATGTTAATTATATCAAAAATCGTTATCCAATTTTATAGTCTTTAAAGAATTCAGGTCTTTACTTTATTAACATTGTTTCTCTGATAACGTTTTCGATTAACATTTGCATAGGCTTGTATCTGTATGTGTATATTTATTTGTAAATATACGTGTAAATGCTTGTTTGTATGTGAGTGCATATGTATATACATACATATATATATATATATATATATATATATTACTATCTCCTATTTTTGCAAATAAATATATATCTTTATAATATATACACTTATAAAAGATGAGATCACAAAAACCGCAACTCAAGATGATTTATTAGGCACGAAACGTAAATGTTCGTTCCGTTGTTGAACTTTGTATATCGATGTAAGTCCTATTTAAAGAATATAGTTAAAAAATATTAATCAAATTGTCATTAAATATGATTCTAAAGCATTTAATTATTTTCTTTCTGTTAAGGATAATATCTAGTTCATAATTTTGAATAACTAGCACTCAAGTATTCTACATAAGATATAAAAAAAAGGTATTTTTTATATTTAATTGACAAAATTAATTTAGCTATCAGATATTGACTTTTGAATAATTATACAAATAAAATGAATTAACAATGTTTCTTATATGGCTATAAATAGATAATAAATAAACAAAATGATAGAATTTAATAAAAAATGTATTACAGGATGAAACTAAGAGTACATAATATCTTATTCATACGTGTATTTCATTGATTAAAAGTAGTACATGGCTTTAAATTATAAATAACTGGTAACTAAGATGTTAACCTTAACAAGCACTTAAATATTGATTCAATTATTTTTAAGCAAATATAATTAAATTTTCTAACCGGCAAAATTTCTTTTAGACCGATTTCTTTATACACCAGCAAGAAATAATTTTAGGCAATAGGATTTACAATAAGGACAGATAGCCTTTCTCATTGCTTCTTTTCAGTAGTTTCCCCAGTACTTTTCTCTGCTTTTTTCTCAGCAAGATCGCCAAAACCGAGATCAGACCAGTCTGCACGAGCCATCAAACTGTTATCCATTCGACAATTAAGATAAGATTTGCTTATATCTCTGCAATTACTTGAATTATAATCGTTTTCCCAAAGACAGCGCAAATACTTGATCATAAGGTTTTTGCAAACTCCTTCGTGATCCAAAGGAAAACTTCCATTATCGGGTGGTACTGGTTTAAATACCTTTTGATTAAAGGTCATAGACGACATCCTGTGGTTGATTAGAGATTCCTTAGACTCCTACTGAAATTAAGGTACATTTCACTAAAGTAAAATAAAAAAAAGGTCAACAAATGCTTTCTATAGTTAATAAAAGGGCCGATTGTTTTTATAATAAGAAAATATTTTTGAATAAACAAGCAGCTGTTAATTAATTTGGTTTTGTAACGGCATGGAATGTAAATATAATTTCGAAGTATTTTTATTTGCGGAGGAATACTGCTGTCCATTTAAGTCACTCGATAAGTCAACATCTCTATAAAACGTCCGAAATTTAATGTACGCCATATTTCTTATGCAATAGAGTTATATCTACCGCGAAGACAAGACTTGTGCATTTGATGCAATGGAGAGCGGATAAGCGTAAGCGAAAGCCGATTACAAATATTATTAAATACCGGATGGAGTTTGAACGTGACGGAACCCGAGTGATAATCATGGGTAAATTGTAATTAGAGATGGAGTTTTAAGAGGTACGGGGGAGTTGGTCCATGGAGTTGCTCGTCTGCGTGGCCACTCGTAAGCGTACGAGAGGTAGTGAGAGCTCGAAGGACAGCGGGGAATAGAAATTATTGAACCGTCGTGTACGTACGTCATCTGCCGTTGGCCTCTTAACGAACGCCAACTGCGAGCCTGACGGGGAATTATAGCTCAGAGGATATCTACGTACATTGTGCTCAGTAACGAATGGACGTCATCGTTGCTCCGTGAGGGACGATACTAATAATTTCGAGGTCCGACTACGATCCACCGCGAGACCTGGTTGCTCGTCCACACGCTGCTTACCGACAATAATACAATCACTGATAGTGTCGGTACTCGGTACTCGGTACTCGGTACTCGGTTACTCGGTTACTCGATTACTCGATCGACACACGACGCACAGAGTTGCATATCCAAGTCGTCGCTCTTCTACTAATTCAAAATTATTAGATGGGCGCGAGGGAGAGAGAAGATTAGCTCTCGAGGAAAAGATTAAGGTGTCCGCGAACCGCCATTCGCTGCTGCCCGAGACAATAATCTTAGTCCGTCGCGCCTGCGCACTCGCGCTACTTACCCTTAGACCGCTCCGCGATCCACGAATCGGCTATTACTCGGCTATGACGTCAGCCTGTACTCGACGATGGGCGGTGGAGAGCATTACGAACGATGGGTAATGTCGACCGGCGCGATTTACGGAGAAGAGAGCCGATGGATGACACGCCCCTTGCAATCTTTTGCAGGAACAGCTCATTTTAGATTAGATCGGAAGCTCTGCAAGCCGCGCAAAAGAAATCGTTACCAATCAATAAGCCGCGTAATTATTGGGGTTCTTTTAATTTTTTAATTAATCCAATACGAGAACATATGTATTCGTAAGACTTTAGGATTTTACGAACTTTAAGAAAAAGAAATGCTAAACAACGCCCACCGAAATAAATACAATCCACCCACCCCCTCCCCGCCCTTCTTTTATATATTTATTTCCGTGTGAGAGAGGGATAATAACAATCGCTGTCGTCCCTTTAATATTTTAAGCATCATCGATCCCCCTTATGACCGATTTACTTATTGTACACTGCTTTTAGTCTTAAAAACGGCTTTCCCCTATATTTTTTTTCGGGATCATCCGACATATGATATATGGAACCTGTCGACCTCGAGAGCAACGCCATCCGAAAATACTCCTCTACCACTAAAATTTTAATCTACTACTTCAATTTTAAAATATCCTCCCGGCCGACAAGTCCAAATGAATTAGAAAATCCATTTGGGTCAATGAAGTTGTCTTATAAATAGTATTTTTGCGAGAAAAATTTTATCCTCCCGATGAAGGAGGACGTGACAAAATCAATTACCTGCTTTCCAGTCGTCTATTTACTTCCATCCTGTCATCCCTCATGATAAATAAATTGTAAGCATTTGCTGAGCTCAAAATCTTTTTATCCTGTAACATTTAGAAATTCACGTACTGTGGGGAATGTTATATTTCGTTGTTATTTTCGTTGTTGTTATTGTTAATCTGCTTACGACATCAAAATTTATTATCATGAAATTAAAAGAATGCAAAGTTTTTAAAGAATTACAGTTTGCCATATGAAACAATATGAAAAGAGAATAATTGTTGTTTAATGATTTAATGTTAAATAAAGATGAGCGAGAAGGGGAATAAATTTTACAATGACTTAAAAAAAAAGTCCTTTACTACGACGTAATACGAGAACTTACGAATCCAGCGGCTCTTAATCCATGACCAATGGATTCGTTTTATTTAAGCTGATCACGCGGATGTTCAAGCGATAAAATTAAATCATTACTGCGCCTAGAGAGTTCATTATTTATTTGAAAAACGTGTATTACAGTAGGCCTAAGCCATTATCTAACGTTACAATAATTAATTATTTACCAATAAATATTTACATTGTACCAGCTTTTAAAATAGCTGAATATCAATTAAAAATATGTCCTTCGTATAAATACAACAGCGTAAGACAACTGTTGTTTCTCGATAAACGTTTTCAATTATTGTTATATAAATTTGCTTATACAAGCTTTTATTAATATACACTTAAAAGATAAGATTGCTGGGAATAGAAATTGTTGTTAATCGTGAAGCAGATATTCATTTTTATTCAGTGATGTACAAAAATAAAGTAGCATAACAATAATAAACAATAATGGGCTAATAACACAATAACAACACTTAATATAAACTAAAATGAAGCTTTTAAAACTAACTGTACAAATTATTATACAATAAAATAAGTTTGAAGTACTTATGTATGTACAAATACCTATTACAAATAATTTCTCTTAAAGCAGGAATGCTTTCTACGAAACAAATGTACGAAAAGAAATTAATTTCAAACATGCCATGCTGAATACGTAAAATAAATATTTATAAAACACAAACATAAACGTTAATGATAATAAAAATTGTATATATTTTAAATTTATTATATATAATATCTAAATTTTGTTGTTGACATTTTTTTTTTTTTTTTTTTTTGGTTTTTTTTTTGACAATATATATTTCTATAAATTATAAGGATATCACTTAAACGCAAAATACAATGGAACTCTAGTCGGACCATTACTTTGGCGTATCGGTAATTCCTATTGCTAAATACCATCGATTTACTTGTAACACCGTTTAAAACTTTCATACAAAAATTCTTTTTATCTAAAATTTAAATACAGATTAGTGGTACAAAATTGTTATTTACGTTACCTAAGCACCGCCGTAAATAATCGTAAACTCGCTAAATTGGAACGTGCTTGTTACAGTAAGCTATTTAAAGTCTTTTAACTTGTTTATATATATATATTTATATATATATATTATCCGGAGTTTTCTGATAACAAAAAGCTTTCACCTCCTCATCATTGGAATTTAAATCGCTCATTTAATAATCGAAATACAATGTAATATAAATACTCGTCACTTTCTCTTTAACCCCATCGAAGCTTACTAGTTCATTACATAATTAAAAAAAAAAAAAGAAAGAAAAAAGAAAAAAGTAACATATCCACATAAAAAAAAACATTTTCATTTATACCATTCATGCTTTCACGGACATTTATATTCGTAAAGAATAACAAATAGCAAATTTAAATATTTGAAAGTGTTTGTATAAAAAAATTTAAATACATTAAATAAAATTTATTAAAACTAATGTGTATACTAATATGTACACGTTTAATATTTAAGTTTGGCGTATCGATTCATACCTACAGTCAAAGATCTCTTAATGTTTAATTGTATGCGTAATATATTAAGAAACTTTTAAGAAAACAAGTAGCATCTAAGATCTTAAGATTATTTCGACTTTATTGTTGGCCGTTGTTGCCAACGTGTTGAATAAATCTTGATAAAAATTTATTCGCAAATGTAAACACATAATCAAGGTAAAGCTCATGGACGTTATTATTTCTATAGTTTGTTACACTACATCATGGTTCGTAGAATAAGTAATATAGTGGTATAGAAATTTTATTAGCAAACGTGAGAATATTGTTTTAGCGAGATATATAAAATTGCAATGAATGAAATTCTATAGTCAGTGAAAATATTTCCATATTCGTAGTTTAATTGCATCCTACTAGTTCGCTAGTTAATGCTCGATAATTGAATTTGTCAATATTTACTGTAAATTTTTAAAAACTCCTTTCATAACTATATCCAAGAATGGTTAATTAATTTTAAAGCTAATTATGAATGGAGTTAGATTGCAATTGTTCATAATTTATAACTAACTTGTAACTTGGTCACAAAAGAAATGACATAACAACGCCCACTCTAGAAATAGTTATGATATAGGGTATAACAATAAACGCAATGGGTTCTTATTAATTTTCAAGCTTTATCAAATTTAATTATGTTTTCTCTTAGGCGTATAAGTATTTTCGACTGTTTAGTGTCTTTAAGATCTTCGGAAGACCTATTTATTATAGAGTATTCTTATGTTAAACAGGACGCGCACTGTAGGAATTACAGGACATTATTATTTTAATAGTCTTTGTCTTTAAAAGTGATTATAAATAACTACCTAATTAAAAGAAAATCTCTATTCTTCCGCGTTCTTTAATATCTGTGTGTGAATATTTAAACTTTTTTATCATAATGCTAAACGTCTTTTTAACGTATTATATTTAAGATTAATCGCGATTGGCAGCTCTCTCGTAAAATAAGAGATATGGACTAGCATTTAAAACATCCTGCAAGGAAACTTTTTGAACTATTGTATCCGAAGTGAACAGCCATTGTCCAAGACGGTTCCCCCGTCTGTAGCAAACAAAATGGCCAGCATCCACGGGCCCTTGGTGTTCGATAACCGCATAAAGATAATATTTATGCTTGACGTGTTGCAACGACTGCTTATTCAATATCGGCAAATGTTGAACGTTACCCTGCTTTAACATAAAGATATCATTAATGTTTGTATTGCAGTCACTTAATTACAGTGAATGTCTTCATCTCAAATGCCTGAGTATTTTATATACTCATTGGTCGTAGCACCGTAGGCTACGATTCGAAGAGTAGACAAAGTGACTAAGAGCTTTGAGATTATACAACCCTCGACTATCATCAATACTTACTTGACTGTTTTTTTTATTAGTCTCTGTGTACGTGAATGGGTCTAATATAAGACACTCATTAAATATCACCGGATCATCTCTTTTGATTGGCATTCCAGAGGAGCTCCACGTTGTTCTTGGAATGTGGAGACACAGGCACTTTGGTAATTTGCCAAACGTTAAAGTTTTGAATGCTGCACAGCGATTGTAGCACCCGTCACATTGCACATCATGTATCACTTCCCGCGATACTAATCGAGAAAGTAAGCCTATGAGAGTAAGTCTTTTCCACATGAGACCATCACCGGCGGGTGGTAGAGGCAGTGAAACACTTTCTAACTTTTCAAAATGTACCGAACCCTATTATAATAAAAAAAATTTTAACAATTACTGAAACTAGATCTATTTAAAATATCTATAAGCATCGAAGGATGTTTGTATTATTTCAATAGAGTAGAATTTTACCTTCCATTTACATTCTGTGCATATTAATTGACTTGTTAATAAGCCAGAAAATGGATGGACTTTGTTTGACAATGAAGTTAAGCTCGAATCTAAAGAAACCGTACATAATGAATTCCATGATTTTAATGAATCTCCATCGGCGCAACTATCCCCAATCATTTTTGAAAGAATTTCCGAAGATCTAGCAATAATTATGCCAGGCTTAATGGCCGTAGTTGATGCGGATACATTTGCTATTGACTGAGCATAAGATACTATATGATTGTTGAGATTTTTATTTTTCTCCGGTGGAAATTCACATTTTTCATTGGCTGTTACAATATCATTACAAGAGACGCTTCTCAAGTTTACTGGATCCCCAGACCCTTTTATATCTGTAATAACTATTGGAGTTTTGGGTAGAGCATCAGATAGACAACCCTTCTGTAAAAATCAATGAAATTTCAATAATTGAATATTATTAATTATGTCGTTTTAAAATGCGTTTGAACGAAAAATTTGTTTAGTAGTAGTTGTTTAGTAGTAACAATTTAATTTTTAACAAGCGTAGTGTTTATTCAATGACGCACCCTGCATGAAGTTTGTAGTTCAGTTTGAAGAGCACTTAAAAAAACATGAAACAATTCATGGGCATCCTGGTGTCCTGGAGCAAAATTCCAAAGCGGCCCTAGAGAAGTAATAACTTCGACTGGTCTTACGCTTCCGAATGTATCATCGGTAAAGCCATTAATCCCTTTAAAACGTGGAGAAAATAAAAATGTTAAGCGTCCTCTCAGTGGGAGAAAATAAATAAAAACTTGAGCGTTAAAAATAAAAAGAGCAACAATGAAAACTTACTGTTTATGACCATCATTAGATTGTTGGTAAAAGATTCTGGCTTGTCGTTATCGTGTCTATTAAAAAGCCATTCTATAAACGCTGGACAAGCTGCCAGTGATTGTAGCAGCGAATTGAGAAAGCACGTATATTCCAAATTTTTTATTCCAATAACTTGGCCTAAAACAAACAAAAAAAAAAAAAATAAAAAAAAATAATAATAATAAAAACAGAACTAAAACCACTTGATCTCAGGGTCTAGTTTTTATTTACGTATTTCAAGGAATAACATGACAATGGGACAATGGAAGAATTGGCCCAACACAAGGCAACGACTGCTATTTGACAGGATGAATGACTGATGAATTACAAGGGCGTGCAGAATACGTAACAAGAAATACAGACCTTTTCGCCTGGGCCTGGGTGATGGGCCCCAAAGAACAAAGGCTCCCACTGCCAATGCAAAGCCTACAGCAGTAAAGACCGAGAGCTTATCGACGTCCATGATGTCTCTTCCCTTCGATTCCCTTAATCCTTAAAAAAAAATACGCTTGTTGCCGAAACGTCAATAATTATCCTATGTCTAGGTTAACAAATTCATTAAAGAAGCCTTTGAAATGCGGCACGACAATGATCGCACATATGTATATTATATATATATAATATGTGTACACGTACACACAAACACAAACGCCAACGCACCGACACACACACAGACACGTTTTATAGTATATTATGTACTCCGAGTCGTTAAATACCGAGTTAGTATACGTTTAAGAAGAACAAGCCCTGCCGAAAGAACAAGCTCTGGCCGTAAATATGAAAAAAGAGTCCGATGAAAAATTCGTGGGTAAACAATTGACTAGCAGAGCTCAGTGGCATTGGCCATCATCGACCTCGTATCGCGTACATATTTATCCGGCTAACGCAATAACTACCGAGTTGAGAAACATACAAATGTCCATATAGCCCGTATGTGATAACTGCTAATAATCGCTTGCTTGAAGCGCTTCTTTAAACACGGCCCGTCGTCACGAGCGCTAGTCCGGCACAACTTAGCCTTTACATAACCGTCCCGTCGTTTCGCTTCCTCGGCTTATTTACTTATTTATTTATTTATTTATTTATTTATTTATTGCCCCGAGGGCCTGCTTTTATCTCGCGGCTCGCTTCTAGCGGAGTGTAGTCGACGACGATCGAGCCAGAGAGAGTAAGGAAATGAATAATAATAATAATAATAATAATAGGTAGGTCACGCCGCTTGCCTTTACCACATATTTTCTATTTTCCGTGCCGCGATTCTTGTTCCCCTCGAGTCTCCCTCTTATCGACACGCGAATTTGAATTCTACTCCCCCACCCCCCACCCCCACCCTACCAGCCGCGGGAGACGAGCGCCATAATTTGCCGAGATATGGTTTTTCTTTTTCTTTTTTTTTTTTCCTGAGATCGCTCTGCACGACCCGTGGATCCTGATCGGGGAAACGACAACGGGACAACGGGCGGCCGTAGCTTTGTTTTTTTCTCTCTCCTTTTTTCCCCTTTTTTTCTGTTTTTTTTTTCTTTCCTTTGGTTATACAATTGCTGGATTATTTTATTTGGCTGACGGGCCGAAATCGTATCGGGACCCCAAGTCTTTAAGAATCGAGATACGGAATAATTGTGCGAAACGTGTTTTCGCCGCTCACTCAAAACCAGCTCATTACTACGCGTTATTGCTCGCTTTTTACGCTCATCCTCGTAACACGACAATCGAACGCTCCGCGTTGCACGTGCTTGCCTGCTCTCCCCCCGCCCCCGTTCACCCCTCTAACGCACAAAATACAATACAATACAAACAGTAAATATCCGTGGGCTTGTATTACGTACGCGGCTTATCCTGCGCTCCCTATTGATCTCTCTCTCTCTCTCTCTCTCTCTCTCTCTCTCTCTCTCTCACCCCGAGCCGTCGTTTCTGCATACGCCGAAACGAAACTGCCTTTCATAATCATTGATTTTCTTTACTTTTTGTATATTTACACCGCACACAATTGTCTCTGGGTGAGGAATTTAATAAGCGACTTGCATCGGCTCGTAAAACACAACAAATTGGCTAGAATATTTTGAGATTTTTTTTTTTTTTATTACATTTCTAACGCTTTTAACCACAAGGCCAAGGTATTCGGAAAAAATCTGTTTTACGAATCATTGACAATGTTTCAAGAATTTACACTTGCAACTGTAAATTTTTAAGCTTTTAGATGGAATGAAAGAGAAACAAATTTTTTTATTGCCACTTCCGATCGATCTTTTATCTTTGATCTACGCATCGATCTCGTATTAAATAACGTTTTCGTGTGTCCGCTTGAAAAGAAAGGAATTCAAACAATTTCAAACAAATAGAACTTTTCTCCCTTGAGAGAACGGAGCTGAAAATTAATTTTTTTTTTAATCTTTGACTTATTCTCCGATCGTTTTGCGCGACAATACAAAAACGACTTTCTCGTCTATTCGTATCACAGACATTAAACATTTTTAAATAGTGTCGAGAGTCGTATGATAATTCTTAACGCGTTGATGAAATATCGCATAAACGGCCTTCACCAGTCTTTTTTCACCTTCAATGCGCTAATTTCATCTAATGCATTTTAAAAAATAAATAAATCCATACGTATGTGCAGTATTGTATTTTGTGGTTTATTTAATTTTTTTGTTTTTTTTTTGTATTATTAAATTTTAAACGATAACCGTACTACTTTTATGGTAAGCTACGACAGGTTGTGTTTAACGACACACCGCGACAATGTAATAAATTACAACAGATTTTCATTTTGTTCATTTAAGCGTTTTATATCGTAATTATTGCTATTTGAACTGACGACTCGGCAGTTACGTTCCTTGAGATTTCGCTCCCTGAATTCGTAGAAATTATTTATCTGTCATTTATATAATTGATACTGATAAGCGAACGATTAGCATAAATGGATAAAGGGAAGAGTATACGGCGGTTCATAAGAAGAAGAAAACTGTGTCTCTGCGTGTGATCTCATGTCCGCGTTAAGCACATTTAAGAAAATGAACTCTATGGTGTAAGTTAATTTTAGACTTTCGACGTATCTATCTCTTAATTGCCATCTTCGGCGCACTTGGCAATAGTTATTATTTAGTTTGTAAATCATTGTTTCGTTCATGGAATGTAAAATTAATGGGTAATTAATGGGGGGGGGGAGAAGCAACGAGTAATTTTTAATTATTTCTAAATACGTCTGACCATTGAGGACAAAACTTGGGTAATAAAAGGGCATAAGTTTAAATTCTAAATAAAGAGATCGATCGAATCATCGGTGCGTTGGCAACGATATGGGACGGGATGGGTGGGCACTCGAGATAAATTAATGGCAATGGGATGGCATAATCATTATAGGCTTGGAATTTTAGCGAGTCAGCTGTCCGAAACGTAATTAATAAGAAATTCCAAGGAACGGGGCACATTACCTGGTCGTAATAATGAAGAGAGCGAGAGAGAGAGAGAGAGAGAGAGAGTGTGTGCGGTTTAAGTGATGGATGGTGCGAGCAATATTAATGAGATGGAATATAGGCCGCCAGTCTTGACGTGTCAATAAGTAGGAGTAAATAATGTACGGCAGGGGGACAGGGGGATGGGGGGAGAGCGTAAATTTTATGCAAATTGATTGGTGCAGTGACGTACTTGATCGCGTTTAGCCGCACGAGACGAGTAAAGTGCGTAGATATGCGTACGAGGGAGTGTGAGCGGGACGCCGAGGAGGGACGAAGATGGCGAACGAGGGTGAGAAACTGGGTAAATAAACAGAGCTGGCGGGAATGTGCGCCGGTGAGGTTGCGAAGGTCAAACGCAGAAAAAGAAGGATTAGGGCATAGGGGGCCGGTGCAGAGGGGGTGAGGCTCCGAAGCGCGCGCGCGCGCTTGTGTACGTTAAAGGTATGTATAATAGGGGGCCAATTTGCCTGCAATTGAAATAAATAAAGCCAGGGTCCGGATCCGCAGGTGGATCGGCACCTTGTGACGCTCGCCCCGTCCTCTCGCGCAAGTCGATCCTTCCTCCGGGTTTTCGTCCACCCTTCCTCCCCCCCCACCGCCACCGCCTCCGCCTCCGCCTCCGTCCCATTTGGCGTTGGTCGAGGATGCGTTTGCGTGTGTCCTATGTCATGGCCAAGGGAGGTAGCGGGGGACTGGTGCGAGAGAAGGAGCTACAGCATCGGCGGCCAGACTCCCATTGGGTTCCCGTTGGGGAGAGTGCGAGCACGAGAGAACGTCGGGGCGGGGAGGGGGTTATATTGGCAAGTAAGAGCGAAGCAAGGAGACGGAGGGGCAGAGTCCGAGGGAAAGAGGGAGAGAGAGAGAGAGAGAGAGAGAACGGCGTGGGAGAGAAGAAAATGTTCCCACGATCCAGCAGCTCGAGCGCGACCCACGGAGCCGAGCAAGTTCGCGCGTTCCGTGTACGGTGTGACGATCAGTGACGGCCGAGAGGAAGAGGAAGAAGAGCAGGCATACCAGCGAGTCCCAGCAGCAAGAAGACGCAGGATAAGAGAAGGCGCTGCGGACGAGGAGAGGGTGGAGGTGGAGGTGGTGGTGGTGGTGGTGGTGGTGGTGGTGGTGGTGGTAGTGGCAGCGGCAGCGGCGGTGGCGGCGACGGCGGCGGCGGCAACAGAGTGGGACGGCCGGGTAGAGGAGGAAGCGGAGGGGAAAGAGAACGGGTAGGAGGGGGCGGGAGATAGTGTGTCCGAAACGAGGGGAAAGAGTGGATCCACCGATCGGAGTACGTGGTTTACGGTACGAACGACGACCACGACCACGACCACGACGACGACGACGACGACGACGACTGGCAATACGGGGATCCGCGCGAGAAGAGATCGGGACGCGCAGGGAGACGTCGAGCCTCGATCCAGGAGGAGGATGAACATCTGCCAAGGGCAGCCGCCACCGCTGTCCCAGGACAGTCGGGGCCACGCGGTCGTCGTCTGGGAATGGGAGAATCGCCAGGGCAGATGGCGGCCGTACAGTCCCGCGGTCTCGCAGCATCTCGAACGGGCCCATTGTAAGAAGCTGACCAGGGTCTTCCTCAACGATGCCGATCCCAGCCTCGACAGGTTCGTCTCGCGGCTTCCTAATTTTATATCGGCAACCAACCCCGCTCTTCTCCTGGAGCCGCTAGTCAAGCACCCCCCCTCCCACCCCAAACCCCCCTTTCCACCCCCCCACCCGATCCCCCTCGTCCCTCTGACCCCCTGAACCTCTTTTACTCATCGTGGAAAATACTTAATAATAATCTCGATAGGGACTTTTGGAGTCTGTGCATCCTGTGGCCATCTCTCTCTCTCTCTCTCTCTCTCTCTCTCACTCTCCCCCAATCTACTTCTCTCCGACCGTCCGTCACTTACCGTCCTGCTTTAATTCGCGGCCCCTCTCCTCACTCCCTCGTAACTCCCTCCCGATGGGTTTCGAGTGGGAGAACGAACGAGATGTAGTCGAGGAGATCGGGGACTCTCCGTGAGACCCGAGGCGCTTAGAGAGAGATAGAGTGACGGTGGGATAGAAATTCTAGATATTCCTGCGCATTCTGCTTCTCTATTTAAGGGAGAAGGAGCTCTGTGTTCTTCCAACGACTCAACAGGTGGATTTTTAGAGCACCGTTTTCAATACGTTTACTCTCTCTCTCTCTACCTCACTACCTCTCTACCTCTCTCCCCTGCCCTTATATATATATATATATCTCTTTGCGTCCTTCGTCTTCCCCTAAGATCTTACCATTTCCTTTCTCAAATAATCAACCTTAGCAGCTACATTATTATCCCTTATTATGAGGCCTAACTATGTCAGTACTAGGAATGCCAGTTTCCAATACTGAGCGAAACCATTACTCTAAAGCCTTAATATACTGTTATTAAAACGGAATGACTTATTAAATACATTATTACTTATTAGTTGAATTGTAATTTATTTAAATTAATGGCTGTACCTCGGCTGTTATTATACCATAAATATTACGTATAAGTACTAATCTGTTAATAATAATTTTAACACTTATGCCTTCAGAACAATCTTTTATAATAACGTTGATCTCTTACAGCCCCAAATTTATTTATGCCTATACTTGCCAAATAGTTTTTTTTATCAAAATTATTTATTTAATATTATGGACTCTAATTATGCCACTTCATCATTATTATATGAAATTACAAATTTTGTATACTTTCCCATACAAATTTACCCTTACCCATACAATCATTTTAAATTAATCATTGCAAAATATACATATTTATCAGTAGATTCATAACTTTTAAGCGATTGAGCTCATTTAATTTTTTCTTATTAAGATAACATTTCCTTACTTATGTATTTTACATGTATTCTATTATCAATTGTACTTTAAATAATTTAATCTAAACTAAGGATTAATATTATAATATAACTAATTGAAATTTAACTTGCTGCTGATTCATGAATCATGATCTGCAAGCAGTTATTTTTGTACTAGATATTATATCAATCTGAAAACTAAGACTCAGTGTACCGAGGATGGTGATGAAACGCACGGCGTCAGGAGAATGTTTTATCTGCCCGGATCTCCAGCTGGAAAAGGTGCCAAATGGGAATGGGCTGGTGATACCGATGATTGGCACACTTACGATATGGAAGTGCAATGCCTTATTGAAGAAGCATGGGCAAGGGTGGGTTTCGACTAATACTGAATTATTAATTTTGAACCATAAAAAGAAAATTATAAACTCTAACGCTACAATAATACTGCATTGTGCTTATTATTTAAAAATAAAACTTCAATTAGCATTATCAGTTTTTCAATATATTGCTTTAGGATGAATGTAATTCCACGTCTTGATAAATTAGTCATTAAAAATGCAATTAAAGCAGACAACAAACTGATAACTGATCATTTTTAAATACGTTAAATAAAAATGCATTGAATGCGTATTATAACTTTGCAAATAAACACAAGACAAGAAATAAAGAAAAAAAAATTACATACCTTTTGCAGGGTGAAAAAACAATAGATGTTTCAAAGACATATCTGGGCTTTCCATACATTATAAACTTTTGTAATTTGACTCAAGTCCGTTGCTGTACTGGATACGTCAGACCTATTAGACGCATTCAGCAAGCACCCTATCCCCTAGTTAAAGTTACATTGGAGGAATTACAAACTAATACAGGGAGAAGAACTACCTCTATAGCAGCCAAGACTGTTAGCACAAAAGCAATGCACAAAAAACCACCAAGTAATAACCCAAAGAAAAGCAACAAAAAGGTAAAAGGAATTAAAATAACGACTATTCATGTCTTTGTATATTAACTGATTGGAATTATTTTAAAATAGAATAAAAATGGAGAAACTGGGTCGTCGAATATTGCGCGTGTTATATTAAGTAATTTTAATATATTCAGTAATAAACATGCAATAGACAATCAGAATTCTCACGAACCAGTTGAAGCTACCCAAAAAAGAAGAACATGGGACACTGTATTGGATGTTGATTCTAGCAGTACAAAAAGTGGTAGAAGACCAAGCGTCGACACTGTCTCAACATATTTAAGTCACGAAAATCCAATAGATTTACTGGATAGTAGTATGAGCAGTGACGACGCATTCAAAGATTCCATAGTTGGTCAGTAATCAGAAATTAATAAAGAGAAATTGCAAGTGCAATCCTGAAATGTTGGTAATTTTGTAATGTTGAACAATTTTACAGGTGTCGACGGTGCCTCGGATGTTATATCACATTACGTTAAGGTAGTGGAAAGTGATGGGGCAGACTCTTGTCCAGTTTGCTTGGGAACTCCGGAACCGTTAACAGTTGAATTGACTCGCTGTCGGCACAGATTGCATTTGGCTTGTTTAAATGCAATGCTGAGCTCTCAAGGTCATCCCATGTATATACAGTGCCCGGTTTGTCGCATGATTTATGGTGAAAAAAGAGGCAATCAACCACCGGGCTCAATGAATTGGACAAGATTGCCAAGATGTTTACCTGGATTCCCAAGCACAAAAACCGTTCAGATAACATACGAGTAAGTATCTCCACGAGTTATATTAACAGGCAAATTAATTTAATCTTTTAATCGCTGAATGTTATTTGCATACAATTATTTAATACAGTACTTACAGTATTTGTTTATTTTTTTTATCTTTATTTTTAATTTAAGGGATACAAATTTTTTAGAGATATTTATGTTTTGACTCCCTGTAAAAAGAATACGGCTGATGCTTGATCGTAAGAAGCTTCCTAAAAGTTAAGGAGCTTCACCTTTATACATTTAAATAGGCTTTTAGTAAATAGTAAATAGAAAAGTATTAAAAATGGGGATGTATTGGGTAAAAAGTAACGAGTGCTCGACGTCGCTCGATTATAAATACGAAATTTCTGTCTTAACAGTATCCCGTCAGGAATTCAGGGTCCGGAGCATCCTCACCCGGGACAAACCTACTACGCGGTCGGCTTCCCGCGAGTCTGTTACCTGCCAGACAACGAGCTCGGCCGGCGCGTTTTAAGATTACTCCAGATCGCCTTTGATCGCAGACTGATATTCACAATCGGGCGGTCGGTAACTACGGGCCGGGAGGATGTCGTCACCTGGAACGGCATTCATCACAAGACCGAACTGGGCCCCTCGACCTCCGGCCACGGATATCCGGACGTCATGTATCTCGAGCGCACCATCGCCGAATTGGCAGCCCAGGGTGTATCCGACGGGTACTCCTCGACTGCCTTGTACCAGGAATTGCAATAACGTACCTACGACGACGAGTTAGACTATTTCATTGAATACAATATATGATGTCCTTTATACAATAGGCCATAAGTTATTTAATTATATTATATTATATTATATATATATATATCGTTCGTCGGGTATCGATTGAATTGATCTGCACTATTTCGTTCTAACGCAGAACATTGAGTAAGGAAGGAACGTTTAACGCTAGTGCAATTGAAGTGAAAAATCAATGGCGCACATTCAACACGTTGCGCTTACCTCATAATTATTATTAGAGTTATTGCTTTAAATTTTCATACTTGTATCGAAGACGATTATCTAGGCTATAAGACGTAGGCCAAATAATAAATTCGAATCCTTTCTGAGATGTATATGAAATTTATTCGTCGCCATTAGGTAAGCCATTAGGAAAAATCTCTCTCGCTCTCATTCCTTTGTGTTACATTGATATCGCTTCACTCTATCTCCGCTTCTACTTATTTTGACGTCGATGTTTCTAATTAAAAGGCTTTAAATCGTCCAAAGTCTAAAGATAACGAATAGCTCGAGGGCCATTGAAGTGACGCGTTTTAATTTAATTAATATGACACGAATAATTAAGAGAGCGAAGATTACATTGGATAAATCGGCGAACGGAATCGCATACAGTCGAGCCGATACGTATTGAGTTGCAATTTTAAAGTATTACAAATGAAGTATTATTTTATAATGCGCCGATTAGGAATGTCGGACAGGCAAAGCAACGAACGTTCATTAAAGTTATATATTTTGCCTGCTTGTGGCTTCGAAAAATACAAATATATAAATAGTCCCTTCGTTCTCTCTCCCTCCCTCTCTCTCTCTCTCTCTCTCTCCCCTCTCACTTTAAGATCCCCGTTCCGTAATTTGAAGAAGTACCCTATAATTGTTAAGGCTAATTTATAAACTATAAGGAATGATTCGGAAATTATAAGTTATTGCGTTAATTGTTTTCAATGAAATTTTCTAACCGATGAGTAATATTAACCCCCGAGCTCTTTATTACAAATGGATATATTGAGCGATTCCAGTAATTATTAACTGAAATTATTACATTGGTGGGAGGGGGGGAGGATTATTTTAAAAATCGGTAAAAGCTGTCGGTAGAAGAATGTCCACTTTGCCGATCGTTAATTGTGAATAGTTAATTTTCTATCTGTAATGGCAAATAGGTTTTTAATTAATTTCAGGAAAAATGTTTAAAAAGCTTTACGTGCAAAGTTTAAAAAAAAATTATACATATATATATATAATATACGTACAGATATAAATATACTATATTGGATAAAAATTCTCATATTCCATAGAGCAGATTATTTATAAATTAATATTATATTTTAATACGTTAAGAACGAGTGCGGGCGTAGCAAGGAACTGATAGAATCTTTAAGTCATCGAGGAACCCAAGACTTTGACTGTACAAACTTTATCAAAAGAGTAATTTTTTAGGCATTTAAATATTGTAAAATTGATTAAGCAGTCATAAGTAACTAGAGTATTTTAACGAAGTCGTGCAAATTATCACGTTTTTTTTTTGTTGTTATTGTTTTTTTTTTTTTTTTTTTTTTTTTGTTTTTTTTTAACAGAAATGCTAATATAGTAATGTACTATCCAGTTCTTCCAGTAGATTAAGTGTAGAATAAAAGAAAATTTAACTTAGGAGTAATTTAAAATTATCTAAATCCTTTATATGTTATTATAGAATTTATATTATTTTATAGTAAATAATGTTATATAAAAAAAAATTTATTCTTATTAACAAATATTGTAAACACGAAACTGTACCTTCTGCACTGTGCGTGCAGCTGGAAAAATTATGTAATAAAAAAACAAAAAATATGTAACATTTATGCCGCAATTGCTTCCCGTTCCTTCTCGTAAAGATTTTATGATTGAAAGCGTGCTATTTTCATCTTGTGTTTGATCTATTTACTAGCCTAGTACGTATTAACTAGCGCTATACGCGCTTGGGTGTATAAAATTTCTAAAAATATAAATACTGCAGAACGGATGATGAAAATGTTACACCTAAAGATATTTTCAATGATATATATATATATATATTTTTGACGTCTGATACTCGATGTCGAAAGTCAATAATTTTATCGCCGATCGGCTGCACATTTCAAAGCTAAATCTTACTTTACGCAAATGATATACTTGTCCGTTCTTACGAAATACCAATTATGCCCTCTGGAGAAAATATTTGTTTAATAACTGATGTACTGTGTATTATGGTCAGAGTTAAAAAGATTTTTTATAAATATGCGAAAGTAGTATATATAAAAGAAAAAAAAAAAGAAAAAACGTAACGTAACGTAAATGATCGATTGGATCCCGAAAGAAAGGTAAACTGCTACGTGTCGAGTATAGATAAGATGAAAGGGTAGCGCGTCTACGGTTTTGTATAAGCAGGCCTATGACATTGTTATAAAACTAAAAGCATCAAAGTTTCTAAGAACAACAATATACAATGTTTTAATAACACGGAGCTGTTGATTTGGAATTTCTAATAAACAGAGGATAATAGGATAATAGGAAAGGAGCGCTTTTCGGCTGGGCAACCACTGGTTCGTTATACCAGTAGGGTATTTAACTGGCGAACTATACGACTTTCTCACGGAAAAGCCTGAGCGCCGTAGCGAGTGTGTGAACCTTTTCACTTAGCCTTGCACATGCGGTCGGAGGCCGTTCGGTGTTTTCATTCACAGCCAGCCATCCGATTCGCCGTAGGCCCTCGTCCTCCTCCTCCTCCTCCTCCTCCACCACCACCACCACCACCTCCACCACCTCCACCACCTCCTCCAGCTTCTCCAGCTTCTCCAGCTCTGCCGCCAACACCGTATTCCGAGCCCAAGGACTCGCTCGCTACTTTCTCAGAATCATCTAAACAAGAATATACCGACAAATATTAGCGAGCCGTCTGCCTCTTTAGCCCTTTAGGCGCACACGTACCTCGCCGAGCGTCGACTCTAATCCACCCGTTTGCCCGTCGACGACCTGCTACACTCTTTTTTAACGTAAGGCTCGCCAGGCCCATTTTTTCCCCCTTGACTCCTTTGTCTCGTTGTCTTTACTCGCTCTTTTCATAATAACGACAAACGTTCGCTTTTCCTTATCACGACGCGTTAGTGGGTGCGCGCGCGCGTGTTCTTACGCATACGCGTACGTGCATTTACGTGCACGCGCCTTTGTATTTCGTAGCCAAGCACGTTTATCGAGTTTTTAAAAAAAAAAAAAAAAAAAAAAAAAAATTATAAAAATCAGCGAGTGAGTTTTCTCAGATTCCAATTCCAGATTCAATCCGTCGAATAGAATAACTGTATGCGGGCGCTGTCGAAAGGGGGAAGAAAACCTGCTTCTCGTTCGTGCTCAGCAGGGTTTCTGGGGCCGAATTCTTCAGCTCCGATGTCTTCAATGACTTCTTTGTGCAGCCGTCATTACATCATCAAGCCAACTACTAAAATACAATGCACTTTAATTGTAAGGGATAGAGATAGATAGAGAGGGGGGGTGAGAGAGAGAGAGAGAGAGAGAGGGGCGGGGAGACGTAGCGAGGTGTACGCATTTCCAACTGAAAATTAACGGAGGAGAGGAATTGAGGAAGGAAATGTATTAAAAGACGGTGTGCTCCGAGCGAGATATTTCTCCTACGTGAGTACAATGACAACGATGACCGAACTTTTTCATTCCTTATCATAAACAATTATCTCTAGTGAATTATTAATTATTAATTATTAGTATTGTTCCAACTGATAATTAAAATGTCGTATGACTTTTGGGTGTAAATAATAAATTAAATTCTTCGTCACTTTAATGCGCGAGTGATTTTTAATTTCATGGGATTTTCCTTTTCTTGTTCGTTGTCTTTATTAAATAACAATCATCGCTTTATCATTATCTAGACGTTCTGTACGTAAGTGTCGGATGACACTGACTGTATTATTATTATTATAAGATGCTTCTTACGTTGCAAATAATAATAATGTTTAACAATGTTTCCATCGAATAGTATTTTACGTATCGTCAATGATACGTGTAATTCGAGTTAAATTTTATTAATCGTCGAAGATCCGTGAGGCCCGGATAATTCGTAAAAGATTTCAAAGATTTAACGTTGCGAATCCGATATGATAAATGGCGAAGCCCGTTAAATTATATTTAGCTAAATGACACGGGAATGTAGGCTATCCATTAAAAGAGCAAATAAAAGTAAATTGAACGCCTGGCATTTATTACTTTGCCTAAGAAAGTAAAAAAGGTACAGATTTTACTGCCTGCTCGCATGTACCTCCATATATAGGTGTACGTTGCACGTATGCGCATTAGCGATTAGAGATAGTGTTCGCGTACGCTACAGTGTATGAATCGAATAGGCATTTAACGTGTCATGTGCATTTAAGCATGTGGCGAGGTACACCTACCTACACATGGGACGGACGCACGCGCACGATGTACCAGCGCGAGCAATAAAGGACGCCTGTGCGTGTGTTAGTAACGCCTGTCAATTGTATCAGCTGTTCGATTTTTAAGGTTATGTTGCATCCCACGTAATTGATAAATTTTCGTATTTATCGATGTTCCAAGCAAGAGATGTCGTCCGAATTCGAAAAGGCAGATAGCCACACGCTAGCTGAGCTAAAAAAGCACGTGAAAACTAACTCGAAAGCTAGTATATTGTCGTGCCTGACGCGCCTCAAAGGGGATACGCAATGCTGCAAGCGTCTCATCAAGGCTGGAGGCTTGGAGCTCCTTGTGCAGCTCCTCCGTTACCAAGACCTCAAGATTATGAATGTCTCCTTGAGCATACTGGCCAACCTCTGCATGAATTCGGAAACGAGGCAGCAGGTCCGTCGCTATTTCCTCTTTATTTCATTTATTTGGCAATTTTTAACGAATCCTACTGTTGACGATGGCTTTGCATTCTTCGGCCATGTGTACATATATGCGCTTTGCGCGCGTGTTGCTCGCGCGCGCATCTGTGTGCGCACGTGCGCCCCTATACGATTATATCAGAGCGTGAATACGTAAACAAGCAAAGCTTTGTTTCATTGCCTCGTTTCATTACGTCATGACATCTTTGTTTATGAAAATAATTCAATTAATAAGGCATCGCGCGTTTATTTACCATGTGCAAAATACATTGTACTCAATTGAATTTTGAATGAAATAAATAGATGCCCTCCTGTACATTATGATGCTTTAGCTTTCATACACAAATCCTAAATCGCTCTTATTTTATTTTATTCTGTTACAAATTTTAGGTAAGAGATACAGAAATTGTGGCTTATACTTTATGGATTTTAAAAAATCTAAAAGTAAGCGATAATTTGCACTGTAGAGCATGTCGACTTATTGGCAACCTCTCAGAATGCAGTTGGTACGCCAAGGCTTTTTATAATGCTGGAGCAGTGCGAATATTATATGATGTTTTGCGTACAAAAGCTAATACGCAAACATATTTGATGGCCATTAGAGCTGTAAGGTACGTAAGCTTATCCATGTCTTTAGTCCTTATTGCAAATATTATCGTACAATAAGTAACTAACCCCAGCTATTGATTTATTATTCTTAATTTTTAGAAATATATGGAACATGTACGATGGCAGTCGCAGAAAAATTACAGATAGCGGTATCATACCTGCAATAACAACAATTTTCATTGATGCTGGTAAAAAGTCTTGCGAATTAAAGTATTTAGACCTAGCAGAAAGTTGTATGAAGGCTATGGGCGCTTTTGTAATTGGATCCAATTATGAATGTGCCAAGCAAATTATAGGGGATAAAGACAAAGAAGGCTATAGAACAATCGTGACATTCTGCGAAGCACAAAATAAATTAGCCATCAAGTGTCTGTACTATTTAACAATGATACCAGAATGTCGACCATCTCTTGGGGACTGTGATGCCGTTGAAGTTACGGTTCGACTAGTGGAGACCTGCTCTTCATATTTTGGAGAAATTATAACCATTCTCTGCTTATTTTGTCGAGAAGCAGTAAATCGTATTAGGATTCGTTATTGTTCTGGTCTTCAAGTTATCCTGGATATTTTGAAGAAACAGGACAATGAAAAATACCATCCAGTCCTGTTACATGGCCTCGCACAATTTGTTTTCGATGACGAGAGTATCGTTATAATGGTAAAAAACGGTCTGCTTGATATTTTAACGAACAAATTGAAAAGCATGGCGATTGAGATGCCTTCTGAATTGGATGAAAAATCGTCGGCTAAGAAACGTTCTGGGGATCAATCGCCGTATAGAAAAGCAGATGTAAAATATAATAGAACAAATTACGGAAGGTGAATGTTTTTTTGACTTATCCGAAGCTTAAGTGCAATTGATCCTTGACAGAGGAATCAAAAGATACATAATTTTAAGAAGCCTTGGAAGTCTTTAAACAATATATAAACTTGGGCAAAATATTATCGTTGCAGGTTTAGCTTAGATTATCAGCAGGATGATTGGAGCCCAAGTAGTGCTAGAAGTGGATCGTCAACTCCACCGAGTACACCTCCAATGAAAATGTTTGACGACGACATCGACGATTCTGACGAAAATGCAGAAGAGAACTACAGTCCCGTTTGTAGCGACAACGAATGGGCCGAAGAAGGTACTACGTTAATATTTGTTTGTTTTGTTCACATTTTTTTATGAAAGGCAATGCGCAAAGTTATTGCGCATATCGTGTAGAAATTTAGATCGGATTTACAATCTGATTGTAATGACTGAAAGAAAAGAAAAAAGAGAAAAAAATGAAAACAAATACGCACTATTAATAATTACAGAGCCGCAAGAAGAAATAGAATCGTTGAAGAGCTTTTCCTCGGCAACGATAGAATTGGAAGATAATCAGGACTCAGTAAGGTCTTCTAAAAACGAAGTTAATAAGCACGTAAATGCATGGACACTTGTATTATTAAGTAGGTTGAGTTACTCGGACGACCCGATCGAAAGACTCGCGGATCCAGCGACAATTGGACCTCTGGCGACTTACATCAGATCGGCGAAGAATCCAAAGGCCTCGCGAATACTTAGTAGAATCGTCAAGTAAGTAATGATATTCGGAATGCGTAAAAGAAAAAGAAAAAAAAAGAAAAAAAAGAAAAAGAGAAAAAGCTAAGGGATGACGGGGGTGGGGTGGGGTGGGGGCTGGAGTGAATTAGAAATCAATTTCGTGCACGGTATTTCTTTATTTATTTATTTATTTATTTATTTTTTTGTATTTTTTTTTGTGGTTGTTTTTGGAAAAAATCTCACTTGCGCCTGCAGGAACAAGGCCTACCTGATACCGCTGATAAAGCAGGGCTTCGTCTTCGAGGCGCAGAGCCTGAGCGGCACCGAGCAATACACGCGCCACCTATGCGCCCTGGCGGAGACGGGCGGAGCCATCGGTGAGCTCTCCTCTATCCTGCTTCGGGGCCAGAAGGCCGACCAGCTCGTCATCGCCGTGTCCATACCCTTCCTCATAAAGTCCAAGGAGCTGCTGCGCTGCCTGCTCAAGAACCACGGGGGACTCGCTCTCATATTCGACATACTCTCCGACAGGGATCACAGCCTCCACAAGAAGGCCATCTGGTCCATCTGCCAGCTCGCCGACTCTCTGGACATGAGGCCCGAAGGCTTCGACAGGAGCCAGACTGCCGAGACCTCCCTTCTCTTCCACGACACGACCTTGGTCAGTCAGCCAGCTTCCTCTCAATTAAAGCCCGACCATTTGCATTTATCCTATTCGTTCCCAACCACTGGGTCTAGAAATATCCAATTAATATCTAACGAAACCTTTTGTCCGCGTTGGGTTAAATAACAGGGTTGCGGTGTCGACAACCACTCGAAGCCGTCGATGGTGACGTTCGAGCTCGACGACGGGACGACGGTCGACGCCTGCAGGCAGATGCTCTGCCAGCGCTCGGACGCCTTCTCGGCGATGCTCGAGGGCAACTTCTCCGAAATGGGCAAGCGACGCGTCAAGCTGAGGAACACGTCGAAGGAGGGCCTGAACACGCTCCTGCTCGCTGCCAACGGATCCGATCTCGATAATCACGCGATCGAGTCCTTGCTCGACGCGGTACTCCTCGCCGACAAGTTCCTCATGCCCGACATCTCGGAGCTCCTCACCGAGAGCTCTTTATCCAAACTCAACTACGAGAACTTTTGCAGAGCCTGGTCCTGGGCGCGCAGCAACCACTGCCACGAGCTCAAGCTCTGCTGCGTAAAGAGCTTCCTCACGACGAAAATGACGAGGGCTGAGAGGGTCAGGGCCTTCCGGGACTTCTACACCTCCGAGAACTTCAAGGAATTCCTCGACGAGGTCAAGCAACTCGTCGGCGCTCTCCTCGCCCAGCGCTGAAGCGTGAAGACCCAGCGCGGCTTCGTCATCGACTCGACTCCTTGGAACGATCCATCGCTGAAACTCCCATGTCACCGGGCACATGTCCAACTCCGCCACCCCCCTCCCCCATTATAAATGGTTATGCGGTTGCTCGAATTATTGAAAAAAATCTTCAAAAGACTTATTCACAATTTAGGCTGTAATTTACGTGATAATTGCCAACTTCATAACTATATAATATCGCAATATTTCGCAGTTCAAGTACATTTCAATAACAAACTCACATCTCTATATAATCAATTCCTCATACAGGACAACACGCGCGCGCGCGCGCGCACGCACACACTGATATGTATGTATGTATGTATATATATATATATATATACATACATACACAAACATACTTACTCTAGTTTTTAAGTATTATCGTTGCGCGCACAACCGATTTATATTCGACATCGAGAATATAAGTTTAATTATAATTTTTATTACAAAGCCATATATACGCAGATGTATATTTATATATACTACTTATGCATACAGCCAACCCATTACAAATGGAAAGCTTAATGAAGCTTCAACGAAGTTGATAATTCTTATTTTATAAACAATTACGATCAAAATTTCGCTTTGTATTTATTTGTGTTCTTCCAGAGGCAAAATTAAGAGTTGATTTTTTTTTTATTTTTATTTTTATTTTTATTTTTATTTTTATTTTCATTCGCTTATAATAATAATGCCTTCAATTACCATGATTACGGAAAATATAATACTAATTTTTTATGTATATTTGTTTTTTAATTGTTAAAAATTATTGTTGCAATGAAAATAATTATTTCATATTAAATTTGTTATTATTAAAAAGTCAATTAGCTTCTTATTAAATGTCCTCGTTGCTCTAGTGTTGAAAGGTTAAAAATTGAAGAAATGTATTAAGAAACTATATTTACGCGTGCATATACATACAAATGTGCATGTAACGAAATAAATGTAAGTATATAAAAATGTAGGTATAAAGACTTATAAACTTTTTGATTGCATACGTTTTTATTGTTACAATTAAACAGTAATTAAAGTTAGAAGGCCGATATTTGTGAAATATACTTGAAATAAAATACAATTTAAAATTAGCATTAACCATTGTTCGTTCGGTAAACAACAGAATTCCGTAAAACTTATAGATCTTTAGAAACAGGATGATTATGTTTTACGTAACGTTTTGTAATTATTCAAACAGGTTTATGGTGCGATTAAATTTGTTGTTGTTTTTTTTTTGTTCTTTATTTAGTTATACTTACAAAGTGTCCTTAAAACGACTAAAAAAAAACAAAATAATAATAATAATAATGATAATGATAATAATAATAATAAGTTTTAAGTAGAATAAAAAATCAACTTACGAATTATAAATTGACACTTGAGAACTTAAAAATCTTTCGTAAATCCAATCCTTATTAACCGAAAGTCTTTAATTTTTATTTCATCTTCTTTTGGCTAATATCGATAAATTGATAATGTTGAAAGATAACATTTGAGATACAATTACTCTAAAAAATAGAAGCAAGAAACATACAATGAACGTGTCTAGTACTAATCTGGCGTACAATTACATGTCCACATTTCGCAACAAATCATACTAATACGATTAACAACAATTTTTATGTAATATTAATTTTTAAATTATGAATGAATATTGGAATCTCGTGTTTACTTACGAAATAGATGTACATGTACTAACGGTGCATTATTTAAATTCAAAGGAATATTTTTTAAAGAAAAGTACGTGTATTACAAAGGCAGATTTGCAGCTTTTATTTCAATTTCGATGTATTAATTTCCAATTGAATAATACATGTAATTTTAATTGCATTATTATTGTTTTTACATTGCGATAGGATTTATATGATAATGCAACTATGATTTTCGCTTTAAAATATTTTTTTAAATTTGAATAATGCGCGTTTACGGCAATTTTAATACAGGAAGGACAATGAAATTTTTCTTTTTTTTTTTTTTTTGGTTTTTTTGAATAATTTAAAAATCAAATAGCCCCGTTATCGTGGATCAACGAGACGAAGGGATTCATTTATTCGTGTTTTGAAGTTCGTTCTCGGGATAGAGAATCAGAGACCACCGCTCGCTGCTAATGGTTCATCGACCATTAATTAGTATTGCTGATGCACGAGAATACAAAATCATGTGATATCTAAGGTTTGCTCGTTCGCGAGTGGATTTACTTACCAATAAATCCTTAGTAAATGTATTTTTTTTTTTTTTTTTATTATTATTATTATTATTGTTATTGTTATTGTTATAATGCAAGAAAAATTATCCGGATAATTGTTTAAAGAAATTGAAAAAAAAAAAAAAAAGAAATTTTTATTCTGGATCTTGTATGATAAAAGTCGTATATAAAATGTCGTATTAGTTAATTTAAAAGCATCATTGTCCATGAAAGCTCTCATGAAATTGCACGTTAATTGTGCGGATAAATTTACGCTTATTGTTGTTTAAAGTTTATCGCTAATGTAATTAAGACTTATTGTAACGAAAGCGGCAGAACAAATGGTACAAAAGATATAGGTATTACAGTTTAATCAAAAGTTAAGCAATTGATAATTGTTTCAATTTCGTTTATTTTTTTCTTCTTCTTCTTCTTCTTCTTAATTGTGATCGTATGAATAAACGAAGTTTTTGAATCTATACTAAAAATATTAAAAAAAAAAAAGAAACATCTCAAAATATTTAATGCTATCGTTATTTCAGCCCATCATTCTCTCGTTCTTGTAGCTCATATATAATTTAATTTATTCACTTCTTAAAAACATAATCGTAGAACGGTATGTGCGCGGGTCATTCTTTTCTTTTGGAATATGAAATTTTATAATATATTTTTACGATTGAAATCAGCATTTACAACGCCACGTAATTATTTCATTCGCATACAGTGATTTTCTATTATTCACTCGTCCACGCGTCCGATTTTCTTTGTACTCGATATTAACAAACCTTTTCCGATATTTTACAATCGGCAGTCCCGATTTCAGAAAGCCATGCATTGTAAATTAAAAATCCGCGCGCCTATCCAACGTCTTATATTAATATCGCTCAGAAAATATAGTATTTATTGAAACTTACTATATACTTACAAGTGTGAAGCGCATAATTATATGTTTGGAATTATGCGATTTATGTAGGGAAAAAGAAAATATATATATATAAGACAATACGTTAAAGGAATATTAATGTCTAATTTTTTGTTTTATAATATATTTAGGAACAGAATGTGTATGAAAATTGCATGTATATATGTATATATAAAAATTTACAAAAATGCTTAAAGTAGTACATGTAATTAATAATACTAAGCCTGTTAAGTTGCAACAGGTTTTAATTTAAAATATATATATATATATATTTTTAATTAAACTTAATAACATTCAGTGGTTCTTTGCGTCAGTTGTAATTGCAGAGGCTTGGATGGGGCAGATATCAGTCGTAATTTCATCGTAATGTCATCGGCATTTAAGCACTGAATTTTAAAATTATTGAGAATCTGAAAATTCGCAAACGTTTGTTAAATAATCTCCGGTTCGACAAACAGCAGTAAATTATGATTATTAATTGGAAATAATATTCGTTTGTTTGATTTATCGAGAAACTGAAAATTTTACAGATTTCTGGGCATCGATGATAGAAGGGGAAAAGACGAGCAGTTGGATGGAACTGAGAGAACAATGGCGCAGGAGGAGGAGGAGGAGGAGGAGGAGGAGGAGGAGGAATGATTGGAAGTGGAGCGGAGCAAGAGTTACTCGAGTACATGATAAAAGTCAAACGAAGCTAAGAGATAGAGGGAGAAAGATGGAGAGAGAGACACAGAGAGAGAGAGAGAGAGAGAGAGAGAGAGAGAGGATGAGAGAGGAAGAGGGATATATAGAGCAGCCCTAAATGAAAATGACGAAAATGCGGTGAGAGAGCTGCGGTAAGGGCGAAGCGAGACGAAGCCTTACTTTGTTCATTGTAATTGACATCTGCGTAACGGCGAGCTGTTTCCCAATGCAGCTCCTGACACCCATGGCAAAAGGTAGCGTGGCATTTGGATTTATCACACCCTCGAATTCACCTTTCTCATTACGTAACCAGCGCTCGGGCAGGAACTCCTGTGCTCTCGGGAAGTTGACCTCGTCCCGACCGCAAGAATACAAAGAGATGACCACGAGCTCCTGAGACAAAAGTGTTTTGCTTTTGAGCGAGGGCTCACGAGCCACGATGAAAGCCATTATTCTTACTTAGGATCATTTAGGCCCCAACCCCCCCGCCCCTGACCCACCCGTCGTCTCGGCTGCGTTGGGAAGCGTCGGCGGACAAAAAGGCGAAGAAGGACAGGGGGAAGAGGAGGAGGAGGAGGAGGAGGAGGAGGAAAGAAAATCGAAATTGGCGAAAAAATTGTCCTGGGGGAAGGTTGAAGGAACGCGTGTCCCGGCGGGGGCATTAAAAACCACGAAAATTTAAAGGAAGGAGCCGGACGAAGCTCCGACGAGGAGGGGGCCAGCCTCCTCGCAATATACACGTCTACGCGCCCCCTCCTCGACCATTTACACGTATACGTATACGTATACGTATACGTATATATATATACATCTGGGAATGAGATGGGCAATACAATCCCAAGTAAAAATGGCACGGGAACACCAATATTGTTTCAATGAGGCATCTTACGCCCTTGTGAGCAGGATATCCAGAGAGCATCGTGTCTTGCGGTAAGACCCTCGTGAGAAACGGTGCGGTCGGATAAAGCCTCAGAGATTCCTTTATGGCCCCTTTGAGTAACGAATCCCGGAGAACTTCCTTCTCCTCGAGTCCTCGCAGGGCTTTGTGCATTTTTTCCTGGGTCCCCGGATTGCTGGCCATCAAGAACAGCAGCCACTGCATCGAATACGCCGTCTGAAAGCCAATGGGTCGAGAGAGCGGTCCAATAGCAGCCCTCCTTACATCTATTCCTCCATCACGCGTTGACGATTTCTCTCTCTCTCTCTCTCTCTCTCTCTCTCTCTCTGTCTCTTTAGCCGCGTTTCTATTTTCTCGGTTCGCTTTATCGCCAGCCAAAAGGCCGACCTTTTCCGAATTCATTATCCTTTACGACCGGCTTACCCGGCCATCGGGGGGACAATAGTCATCCGAAATTATCATCCGCGTTATCGTCGATCCCGCGATACCCGTTACGATTACGATATTTCAACGATCGCGCCTCTCTTCCCATGTATATAAGATAGTCAATAGCCGATCCGTCGCTTCCTACGTCATTATTTACGAGCGAGAACGACAAGTGCCCGTGTATTGTAATTAAAAATCAATACGTAAGTAAGACATAGTTTGGACAATTTTTATCCAATTAACAACGCTAATACGTTATTTCGTCTCTCCCTGCCCCTCCCTCCATCCCGCCATGATCCTCGACGAGATCGTCTTCGTTGACAGATTCGCGAGCGAGATCGAATAAGTAATATTTACGGCTCGCGAATTAACAAAGATCTCTTATGTACTTGAAATGCGTTTACGAAATATTTAAACAGTCATGGCCATTGAATTTCATTGTTCTCGTACGCCTTTATGAAAATAAATATTTCCCTTCAATGGTATCGTATAATTGGAACCGTTGGAAAAGAAAAGAAGAAGAAGAAGAAGAAGAAGAAGAAGAAGAAGAAGAATAAGCAATAAAATCTATTGCTATCGACGAGAAAGCTTAGAATGAAGAATTGCCAAAGTCACCCATGGCGTATATAAACAATCTCGTGAGTAAGTTGAGCCCATCTTTAAAACCTTTACGTGCAATACCGATTGAGCGGCAGCAGCAGCAGCAGCAGCAGCAGATGCAAAATAGCTCACCGTGTCGCCGGCTGCGAGGATCAGGTCAACGACGATCCTTTGAAGCATCTTGCCATGTATGCCGCTGGCCATCATCTGGTGCAGGAGGCCGTCCTCCGTGTTCTTCAGCTGGACCATCTCGTCGACCAAGCGGCTGACGGTGTCGAGGGCGTAATCGGCCGTGGAGACGAAACCGCACCAGGAGGGAAAGCGGGCGAGCATCGCCAACCGGGCGGAGGCTCGTGACAGGTTGACCGAGTGCTCGAAGATCCGTACGAGGGTCCGGGTGAGTACTTGGAGCTCGTCATGGATTTTATGCTTGTACTCGTTCCAGGGGGTGCCAACCAGGGTCGCCAACAATACTACAATAATCCCGTAAAGGAGCGTTAAACGATGATTATTTCCCCCCCCCTGCTTCTTTTCTTTTCTTTTCTTTTCTTGGGAAGCCCAATACTTCTTCTCAATGTTCACCTTTTACATCAAGCAATCGCATAAATTATGCCGTAATGCAATTCAATACTAATGAATCAATCAATGCCCCGTCCGACAAGATCAATTAGATACTCGGAATCGATATGGCCAATGCAGGCACGCAATCAGAAGTCATTCAATGTACTTGTGCAAATTGACGTTAAAAATACTTTCCCGCTCCTGCGTTAATTGCATTTAACGTAACTAAAATTGATAACTAAGATTGCGCCGGTTTCACTATTAACTACATTATTCTTAGACCAGTAATACAAGTATCGGTGGTTGTTTTTTTCTTTCGTTTTTTTAAATTATCGAATTATTATAAATTTGAGCGACTCAAATATATTTGTTTCTGGAGATTCTTGTTTCTATGCGTCCGAGCAGCAGTTCTTCATAAAGCACCGTCGAAGGTGCACTTTGTGTCGGTATCGTTTTGGCTCAATACTCACGAAAGCTCTTGAGCCTCCGCGTTCAATTAATCCACGATGATGGCTTCACGGTCCCCTCTAACGCCTTACAGCGTATAAATAAAAATCAAGCAATTTTTTCTTTTCTTTTACATATTATTTTTTTTATTTATTTTACATTCATGATAATCGTGTCCGATCGCTTGAGATTATCTCTCTCTCTCTCTCTCTCTCACTCCCGCCGACTCCTTCTATTTCTTCGAATATCCCATGTGGCAAAACATATATATATATATATATCTAGTCCAGTTCGGCCTAGTACCCGGACATTAATAGTCCGTCCTCCACTACGAAACGAGCTGCTACAGAGAAATCCTCCGTTAGCTTTTTTAACATTCAGCTCATTCCTTCCAAGCTTTCACTTCTGCGTATTGTAATACCGTCTATTTTCCTTCCCGAGAAAGCATAATGGAAAGTTAATTGTTTAGCTTTTTTTTTGCGCGCGCGCGCGCCCCGCTACACGGTTCCTAAAGCGATTTATCACGGTATACTTTTAAAACATATTTTATTCATCCGAATTCGTACGGATATCTATGGTGTAGGAGGTGGCGCGGTGCTGTCCCGTGCATAAAAGCATCGCGTAAAGCTGACAACGAGCTTCCTTGCCGATAAGTCCTTTTTTTGCATTCGTCTCGCCGGTAATTCGTCTTTTACTTATTTTATTCAAAAAATAAAAAAAAAAGCATTAAAAATAATTTCTCTCTCACTCTCTCTCTCTCTCTCTCTCTCATATTCGCTGGTAATTGAATAGGTATTTTAAATATTTTTATAATAAAATATTTTTCAACAATTACCTTCGATTGACCATTTGTATAATTGATTCTCCAAGTCCGGTATAAATTGATTATTGCCTACAAAGTGTTTCCAATTCCTAATGAGATCATCGGCGGCATTATGGCACGGTTTGGTCATATAACTTATTGAATTCGGAGACAGCATTATTTTATTGAGTATCCTTCGATAATGGAGCCACTCTTGGCCGTCCCTATAACAAAGGAAGATTTTCAACGTTTAATATTTACAGGCGCGTAAAGTACATCAGAGAGGGTGAGAGTGAGAGGAGAGTGAGAGAGAGAGAGAGATTTTCGTTTGAATATAGTGGCTGTATATTTGTTGTATAATTGTTGAAAGGTGTCGGTAAGAATCGCTGGACGTGCGTGAGACTAGATAATATTGATGTAAAAAAGTAACGACAACGCGGTCATTTAGCCGTGGAACGCGCAACTTATCGAGAGCCAATGCGAAGCGAAGCTCACGAGCTCAATCGACAGGATGGCCGTATGCTGCCGAGATGATAAAGGTAAGGTGAGGTAAGGTGAGCGACAACACGTACTTCCGCGAGATGCTACAGATCGAGCCGTTAATTATTTTATCTACTATCGCTCGATGATTACGCGTAATGTTAACTTTGACCGGATTAAACCAGCATCGGCAGAAAGTTATGCGGAGCTCTCACGCGCGTCTACTTCCTTCCGATTAAATAAGAAGCGATATCGGCTTCCTTCCCCTTAAGGATAATATGCTTTCCAACGCGCCATTCGTATAATTACCCGCTGAGTTTTATTATAAGAGTAATTTCAGCTAATAGCTTTTCAGTCATTGCAGCCTCAAGTTTCAAATTATTTCATAAGCTTTCGTAAGCTTTCACGAGCTTTCACGAGCTTTGACAAGCCCTCGCAAGCTCTGGGGGCACAAGACTTTCTGCACTTTACCTCCTAGCATCATTGAAACTCAGTAATACCATTGGCAGGATTTCCCTTATCCTTTAATAATACCACGGGTGAATAATACATTTATTGTTCGCGTAGCCTTTTATTAATACGTTAGTCAAGCTTCAGTCAAGCTTCCGCTTGTCCGTCGCGATAATCCTTAGATATCAGCTACGGGAAGCAGACGGGCTCATTTTATTCTGAGAAATTATTCATCCTACATTTCGTCACTGCAAAATTTTCCCGGCGTCGAGTTAATCCGTAGGTATGCGCGTAAGTATGCGCCTACGTAATTTGAGCTTAAGATGAGTAGGGAGGGGGGTGGGTGGGGGAGGGCAGGCAATTCGTATTAGCTCGCAGCAGCTTAGAATGAGGTAAATATTATTTTGCACAAACGATACTAACGATCCGTGGTACGGAGAGGCCAATGGCAGATTTATAAGGTTTCGAGTAACAGTGAACGATGGCCAATGGGTTAATAAATAATACGTCGGCGATTATTGAAATATATTCTCGAAAGTGAAAGGGTTATTTAAGCGCGACGTTATCATCGGCGGTTATCCGCCGGGCGCGCGGCTCCGTTCCTCGGAATTTCATTAAACTTATCGATCCGGGTTCCCTGTATCGCTTACGCGGTATTTCAGTATGGTATCAGCCATTATAAAGCCATTAGTGTAAGTTAACGTGAGTCGTTAAAGGTATATGAAAAATATGGGAAAAGCCGCTCGTCGCCGACTTCCGTATTAACCGAGTGTAAGAGGACTCCGTCGCCACGTGACGACGGCCATTCGATTCCCAGTCTATTTGCCGGTATTCGCTCGTTCGCCAGGGTCGAAGGGAGTCTTGTGAAAGGATTGCACTTTTTTTTTGCGCTTGTCCCCGGTGCTCCGGTCAGCTCGAATCTAAGCTACGCTAACTACCGTCTAGACGGGCCTGGCCGGTATTAGGTGTCGAGGAGATAAGAATGCATTATAATTATTGTTATTATTACTATTATTATTATTCCCGTGGATGAGTCACGCCGGCGTTAAATCGTTCCGTCGATATTTATATCTGCAATCGTAATTAGCTCCTCGCCTCGCGCAGCCTTAAATTTAACGAGCAAATCGAGCCCAGCAGTTGGACGGCCAAGTTGGATTACCGAGTCCTTTTGTTTGCGAGTAATGCCGGTTTTCACGTCGCGGCGTCGATTTAGTCAATCGAGTCAATCGACTGGATAAGCTCCCCTGCGTACACAAGTCAAGAAGTTTTTCCGTTTACCCGTATCAATAACATAGTCGAAGCAGTGACAAGTGTCCTCCTGCTTGGAATAATGCTCCTTGAAGTTTTGTTACTTTCCGTGCTCAATCTCCAGATTACGACGTTCAGATGGACGGTGTGCCCGTGACCGCGAAGCGAAATAACGAGAATTGTCTGGGGGGGATTGTCTGGGGGGATGATTGTCTTACATAAAGAGCAAGCCTCTCTGTTGGTTCCGAAGCTCGTTGTAAAATAGCCAGGCTTCGGGTATGAAGTGTCGGGGCGTCGGACCCTCGATCCGGAAGATCTCGCGCACGGTCTCGGCCGAGCTGACGAAGATGGCCTTGGTCGGGCCGATCTTCGTGCGGAAGAGGGGCCCGTGCTGCCTGTGACAGTTGTCGATGTACTCGTGGAGGTACTTGCCTCGGCGGTTGTCGAGGAGGGAGTTGAGGACGCCGATGACCGGGGAGCTCCAGCACTCCGGCATTTCCGGAATCGAGCTCTGTCGGCTGACCAGATTCGCCAGCGACAAGTAAAACTTGGAAATCCGATGCATAGAGTGGATTAATGATTTATTATCGGCCGATTATCTTCTCGTCTCGTCTCTTCTATCCTGCTTGTCAATGCCACTAAAAACAAAAACAAAAAAAAAACAAAAAAAAAAGATAAAAAGATATTAAAGATGCTTGTTAAACCTCCGATTTTACCCATTCGTTTACATTTATGCACTACGACATTCTGCATCTCGACGCGAGTGGTACTTGGTTTATTTTTTTTTTTTTTAAAGCATTCCTTACTTTTGCCTAATCGTTCCATTCCTTATACGAACAATAAGACCATCGATACGCGACTTTGCTTATGATTTCATGCACCAATCAGCGATTTCTTTCTTTTTTCAACTTAATCTAGAGGTTTTTATGACGATGACATTCACTTTATCCGCGTATCGCTTGGATTATACTAATAATTAGCATACTTAATCGTAAAAGCGCACGCTCAATCGACGATTATAATTACTGTCAAATAAGCGATGAATAACGACCGGGGCGGCGGTGACGACGGTGACGACGGCGGCGACGGCGGTTCGGGTCGGGGAGGGGGCCGGGGTACAAAAAGATTTCGACTAAACGAAAAAGTCTGTACTCGTTGACTTACTTGGGCAGAGATTTATTAACTATTTCGATAATATATATTATACGTGACATTCAATACAATTATAATGAATACAATTCTGAAAAAAAAAGTTTTTTTTATCTGCTTTAATTAATATTTTTTCGCAGCGGCGACCTACAGAGTATAATTTTATCGCTATTTATTTTTGTTAATTAAATTTAGTAACCCGCGATTAAACGATTAAACTCATAAGTGTTACTTGTTAATCTTTGAAATTTCGTGACTCAGCAGCTATTATATAAAACAGGTATTCATTAAGAATGTACTAAATTGCATAAGTATTGAATGATAAATCGGTTGAAGTTTTACATTCTGATTGATATAGTTAATTACACGCTTAAAAATGAAAAGGCATAATATTTATTATCTTTGCGTACATTAAAATTAATTATTATACATATATATAAAGGTGCTTTATATATATATTCTTACGTTTCAGGTACTTACATTTCTTCTTAACTATATTAAGTAGATCTGATAAGATTTATTTTAAATTTTAAGCACAAAACATTAATATGCACGTCATTCGAGATACTCTGGAGAAAATTTGTAATTTGTTTATAGCAGTTTTTCGTAAAACATCAACTGTAGAGGATGAATTATACGTTATAGAATATCATTTGGGAAGTTTTTTTTTTGTTATCTCGGCGCTTGTATTATACGAGCTTTGTTTTACAAATTTTTAATTTCATCAAAATTAGTAAATGTCAATGGCGTTTGTATTATTAGCTGAAAGTTCAGAGAAACAAAGAATAGTATTTCATTGTGTATTTACATTAATTCTTTCCATTGAATGTGTCATTTATATTGAGGAATCGTACAAACATTAATAATATTAAAATGAATTTGTATGGGTAAATGTCTCATGGAATAATGACTGTCAATTGTTAAAGTCAGTTTTTTATATGGATCTAAGACGTAATATATGAGGTCCAAATACCGTGGACAAATACCATGTCATAAGTATCATTTGTATTTTTACAATGCGCTCGTTTCCAGAAATTGGTGATATATTTAATTACCATTGCCTAAGTCAGTTATAAGACGGTTCACGTACATTATAAAATACATAATAAAATCCAATTTTACAAAGAAATACATATCGTGTATAAGAGATGGTTGTTAAACGGATATAAATTTAGTATACTCGAACAAAAAGATTTTCTTATGAATTTCAATTAATTCTATTGTATTGATGTGTTCGGTATCTAGAGTTAAGTCCACTTGAAAAGATAAGACAAAGATTATTGGAAGCAGTTACTCAATTTAAACACACATTATTATGGTATTTACAGAAGAAGAGAGAAAAAAAGAAACGTCTGATATAATCTTCCACAGTATCAATATTTACCCCAATAACAAACACATTCAATAGATAATAAACATTATTGGAAAAATTTGTTTCTACTTCAGAGACGATCTTATTGTATTAATTTTCTTTTCTTTTCTTCTATATTACTATTAATATAAGAAGAAAATGTATTTAAAAGAAGGAATTTTTAATTTTTAATTACGTAATAAGTAATAAAAATATTATTCCGAATATTTAATGTATATGGGAAATCTCGTTTGCCTTTATATAACGTAAATTCAATACTTAAATATTTCATTTACTAATTTAGTAAAATAAATATGTGCTTCGTGTAATTGTCACCCACTTGCATAAATTTTTTTTTATTTTTTATTTTTTTTTTTTGTATTATTTATAAAATACTCTTCAATTATAATTGTTAAAATTATATTTGTAAGTGATTGGCTATTAAAAGTAAGAAAGAATTAGATTACAATGGAAAATACTCTTAATCAAATTTGTTTGAAAATGTCTGATAAGTGCGAAGGTAACGCGTGGCCGTAAATAAACAAATTCTAAGTCATAATAATGTACATGTCCCACTCAATGTGTCGTATGGTACCTGTAAAACTTTCAAGCAATACTCTTCACGTTCAATATTCAGGGGACGTAATGAAACCGATCGAGGACTTTTATATTATATGGAATTGATGATTCGTTTAATAATTATTGCGCTCCTCGGTATTACTGCTTATCATATATTATCTTGGAATTAAAATTGCTGTACATTGATGTACATTGTATTACAGATCGTGAATCCTAATATCATTCTACAATCAATTCTAATGGCTTTTTTATTCCATTTGATTATTATCTGCATAATCCTTTTCATCGCTGGACAATAGAAATAGAATATATTTAGAAACCCACATGAGTCATCTTAATTTTTAGACGTAAAATTTAATAAACTTTTATTTTCAAGATGCTCTACGTTCCGGAATATAAATTATGAATCGCGTATGTATACGTCCATGTGCGTTTGCATCTTTAAACGTGACTTATTATTATTATTATTTGTTGTTGTTGTTGTTGTTGTTCTTGTTATTATTCCTACAAAGGAATGTCAACTATTGTGAATTACGAATTTTCGTGTAATATTTAAATTAATTTAGAATTTAGAATTTAACGTAATGCCATCATTGGTTAATATATATTTATATATATAAAATTTAAATCTGGCTTTAAAATCGTTAATATTTTATTTTTCTAGAATGAATAAATGTAGAAGAACGAATGAATATTGGCAATCGAAATGTACTGTAAATATATTTTCTAAAGCGTATTCTTATTTACAGAAAAAGTTTCCTTTAAATAAATACTGATTTTAAATAATTAAAAAAAGATCGTCAAAATTAAGAAAAAATAAACGGAGATAGCAATAATAGATAATCGCCTAAGCCACTCTTTAAATCTTTATTCAAGTCTTTCCCGAATCAAAATCATAATAAAAAATCGGATGCCCCGTCTAAATCACGTACGTAAAAAAAGAAGCAATTTAATATAATTGAATAAACGAAGGTTGATTACGAATAAATTTAAACTTTAATATCATAACTCCGCCGATTTTAAAGTTCATCCAGGTTTATCTTTTATTATTCACATTTAATTTATTATTATTATTTTTTTTTTTTTTTTATTTTTTAATTAAAATATCTAAAATTTATTTATTTGTGCAAGTTGAACGTACGGAGTACATACTTTTTATTAAGTCGTACCCAGTTAAAAATATATTTCCCTTAATTTCATTTATTTAGAAACGCAGTTATGTTAAGTATTACTAATTCAATAGTCTTTGTCTGATAAATTCGTGTCAGAATTCGGCGCAGTTAAAATTCTATGTACCCGAAAGCCCTAAAATGATTGAAACAAATATTATTTTTTTAAGAATTATTTATTTCATAATCAACTATTCTTGATGCAAAATAATCCGGTGGCAATTTTCATCGTTTTATACGTAAAATCTATTCATGACTGATTAATATTTATACCGTTGGATTCGTTTTTACATTTAATGAGATCTCATACGTTTGCAAACTGTACTAATAATTTAATAATACTTTGATACACAAATTCAAATTCATACACACACACACGCACACGCACGCACATACACGTATATATATTTGTATATTAAATATTAAAGATGTATAAATAGTTAAATTTAAATACGAGTACATTCGAATTTATATTTGCGAGGTATTTTATATTATATAATCATTAAAATTATCTTATGAATGTGAATTACTTGAGACCGGTTAAGGAAACGCAAGAGAAATTATACAAGAAATTAGTTTCTCATACACCTTAAAGCTACTAATCTTATAAATAGATTTTATATCAAATGAATAAAATATATTTTTCTATGATAGATAGATAAGCGAAATGAAAAGTAACATAGTAAACTAAAAATATATGAAGCGCTCGCTGGCTTTGATCTATTTTTCCTATTCATCGATAAGGAATTAGAATAATAAATAAAATAATTAGTCATATGTAATATATTTTGAAATAATAATTACGCAGGTTAAATATAATGAAAGAATAACGCTAATATCGACGATTGTCGGGACGATAGTATTAATGAATACCAATTAGAGAAATGACCGATGATAAATCTAACGTTCATTATGAAAACTTGGGGAGCATTAAAAAGCACGCGACCGTGAGTTTATTTTATTGTTCGAATCCTATTTTTTATTTAATACACAAATAAAATAAATCTAAAAATAGAGTATTCCCGGATATATGAAACTTTAATCAATCGCGTGTACTTAATATCGTATTAATGCATTTTTTATAACTTGTAACTTGCACGTCAGGTATTTAGTTAATTTAACGGATGTGTGATGAAAAGTCGATTTTTAGTTAAAACGGTAGAGATTATTGGTAACGACCTGATTAGGGGCTATTGACGGCTAGTAGAGTAGCTCTTTTTAGAGGCAGACATTAGTGCCCAACGGTTGGGCAAAACATAAATCTACAGTGGTTTATTACTTTCTTATATCGTCTTTGGCTCTCGAGCTCTTCTTCATAAGTACTTAACTTGTATTAAATAATGCTCACGGCTACGTATTACGAGTTCTGGGATTGGATAACATTAACGTTTCGGCTTAAATAAAACTCTTTCGTATAATTTCGATAAATGTTTAATGAAACCATAATTTTCGTAATTATTAGAATTTAGTAAATGAAATATAAATATAAAAAGTTTTATCAAGACCTTATAAGAATTTACTACGATGCAAAAATGTACACACTTTTTTTTTATTATAAATAGAAATATATATATATATATACATGTGTTGTATACATAGAAATACTATAATTTAGCTCTGAAACCAGGAATCGCAGCATTATTCGTAGATTGTATTTTTAAAAAATATATCGTAATTAACTGATTTTCATCAATTATTGTAGTATATTGTTGTAAACCACAAATTAATTTTAACGAAAAGTCTTAACTGCTCTTTTATTAACAAGTTTATAAATTTCATTATGACATACATAATCCAATAGAAATTTAATACCGTCTTAAATATTCATTGATCGCTCCGTCTGTTCGAATAACTCGATTGAGTTACGAATCCGTCAATCTGTATATTAAAATTGTTTTAAAGTTTTTGACAAGTCAAAAGCAAAAATTTTTCTTTATGCAACCATATGTTTTATAATTTTTATATTAATCTAAATTTAAAACATATATATATATTCGACAAAATATACTAAATACATCGAAGTAATACCAAATACTCTTTGTATTAGAATATATTTCCTGTTTATTACATGTTGCGGATATAAAAAGCATAACGAATAAATTAGAATATTTAAGTTTAAAAAAAAAAAAAGAAAGAAAAGATAAATTGTTAATATTCGTCCATTCATGTGTTATAACTATTTCGTTTATCATTAAAGTCAAATTGTTGTACATTTCAATTTTTAGCACAAGTATACATATTTTCACATCCGTTTTGAATCACGTAGATTACTTATTTTATACAAGTGAAATTTTAATTAAATAAAATCCATAATTATTATATTCAGTGAGTTGAGTTATTATTGAAATAAGAAATCATTATAATTTATCAACATAAAAATTTAAAAGAATTTTACTTCATAATTTTATATTGAGTATTTCAAGATTACTTACCATTACATTAATGGTATTTGAAGCACTAATTAAACTATTGTGAAATGAAAAGAAATCTGCTTACAAGTCAACTTAATGAAATTAAACAATACGTTATTAATTACGAAAACTTTTGATATTACTGAATGTTTAAAATAATTAAATTACTTTCGAACTTTTTCTTTTTTTTTACTACGTAAATATCATGAATTATTATAAATAAATTGTACATTACCGGGATAATTTAAGCAAACACAATGAGAACAACATTAAATTTCTTCGTATTATTTATTAAAAGCTGACGAGAAGGAAGCATTTATTTATAAAAATACTCTTACGTAAGTACATGCTTTACGAAATTATTAATATTACATAAACATAGTTGTTTCAAAATAAAAATCTTGCTCGAAAATAAAAGAAATTAAAACTTCATTCCATCTGTAAAATATTTCTTACTTAAAACCAATGTTCATTATTACAATGTTACGGTATAACGAAAACTCGATTTATTTCATAATTTTTATATATTTTAAGTTCTTTTAAACGTTGATGTAACATTTGATAAGCCGAATTTGAAGTTCTATTATAGAAAGTTGAAAAATAATAAATAAACAAACCGTTCTTATTCGTAAATAAATTTTTATTTAAATAATACTAAAAAAAAAGTCGTATTTTTATTATTAAAATGTTGCGAATTTCAATATTTCAAGGCATTAATTAAGCTTTAAAATCAATTGAATATATTTATATTCTATAATGATTGTGCGATAACAATATTATGCATCGTAATTATTCTCAGCTTTCTATTGTACACAACGAGCTTTGAAGATTCATTAATTGGATATCGAAGTTAATGATTTGTTCAATTATTAAAAGCCTGTAATGAAAATATAATAAGAATAATTAGTAACGTATTACGAAATAAAATAAAACGTTAATGCAATTATGTAAGAATGAACAAAACAGAATGAATATACCTTATATTTTTAATCTATAGTAATATTTACAGAAATTTGTTGCTCTGTATTGCGAATGAATATTACTTAGTCGACATTATTCTACATTAAATCTAATTAATTAATGTCAATTTCCTTATCATTATCAATCAGGATTATCGAATAAATTACGAAATTCAAATAAAATTACAGCTTCGTATTTTCATTTTTTCTCTTTCTCTTTCTTTTTCTTTTCTTAATGACGTATTTCTATCTTAAAGTAAGATTTCACTATTATTATTTTAAAACAAGGATTAGTTCAGAATGAGTTGATTCAATTTCTATATTTTAATGACGAAACGTTATTGTACTAATAAATAATATTATAATGACAAACGGCGCGTGAATCTTGATTTTTTGACTTTATTAATCTTGAAGAATATAAACGTGCCTACTTTTCTAAATCTAATAAAATATTTTGATTGAAAAATTTCGATACAATCTTAAATATCTCGTTTCGTATTGATTGTGCAATAAGATTAATTTGATTATCTGAAATGCGAATAAATAATGTATGTTGTTTAAAATGATTCGAATGAAAGTAGGTATAATTTATTCAGAATACCAAGATTCCCATAAACAGCTTTTGGAATTGCTTTTACATATTAAATTAGCATAATTTTTTATCTAACATTGCGTATTTTGCGTATAAAAATCCAATGGACGTTGGTTCCGCGTGTATAATAATTCTCTAATATAATCGGCAAGGCGTTCGGGCTTGTCGGCTAATAATTAGCAGCAGGCTTTTAGAGGGGAAAGGAATTCCCCGGACTTAGAGTCTCTAATCGATTTAATATTGAAAAGGATAAAAAAAGCAGTTACGTGTCGGAGTTGACGCTTTGCATAACAAGTAAACGGTTTAGCCACTGCGATGACACATTTGAGTGGCTTTCATTTCCTACGATTCTAATGAAATGCCGGGCAATTAAATCGCGGATGTAATTTTCGCGGCTTACAATAGAGGAAGGGAGGAAGGAAAGGGCCGAAGGGAGTAATGCCGACTAAGACTGACGGATCTATGGTGCGCTATGGGTACAAAAAAAATAAAAAAAATGTAGTTTTTAATGAGGCTTCGCGGACTGCAAATATTATTTCCGCGCGATGTTAGGGCGGACGGATGAGGTGGTGGTGGTGGTGGAGGAGGAGGAGGAGGAGGAGGGGGAGGAGGGGGAGAAGTAAGTCGCGTGGGAAGAGAAGCGCGGGCTTCTTCGAACTGAGGCAAAGTATGGGTTGACGCAGGTGAAGACGGCGTGGCTCCTGCGAATCCTCGAAACGCTCAATACTGTAATTTCGTTTAATCGCGGGATTTTCAATAGGGGCTACGAGAAACCAGAGCGGCCCGAGACCATATTTTATTTGCAAGCGAGAGTGACGAATGAAAAAGGCCCCTCGGTACATTATCGTTGATAGGAACTCGCCGGTAATTGAAGGGGGCGAGCCCCGATGGAACGGGCGGGGGCGGAAGGGAAATCGTTTCTCTGATTTCAGTTTTAAAATGCCTGGGAAATGCGGAGTCGACTAAAATTGCTTAAACCTCAATGCTTTAAGAATCGTCTTGCCCCCCTCCCCGTTCTCTCTCTCTCTCGCACAGTCTCTCGGTCTCTCGGTCTCTCGGTGTTTCATTACACACTTGCACACTACAAGATAAGCGCACTAACACGCAAGAGAGAGAGAGAGAGAGAGAGAGAGAGAGAGAGAGAGAGAGCAAAGCAGAGAACAACTTATCTATGGAATTTACCGGTGACAGGAAGTTAATTAAGTTTAGATGTATTAGATGTATAGACGGTATTTACCTTATTCGCCAGCTTCCATAGCGCAGGTGGTAAAGTCGTCCGGCCGATAGAGAAACGAGTCGAGGGTTTCGATGAGGGAAGGTGGATAGAGAAAATAGGCCTCCTACATTTCCTTGATGGGAGTCGCAACTGGTCCTCGGAAGCGGGGAAGAGCCGGTGCGCGTTCCAAGTCCCGGGGAGAATTCGTTCGTAAGTGTCAGCCGCCGAGTGAGAAGAGCGAGGATAATGTGGATAATGTGGAGGAAGTGGCGATGGTGGTGGTGGTGGTGGTGGTGGCGGTGGTGGTAGCGGTCGTGGTGGTGGAGGAGCAGGAGGAGATGTAGAAAGAGGAGGAGGAGGAGGAGGAGGAGGATCAGCGACAGCAGCAACAGCGACAGCGTCAGGAGCAGCAACGGGAGCAGTAGCAAGAGGAATAGTAAGGAAAAGTCTCGGATCGGCGCGGCTCATCCGGACCCGATTCCATCGACTTTATCTTCGGCCCGATTTTTGAAATAGCGTCGCGCCAAACTGCGCCAAGGAGGCTTTCCAGCTCTCCTTCTCTCCCGCTCGCCCGATCCGTAGGAATTTCGAATGGAGATCGCTACGCTCGTCGGGCCGCCTGGAAGTGGCGGGGTGGTCGAGGGGGTGGCGGTGGTGGTGGTGGTCGTGGTGGTCGTGGTGGTCGTGGTGGTCGTGGTGGCGGTGGCGGTGGCGGTGGCGGCGGTGGCGGCGGCGTCAGCGGCGGCGGCGGCGGCGATGATGGTGGTGGCGGTGACGGTGACGGTGGCGGTGGCGATGGCGGTGGCGGTCGCGACGGCGCAGCCAGCGGGTATAGGGGGAACGGGGATCGGCGGGAGGGGGAGGTCCGGCAGGAGGGCGAAGCCGAGAGTCCGGAGCCACGGATCTTTCTCCCACGCGCCGCTAAGAGACACTGTGCGCGTTATATACATAGCGACAAACATATACGGGCGCGGCGGAGAGGGGCCCCCGAGACGAGGCGAGAGAAGGACGTGGATAGCGGCCGGCTGGGAGGGACGAGCGGGGAGCGGAGGCTCCCTTTCTATCGAGGAGGCCGCTGAGCCTGAGCCTGAGCCCCCGAGTACGTGGGGCTCACGAGTTGAGGCCAACGGCGCGCTCACGGTCAGGGTCGTCCTCGTCGAGCCGCGTGCTACCTCGCCGCGAGGTTCTTGCCTTCCGGACCGATGTCCTCTCGGCTTCTCGCTTCTAGTCCACTGCCTACGATTCCTCCTCCTCCTCCTCCTACTCCTCCTCGTCCCCCTCCTCCGCCACCACCACGTCCCCCCAACCCCGACCCTCCCCGTCCCACACGCCCGCGCTCAAGCACTTTGCCTCGCTGCGATGACTAGGCTTCTATTTCCTTTCTTCTCTCTCGCTCCGAGGACAATCACCTGGGGGGACTTTAAGTCGCCGCGCGGCTTTTCCATCGCACGACTCGGAGCCTCTATTGGATTTATTATTGCCCGTTGCTCCGGGGATCGAGCAAATTTTCCTCCCACCGCACGGTCCTCCACAATTAATGTATTACACAGGCAATCACAGGCTCTGGATAAAATCACTAAAATTCACGTTTTCTTCCTTTCAACTCATATCACACAAACATTCCCAACCATTTGGTTGTGACGCTTTGCAGAATGAATCCTTACCGCATCGATCTCTAACGTAAATTGCATAATCTTTCCTTAAGGTACGGGACTGCGTCGACGATATTTGATTCCGCGGAGGCTACGATATCAGTCCCAATAAATACATCGAGTGCGTCGTATAATGCAGCCTCTTTAGCCTCGATGTTCTCATTATGTGACATTTTTATTATTCGAGTCGAGTTATTCGGGTCGGAAAGCTCCCCAATAACCCCAATAACCTTACCTTTGAACGTTCGACTTCGTTATGTTTTCCTTAAAAAAATCTATTATCAAATCCATGCCTTTAAATTACAATTACAATTACAATTACAATAAAGAAGCTTCTTTGGTAAGGAATCTTACCAAACGTCTCGAAGACGTCCATAAATTGTCAGAATATTATAAAAGCCTTCTAGTCGCGGTGAAAAATGTACTGTAACGCGCGCACTGTGTAATGCGCGATACGAGTTTATTATACGGTTTGCCAATGTAAGAAAATTTTCAATATATAAATGTACAAATAACATAAATTTCACATATACTAATACTGCTCGCTCAATTCCTCTAGTTTACAAGTATTTCTAATGTAATAGTATTTACAATATCATAAAAATAAATAAATAAATAAATAAATTAATAAATAGATAAACAACCATTGGAATATTATTTTTAGTATAATTTTACACATTTTTCTTTCAATAAATGTTATTTAAATAGACAACGTGAAACTATGGTCTCGCAATTTAACATGTTTATCTATTATATGGATCAACTAAAAAAGAAGAAATTGATTCGATTGTTGATAATACAAGTATTTGCTAAGCATAGAAATTGTCAGTATTCTCGCGAATAGTAATATTACACGAATCGTAATAATAATATTATTATACAACGATTATTTAACATTACCGAAATTATTCCCAATATTTACTTTAATAAAAGATTTATAATAAAATAATATAAAACCGGAAGTTGAGATTTGGACGGACTTACTGTAAAGTAGAGAAAAAAAAACTTTTACTCTTTAAAATTTCTCTACAAGAAATTTACTAAACGTGATCAAGAAATTATTTTAATTATAAGATTGAATTTTATATAATAATAAATAAAGGAGCATTAAACAGCCTTTTAATAAGATTCCTTTAGAAAATGTATGATCGGCTGAAGCTTACGGATACCGTTCGTAGTTTTAAAATATGCTTATGATATTCATTCGTATTTTTAAAATAAAAGGTATATCATTGTAAAGTCTAAATAAAAGTAGTAGGAATTTCATGTATTGGCTGGAGTTAAAAGTAAAGGAGTAGTATTTCGACGGAAAACTTTTTTACTCCCAATAATCGTTTTATATGAAAAATTGAAATAAATAGAAAACAATTTACCATTATTTACCATTGAAATGTAATTGCACTAAAGCTTAATCATGAAGTACTTGAAATTGTCAACGTTTCATGAAATTCATATAATTTTCCCTCTCCACTTGATTATTATTTCTTATTGATATTATTACAAGATCATCTTAGCTATGAGATCAAATAAAAAAAAATCGAATGTAAATGCATAAATTTTAATTCGAAAGACATTTAGATTTACATAAGAATTTGGATTGTTAAAAATTGAATAATTTTTGCGTATTACGTTACTTTTTGTATTTCCATACGAATACTTAGACAAAAAAAAATTTAAGGTTCGATAAATTGTTTCAATAATAATATAATTTAACAATTTTTATATACATAGATTTAGATAATGGCGAAAAGAGAGAGAGAGAGAGAGAGAGAGAGAGGAGGAGGGCGAGGGGGAGAAGAAAAAACTGAAAATATACTTTATACATTTGCATAAAGAATTAATCAAAAATCTATTTACTTGTATTATACTATTTTATGTGCTATGCAAATACATCGAAGGCTACGGGTATGAAGAAAAATAGTAAATATTAATGAGTTATTAAGAATTTTTTCCATTTCTTCCATTTTCCAAATATAACTGATTTTCTATTTAAAAACTGTCAAAGTATTACTCAACGGCTGTTTACATGAATAATATTTTATAATGATATTTAAAGACTAAAAATTGATTTTGTTGTTGTTGTTGTTGTTGTTATTGTTTTTGCTAGTAATAGCGACGTTTATGTTATTCTAAAAATGTCCTTTAATGACAATTGATTGATATTTTTGAAATATCAAGCCCAAAATAACTGTAGCCTCGTCCTTCCGTATAAAACACGGAATTTCGTAGGAATTATTGGAACAATTGGACGTTTGGAGTCTTTGGCGATTTAGGTTAATCATAAACCGTATTATATTTCTCGCAGGATTTACTTTTCCTCCATTAATTCGTATTTAATATTGTTAATAGACGCAATTGCCGAGGACGAGTATTGAACAAAGCGACGATTTAGATCTTGATGCTTGTCAGAATGATATTAATGACGCGTAAGGTAAATTATATTTTGCGGATACATTCTCGGATTGATTCCTGCAACACAAGTCTATACATACACGGGGGACATATTAAATTAAAGAACCGTATTGTCAAACAACATATTCAACGAAAGTGGAACTGGTTTCGTAATGAGGATAACAATCTCGACCTTGGCGAATGTTAACTTTATTCAATCCGTCATCATTACGATGGATTATTTAATCGGAATACCGGCATCGTCTCCATCTTTTTAGCCACGATATCGACCCCATCAATGACACACGTAAACGCGTAAACATGCTTTTACGTTTCGGCTTTAATCGTTCAAACGTAAGATTTTTTTTATTGCTCAGCCCGTCCCTTACTTTACCTCACTTGCAATACCTTCTCTATAAGCTGCGCTTGCCTTTTTTCTTTTTTACAAATACTCCTCTTATTATAGATGCAGTTACGCTTTCCTGTTTTATTTTCAATTAAATACTTCGAAAGTACACTCGCGTTCCGTTTTCCCTATAACATTCTTTTACTCAAACAAGTAAACAATATTTCTATTCATAATCAGGACAATCAACAAATAAACGTAACTGAATATATTATTCCATTCAACAAAGATCCATTATTTCGGTAATAATATCGAGACTATAATAATACCGGTTTATATTTGCTGTTTTTTTTTTTTTTTTTTTTTTTTTTTTTTTTTTTTTAAATAATATAAAATTTTTAAAATTTTTTTTAAATTATTTATTTAATTAAAAAAAAAAAAAAAAAAAAAATGAATTTTTGAATTATAATTAGTGATATTTATATTTACAGAACAAAGCGTTTCTTTGTCAATCGCATTTATTTATTCATTCGATACGAAGCTTTTTCAAATTCCATTTACTAAATAACAAATATTTGTTTATATTAAAACTAAAAGAAACGTTACGTTTTTTTTTTAAGTGTAAATAAGCTTGAAAATAATACTTATATATTAAAATTATAAATTATATGTTTAAATGATTATTCTAGGAGCCGCGCGTATGACATAACTCAAATGTAAATTACGAAAACGAATTAAATTATTAGATTTCGTTGCTAAGCACGTAAGGATAACGAGTTTACCAATTAACACAGTCATATTAAAAATTAATAAAAATGATTAATGTTACATTGATGTTAAAAATTAAGAGAAAAATCTCAAATCTCGCCAATAGTGTATAATTGTTATTCGGATAAAAAGAGTTTTAAGGCATTTATTTAGTATTTATTTAAATGTTTGCAGTGCGTAACGCGCATTGTAATTGAACGTGAAAAATGTATTGTTAATTAAAATTTTAGATCACTTATAATTGAAAATCTCGTTAAAATTATCAAATACGTAACGTAATATCGCCTGAATTATAATAAAACTTTAAATATTACTTCTAACATTCTTTAAAGGAAGTTCCACGGTAACGAGTTTAGGTTAACGAATAAGCTCGTATCTTTATTATCCCCAGTGCATGTCACCTCGATCATTTACTATCTCATAGAGTAATAAGTAATAAATTATTATCCTTTAGCTATGGGAAAATTCTAGACTCGCTCAAACTCTCTTTTATTTCCTAACGCCTATACTATGTGTTCCTCCCCCGTCTACATTGTAAAGATATTTAAGTATTTAAATACCGTATATATATATATATGTATATATGTATTGCATTGGCTGCAGCTCCAAGAATCAGGAATTTCGCGTTTAATTGCTTTCGAGTTGAGCAGTATCGACGGAGCATATTTGATCTTGTAAATACAATGGTCGAATGTACGGTAGCGTGAATGGGACATTGGTCATTGAGATACGAATGCTATAGATTAATTATAAACGAGCGGCAGATATTCGCTGCAAGGCAATGACGACGATCCTGACGACGATGCTAATTCAATAAATCAATAATGCCCGTATGACTTTTAGACGAAGGAGTTTTGTATATAAATACGCGCAAAGGGAAAGAGAGGCATTGCTAGTGGAACGGAGCATTGGTCGTTATTAAGAAGGCGCAGTAGGTAATAATAATCTTTACATTGGCTCCCCTTCGTTCTTCGATCCCCTGTTAGTTTTCGCCTTCCGCGCAATTGCTTAGGGCAGGGGCACTGGGAGGCGGGAGGTGAGGACGAAGTGGTTGCCGGCAACACGAGCATAAATCCGTAGCGCATAGCTGGCCGTGTAGGGCGGGAAAGGCGTGTGATAAGCCTCGTAAGCGCCTTTAAACGCACCTTCTGCTCGAATATAATGTGCGCCCGTGCGTCGAGTACGGCTCAACGACAAAGGGTGGCGAGAGGGGGCGGGGGGGGGTAGGAGCGCGCGTAAGAACGCGCGGTGGCGATTTTTACGTCCCGAGGCAAGCGGTACGAGGCAAGCCTCGTAGACCAATCGGAGGCGCAACAATGGAATTTTTATCACCTGCGGATAACTAAGTGCTAGCATCCTAATTTAATTGAGCGATTCCGAAGCCACGGAGGTAAAAGCAAATGAACTTGCAAATAAATTATACATTAACTATTCCATCGTAAGCGGCGCTCTCTCTCTCTCTCTCTCCCCCCCTTCTTTTTTCTCTTTAATTCGTTTCGAATTACATTCCGTTAATATTACGCTTCTCTATAGAGTGTGACGGCGGCTACACCTTTTTCTCTATTTAATATCGAATCTAAGGAATTGAAACATTAACTGATGCCACGGAGGCAAAAGATTAACGCGCTAATTAATTAGCGTTAATCAATTAGTTTAAACGGAAGACCACGTAATAATTCTATCCGAATTCACAATCCATTTCTCTTATTACGAGCGCTTGAAATTGCATTTATATATCAATTTATCTAAATTATTTATTTAATGTTTCGCAATCGTGGCCAATAGGTTGAAGCAAAAAAAAAAAATAAATAAATAAATAAATAAATAAAAAAAATACCATTTCTTGCGTATAGTAATTTTTATTGCAGCTGTATAATTACTATTAGGATACGGCAGTTTACAATATATATAAAATTTCAGAACGAAATTCAGATGAAAATAATAATTAATGTAACGTGTAATTAGAATAACTCGATTGAATAACAGGTAACGTCGTGACATGTTGCACTATCGTAGCTTCTCGAAGATGATGAGGCTCTATTAAGAACATTAAGAATAAAATGAAGCTTCTGCGTGACGGTATATCTCGGCGTTGGCGTTGGCGTTGGCGTTGGCGTTGACGTTGACGTTGACGTTGACGTACGCGTGACGATGAGGATTTGATCGTTGCATTACGAGAATAAATAAAAATATTTCGAGGTAAAAAAAAAAAGAAGAAGAAGGAAATCGGGGGATCAAGTAAATACGTATCGGCGCTCGAGTATAATAAACTCGGTTTACGTTGCAAAACAAAAATTAAGCTCGTAGGTCTGTATTTTTAATTGCCAAATAAGTTATTTTTCTTAATTTATATTTCCCTCGTGTAATAATAGATCGCGCGATATTCTTCTTCTTATTTTTCTTATGCGACAGTCGCGTGCTCTTGTTTACGTGTTAAAAATTAGCCTTTCATGAATGAAAAGGAGCGAAATTATACATAACAGAAGGTAATGTACGTAAGGAGTCAATGCGAGTAAATAACGTAGTGCGAAGAAGCGTTCGACGAAAGAACGGGCAAGAATTACATAATTCTGAGATCATGATATAATATGTCCGTCTATACGTAGTCGCTAATCGAAGAAACGGGCTCTCTTTATAGTGATTTGGATCGATATCGTGCAAAAATTGGAGGAAAACGATCGAATCCCGATTCTTTCGGCATTCGAAGGTGAAGGAAAGGGGGCCGTGAAAAGCGTATTTATGCAATTAAATGATAAAAATAAATTAACGACGACTAAAGATCGCGTATATCGATTGATCGATTGTATAATGCATTGGCATGCGCTCAATCGAGATCGTAGACCCTTCCGCTACGAACTTTCTGTTTTTATTATTTTAATTTCATTTCTGTTCGGTTGCACTTTGTGCGCCTTGTTCGGTATTTTTCACACTCTTCGTTCAATTAGTTTGATTGTCGATAGAATTAATAGTCATAACCGAGTGGTAGTGTGGTAGCAGCAGCTGCAGTAGCAGTTCGTGGTAGTAGTAGCAGTAGCAGTAGCATTAGTAGCAGTAGTAGTAGCAGTAGCAGTAGCAGTAGTAGTAGTAGTAGTAGTAGTAGTCACGCATGACAGGGAATTTCACAAGTACATGTCAAATATACTGCACGCTGTTTGGCCACCGTCGTGGTGGTGGTCGCGGTGACTCGATGGACGGAGGGGTGTGAGGCGGCAGAAGGAGCATTAAGGAGAGAGAGAGAGAGGAGGGGGGGTGGGCGATCGCTGGGCAACGAAAGGGGAAGGGGATCGAGAAAAGTTGGAGGACGGTTGTTGGGTTGCGCATATTTTCATTTCGTTCGCGTACAACACAGCTGCGCTTTTCGTCTGTTCGATGCAGCTGCAGTGATCATTTTGTTTTACTTTGTACGCAGTGCATGATAATATCGTTGTTTTCAATTACGATAAGAGGAGAAAAGACGGTTGCCGACATCATTTCGATAAACGAACATGGACACGGACGTCGAGTCTTGCATTAAGGATTGGAACGACCTGCAGAACGATTACAAAGAATTGGAGGTGGGACTTGTTTTTACTATTTTTAAGTGAATTTTCCCGATTATTGGCGGGAAACGCTTATTGCTTTTAGGTTATGTCCGGGGCTATCCTATTCGTGTCCATTCTGATTTTGAATCACTTTTATTTTCATATATTTTTCTCCCTTCTCATTTAAAACACGCAACAGCTTATCAGAGTACATCGATATTAATTCGAAAATAATCCTTTCGAAAATCTTCATTTCGTATTCACGTTCAACCTTGTTAAAACTTTCACCTTTTTGTATATATTATTACACTCTAATAATTTTTCCAATTAAGTAAGCTTTTAATGCCAGCGTTTCCCTTAATTATTCACCTACTATTTTTTTATTTTTTAGTTGTTCGTGTATGCATGTATATATTTTTTTTCTCTCAAGTAGAATCCTTTACTTATTGACATTTGATTGCTTTCAGACCTTAAATAGAACATATTTGGCAAAATTAGAAGAAATAGGAGAATTACAAAAAAAATGTATGAATGGAATATCACACCAGAGGTATCGCATGGGAGTTATAAAAAAATCCTTAAACCAGTAAGCAACACATTATATTGATAATAATTATTTCTATACTTTGTAATCATTATGCCGATATAATTTTTTGCTAATCAATATTTTATTTTATCATAGATTGCATGCTAGCACTACACGGCAAACTTTAGATAAGGATATGATAAGAAGAGAACAACAAATACATGAAATCGAACAAACTTTACCAAAACCAAATGGCACTTATCTTTCCATTATATTAGGTAGTGTTAATGTCTCGATATTAAATAAGAACGATAAGTAAGTATAAGTTATCCCACATTTGATAAGTCGTTTGATAAGTGATTAAATTAACTTTCTGTGTGCTTTATTTCAGGTTCAAATACAAAGATGAATATGAAAAATTTAAACTCGTTTTATCTGTGATTGGTTTTATCCTCTCTGTAATTAATTTATTTACTAATATTAGGTAGGTGACAATAAGCTCGTTTGCATTTATTACTATTATATCCTATGCTTTATAATATTTTAGAACATTGGAGTTGAGCTTCATGTTTCTGCTAGTCTGGTATTATTGCACTTTGACGATACGAGAAAGCATACTAAAAGTCAATGGGTCACGAATTAAAGGTTGGTGGCGTTTTCATCATTTCCTATCAACTGTTGTTGCTGGAGTACTCTTAGTATGGCCGAATACCGGACCTTGGTATGCATTCCGTGGACAATTCATGTGGTTCAATGTCTATATAAGTACGTTTAATGAACATTTTATATATTCGTATATCATATTTTAAAAATGTTTATTATTAGTCTATTAAACTTTATTGAACAAACTACATTCTTAATAGAAATATGTATTAGAATTATCTTAAGATGATCTAAAAACAATATTTATTATAAATTTATAAATATAATAATTTTATATGCTATCAGATTGAAATATCATCTTATTTACGGATAGTGAGTAATGTATAAAGTAATGATGATAAAAAAATGTATACATTGTTTACAAGCTTAAAATATTATTTAATTTCAATTCTGTACCTCATACTTTATACGTTCAATTATTTAATAAAAATTTTTTATTCTGTTCAGGTATAGTCCAATACCTACAATTCCGCTACCAACGTGGTGTATTGTATCGTCTAAAGGCCCTTGGAGAGAGGCATAATATGGATATAACGATTGAAGGATTCCATTCATGGATGTGGCGAGGACTATCTTTTCTTTTACCTTTCCTGTTTGTTGGATACTTCTTTCAACTATATAATGCATATGTTCTTCTTAAACTCGCCTGGCATCCGGACGCAACCTGGCATGTACCAGTGTTAAGTGCAATGTTCTTTGTACTATTCTTAGGCAACATGACAACAACGATAATGGTAATTCCACAGAAACTTAGGTCTAGAGTGATGGATCATTTTAGTTCTGGATTCAGTTCAAGGAATTCAGCTAGGAAAGAAGAAAAGGCTGAAGAGAAGCCAAAAGAAAATAACGACAATGCAAATAAATGTGATTAATATGCTAATTTAATGTAAATGCGAGAATTATGTTTTAGTGACACTTACATTTTTTGCAAATTACTTAGGCAAAAACTTTAATTGCAAAATATTCTTCCGATTCAAGTAAAAATAAAAATTGGTATTCATACATTTAATACGTACGATTGATTTAAATCTTTAGAAGAATTAAGAAATTTAACAGGTTTTCTCTTGTAAATAATAGTTGATTCGTTTAAGTAATAAGAAATTCAAATTTAAATTTGAAATTAAGCGTAACATTAATTTAATAGAATTATAAATTATAAAATAGGAAAGAATTTATGGTTCGAATTAATTTTAGCAAACGTTGCTATTTTAAAAAAAAAAAAGAAGTTTTTAATTAATGATTTAGTATATTAAATAAAACATAAATTTTATTATTAGTGAGTTGCAAAGATTGAATTGTCTATAAGCGACATGACAAAATGGACTTCCAGATGGCTTTTATATAATACATTTTTTTAAAAGAGTCATGGATTTCCAGGTAATTTAGCTTATCGTATGACAGCCAATATTGTTCTAAGACGAAGAAAGAAATTGTTGATTTCTTTAGTCCATCTAGCCCATCTAGTCCAAACTAGCTCTACATTTACGTATATATCGTCACGCACAAGATTCTTATAGAATTATTGGCTTACACTCACTTGAGTTAGGGGATTAATGCTCTCACACAAATGAATAATTTAAGTTTCAAGTGACTACTCATTCGTTATGTATGTATACGCGGAGGTGAAACAAAAAAAAAAAAAAAAAACAGAAAAAAAATGGCACAATGAGGGATTTATTTTTTTAAATAAAAATTGAAAAGGAAACGATTCATTTCATAAATTAAATTTTTCCGATTCTTTGTAAATGCATTTACACTTGTGACTCATTGATTGCTTTTTAAAGCTCTTATTTTCGATTTTATAAATCGTTTGCAGCAGTTTCCTTAATTTAAAATATTTAAAATTATGAAAATAATTTTGTTTTTCAATTTTTACAGTTTAGGCCATTTATTAAAACTATAATAATAATCAACAATTAATAATTTATATATTTAATGATAAAGAACAATTTGGTTCCGATGTACTCAATAACAGCAAATAAAGAAAATTATTATTTTATGATGAAAATTATTACATTATTATAAAAGTTTTTAAACCTAAAACGTGAGCTTGTAATGAAAGCGATTTATAAAAGATATTATTATTATTATTATTATATATTTCTGGCAAGAAAAGAGCAGTCGAATGTATTTAGATTATAATTTTTTTTTACTTAAACATTGCATACGAAAATATTGTGCGGGTATTGTATTAAGAATTTTAGTCTTAAAAAATATATTTTTATTTCTCCGTAGAATAATTTAACTCCTTTCCCATGTAATATTGTGGTTATGATTTTTAATAATATATATATATATATATAAATAAATAAATAAAAAGCTATGTATTTATTAATAATAATAATATTATCTTACGTGTATTATATAAAGTTAATAAGTTGTTACGGTTGAATGAAGTGTTAGATTTACGTAAGCTCTTTAAATTATTAAAAGGCATTTCCATTTCAATAACGTGTCAACAATATCTTACGTAGAATGTGTGCCAATGATTAATTGCTGCTCTTCAATGTTTATATCTATCGATCGACGAATCAGGTAAAGTCGATACGTTATAAAGATCCGACAAACGTAGGCGTTTAATGCTTATTTCATCGTCATTGTTGCACAGACTTTCCAAGAGTTGGGAGAAAGGAAAGGAAAGAAATAAAAAAAAAAAAAAAAAAAAAAAAAAAAGTAGCAGCAGAAAAGAAGAAAATATGAAATATATTGCTGGATAAAGGGACGTGAAGGATTTGAAAATCATTTGACACGGACGAATCTGGTGGCTTGATTAGCAAACGAATAATAAATATGATAAAAGCTTTTGGAAACTTGGCCCAAACGTTACACGCGAAATGTTGATCGTCAGATTCGATATTAATAATCATCGGCGATAAGAAAGGCGTAAGGCCTCGGCGTTTACCTTACGGCTTATGTGCTTATGACTCTTTTTTTTTTTTTTTTTTGCGATAATTTTCAAGGCGGGTGTATGTGATTATATTATAAGATAGACGCGGCCATGAGAGCTGTCAGTCATTGAGGGGGGAAAAGAAAGAAAAAAAAAAAAAATACTATAGTGTCGTCGTGTAAGCAGAACGTAGTATAGATGAGGTAGAGGAGCAGTTGGGCGCCGGATTGCCAATCCGTCAAATCAGGTCGCGAGCCTTGCAGCATTATTACCTGGCCCAAGTACTCGAGTACTCGATTCGAGGCCCCCTGCCCCTTCGCGTAATCAGAGGATGCCGGTTAAAGTACCATGGCCAATGGTCGCTGCGACCATTTATCCGAATCTGGGTGGTTGGATCGGGGGATTCGTAACTAAGAAAAATCTCAATCCATGGTACGAGGTAAGAAAGTTTTGGCTTATCATTTTACTTGCTTTTACGTAATAATTCGTAATATGCGATATTGCGAATTGTTTTTACTATACGCGCGATGTGCCACACGTCAGAGACGACTACTTACCGGAGCATACATTGTTTTTCTTCCCCACTTCCTTTACAATCTTTACAAGTTTACGAATACGCGGCGGGGTGCGGTGCGGTGAGGTGCGGTGTGGTGCGGCGGGTGCGGCGGGGTGAGGCGAGGTGCGAGCGTTATTAACATTCGCCCCTCGCTTTTATCCGTCACGCATTCGTTATTCAATGTTCATGCGGGACATTAATTACCTTCAATCGACGATGAATATTATTAATTATTTCAATGTAAACGCGTACGTATGCGCGCGCGCGCGTATATATATATATACCCACCCGTGCCTATATCGTAACGTGCGCGAGTGCGCGTATACATATACATATATATGTATGCACGTACGTACGTATGCGTATGCATGTATGCGCGACAGGAGAAAACTGAAGGGATATTATTTCTTTTGCGATGCACCCCAATAACCTTTTCAAAGACAAATGAAAATTGTCGGGGAGAGGGCACGTTTTACTCGACTGAATCGATTAAAGGACTCGCTGCGTCTCGTTATACAATGAAAAGTAAACGCAGCGCGTTATCTGTTCGTACCTATTCGTAAATATTCGTAAATATTCGAATACTTTTTCCCCGCAAGATCGTGTGACCTTGCAATTTTTCACGATTATTTTCACGATACGCAGTCATTGAAGAAGCCGAAATGGACACCGCCGAAATGGGCCTTTGCACCCATATGGACGACACTCTACTGCTCAATGGGTTACGCCTCCTATTTGGTATTTGAAGAAAAGGGTAGTTGGAAAAATGCTGCTCTGCCACTGTCGCTTTACGGTGCCAATTTGGCTCTCAACTGGGCCTGGACGCCTATATTCTTCGGGGCCCACGAAATCAAATGGGTATTTATTTATTATTGGTTTTATTATCGATAAGCCCGAGGGGCCGCTGCGATCAATTTGCCTATTAACATTGAATTCACATTTTCGGCCATTCAATTAAATAACGCATTCATTCGCCATTACTACAAATTATTTATTACTTATTAAATTTTTTTTTTATTAAATTAATTTATTAATAATTATTAAATGCATAAACAATATAATGACTGACGTTTGTTACGTGTACAATTAATCCGAAGAAGCAGCAGCTCTGGCTTCTTAAAGAGTTTCGTTTATTACAAACTAATATAAATTAATTATGATGAGAGAACACAGGAGTTTTAAATTACTTATATGCCAACACAGGTACGCGTTTCTGTTTATTTATATATGTTTCTCTAGGCATTTTACGAAATAGTTGCTCTTTGGGGCACGACTGCAGCATTGGGCGTAGTCTTCTACAGAGTGAATACTACAGCTGGATTATTAATTGCTCCGTATTTCATTTGGACTACGCTTGCAGCAGGTCTCAACTACGTACTATACAAAGAGAATTTACCAAATAAAACTATACCGGCTTTAGAGGATAAAAAGAAGTAACAGAGGGATAATTATTTTTTTTTTTTATCTTTCTTTCTTTCTTTCTTTCTTTCTTTCTTTCTTTTTTCTTCCAGTCAAGCTACACTAGATGATATTTATTTTTACGTGTTGTTGAACCTTGTTATAGCGTAATTATCATACGTATCAATGTGTCGCACATGCTTTTACATAATCTTATTACATAATAAAAGGATTTTTTGCACTAATTTAATAACAGCATGTCATTTACTTTCCTCGTCTCGTTCCAATGTACATTCGTGTATTAATAGATACGAAATCAAGGCTAAATTAACAATAGTATATCGTATTCTGTTCGCATTCTGTAAGCAATCGTATGAGGTATGCATGTGTACTTGAGCGGGCCGGCGCGTACGTGTATGTATCCGCGCGCACTCGCGAGCTTGTATGCGACACACAAGCTTTGACAATCGTATCTTGCATGGGTAAGTAAATCATATAAAGAAATTAAATAGAATTCTTTCATTGAGCTCGGTCTCTTATTAAACGCGATTAAGACGCGTCATATCTCGGCTCATTCGGTAATAATCCCTTAAAAGACGGCGTAAATCGAGTAATACGAGTTGAACTTGGCCAGGAAATTGCACTCTGTCGTTGAAGCGAACCGCGTACGCTACGTTGGATCGATTGCATATATATATCCTTGTTGTTGTAAAACGTACAAGCGTTTTTCTACGGCGTCTTTATCTGAAAAGTGTCCAAACAAGGTCGTTACTTGCACACGCACACGCGTGTATATATATATATATATATATATAAAAAGAAGAAAAAAAGAAGAGAAAAAAATCACTCTTCTGTCTATTTGTCTCTCTTTTAGAAACAGAGTCAGCAGAGTCAAGGCGGTATTATTGTCCTTAACGGATTAAGCTTACATTTAATGAGAAGAGCCCTGTCTTGACTGTGGTTGACGTGTTGGGATAGCGAATGCAGCAAAATTTGCGCCGTGTGGTACCTCTGGAAACATTCGGCGGGGTTCCCGAACAATTCGTCCAACGCTGCCGACTGGCACTGTTAACAAATATCATCGTCCGATCATTCGATAATTACAAATTCTTCAAAGCCACGTTCGACAAGGGCTAAAAACATTCGATAAATAATATCGAATGCCCGTTTTGTTATTTAATTGTAAAATTGTCGCTTAATATCTGCCTCGTGCGATGTAAGCTTAATATATCGCTCGCTCGTTTCGTTGTAAAAAGCGAGCGTCATTGTAAAAGTCATCCTAGTCCTTTGTCGTTAATTAGATGGCTTGACTTTAACGAGCGGCTTTAATATTAATCGGAGTATAAATTGATTATTAATTGGGGTTATTGGGGTTAGTTGCGTAAACGCGCTGCCTCGATACTAAATACTTGGAGCAATTAAGCAGAATGGAACGGCCCCAATATTTCAAAGTTCTCCAATGAACGTGAAACATTCGTCGGTATAAGGAATATAATAACGATCTGGCTTATACGTTATTATTACCTTTGCATTAGCATAAAGTTCATTGATGAATGTCTCAACGACTCACCATTTGAATAGCGTGATTGTAAAGGATTTTATCGGCTGTGGCTCCGGTTTGCCGAAGCAGTCCGGCGCTGTTCAGCTGCTTGCACTCGGCTAAACAAGATTTGAATTTCTCGTTCATCGTACTCACGGCTGAAAGTGAACAAAGCGTTACCAATTTTACCACCGGGGAGCCGGGGAACGGGAAACGGGAATCTTGTTTATTTATTTATTTATTTATTTATTTATACCAAGAAGTTTCGTTGCGAGACTTTACTTGTCGATACGTGTACACGCAATCGTTGACTTGACGAGTACTTAAATATTTTTATCAGTCTAGCTGAAGGCCGCGTAGTAAGGACATCCTGGGATTAATGGGAAATGAAAATCCCGTTAAATCCCGGCAAGAGATAGATAAATAAATAAATAAATAAATGAGATTATGCCCAGGATGAAGATACGTAGACCGATACGTAGACCTAATGGTTGAAGTGGTGGGGTGGGGGGTGTGGATAGAGTAGATAAGGCAGCGTTAGTTCGGTACCTTCTTTAACATTGACCGTAGGCTGCAGCCTGCCGGTTTTGAGCTGCTGGGTAGCCAAGCTGAGGCCCGAGCTGAGCCACTGCAATGCCCGCACGAGGAGTATCACCTGCTCTGCCCTGCGCCTCGTCGCGGCGTTGCTCGGCTGCTCGATCCCGCCCAAGGGCGCCCCCAGGGGCCCGGCCCTCGTCCTCGCCACCTCGCATACGCACTCGCAGAGCGCGACGACGAAGTTCAACTTGGCTAGGATCTCGTTGTGCTCACGCTCGAGGAGCGTCTCCTCCGGGAGCTCCGGGGCTATGAAGGTCAGGGGACGGTCCTCCGCCGTCACCGTCTCCAGCTCCGGGAAGAAATTGTGAAAGCTCCCGCCCTCTGCGTTTGCGAGAAATTCTTCTTTTTTGTTAACGTGCCCAGCAAGACGACAATCCCACACACACACACAGAGAAAAGAAAGCTCGTTGATTTATCTCGTTGCGTCGTCTCTTCATCGCACCTCTCTCTCTCTCTCTCTCTCTCTCTCTCGTACCTGCATTTTTTTTTTCGACATTCTCGGACGTTCACGTTTTCAAAGGGAGTGCGTTCCTTTTTTTTTTTCTTTTTCTTCCAAATTTATTCGCTGCCGCACAGGCTCGTGAATTTTACTCGCATAGCCGAGCGACAGAGAAAAATAAACTCGCCGCGACGTTTTTAGCGCAGCGTGATTCACGTACTCGGAGGCTTTACTTACACGTCTTTACACGGGGGCCTTTACCTTTTTAGCAAAGCGCTGATATTTATTCTGTAGATCGCGTAAATTTAGATGGACGACGGGATAAGGGAACGAGAATAATAATAATAATAAAGCCCGCTAAAGTCCCGCTAGGCCGAAGGCTAACGTTTCGAGTGTCCAACGGTGCAGAGAGAGAGAGTGAGTGAGAGAGTGAGAGGGAGGAGGGGGACAAAACGAAGAGAAAAGAGGAAGGAAGGTAGGCGGCTTATAAGGAGCGGCGAGAGGCGACAGCAGCAAAGGTCACTAAATATAAAGTGCTTGGCACAAGTCGATACGGCGGTGAAGGGGGGGTAAAGGAGGCAGGGTCGGGAGAGAAGACTCACCGGAGATCTCCGGAAGGGTGACGGCCCTCGTCCCGAACGGTATTATCGGCGACTGTCTCATGGTGTTGTTGTTGTCCTGGAGCGCCTTGGAGTTCGGCGAGCCTAGGACCGCCAGCGGTCCAGTGAGCAGCGGGGACGAGCTGCTGTTGGCACTGCTCGAGAGACGCAACGGCGACGTCCTGCTCGAGGTGTGGGAATGCCTCGCGACCGGGCTCACTTGCCACAGGTGCGACGGTGGCGGGGTCTCGCTCAACCTAAGCCCACGTTTCAAGCCCGTAATTAATAAGCTTCACCGACAAAGAGTCCCCCGATAGGCTATTATTATTATTACTGCTGCTGCTGCTGCTGCTGGTGGTGCTGCTGCTGCTGGCAGGGAGGGTTATTATTACCTTCGTCCGGGCGGCGTGCCGATGACGAACTGCACGCTCGGCGGGCTGAAGGAGTTCATGTCCGGTGCGTGATTCCTGTGGGAGTTGCAGCTGCGCTTCATGCTGATCGGCTGGGAACGCGGCACGACGCTGTTACCCGATCTGTGGGTCGAGTTCGGGAAGCCGCCCTGGGCAGCGCTCCGTTGAGTCGGGACGGGTATCGGCTCCGAGATGGGGAGGAAGCATGGCCGCGGTGGGCTCGCCGCGGCTTCCCGGCAACTTGGCTTCGAATATCTAGTGGAGTCGAGTTAAGAAGTCAGCCGGACAGTGCTGGGCATTCCGATTTTATGGCTTTCGCGTGACTACTCGCGGGAGCGTTCGCGACGAAAATAGAAGACGCGCTGACTCAACCCTCTACGCGGCTACGGACGTACCAGCTCCAATTCTACCTCCCTCCCGCCATCCCGCCATACCTCCCACCCCCCCCTCGACATCCCATCGCTCAACGCTCTGATATAATAATCCATTTCACGAGATATGGCGGGCTATTTCCCCGGCGCCGGTGTCCAGCTCTCGCTCTCCACCCCCACAAGATCCGAGACCATTGATTTTTATTTAAAACTAAGCTCTCTGAACTCCTGAAGCCGATTTAACGTTTTACGAACCACGCCGTTGACGATCACGAGAAACAAAAAACCTGTATTTACTTCATCACTATTCGGTTCGGTAATAATGTTTACGCGTTCGGAGAATTACGCGCTCTGGCAATATATATATATATATATATATTTTAAGCTTAGGCATGGCGAGTCGTTAATGTCAAGTCGCGCGGCTTAATTAAATAAATTATGAAATCAACGACTCACTTGATTTGGGGATTTGGATTATTATCTGTATCGCTACTGAGATCGCTTGGTACAATTACAAAATCATCTTCTGGGCTAGAGCAAGGGCTGTTGGTCTCAGGGCCAGACCTCACGTCGCAAACAACGCTTTCGGGTATATTCAGTATTCCCGGGGACGCGGGTAACTCAACAGGGACCGGGCTCGGGCTCTCTCTCGGCCCTTGTAGGAATGGGTGGCTGAAAAATTCATCGAAAGGCATTCGATCTCTTGCGTTGCGTCTCAACAGTCCCATAAGGAGATTTGATAATTCCGGGGACGTTCCTGGTGGAATTCTGTGGAATGCAAACAAATTCATAAAGCATCGTGCTAACTAACGTCTTGCCGTAGCATTTAATACGCCGAAGAAAAGGAACGTTTGCACTGCACTACTTACTTTGGGCCAAAGTGAGCATTTTTTTCATAAAACATCTTTAGAGCTTGAGGCGTGTGGGCCTGGAATGGAGCTTTCCCAGTGAGACATTGAAAGACTATTGTGCCCAAGGACCAAAGGTCCGCTTTAGCGTCGTACTGTAAGGACATGATGACTTCCGGAGCCATGTACATTGGAGATCCGCATAGAGTTGCGGCCATGACACCGTCTTGTAAAAATCGTGCGAAGCCAAAATCCGCTGCAAACAAAACGAACAATTAAAGGCGAGCTCTGCAAAAATTGTTATTCGGATCGCTTTGACAATACTTACCGATTTTTAAGGTTATTTGATGTGGCTGAGGGCACATTTTACCACAATTATGACTAAGCAGAATATTTTGTGGCTTAAGATCTCTGTGCACGACACCTTTAGCGTGTAGTGCCTTCATCGCACCAGCCAATTGCTTTAAAAATACTCTTATCGTGTCCTCCGACAATGTTCCCTTAGCTAAAACAAAAGATTATAAAATTATCATTCATCAAATAGAGCTCTACATTATTTAACAATTGTCATTTTAGTATTTATTTGTAATATTTTAAATATTATTAAAATTATTGAAAATTATTCGTAGTAGTATCTGAGTGAAAAACACTCTTCATACTGTATTTCTTAACTTACCACCTAGATAATCAGCCAGATCCCCACCATTACAGTATTCCATCACAAGGAAGACATTATGATTTGATTCCTTTAAAAGAAAAATGATTTTTATTCTCTTTCTTGTTTTTGAACTATTAATAAATTGTATCTCTGTTTTACTGACCTTACAATCCAGCAAAGCAACTACATTCTCATGATGTAACTCTGTCAGTTCCTATACATATATATATATACATACATATATATATATATAAAAAGAAAAAAAATTTATATAAGTAACTGTTAATTGAGTGTTTGATTTTTTTAATAAAATCCCTTGTGATGACTTATCTCAAAACAATAGGTTAAAGATTTACAATTAATTCGTATTGTATATTAAAGTAGCATGAAGATTTCTACATTTGACATACATTTCATTATTGACATATGGAACTGATTTTTTACTTGTAACCTTTTTTTAAACTCTTAGTAAATTTATTAACTTTACATAAAATTACAATACAGGCATGAAATGAAATGAAATAAAATTAATCTGAACGATTGCACTTACCTTTAAAATTTTTATTTCCTTTCCAAGTAAATTTTGTGATTTGGCTAAACTTTTTTTAGTAATACTTTTAATGGCAACTACAAAATTGCTTTTCTGTAATAAAAGGGATTATTCTTAAGTAAAACTTACTGCCAATTACATTTAACATAGATATAATTATATAAGATTTTTTTTTTAATTTGAGCTAATGCACAATTTATATACCGGATCGCTTTATAATTTGCCATTAGAGTATTTGTACGTTTTTCTTGACATAAATAGTTATCTAGAGTGAATCATAAAAAACTATAAAAGTAGTTGAAATTTTAAGAACAGACATGTAGAGACAGTCGTGATTGTTACATGTTACATAAATGGCTTGGATTTGTATTGCTACGGACAATGGGAATTATAATAATAATTAATAAGCTAATGCAATAAGCTTTGACGTCGGACTTGCATGTAGCTAATGAACTTTGTAATTTCATTAGTCGACCAGGTAATAGATTTGCATAAAAGCTCCACTCGTGCAAACGGATCTTGTGGAAAGATTATTATTGCACAGGGTGAAAATAACAGAGCTAGGAATTAATGGTATTCATTCACCTTTCGATGTTTGCCTTTGAACACCATAGCAAAGGCCCCATGCCCGATGAGGTCCTTGGTATTGTATTCGTAATCCCCGACAACTTCCATGTTGCTGTTCCGCTTTTCCACCGCCGTCGTGATATATGTATGTATATATAATAAACGTGCGTAGATCTGTATATATCTGTATATATGTATATATATATATATTTATATATATATATATCTGTATATATGTATATATATATATATATAAATATATATATACATATATATGGCTCAGCACTGTTCAGCGTAAAACATTTTGCTGCCGTAGCAGATCTCTTCCAGCTCTCCGGACAGAGACGCTGCCGGGTAATTCCGGATAAATATTTAGAAGCATCGATACGCCGTGATGTGATGCTACGGCGACGACGGAGTTCCGAGCTCAATCCGTCTGCGGAGATCGATAAGGCGACTAGGTGCACAGTCAGTGACAGGGAAGGAGACCGACGTCGGTACGAGAGGGAGAGGGAGAGAGAGAGAGAGAGAGAGAGAGAGAGGGCTACGCGAATACTTGCGAGCGAGAGAGCGATTGAGAGAGAGAGAGAGAGAGAGAGAGAGAGAGAGGGAGGATCGGTGAGGAGCTTTCTTCTGTATGGACAAAGAATGGAAAGAGGCTGCTCACCCTCCTCTTTCCAAAACAGCGAGAATACTTAAAGCCTCCATGATTGTCCTTTACATTTTGAAGCCTGGACTTTTTAGCGCACCACCACAGTCACTCACCATCGTAATCCAACATAAAACGCGCGACGACACTTGTCCGTACGAGAGCCGAGAAGATGTAAACGCGCAAGCAGAACAAAACTAGTGACTAGTAACTAGATCGGGGAGAACCAAAGCCCCCTGGTATATTATTGGCAACGCGAGACCGCCGCTCGACATTTGCGCTTTATTCGTCGACTATCCATCTCCGGCCTCCACCTACTCCTTCGATCTCGCGCGCGCAACTCTCTGCGCACTCCCACACGCGCCCATCGACAATCCGAGCGCGCACACCTACGAACGGGCAACACTGCTACGCCCGACAAACGCACTGTTATTCCCAGTACGTAGATCTCGCGTTAATTATGCCGAAGCTATCCTAAGCTTCTCTCTCTATCTCTATCTCTATCTCTCTCTCTCTCTCTCTCTGTCTACCTCTCCTCCCCCGTCCTCCCTCGCCCACCCAGACGCCGGTCCTTATTTATAATGCACCTCGTTGGGTTTTTTTTTTCTTTGTTGTGTATCTCCCTGAATACCTTTCGATACGCGCAATTTTTTTTTTTTCACGCTTCACGATACCTATTGTTCTTCGGCTATTTGCATCGGTCCACGTGTGGAGCTCGTCTCCTCGTGCTTGGCGGCCCCTTCCCCCAAAGTCCTTCCTTCCTTCCTTCCTTCCTTCCTTCCTTCCTTCCTTATCCCTTACTTAACGCACTTAACGTCACACTTTATCTCTCTTCCTTCTTCTTCCTCTTTGTTTTTTTTTTTTTTTTTTTGTTTGTGCTTTTAACGAGCCCTCACTCGCTCATTATATAAAAGTTCATTTAAATTAATCGTGGACATTTTCATTAGTGACCTCGATCTCGTTAATTCGACTCCGCGGCGGTCAATTGCAGCACGACATTAACGCAACGCAAGTGAAGAACGAAAGAGACCGCGTAGAGGACGTGCGTTATTAAATATCCGCCAGACGAGAAGCGAACGAACGTATGTACGCGGTGGCTGCTGCTTTCGAGCTCTTTCGTCTCTACTCGCCAACCAAAGTGAAGACTTTGGGCAACCGTCCATGTTTTATAAAAAAAAAAAAAAATTTTCAGCTCCTACGGTACCGTTATTCTACGCAAAACATTTCGTTCGACTAATTATAAAGGAGAAAGCCATTTCAAAGCGGATATCACTCGCTCTCGATCCTATAGAGATCAGCGACGACGAAATTAGATTGTTTATAATGATGAATACACGCACGCAATACACGTGCCCGCAGCGCTTGTAGCTTATATCGTACCGTTTTATTGCCGGTTGTTGGTTCTTCGTAGCTTCGTTATTGCTGTTTAATTGCATCATCTTCATAGGGCAGCAAAATTCATACGATATTTTCATACAAGCAGCTTTTTTGTTTCTTTCTTTCTTTCTTTCTTTCTTTCTTTTTTTATATAGAAAATCATATTTCATTTAAAGCTTTCGCGTTTGGCCCTTTGCATTTACTTTCCTTATGGTGTATTCGTGGTATATTATTCCACGAGTAGTCTCGACAATTACTTTTGTTAATACGCCCTTGCCGAACAACGTCCTGAATATTCTTTCGAAAAGCTAACTCTACTCTTTTATCCTTACAGCCGAAACTCACAATAAAGGAGGTATCAATTTATTTTTTATACGGATCAATGTCATCGTGGAAGGTAAAAAATTTGTAAAATATTATCAACGTTATCAACGTCATTTGCCTCGCGGTAATAATAAGATGAATTGATTTTTCGAAAATAAACTTTCAATATGAAATTATATTTACATTATATTTACTAGAGAGCAATTTATTTAGTTTACGGTTCTTTGAACTACTATTTTATAACGTTTTCTTCTTTTTTTTTTTATAACGAGTAGTAGGCTCACGAGAATCAGAGTAAATAAAACTCCTCTTTCTCTGAACCGCACTTTCTCCTTAATTTACAAATTTTCCCTTCGATCCTACATTCGCCCGAGCAGTCGTTTCGAATGATCTATAACCAAGTTGGGAAGCTCGCGCATCCTAATCGTTCCGTCGGTGATTTTCCACTTTCCCCTAGGGTTCTCCCGATAATAGAGATACCCATTCGTCCGCTAGATGGCGCAGCGAACGCATGCGTACGCATACGTGTATGCATATTCCTTCCTGTAACCGTACGATCGAATTTTTATGCACGAGTTGCCGATTAAGTTGAAAAATGACCGCAGACCTATGAAGATCGATTTAAAATTTACTGCGAAGAGTGAGAATGTTGTAGAGGATAAAGTGTTTACTTTGAATTTAAAAAAAAAAAAATGTGCGATTAAGTAATTCAACGTTATTTTATTATAATGAGAAATAATTATTACTCGGATGAAATCTAATGGATTTGAAAATTCATTTAGGTTTCCCTCTAAAGTTCAAAGTGAATAAAATTATACGTTATTATAATTAATTATTTCATTTTTACCTTTTTTTTAACATGCCCTATTGTTGATATTCAATTAATAGTACAGTGAGAGTGAAATGGAAGTGTAAGTAAATTAAATTGAGATTTCAATAAGTATTTCTAATGGCAATCACGTGAATATATAATGGTTTATTTATACTTTTAATAGTTTAAATGAATGTTCGGCTTATCTTAGTAATTACGAAGTCTTAGATATTCTTCAAAGTATAAAATCAAATAAGAAGCAGAAGGGACAGAATCAGCTGGCAACTATAACATACCAAACTATAAGATATTTACAGGATACGCCATGCAAGAAACAAAGTCCAGAGAAAATTAAAAAGTTTTTGGCGGCATTAGAATCATTTAAGCTCACAAAGTGTGAAAAATTAACTTTATTAAATCAATGTCCAAAGACTGCGCTTGAAATACAATTGGTAAATATATTATTTACAGTATTAAAAATATTTTAATATATCAATATATAATATTATTCTTGTACATTGTAATATATTAATCATTGACATTGTGCTATTTTTTTAGATAATTGAAGACAGCGAAGATCGCTTATCAGAAGAGGAAGTTGAGTCCTTACTTCAAATAATAACAGATCATTTGGATGATGAAGAGCAGTCTTGAATAAAAGAATTTTTTTTTTTTAAAAGAACGTTACATGTTTATTTCATTTTTATATACATTTTCTTATTATAAATATCCATCACTTGAACATCATTTTAAATAGCTTTATGTGAAGATCTCTTTTGGTCACCAAGATCGTCTACTGAATCTTCATCGATCTAAGAATAACGATAGGAATGTTTGTGCCAATCGATAAATCAGAAAATTACAAATAGATATTATTAATGTTACCTGTGGCCATTTTTCTGGAATCACATCAAATAAATCATCCTTTACATCACCTTGTATCACAATTTCATCCTCGCCTGTAACGCTTGATCCACAAGCGAATCTGCTGCCGAAAAATTTGGCTGCTACTTTTAGGTCAATATCTAGATGAAAATTACATTATTTTAAAGTTTCAACATAAATCATACTTTCAATTATAATTAACATATAATTATAATATACCTATTGAAAAAGATGAAATTTTTATTAGAATTATTTAGAATTATTCAGAATGGAACATATATATTGTCATAAGTTTTTAAAAATATTTACTGTGGAAAGAAAGTAATAATATATAGAACTTTTTAAACAAAATCATATGATTTACAATACTTATTATTTAATTTTATTTATAGTTATTTATTTTCACATACCAAATGTACTTAGTCCTGTTACAACTGTCACAGATTTTTTTTTCCCTCTCGGTGCTCTGGATACTGTGACCAATTTTTGTACTTCTTCTTTTTTCTTTGTCTTAAGCATACCTTTTCCACCTCGTTTCTGACGTTTCTTTTCATCTTCAGTACCACCAGCGTCAACATTTCCATCGTCTATCGATAAAAATGATAATTACCTTAAATATATACATAAGCCATTCAAAGTCATTATCATTTAAATCATACGTTATTTACCTAATTTTACTTTCTCAAATTCTGATGGCAGATTTTTTTCTAACCACTCTTTACATTTTGGATAATCTGGATAATATTCACAATACTAAACAAACGTTTAGAACATTGATAATTTATTAAACATGAATAAAAATTACAATGAAAAGCCAACTGTATATTTAAATATACGTATTTACAAATAATTTAAAGCAATAACGTATAATTACCTCAATGGGAAGAGAACAGTTTCCACAATATTGAACTTTTATTGGATAATTAACATTAGGATCAGGCCCAACACGAAGTTCAGATTTTTCATCCTCAACTGACATTCTCTCAAATCTAACCTATACTACTGAAATAGGCCTTAAATATAATACCAATAGAAATATTACTAATACCTGACCCGGGCACTTGGTTTTAAAACTTCCTTCAATATGGAACGTTAGTAAATGAGTGCATTTAAACTAATACTAATAATTTTATAATAGGATTGCAAATATTCCGCTCAATGATCAGGTTAAGTTCAGAATTTACTTGGGAGCCGGAGTTCATTCACACCCACGCGCACGCAACACGCTCACACATGCACGTATCAGCATGCGCTTTCAATACACTGCTTTACGTCATTATTTTTTCTCATTTGCCGGTTGTTTACCTTTCTGTTAATACAACACTGAATCGTTAATATGCAATATAATTCAATAATGAAATACGCGTTTTTACATTGGGCGCGTTATCAAAGTTATTCGGCAATTGTGTTAGAAAAATAAATTAGCCTGAAAATATACACTTCCGAGGCTATTATCGACGTAATTACTATTTCTCTTATGAACTTGTTAAGGACGTGATCAATTATCTTTAAGCTGTATTCGTTTTGAAATTTTACTTTCACATTACTGGCCATTCGCTTAAAAAATTATTTCAACTATTTCAATCTATTTATACAAAGAGCGAATGTAAGGATCGATGAATCGAGAACCGTGGGAATTAAAACGAAATACTTAGGACTAAATGTTTTAATTAAAACGAATTATAACTACTTATCTTGTCCAAGGTCGTTCAACCCTCAAATCTAATTATTTCCAATATATCCATATCGTCAAAATTATATTAATTGACAACTTGTAAAATTCAATTTTTCATCTCGTTCATCTTGCTCATTTATAATCTCTCGCAAATAATTGTCAAAAATCTCTTCTATTGCTATTGTTATTAGGCATTAAGTAAGCTAACGCATCATTTCCCTTGACCTTCGTATCAGTCGTACATTTATCGGGCGTAAAACCTCGCGCATTTTGTTATTAAAAATATATCATTCAGAAAACAACATTGATTTATATCTGCCATGAGAAAATATATGGTAAGCGATTGCCATGTATGTGTAAATATATGTGTATTGTTGTAGGAACAACTCGACCGCTCCGAGACCCTAGACCTCCTGGAAACCGTTCGCGAGTTTTCGACGGGGATGCAGCGTCGAAGTGTAGACTATAGTTATAATTTTCAAAAGGATGGAATGAAAAATGAAATAAGTAATCAATGATTCAAAGAATCCACTCGATCGAGCAACTGAAACAAAAAATAAGAGTCGCAAACTATTTTAATATACAAACTAGATTAAATGTATTAGAACGTAAGATTATATTTCACTAAAAATATCACCTTGTAAAATTATTTTTTTATTTTTTTTAAAAAAATTAATTTTTTATTCCTTCATTTCTTCAATTTTTATTTCTTCTTTTCTTCATTTTTATTTCTTCATTTCTTCATTTTTATTTCTTCATTTCTTCATTTTTATTTCTTCATTTCTTCATTTTTTATTTCTTCAATTTTTATTTCTTCATTTCTTCATTTTTATTTCTTCATTTCTTTTCATTTTTTATTTCTTCATTTCTTCATTTTTTATTTCTTCATTTCTTCATTTTTTATTTCTTCATTTCTTCATTTTTTATTTCTTCATTTTTATTTCTTCATTTCTTCATTTTTTATTTCTTCATTTCTTCAATTTTTATTTCTTCATTTCTTCATTTTTTATTTCTTCATTTCTTCATTTTTTATTTCTTCATTTCTTCATTTTTTATTTCTTCATTTCTTCATTTTTTATTTCTTCATTTCTTCATTTTTTATTTAATCCTCTTGAGGTACTAGTTACGGTTTAGCGTTAACCTTTTATTAAATAATTTTATTCTTCCTTAATTTTGTTTAATTTTCAGTTTCGTATTTTACACAAAACCTTTATTAATAATTTAATAATCCTTTATTTTATTCACTCCTCTTGAGGTAATAGTTACGATTTAACATTACCATTTTATTAATAATTTTTATTCTTTCTTTACTTTATTTAATCTTCGGTTTCCTAAACCTTTATTAATAATTTTTATTTATCTTTTATTTTATTCACTCCTTTTGAATTACGATTTAACATTACCCTTTTAATAATTTTTATTCTTTCTTTACTTTATTTAATCAACAATTTCTCTTCTCAAGAAATATTCTTTTCTTGAGGCTTCTTTTATTTAACCCTTTTTCATTTTATTTAATTAATAATTTTTCTTTTCAAGAATTATTATTTTCTTGAATCTTCTTTTACTTAAATTTTATTTTAACAATTTTTCTTCTCTAGAATTCTTTTCTTGAATCTCTTTTTTTTATTTAAATATTATTTTATTTAATTAACAATTTTTCTTCTTTTGAATCCTCTTTTATTAAAACTTTTTATTTAATTAATAATTTCTCTTCTCAAGGCTTATTCTTTCCTTGAACCCTTTTTTATTTTATTTAATTAACAATTTTTTTCTTCTCCAGAATTATTCTTTTCTTGAATCTTCTTCTATTTAAAACCTTTTTATTTAATTAATAGTTTCTCTTATCAACGCTTATTCTTTTCTTGCACCTTCTTTTTTATTTAAATTTTATTTTATTTAATTAACAGTTTTTCCTCTCAAGAATTTTCTTTTTCCTTGAGGATTTATTTGCGGTTTTAGTTATACTAAATTTTATTTTATTTCATTAATAGGGGGAAAAAACGTTCCGGGCCGCAACAATCACAGAAGTACGAGCATATATATGTATGTTAATTATTTTCAAAAAAAACCAAAACAAAGTTTCATATTTTGTAAATAATGTTGCGAGGAGGCGTATCTAGTACCGTGCAATATTTACTATCCCTCCGGGGCCTCCAAATTTGTAACAACGGTTCACGCGCCGAGGTGAATCCAACGTTTAAAAGAAGCAGTCTTTGCTCACCTGAGAAAAAGATCCAATGCTCCCCTTTTTTTAGCCTAAGATTTTACTCTTAATAGCTACGGGCTGGAGCCAATATTGCAAAATACCTCGAAAACGCCTACTGCGTTATAGTTGCATGGAAATTGAAATGAGAATGAATTGAATGCACTTACCTTTCGATGATGTGAAGAAGTATTTGAGTAAGTTATATGTGACTTTCTTCCTTCCTCTCGTTCCGGATGCACGAAACACGTCGCGGATGGCGCCCAAAAATGGAAAAGGGATTTTCAGGTAATATTTAAACAACTGCACTCGCGGTTTATTAAGAAATGATCGTTTTATTGTGGTGATGATAGTGACAAGGGACAAGTACAACTAAACCGGACTCCGAGATTTTTTAGTTACAAATGAACGGCAGATCGTCGGACCAAGGAGTGAAGGAGTTTTTTTCGATCAATAGCCTCGTTTATATAGCTGATGGTTTTTTAGTTTCCAGATGCACTTTTTTCGTTTTCCAAACGTTTTCCTTGCGCGGCTAATGTTAGAATTCGCTCTACTCTCACGTTGAGTCATCGAAAGGAGCGTCATTTTGTATCGAGTAATTCGATTTCATATTTTCGTACGCCTATAAATTTCCTTTTAATTCTTGTTCAGCAGTCTTATTAGCATTATCTTTGCAAGCGTATAAAACTCCTTTTAATTCTTGTTCAGCAATTTTTTCGCACGTGTATAAAACTTCTTTTATTAAATATTATTCTTAATATTACAGTTTTTATTTAGATACTCTTTCTTTTACCTTCTAATATTATGGTTAGTTTTAATCATATAGTTATTTTCACTTAATAATCAGATCTTATTGCGCTAGAAATTGTTTTTCAACTTATTCTTTGAAGTTTTTATCTCGGGAGGAATTGTACGGCTGTCACTCTAAAGAGGGTCATGTGTATTGTGAGATTCGACTCTTTGATAACGTAAGTTTCGCGAAAACATGCATCGAAAAGGATCAGCTGTCGTAATGCTGACAGGGTACATACCGGCATGATGGGTATTTTGTGAGGAGACGTAACAAAACTGTCCTAATTTTTTTTTCACCCTCATATCCTGAATAGATACTTCAAATACCCGCGTGGAAGGGGTAAAGCCATATTGGCCGCCATATTGGAGTCGACGAGTTATCAGCGGCGCCATATTGAAAGTGGCACGTGTGTCGAGAAGCTTAAAATTTGAAAAGCTAAGTCGGAGACGATCTATGTTTAGTTATGATGAATATAGAGCACAGTAATAGGAATTATTCACAGAGTAATGCCAACGGCAGTAGGCAGGGAGTGCAAGAGGTAACACGGAAACCATGACTACCAAGAGATGTAGTCTGAGCCAAAACCGATTCCTCAAAGGCGCGAGGGCTACTTGCCCTTGGGTAATACCTTATCGCCTAAACAGAAAACGATACAAAAGAAGAGAAGAGGTGGTTCAAAGGCTCAGCACTTGTCAAGGAACGATCCTCTAACGTATCGAGGCCGAGACAGGAGAGTCGCCTGGTACCCTCGGAAAGGAATATCTACCCCGGCTTTTATTCCCTCTTTCGAGGAGGACAGATTTATAAACTTGGTATATTCTGGCGACTTTAAGCGACCAGAGACAATCGTCGCAGGAAGACTTCTACTGCACCGAAGATAGAAATATTAACCCGAACCAGAATCCTCGACAAGATATAGTCCCGGAAAACAATAACTCCAGATTACCTACATCCAATCTACTCGGTTACGCTCCGGCACAAGCATTAACAAAATCTCGGATTCAGTGGATGCGAAGTACTGGCTTTGATCCCGTTCATATCATCATTAATGAGCGCCGTTCAGCCAGAGTTGGTTTTTGCCGGCCTTAAGACCAACGAGCTCGATATCACAGAAGAAGTGCGTTCCAACTCAACTCGTCCCCTACGCCGCTTCTACCACGACCGCGACCCACACGTACGATACCCTGGACACCATTGCGCTACTTTCAGCGCCATAATCTTCAGGAGGTCGTTGGCGGTCACAGGTTCGACAGTACGTACGACTACCCTTCCGAGGGGTAGGATATTCTCCACAAGCGGAATTTGACGAAGTTTGTTTCAATGCTCGCGCATACGGAGTTACTGAATACAGAGGAGAACGTGCGTAGTGGGCACGCTATCCATGACACGGAAGTCCCATTGACGAGTGTGGAATAGACACCACCTCGTCCCGCTAGGGAACAGAGCTGGCGCAGCAGCGCCGACTGCTTCAATCGCGGCAACAACACGCTAATAGGATGCAATCGACGAAATAAAGAATTTATGTTGACGACTTTCCTCGGTGCGAGCGGATCGCTGGACGCGCCCCCGTGAGAAAAAATATATTTTATTTGCAGATACTCTCTTGTCTGCTTTCTCTTTCGACAAACATTATATTCCTTTCTATTAAAAATCCAAGTATAATTACAGAGGTACTTATTTTACATTATTTCATTAGTTGCCTGCATTTACAAATTCATATTTACTTTATATTATACACAATTAAAAATAATATTGTAAAAGATAATAATAACAATGATAATCAGTTAATTTTGAAATGCAGTTGTTATTTTGCATTGAAATACAGAATCATAAATACGATTCATTTAATGTTCTTTGATATCTAAAATAAATTTTTTATATTCATATATTCCAATGTGAATATTTATTTTTCTTGGATGGAATATTGAGTCTTCGTTAGGACATGGTCCTGTATTGATACCGATCAGGACGCCGTCAAACAAAAGTGGCCCGCCATTATCCTCCTGCAAACAATGATCACAATACGTATTATCAATTGAAGTATCTTATTGAGTTCTTAAATAATTTAATAAAATCAGAGGATTTTTTATTATTATTATTATACATCTACGTAAGCCTAAGGCCAATTATCTAATTAAAAAAAAATCAATGAGTTTAGTGCTGAAATAAATTTTGTATAAAAATTAATTAATTGTACTCATTTTGACGCAAGTGATACGTACTCTGTCGAGTAACATGTAAGGCTCCGATGCTGTGCACAACAAATTTTCTCTAATCGAGACGTGTTTACGTAATATCCCGCCGCATTTATTTTCGCACTCGTTGTTCTTCAATATTTGTGTAAGTCCATATATTATAATAGGCAACTCTCCTTCGCTGCTGTCCGTATACCAACTTGCAATTGTAACATTCAATCCATACAAATGTTTATTTTGTAGATTAGAAATAGGCGGAGGCTTAATCCTATTACTCACAGTGTCCCTTAACTAAGGAAATTTTCGCAATACAAGTTTTTATATTATTTAATTTAAATTTAACAAATAAAGCCAAACAAATTATTATTATAACGTTATTTAAGAGCGTTCAAGAATTATATTTCTTAATCGTAATTTATTAATCACATAATAATAGACGTATAAATAGGAGAATGTTAGTTAAATGTACTTCTCGGCTGGATTCTCTAGCCAAACGACGTCGAATAATTGATTGTTGGATAAATTTACGAAACACCTGAAGCGTATGAAGGGAAGAATACGATGATGCGCAGAAATAGGAGCAGAAGCAGAGATCGAATGTACACCAGATGATGATTTAAGCTGAGATTAGAGTCGGGAAAGACTTTGTTTGCATCTGAGCAAGAATATTTAATCCGCTATTGGGTTAAATACAACATTTCTCTCTCTCTCTCTCTCTCTCTCTCTCTCTCTCTCTCGAAATAATCATACCTTCATTATAGCGATGTGATTTTCTTCGTTTTCGGCAGATCTAGATTTTGTTTTACGCCACTGATTGTACGTGATCAACCAAAACACATAATAATTTTTGTTCCTATCCGGATATACAGATTTCACTAATAGTACCGATTGATCCAACTTTCCCAAGCAGTGCTCCGCGATTAATACGTCCCTTTTAGAAATGATTGTTCCTGTACATCGATGATCTATTTTTTTCAATATTTTATTACTAAATTGTATGGATACGACAAAAGAAAACTTATATTGATCTGCTGCCTTAATATTATAGCCATGCATAGCTTTTCCATTTAATAGGTAAAACTGATTGCCTAAAATAGAAAAAAATTTTACTTTTTACCAGTGATCGAAGAATTCGACCTTAAACCGCTCTTCATTGGCACTTCCTAAATACGAATTGCCAAAGCATAATTTTTACTTTACTTACAAAGGATAAAACAATAATTAAATAATAATGAAATTATACGATGCATATCACAGACGTAAAAGAAGATTAGAAAATTATAATAATAGTAATAATAATAATAAGAAGAAGAGGAAGAAGAAGAAGAAGAGAAGAAGAAGAAGAAGAAGAAGAATATTATATATACATATTATATTGCGTATATATAGATTGTGTATTTATTCTTTATTTGTTGCTCCAGGTTGCAAATAACGATATAAAACAGTTTCTAAAAACATTACAAGACAGTAAACGTTATCAAAAATAATAAAATAGTCGTTACAATATTAACCCGCGTGGAGATAATTTTATTTATTAAATGCACGACCGCGATATACTTATATAAAAAATGTACTAAAACTATTTATCAAGATTTTATAATGAATATTGTGTATAATGAATATAATAATGAATAAAATATTAAATTAAAAACAAAATAATGTTTCAAAGATAAGTTACATTTTCTCGTTACAATATTCTCATATTAGTTTAATTATTTATTAATGAAATAGTATAAATTAAATTGTTCACAAATATAAACAAATATTCATTAATGTTTTTATCATTTAATACGAAATATCGAAAAGCTCTTAATGTAATGGCAAATAGTTTATTTTTTCTAAAATAAAGTCGTTTAACATTTTTAAAAAAATCTTATAATAATTTTTAATCGCTTAAAAGTTCAATTAGTAAGTTGTTTAATTTATATAATGATACAATCATTTTCTTAATGAATTAGTTAACTTTATCTGGCAAAAGTTATTGCTTTCGTTGTATTGGCTCTAAATAGCGAAAAGTGAATAAATCCCAACAACGTAGAGCGAGCATTTCAAAGATATATATTTAATATGTGCAAAGTATATGATTTTTTTTTTTTGAATTATAACAACCTGTTTTTACAATACAATAAGGAAATCTCTGAAGCCTTAAATTTAATGGAGAAAAGATGTCTCTGTTTAAACTAAATTTGCTTTTAAAAGAGAACTTGCGCATCTATTTAAATTATTTTCAAAATAAACGCAACCATTCCTCCTTTATTACACTCCATATGATCGATAGATTAATTAATATAACCTGTGAATAGGACAAGTTTTTTTGTTCCATTATTCGGTTATTATTAAGATGTTTACAAACAAAGATACGTTACAAAGGTTTTTTCTGTTATTATTATAATTATTATTAACAATGAAATCAATTACTTATGCAAAATAATAAATAATTGAAAGGAATAGGCGCAAATCAACTTTATGATCCTAATTCGAAGAATTTATAACGTTAAAAAGTTTTAGATATTTTACAAAGTATTTTTTACATGTAATTTTTAAAATTTTTAAGAAATTTTTTTTTTTTTTTTAATCTATTTACTAAATTTATGAATTTATTTTGAAAAACATAGCATGTTGACTTGTGGAAGAAAATAAGATAATCATTTTTTATCATAAAATAATCATTTTTACAGGCATTTATTGTTTATTGGCATTCAGTGATTTCAGTGAATAATATCAAATTCATAAAATAAAGTTGAACTTTGTATTTACGAAAAATAGTTTTCTCGTGCTTTTAAAATCAACAAATGGCGCCATAAAAATTCTCACTAATGTCCAAGTTATATAAATTTACAAGTATAAAATGAGAATAATGCATTACTCTCGTTATTAGTTTATACAATGCGATTGACACTTTATATTTTCTTCGTACAGTGTGCATTAATTTGTATGTATAAGTATTAGTACTAAAAACTCTTCTTTCCATTTTGTTTACAAATCAAAGAGTATAAAATACCGATATATAGCCTTGTAAAAAAAAAAAAAAAAAAGATATTAATTATTAATTGAATTATTTAGGTAACGACTATTGTTTAACGAGCGTAAATGCTCTGATTGGTGTAAATATTCAGCATCCAAATCCAAATGAATACCTGAACGTCGTGGCTCTAGTTCAAGTACACAAAGAAAGTCGTGAACTCATAAGAAAAATATGTGTGGGATCACTTATAAGTCGAAGGGACGTTCTGACGACCGAACATTGTTTGGTTGGCGAAGAGTTGCCGAATTTGGAAGTGATCGCTGGATCAATTAATTTGTCAGCAGGACAAAGGTACTCTCTGGTTTGGTGGATAACGTACGACCAATGGTGTGCAAACGCTGGAAAAGTAACAGAATTCAACTTAAATGATATCGCTATCCTTAAGGTAGTCATGTTTTGTCAATATCACCGCTATTCATTGCAAATCAATACGTACAATGTCAAATTTATAAAACAACTTTTTTTTGTTTTTTGTTGTTGTTGTTGTTGTTCAGCTACGCAGTAATGTACCCGAGGATGTTACGATCGCACAGATTTCCCAGGTTCCGAATTCTGCGTACTATGGATCAACTGCCACAATAGCGACATGGACTAGTTCAGCGACAGATACTCTATCTGATCTCATGGACCTGGGCCAGGTGAATGTATTGACAGATAATCAGTGTACGAAAAGATGTGGTAAATTAATGCAACCCCGGCAAGACATTCATTGGAGATACATGTGCACGGCTGCGAGCCCCTACATTGTATTGGACAACGTAAGCAAATAATCCACAACAGAACTTTTAATACTTAATGATAATTCTTTATCATCGACAAAAACTAAAACTAAAAATAAAATAAATAAATAAATGACTTATCTGTAGGGTGACAGTGGAGGTCCTTTGATGCAAAACGGAGTTATTATCGGTATCAATAATGGCTTTTGTCCTCCTGTTCCAAGCTTCGCAATAAATAAAAAAGTTAATATCCACATTGGCATTCAATACTACAGAGCTTTTATCGACAGCATACTCGAGATGAATTGAACTTCGGGATGATTTTATACGACGTGTCCGACAAACGAATAGCGATTTTTTTTTTTTTTTTTTTTTTTTTTTTTTTTTTTTTTTTTTTTTCATACCACGAATTTATAAATTACTTTATGATATTATGACAGTTTTTTTTTAAAAATATTTATAGCGTAATATTAAACTTAGTGATAATAATAAGAATAAATAATACGATATTTATACGTGTTTGTTTGTTATGAGGCTCTAGGAGGATTTTCAGGTATTGTTGAAGATATTGCACGATCATCCTTAAAATTAGAGGATAAATAAAGAAAACATTTAAAACTATATACGTTTGCAATTTTTTACTCGTTGCTTACAATAAATTAATTATTGTTTACTTATTACAAGTAGAGAGAAAACGGCATTTATACTGAATATACATTAATTATTATTATCAACAAATGTAGTTTCAGCATGGTTATTAATAATAATAATAATAATAATAATAACAATAAAGCGCACAATAGATAAAGAGTCTTTGATTTTATTTTATTGGCTTCCCATAAGTCCCGACTGTTTTCCTATTAATTTTCCTAAATTAATTATATTATAATATTATAATTTAATTATAATTTAATAATAGTAGATCGTACGGTGAGCTTGACTTTCGGTAACTGAAGCACGGATCCTTTGATCCCGGTTCCACGAATACATCGACGCGCGTATTAATTATAATTCTCCATTTGTTTGACCCTCGGCTCTGAATATTATAAAACATTAATGAATGTCGTTGATAATAATCGAAGCATCAATTTCTTTCGATCTCGGATGGCGTTTATTCGAAATTAATTAATTTTAATACGATTACAGAGAATCGAATAATTTTACAGCTTCGTCGTATCATTCACAAATATACCATGACTTTTTTGTTTTTTAATCCTATGAAATGGGAAAATAAAATAAAACCGAGAACTATTTATAAGTTGACAATGGACAATTGCAAAGCGGTCTTTCCGGTAAATCTAGCCTCTGTGCTCGGCAATTACTTAAACGTCTTGTGAAATCAAGAGATGGACAGTTACGGGGATCTCGAGATCATTGCATTAATTTAATATTCTTCAGCAGTATTCTAATAAAGTCAAGTCCTTGCAAAAATGGGAGCTCTCGCGTAACTGCAACCGCACAAAGGCTAGGATTTTTCCTTTTGACGAATTATCATACGCGTTTTATCTACATCGATATTGTTATCGGGGTTATTATTATTATTGTTGTTGTTGTTGTTGTTGTTGTTGTTGTTGTTGGACAATGTGATTCCACGTATGTATTTACACTTGCTACGTGAATAAAATATTATCGCAACGCATAGTCTATATGTAGCAAGCGAATTCGTACAATTTTCGGCAACACTGTTATTCGTAATTTCGTATGTATGTAGTAGCGATAAGGACTTTTGGTCGTATACGTTATACGAACGAAAGGAGCACCGTGCGTCTACTGTTATTACAATAAACCTTGGACAACGTGAATTTTACTAAATAGAGGTAAATAAATGTTCAAAAAACTATTTGCAATGCGCTTGAAATAAATTCCTCGTAAAATAGTAGATTTGTGTGGAGGTTCACCTTACCGGGGTGATAGTCTAATTCGGGTAATGGGCAGGCCGCCGTGTTAATGGCTACTATTTTATTCTCGTACAAAACCGGTCCCCCGCTCTCCCCCTGAAAATATTTTAAATTTTTAAGGAAGGAAAATTAAGGAAGGAAAGGAGCGTGTTATTGGGGTTATTTATTATCTATACATAACGTATTCGAAACGTCTACTTACCGACATCATTAATCCATTTGGAACACCGACAGTACATATAAAATTATAATCGAGCGTTAAAACCTCGTGGCCCACGGCATAGATCCTTGCTTCGCAATCCGATGTATTTATAACATTGAATTCAGAGGTATGGAGTATTCTGGGTATCGAGCCATTTCGTAATTCTCCCCATCCCATTACGGTAACTTGGCGGCCTATCATCTGATTGTACGGTAAAAACGACAATTCGCCAGGATATAGTCCATCCGCCACTGATCTAATCAACTAATATCATTTATTTATTACATCGTCTGTCTTTATAGCTTACAAAATATATAATATATATGTATATGTATATAATTCTTCAAAACTCTTAATAAAAAAAATGTACTCGTTAATGTAACGCCGTCAGCGCAATTATCTACAATTATATAAAGCTTTTAAAAGGTAAGGCTGTATTATAGAAATACCCGTATTATAGAAATGTCATTGGATGCGAATCCGTTGTCGTAGTCTCTACCCGAGGCCCAGGGATCGTAGTTTATCCACCATGACGGATAGTATTTTGAATCGGAGGATAGATTTATCGATCCAACGATTACTGCGATGCCATTAAGAAACTCATCTTCCATGCAATGCTCAGCAGTCAAAACGTCTTTAGGACTTATAAGAGATGCCGTACATACTGAATCCCGATGAGGTAAGAATATTGCACTTCGTCTTATTATTCCAGCGACGAATGGGAATTCGTTTTCCCCGGCCGGCCTAACATTTTGCCCGTATAACGGCTTAGCACTAACGAAGTTCTGAAGAATAATAGTATCTGAAGAATAATAATAACAATTGTTATTATTGTTGTTGTCGTCGTCGTCGTCGTTGTTGTTGTTGTTATCACGTAACAGTAAAAAGCATCGGTTTAATACTCACAGAAAATATGATATTGAACATTGAAAAGAATCCCTTTAAACCACATGACGGTATATGTGTATTAATATTGTGGCCAATATTCTGTAAATCTATAAGCAAACGTTATTTAATTATTACTAGATTTCTCATCTCCAATAAAATATTAAATATGTAAATAATAATCGGATAACTTTTCAGTCGAGATTAATTTTGTAAAACGAATAAAACTTATTTTGAATACGTAGATAGAATAAAGTGATAATAAATAGTCGTAAAAATATTCAATTAATCTGAATTTATAATTGTACATGACATACATTTTGTCATATACTTTCATTTACTTACTTTTCACTTTTTTACTTACATTTTATAAAATTTACGTCTAAAGAATTCATGCGTTGATTCTTAATGATTGGTTAAAAAAATAATATTAACTCCTTACGAGAATCCGTGAATGTAATGAATTTTATAATCAGCCTTATAAATATTAGAGAAATTTTTTATAAATGTAAATACATGCTACATTGGATAGATTAAGTACTGCAAATGAATACTGTTGTACTTTTCGTTAAACTTCTTATTATAGAATGATATTTGCGTATTTTGATAAAGTACGTATTGCGATTAAAATGGTAATTCCTTTAATTTTGTAGGCTTCGGTTCATTCAAATTTCATTCAATTACTCTTAATTTATTTCGCTATCTTAATTAATTAAACCATTGGTTCATCGCATTGTCATAAATTATCGCTTAAATGATAGTTTAAAAAAGAGCATTACATGATAATTATGGTATATACATTAAATCCCTTTAATCTCAAATTAATTATTCTTAATAAAATGAAGTGATATATTTTTAATTAAAAAATTCATAACTAAAAAAACATTCATAATTAAAAAAAAAATAAATAAACTCACTATTTTATACGAAAAGCAAATAAATAAAAATACATCTGGCCAATTTAATGTAATAGATGAATATGTGGATTGAGGGAACTATAAATCGGTGAGAAGGCAGGGGAAGTCGAACACTTGAAGCTACCAAATCATTCGAATGCATTGTAAAATATTTAAAACTTTGTTTAGCTCTATATATTTTGTATGGCTAGTCTACGTTTCGTGCCTCTATCGAATGGCGATGTGACTTGTAAAGCAGATTTTTAGGTATTGGCAGAGGACGGAAAGGCGGACAGATTGTCGAAAACAGGATGGATTCCATGCAAAACAGTCATTATTGTTCTCATCGCGTAAAATCGATAAATTAAGAAGCAATTTATGGTAAGAAGAAGAAGAAGAAGAAGAAGTTACATTCTCTTATTTGTCAGAAAACTCTTAACTCGTGCATTTATTATCTAAAATTCTATAGGATCTTTGTTTTTATTAACATTATATCCGACCAAAGGTTTTGAAACGCTTTTGAAACGGCGCTATTCTTAATATTATTTAAATACTTTTAGAAGAAGAAAAAAGTCGATAATGTACTTACGTTCGTTAAAACATAACGAATACAATCGAGAAATTTTATATCCCACCTAAAGTATTGGTTAAGAAAGATAAAAAAAATTATATTTGCCTGTTAAAGCAATATTGTGCAAATGTGATAAGGGACGTAAACTAATTTATTGTTCGAAATTCAATTGCAAAATATAAAAAAAAAAATCCTCTTTTACTGACATTCAGTATTTGCAAACACATTATGAATATATCGCATATAGAATTTCCAAAATAATAAAATACATATTCCGCTTTAAATGCAAGTTAAAAGTTAATTGCTTTTTTTTTTTTTTTATGAATTCAATGAAACGCATTGTAGTTTTTTTTATTTTATAATTTTAAATTCTCGACTGTCGCACGTACAAGTAATTACAAAGTAACCATAAGAAAGAACCACAAGAACGAAAACAATACATACGGATACAAGAATAATTATTAATTCTATTGTAAATATTTTTAATTTTATTACACTGTCATTTAATATACAAGGTATGGCACAAAAATAATAAATAAATAGATTTGTTTACAACAAGATTACAGAATTGTAGTTTAATTTTAAACGAAAATTTCGTTTAATTTAGGTAAACTCGTTTGTATGAGAAAACGAATACATTCGATGAATTTCTGTTGCTTTTAAAATATAAATAATTTTACTGATATATCTATAATTGTCATAACTGTCAAAGAATAAATTAATTTTGTTATTAACAGAAAAAAATCTAACAATACAACGATTATTCTTAATCTCATTTTTGTTTTCATTACCAGAGTAGAATTTTTATTTATTTTTTTTTTTGTATAATTTGTTAATTTTGAAAAATAAACTTAAAAATGATGTATATTAGATAAAAGTCTTGGCATAAAATGTACTATAAATAAAGAAACGATGGATATACGAAGATAACAGTGAAGGGATAACAGTTTTCTCTCTCTCTCTTTTGTTACGTATCGAAGACTTTGTAAAGAAATTTTGTATTTTTAATTAATCATTTAATTGATTGGAATGTTCGTAATAAATTGGCAATCGTCGTAAATAATATTTGCAGATAAATGCTTTGATTGGAAAATTCATTATTCGTTTATTCTAATCTTAAGGTTTCACGTATGAAATCTTTATAATATTTCAAAATCGTGTAAAGGTTTACTTTGTCCGGATGGAATTGCCGAGCAGGTAGTGGACACGTTCCTCTGCTGATGGCTACAATTTTATTCTGGTACAAAAGGGGTCCTCCGCTATCCCCCTAAAAACATTTTATTATTCAGAAAATTAGGAAAAGACATGTCTTACTCAAGCTCTTGCTGATCTTTTAAACAATTTACATTTTTAAAATTTAACGATTCTACGAGCAATCCGAACAATAGCAACACTCGGTGTTATAGTTTGGTAATAAGAGCTCGAATTGCGGGAAGAAGCTCGGGAAGTCGATTGGGTGGTAAGCGAAGGTGAAAAGTCGACATCGAGCGAGAGAAGAACTCGGAAAGAAGGAGAGGATTGCCGATAACCTCGGTGCAGCACAATACGCGGTATGCGCTTAATCGCAACGCACGCGTCCAGTAGTTAAAGTACGCGCATACTTACGTTCATCATTAATGCGTACGGTACTCGAATAGTGCAGAGAAGATTTTTATCGACTATCAATTCTTCTTGACCGACGGAGAAAACTCTTTTCTCGCAATCGCTATTCCTCATTATTTTCATATCTGTAGTACGAAGTATCCTCGGAAACGAGCCATCCTTTACTTTTCCCCACCCCATGGTGACAACATCTTTTTCTTTCAAATTTTTATAGGACAGATACGAAATCTTTGCAGGGACGATCCCGTCGGCCACTTTGCTCGTCAACTAAAATATTCCCCAACTTATTTGTTTTTTTTTCTCTTTTCGTCATTTTTACAAATCCTAACGCCAAGGACAATCCGTAAATAATTAATAAATGATTTTTACCCTCAAGATACAAACGTCATTCGTGTTATACCCGTTCTTAACGTTTTTAGAGTATGCCCATTGAATGTATGGTATCCACCATGCTGGATAATATATGGAACGTGACAGTATGTCGATAGATCCAACAATTACTTGGGTGCCGTTCAACAATCGACCGTTCAAACAGTGCTCAGCGGTCAAAATATCCTTATCGGTTATAAGAGACGCAGTGCAAATTGTATCCCGATTGGGATCGACTGTTTCAGTTCGTTTTGTTATCGCAGCTACGAATGGGAATTCATTTTCCCTTGCCAATCTAATATCATCTCCGTGATATGGCTGAGCCCCGACGACGTTCTAAACAATATGATAATCTGTATACGAAATTTTTCAATTTATCAAATATATAAATATATATATATCATAATTGCACCAGTTCTACTTACACATAATACGACGCTTGTGTATAAAAAATTGATTATTACTTTTAAAGAGATTTTCATATCGAAGTGCTTTATTAGCTACTTTAATTTAGATATCTACGTATGAAACGCAAATGTTTTATTGCTTGTCGTGCTATTTTGGAAGATAATGTAAAATTATATTAATAGGTATAAAAAAAAAAAAGAAAAAAAAGAAATAGAAAAGGTAAAACCAGGAAGCTTTAACGTTTTGCAATGAAAAAAAAAAAAAAAAAAAAAAAAAAAAATCCAAAGCATATAATGTCCTAAGTCTTAGAGACGTACAATTATTTACAGAATTAAAATAAATAAAGAGATTGACGAATCACGGATTAAGGAGATTGGCTTTGTATTTTTAATATTTTCATTGGGAGGCGTGAAAAATTACGTTGTATATCTATCCGTGATTATACGCTATGTCGCCCGTTGATAAGAGGTCGCCATCAATGTTGGCCAAACTACAGGCAGATGTCACCACCTGCATAAGATATATATATATATATTTTTTTTTTTAAATAAAAGGTAATAAAAGGTATATGTAAGCCCCTGCATCGAGCCTCTTTATTAATAAGCTATGGTCGTAGTAGCCGGACAACTCTAGGCGACCTTCGATATTTTTGCGACTATTCGATTCGAGTCCCCCCGGAGACCTTTCCTTTACCCCCTTCCAGTACAACGAAAATACGTTCGCTTCGTACCTCGGCGATGCTTCTTTGCTAGAACTCATTCGAAAAATCAAATCACAGGAATTTTTTATATCCCTATGAAAAATATATATATATATATAGTAAACAATTAAGTGAATCTTAAAATCAATAAAACGTATACAAACGTAATAAAGGCGGTTTAAAATAAAACAAAAAAAAAACAAAAAAAAAAAACTAAACATTTATAATTAATGCGCTTCCAATCAATCGCCCGAAGTCCAAAGTAAACCTTTTTATCTTGTGTTTTGTAAGCTTTGAGATAATTTGTGTGCGCGTTATGTAATTTTAATTCTCACGCATACAGACTAAATGTGTTTTATACATGGCTGAATCAATGACTAAGTTGATTGACGTTAACGAGTAGATGAACACAATCGGAGAAAATAATCCGATTATATAATTTCTTTTAATCGTTCGAGCTAATTTAAACTTAGTATTCTTAATAGTAATTATAATTATGCCTATTATAACGTGTACAGGCATTTGGATAATAAAGATGATGAACCTGGCGGACCTCGAATATAGATCGTCGAAATCTATATTTAGCACATCCTCCGATTATCTTATAAAAACTCGATTTATACATCACCTCCTGCAATTCCTTTTTCATATATCCGAATTTTTCGAATGTCTTTCAATATCGGCGATAGAATGGATTTCCTAGCGAAAACTAGTACGTTTCGCCTAAATATTTTCTTTTTATTAAATAAAATTTAAAACAAATACTAATACTTCGCAATTAGTATATATTAAGAATTATAATTACAAAGAGTAATAAAACTACTTCCTATTTGGAATAGCTTGTGTTATTTCAAGCTCTATTTTTATAGATCCCCATATCCCAATACGGTAATTGTTATTATTTTTTTATATATTATTTACCCACTGTCGCAGTTGAAATAGTTATTCATTGCCCTTACGCATATCTTACGCGTAAAATATGGCATATTATCGATAGTAGTAGCAGCAGCAGTAGTAGTAGTAGTAGTAGTAGTAGTAGTAGCAGTAGTAGTAGTAGAAGTAATTTTTCGATCTAGGACTTATTTGTGGTTTGCACAGATTACAAGATTACAAACACTCCGAGCGCGATAAATTATAGATAATATTAGCCAGTTTTAAATATTACATTAAAAACATTAGTTTTGCAATCGTTAGTTTTCCAAAGCCGAGGAAAGACTTGCTCTCCTAGGAATTGGGTCTAGGGATTACTTAGGATAAGAGCTAATTGAATGCGGAATGACGAAAAAAATATAATAATAGAATTTATAAATAAAGAAAATTCTTATAAGAATTGCACTTTACCTTTTGATGATAATAGATAGATAGGGGATAGATATATAGAACTTCTGTCCTCCTTCCTCTCGTTCTCCTTCAGGATGCGCGGTTCCCGGAAGATTTATATATTACTGTCAGAGCATGGGTACGCCAAAGAATTTTTATATAATATTTTTTTCATTTAATTTTGTTTTTTATTTTAAGATTTTCTTATTTTACGCAGGTTTTCCCGAAGGCCGCCATTAAAATGTTTGTTTATAATCCGCACGTGGAGTTCATGGCTTTACTTAGGCTTAATTTTTATTACAAGCCTTTTACTAATCTATTATTAAAATATTTATTTTAATCAAATTTCCCATACTCGTTTTTATCTCTATTTAATTTTCTACTCCGATTTTGATCTCCTGATTAACTGTTAACTATTTATTTCTCATAATCAGGCAGTATACGTTTGTTTTTTTTTTTTTTTTTTTTTTTTTTTTTTTATCACGTAAGAGTCACGCGTTGCAGCTTAGATTTTCGAACGTATTAACCTAATGGGAAGGGGAATGAGAATAACATCGTACTCTGATGCTATTTTATATTTAAAGTATTTAAAGTAGCATAGGAAATTTTCCATTGGTTGTAGAAAACGATGGTGATACAAGCCAATATGATACGTGTAGAGATAAAAAAAAAAAAAGGCTTCGATGAGCTAGAGACAGAGACGAGAGAGAGAGAGAGAGAGAGAGAGAATAATGAGAAAAAGGCATAAGGGCGTGTATTATGTTGAGTCAGGTGTAGAGAAGACCGCCATGTTGACATTTTTCGACTCCAACCAAAACAAAACAAAGAAAATTATCAATACCTTTATAAAGAAAAGAACGTACTTGCCCGGGTAATCGATGCTAGAAGATAGAAAAGGTTAAAATAATACAGCTGCGAAAACACGGAATTATAAAGGAACGAATTTTTACTATTATGTAACATAAGGAATAAATATGAAAATTTTAATGTACAGAATACGCGTAAGTCGCTGGATATAAGCGAATTGTAATTGATGTAAAATAATAATAAGAAAGCAGCTTCGTCAGCCAGGGAAGCGTGGTTATTTGGGGGTGGGGGGTGGGTTGGCGGGGCACAGGGATGGGAGGAGGAGGAGGAGGGGAAAGGCGACGAGCCTTTTAAAGGGGATCGAGATGTAGAGGCGAGGCAGATTTTGCCTTCTACACCCGATTGAGCGAAGGCGCCTTTACGAACCTTCGATAAATCCTAAATAAAATAAAGAGACTCAAATATCCTTCAAACCCGCAAAGACTGCAACGGCTGGATGATAAACTTTTTACAAGTATTTATTCATACAAGACTTTTTTTTTTTTCTTTTCTTCTCTTCTCTTTTTCAAATTGTTTCTATAAATTTACAGTTATAGAGTAAATTTACGGCGATGTTAAAGCGTTTCTTGATAGATCGAGTGGCTATTTTTTTTTTGTAAAATAAATCGTAAAGTTTTATAATACAATTTGTATAGGATTAAGCAGGTGGTAAAAGAAGTATATGAAAAAACCAAGAGATATAACTAATTGTGTGTTAATTTTTCCTTAATTTAATGATACTTTAGACTCGTACGTACAATATTCGATTGAACTATTTATTATTAAATTAAATGCACAATATCGTCATTTAATATTCTCATGTATTTAAAAATCATAATAAAACTTTAATAATACGTAATAGTAATAATCCAATATTATTATTCGTTTCTATCACGAGTATATTAATAATAAGTCTCGGACATGATTCGTTAAAATAAATAAATAAAAAAAAAAAAAAAAAAAAAAAAAAAAAATTCACTCGAAAATCCGATTACAGTCAATCTGAGAATTACACGAGGAAGGTGAAGAAATAAATAAATTCTTCGCATACTATTATAACTTATACTACTTATACTTTGCTAATAATTTTTCTCCTGTAAAATATCGCATAAAAATATCTAACGTCATTTATTTATTTTTCAGCCGTTTAGAATAAAATCCCTTAACGGATAGATTAGCAGTCACGTTAATCGACACGAGCACAGAAAAACAGGACTCGAAACAAATTGAAATCTTACCCAATAAATTACTATTGTTGTTATTATTACTTACCGTCGCAAATACTGAAATCCAATAGGAGTGTTAACATTTAAATTGTATCTAATTTATCGTTGATACCGATATGGGACTCCGCAATTATCTCGGCTTTAGCCTTTGTTTAATACTTTGTGAGTAATATTTCTTTTAAAATTTATAATAGTATAAATACATGTATTCGTAAAAAAGTATCCCGCTTGTAAGGAACGATTGTACACGCTAATAATTGTAACGCTTGTAAGGGCTAATGGACAACAATGAGTTTTTCAGGCAATACATGTAACTTCGGTACCGTGGATGCCCTGATCGGAAGGAACGTGAGATCGGCGGATGAAAACGAATTCCCTTTTATCGTGGCGATTGCGAAATATTATTTGCATAACGGGGAGCGAACGAGATATACTTGCGCCGGTACCTTAGTCTCGAGAAAGGAGGTATTGACTTCCGAGCACTGTATTAGCGACGAGTACCTCGAAGGCCTGCAAGTACTCGTCGGTTCGTCCTTGTTAGACAGCGGCCTAAGGTTTTATCCTCAATGGTGGATCACGTACGACCAATGGCTCGTGATAAACGGCTTGGACGCTACCTCCTCCTCCTCCTCCTCCAATGACATCGCCATTTTAAGCGTAATTACATTTAAGCTACATCCTCTGTATCCTCTGCGCGATTTAATCGCTTAGCTTTAGATTATTGATTGGGTAATGTATAATCGAGTGCCGAAGGGGTACTGATCGATCGATCGATTGAACTTTTCTTTTCAGATGGTCAAGATCCCACGGGAGTACATTGCCTCTGCACACATTTGGACCAGTGGATTGGAATTGTTGTATGGGCAAAAGACTACGGCGGTGGGCTGGGGTGTCATGCGAAATAATTCCGTTCCGAATAATTTGCAAGTCGGGGAACTGACTGTTATAACGAAAGAGGAGTGCGCGCAAAAGGTTTCATGGCTCTCTGGGGAAAACGTTATACCCGAGGATAACCTCATTTGTACAGTCTCCAATCCTTATATATTACTACGTCCCGTAAGTTACAAAGTTTCAATTATAAACTCATACATATATATATATATATATATATACGAATGCTCGTACATTGGTTCTTACGTTTTTTTTTTTTTCGACATTTTTATCGATTTTATCGACATGTATTCAATAAAATTAACTTATAACATTATGATTTGTTTTCTAGGGAGACAGTGGCGCACCACTTTTGTATAATAATTTAATTGTTGGTATTAATTCTGGGACGGCGCCGTTCCCCGCGGGCCGTATTTATCCGGAGCAAGTCAATGTTCACGTGCTCACTTCCCGTTACTACGACTTCATTTCCGAATTAAGAGACGACTATGACTAATTGCCGAATTATATTTACTGACACGTACAACACAGACATACATATGTATATTGTAAATTGTTATTGGGGTTATTCGGCATGAAAGATTATCTTCTTGTGAAAATCATAGATCGCTTACACGTATTATTACTTTCAATTTATTGTTTCAAGAAAAGAAAAGAAAGGATTTATCTCTTTAAGAATGTCATTTAGATAGCATTAAAAAGTAATTGGAGCATAATTGTGTAAAAACTGTTTTATATTAAGCGTATTTGATAATAAAGAGATAAAACTAGGGAAAGGAAAAATTAAGGACATAGTTAATGTAATTGTACTGCAGCATAAACGTAATGTGAAATAAATATAAAGAAGAGGATAAGTATGATTTCGTATTTATTTCCGATGCGGAGTAAAGTAGTAATGCATTACAAGTTACAACGTTATTTTCTTAAAAAATTAATTTTAATAATAAGTACATTTAGTTAGTACGTTTTTAGAGCGATTTGAAAATTTAACTGCCCAATGTAATTGTAAAAATGAAAAGATTAAAAAGAAATAAAGATAGTAAGTTTTAATTTATTGAAAACAGCGTAAACGAATGATTGTTTGGAATTTTCGAATTCACTGTTGTATTACGTATAAGAATAACGGTTTTACTTTCGAATATATTTCCTTTTATAATAGACTTCATAATTATTTTATAATACATTATTAGGAAGAGATAAATAATAATTTATCGCTCGTGTAAGCAATGACTTATTCGACTCGGTGGCTTAATATCTGTATTCATATTTTATACTAAATAATTATGTCTACGTGTAAAAACATGTTTATTTATGCTGTATTTAAAACATAACTTATAAATCTATTATAATATCTAATGTTCGTATGGACGTTTACTTTATCCGGGTGAAATTGCTGCTGCGGCAACGGACACGTTCCTGTACTAATAGCCACTATTTTATTCTGGTACAAAATCGGACCTCCACTATCGCCCTAAAAACGTTTTATTACAAGAATTTAATGGCCGATCGACACGTTTTAATACATCGTCTTATATTCGTGTGGACGGGGGAGGAGGGCAAGAAAAACATACTTACACCCATTAATGATATAAACGGTGTTGCGATAGAACAAAGAACATTTTTATCAACGAATAAATGTACAGTAGACATAGCATTGATTCTATTTTTACAATCGTCATTATTCATGATCTTCAATTTGCCGGTATAAAGTTTCCTCGGCAATGTCCCATTATTTATTTCTCCCCATCCAGCCGTAACAATTCTTTTTTCCTTCAATTGATTATACGACATGTATGACAATTTTGCAGGGGGTATTCCATTCCCAATTACACTAGTCAACTGAATCATAATAATTTCATTAAATTTTCAATACAATATGTTAATAAATTCAATATAATTGTTATATATGTATATATATATATATTGCGAAATTGAGATATTTTCGGTATTTAATAAAAAGGTTTTTAAACGCAAAGTTATTAAAAATTTACCCGCAATAGACAAATATCGTTCTTATAGTATGCATTTTCCATGTTTCTCATTTGAGCATATTGATCAAAGGTTAACCACCATGCTGGATAATACTTTAGGCGAGATGACAAGTCAACTGAGCCAACAATTATTGTTAATCCATTCGGTATCTCCTGATCGACGCAATGCTCAGCAGTAAGGATATCTTTGTCGCTGATAAGGGATGCGGTGCATATAGTGTCGCGTTCAGGATCAAAGACCCGACTGCGTTTTAATATTCCAGCAATAAATGGAAATTCATTTTCCCTTGCTAGTCTTATGTTATGTCCAGTCAAAGCTTTAACGCTTACATTGTTTTGAAGAACCAAATTATCTAAACAATTATAGCCTTTTTAATTCCACAAAATATGTTAACAGTAATGTATTATTATTATTATTTTTTATTATTATTATTGTTGTTGTTGTTGTTGTTGTTGTTGTTAACGAGAAATCCAAATTAACAGGGTTGCTTGACTTACATAAAATGGAATACCGAATTAAAAGTAGTAATTTCTTATTCCTCATTATAAAATGCTTATTCTGTAAATTTCATAGCTAAAATTCAATTATACTATATTATAGATATTTTAATGCTGAAAAATTTATATAAAAACAGTGAATGAAGCAAAATATAGAATAACGATTAAAAAAAAAAAAAAAAGAAAAGAGGTGCAGTAATCTAAATTATGCATAAAATATATTACTACTTTTGTGATAATAGAAATCATTATATTAAATTTTTAATGCAAGTAAAAAAAAAATAAGTTACTACATTTAATAATAATTTATTTTTTAAAATAAAATTATTAATTTAAAACGTGTTCAAAGTATTCTAATTACATTTTCGTAAATAAGCACGATGATATTTAATAACTCAATGGCTAATAATAAATAAGCGACGAATTATTCTTTACTCAATCACTTGTAAAAAAAATACTTATCTTCGTCGTCTATATCAATATAAAAAAAAAAAATTATATTATACGTATTTAATGCGGGTACAAAGTCGAATTAACAAATACGTGCGAGCACCGTTCACCTATAACATCAATTTCTTGTCAGGGTGCGTAGATGATCCCCCCCCGCCCGCCCCTCTTAAATTTATTTAAAACCATTTGTTTAATTATTAAATTAAAAAAATGTCCTTGCTTATGAAATGATTAAGAGGAAAACTGATATTAGTCGAGGTCGGATAAAAATTGTATAAACAGAGAAATAATTGTTGTTGTTGTGTTTTTTTTTTTTTTTTATTTATTTATCAATTAAGCTATAAAGAGATTAATTTTTTGCAAATTAAAATACGCCGGGAATAAGTAAGGAAGGCAAGAAAAAGTCCATGGGGGAAGAATGCGGACTTCCTTGGGAGTTGTAGAGCATCTAGCGGGGTGTGGGGGGAGATGAGCAAGTCCGGTCGCGGCCAGGTTTGGTGGGCAATTGGGTGACCGCGACCACCCGAGAGTAGGGAATCGACGACGCATCGGTCGGACAGTGAGAGCTAGAGAGTCTAACTGGCGATAGTTGTAAAGGTTATTGCGAGAACTCTCCCACACCGAATCGTTTATTATAATATCTCAGTGCTTGTACAATGCCTGTGCTCTAGGAAAACATATGAAGGAGTTTTAATTTTCCACGTACCTTCCTTCGTATTGATAATAAGGTCTGATTAAGGGGTGAAAAACAAAGAAACAAGTAAGTACGCTCGTAGTGGCTTTGACGTTACAAAATACCATAGATCTTTGTGCCGCGGATGGTAAAATAATTCTCAACGCATGTTTTATTGGCAAGGGAACAAATATAAGTAAGTAGTATTATTATAATATTTGCGTCGCATCGGTGATAAATTCTCGATAAAATACAAGATTCGTATGGAGGTTTACTTTGCGGGCGTGAACGTCTTCGTCGGACAGCGGACACGTTGCCATATTGATGGCTACTATTTTATTCTCGTACAAAAGTGGTCCTCCGCTGTCGCCCTAAAAACATTCCGCATTACAAAATCAACATTTTCAAAATCGAAACGCATTCGAGAACGGACTCGATTAAATTACACGTCGCACTCGATACTAAGTAGGAGAGGAGGAGGTGGGAGCAGGAGGAGGAGAAGGAGACGACGCATGTCTGCGGGTACTTACGCAGGTCAGTAAAGCGACTGGTTGTCCCACGGAACATACGAGATTCTTATCGAGAACAATACGAAAATTAACCGTAGAGATTCTACGTTCGCAAGTGGCTTTGTCGACGATATCGAGTGCCGCTGTATGAAGTATCCGAGGGCTCGAGCCGTTCTTCACGTCTCCCCATCCTAGCGCGACTACTTTCTTCCCCACAAGCTCGCTATAGGGCAGATACGAAATTTCAGCGTTAGCTATTCCATCCACAATTTTACCAGCTAACTAAATATCGTCCATTAAACGTGCCAGCCGTGAATGCCATATAATGAAATAAACGTTTCTTAATATTCATAGCTACGGTGTCTCAGCCATGAGTTATTCGATTGCATTGATTATTACCCTTATTAGGCAGACGTCGTTCGTGTTGTGCCGATTACGAATAATTTCTTTAGCCGAAGCCCATCGATCGAACGTCAGCCACCATGCTGGATAGTATATGGAATCCGCAAGTATATCGATAGATCCGATAATGATTTGGGTGCCGTTCGATAGCTCGTCCTCCAAACAGTGCGCAGCCGTCAATACGTCTTTGTTAGTGATAACTGCCGCGGTGCACAGAGAATCTCTTTCAATGACAATGTCCTTAGTCCGTTTCGTTATTCCGGCTATAAACGGGAACTCGTTTTCCCTCGCTTGCCTAATGTTATTTCCGGCCAAAGGCTCAGCGCTTGCACAACCCAAACTAATAATATCTGCATAATTACATATACGTATATAATAAATAAATCCTATTATCCTCGGGACATTATACTCTTCGGTTTTATTACTTACGTAACGTGACGTACGACGAGTAAAGAAATTCTGTGGTCAGGGAACGCATGTCTTTATAACGATTCCTATATTCTAGAATTAATGTTGTTTTCAATGAGCGGCAAACAACTTGGACGTTGACGTAGAGAATCGAATACTCCTGTGCTTATAATAATACGTGATGTGAAACTAGAGTTACGGGATAGTTTTAGAAAAACTGGCGTTCTTCTTCGCTACATATTTTCAAAATTAAAACACAAGCTTCTATCCCACTATCGTTTATTGTGAGAAAACTATTGATAATCGTGTTTTTATATTACATAAATAATTTAATAGATATTTAATGTCTATTTTTCTTTAGCTCGTCCAAGTGTAATTTAATAATTTTCAATTGCATTCTAATTTTTGTTCGAGAACAAAAATATGTAAATTATAGTATTTTATAAGGATTTTTTTATAAGAATATTTTATGTTTCTTTTATTATTTGAATATCGAAAGGGAAAAAACGTAATTACTGGTAAATTTTCTTTTTTTTTTCTTTTTTGTTTTTCATGAGCTTTAAAATTAACAAGGAATTGCCCCCGTACTACATATTTACTCATATGCTTTTATATAAAATATATAATATATTGAATTCTCTATTTAGAGCTTTTATTACCATTCGTGAATACTATTTTATTGCACGTATTATTTCGGCGTAGAGGACTTTATTTAAAACATCTTTAAAATTCGCTTTACATAGTACTCGTAAAACTTAAGGTTCACGTGAATGTTCACTTTATCGGGATGAAAGTGTTGCTGAGGTAATGGGCAGGTCCCGATATTAACGCCTACAATTTTATTCTGGTACAAAAGAGGTCCTCCACTGTCGCCCTACAAGTATTTCGTTTCGTTACATAAAAGCATAAAAACAAAGCATTAACGATACGAATACCATTGCATTCGCATTGGGGGTAATGGTAGTTAAGTAAAATCCCGTTGAAGATAAAAACCTTACGCGTCATACTCACTTGCATCAACGTTACGAAATCCTTTGCACTGGTGCACACAAGATTTTTGTCCATAATAAAGCTTCGGCCGTCAAGGTCACCGATTCTTTCCAAACAATCGGAGTACTTGATTATTTTCAGATTGGCAGTGTGAGCTATCCTAGGACGGCTCCCGTTATTTATCTCCCCCCATCCTACGGTAACAACTTGCTTTCCAACCAAATCGTTATACGGTAAAAATGAAAACTTAGCGGCAGGCGTTCCGTTCGTAACCGCACTAGTCAACTAATATTATTCATTATTCCACATTATTTTCTTAATGTTAAGTTAATCAATGAAAGTAATTAGAATTAGATAAGAGCTTTTAAGCATTTCATTTCGTATTATAAATTATTTATAGATTATTCGAGACGTTTCTCTTTCTACAATAACAATAACAATAATAATTTTTCGTTCGTAATACCAAAGCAATATACATATTATAATAATGATGAATAATTTACCCTTATTATGGCAATGTCATTGAGAATATATTTTATTGAAATATTCTTAATCCGAGCCCACTGGACGAACGTTATCCACCATGATGGATAATACTTTAGGTGAGATAACAAGTCAACTGAGCCAACAATTATTGTTAATCCATTCGGTATCTCTTCATCGACGCAATGCTCAGCAGTAAGGACATCTTTGTCGCTGATAAGGGATGCGGTGCATATAGTGTCAGTTTGAACATTGAATACACGACTGCGTTTTATTATTCCAGCAATGAATGGGAAATCCTTTTTCCTTGCCAGCCTTATGTTATGCCCGGCTAAAGGCTTACCACTGCCAAAGTCCTGAAGAATAATATTGTCTAAATAGCAATAATTTGTACCGTTACGTATTATTAAAATTTACCAACGATAGAAATATTTTTTTACTTACACCAAATGAGATATGGAATGACAGACACCAGTTTTCTACACCACATTATAAAATATCTGTTCAAAGTGTGGTATTCTTGTACGAGAATCAATTAAAAATGTTTGCAATTAAAGTATAAAGTAATTATTTTATGATTAGAAAATAAAATTGCACGAATTACGTTCTTAATGTATTAGAATTAAATTGTTTTTTTTTTTGTTTTTTTTTATATAAAGTAACATTAACTTCTATGAGAAAAACTTTTCTCGGAATTACACGTGAAAAATATTATGTTTTCAATTGTAAAAATAGAGTAATAATATTCAGTAAGACTCACACGATCACGTTTCGTTGTAACGATAAAAGTATCACATAATTCGTTAAAAAACATAATATAAGCATAAAAATAAAAAGTGTCATATAAAGTCCTATTATAAGAATAAATACCTAAGCAATTAAACAATTTAAAAATATAAATAAATTCGTATTTAAAAGCACACGCGATGTAATTCAATTAAAGATATAATAAGATGATATCACTAAAAAAATTGAATGCAATTATATATTTGTTCTTGGTATAAAATAAAAAAAAAGAAATAGTTAATAAACAAATGTCTGTTAAGTCGTTCGAGCAATATAATTTTACTTCACGATCGAAGAATATGTTCACAATTCAATTAATATTTAATTAATAATAATATCGTGAACTTTACTGCTCTAAAAATAACTGCGACACTGCATTCGATGTCAGTAATTTACAATCCTTATCCAATGACTCTATACATACAAAATATGAAGAAAATATGCTGACAATAAAGCTTTGAGCGGATTTACTTATTAAAAACAGTTACGATTGTTTGAAAATTTGCACTGCATAGTAAATATTGAAAGATTGTAAAAGTACAATTAGCATAATTTGAATTAATTTCTATATTTCATGTATTTAAATTTATCAAGCATTACCAGTAATCTATTCGCACTTAGTTTACATGCCCTCCCATTCATAAATATCTTTATTTTATTTACATAACGACGCGCGTACATAAATAATATTTATAACTTTTTAAACTATAATAATTATTTATTAGTAACGTACTGGTAACTAAAAGAATATATAAAATCAAAAAGAAGAATCCGTTTAATTAAAAATTAAATGTAAACAAAAAAAAAATAAATAGATTCGTAGACTTATCAAGTGCTCTCAACACAAAGTCATTAATACATACCTTAAGTATTATACTAAATAATATCCTTCTTTGAGATAAGAATTACGAATACGTTTCATGGTATACATTATCGTTGCAATTATTCGGATCTTTAACGGAATAGAAAAAATGTATACGCATCGTATCAGGAAATAAAAGTGATCGAATTCAATATTTTATTTTTATTCAATGTATATCTGTCGTTTAAATCTGTGTGTTTAAAAATGCTATGTCGATCAATAATCAGAATTTTATCAAAACATTAACCATTAACATGTGTGATGGAGCGCACATATTTTAGGCAGGAAGGAGGGAGGGGGAGATATTTCAGTGAAACGTAGGAAAACGAGGGGGTGAGGGAAGAAGGCGAGGTGGCATGAAGATGTCAGAGATATATTATGTGATGCATGTGTTAGTGAGGCTGTGAGGAAGGTGAACGAAGTGCAATTACAAGCAAAGGTTCTGTGCTCTGTGTTGACAGAGGGGAGGGGAAGAGAGAATTTGCGTAAGAGGGTGTGAGAAAAAACGGACCGAGACTAGATGAATTATAATATCGGATTGTAATTAAAACATTAATACAGGATTTCTCATGCATATTAATGCAAAGAAATCATGTTGATCGTACGAAAGTGAAAATTGCCGGAAATTAAAGCCGAAAGAGCAAGTAAAAAATATAAAATTGCTGAGCCTTGGAATGCGGAAACCGATTTTTAATGTTTAATTTTTGTTTAATTTTTAATTTTATTGTCAGCGAACGCGTGCTTTCGCGGATAAAGATAAAATCGAATGCTCTAGCCGTACGTTCGACAGTAATTTATAAGTACAGACGTCTAGTGGATTAAATAAGGTGTTAAACAAATGTGACAATACTCAGGAGAAAGGAACTTGTATCTACCACTCATACGAAGAAAACAATTCTGTATCCAGAATGTATTCGCGTATTATTATATTTGCAATACATTCGAAAGATGTAAAACGGCCGATTATTGGAATGCGGCGAGACATTTTTTTAATTCTCTCATTAATTCGATTTCATAAAATTATAAACATTTAAATATTAGCAATAAAAAGTAAATCAACGCGCCGTTTTATAATAATAATATTTCAATAAGATAATTGATTTTAAGAAATAGTCATTGGCTCGATTTAATTATTAACAAATCAATAATAAGTTATAAACATATGAATAGGATTGAGAAAGTCAAATTCAAATATTAAGTAGTGATTCATTAATAAGATTAAGCGACAGAAGATTACTTCTGTCACTGCCTTATAATTTTTTCATATTCTGAGTTATGATTAGATGATATACATAACAATTGATAAAAATTTAAATTTTTTTTTTTTTTTTTTAAATCTTTGTCTTCATTTTTGTTTCACTTTCGCAAGTATTTCGTATAAAAAATACGGGAAAAAATACTTTAGGCACTTTTTATAATTAATTTGTAATTTGCATATTAGAATTTTCTCGAAAGGATTCATTTGGAATAGAGTTATTTAAAGATTAAATTAATAAAGTGAAAAAATAAAAAATGTTACGAAATAATGATATCTAAAGATGTCAAATACCTTAATTACGTATATATATTAACGTATATAATTATACATTATTCGTGGTTCTTATGAGAATAATTTATAATATAATATAATAATCTTTTTGAATCTGCAATGACTTGCACAGTTAATTTTTAAAGCTCAATAATTTATGCATTTATGCATTAATTCGTTGTATAAAATTAAATATCATAAACTGGGCGTGCATATTTATTTAATATTCGTATGTTTGACTTTCTTTTAAAAGGAAACAATAAAGAAAGTATTTTTATTATAATTACAGGGAAAGCTCAAATCGACGTTATATTAATAAAGTACGTGGATTTATGATTGCAAAAAGATATTGTCCTCTATTCGATTCACGCGGACATTATCGCATCGATTGTAATAAAAAATTTTGTATCCTTCACCAATAGGAATATAATCAACGAAGAATCAAGTAATAATACAGCTAATAGCAATAAAGTTGAAGGTTTATCTAAATAGAATGATATAAATGAAAAAAAAAATATATAAAAAAAATAAAAAATAGATAAATTAATAAATAAATGTAGACGTTAAAAGGCTTGGCGTACATGGATATTTTCTGCGTCCTTAAGCAGTAATACCAACGCCAAGAGTTCTCGCCCTTGCACGCGAACTGAACAGAGGGAGCATAATAAAGGACGGGAGGGACGGGAGGGGCGGGAGCGACGATCAGAGGGGTGAAATCTAACGGGGTGAGAAATACGAAGTGCGTGACTCAGAGCTGTAAACTTATGTCGCGTTCGTAACCTCGGTATTTTCCATTTTTCTAACAAACGATGCTTAACTCGGAGCATTACTCGATAGCTCGTACAAATTATACGGCAAATATCGTTATTTTCGTAAGTAAGTGTACGTTTACTGTACGTAACCTACTACGTACGTCATTGGCTGACTGATCCGAATGATTAGAGCGATCGTAACGGCACCGATCGACAGTCTCACGAAATATTTAACCGTCTCTATTGTTGTTAATAAAAAAAAAAAAAAAAGTTCTACAACACTACCAACACGAAATCGTTAATCGAGCCGTTTTATTGGACAAAAATTTTTTAATTCCCGTTTAATCCCCCGCCCTAAGTACTATCGTTCGTTCGATCTCGTACGTTGACCACTCGGCCGCTGACATTTAGCAGATCTTCATGATCGTCAAGTGATTATTACATAGACGAACGAGCTTTAAGTCAAAAAGGGTTTCCGCTCTCATGAAACACGAAGCTTCATGGGGTCGAAAGGAGCGACGGACAATTACTACCCCGTACAATATTCAAAACCGTGTCTCAAATATAATTGCCAGCTACATCGCTTCTAAGGACATACATTTAACCAAGACTCTTTTACTCTTTTTTTCTTCTTTTTTTACCACCTAGAATTACATGGTTACAGTTACAGTCTTGTTACAATAAACAGTCTGTTTAGCACAAGATCATCCATGAATATATATATATATATATATAAAGAATCTGAAACTCCAGAAATACTGTGGAGAAATAAAACTTCACGTGACTTAAGGCTCGACGAAATCCTTTGCCAAATCAAAAGTACTATTTATTGTGTGTACTGTTGAAGAAAATAAAAGCTTATGCATTGCAATGGATAACTTAGTTTTCGTAAGATTAATGCTGAATCTACAAAAAGTCACGAGAAATGTCGCTTTTATTGTGTATAATTAATTACAAGATCGAATGTGAAATTAACGAAAGAACGGGCAGTTGGTAATTCCGTACAGTTACAGTTACAATGGTCTTTGTAAACATGAAACATCATTGACTAAAATTAGTTTGGGGCTTTTTTTGCAAAATTATTGCAAGATGTCACAACTCTTTTGGAATAAACTTTAATTAGAATATATCGCGTGAGACGAACGCGAAGATAAAGGAATTAAAATTAAATGAACGCATTAATAATATAACGAAGAAGGTAATTAATTACAACAAATTGTTGAGTTAATTCGATTAAATAAAAATGAAAACATATATTAATACGATAATTCGTTTTTTGGGTGATAAGCTTTTAAATTTTAATACAAATTTTAGAATATGAGAGAGAGAGAGAGAGAGAGAGAAGCTACTCTAAACGTATTTTCCACTTGAAAGATTTCTCTTAAAGGCTCTTAAGACAATAATTAATTTTAATAATTAATTGTACAACGCTTTTTTGTAAACATTGACAATCTTTTACGAGCAATATTTAATATATATATATTAAATATTTTATAGAAAATAATAAATAGTCTTTAATTTCACAAAAAAATAGTTGTTTAACTTTAAAAACGAAAAATAATCAAACGTTAAGTTTCGGTGATGAAAATTTTATTGTCATATTTTTTACATTGGAAGTTTATCTTTTAATTTACCCTGTGAATAATTATTTTAAATGGTAGATTAATAATACCCTTTAAGGGACTAATCATCATTTCCTGCTACAAATGTTTGTACATTCGGCATTAGGAAAGAAAATTACAGTTTGTCCATTTGACTTGAAGCGCTAATGATTCTTCTTCGTGTGCTCATTCAAAGTCAAAGATTCGGCAGAAAATTCTAGATAAAAATAAAATCTTTCGTATGAAATAAAAGAAAAAACGAACGCGGTATCTATTCGGTTCGTATTATTTATGCATACACACGAAGTTTCAAACGACATAATTTATACAATTGCGGATTCGTATATTAAGATATAAAAATTTATTTATCGTTATTTAATATATATTGCGCGTATTAACTGTAATTTATTCGGGTGTAATTAATTCGGGTGCGATATTAAGCACCAAATTGAACCTTTAATATTTAAACGCAGTGGAATAATTACAATAATTCTTTAATATTCAATAGGGACATCATTTGTATTAATAATAATAATAATAATAAGTAATTAAAAAAATTTGCGAGTAGTAGAGGTTTTTAAGGTAAAATTTTAATTTACAATAGAGATTGTGCGTGCGAGGTCTAATTAACTATGACGAAAGTTTGTTTATATATTGGAATGCAGAAATCGATAGATTTTGGTTAAAAGTATTTGAAAAGAAACGTGGGGCGAATTCGTATTTGTCTCGCGAGAATCATAATTCCGTGTGTACGTATATACGCGAAAGGAATGAAAATGTTGTTCCGGTGGGTTTGCGTAGCGGAAAAACGTACGTAAGCACGGAATTACGAATGAAAAGACAAGAGAAGAAAATGATGAAAAGATGCGAGGGAAAAATAAAAAATACGATGCCGCAAGAGAGGCGGGGGAGGCGGGGGGAGCAGGCAGTTCTCTGGCCTGGGCTTTTATTAAGCGGGCACCGCGGCGCTGATAATTTATGGAATTGAAAAGACGAATAATACGGCCCGCTTTAATTGGAATAAAGACAATCGTCATACTTATTCTTCTTGCCTGCATTCGGGCACTATTTTATCTTAGATCGACCAATTGAAGTGACGATTTATTAACTTGAACATCTTCGTCTTCCCTACGGCCCGTCGCATCCTCATCTTTTTCTTTTTCTGTTTCTTTTTCTGTTTTTTTTTCTGTTTTAATTTAAATAAAACGAGATTTTCATTACGACATTGTTAGTTATTGAATCGATCCACACGTGTCGCCTCGTGCCTTCGACATTTTATTATTTATTCCCTAGAAATCTATACTTAAGTTGTGCAACTTTTTATGGAAATCTTTATTTATCCCACCCCATTTAATGCAATTGCTTTATTAAGTTAATGGCTTCGGGTCGTAAGTCGTGCTAAGTTTTTTTTTTTTTTTTTTTTAAATTAATCCGAAAATCTTTCAAACCAAATCTAAAGCAAGACGCGATACTTTAACAATTTAACGTAATTAGTTCTTATTTGAATAATTAATTATTTAAATTACAATTTCATCCTAAAATCAATCGAATTTATCTCTTTCTTTTATGTTTCGGTGATTGATTTCAGCATTTTATAATCGATTCCAGATAGTACGAGGAAGCTCGGATTTCAGGAAATAACTTGCACAATAAATATATTTAACTTGCAATGCTTAATATAATGTAAAATAATTGACGAAATGCTTTACGAAATAAAATGTAATATTATTTATATAAATTTACAATTCATTATAAATTAGAAATCGGCGACAATAATCGCAAGCCATGTATTATGAAACGGGTTAGTAAAAATTCAAGACCAAGAAGTAAATCAATAGTTATTATTCCGATTGAATAACAAGTAATTGAATCGACAGGCAATACTGGAACTATTTAAGCAATCGCGCTTTAATGTTTACAAAATTTTGTAATAATAGTTAAATTTATAAATAATCATCGTAATACACACCGTAAATAAAATTAATGATATTTTTTTTTTTTAATGCAACGAGTGCAATTACAAATATAACGTATATAATATGAAATACATTTATTATTTCTTTCTGCTTTGAAAGCCTTTAATTTTCTTCGATGGAAACATTAGATTTTCTTGTGCCTTTGCTTGTATTGGGAAGTATTAGAAAAGAAGAGGGTTATATAAAATTGTCGTTGAGTGTTTCTCATACATGTATACACGCATATTATATATGACCAGACAAATAATGTGAAAAAATGGTCCAGATAAGGATATAAAATGAAGGTCAATTGTTTTGGTTGGTATACAAAAGTCTTGATGGCAATACTTATAGGATCGCGTTATCAAAAGTATCGGATCAATTATTATCGATTTATTTATAATGAAAATATGACAGATTTAATGCAAATGAGCGAGAAGAAATAACTTCTTACCGAAAGGACAAACGGTAAATAAGGTATACATATGTATTATTTATAAAAGGTTAATCTTTGAAAAGGCTTTGAAATATAGAAAAATCTTTTGACAATTCGTTATCTGTCCGATATTATCTCGAACGTATTGTAATAACCGGTAAAACCGACGTCAGAGCGACTCGACACAACCTGAAAATATCGCTTTCCGCGATCGCAGGGACGCCGTAAGAGGCGGGTAATTCGAAACTTACGCCCGACGCCGGCTTCTCTCTCTCTCTCTCTCTCTCTCCTCTGCCGCTGTTTGTCTGTCGATCCCGTGCCCCTTCCCCGGGTAGCGGCGGTAGCGGCGTCGAGCGTACGTGCGCTGCTCCTCCTCCTCCTACGCACCGAGGGCGGCTGCCGACCGAGGCACAGAAGCTCCCGAACCGCCGAAAGGACAATCGGACTCCAAGTGCGCCACTTCCCCAATCGATCGACTATCCCGGCAACGAGATGCTGCCGAGGGCCTTCCTTCTGCTTGGCTGTGCCTTCGTCCTGACCTTCGGCTACCAGGGTAAGTCCAGATCGCGATTTATCTACCCAACAAACCATTGAAAAACTTTTGCGGCTTCGTAGTACGGAGAGCCCGAACAACATCAGAGTCCGACTATGATGATTCACTACGACTTCGAGAATAGAAACTGATTTTTTTTTTTTATTTTCTTTTTTCTTTTTTACTCCAACAAAGTTGTTGTTTACCAAAGAAGTACTCGATCGATCGAGGCTCTTTAATATCTCGGTTTAAGGGAACCAACAATGCCGTGTCAATAAGCCCCTTAATAGACTTTGTCGATCATAATAATTTAAGCCAGAGAAGCGAATTTCGACGAACGCACGGAAAAATCATCGATCTCAAGCGCGCAATTGATATTTAGGCGACGAATGTCGGGGAATTTAAAAAAAAAAAATATATATATATAATAAAATAAAACAAGGGTTGAAAAGGGGAGGTCCAGCCACCGGTGCGGGGAGTCGGATCGCCTCCGGGACGCCTACGCCATGGCTAAAATGATCAAACGAGCGATACTGACGCCGAGCCGGCGAACGTGTTATCGATCATGCGCTCCACCCTCGCCGTCTAGTAAAAACAAAACGCAATGCCCCACCTGCCGTCGGAGAGTCGCCGCCGCTACCCTCGTAAACAACCGTAAGGGTGCGATCGCGCAATTATATCCCACCCACCATCCCTCCCTCCCTCCCACCCGGCTCTCTTGGATCCCGGCGCGTTTAATTGAGGGCAGAGCTATAGGTGGCGGGGGGAGGGAGCGGCGGAGGTAAATCGATTTATCACCCCACCCCTCCTCCACCTCGTCCTGATACTGATCCTTCTGACCCGGATAGCCGACGGTATCCGCGGTTCCTCTATCGTCGCTCGCGACTCCGGACGGCGTCGATTAATTCTACGTGGAAAGCTAACGGACGGCACGTGATCCAGGAGGGGCCGAGGGGGAAGCAAGTAATTGTAAATCCAGAGCGTCCTAGTTGGAGATCCTTCGTCTCTTTAACGCCAGACTCGCCCTCGATGCGTCTGGGCGCGTCGCCAGGAGCCAGGGAACGGTCCATGGATGCGACGGAAGCAGGCCGGTACGGACGGGGGCTGGCGGGGTTAGGAGGCGGCGGCGGCCGAGGTCAGGACACGGACGGAGCGGCGCCTCGGCTCGCGGCGTCGCTCCGCATCCGCTGCGCTCACTTCCCATCGCCTCCTTCAATTCGCGCAATTTAGCCGAACGCTTACGTGCACAAGCTCGAGAGTGACTACTGTCCGCCCTCCTCACTCCCCCACTCCCCCCAGCCCCAATAACCCGCCATAGCATAGGTCTTTGTCCACGGCTCGACTTTCGTAATGCGTTGTTTACGCGCGCGCGCGCGCGCGAGCTCGGCGACGTTCCGTCGGCTTCCGTTTTCATCGGAGGAGAACGTCGTCCAGGAATCCGAGTCTTGTGGTCCATTGACTCGCGCGTCTACTAAAATCTACGGAGGTGGCATCTCCGATGGGCCGGGGACGGCCGGGCGATAGGGCCACGCGTAGTAGGTGTTTTCGTACTCGGACGTTAAATTCAATTGATTAAATCGGGCGGACTCGTTACTCGGACGCCTCGCGGCCCATGGCGATCGTTATTTTAGGATGATATTTACGAGTAAAGATATTTCAGGCTCAATAAATCATAAACTGCGCTCGGTGTTGTTTTCCCTCCTTGTCCCCGCTCGGCCGAATACCTTCCCACGGTGTCGTTACACGAGGACGATCTGTCGATCTTTATAAAGAAATACGGTCTCGTTGACGTCCTCGAGCCCGAGGTAAGATGCAACGCAAACGTAATGATCGAGATAATGGCCGTTTCCTCAATTTCCAGGCATTATTATTAATGCGACAGATTTATACGGAGGAGCCCGACAACTTCTGTTTACGTTATGTGACCGAGTGAATTGTCATTTACAGAGTAACGAAAGCCCGCAAGCCCGAGCGATCCAGGCGGCAGATTACCCGGCACACGATGTGCAAATCCGTTTCTATCCCTCCGTCCCTCGCGTATATTGCGAGCCCCTTCCTCTACTACTACGCGTTCGCGTAATGCGATAGTTAGGCGCGATAATTGCTACGGGAACCTGGCGCATATTAAGAATATTAGGAATCATTTTTGTCCGGTTGCTTGTCAACGTCCTTCTACAGTCTGTGCGCGTGGCTTTACGTAGAGAAATCCCGATCGTTTAGCTAAACCTGCGAGAGGGGTTACTAAGGGGGGGAGAGTCCAAAATATCGTAATACGTCGTGCGCAGTATTAGAATTTATACCGGATTATGGGATAAAATTATCCGCTCCGTTAGTCCGTTAAGTCAACGGGCAAAGTACTTGAACAGCCTGCCGATAAGAAGAGTAAACGCTGCCGAGATGAAACGGATGAACCTTAAGTACAGGCCCACGACCATTGAATATTGATGGGCGCGTACCGAGCGGGCCACGCCAACTTGACAAAGTACGCGAACTCTTCTCTTTCTTTCTTTACGAAAAACTGTGCTTTTGCACGAAGCTGCTGACGGTATTTGGGTTACGATTTGTATTGCGCAGCCGCGTTACGTAAGAGAGGCGAATGAGAGGCGAATGAGAGGCGAAGACAGATAGTTTATTCTATAGTCCAATTGTACTTTAATCTCGGCGAACAATAAGCGTAATTATTGTATGGACGTGCATTCAATGGCATTATTACTCTTACGGCGATTAAATATCGGGAATTTTTTTTTTGAAACGTGAAAGTGAAAATGAAAGGGAAAAAATAAAAAAAGGGGGGGGGGCGAGAAGAAAAGATGAAAACTGTGAAGTTCTCACGGCAGAATCGAGCGCTACGTAGCTTATTTTCAACGAACTTTCTACATACGCTTATTATTTCTTAGTCATTAATTCGTGGATTGTTCGTGGTCATTGATTGTTGGCGAATAAGAATGTGTTGGGCGTCAACGAATTCTTCGATTCTTTTCATTAAAAAAATGCCGACATTTCTCGGCGCCAATACAAATACGAATACTGTATACGAATGAGCTAAACTAATGTGTAGGGAGGTGGCTAATTAAATATTAAATTTCCTTTAATTATGCGAGCGTTTAATTTGAATTAATAATCGCGTAAGAGATGTTACGTTAAAGCTCTCGGGTGGATTGTGCGGAGGAGCGCGCGTCACGCGCGCACGGACTCGTCGTTTAAAGGGCACGTGCGCGCTGCGTGTCACTCTTTTTTTTTTTTTTTTTTTTATCTCGTACATGTATTACGTTAATCGCAATATCGAAAACACGTCTTTATCCCCAAAATCAATTGGACGTTAACGTTTAATTTAAATAATCGCTCTGCGTTCCCGGCCCTTCCCGTTTCTCATTGATTTTTAAGTATTAACGACGACAGAAAACGCGACGAATTCATATAATTATACAATAAAATTAAGTCTGCCACGCTTCACCGCCCTCTCACCCGCCACTAACCACTGTATGCAGTGTAAATAGGTTATTGGGATGAGCGTTTCCCTCGAAAGTAATGAAGATGCGATGGAACGTGGCCGGGCTCGTCGGCCCCATAACCCGGATTCGGCACAATTTCCATTACGTAGGGTGAAAAAAAAAGTAAAATAAATAAATAAAGAAATAAAAAAAAAATCTCTGATAAATACGAGGATCGAGTGCTGGATAAGTCGCTCGGAAGATAATGTTACGGGGCTTGCTGACCGAGTCCTCGAGGATTCGCGGCGTTTATTGGGGTTGGTCGTCGGAGGGGCGGAGGGGATGGGGGATGGGACCACGGAACAAAGCGATCCCCAGAGATCCGAGTGCCGAAAGAATTCCTCCGAGCTCGACGCCGCCTTAATACCCCCAGACGGACGTAGTTGACCTGCCACTGGAGCTAATTGTCGTGCTGACAGTACCGACAAAAGCGTCCATACTAGCCGAAACGTAAACAACGCTGCCCGTCGTCTAACGGTAATTAATATTACCATTAGATTAAAGAACGACGAGCGAAAGAGTGGTGGGTCTGCTAGTCCCGCGAGTACGCGTAGGTGGAGAGGGAGCGGTGGGCTATTGGGGGCTAGGAAAAGCCTAATGCAAGGCATGAAGAAGGTCGAAGTCGTCGGATTGACTCATCGACCGATGGTTCCGTCACGTCGGCGCCATAGTCCTTTCTTCTTCCTCTCCCCTCCCCACCCTCTTGCTTGTATTTGCTTTTTATTACGAAAGCCTCCACTCAACGGTTTCGGTTTTACTCGACCCCGGTAACGAGTAGATATATAATCCAGTCATCTAATCAGTTAAATAAAATCCACCGTAGACTCGTATGCCCTCCTGCATTCCCGAATTAGCCACATAAAATGATACGTTTCACAATGGACGGGCAATTACGATTTCGTTCCCCCCTTTTTCTCGAAACCTAACGAAAGCGATGATAAGCCACTTGTTTTTCTTCGCTTTTTTAACGTACGTACTTCCTTCAACGTCTCAGCGAGCTTCTGCGCGCTCCTTTCTGCCAATCTTAGGCATTACCAGGCCTGTCCATAGTCTGCCTCTCCATTAAACGAAAATCCCTCCCAATTGGCATAATTTCCCGTTTAATTATTTATACCAATTTATCGGATTTACGACTAATTGAAGCGTACGGCTTTGTACGAATATCGCGAATCTCGATCAAATGTCCCTCAATTTTAAGAGCTGTAGTAATGTTATTTAGATTAACCGATCTTTTCCATCGAAAGTGAATCCAACCGTTGGATTCTTAGATAAATAAATATATGGATAATAATAATTAACCATTTGCCAAATTAACAATTATCGTTAATATCAGTTGTTACAAGCAGTATTTTACAAAAATTAATAGAGAAATTACGGAAATTGTCATATAAATTTAATTATTGAATACGTATTAGCTCTTCCGGCTTAATTACGTAAATCAATGGTAATTAATCTCACGTCGACCGTCAATTTATATATTGAAATAAAACATTTTTGTGCATACTCGGCGATTGAATTTAACGTCGAAGAGTTTGAAATTTATGTAAATTATTCTTTTGCCGTAAGGTACGTAAGCAATAACAAAAACTTTCCGAGAGGCAAATAAAATTCGTGAAATTTATAATAAACAACGTTTTTATTAAGCGTCCTTACTTTTGTACATTGGAAATGCAATAGCGTACGTAAGAAGATGAAATTCTCATTGGGTGGAGAGCTGTCAACCTACTTTCACCACGACAACTTTGATAATATTTGAATGTGCATGCGCAAACATAATAAGCAAATAATAATTCGTATTAGAATTCTTTCGCGTCGACCTTTATGGCATAAATATGGATGGCCTACATCCGATTAACAATTTCATTGGATAATTATGTATATTTAAAGATCAATTATTTATCACACTGCTACGATAAACATCATTTGCTACAAATACAAAGCTTCCCACTCCCTCCCTCCCACCCCCTCTCTCTATCTCACTCTTTAATTCGGCTCGCGTGCATTTATCGTAAATTATTATTAAGTAGTACTAATAACGATACTCGCGTAACGACATCGGCTTTATTATTTTATGGGTAAATGAGATTACAGTTGGAAGCGGATATGTCGAGGTTGATAACAACGTTAGTACTGATTTAAGGATCGAATGAAGCCCTTGACTACCGTTTCCTTGTAAAATGTTTACTTGTTTCGTATAACGAGCAGTGAGGAGCATTGGATCTGTTAGTAAGTAGTTGTAAGTAGTTGTAAGTAAGTAAGTAAGTAAGTGAGTAGTACATATTACTACATCGTCAAATCGAATTAGCAAGCGGTTCTAATTTTCTAATTTAGTAATTATTCCATAAGTCATACTTCTAGATTCAGCTGGACGTCAGATGCGTTTTGAGGCCAGTCGAGGCTGTGAATACAGGAGATAGAGAGAGAGAGAGAGAGAGAGGAGGGGGGAGAGCTCGATTAATTTTTCAAGTGCATAGGTATGACCTAAGAAAGCCACGAGCGAACGCTCATTAGCCTTAATAAAGTTATTATTGGGTTAAATGCAGAAGGAAAATTTAATGAAACGAAGTGGCAATGGACTCGGGTAATGGAATTAACGAGCATCGGGGCCCAATAAATAAGACCGGGGGGGGTTATGAATAAAAGATGAGAGTGCATTTACGAAGTTCTGGAGGCCAGGCCGGGGAATAAAAATTTAGGGTAGTATTTGGTAATCGGTGAGTCCTCGTGGACGAATAAGTGAAAAGCCGCAGCCCGTAAATCTCTCGGGGACCCTCCCACCCCCCGGTCGTCCGGTGTCAGAGAGAGTCAGCTCGAGTGCGGATCCCTAGGATACTAGGATAGAGTCATAAATCCAGCGTGGCGCAAGAGCGATCGGAAAAATCGACGACGTCCTGTCATCGTCTCCCTCCCTCCCGCCCACCCCCATTATCTCACCGAGCCATTGAACTCGAGGCCCCAGCCACGAAGAATAGTAGGAAGAAGCTCGATTTTATCCGGTGCACCCGATCCGCTTTGAGTCACGCGGGTCATTCCGGAGGGGACAAGGGTTTTCCATACCCTGGTCAAACGAGGCTAAAGGATTGGACCTCTATTGCCTCTTGGACGTATCAAGTCATCGCTCTCTCTCTCTCTCTCTCTCTCTCTCTCTCTCTCTCTCGACGATGTCGACGATGTCGACGATGAGAGGCCACTCCCTGCCCGCGACTAGAACCTCGTAAGCACCCGAGACGATTAGAATTCCGACGATGACTACGTCGTCGTCGAGGAGGAGGAGGAGGAGGAGGAGGAGGAGCAGGAGGAGGAGCAGGAGGAGGACGCGGTCGGCCTACGTTATTGTTTAAAAAAAAGTACGGGAGCGTCTTTTTGGCGTTGCGAAGTCGTGCAGTCGATGGGTGGCGGCGGGTGAGATGGGGACAGAAGGGCGGCGCGGCGGTACGGGGCGGGACGGGGCGGGGGGCTCGGGACCGAAGACGAGCTCGAGTTTCGACGGTGAGGGATGACGCAACGTGGCCTCGAGCAGACCAAGGCCGATCCGATTTACGATCTACTTACGTTCGTGGGACAGACGACTTCGGTGGGGCTTCCACGACCACCACCGCCTCCCATCCCCCCCCCTTCCGCTCGGCCTTTTCGACTCTCCACGACCCCGCCCCAACAGCGAGAACGAACTCTTAAGCACATCGGAGATGCTGCCGAACGACGCTCCGTCACAGCCTATGTATTCTATAAGCCACGAGCCCGAGATCTTATTCAATGAAAGGACGAGCGACAAGACCAGGAACTCACCCCGTCTGCCTCCTCCTTACGAATATCTCTCGTCCAGGATGATGCTTTTACATTGCCCCGGACCCCAATAACCCTCCAGACAATGAAACGCATCTATTGCCGCCGTTCCAACCGACACTCATCTTTAATTCATACTTATTACAAATTGCCTTATTATGCTACTATTCGCCCGCCCCTCCGCCCCCCTACGCCGCTCAATCCCTGATTTAAGGCATTTACTGTTTTTATTATTATTTATTACGATTACGAGAAGAGCGAGCGAATGCTGTACTCTCATGTTTTTAACGTGTCGTCTTCCCCTCGATCATTACCGAGATCTTCAATTACAAAACAATCCTCGGCTAGCTTATTCGTACGTAAAACGGTGGCGCTATACATAAGAGGCTGATGCTGCTGCAGTAGCGTAGCGAGTCTGTCGGCGTACACATTCGTGGCTCGTGTGCTCGATGGCTTATGTCATTCGTAAGCACTAAAAGCGTTCGAATTGAGCGAATTCGAATTCCGGTTGTACGGACAATGACTTCATTCTATTGATTTTCAACGCGAGTCCTTCTGTCCTTTTTTTATTGTCGCTCTGACAGCCGAGCGCCCCCCCCTACACCCCTCCGCCCCCTCCCTTGCCATACCCTCCCATGACTCCCATCATACACGTACGATGACTGATGGACTTTTCCCCCGTACACAACTATAAATTATAACGGCAATTCGGGAAATGGAGAGGGGTGGGGGGAGGGGGAGCAATTCCCGTCGATATGTATTCGAAACTATGATTTCCCTCTACATTTACTGCTGTTTTAGCAGCGGACAACCTACTTCTTCCCTCGCCTTCACATAAAGAACGTCCTAGTTAAATAAATCTGACTTATCTTGAAGAAAAAAAAAACAAACGCGTTCGACGAATTGATTTGTGTAAAATATGTAATTTGAGTAAAATAAACGTTCGTAATTTGTAATTTTTTAACAATTTAATTTGTTATTAAATAGCTATTTGCGATTGACCAATAGCAATTAAACCGTAATCGTTAGGTAGTTGGTAATTCTTTTAAAATCAAATAAAATAAAGTACCGTAAGGTTTTAATGTCTATTTTGGAAAAGGTGAAAACTCGCCCATGGCAATTAGTTTTCCAAGCCTACGTCCAATAAATAAATAAAAAAAAAAAGAAAGTATAAACAAACATCTGGCATATTGATCTGTAAAGCGCCGACTCCCTCCATAATTCAATAAATACAAGAATAACTCGACATTGCTTTATTAATTACAACGGTTATATAATGTTATTTAATTGTTAGATTCGTTGATTTAATAATTAACGATGACATTTGGTTACAACGTTATTATAATAATTCCCGTGGGATGGCAAGTTGTTATTTCCTGCAAAGAGTTATTAGGCATGGCTATTGTGACGTCTGGTCACGTGACCAAAAATCATATAGATAGATTTTCAGTAATAAGCTCGTACCGTAATTGATCGTAGCCGATAATCCGAAAAGCAAAGAAGATCGTTTGCCGGCGGATCAACGCTCTGACGTATTTTCTTAGTGAAAGTGCTTGGTAGTCGATCGACGTCGCCACGTAAGGAAAGCGAAATCGATATCGCCTCACCCCCTTAATTAATATAATTATCGCTTGCCGCCCCCAACCCCGCCCCACCCCGACAGCGCGTCTCTTCGACAAAGGACGCACAAACGATACGAAAATTAATCCATTATGCGAGACTAACGTTTCATTTGGCTTTTTGTCCACGCGATCGAGCCCCCAATAATAACCATTACCCCTACATTGTTATTACAAACCGATTACGTGCCACGAACACACACGATCTTACCGTGAGTCTGCCATTCCTTCAACCTCCGATCCTGCAATTTGCCCTTAGATTTACAAAACTTGATACGTCAATCGATGAAACGTTAAGCATTTATTTAAATAAATAATCAATTTTACTACTATTACGAAGGCGAATTTATCCAACACGAACTTTTTTTTTTTTTTAAATAGTAATAATACCTGCTGCTTTGAATTTACTTTCATTTGGCGTGTCGTTAAATGAAAAATCGTTGATAAATACTTGGATGAGCAGTAAGACTTTGTCCGCAAATTCAAGACCTGAAATACTTCAATGGCAAATATCATTAAGATAATATCATTGGGAAAAACGTACGTAGTTTTGATTACGAACGTCGCTTTGAATAATTGCATTAGAAAGTATCTCGTCTCGTGAGTCGTGAGTCACGTGGGAAGTTTGGCACAGAGATCACAAGTGATTGTGATGCGCGGTGCGTCGAGCGGCTACAATAATAAAAAAAAAAAAAAAAAAAAAATCCCACATTTTCGGCCTTATTGGCAGCTCCTCGCGTGACCATCCTCAAGGTCACTCCATTAAAAAGAGCACGCGATGCCCATGAAGATCGTCGCAGTAAAGTTACTTTCTTCTCGAATAGATCCGCAAGAATAGTGCAATGCAAGCAGTGGATCCTCGGGCTCGGGCTACGTGCGTACCCCCACGTCATTGAGGTACTCGTGTTTACGTACAAGGCAGGCAAACAGAGCTCGCGGATTCTCGATGACGATGCTGTGGTACTACGGGGAGTGAGGGAGGGAAGGACGGGATGGGACCCGTAATTGACGAATAAAGGTCTGCGGTTGTTATTTTCTTTTCTGTTTTTCTTTTTTTTTTTTTTTTTATTTTCCATATCAAGACAATTCCATAATTAAATCCGACAGCGAAGAATTTGTACTTTTAATTGCGGCCTTCCATTCCGGACAGACATTCTTCCTGTCTGATTTAAGCAATTAAACTACAGAGCTACGCATTACCGGCTCCTCTATTGTATTACGGGCGAGGGCTTAAAAACGGGGCATCAATTTGCCATAGCGGCCAAGCGAAATATCTAAACACGTACGCGCCGCCCGTACCGCCGATCCACCCATCCAATTCATTCCTATGAATAATTTATACATCGTTCCTCTTCGTCAGACAGGCCGAAACTCTTCGGCCATAAAACGAGATCTTTCGCATCCTCCGGCTCATCCCTAATGCACGAAAATTAAACATTCACGTGTTTAAATAATAATAATAATAATATGAAGAAGAAGAAGAAGAAGAAGAAGCCGCTCGAGGAATCCTTAATCCGAGTCAGGGCGCTCCTTGCTATTTAAAAGTTCTTATTTAAAAGGAAAAGGAAACGGGAAAGGAAAAAGGAAAAAAAGAAAAAGAAATGCCAATCTTTTGGTTACAGATACTTACAATGCTCACCGGTCGACGACCAACGAAAGCCACACCGCTGTGTTTTGTTACATAAACGGCACGAGGCTCATGGCCCAATCGCGGCGTAACAATTACCAAACCCCGCATTTCGGGCTCGAGCACATCAAGGTCGAACTGTGCACCCACCTGGTCTACGGGGCAGCCGTTCTCGATACGGACACCTGGGGCATCAGAGCCATAGATCCGGACCTCGAGCACAGACAGAGCGGTAAGTGCATCGTCGATCAATTAAATGATAATGCTGATTGAGAAAACCGGTTATCACTTATCCCGAGGTGGCAAATGAATTTTCAGGCAATAAAATAACCTTCGAAGACTTGACGGAACTGAAGAATCGAAAGAGGGATCTGCAGGTGATCGTGTCCGTAAGCGGCAATGCTATTCACTTCTCCAACATGGCGAGATCCCATCGCGGCGACTTTGTTCAGCACGCGAGGAATTTCTTAAAGTAAGTACGGCCTGTACCCCTCGTACTCCTCGTACTCCTCCCCGTACTTCTCCTCCTCCGCATGGTGAAACAGCTAAAATAATAATTATTTTCAACAGCAAATACAAGTTCGATGGGTTGAATATCGATTGGCGATACCCGACTCGAAGTTCCGGTGATCCGGAGGACAAGCAAAACTACAGTTTATTGATAAAGGTAATGCGTTGACTCATTATCAATGGCTTTAGTGCGCTTGGCAATATAGGATCAGTGATTAATGACGTTTCAGGAGCTGAAAAATTCATTCAGAAACGATGCCAAGCTACTGACCGTCACTATATCCCCGATGAAGCAAACCGTCATCAGAGGCTACGAGGACGTGGATAGCGACGTCATCGACTCCGTCGACTACTGGTTCATCATGGCGCTGGAGTACTACGGGCACTGGTCCTTCCAGATCGGAGCGAACGCGCCAATCCGAAGCCGCGAGCTTCACAATGTGGTAAGTGAGCGTTACGGGATGAGCGAAGGGGACCGATGGACCGAGTGACCGAGTCACCATAGGGGATTCGCTTCGATTCCAGCACAAGACCATCGACGACTACAAGCAGATATTCCAACGTCACTCGTACAAGCTCATCCTCGTGATCCCGTTCTACGGGAAGAAGTACCAGCTCGCCCAGCCCCTGCAGAATATCTACGAAAGCCCGATAAGCAAGGACCTGGTTAACAGCCACGCACCCGCCGAGAACGTCATACTCACCTATCGCGAGGTAATCGCTCGCGTTTCCCCGTTAAACGTCTTTGTTCCCCGATTATCTATAACTCAGCGCCAATAACAAGTCGATCGTTGTTTCTCGTTAAAAGATCTGCCAGAAGATGAGCGACGAGCATTGGAGACGCGGATGGGACTCGGAAACTCAGACTCCCTATATCGTCAAGGACATCGGGGCTATCGTGTACGACGATGCCCAGTCCGTACAAGCAAAGGTTATATTCAAATCCATGGATCAATGGAGATTTTAAGCGATCGGATGGAATTCTGCTCGTTAATGCCGATTGATTTTTTTTTTTTGTTTCTCTTTTCCAGACAAGCCTGGCCTTGAGCTCCGGCCTCGGTGGCGTCATGGCCTTCAGCATCGACATGGACGACTTCATCGGGGACTGTTACGTCGAGGGCCGCCGTTACTCTACCGACAACTACAACTACAACTACAACACGAGAGAGCGAAGCGCCCGGAAGTATCCGCTCCTGCAGTCGATGTACGACACCGTCGAGCGGGGCACGAACTCTGCGGGCTACCACTCTAATCCCCTCGCGCACGTACTCATCGTCCTCGGGGCGTATATCCTCCGGGGCTAGGCTACGTACAATCGCCGCCGTACCCTCGTTCCGTAGGATTCCCATTCGGACTTCCGGCCAACAATAACTAATAACGCGAACCCGCTGCGCGACGATCTCGGATCCGTTCGGCGCGGCCGTTTTCTATTTGTCGATCATTGGCCCCGTATTTATACCTTCTGTAAATCCCTCGCACAGAGACGTCCTGGCGCCAATTAGCCATTGGCACCCTTAAATAAATAAACAAAAAAAAACAAAAAACAAAAAAAAACCTCGTCGACCGGCTGCTCTCCGTATAATTTACTTGTCTCGTTACAAACATTGTATTTAGCGCGATAAAGTCAAGGGGCCGTGATTCGCTTGGCGGGAAACGTTCTCGGAAAATGGCTTCCCCCCCCCCCCCGAGAGTACAGTACACAACCAAAGTATGAATATTGCATACGAGTCCACTAGGGTCTGGCAGGCTTCGTTCGTCGAGCGATTCGCTACGTCGGAGCTTCTACGATAACCGTGTCATACCCACCTAACGACCTTATGTACTATTACCGCTGTTATTATTAGCACATTGCCCCTATGACTCATTAGCACTTACTTCATTTGTAAAAAAAAAAAAAAAACAAAAACAATACGAGTCATTTGCACGAGCACATTTCTTTTACGGGAGGTTATAATCGTACACCGCGTTAAACGAACTTGCTTCCAATAACCAGCCCTGCTCGTCATTTTTACAATGACAACGAGCCGCATAATTATTGTTTCGCGGGCTCGAAATTAGCATTCCAAGTCGGTCGTTCGCTTAGGACGATTTCGATTCACGTTAATTCCATTGCGCTCGCCTTACGTAACGCGCATAAAGAGCGCTTGGCGTGCAAACAAATACTCCTTAGCGGCTTGCGGGCACAAGTACGTACGTCGGTACGCGTGTGGTTCGCTGGTTTGCACGCCTACGGGATCTACGTGTGTGAACGCACTTACGTCGCATCGCTTCATCGTATAATGTTGGACAACCAAACAATCTGCTGGCACGATGTTATAATGAGGGTTGTTGGTGAATATATAAAATACAATGTCAGGGGCTACTTAGCCACTACTTGGCGATTCATTACGACGATAACGTGCCTGAGATCTTTGATGGAGGCCAGTCGACTGTACGATATCGCTTCTGCATTCGAAATAAATTAAGTATGGACGTTACAACAATTGGCATCCTCATGCGAAATCTACGCACGCACGCGCGCACGCGCGCACATACATCAAAATATTTATTATTTATTTTTCCATAAAAATTCTTTTCATACAACGTAAATACGCTTTCGATTCTATTATATACATATTTATGTGTGTATACGTGTTACACTGTCGTAACTTGCAACGGCATTTCAAATTAAGTAATCGTGTTTAATTTGCCTTTTAAAGCGATAGAGATCTTTGTACGGGAGCAACGTATGTATACATGTATTATACATAAAATTCAAAAGAAATAAACTTTATGAACCAAATTTCGCATTTTAATATTTGTTCGCAAATACAAGCGAAGCCGCCGGTCCCGCATCTATCCTTAAAAACAACGAAGTCGTAGAATCACGACGGTTGTTACGACAGACAATCGTTTGTCGACAAACTATTAGCGCTGTAATGTGCCAGTTTATGGATAAATAATTCCTTTCAAGTATTGGCGTGTTCAGCCACCAGTACTATACATTGGAAAAGCAGATTTAAACTTACTTTACGGTAGAAATCTATGGAAATCAATGCAATGTAGTTGTAACGTCGAAGAGATACGACAAGTTATTGGGAAGGGAAAATAAAAATACTTTTATTAATTAATTACTCAATTAATTAAAGTAATTTGATGTTAAAGTGCTGTAAACATTTAAATTGCGATAACGTTTAAATAGCGCGTAACTCCGCGTAATCACCTATAATTACAAAGGAATAACGTGAAAAGGATCGACGCCTCCGACAAAGGAGGACCAATAAATAACAGGGGATCGGGGCGGGATTAGTTCGGATTCTTGGACGGCTAAGTTGGAAAATTAGTGTTGTTATCTGTGCGGTTTAACACAGAATTTTACTTATTATATCAAGTTTAAAAGCTTAATTATTATGAAGATTTTACTTCTAAATTTGTAATTTCAAGTTACACGCTATTATGGCTTAATAATTTCTTACAAATATGGACAATTTTATATCAAATTGTCAAGTCGACATTGACCTTATCATTTTTATTTAATTATTATATATAATTTGTATATGATAATCAGTAAGAGTTGGTCTAATAACAAAATATATATATAAAGTATATAATTGCAGAAATTTGTCTAATGAAAACATAGGCGATTTTTCAATCGGTTTAGCAGCGGTTCAAGTTAATGAAATAAAAATCCGAACAAATAATCAAAATGTAATTTGTTTAAAAACATTTATATCCAGAAGAAAGAAAAAGGAATAAGCAATGAAATTAAAATTTATATTAATAAAGCAATTGTTCCACCTAATTAATTAGGAATAGATCGGAAAATAGCGTAAGCAAATAAAAAATATCATTCTCGTTCAATGTGAGGCGGTGTAATCATTCAATTTGCTTTAATAAAATCTTCTGCATCTAAATAAGGTACGTAGACCTAATAAACATATCAAAATTAATATACTGATTATAATAATAAATCCAATAGAATCTTTTAATGGGAAATAAGGATGCTTTTTAATATTGATAAAAATTTGTGCCGGCAATAGCGCTTAAACAGTATAAAAGTACAAGTTAATATTAAATTCTTTACAATAATTATTATAAATCATTATATTTTAAATTTAAAATGTATGGTAAAATAAAAGTTCATAATAAAAATATAAATCCATTTAATTTTACCTCCGGACACCGTAATTTTAAAGAACACGATTATACACTACTTATTACTCGTATTTCTTATGGGTTACCATGCGGTAAAATTATTGACCATTCAATTAAAATAGAAAAAAAGTAAGAAAAAGAAAAATATCCGGTAATTGACCGAGCATTACAGCAGGACTCGATAACAGAATGTCGATTAGATATCAAAATAAAACGCGCCATTACCTTTTAAATAATGAATCCAGCCGTGGTGGGGACTGCATAACTTGATTTTGTGATATTGACGTAAATTATTAGGTCGCGATTGCGTGCACCGGCGATGCAATGAAATAAGACATCAATGCCCGACGCCAGAGTAAGATATGCTTGTAAAAAAATCTTTATAGTCGGTTAATTTGCATATTTCTTTCTGCATCAGTCGTTAACCCTCACTCCCTCCCTCTCTCTCTCTCTCTCTCTCTCTCTCTCTAGCTAACTTCCTACTTCCTATTTACAGAATTTACAAAATATTCATCAAAATGTTTATTAAGTAGTTAGAAGAGAAAAAAACCATAAAATTAAAATTGCTGTAATCGTTGCATCAAGGCATTACCTAATCATAATATAATTTATTAACTAGCGTTGCGAAGCACTTATTTTATCTTTAATAAATAAAACAAACGTTAAGATATCGTTTTATTATGAATATATATATTCCTTTTTTTATTTTCGGTATTTACCTACAAGCATAAGTAAAAATTATCATAATTTCTCAGACTCTTCGGCATATTAATATTGTAATGATTTCTTTATTCCCACGAGTTTATTTTACAAAGTATTATTGTTTGGACGATTAATAACACCTATCAATGAAAGAATAAGCGCAAAATTATTTACTGCGATAGGATTGTAAGGATATAATTAATTTGTGACAGGTATAAAAAATATAAAATATACGTGTAAACAAAAATATAAAACGTCAAAAAAAAAAAAAATAAATACAATTTACGTATTTTTGACATTCTATTACAAAATATTAATAAACGACCGGTAGCGGAAAATAACGTAAGGACGAACATAAGCAGCTAGTTGTAAAAGAGTTGTATAGAGGAATTAATTAATGACAAATACGAGAGGTGGGGCCGGTTAACTATTTGCCAGTCTGGTACCTGCCATACCATGCGGTAATCATAATTATCATGACCCATGGGACACCCGGGGGAAAGGATCTTACCCGAGCACTCTATCGAAGTGATATCGGCGGTGATATCGGCAGGTCTTTGCTGCCATTATCTGAAATGATTTTGATTATCTATTATAATAATAGACTTGGCATTGCTTTCCACCTATCATTAACGGATAATCCAAATTTTAATTGTTATAAAATGTCCAAATGTCTTGGACATAGTACTCGTGAGTCAGACTCTATCAAATGTACTTACATTATACTCTTCTTATCTAAATATTCCGTTTTCAAATCTAAATAATTGAAGTTGTTTATAAAGAAAATTTATCTATACAATAGAAGAAAAAAATTAATTATTGTTTATTGCTTCGCGTTCGTAAACTAACCGACATCGATAATATTATTCGGGTTTCGTTAACGTCCTTTTGTTCGCCCTAGGACTTCTAGCGGCCAAATATATAGGAAAAATACATAGGAAGCACGGCCTTATTATATAGGTTTTTGTTTAAATTTATGCAAATGTTTCTATTGAATCTATTGAATGTCCGTAAGATAAGGGAAAAGGTTTTTTTATACCCAGTGTTCGGCTTATTAATATTGAAAATTATATATTTTCCTTTATCTTTAATAGATCCCGAGATCATTATATAAAGATAATTTTATTTATTTATTTATAATGATTCGTGATAAAAATTGTCTAATTATGAGGCAAGCGCTGAAATATAATTATTATCTTTAACTTTATAATAAAAGCTTGATCCATTATAAATTACCAAAATATTTGCGTATTCCGAAGTCAAAGGCACAATGAATAAAATGCAGGCATGTTCGTTAAGTACACTGGATTGAAAAATAACGCGAGCCAATCTGCTTTTACGTGTAGAACGCATGCGCCGAGGAGAAACAGGAGTCTCTGTCGGTCGTACGAATGTATTGTAAATTAAGAACTACGGAATAGGAAGCTAAGAATGACATTCGAAATCTAAGGGAAAACATGTCGTTCTTTAATAAAGCCGATTATTACAATTCTTTACCATTTTGGCAAAATGGACCGGCAGCAGGATCTATTTACAAATTCCCTGGATCCTCGACGACTAATTTTAGTTCGTATGGTAAACAAAGAACACAGTGAGTTATAATTTTATATGAAATATTATTACAGTGCTTTGGTTAACGTTAAAAGCTTAAAGCGTATAATTAATTTATAACTTAAATACGTATTATTAGTGAAATAATTAATTTTATAAGGACTTGGGTTTTTGCCTGCATGAACTTTACGAATTTTCATAACCTTGATTTAATATTTGTACGGACTTTTGAAGCAATACTTAACTTAACCTTAAAGTAAGCGTACGAAAGTGTACGACTTCTTTTTTTATAATTTGCCTATGTTTACTTACACAGATCACCAATGGTCACGGGTACTTCCGTAGTCGGAATGCAATTCAAGGATGGTATTGTTATAGCTGCCGATGTCTTGGCTTCTTATGGCTCACTTGCACGATTCCGAAATTGCGAACGTGTTATAAAAGTTAACGATAATATCATTCTTGGAGCTGGTGGTGATTATGCCGATTACCAGTACCTTAGAAGTCTCATTGAACAAAAGATGTACGTTTTGACATATATTTTGCGTTTGTATCAATTTGAAGAAATTTTGTGATACATTCCAATTTACAATATATAAGTATATTAATAAATATATTCATTGTAATTACAGACTGGACGAACAGTGTCTTGACGATGGTTTTAAATTAAAGCCAAAGTCCTTGCATTGCTGGTTGACAAGAGTCATGTATAATAAGAGATCAAATTTTGATCCTTTATGGAATAACTTTATCATTGGTGGGATTCAAGACGATGAATTGTAATTATGAAACATTAAACGTTATTTTTAAGTTTATTATTATATGCATCGTGATCTCTATTGTTGCTTTTTTACATTTAGATATTTAGGTACTGTTGATAAATTAGGAACAGCATTTAGCGATCCAATTATTTCAACTGGATATGGTGCATATTTGGCAACACCTATCTTAGCCAAGGCTTACGAAGAGAATAATCAAATGACTGAAAAAGAAGCGACAGACCTTATATATAAAGTTATGCAAGTTCTTTTCTACAGAGATGCAAGGTCTTTTCCGAAGGTATACAATTAATCAATAATAATATTTTGTTAATGCCTTTTATTTCCATATTCTTATAAAATAATATAACAATATTGTTCTTGCAGTATCACCTTGGAATAATTACAAAAGAAAAGGGAATTGAAATTAGGGGTCCAATTACCGTTATTACCGAATAAATGTATTGGAAATAAGTTAAAATCAACGCATTCAAGTTTATTTAAAATAAGCAGATTTTAAGTTGTTTTCATAAATATTTGTGATTAATAAACATTTTTTATAATTTAAAATTACTTTAAATTTGTTAGTTTAGTCTAATCTCGTTAAAATATCACAACCGTCTTCAGTTATTAATATTGTGTGCTCAATTTGTGCAGTTCTAGCATGATCTAGCGTAACTGCTGTCCAATCATCCTCTAATATTGCTATTTCATCAATTCCCTGAGTTAAAACAGGTTCAATGGTGAATGTCATGCCTGGCTTCATTACTCCTTCAAAGTCGTTAGCTATAGAAATCAATTTAAACAATGTTACTGTCGATACAAAATTTTTACAAAAATATCTTCATAAGTAAAAAAAAAAAAAAAATATTTACAACAATGATAAATCTCTGGTGGGCCATGAAAATATGAGCCAATACCATGTCCACCAAAGGCAGACACAATATTGTATCCAAGGCTATTTGCTGTCTCCTCAATAATATTACCTAAGGTGAATCAAGTTACAAAGTTATATTTATTGCACTACAATACGATTCTGCATCAATATTTATATCCAAGTTACCTATATTACAAAATCGTTCGTTTGGCTTGCAAATTTCAATTGCCTTATATAAACAAATCTCAGTTGCTTTAATTAAATCTTTTCCCTTCTCATCAACATTGCCCACTTCGAACATTTCTGAGCAATCTCCATGATATCCATTTAAAAAGATCTAAGAGTTGACAATTGCATTAAAATATTTTTAAATAAAATTCTTTTAATTTAAAAAGCCATAGCACATGTTAGTGAAATTGTTACATTTTCAAACAAATCTTAATACAGCTATGTTAAAAGTTTAGTAAATTTAAAAAAAATATGAAATAAGGTCTTTTTATTACTGTCACGTCAATATTTAAAATATCTCCATCTGTTAAAGGTCGATCATCGGGTATACCATGACAAATGACGTTATTGATACTTGTACAGATCGATTTTGGAAAATTTTTGTAATTCAATGGACTTGGGTACACTCCATTACTTATTATCATTTCGTGAATTTTCTGATCCAAAAAATCCGTAGTAACGCCTGGCTATCGAATGAACGAATTTTCATGCATAAAATAACTTAAAATGAATATTAATAAAAAATAGTAGTTACTTACTATAACATCTGGCTTGATTTCCTTTAAGATTCGTTTTGCAAACATGCAACTCTGTATCATACATTCTATCTGATTCCTATCTTTAATTTCTGCGACGGATGGTGACGGAAGTGGTTTACCTGTTTCTGCATAAGCAGGCTTTGGAATGTACGATGGAACTGTTCTTTTCGCAGATACATTTCTTGGTATAACAATGTCATACTCTCCAAAAACTGATGGCGACTTTGGCTTATTAACAATGCTCTTAAAAAACGCAAATAAATTATTAATCACACGTAATACGTTTGTTAATAATAATAATAATAACAATAATATGTATTATATATATATATAATAATAATAATAATAATAATCCTTGTACCTCAAATTTATTGTAAACATTTTTAAATAAATTAGTGATAATTTTTTTTGAAGCTGGCATGATTAAACTAAGTATTGACAATTACATAATTATCTATAATTACATTTATAAATGTTGAGTCGTACTTAACGCCATTGCACCTTTCCAAATAAGAACATGGGTGTCAAGTTATGCAGGGAAAAAAAAAAATACGTATATTGCCATGGCATTAACTTAAGCCATGAAAGAAGTAAAATAAAGAAGTCAAAAGTGATTGGAAACTTAACAGAGCGACATGTCATAATAATTATATAATAGGGTGGAGGAGTAGCCTTTTTCCGAAATTTGTCAAATCTGTTATTGAAAATTTCGGGATAACGATAACGATAACGAATCGCATAGTCTTCAATGATAAAAATGTAAAAACGAGCGATCTTGAAATAATTTAAAGAGACGTAAGTCTTCTTGGTGAAATGCAAACCTTGTTCCGCGCACGCGCACTACCATTACTCTAGGGACTCGGTACTTAGTGCTTTTCTTTCCTTTTCCGTTCTTCGACTTTTCAAGGTTCGTTCGTAATTTTTTATTTACCAATTAATCCGTTCTTTTCATTGTAATCCGAATGCGAGTAAGAAAAATACTCCCGGATTAATAAACTTTTGAAACGGAGGGTATTGTTCGCACCGATATCGATCCTCAATCATTCGTAACGTTAAAATTTCTTTTACAGTTAAAAGATGGTGCAGCGACTAACCTACAGACGACGGCTGTCGTATAATACAAAAAGTAATAGGAGACGAGTGTAAGTATTTATTTTACGTTTCAGGAATAATTTCTTTCGTATTTCATTAATTGTGTGCCGAAAACTTTATACCGAATGTTCGATGTTTCCGCATTCGTAGACTTGCTCCTGATGTTTTGTATTGGACAGGTTATGTTTTGATTTCAATCTACAATGCATAAACCACATGTGCTATAAATAAATGTTCTATGTCCTGTTATTTTTTCGAAGTAATATCTCATCTTGTGTATAATACTTGAACGAAACAATCGTAACTCAATTCGTTCGATTTTATCTACTGCCTATTGATTCCTTTATAAACGAAATCGTCAATAATTAACTTACAATCACTAGCACGTATAATTTTATTTTCTATTCAATTTCTGTGTATAAAACGAACAGTCATATCATATCATATACATGATGTGAATAAAACTGTATTTTCCCTTTATGTTATTAAAAACTCGCTTTTTAATAGACAACATGTAAAATTAAATTATAACTCGCAGAGTTCGTACTCCTGGAGGTAAACTTGTTTATCAGTATCTCAAAAAACCCAAGAAGATTCCCAGATGTGGTCAGTGCAAGGACAAGCTCAGGGGTATTCAACCCGCTAGACCAATGGAACGTTCTCGCATGTGCCGCAGGAAAAAGACTGTCAAGCGAGTCTACGGAGGTGTCATGTGTCACAAATGTGTGAGAGAAAGGTACAGAAAAAGTACAATTGCTTCTTAAATTTCATTGAATATTCCTAAATTATATTGTTCCCTAAAATAACTTGTTTACTAAATGTCATTTACACAATTTTAACAAACACATCATATAGTATAAAATAGAAAAGAAGACGTACTTTTAATATCATAATAAATCTGTATTATTTTTAATTAAAAATTAGTAGTTTTTGATTTATTGAATATTTATTGAAGATCTTATTTCTTTTAGGATTGTCAGAGCATTTTTAATTGAAGAACAGAAGATTGTTATAAAGGTAGTGAAAGCTCAACAAGCGTCTGCTAAAACGAAAAAAGCGGAAAAATAATTTACAAACATCTTTTACGTGTAAAATTTAAATAAAAAAACTAAAAAATTTAGTATGCAGTTTAGTTTTTTTATTCAATTATCAGTATGAAATATTTCAAAATAAAATACTTTGATTAATAAAACTAAAAAATATTTACTTTGACGTTTATTGTCGTAAAACTTAACACTATACTTCATAATATTATCAAAAAATAAATATAATCATTTGAATGAAATATTTTTATGTACATTTTAGTTTTTATTTTACAATTAATATAATAATTTACAATTCTTAAATACTTCTTTTATTTAAAAGTAAATATTCCTATCAATTTTATAAACATAGTTTATTTTAATTGTATTTCTGTTTAAAAGCTAAAAGATTCATATTAATGCAGCTTCGTGATTATTTATTAACTTTAAATATATTTATTTGCACGTTAAACTGGATTATGATAAAAACATTGTACAAATACAAGAACAATCTCTTTGAAAATACTCAATGAAGATATGAATTTTTTCATTTTATTACATTTATAGCAGAAGAAATAAGAAATATGTAATAATGTATGAAAGTATAGCGTCTGTATTATCATAATAATGATAATAGATTATGGATTAGATTTATTATAAAAACAGGTTCTGAGGTATCTTTTATAAAAAATTAAAAATAATTTGTACATGTAATTTATCATGATAATAATGCTTACATCAAGAAACTGGAACTAGTTTGTGAAAGTAATTAACAATTTTATAATTATCTGGAGATATTTATTAGAAAATATCAATTAATGTCTATTGTAATGAAGCTGTAGGTCGATCTCGTTTTAAAGGATTATTAAATTAATCGTAAATCGATGTGTCGTCTTTAATAAATTCCCTTGAATATATATTGCATTGAAATTAATTACTCGCATAATTAGATGATATTTCGTTTAAAATAATCACAACTCTTGTACGACGAAACGTAATGCTTATCTCAAAATAAGTTAAGAGTATTATTTATTAAATATAATTTTCTATTTAAAAAATTATTAAGCCATTGGCAACGAATGGGTTACGATAAAATAATTATTTGTTTATTGTCATTACAAATTGTAAGCATTTAGCGTAAACGAAAAAGTATATGATAAATATTCTCGTATGCTTTTATAATTTCGAGAAAAGTACAAATAGATTTTTAAGAAATGTTTAATTTTATGCTGAAGTTAATTTCCATCCAGATTGTTTGCATTTGTACGATTTTTATATATAACGTCACGAAACCATAAAAACAAACATTCTCCTTGTTTTGTAAAAACATCAAATAATTACACTGTTCACGTGTTATTTAAGTAGATTTAATATTATAAATTAATGTTATTCTTGTTCAAGAATATGGCATGAAAATATTGAAAATCTATTCCACTTTGTCGAAAGGAAAATATTTTTTTAACTCGTTCTTTTGAAACGTGCAGTCCTACGAAGCTGTCGATAGTTAGCAATAATTAAAAGGAATATTGAATAATCTCTCTCAAATAATAACGTTGTGTTTCCTAGACTTTGTGCGTAAATGGTCATACTCGTGATTCATTGGATTTGGATGGAGGGAGGGGCTTTTTACATTTTTATACAGAGAAGCAACGTATTGATTAGGAAATCTAAAACAAAAAAAATACGTACGATTAGGTATTTATTAGCTATTTCAGATGAAATCTAGAAAATAAATATTAGATTTAAGATAGCAGTATATTAAAAGACAGTAATAATAATAATAATAATAATAAAAATCTCTAGTCACTCCTTTGCCAATGTAAACAACCTTCGAAATACTTGAAACAAAAAAAGTGATCTCGGCTCAATGAATTCATATACATTTTTACTCCGGCCAAAACCTACGCAAGGAAAGCTATTACGTATTACGTATTTGTGAGTATTTGAAAAAAACTAAATTTCCCAGCAGCTTTTGCAGATTCGTTAAAATGACTAATATTTTTCATACATACACGTATAATAAAAGATAAAAGTTTAGCTTATTCCTTATGAAATTCTTAGGGACTGTAGGAGTTATATCGATGTAAATTAAGAAAATCTGATACATATCTGCAGTCGAATGCTAAATTCAGAGCTTCATCATCCATCCCTATGTCAAATTCTTATCGGATAAAAGAGATTGCAATAGTTAATCTAGATGATATATTGATTTCATAAGCTTTACAAAAAATATATACGGATAGATATACGGTGCGAGGCTGAAATAAAAGCGAAATACAACGGTAACGAGTTTGTTCGGGGCAAAATTGCACGTAATAAAATTGCTACGGGAAGCACGCGGACGCGTAAGGGAATACGTCAGTATTGCCGTTCGCCGTTACGATACGAGATGTAAGATTTTTGAAAATCGAGTTCATGAAAAGGGAGTTAAACTTTCTTTAGCTACGCGTTATCAACAACGTATAACAAGAAAATACGTTGATCCAACAATCGTCGATACTGCATTGACGAATACCCGATTCGCCTCTGCGCGAAACCTGTAAAGGGAAATGTAAATGCCTTTGTCAGTGGTAGTGGGCGTTTAGTGCATTAATTCCCAGTGTCTATATTTGTGCGTGTCCCGAGTCGTTTGTCTTAAAACGTAGGTTAAAAGGCTCCTGGCTAAAGTTAAAACTCGAGCGGAAGTTCGAGTTGAGCCAGATTAAGATAAGATCGCTAGAAAGGAGGGACGGAGAGTCAAAATGATCTGTCGGTCGTTAGGCTGCAATGTAAACTAATGGCACATTGTCTTTTTATTTGACTTTACGATCGGGCTCGATTGATGGTACGGATAACGGGGCCGCGCGCACCATAACGTATTATTCTTCGTTCACATCGTTTACAAATCGCCAAGACAAATAAACTCGGCGATGTTAGTAGCCTCGCTTTGTGGAAATGGGGGGGAGGGGGGGCGGAGAGGAGGGTGAGGGAAGAGGAGAGAGCGGAGAAGAAGGATGTCTCGCATCCCGACGATAGACCGATCCGCTACTTAATCAATGGCTTTGTATAAATAAATTGTTCAGAATCGTTGTAGAATACGACCGTGGCCACGCCACCCACCCCCCCCGTCCCCTCGCTCTTTTAAATTCTCTCTAAACCCTTCTTGCTCAATATGATAAAAGCTATCGACACGCGCACCGTTAATAGCGCCCCACGCTAATCAAGTACAATAAATGTTGATAGAGAGAGAGAGAGAGAGAGAGAGTGAGGGGAGGGGGTAGTGGCCGAGGATGATTCTATATTTGAAAGAGTGGAAAAAGAATGTCTTTGGAAGTAGAGGAAACGGCGGCGTCCATAGCTCATCCATCCACGGCCCATCAAGATGCGCGGACCTTGCAATCTATTTGTAACTATTTGTAAATCCCCGCGCTCGGGGACTCGATCTATTTCTATCCGTTCGTCTCTGTTCCGGCTCCCCCGCCTCCCCCCGCCCACTTGCTTTCGGATGTGGACTCGGCCCGTCTGCGACAGGGACGCGCGAGTCCGACTAGCGGAGTCCGGCCTATTAATACGCAGCCTTAAACGCCAGCTGGCCGATATCTGTTATCAAGGACGAGCCCTGGAGAACGCGCAATTAAAAAGCCTAATTAATTAGCTTTGCGGGGGAGCTAATAAGCGGCATTTGTTTCAACGACGAATTTCCCGGGCAGGATATTTATTGTAATTGCGACGAAGCGCGACGCTCCATGCGTACGAATGCACGGCAAGCGCAATCCTCCTTATTATCGCCAGCCACGCGAGATCCAGTATTCGAAATTGCTCGGGCGGTGGACGGGGCGTGGGAGGGGGATCGAGGCGGGGACGGAGCGGAGGGGGGAAAAATAAAAACTCGGGTGGATTATTAAGACTTTGAGAGTCAGTCGACGGGACGTCGTCGTGCATTTGGAGCTGCGAGGAGATACGGACCACGGATAATAAATACCACGTACAGGCGTACCTCCGGGTGTCCTTCGTAAAAGGGCAGATCAGCGTGTGGCTCGAGGCTGGACTCGGCGATCGGACACGTTAGCCGGTGACACTGGTCTGCCGGCCAATTATCACCGACTCCCAGCGGATAATGCTCGTCTATTGGGATTCTCGCGCGTTCCTCTGGAGGAGGATCTGTTTAATGCGACGCTACGGCTTTTTCTCGCAGCCAAACGGATAAATCAATACGTCCCGCGGTGACTTCCTCGTTTCCCTCCGCCGCCCACCCTCGTCGCCAAGCTCCTTCCGCGCGGCTTATCGTACTTAAATCGCAGGCCGATTTACGTTCGTTTTCGTGAAAAATCCCGTCGGCGCGTCGCTTTTTCTCTGCCGCCCCCGACCCCCGCCCCCCCCCTCGCGGCCCTTCGTATTTCTGCATCCCGGTGCTTCTGCCGCCCCGAGCACCGAGCGCGAGCCTGATTCTTATTTGCCGTCGTCGTCGTCGTCGTCGTCGTCTGTCTGCCTATCGCGTGAGTCGCTCGCTTTAAGAATATACTCCTTATCGCTTGGCCACTGCCGAGCCAATACCTATACCTGCACTGACCCGAGATAATCTGCGCTCCATGTAAAATACGAGACTCGACACCTGTAAATATGATCGGTGTCTAGGAGGGGTGGATGGATTGGGGGGAGGCAGGGAGGGGATACACGTAGGTTCATATACGAATGCGAACGATTCGCTCGAGGTTATTGCTGAGCATAAAGTAACGTGTAGCCGTTGCTTGTAAATTCTGTCCAACGCAACGGCCGGATTGAGAGAGAGAGAGAGAGAGTGCGTGTGCGTGTGTGCATAAGAGAAGTGCCTCGATGAAAGCAAACGAGATATAAAGGCTACGTATTCGCTCGAGGAGACAAGCGTCACTTACACGCCGGCTAAAGCTTTGTATTCGTTCGTTTAAGGTGTAACGTGTCCGAATGGCGCAAATGACATTTACGCTTTTCCATTCTAGGAATGGGAGACGAGTGTCGATGCAGAGATTCGTCAGCCTCGTTAATTATACGGCCGTGGAGGGCCGAGGAGGGCCGAGGGGTGGCCGAGGGGTAGCCGGTGATCGCCGCTCACGGGCGCCTAAGGCCGAAAGAGAAAAGCCGATTTCCTTAAATTACTTTACAGAGCGGGGAGGGAGGGGACGGGCTGTGTATTTGTAATTCAATGGCTCGAATTTAAATACATCGAATAAATCAAGAAGCGAGACGACGCGCGGCTCGAGCTCCTCCAGTTCGGGGCCCCTTTCGCAATCTCGGCTTTATCTCGTAATTTGGAAGCGACGCTGGGATAAGCGAGCGTGAATTAATTCGTTGTAAATTAACGCTTGGCCGTGGAATAAGAGGTGGGCGGGCGGTGCGGGGCGGGGCGGGGTGGGAAGGGCCGCCGGGGGTGGGGTGGATATACATTAGCGGGCCCGTAGACCCTGCTTTGTCGGGGGGAGTCCCCGGCCACGGAGTCCTGTCACGAGCTGCCGGGGGAGGGGGGTAGCGGTAGGCGGATGGGACGGGGGGAGAGTGATGGGAGCGCGTGGGTGGAACACGCGCCGGTGCTCGTCACCGAGGGCGGATAAATGAGCCGGCCGGGCGAGGAATTACGTATCCGACGGATCGGCATTATCTCCCGCGGATCGGCAATTACTCGCCCACGTGACAATAATCGCGCGCGCGCTCACTCACTCACTCACTCACTGACTCGCCGGATGCGAGCTCGATCTTGACTGTTAAAAATCCTCTCTATTGCCCTGGCAATCGGTGGCCGTCGTCGGCTTTTCGGGGCTACGCCCCTCGGGATGAGGAGCCGGAGCTGGAGGAGGGCACCAGAATTTCTACGGAGAGCATATTGTGGCGTAGGAGAGCGGTTCGGCGTTTGGGTGGTTGGGTGGTTGGGTGGTTGGGTGAGGGGGTGGGGAGGTGGAAGGACAAGAGAAGAGGACCTTTGACGAGTGATTATCGTTGGTGGCTCGGTGCTCGGGTAAGGAATCGTTTTGTCAGGACGCCCCGCGGATCGATTTCCATCTCATTCGATCCGACGGCGGGTGGTCGTCGGATGAAAATGGAAGCCGTAGTGAGAGGGGAGTTGGGGGGCGGGGGGGGGGATACGGAGCGAGAGATGGAGCTTTGACCGAGTGCCTCGCTACAGGATTCATAGAGCCTGTCGACTTGCGTACCTCGGTCTCTCTCCTCCCACCCATCCGCCCCTCACGCCCCACGATCCCTTGCCCCTCCTCCCATCTAAATGCAGTTTGCATGGGCCATTGGGATGATTCGTCGGGGAAGCGAGTTCAATTACGTTCGGAAAAGTAGTTGACTATCTCGGGGATCCATCTCCCCCCCGTCACTACTCTACTCTGCAGAGTTATTATTCTCCCCTCCCTCCTTTTATTGCTTTCCCTTTACCATTTTTTTTTTTTTTTTTTTTTGTAATTTATTTACGAGCTCCCCTCCCCTCCCCTCCCCCAACGGCTGTAGTAGCCGATAGAGATACTCGCTAGCGCGAAACGGCGTTTTTCTTATCCTTCGTTTTGCCTTGGAATCGAATGGACTGTGTCGCCGTTAACGATTCCCGGCAAACGACTTTATTTTCTTTCCTCGGTTCGCGCGATTACGCTCAACATTAATAGATCTTCCTTAGAATAGAACGATATTTTGATTTATTGATGAAATTAGCCGAGCTGCGTACTGCCGGGACTTGTAAGTGCAAGCCGAGCATTGAGTAAGCCTTCGAAGATACCGAGTGTAACTGTCTCGCCCCCACCCGCCCCCCGCCCCCCGTCCCCGACCATCGTGCCTCGCGTCTACGCGGACGTGCACGACCGAACGTTTACCGAGTGTACCGATAAGCGATAAGCGATAAGCGATAAGCGACAAGCGATGCGCTCCCAGCAGCCCGCCCCCTCCCGCTCGCTGGCTTTTGACGTTTCTCGTGCGAGTGCCGTCGCTGCATTATCCGCACTCCTTAAGCATCGTCCCCACCCTCTTACGTATCATTGTCATTCCGACATTGTCTGGAATTACGCTGGAATCAAGAGTTCCGTAAAGTACGTGTGAATACGTAGTGGACTGACGGCGATTTCGGCAATCAGGTGTTACACGCACGTATTAATAACAAAGCCACAAGTGCTAGAAGAAAAAAAAGAGAGAGAGAGAGAGAGAGAGAAATGTCCTATGTACTGCTGCTCAAACGTAAATGTTGATGGCCGGCCGTAATGATACAGTCGGTGCACGGAGGGACAGATAAAAAAAGAAAAGAAAAAAGAGCACGCACCGTATTTTTATGATTTTTTTCGTTATTCCGTTTATGAATTTGTGGAACGGAGAGTAAAGTTAAGCGCGTCGAGCTTAAAGATATAAAACAGGAAGTAAAAAACTCGATAAGACGACCTCTCCGCATAAGATGTTGGTGCGCCTTTTTTTCTCCTTTTTCTTTTCTTTTTTCTTTTCTTTTTTTCTTTTTTTTTATGTTTTATCTTTATTCGCGTTTCTTTCCTTCCTTCCTTCCTCCCCTCCTCCTCCTCCTCCTCCTCCTCCCTTCCGCCCTCTCGACGTACCGGCTGACTGCCCGGTCTTTCTCTTTCATCGCCGTCTCTAACCATTTCGCCGTCAAGGAAAGTAATGTTACGGCTAAAAAGAAAACACATTTCGAGAGTAAAAAGTGTCGGATTGCCGGGAGCATAGCCGGCGGCCGTCTGGAACGTCTCCCCCTCCCTCCCTCTCTCCCGCCCCCTTTCACACACACGTACGCCAAAACTCTTTTTCTCGAGAGGGAATGCCGTGAAAGGACGCGGGAGCCTCGAATGTCCTTTGCGGGGGCTTTCTCGCGCTGTTTGAAGAAACGAAATCCTGGCCGCGTCGAGGAGGCCGAAGATCGAAAGAAAGCGATAATATTTGTTTAGGACGGCTGTAGGCTAATAACGTCCGCTTTATATCGTCGGCCCTAGAGCACCGACGCCGAGAGGCTCCGGGTGTTTGACAAAAAATTGTTTGCTCCCAGGCCCGGCCGACGGCACGTTATTCCTCCATTGCTTTGCATTTCGCGTATTTATCTTCAAGAAGAAGTGCCTCTCGCTTATTCGCTAATGCTTTCAAGCGATCGCTCGCCCGTGTAATTCAACGTGCACTTGCCTCGGGGCAGGAAACCTCCTCCTACTCCTGCCTACGCCAGGATTACTGGCTCTTCTGTACTCCCTGTCCGTGTATTACCGAAACTGCAACTCCTCTTACATCGCCCTTGTCCATTGTAAATAAAATCCTCGCTCTCTCTCTCTCTCTCTCTCTCTCTCTCTCTCTCTCTCGCTCGCTCTCTCTCTCTTTATGCGATTGTATTATATTTCCGTTGGAAGTATCGATTCCGTGACTTCCTCTCCCATATCCTATATCTCTTTGATTATTTCTTTTTTTATTTTTATTTATATTTTCCTTTTTTTTTATTTATTTTTTTTTTATTTTTTATTTTTGTTACGAGGCCGAACATGCGCCACGATCTACGTAACATATACATCCCGAGGGCATAAAAAGTCTTGTTCTTTCGAAGCGTAGCTCGAGCTCCTCCTCGTCGTGTTAGAAAAGTGTCAGAATTCGTTTCGACATACATTATCGAGTGGCTGCCGTTAAAAAGTCTCGGACAGGATGGCCGGCTCGTCTGTCTGTCTGTCTGTCTGTCTGTCTGTCTGTTCTGTCGGCCTCGGTAGGACTGATGCGGAGTCCAGAGCAGCGGAGCGCATTAACGAAAACTTTTTCGTCTGTCGGGTCACCGACAAAAGAGATTGCACGATTAGTTTAGCGAGGCTCGGATAAAGAATAAAGGAAGGACTCGCTGTACAGACTACGAATTTACGAGAAATATGAATCAAAGAGCGAGTGGGACGGCGGGCGGAGGGGCGAAAGGAAAATGCGAGGGCAAACGCGGCGAAAAGTCCTCTAGAGGAAGCGACCCGTGTATTCGCATAAGACGAGAGGATAGAGAGTCAGAGAGAGAGAGAGAGAGAGAGAGAGAGGGCGAGCGAATAGCGGGTCGGGGCGGGGAGGGGGAGGGAGCGACAAAGACGAGCGTCAGAAATTGTGCAAAACCATGAGAGGAATGTCGAGGAATGAAATACTAGTGCGGCACTTTTAAAAGTCTTACAAATGCCTTTCTTTTTAAATGCGCGAAATTATTTTCATGGAAATTGCATCTCGCATTCTACTTACATGGGTATTAAAGAAAATAGATAATGAAATAAATAAAGTAAGGATATTGCGCCCGGGGGATTAGTGGATTTTAGGGAACGAGGGAAACGAACGCAAATGTAACAAGTTCCTTAAAAATCTAACAGACTCTTATCCTATTTTATGGAATAATAAATAATAAATAGCAAATAATAAATAATAAATAATTTCCGAGAGCGTCGAAATTGCATTTTCAAAAGTAGGCCATGAAATATAATAGGGCACCCGTCCATATACCGTTTCAATTACAATAATTGCTACTTTGATTTTATCTCCGGTGTTAAGTAGCCTGCATATACTGTAGACGCATATGTACTGTACACGTTATGTATACACGGAGATAAATATTTAACGACGGATGCCTTATATTCTCTGAAAGGTGGTCCCCTTAATGTTATTTCGGCGCTTACACGCGTAAGTAAAGTCATCCCGATTTCACTTACGAAAGCGAGCGAGCGAAGCCGACGTCCAGAATAAAGGGGAATATCCCTTATACGCCATTAGAATATGTCTATACGTATATATATATATATGTATATGTATATTTGAGCTTTGTGTACAAACTGAAATATGAAATCAGGGATTATTTGAAGAGGCCTTGGGGTAAAGAACAAACGGGCTTAGGCCTCGGATTTAGTTTTGGTCAAGATAAGTAATTGCGAGCATTGTGTAAACGCTCCGGAGAAAGGCGTTTTTGGTGGGTAGGGGGGAGGAGGGGGGAGGTAGCGAGCGCCACGTGAGCGCGTGCAAGACTCCGTGGGAGCCCTCTAACGCTGAAGGAAAAGAGGGTAGTGCGTGGGCCCGGGTAGAAGATGGGGGGCGGGGGTGGAGAGAAAGGAAACCTCGGGTAGTTATGGTGGACTAAGCAGAAGAAAGGCGAAGACATAAAAAAAAAAAAAAAAAAGAAAGAAGGAAAGAAAGAAAGAAAAATGCAACGTAAGACCGAAAGCCGGATCGACGACGCAGCTTTCTTTGCAGGACCTTAAGACCGAGCCTCGGACGGAAAAGGGATGGACGAGAGAGGGGCTGAGGAGAGAGAGAGAGAGAGAGAGAGAGAGGGAGGGAGAAAGGAAATTCAATTTATCAGGCTACGACGGCGCTGCAGGCGTTTCCGAACCGACGGCAGCAGCAGCAGCAGCAGCAGCAGCAGCTTTGTAGTGCGAGTCTGCTGTGCTACTGAGCCGAGACGAATAAGAGCACCACGAGATAGGAGAGAAAGAAAGAAAGAAAGAAAGAAAGAAAGGAAAGAAAGGAAGGAAGAAAAAGTAAGGCCTGGCACGATGCCATGGTTCGCGCGCAGCTTCCCTCGGACTCGATTCCTCGCGCCTCTCCTCGACTCCTAGCTGCCGTTTCCTGCCTTTCTCCGCCCGCACCCCCCTCCCATCCCAATAACCCCTCCCGTCACGCCCCCGCAGCAACGAATTTTTCCAGCACATGCCGAGTCCGACTGACCGGGGCAATTTTTTTCACAATGCGCTTTTCATCGACCTGGCGGCGACGTTTACCGAGCGACAGGAGGACGGCGACTCCTTCGTCCGGGGCTACGTACTTACGGGACGATATAGATGGATAGCGGCGTCGTCGCATTTATTAACGGCTCGATCGCGTCCCTATCGACAGGAGATAGGCCATTTACGATAAGCCGCGGCCGGGGAAGCCTTTTCATCCCCGAATTAATTAACGAAAAATAGCCGGACTCGCGAGTGCTTTTCCCGGCGAGTCCGAGACGCCGTTTCCCCCGGGGTACGTCCCCGTCGTGTGGTGGACGTGGACGTGGTAGACGAGGTGGACGGGGAGGGTCGCCCGCGCATACCGCGTCGTTTATTTCGAGATCTAAGGGAGGCTGCCACCGCCACCGCCACCGCTGCTCTCTACTCTCTCTCTCTCTCTCTCTCTCTCTCTCCCTCTACTCGTCGTCGTTCGGATATTTCGGCCCCGTCGCCAGGGCGTTAATGACTGCCGTCTCGGGACGCGCATTAGTTCCGTTTGCATAATTCATCGTCTGGGAGAGTCGCCGGTGCTTAACGGGATTAACGCTCGAGCGAATCTGTCCGATAGTGGCGAGCCCCGTCCGTCGACCCTCCCCGTCCGCCCCCACCCCCATACTCCCACCCAGCCGACTCACCGAGACATTAACGGCAGGCTTCATTCTTATCGTGGCGTCGCCGGTCATTGTGAAAAGCCACATTATCAGCTCGTTGCACGTTCGTTAATCACGGGCTCCGGCGTTAACTCGGTGGCCTTTTTCTCGGCCTCGATTCGTTAAATATTACGGGTCAGACCGATCTATACTCTCCCACTATTTCTCTGCCAAATTCGTTAAAACGCTCTACGGCTGCTTATCATCTCTGCTTGTCCGTACGTGCTATTAACGTTCAACGACTCTGGCTAAAGCATCGCTCCATTTAACGGGCAAATACTCAACGGCCAAAATTTAGAGCCAACCAAGCCACCACCGCGTTCTCTCCATCCCCCTCCCCGCCCCTCCACTCCCCCTCTACATACGGATACACGTATTCGCTTAAAAGCTATTTTAATGTAAATTTCGAATACATCGAAACGACAGAGTCCTCGAAAAATAAAAAAAGCAAAGAGAGAGAGAGAGAGAGAGAGGGAGAACCTGTAGAGCGAGTCAGTGATTCGACATCCCCATTTGCGTTCGTCCCACGTCCCCCAACGAGACCCCAAATCCCCAACTCACCGCCTTCGAATCCTATGGAATTGCTCGCGTCACCCTCGCCTCGATTCAACATCCTGGTCGTCAAGAAGGGGGATCTTCTAGACGACCATTGCCCCCTACGACCCTTCGAAACCCATGTCATCCGATGTGGATTTTTCATTTACATGATTGCTTTTTTAATTCATTCACGAACGATTCCCTGGCTGATCAATCCTACCCCCCCCCCCCCGCCTCTCGCCTCTCGTTATCCGAGCCCCAGAGCATTTACAGGCAGAATACGAGGCGGCTGCCTACGCTCGTCACCGTCCCTACAAGTAAATCATGTATTTAAACAACATTTAAGCACACTGACTCCTTTTTCCGATAATAGGGAATTCTATTAGCGTTGGATTTTCCTCGCTCGGGAAATTCTCCGTTTCTCTTGCACGCGTGCACGCACTCCCACGTACGTGGAGATTTTCTTTTACCATTGGGGCAACAGGACGTGTAAGGCAAGTTGTAAGTCGACGCCGATCCCGTGATCTCGTTCTTTCGCCGCTTTTCATTCGGAAAAGTAGCCTCGGCCACGTGACACCCTCGGCCACCTTACCCCATTAACCCCTACGAACACATACACGCGGGACGTTTTATTTATTCCGAATGACGAGTCGTCGATGGAGAGGCTCGGGACGATGGGCGCGGGGCCGTGCAAGCGGATTTCGAAATTTCCGCAAGGCCGTTCGACGAGGTACGTAGCGCGGATACCAAATGAGCTTACTCGCACCAATAACACTCTCATGCGTTCGTGGAGGGATTTTACGTGTTTGACTTGGCTGATAAGCAAGAGCAGCACGCGCATTGAGATACATCGACCGGGACGCACGCTACTATCTCCCCCAGCGCTCCTACGTACAAAATTCAATTACATATCGCTCCGACCGCTTGTTTATTGCGCCTATATCCGCGATAAAAGAGATAAGAAGAAAAATGAGGGGGGGGGAGTATTTCCGTTTTTATACGAGCAGGAGCGTCATGCGATCTTAGCGAGTTCCTTACGAGCCCAGCGCCGTTTCTATTTGGCTTTTTTGAGGCGGCGGCGTCGTTTTCCAAACATCCCGAGTCCTAGTTTTGGCTCCTCCTCCGCGCCCCTGCCCGTTCGCTTATAAGGACATAAACGAACAAACCAAAACAAAAACTCCGGCTGACAATGGCCGCTTTTATAATTAGATAAAGTTCTCGCGTCCGAGCTCATTTACGAGCGGCAAATGCAAAGACAAATACGAATGTAAATGATTTTTCAACGGCGGACAATTGATTTCTAGATTCTAATTAAGATCGCTCGGGATGCGCGCTATTTCCCAGCCCTTAGTTCAACGTAATCCATCAATCTGGCGTCGATAATTTAAGTGGAGTGCGTGCGCTTCGCGATAACGGCTCGCCAAGCGTTTCTGCGCGTTCGAGTGCCAGTGCTAACGTAGCCAGACGTAATGAGCAAATGGGCTCGAGCGAGCAAATGTCAATATACGGGCAAATACGGGCCGAGGAAGGAGAAAAAATCTGGAAACGAGTCTATCTATATTTAACGACTCTGCTCCGAATTCGCTCTCCTCCTTGCGCGTTACCATTAATACTCGCGTCTTAATCTCGATCTAATAATTATCTCGGCCGACCGAATCGCTAAATACTGGCTCTTTGTTCTTTAAGAAAAATAAATAAATAAATGAATGAATAAATGAATGAATAGATAAATAAATAAATAAATAAATAAATCAGTCAATCAATCAATCAAGCTAGATTTACGTAACGGCACGTCTTGCAGTGGTATCGATTTTAAATATAAACACGCGTATACTAGCTGCGAGGCTGCTCGCGATCCGACATCGCGTCGTTTAACCAATACAGGCATTCGCGTACTCATAATGTATTTGTTGTGCTGTTTAAAAAAAATTTGTATACGGTCGGTGGTGGTGAAGGAGGAGGAGGAGGAGGAGGAGGAAATAAGGTGTGCCTTTCAAATACTAAAAAAAGTAGTAGTAGAAGAAGAAGAAGAAGAAGAAGAAGAAGAAGAAGAAGAAAAACAACCGTTTTGTTCCAAGTATTGCGTGCGAGAGGTACTATCATCGATCGCCAACCCCAATAACCTAAGTCGTTCGTTCTCATTTTTATAATAATGATCGCTAGCCCAACAGCGGTATCAGATTATGCAGCAGATTATTTTCTAGCTCGGCTAATCCAACATCATCGCGGCTGCGTACCTCGTCCTATTCCGCTTTCGTATTGATGTTTTTTTTTTTATTAAGTAGTACTCTTCTTCCTCCTCCTCCTCTTCCTCCTCCTCCTCGTCCTCGGCCCGCCTCTTACGAACGAATACCTAACGAATCGCCAGAAGGAAGAAACGGAGTACCTTTGTGCGTGGGTCAGCGAAGCTCGACGTAATAAGGCTTGAAAATGTAAAGGCGGCAATGAATTAGGAATTAGGGGATCCGTGAGCACGGAAGTGTGTGTAATCGTAACATCTGCGAAGCATTCGTTGCTTATGCGAGCAGCTTATCCGGCAGTTACTACGCGCTAAAAGAATAATAAATTGTAGTAATGGCGAGGCGAGATAGGCATGCACGTACAAGCCACGTTATTTAGAACCACGTGGATTTTGCATTGTGCGAGGACTACGACCCAACGGTGGCGACGAATTTAAAATAAACAACAACAACAACAACGACGACGACGACGACGACGATGACGACTTCTACCTCGAGGGATAAATTATTTCATTCCTTCCGGTGGCAGATAACGCGATATCGATCAAGGGCTCGCTATCCGAATACGAGGGTCGCCGCTACCGACCTCTAGTTCTGCAATACCGAATCATAAATAAGCAGCAACTTTTTTACGATCCCGTAAACGCTTGTCGTTTGTTATAACGTAACGCCGACTGCCATTAATATAACGAGAGAGCCGCCGCGGTTCAAGTAATTAAGCAATGTTTTGTTTTTAAATAGGTTTACGTGGCTCCTTTGGAATTTAAATTAGACGATTCAGTGAGTCGGCGCTCGATCGAACCAAGTGTCATATTATTCAGGGAAAATTTACTGTGATTCGTACTGAAATTGGTCTCTCTCTCTCTCTCTCTCTCTCTCTCTCTCTATGCGGATGTGCATTAACGCATTAAAATTATTCGCCGACTGTATTTTAGAATTATTAAAGCGTGGAGAGTCAAAAGTGCGATTGATAAGCATCGCCTTGAAACTGCAAGAAACTTAAAGTCCACGTACACGACAAGTAAATAAATAAATAAATAAATAAATAAATAAAGTATAGGCTCCAGATATCCAGCCACCCATCCCCCCTTCCCCCCACCCATGCACGTAAAGATCGGGAAAATCAATTATCACCGGAGCGGGGACGCGTTTGAGGGATGCGCCGATGACTCAAGCGAGTCATTTCCTCGGTGAAAAATTATTGGATAACGCGGTGCGACGTCGAAGCCCATGTGCGGCGATGTCCCAGGGATATTCCAGACGCGCGTCACCGTCAATGACGAGGCGGCGGCGGCGGGGGGGGGGGCGTCCACTTCCTGCGTGCCTCTTAAATCAGGGCTTCGTTTTTCCGGACACGTGCGTACTGTTGCCGGGGCCGGGGGTCGGGCCGCTTTCCGTGGGCGTTTTCCGGAAAAGGTCCGGGAACCGGAATTCATCCTCCGCGCGGAAGCTCAATCGATACATCAGATCACGCGACGTTTCCAAGCCCAATGCTAACGAGATAAAAAGCCACTCACTTACTTATTCGCTCGAGGATACGATATCGTCACTTGTGCGCCGGCTAAGCTTGGCGTTCGTATTTTTTTTTTTTTTTTATTGTGTTATTACTAAAGTACGAGAAACAGAATCGAAGTTTAATTCGTGGTGGGGCGAAGGGGGGGAGGGGGGACGGCGGTACGAATTTACCGAAACGAGCGAGACGCATTCGACGTTCATTATTCGCACGCGATCCCTTACGCCCACGAACGCCAAGTCGCCCGTATAATAACAACGCGTCACAACGAGCCAATTATTAGACGCTGGAGCTCCTGCTCCTACTTACAAAAATATCCACAGCCGCCCCTCCCTCCCCCTCCGCCGCTCACCGCCCACCGCCGCATTAAAGTCGTACTTGTCATTCGACTTTGACAGTTGAGTGGGCGAGGGAGGGACGAGTGAATCGCCCGAGTCCGTGAACACTCACTCGGTGAAAATTTAGAATTATTTATCCGGCGTGGAGGATGAATCGATTTTTTTCTCAACTAGGGTGCCGTCCCTCGACCCCGTGGTACTATTACCTCGCAATCGGAACGGGCAACGGCACTTCAGCCGTCGAGGAGTAAGACCGTTCCACCCCCCTCCCCCCGACCCCCAGCCCGTCTTTCCTGTCCCCGCTATCCCCGATAATGCTACCTCATTAATCTCCGTCGGCGCAACAGCCCCTCCCTCCCCTTCCGTCGCAATCGTACTTTGGCTCCGATACAATACTCCGCAATACTCGATCGGTATTCACCCGAGTCCGCTGCCCATCCGCGTTAAACGCGCTTGTTAATTTCTCTTTTCCTTCTACATTTCTATTACAAAGTCTTCTACGTGAACAGGGATCGGGGGCGGGGGGCTCGGATTGTGGCTGTGGCTGGGTCTGGGGGAGGGGGAGGGGAGAGACAGGCAACGCGATTTTCCCCTAAAATTACTAATAATGTTTTTTTTTACGGCTCTCTACGTTAAACTAGTACTTTCTTGGCATTGTCGATAAGAAATAGAAAGGAGATCGGGTTTTTGTATTGGCGCCTATTCCCGATGGAAAGTGGAGCGAATCAACGAGTCCGCCAAGTGCTTTCTCGGGAAAAGAAAATGGACTAGGGAGGAAGAAAGCTCAAACAAGGCGTCTGCCGCGCAAGTGGGGCTCTAGGGGCTGGGGCGGAGGTGGGGGCTGGGGCGGGGGTAGCGCGAAAAAGTAGTAGTTGCGCGCGGATAAGGATGGAAGAGCGCGTGCGGCTCGTTTGGAACGGAAGACCTCCGTCTCCGGCTGAGCTCCTCATCCGGACCCGTTGCCACTCGCACAAGCGAGTGACAATTGACGCACGTCTGTTACGCGTCTCCTTATCCCCCTTACCCATACGGACGACGGCTCGTTAGCTCTCGGTCGACCGGACTACCACCTACCCCAGTAGCCAGCCGTCATTCGGCCAAAGCGAAGGATACCCCTCCCTCCCGCGCCACCGCAGCCGCCGCCGCCGCCGCCGCCGTCGTACATCGATAGCTGCCTGCGTATCTGCTACCTAGCTTCTTACTACCTTCCTTGGCTCGTCTACCTTCACCAGACGCGGCAGACGGCATTCTTTCTTACTAAGAGCCCCTTCCGCCCCAACCCCGAGCCCGAGCCCGAGCTCAAGCCCGAGCCCGAGCCCTCCTTAAAGAGAGAGGAGAAGCGATAAACGACGACAGTCCCGATCATTCCTCTAAGAACTCTCTCTCTCTCTCTCTGTCTCTGTCTCTGTCTCTGTCTCTGGATCCCTTGCCACGTGTATTTACAGTGGCGCGATGTCCTTTGGTAATTAGCCGGAAAGAGACACCTGCGGACCCCACGCAGACTTGTCCCCGAAGGTTCGTAGCATCATCTGGTCGAGTTAGCTCCTTTCACCCCCTCCCCTGCCAAACCCCCTTACACCCTTCCACCGCACCGCCGCCACTCACTCCGACCGATGACGAGGACGGCGACTACTCTTTTCTACGCGTCTCCGAGAAATTCCTGTTATTTTTCGAGCGCCGATCCTGATGCCGAGGAGCAGCTGCCGTACCCGAACACACGCTCACCTCCGTGTAATCGTTTCGTCCTTTCCTACTCTCCTCTGAAATAAAGTCCTCCTAAGACGTATGGACGTAACAACTGCTTGAGCGGTGTGTAGAGGGGCGGAACGCGCTTCTAAGCGAAACTATAATAATAACCACGAGGGCGGACGGATCGACATTCTTCTTTTACGAGGCCCGACGAAAACGCGCAAGCACCATCGCACTTCTCTACTTCTCTACTCTATTATGCTCTATTATCAATGGATAGGCCGTAACTCATTTACGAGTGGCCTTTTAATTTTGAGAATTGTTAATTTTAAGGCTTCTTGAGCGCCGGAGAGGATTTATCCCAGCTCTCGAGTGTCCCTTGCGTCCTAGGCTACGGGCTATATGCATTTAACACCAATGAGCCCGTCCGCGCAAAAAGACTTTTTCTATATTTAGATTGTCCCTGCGCCCTCCTCATCCCCCTCCCACGTCTTTTTCTCCCCTATTCCAGCCACCTCGCTCTCTTACTACGGCCATCCAACGTCATTGCCATTATTGCCATTATTGCCGTTATTGCCGTTATTGCCGTTATTGCCGTTATTAGCATTGTTGCTCTTGTTGTTTTTGTCAACCGTATGATTATCGTGATTGGGACGGCGGTGCTGGCGCGGAGGCCCCGAGTCCCGAGTCCCGAGTCCCGAGTCCCGAGCCAATTGGAAATGATTGCTGAAGTAAAGAACGATTCCAATCCGGGAATTGAGCGTCGACCGCAGACCGAGGGAGGACAAGAAGCAGAAGATGAGCGAGAGGAGGAAGAAGAAGAGAAAGAGCAAGAGGAAGAGGAAGAAGCAGCCGCGAGAAAAGAAGTGCGTAGGTGAAGGGAGGGGGCGAGGAGGGGAGCGCTACGATCGACGGGGAAAGATAGCGACTGGAGCTTCCTTACCCTGCGTATTTACTCTGGGCTGGTCGAGCGAGTCTCGCCGTAAAATTCGCGGGCTCTTGGCTCTGCGAGCGGCATCCCGCGAAGCCGAAACCGTAGGGCCACGCGGGCGGTGGGCGGTGGGGGGGGGGGTATCCTGGTCGTACGATGTCGAAACGGTCAGGTCCGGTGGGAAACGCGTGGGTCTAATAGCAGCTTGGGTCTAATACGGCTATCGACTAGCCTACCGAGATTGAAAGACCGGGAGCTTGGGACTGAGGCTGTGAGGGGGCAGGGGGAGTTCGATGGAAATTACGCGGCATCGCGTATGCGTGTATTCGAATGAAATCAAGAGTACTCCCGTACACTTTTCCCCCTCTACCTTCTATTAAGGGATCTCGATGATTGTACCTTTTTACGTCGAGGGAATCGTCCATTGAATCCACGCACGCACGCAGAGAGACTATCATTCTACTTTGGATGCTTGTATCTCAAGAGCAAAATTAATCATTACGAGCCCCGTTCGCATCGACTGGGTCCAGCTCGAGATCATTAGCTCTATTGAGCTTCGGCTGAACGTAGTACGCGCGCACGACTGCGAGGGAAGCCCTTCCTCGCTACCTTATCTTATCCTTTTCATCTGTTATTTTCATCCTTTTATCTATTCCCTTGGCTCTCGGTATTTGTAAACAGAGTGACGGGGAGGGAGGGAGGGTGGGTGTGGAGGGGAGACAGACGCGCGCCGCTACTCTGCGCCCTGAGCGATCCGTACTTGTCATTGAATGCACTCGATCCTCGATGCAAGGATCACGCGATTTTACTGGCATGGAAGAACGTACGCGTTCTTATTTGGATGCTGAGTGTTCGGGATGGCGCGGGAACGTCCTGCCGCCCTCGAAGGGAATAATTAAATCCGCATTGATTCGGATGTTATTAAAATGTCATTCGTGTACGTTTACTTAAAGGCAAAGGGCAGAAGGAATAATACACGAAGAATAATAGGTTGGCGAGCTCGATTCCTCGCTATTAAAATGACTATAGTCTATAGATCGTTTCGTGCCGTCCCTCACCCCCCCCTTCCGCCCCCGCCCGCGCCGGTATTGCCCGCTCCCCCGGCGACCCCAGCGCCAACTAAACTAAATATCTGAAATTCAAGTGCGTTTTACAGTGTCGCTCGGCCCTCCGCGTACTTTTTTAATCACGCGAGTCCGTCCAATTAAATTCCATTAATGACCCCGCCGGCTCCCATTAAATTCCTAAGTTATTTAAGAAATTCGGTCGGTCGAAATTCCAAACCCGATGGGAATTTGCATGGCACTTTCACGTGGCCTAGAAACATCAGCTCGCAGATAAACGGATTTCGCTACTTTGAACTACGTCGAGCGCTCGATAAAATTACTTATATATTTAACGCATTACTTATTTATTACTATCCCCCCCCCCACACACAACCACCCACCTCTCACTCTCAATCTCACTCTCGCCCTCTCTACGTACGCGTAGGTGAACGCGTGTACGTTATTCGGTATACAGCGTGGCTGTTGTATGTATTCGGTATGCGTCGCTTGTACGGTATTAGAGGGATATTATTCGAATGAAATAGAATCGCGTCCGTAATAAATTATCTACGAGCTTTCAATGCGATTACGTAAGTAACGAAAAGTCGGAATAAATTTTTAGGAAACCCGCGCGTTTCATTATATTCGGCGGTTCTATTGGTATACCACTGCGGAAGATATTTGCGTTCCCTGCGCCCGCAATGCAAATTCCCTCCAGGAATGCAATAAAATATTAATAATAATAACAATAGCGGTAATAACAACGACGACGACGACCACGACGAACAACAACAACAATAATAATAATAATAATAATAATAATAATAATAATAATAATAATAAGGCGGTCACGAGTTATTGGAGTGCGTTTGCATGTGCATGGAGAATAAATAGAGTAATTATTTTTGGATGCTATTAATAGTACGAGAGCATTATCTAGCCGATAAGCTTGTAAACCAGTTTACGAAGAAGGATTATAAAAAGGGAACTATTATTGGAAAAGCTTGTAATAATCTGTAGGATTGGGAGGAGGGCGGAATGGCGACTATAGCGACTATAAAGAATATAGCGAAACGAGCGATCGTCCGTAATTCGCGGTTACGTGAACTCTCCGCATTACTTTTTATCGACTCGCCTGTAATCGCGTACGAGCCCGTACAATTAGATTCGAGCCAGTGTGCGCCTATGAAAATTGTCCGGCATTAAAAAAAAATATTGATAAAGCCACGGGGCTGGATGAGAGATGGGGTTACGTCGGCTGGGGGGGGGGGCGGAGGAGGACCATTGCCATTACGGGCTCGGTGAATTGATTTCTATATACCATCGCGGGACTTTACAAGTTAATTAAATCGACCGAACGACATAATCTCGGAACGGTGGCGGTGGTGGCGGTGGCGGTGGCGGCGGCGGCGGGAGGGAAAGGGTAGGCAGTATCCCATCGGGTTCCGCGCTCGATAAACCGTCCTTTTGATATTTCAAAACAAATCGTTGGGACTGAACGTGAATGGCCGAAGCCGAAAGGGCCCAGTAACCGTCGACGGGAAGGGCGTCTAGGCGAGGTCTCGCGAGGCCATAGGGAGGAGGCGGAGGAGGCCGTGGGGGAGGCGGATGGGGGGAGGGGGGTCGGACTCGGTCTCGGTTACACAAGCGCCATTACGTTACCGCTCGGTGCTATCGGTCCGCCGCCGATCGAGACTCGGTCACGAGCCTCTTTTTTTCATCACTTTTTTACTCATCGCGCGTTATCGGTCGCCGATGCCGTCGTTGGAGCGACTCGACGACATCGCCGGGACTTGCGGCACTGGAGATGAATAGAGGTCGGTAGGTGGGAAGGTGCTGCTTATAAAGAATCGCCGAGGACGGGATAGTTCGCGTAGAGTTCGAGGGGCCCACGAGAAAGTTTGCGTTTGACAAAATAACAAGTGAGCGGGTGTCGGTTTTCACACCCGGCGCACCGCGGGGCCTCTCCGGGGAATGTTAAAATGGCCCCGAACACGGAACCGGTCCCGATGGATCTTTGTTGCGCGCGGACCCTAGTCTTCTGGCTCCATCCCTCCTAGCCACCTTCTTCTCCATCCTCCCGGCCCCGTATAGCCCTCGATACCCGACGCAACTCGCAACTCGCTCTCTCTCTCTCTCTCTCTCTCTCTCTCGTTTGCTCGCTCGCTCGCTCGTTCGCTTTCAAAGGGGCTCACTTTTGTTTCTCTTTCTCGGTCCCTTACCTGCGCGTCGAACCGAATAAGGATCACCGCTTCTCAGGAACGTGAGGCCCGACTCCTCGGCCCCGACTCTCCTTTGTGTCCGCGGTTCTCCCTTTTAGCTGCAAGTGCAGCGCTCTCTCTCTCTCTCTCTCTCTCTCTCTCTCGGTCCTGTCTCGACTCCTTCCGACCTCACCCCTCCCCGACGCCAAATCCCACCATCACCATCTTCTTTTTATGCATTCTTATGCACTCGCTGCTGAATCGGCCGTTACACTTTGCTCCTCCACTGGGAAAATCGGAATTTCTAAGGCTTTTTGGGGCCTTCTCGGTCCAGACTCCAGGAATTAACGCACTTTTAAGGTACGACGGACCGTCTCAACGGACAGCAAACGCAAACGTATTATTCGACTGCCGGTTGATATCCGATATTGTGTCGCGAATGCGCTTAATCAATTGTCGCTCTCGAGCCTCCTCCGAAATTATTCTCTCTGGACGGTAAATGCGTGCGTGTTTTATTTATTTATTTATTTATTTATTTGTTTATTTATTTTTTTCCACCAAAGATCCGAGTGACCATTGTCCCAAGCAAGATCTTTCGCCTCGTAGAGGATTAAGAAATCGTAAGGATAAGATAATTCTCGCAATATTCTTTCTTTATTCCTTTCTCTCCGAGGCATCGTTAGGAGATTATTCCATCGTTAGGAGGCTTTCCGTAGTTGACCGAGGGGGATTTTTTTTTCGTGGGAGGACTGTCACCGTTTATTCAAATAAAATCTGTAAACCGTCAGGCCCCGAAGTGTCGGCATTTAATATCGCAGACAGAAAGCCAGAGGACTGGGAGCCTCCGTCCTTTTCTAATTTACATCTTATTTCTCGGCGTGAGACGTGCCCGAGTACCGAACCGAGTACCGGACCGAGTACCGGACCGAGTACACGAGCCTCCTGCCTCCTGCATCCCGGCTACTCAAAAAGTCTACATAAATTATTGACAGGTATTATACGCTCGGCTGGCCATTCGAGGCTGAAATTCTCCTCCGGGATTCCGACGATCCGAACAATACAAGTTGAAAAACTTCCCGCGGCTTCGGGGATTCTCGTGAAATTTGGCTGAAATTCGGCTGAAATTCGGCTGAAATTCGAGTGAAATTCTAGCAAGTACGGGAGCTCCTTCGAATCCGGGAAAAGGTATTCGTTCGTAGACGAGGAAGGCTCGACCGAGGCTCCGTAGAAAAGGGATTCTCCCTCGGATGGCATTTACCTGCAATTCTTGTACGACGTCCTTGGATGGAACGTAATATCCATTGAATTAACGGGTGGCGGGAGGGGTGGGGGGATGTTCCGAATGTAAGGAAACATTGTTTCGAAGGGTGCGTGTAAGGATTTTTGCTGAAACGTCAACGACGCTTGGTTCCCGTGTTTGGTAGGCCTGCTAGGGAAAAGCGCGCTGTAAGGTTAATTTAAAAAAAAAAAAAAAAAAAAAAAGGAGCGTCGTGGCGGTGGCGGGGGTGGGGGTGAGGGCGTGAGAAAATGACGGGAAAGGGTTGGCTGGACAAAGCGCTGAGCGGCATCGAGTAATTAAAGTCGACGCTATCGAGGCGGCTTGTAATGAATCAGCGGGCCCAATCACCGAATGGGCCAGCGGAGCGGGGCGCCTTTTATCGGGACCGAGAGCTAACTCTCGGGTAAGGGTACGACAAATGATACGGCCGGCGGAATGACGGAAAGCGCGCAATCTGGGTCGATCCTACCAATTAAACGAGCCGGGTACTCCTCTCTGCCCCCCCCCCCCGGGCCGAGGAGTGGCCGGCCCGCCGTTGCGCAAGTGACGTCTTAAAAGCAGGGCTCGGACTCTGCGTGATTAGCAAAAGCCGAGATATTTCAAAGAAATTTCTATGGCCTTGACGGGGGAAGTCGGCGAGTGGGAGGAGGACTACATAGAAGATCCGAGCGTCGGATGGGCGCGCAGGGCCGGGCTTTGATTCACACCTAAAACGCGGCCTCGATAAAACCGCTCGTGCTCTCGTTCTTTCGTTCTCTCTCTCTCTCTCTCTCTCCCTCTCTAAGGAGTTCGGCGTCCTTCGGCGTCCCTACTACCATCGCTTACTCGCCCCCCTACCGGCGAATCCTTACGCCGAATCCTGACGCCGAATCCTGACGCCCAATCTCTCTCTCTCTCTCTCTCGCGCTCTCTCTCTCTATAGCGCGCGTACGCACGCACGCACGCACGCACGCACGCACGCTCTTGGCTCGGGACAAGCCGCCGAGGAGCGCGTCCTTATCTCTCGCGACTGTTAATTCGTTCCGATAAAACGACGATACGAGCTACGCATGCGCCCTACGTCATTTACCTTCGGCTTACATTACAGCTCTTTACACGAAACCTCATAATTGATTTACTTTGATTGCCCTATCGAGCCTTTCACTTGCTTCCGGCTTTGAAGGAACGATTTAAAAACATTTTATCTACAATCGGCCTTCGGATATTTATTTCAAATGCTTTCTCTCGATCATCCTTCGTTATCATACTTCGACATCCATTCGCGTGTAAATTAAGAGCTTCGGAAGAAGTAGGAACGACTCCCCACCTCCTCACCCTCGCACCCACCCTCCAAACACCAGGTTAATTAACGAATCTACGCTAAAATTTTGAGTCAACGAAGCCTTTGACTTCGAGCCTCCGATATTTTTACTATTCCTTTACTACAAATGCATCGAAGCCTACGTTGATTTATTCGTCTATTTTCATTTAGTTGTGAGGTAATAGGATGATAAATGTTTTAATATTATTTCTCGCAGTGAAATAAAGGCGCAATAAATAAGAAATGAAAATTCATTAGACTCCTTGATATTAATGTTCTCTAATACTTTATGAGTGAAGTTACGAGCAGAGCCAATCGGACGAGGACCGAATTATTTTAGTACTTTCAATGCAAGCCATGCGTTTTTGTAATATGACTTTACTTAAGGATGCGCATAGTCGAGGATACCGTATTCCCTAATATCGAGAACGAATTCGTTTTTAATTGAAAACAGGGATAAAAAGAATCGTATCGCAATAATCTATCGTGAATTTTTATTAAATCTTTCAGAGCGCTTTGGCAGATTAAGTGACAGGATGGAGAGAGAGAGAGGGGGGGGGGGAGGGGGAGAGAAAGAGAAAAACGAAGGCTCGATTCCAATAGACCATTATGTGAAAATATAATCTTTTTTATGATTTTATCGGGCCATTCGAAAAATGAATTTTATGCCGGAATTACGGGCACTTTGATAAAATTAAAGGGTCAATAAAAGGTCTTTCGTCTCCTCTCTCTCACTCTCTCTCTCTCTCTGTTTTTTTTTTCAATACAACCTCGTTGGCTCGTTCGTTAAATTCAGGCAGCCCAGCATAGGTAATGTCTCGGGAGGTAAATAACCCTATTGTCGTTTTTATTTTATTTTATTTTATTTTGTTTTTGTTTCGTTTGGTTTGATGGGAAGGAATGTGCCGAGGCATCGGAGCTTCGATTTCAAAATTATCCGACCAACGCCAACAAAGCGCTGCCAGATTTTGAATTCGACGGCTACTTCTTTCCACCGGAGCCTTCTCGACTTAATCACCATACAATAAACGATAAATAATAATAATAAATAATAATGTGCCGAGTAAGGTGAGCGAGGGCCGAGACACGGGAGTGTTTGGATCGTTGGATCGTTGGATCGTAAAGCGATCGCGAGGCTCCTATTAAGAGATACACGCACCTCTGTCGCCTAGGATACGTGTCGCCGAGTCATTTCGAGCCCCGGCTTTCGACCTTGACAGCACACGCACTCCAATAGAAACTGACGAATAAGCGGGCACGTGTAATTCTAATAAACGCCAATAAATGGCAATGAATGGTAACAATGAATGGCAATAAATGGTAATAAATGGTAATGGAAATAGAAATGGCGCGATCGAGCGACGGAGGTAGTCTCGAATGCCCGTTCCAATTAGCCGCTACGATGGGCGAAGCCAGAAGCCCGAAGCGTGCGTGTGCGTGTGCGTGTGCTCGTGCTCGTGCGCGTGCGTAGAGATCGGAGCGAGCGGGGAGGGAAGAAATCGTGAATTTTCGCGCCCTCGATTCGCGGAAGGAGCTCTCGAGAGGTCCGCTGCTTCGTTTTTGTCGGCTCCGAGGAGAGGAAGGACGCCGTCCGGGCGGACTGGCTGGCTGAGGCTCTCGAGAGTGCAGAGGAGGGCCGGAACCGTACGCGAAATGCCCGAGCTGTTACGTAAGGGGGCCCCGGAGGAACACTTGTCCCTCGGAGCCTCGCCACCACTACCTTTTGTCCCTTTCGTCTCGCTTTTCTCGCCCGTCCGTCGGTCTCGCTCGAGGGCGTGGACGACGCCTTGGTCCACCCCCCCCATCGGCCTCCCCGCCCCGCTCACCACCGCTATTCCTCGTCTCTTTATTGGACTTTTCACCAGCGATGCTTTCTGACCCCCTCGCCCCTTCGCCTCCACCCCCCTTACCCCTCTCACCATCGCCCTCGCCGCCACCCGCCAACCGCCTTTCGTGATGAGCCTCTTACGAGACGTAGGCGCGTTTTCAAGTACTGACGATCGCCTAGCTCTGGACATGTTGGCATCATGCTTACGAAATATAATCTCGCCGGGCAGACGACCCTCTCGAGACGACTTTCGTTCTTTAACATACTTTTTAAGTTAAATTTCTAATTGAGCCTTCGCCGAGGAACCGTATGTAACCTTATATATATATATATACATAACATTCCTCGTCGCCTCGGGATCCATTAATTATCAGCACAAAGATATTTAACGATATTTAAATCGATTAGTTAAAGTTCATTCCGCTCTGTATGTTTGATAATTCGGGTCAGAAGAAGCAATTTCAGAAATTTAAATTAAATTCAATGACGTTCACTTGATTGGATTAATCTCATACGAACTATCGACTTGTCGATTCGGTTAAGAGTTTCGGCGTATCTACGAGTTCTAAGTAATAACATCGAGGCATTATTTATTAGAGATAAGTAATGCCTCGAGGCATGAGATACCTTGGCTTCCATCGTTTCGTTGGCGAATAAGTAGGAAAAACCGATGGCTGGGGAGAGATAGAGAGAGAGAGAGAGAGAGAGAGAGAGAGAGAGAGAGAGAGATCGGAGTGAGGAAATGCCTTCGAGGCGCAGCATCCCTGACTACGGCCCTGGACCTCTCGTCCTCGTGGCGCTCGGAAAATGAAAATGGAAAAAAGTCACCGGAGGAGGCCAGAGCCCGTTAGCTACGTGCACCCATACACGTGAGGGCCCGAGGGCTGAGATCGACAGATTTTCGAGGCTCTTTTGTGCCAAGGGGAATGAATGCCCAGTCAAATATACATCTAATTCCCGGGGTCTTACGCATATTTTCCGGGCCTTGCCGCAGTCCCGTTCCAGGCTCGAGGCCCACCCTCCGTGGTTCGTCCCATACCACCCCTGCCGGCCCTCCCTGACCCTCCCTGACTCTCAGCCATAGCCGTTGAGCCTCGTTTCACGGTCCTTCCGCAGCCCCCCCCGCCGCCCTCCCTCCCTCTCGGCCGCCGCGCCCCCCTCTCCCCGCCCATTCGATATGGACCGTTTCATATAGATTCTGGCCTCCTCTCGGCCTGGAACTCCTCGGCGAGCGGAGTCCCGGCTCCACTGGGTCCATTCGAAATTCGACTCTCGACTTTTTCGGCCCTCCGGCCTTCGATTTATCAGCCGACTTTATTTTATTATTATTATTTCTTTTTTCTCCTTTACTTGCTTCGTCTTCCTTTTCTTTTTACTCCTTGTTTTTTTTTTTTTTTTTTTTTTTTTTTTTTCTCTATTAACCGGATTACGTACATAGTTTCGCTGACTGATTGATGCGCCAGTGTTATTACCGCAGCGGATCTTTTGTTTCTTCGGCACTTTGAGGGAACAAAGCCGGTACCGAGATCGAGATTCCCTCCTCGCTACCCGATCCCGATATAATACCTGCCTCCAAGAGGCATTACTGACTAGACGAGCGAAAGAACTTTCGTAAGTCTCCCTCCCCCCACCCCACCCCCCGACGACCGACGACCGACGACCGACGACCGACGACCGACTGACGCCCGTACAATTTTACACGAAATCTTGAGCCAATGCGATCCGAGCCAAACGAAACTGGACAACAATAATCGCGACGTCGCATTCGAACTCGCGTTAATTAATGTATTTCGTTGCCGCTGTACGGACGGACGGGGGGGGGGGGGGCTTAACGAGTGACGGTCTTGCGTTGATCTTCCGGAGCCGTCAATTTCAATTGCTTCTTCGAAGACGCGCCTCGTCCATCTCCGCCTCCTAAAGATACTGAGTAAGTGAGAGAGAGAGAGAGAGAGAGAGAGAGAAATTTTCGCCTGGGCAGATGCAATTACACGATATAATTAGAGATCGATGCCGTAGGACTTATCGGACTTTTTCGAGCTGGTTATTGGGATGAGCCGTGACTTTTTTGCTCATGGGGCCCGAGTCGAGGGTCAGCTGCTACGGTGCCAGAAAAAGTCCCAAGTGCGATGTAGCAGCGACGGCGGATAGGTCCGCCGGTGCCCATTGTCATGTTCTTTCTCCGGATCATCGGGTCCGTGGGAGTGGGAAGAAGTGGGAAGGAGAACCAGGAGGAGGAGAATGAGGAGGAGAATGAGGAGGAGGAGGAGGAGGAGCAGCGAAGGATGGCCAAAAGACCGGAGCTCGGCTCGCCCGCCACCTTCCTCCGCTTTTTTTCTCGCCTCGCGTGAGCTCTTCGCAGAAGAAGAGGGCGAACAACGATCTCCGTGAGGAAGGCGAGAGCAAAGAAAAAGGATTACCGAGAGTGGCTGGGGCTGCGGCTTGAGCCGGAGCTTGAGCTGGAGCTGGGTGGGTAGAGCTGGGGGAGCTGGGGGAGCTGGGGGAGGGTGGTGGTGGTGGTGGTGGTGGTGGTGGTAGTCGTGGTGGTGGTCGGGCCCTCGCCGAGAGAGACTTTAATACCGAAATCCGGTTCGGCCGGGGCCGGAGAGAGAAATGCCGCGCGCGCTATTGTCGCGCCTTCGTGGCGTCGAACGAAACGGGCCTTCGCCGCGGGCCTCTTCGCTTCTTGCCTTTTTTCTTCCAGCCACGAACCCGCTTCGTCCGCCACCGCCATCGCCACCACCGCCGCCCCCCGCCCCCTCCAGCTCCAGCTCCAGCTCCAGCTCTACCCGCCCTAACTACCCCGGCCCGCCTTCTTCCCCGTCGAGGCCGTAAAGACGTTAAGGCAGACCGAATCTCTCGCTCGCTCGACTTGGCCGATTCTCAACGATAAGCCCTCTCTCGGCTTATCATCTGGACGTAGGGGCAGAGGGAGGTGAAGGGGTAGGGGGTGGGGGTGGGGGGAGGAGAGGAGAGGATTCGCGACGGGTCCGGTAGCGACGCTCGACTCGACGGCGGCACTCTGCCAAATCCAGCACTCGCGAGCTCCGTATAATCAACGACCACGGTTAATGGACTCCGGCCCATTTGATAATACCATATTATTATTTTTCGACTGTTTAATTAGGGAGACCGGGATGCCGGCACGGGACAACAATTACATTCGTTATACGAATTGTTTGACTCCCTTACGGAACCGTCCGCTCCAAAAGGAAGCTCCTCTTCGATACTCATTACCCCCCTCCCCCTCCCCCTCCTCATCCCAATGCAATTACACCGATATTCGTCAATGAACGACGTTGTGACGCGGGGGATCCCCCACACCCCTCTATATCTATCTATCTCCCTGTCTTTCATCTCGACGAAAGCTCGGCGCGATGTAATGTGCGGTGGGGTAGTAATGGCGGCGAGGTGGGTGAGGGGGAGGAGTAGAGTGGCTTGCCGATTTCACGAAGAGTTGCCAAATAATGATAAAAATTTAACGTCGCTCTCGAGTGATCGGGCCGCTTAATGCTTAACGATCGTTAAATAGGACGCTTCGTTAGAATAGATATCGGAGGGAATTTTAGTAGGCGGGTAACTCGAGTTTTTCGTCTCCTTGACGCGCGGCCACGGAGTGAAGTTTATGCAGAGCCTCCGAGAGCCGGCCCACCCCCGGTCAGCGAATCCGTGCACCGTACAGGTTGCCCCCTGTACGGGCAGATACGTACGGGGAATCCGACGCAGAGCCTGATCCCCGCTCACGATTGCCGAGGCTCCGCAGATGCTGCGAGTCGACGATTCTCTCATTTTATCCGTTCCCTCTCGCCCTCGTCCTTTACCACCCATCCTCCCCCCTCCCCCCCGTACTCCTCCGACCACCTCAACGTCCACCTTCTTCGTCTTAGCCGCCCCTGGCCGAGGCGCTGCCACGGTCTCCCCCGTCCTTAATATATACTACAGCTTTCTACACATGCTCGGGCGCACGTATATATTCATTCACCTATCTGCCTGTCCATCTTATTCTGTCCTCGCCGAAGGTGCAGAACTGGGAGAAAAGCTCCGGGGATGCTGAAGGGTCGGTGAGGTTGAGGTTCGAGGTTGAGGTTCGAGGTTGAGGTTGGAGGTTGAGGTTGGAGGAGGAGGAGGAGCGAGCGAGCGTGATCGAAGAAGAGGCGGCGGGGCTAATCTGATTTTGCGCGGGGAATTTATTTCTCATTTTCGGATTTATAATTGCCTTTGCATGAGCACCGGCAAGTCCCGAGACCCCGATCTGGAATTCGTATAAAGGAGTCCGAAGGTACGCGTGGAAGGACGAGAGGGACGTTCCTTTTCGATTCCTTTTTGCTTTTCGTCAAGAGCTACGTTTCGGCTTGAATAATACTCGAAAAAAGTGATTTACTTTACTTCTTCTTTTTCTTCATCTTCTTCTTCTTCTTCTTCCTCTTCTTCTTCTTCTTCTTCTTCTTCTTCTTCTTTTTTTTCAAGGGTTTTTCAACTTCGCTTGCGTCCTCCCATCTCTTTTTATATTTCGTAGACCCGCTTATCGTTTGGCTCAAGCTCCTGTCTTCCCCCCCCCCATCCTCCTCCTCCGTCCCACGAGTAGTACTTTTAATTACTTATTTTCACGTTTATATTTATCAAAAGCCTTTTATAAGCTGCTCGTGTGACTAATATTTTCATATTTTTTTTTTTTTTTGCTCCAACCCCATTGAGTCTATTCTGAATCGACTATCCTCTCGTTCCCGGGATCCATTATAAACGCAAAAATGCCCATCGGTGGGTAAAAAAAAAAAAAAAAAAAAAAAAAAATGATAGAGATGGGCAACGCAGTTAATTAATTATCGCATTAATTTACAAGCCTTCGCAATTTTTCACGAGATTTACAATGGCTATATTTTTCCATGGGTGATTTACAAAATGCTCTTGATGAATATGAAAAAAAGGTTACAACGACAACAATAGCGTTGAAATAAATTTATATACAGTGTCCTTTCACAAATATCCTTTTATATAATACGGATTATTGAATGGTTTATACGACTCGAACCTCTGACCCGCAAAATAATTTAGCCGTGATTCAAATCAAGTACTCGGCAGCCGTTAAAATATATTCGCATTACAATATTGTATAACAAATCTTTACGCGAAAACTAAGTCGACTCAACGTACATGAATTTTACTTTACTTCTAGGTCCTTTCTAATTAATGATAGCGTTATGCTCGTACAATGTACGAAAAAGAAAATAAAATTCTGAAATATGGCTTATAAATTGTAGCCGAGAACCTCTTGAGCATATGTTCTATACGGTATCTTTCACTTTTACGGTATTGTAATTTAAATTCACAGCATCGAACGGATATATATATACTTATCACTTCTTAGAATGACAAAATTGTAATTTATTTCACATTATTAGTTTCATTTGATTAACACCTTGAGCATTTTTTTAAACATTCAAGGTGAATATGATTAATACTCGGTAGGTAGAGGAGAGCATAACGCGTAGAAAAAGGTTTTTTGGAGGCGAAACGAAGACTCAATGACTAAGATATTTATTTGTATTTTCAGAATCGGCTTCTCTATGGTGTTCCAAGGCATTTAAGTATTACTCGATTCTATAAGAACATTTCGACTCGACCCTTCGCGGTTCGTTTTTATTTTTTTTTTTCCAAACATACTTACGCATTGTCGACTTTTGCGAATCATCGTTATTATTTTTACGGAACGTAAAACAGCAATAGCAATGTGAATTATACTCGGTGCTACGTGATACATTCTCATTTCTTATATTAAATTCGCTTTATATAATTCTTCGGGCAAATCTTCGACATGAATGTACGTACGACATGAATATACGGCACATTATAGATATCCTTAGGAACTTGTTTACGAAATACTCTATTACAGTAATTGATAGGAACTTTATAAAAACCGTAATAACTTATAATCAAATATCCGCGCATGTGCGTGAATAACATGCGATGGCCGTAATACAGTAATATAATTAATTAAATGAAATAAAACGCTTGCGAGCATTAAAGTCGTCGTAAAAAAAAAACCACGAAAATCCATCTGGAAATAATCTTTTGTAATGATAATAATAATAATGATAATGATAATAATTGAGTTCAAGGTATAATTCAAGAGTTGTTTCGTTTTAAATGCACTAAGGAAAGCTACCTGTTCATAAAAATGACGGTGTAATGGAAGAAAAAGAGAAAGAAGAAGAAAAAAAAAATGTGAAAAACGCTACGAGCAATTTATGTATCATCCATTAGTTTTATGAATATCTTTTTAAATATCGCGTACGGCAATTACGGCATAAACGATGCGCATCTGTACGCGAGCATACACTGTCACGGACGTATGCCTATCTTAAAAAATAAGAAGCCGATAAATAATGTATATTATTACAAGATTAAATGATAAAAGTTCGAGATCGCGTTGTTGGGAATCAGATACTTTAAGGCATTCCGTTCGCGTATTGTGATCTTTAGCTCTTAACATCCGCGCATTGAAGTATTTTAATTATAAAAAAAAAGAACGTAAAGTCGCTTAAAATCAAACTACAAATTTTCGAAAGAAAAAAAAAATATATATATAAAGAAAGAAAGAAGGAAAGAAAGAAAATTATGTTCTGGGCCTCTTACCCGAACACCAAAAAAGTTTCTTCGCTCCAATACTACAAGTTTTTTATTTCTCTTTCTTTTTTTTTTTTTTTTTTTTGTTTTCGTTCCTTCTTCTTTATCTCGAGAGCGATCTTGCAACATTTAAAGTAAATTGATGCAGCCCGATTGCGAATCTCGGAAATTTGATTGCACATTCCTTTGGAAATAGAGATGAAAATATTTAATTTCGAATTCATACACAGTAATGTACTTTGTGCACTTTGAACCGGTAATTTCATTATACAATTCATTTTTCTTTGCCGCTCGCTCGACGTTATTTCTGATGATTCACTTTGAGCGCAAGTTAGGCATTCGAAACCGTTTGAACGTCACATATAAAGACTCGTAATTGTTACGATTGCGTGAGATGAGCAAAAGTACAAACGCGAACCTATTAAATGTCAAGGACGTAAATCAGCTAAAACAATGATAACAATGATGACGATGGTGACGATGGTGACGATGGTGAGGGACGACGACGATGAGGCTAAATCGATAAAGAAGTTGTAAGAACAGTAGATAATAATTCGTAAATATTTTTGATTTTAATTCCGGTAGGTCGTAGGAACGATAAGGTGTGTGGAGGGCTTGGTACAGATGGAAATTAGGCTCGAAACACGTGACAAATTCAGGTTATTGGGGTTATGCATACGAGTACGCAGGAGAGTTGGTCAAAACAAAATGCAAAGAAAAGTAAATAATGATTTTGTAAGTAATGGTCCAGACATCTTGGGAGCAATTAGCTCTTGGAAAAGTTCTAGTAAATTAGGTTTCGAAAGATCGGCCCTCGCAATCGCGTTTAAAGGAAGAGGGAGAGCAGCATTTTCCGAGCGGATTGGCACGAGTGTGAGTCAGTTTCCAGTTGAGCATTTGTTACCGCGCAGATTCTTATCTGTTAAACGCTAATGGCCGTACGTTGGCCGCATTCATTTTCTCGTTCGGCTTACTGAATCATAATTTCAATGAACGGCCAAACCGTAATAAACGCTCAATTTGTCGATAATTTTATCGGTCAACTACTACTAGCCCGACCACCCATTCCTTTATCGCTCTTGTATCCTCCTCTTGTACGACATGCGCAATAACCTCAGCGTTATTTCCTTACGACAATCGACAATTATTTACAGACGACTTGAAGCGCGCGGAATTTTAAATACCAATAGTAAGACTGTAGCATCAATTAACGCTCTCGCGTCAGTGTTAGAGCGCGCAATAGCGACTCATCGGCCGCCGTTTTATCTCAAATTTCTTTACATTTAAAATGCACTCGGATCGATTTGTATTTAGTCCCTGATTATGATTCACCGATGCCTTAATTTCACCAAGAGACACGTATTTTTAAATAAAAAAGGAACTAAAAACAAGTTTACCGAACAGTAGTATTTGGAATTTTTCCACAAGATATCTCCACGGTAAAGGACACTTAATATGAAATAAAGTGTTGTCGTTAGCGAATTCGATCGCTAAAACCAGTTTTTTTTTTTTCCAGCTCGGATCTTCGGTCTCTCTGGCTGCATTATTTTCCGATACTTCTTAGTCCTCAAGCATCTGACGAACTGTACTTCGTAAACTGGTTCCGTGTAAACATCCATACTTTTTGCACTTGCTAGTGAGATGCTTCAAACGAAAGAAACGGCGAAAAATGAAAAAGAAAAGCAGCAGGAAAGCCTCGAGCGTCGATAGTCGTACAACTCGATACAACTGTCATTGTAAATATGGAAGATCTGTTTACTTCAAACTTTTTATGCCTGATTAAGTAGACTCGAACTTCGTAATACGGCTTGACGTGTACAGATGCATTGCACGCATACCAGAACGATTTTTATCATAATTTCGAAGCCACGTGGATTTGCCATGATTTAAATTTATCATTGCCATTGTATCCCGCGTGGATCACTTGACGAAAGTAATGTTACGATAAATCGGCCGGACGCGCTCCAACATTGTATATAATCCACAGAGTTATCTCGCGGTAGGATGCCTCTCCCCCTTGGCTTCCTTACTTTTCATTATGTATATAAGTAGAGCTACGTACGTGTACGTTCCTACGTACGCAGGCAGGCAGGCAGGCAGGCAGGCAGGCAGGCAGGCAGGTAAGCAGGCAAGCAGACACGTAGGCAGCCAGGTACACTTAACCCTTTTTCTGGCCTTGATTTCGGATTGATTTCCAACCGCGGCCGATCTCTTAACTCTCTAGAATCTTTATATTACCATTGATGATGTCGAAGCGGAGCAAAAATCCACGCGCAGCAAAAGCAAAGAAGACGAAAATCAAAGTATTTCGGCCGCTTCGGCTTATATACATTTTCTTATTCATTGCTACAATGCTTTTTAACTCCTGCTATGAAGGACATAAGGCCGCATTGCTATTTGCGACGAGTGCAATTCAACTTTAGAGTCCTAGTGGACAAGGCCTAATGGAATTTATACTTTATTTATACAAACTCTTCTTCGTTCATATCCCGCTCCCTCCTGCCACCCCCCACCACATTTCTTTTATCTTACCGGCCCAAGTAATTTGAAAATTTTTTCAAAAAAACATCCGAGAGGGATATAAATCATCCATTTTTTAAATCAATACGTCGATTAAACAAACGAAAAGTGTATAAACGTAGTTTGACTTTAATATAAAAATTATTCACATACTTATGGATTTATTTATAATTTTCTGAATATCCCAAATTCTTTGTTATTTTTAATGCTGAACCTATGAACTTGCATGGACGTGAATTCATTATCATAAGCTGTTGGATGGTTCGAATTCGTAAATTTCTGCGAAACTGCGATAAATAAAATCTACATATGTTAAAGGTATTTTTAAAATAAAAACCATTCCGCTGAATTATACCCAAATTCACGCGTATATGCTATATACGTATACGCATACATTTTTATATATATATATAAATTGTACAATAAAATGTCATTGCATAACTTTAAACTCTACATTAATGATTGAAATAAATTTTGAATATCCGAACCAGTACTTTAGTCTAAAACCATTAAAAAAAACAAAATGAGTAAATAAAACTTTTTACTATGGGACAGTGATTATTTATCGAATAAATAAATGTACAAAGCTAAGGGGAAATTACGATAAATCACTAAAATAATTTCATAAATCACTCGGCTTTTAATTCTTCTATTTATTGTATCAGTTTTTTAAATATTTTTTTTACGTGCCACTGGTGGCCATTTTGTACTATGTAAAATAATTTGTAAAAATTTTTGTTACGTCCAGTTTTTATTTGTTAATTTCTCATTTATGTAGAAACCTATAATGCAGACTCATAAATATTATTAATAGAATACGCGGAAATTCCAAAAATGTCAATGTCAGGATAAAATACAAAAAATTAAATGCATAAAAATTTCAAAGAATAATTCCATATCCTCGTTCTTCAAGCAGTCCATGTTCAATGATTTTCTTTTCTTACTTTAAAATGAAAACTTACTTTAAGTAAATTAATGATGTACTGATGCTTATTAAACTTGAAACAATAAATGTATTTTTTTTACATTTCTACTTCAGTGAAGGGTCACTGACTTTATTTTAAAAATTAGTTACAAACATATTAGCAAATATTTAAGATATATTTTTTTTTTCTATTTTAAAGAATGAATTTTCTTATTTTATGAGTAAATAATCATGAAATATTTTATATTTACCTATTGGATTTTTTATTTCCAAAATGCTATTGTTTATAGTTTGTAAACCATGTTTAATATAATTTTAAAACTAATATAAGATGGATTTATTTATTTACCAAACTTTACACTGTGCAGTGTTGTTTATAACAGACAGTTCTTGCATAATAAATATAATTTTATAAAAATATTGTGTATATATATATATATATATAGATCTATATTTATGTATAAAATCATATTAAAAGTTATTCTAATAAAATAACTGTTTATATATTCCTTAAGATAACGATTAAAAAATTTGTTTTATAATTTAAATTTCCGATCTAAATTACATTATATAATAATATTATTCGTAATAAATTGCCGTTGCAAGAAATAGCACAAGAAAGTTGCAAGTATAACGGCGTCCGACTATTGGAAATAATCCTTATACTATTATTTACGATTGAATCTATCAAACGCTTTGTAGTAAGTATTTCTAGTTAGAGTATATAGAAAATTGTAAAATATGTATGGCCTGTATTTTTTGCAATGAATTTGAAAAATTCTTTTTATGAGAATCATACACAATGATTGATTGCAAACAGGTTTACAAGCTACTTGATTCATTCGTTTACATACGCATGCGTATATATATTTATAGATATATGTGTGTATGCGTGTGTGCGCGCGCGTAATTAAAATTGCGTTAAAACTTATGATTAGTTAATTAAGAACCGTATTTGATTGAAATTATTCAATTTGCTAGATATCCTGTTATTCGATATGTTCTGAACACCATGACTACGGTCTTGTTAATGTATAAATATTGCAATAAAATTGGTGCTTATAATACAGTGAAAGAGGCGGGCAAGTCGGCGGGTGGGTGAAAGTAATAAACGCGCTCGTTCGTAACAGGCTGCCCGTAAGATAAGACGTGCCATTATTTTTCTTTTCTTTTCTTTCTTTTTTTTTTTTCGTAAACAGTTTTCAAGTAGAGGTGAATATTTATAGACTCGTTCAGACTCGGTACTATTACATTACGTAGTAATGAGAGTAAGGCGCGCGGGGGATACCGAAAAAGTCTAATGAGCCGCGGTAGGCTTTATTAGTATTGGTTACGTCGATCTGGACACCCCCAAGACGGGCAATCGATACAAATTGCGAATCCCGGAGCGGCTGGGCAGCCTCCTTCTGCGGTCAGGTACTTTCCGGACGGTAGGAACGGGTAACTAGATTTCGGAGTCATTACGTAGAGAGAGAGAGAGAGAGAGAGCCGAGCCGCCTGTCTACGAGCCACGTCCATCAAAGCCATTCAACGGCCGTTCCGGCTTTACATCTTTAAATACGCGTACATAAATCGCGTACGCCCGCCGCGAGTCCCACTAATCGTCTCGGATAATTGCTGCTGCCACCCCCTCCTTTGCCCCCTAGGGGCGGTAAGCTAGGGCAACCTAGGGCAACTGTGATCCGTGTTTCGCAAAGGCAAAGGCAAAGCCAAATGCAAAGGCAAAGGCAAAAAACGGGTTCCCAAAGCGGAGACCCTGGATAACCAGGATATCGTTCGCGATCAATTACCGCCGTAGCCGGGAAAGGCGCGGCGCCCGCCGTCCGGGGAAACTCGTGGCTTTCCTCGCAACGGTCCATGCTAAATAGCATCTTGCCTTTCTTGGTAAGGGCAAAGGGGAAGGGGGTTATTGGGGTTATTGGAGCTATTGGGGTTATCGGGGTTATAAATTGAGGGACGATACCATCTCCGTACAATCGAGCCCCTCCTGAATTTGCATTTCTATACCCTATTGTCCAGGCTCAAAGAAAAGACTCTGCGCGTAGACATGCGATGATCTTTTAGAAAAACTTCCTAATGGACCGAGAGCCATTCGCTGTTTTTACGAGCGCGGACTCGAAGTGCTCGCTTTATAAGAGCCGTGGGGGTGGACGGTTTCGTGGACGGTTTGCGTGGACGGTTTGCGTGGACGGTTATTAATAGTCATTGTGATCGAAAGGAAGGATCGAGCGTGTCGATCGATGTCCGAATGACTGACGTATCTGATCCTCGCTCTCTCGGTCTATCAATTTTGATTACCTGATGTACCTTTAATAGCACCGGGGACTCCGTTATAATTGACGACCGGTAGGCCGGACATCCGCGTCTTCGGCTCCTTCGCTACAATGTAGACGCGAGGAATTCACCGATCGACGTCCAAGGCTTTTCATTGCGGGCGGGAGGCGCGAATACCTATACGAGATCCATTGATAACGACGATCGCTCCTTATTTAGCCGGCTTATTCCTTACTGGCTTAGCTGAATCAGGTTTGACGGCTAAGGGCGGGAGGGGGGGGGGGTACAGATATAATGGGGTTGGCGATACGACACGTTACCGATTCCCATTTCCAAGGGCACGAGTTCTGTACGTATACTCACGTACGTATACGTACATGGTGCGAGTGATGGATAGTGAGAGAGAGAGAGGAGGGGCGGGGGAGGGTGAAGACCGATGTCTAGACGACCGTTAACCAATTTTTCTCCGTTTTGTTATTTAGCGGGCAATAAAGCCGTCTCGACCGGAGCAATCATTCATTCTCGCGAGGCGCAGACCCATAAAATCGGCTCATTAAAGCCGCTTTATTAAAATGCGAAATATCCCGCGTTACCACCCACGTCGCTCCGCATATCCTACGACCTTCCGATAGCGACTCTCCGTCTCTCTCTCTCTCTCTCTCTCGCTCTCTCTCTCCCCGCTTCACTCATCGACGTCTTCTGCTCGATGCGGTGAGGTTTGCGGAGAGGGGAAGGAGGACCAGCAGCATCAACAGAGAAAACCTAAGAGAAGAGTCGACCGACAGGGCAGACACTCTTCTGGACTACAAGCTACATTGGGAAGTAAGTGGAGCTCAATCGATCCACTGCGATACATTCAATCGAATCGAGGATTAAAACGTGCGTTGACTTGTCGTGCGGAAGAGTATTAGTGCGACTTGTCGATGTATTGGTTGACCCGGAGCTCCGCCGTGGAACGACGAGACGGCTGCCAGAGATGGTGGACCGAGAGCGAGAGAGAGAGAGAGAGAGAGAGAGAGACGGGATACGAGGAGAGAATGGAGGAAGCGGCGGTTTCCTGGACGGCGCCTAAACATCAAGCTCGACTTGGCACATCCGACATTGAAAATCATTTTGGGCACGGCGTTACCGCACTACGAATTCCCAATGGCACCACTTAAGGCGCTTTATAAAACGCGTTTTCGCGCCGCGCGAGTGTAATGCCCCACTCAGACGTCTAGACCGAGGATCGGCTTATACCTCTACCTGAGCTCCTCTGCCCTTCAATCCTCCGCCCACCCCGCCACGGCCCACCGCGCCGTTGCCACAGAGGATCCACTCCTTCATTATTTATGGCCTGCGAAAGAAGAACAATTAGTAAGCGCGGAAACGGGAGTGAGAGGGGGATGGGGAGGGGGAGGGAGGCGGAGGTTGCGGGAGATTGCGCACTGGGATGTACAGTTTTGCTCGAAAGAGCGTGAGTGGCAGAGAATAGGCGGGCAGCGGTGGTGGTGGGTTATTGGAGGTAGAGAGGTGGTTTTGCGTTGGCTTCGTGCTCCATCTCCGTTACACAGGGCGGGCGAGAGGGCGGGCAGGGGGGACAGAGGCGATATTTCAAAGTTCGATTTGCGAGTAGTGGCCAAGCCCTTCCTTCCCATTTTTTTCTTTTTATTTTATTTTTTATTTTTTTTTTTCGTCTCACCCTCGACGACAGGACGAGCGTAGCCAAACCGACCTTGGAAGCATTTTTTTTTCATCCCACCGGCTGGACTTCCTAAACGTGTCGGAAAAGCTCCTCTTACCGCGCTAATGCTAACTGACAGCCGAGATTCTGCTTTATTATGTATCTGTTGCGAGAACGCCGGGGAACGTCGGGGAACGTGGGGGAACGTGGGACGGAGGGGGGGGGGTAGCGTGATGAGACGTGAGGTCGTAGGGGAAGGGGGGAGGGATGAGAAGGAGAAGGAAATAACTTGCTCCTTTGGCTTTTCAACTCCTTTCAAAAACTCTTTTTTATTAGAAATTTTAATCCTCTTGGCTAGCGAATATAAATATAAAGCTTACATTTCGGAATGATGAATGTCTTCTGACCTGTGCTCCTTATACGGGATATTAGTCATTGAAAACAAAAAGAATCGGGGATAAAAGGGGAGAGAGAGAGAGAGAGAGAGAGGGGGGGGGAGAAAATACGTATATGAGCATTAAAAGTCATTATGATTCATGCCCCCGCTGTAATATTGTTAGGAAGCCTTATTTAATTTTTTTTTCTTTTTTTTTTTTTTTTTTTTTTTTTTTTTTAAAGCCAAATGACTTTTCTAAGAACTTTTGACATCGATGCTTTAAATATCGACGTTGAAAGGAAACCTAATTTTTCCGATTATTAAATCTCCATAATCGAGCGAACCTTGTACATTATTCTCCAAGACCAATTTCATTTCGCTATTAAAGAACTTTTATGGCGGCCTCTATGACTAATGGTACAATTTAGAATTTAAGCCGAAAATTAATATCAGCTTAGTATCACACTTACCTACTTTCCAAAGGAATATTTTTCATTTCGTTATATTATTCCTTAATATGCGTGGCTCGAATAGTTAGATTTACGTTTTATTGCATCATTCGGCGCGAGGCAGAATAAATTCTTACCTAAAGCGGCAAAACCTAAATAATTACAAGAAACGCCATTAATATTAATTAGTTCTCGTATATTAATTGCCCTATAAAAATACTTTGAGAACTTGTATGAATGTATTTGCCTCAATGTCACTGAACTTCGATTCGTTATTGCAAATACAAATGACCAGTCGCCAGGCATATTTCATTAATAATACGAATGTTTATTAGTTTATTAGTGAGCAAATATTTTAAAACCCGTACGACCCTCCTCCCCCGCCCCGCCTTCCCACTTCGTCACTAGAACGATAATTTTTACCGATAAATAAATATCCCTCAAGGCTCTATTTAATCGCGCCGTAATGTCGCATAAATAATTAACGACATTATAATGGCAAAAGAAAGAAAAGAAGAAGAAAAAAAAAGAATTCCTATCGGGTTCGAGAAATGAATATGCGGCACTTAAGCGCATACAACATAATTATTTAAATCTTTTGTAAATATTAGCAATCAATTTAAGTCATTTTAAACTATGCATTAACGTTACGTAACGGCATTACGAAGAAAATATAAGTTTTTCTAATTGTTTCAGCTAATCAATCTTATCACCTTCACCTACTCCGTCTGACAACCTTATTAATCAATTTGTCCGTTTGTAATTATTTATTATTATCAAGGAATTCTTGGGTGATTTTCTAAGCAGAACGCGTTATTGTGGAATTTCTTTGTACTATCGGGCTTCATTAAAATACATAGATAAATACATTAAAAGTACAGAACCACACGTAGGATAAAGTAAATCGTAAATAAAACAATTAGAATTCATTAAAGATTATTATTTATTATTATTTATCGTTAGATTTTTCCAATTCGTACGCGATTATACGTATAAATCAAATAACCGTGTATTTAATTCGCTCGTATTTTATAATACGAGCTTAGAAAGTCTTTGTTAGCGATAATAAAAAAAAATAAAATAAAAGGCCTTTCGCAATCGAAAATATTCCTTTGAAATTGATAGTGTTCATTGAATGGGAATTCCTGCACTATCCTTCCTTTGATAAGTACCATGGGAATGCCAGACCAATACTCTCTAGTACGATAAAATAAATTAATTAGGGGTAAGACACCAACTCCTGTATTATATTCAAAGTACAAAAAGGAGTGCAATTCTAAAAAAAAAAAAAAAAAAAAAGAAAAGAAAGATTTTACGCCTTGAATCAAACGATTTAAATCTTTTTTTTTTTTTATTTTTTTTTAGATAATTCCTTAATGCAATACTAATGCCTGTAATGCAGCACATATAGAAAAGCGGTAATAGTTAGGACTCCGTAGGTATTATGCGAACGATATCGGAATCCTGTTCCTGTAATCTCTTGTTTACAAAAATCCATGAAAAGAATAAAAGCTTTTTGCCTGTTCTTACTCGGATATTATTTCAACTGATTAGAAATCTGCAATGTAACAACTAATACGTGTGGCGTAGGAATAATAAAATTTAAGTGTCTGTAATCCGAGCGAGGCTGTTATCGGCCACGTGAAAGTCTGCAATATCAAAAGCTAAGACGAAAATTGTGCTTTTACCGCAACAGTAAACTTATAAACATCAAGTATAATAATAATTTGCATAGGCGCGGAAAAGAACGGGTTCGAGATACTCAAGCGGACATCCGACCTCGAGGCCCGAAGAACGTACTCGAAAAATGATAGAGGGACCGATTTTACCGAACGTACCTGTACCAAGTCCAGGTGTGTCTGCGAGTAATCAATGATAAAACTTAACTTAACCGGTACACGCACACGCGGAGCGTATAATTATATCGCATGCATTATTTGCAGTCGTGAAAAAGAGCGTCAATAATAATAAATTATTACCGAGCGAGTCGGGCGAATGTGTGAGTGTACAAAGCTGTTACGACTTTGTCATTGGCGGTAAGTTTGCGTGTACAGAAATTATACGTACTGATAATGAATATGTATCGAGTCGAAAAGGTTAAAACGTTACGAGCATGTAAGCGGCATTTGAGAGGAGAGGAGCCGACCGAACGGATAATTTCTACCTCGAGAACGTCGCTTATCGAGCATTCCTAAATACCAGGCAAACCTAGATGTCTACCCCCCCTCTCTCTCTCTCTTTAGATCTCAACGCTATGGTTAAATAATAATGTGTAGATGTAATTGAACGTTGAGGGAACGTTGTCGCATGCAGGGAGGGATATAGAGATACCGCAAGTGCCGAGGAGATCCCTTATCTCGATTCGACAATTATCCTTTACGTAAAAGTAGGAATTACAAGCACGAGCCCGTCCCACCCACTTTAATCTCCGCATAAGGCTGCTGCATTCTTCCCCAGCTTCTTAAGTGGAATGGAACGTAAGATCGGTAGCGCGGCACACGCCCCAATAACTATTTTCATCCGCTAAGAGGCTCGTATTCGACGCAACGCGCTGAATTAAAGTGAATTTCTGCAAACGAGATAATAATACAGGCTATCGGGGGAGGGGGGATAGGCGAGATAACGAATAAGTTATTGAAGGATAGTCGGTCTTGACGCGCTAGGCCGGGACGGCGAGGAGGAGGAGGAAACCGAGGCGTGAAAATAATGGCGCGCGGCGGAGTGGTTTTTCGTTTGACGGGCCGCACGACTCCGCCACCGCTACCAGCACCGCCACCAACACTGCAGCCGAGCCAGTCATTATAGAACGGAGAGGGTCCACCGGCGGCCCCGGTAGCGTATCGCTAATTAAAGCGGCTCGAGCCTTGGGGTGCGCACGCGATACCGGTCCTGATCTTGCCCAATTGTCGGCCCCCGAACTCCTTTGCGATAGTCCCCGGCCGGCTCCTTCTGGACATAACCCCCGCGGCCGGGGCGCCCCGCTTTGATTTATCTCCTAAAACTTCCGTCCCCTTTTATTTATCATCCGGGACACGGGATTCCGATTCCGGTGGTTATTCCGCGCAGTTCCCGGTGCGAATCATCCTGAAGGGGACGAACGCGAACCTTCCTCTGGACATTTCCCTTCCTATTTATTTACCCTTTACCTCGCTCGCTACGTCCTTATTTATTAACATTTACACCTCTACGTTAAATCCAATCTCTCCAAACGGCATTGGCGAAAACAAGAAAGAAAAAAAAAAAATAAATAATAAAAGAAAAGAATGGTTGCTTATTTCTCTTCTACTATCGACTGCGGTTTCCCTCGGACATCCGGACTTGGCTGCTTTTTTAATAATAATCGTGGTGGCGATCCCGCGACCGAGGAAATCGAATTATTCCTGACTCAGATGCCCCATATACTTCCAACTATAGAAAGACCTTCATGGACCGTCGGCTTTAAATCTAAATCCCCCTCGGGCGACGTAATTAGTGTAATTACGTTCGAATAATACGACGATTGTCGTAACCTTAACCTTAACACATCTCATTACTAATTTTAACCATTAGTTGTGCCCGTTACTCATTAATTTATTTCTCTTCGTTTTTTTTTTTTTCTTGATAAATTATAAAAGCCAGAATTTCATTGTACTTCGTCCTGCAAAAGTATGCGCGTAAAGTGAATCCGTGATATCGATTACGAAATAACTTTAATAACTTTGAAGAATGCAGCATTATCTAAGCGACGCATGCGCACTTGCACGATTCACCCCCCGCCCCTCTCTCTCATTCACGCTCGTACGATTATTTGTAAATACATATTATTATAAAAGTTCAATTTTAATAAATGACTTTTAATAATCCTTCTTCCGCCTTCTTTTCGCACTATCTTTCTCTTTCATTATATCTCTCCCATACACGCGCGCGCGCGCACACGCACGCACGCACTCGACTCGCCACTCCTAATGATAGTGATTTAATATTTTTTGCCCTTCATCTTAGAAATACATTAAATTTCTTTCTAATGCTATTGAGAAGTAAACGAGGAGCGATGTATTATGTAAGAGAACATATTTTTCGGTTATAAACTATCAAATTTTACTATCAAATCAGCTTTTCGCAATTTGCGATGATATGTTCTGAATTTTTTTTTGCAATTTCGTCACATTCGACGAAACCAAAACTCACTTCAACCCGTTGAAATTTTGACTCGATGATGTCTCGGATAAAAAATTATAAAAAAATATGTTAAACTTTCTCCCATTGCCATCGCACTCACGTTTGGGCACGAAATTACTTGGAAGCAACATTTTTGTTAATCGTTATTCGACAAGCCGTTCTTATTTTTATCACTTAATTAGCATTTTCCGCCGCCGGAGCTCAATGAGCTCGTCTAAATTAAATTTTGTTATTTTACAACTGATATTCCGACGGTGATAAGTAATAAAAAGACATTGACAAAATTCGTATAATCTCGAAGCGCTGATTTTTTTTTTTTTTTTTTTTCTTTTATGACATACGTTACGTCGAATTTATTAATAAAACGCAGAAGCATATTTTTGGCTCGAACCTTTTACAATTAGTCTTCGGCATATAAATACATTCGGCGTATATAAATTAGTCCCGTGCTTACTTGATAATTAATCGTAACATTAAATCGTTAATATTCTAGATTAAAAAAAGGTTTGCAGCGTCGCAAGACATTGTGCATTAGGACAGCGAAGACCTAATTTTGAATGGAAATCGCGAAAAAAGACGTAGGGAATAAAAAACAAAAAAACAAAAAAACAAAAAAAAAACAAAAGTAAAAAGAAAAAAAGGAGAATCAATCGCTCGAACCAACGTTGGTAGATCCGTTCGAATGAACATTTGCTGTAGAAAGGGCGACGTCGGGGACAAACCAGTGTATTATTTCACAGCTCGAGCGGACAAATATTTTATGTATCTAATAAAATCTCCGGCCTAGGTGTAGCCAATTAACTTGGGCCGTGAAATTTCAGATATTAAACACGTTGTGTCGCGGCGGCGTCATGGGTTTCGCCTTACCGAGCTCGCGTCTCGGCAAAAACACGTAGAGCGGGGGCGGGCTGGGGGGGGGGGTGGAGAGGGTGGAGAGAGGGAGAGAGAGAGAGAGAGAGAGAGAGAGAGAGAGAGAGAGACAGACACGTACGTAGGGAAGAAAGCGAGGTCAAGGTGTTTCTCGGAAGGCCCATCTCTAAAAATACGATAAAAGGCTCCACCGGGGCAGATCGCGCCTCTAACCCCGGGGCGACGATCGTATCGGCGCGCTCGCGTATTTATCGCATTGTTTACTATGTCAATGCCGGCAATCGCTCGTGTACGAGCTGTGCAACATTCCGAGGCGTGAGTCTACGTAAAAGTTAAGCGCGTCGTGAAAAAGGAAGAAATAATAAGCATAAGAAAAAGTTGCGGCGAGGGAGGGGGGGCGTAAGAAAGAAAGAAAGAAAGAAAGAGAGAGAGAGAGAAAGAAAGAAAGATAGAAACACCGTCATCGTCATTTATTCGTAGATATTATTATAGATTTAGGGAGGGTTAATGGGGTCGGCCACGCGCTCTCGAGATGCGAATTGCGTACCCGTCGGCGACATTTTCCGTTCGGAGCTTGGTGAAAATAACAAAATTTCCCCGCCATCCGGATTCCTCGCCAGAGGCTATAATGGGCAGTCGAGCCTGCGTCTTCGATTGCGGGAAAGACCCTCATTAGGGCACAATTAAAAATAGCCACTGCCGAGTGAGACAGTTTTCCAGGAAGCGGACAGGGCCGCGATGATTTTCCTCCGTCTGGCTCGGGACGGTGTCTCCATCCCCCCCAGCCCCCCAGCCCCCCCAAACCACGCCATCAGCCATCCCCACCGGTAATGGAATTGCACGCAGTGTCAGGGAGACCCTGCGGATTAGTTGAAATTCTGCATCCTCGGTTTTCCCGTGCGCAACGCGTCCCGCCTCGTCCGGAAAATAAATTCTAATACCATTAGGTCGATGTGAAATTGGTCGGTAGGCAGGGATTAAATTGGATTAGTTCTTAAATCGACGACGCTGGCCATTCGATTGGATTGCTTCGAGAAATTAGTTACTTAGCCAGCAGCGAGTAATGCTCCTCGGCTGGCCACCGGCTACCCACCCCCAGCCCCCCCCCTCACCCACGTACTACCGCCGACTACGAGTGTCTATGGTGGGTGGCGGCTGGGACGCCGAGGGGCGGGAGGAGGTAAGAATTTCGCAGAACGTATTCCTGGAAGGAGTACTTAAATTTAAAATAGCCGCTTGGCTCGTCCGATTTCATTCAAAAGAGCAGTGCGATCCGCGCATTTTTCCAATCCAACTGCCCTCCCTACCTCCCTACCTCCCTACCTCCCGCCCTCCCGAGCCACCGTTGCCGACCCCGTAATCGGTCGCGTCGCAACGTCATTAGAGCGACACCAGCGCTCACTTATGCTCGTCAAGGGGATAAGTCCCGGAGCCAGTATCAGAAGAAGGGCGCGCACAGCCAATGCACGATCTTATTTCTCAGGTCACCGATACCCGTTTTCGTATAATCTCGTCCGGCTTAAGTTCTAAAACTGGGCCCGACTATCGGGTCCCAGGGAATCTTCTCGGCGTTGCTGATACAATGCAATAACAGCAAGTCACACGACATTCCTAATGCATGACATTAGATCGAAGCACGCAATTGGAGACTCTGCAAGGCACCTGTGAGTTACGGCGAATCGAAGAGTGGGGGCGGTGGACGATACGACGGGTCGGGTCGGGGGTGAGGGATGGAGGGGAATAATGGGAATTGTAGGGGGCTGAGAGCTCAGCGGCACTTATTTTCCGCGCAATGAGCTTTCGATGTACGTAATGGGAAGGAAAGGCCGGCCTTTCCTCAGACAATGGCCCCGTTGAGTTTCCGGCGGAGCTGCGCTTAGAGGAGTCGCGGGAAACCCTCGAGGGTTTCCGGAAGACGCCGGGTTCGTAGCCCGTTGTTCTCGTAGCTTTTCGTAGAGAAGCTACGGAAAGGCCGCGTGGGAAACTCGGGAAAGCTCCTCGCATCCGTCCCTATGAGCCGCCAATCTTCCTTCAAGCTATTGTGCGAGCCTCTCGTGAATCTATCCGCGGAATGGCGGGGTCCGGGGAGGTTACGCGGCTACATTTCTATCTTATCTGTCATTTAATTAGACGAGGTGGTGGCTCGACTCCAAAGCTAAGGACAATTCCGCGCGTAAGAACTCCGGCTTTGAATGCATTTCCTAAATGAACAGTAGTAGTAGTAGCAGCAGCAGCAGCAGCAGTAGTAGTAGTAGTAGTAGTAGTAGTAGTTGTTGTTGTTGTTGTACCAGTAGTAATAGTATTTGTAGTAGTAGTAGTAGTAGTAGTGGTAGTAGCGAGTCTTGGCTCGTTTGAGCGTAGGTCGAGAAGCCGAGGGGGAAATAATACGTTGTCGAGTAAATAATAATAGTGGTAGGACGACAAGTTGGCGTTTAAGGCAGCAGCGAGGGTATCAAATAACGTTGGTAGGCTAGGTAGAGCGTAATTCAGGAAGAAGAAGATCTCCGCGCAAGAAGGGCGGGGGTCAGGATTGCACTCGGGGCCACGGGGAGGGTAAAACAATGAGAGGAGAAAAGGAGCAAAGCTCCCCGACAGCGTGTGGAGAGGAGAGCGAGAGGGATCCCTGGCTGCACTCGTGGCCCGGCGAAGAGAAATAATAAAAGAAAAGGAAGTCGAAGGAGAGAAGAAGCAGAAGAAGCAGAAGCAGAAGAAGAAGAAGAAGAGAGATACGTAGACTTGGGACTGGAGTCGCGGCAGCGTGGCGCCCGAGCCGTAGGCAGGGCGCCGTCACCGTCGGCGCGTTCGTCTCCTCTCTCTCTCTCTCTCTCTCTCTAGAGATCTTGGTTGGGCGGTTTGCCTTGGTGCGCTCGGTGCCGAGCGCACTGCAACCCACGGGACCAAGGGGACCGGCCCCTCGGAGCCCGAGTCGGAGAAAGAGCGAGCGCTGGCTGGCACGGCGGACGAGGAGGAGTAGGAGGGGGGGTTGGCGAGGGGAAGGAGAGCATTGAAATTAGGATTATGCATGAACTACCTGTTATTCCGCGGGTGGAAGAGCCTGTGGAGCAACTACGCACGGAGTCGGGCGCCTCGCCGTTTCGGAGACCCAGCGCCACTCCCCGGACGGCGCGTTCACCTTTCCTGGCCCGCGACCGTATATTATTAGCCCGCGTATTTTTAACCCCCAACCCTCTTCCCATCTCCTCCCCCATTTCGCGCGGGCGCTCGCTCGCTCGCTCGCTCGCTCGCCGCTACGTACCTTTAGCCGGCGAAAAATACGTAGACGCGGCGCGCTAATGCACCCATACGTTATTATTAATAATGCTGCGAGACGTGTGGCTGACTCAAGCCACGGCGACGTCGCTCGAATTAATCGCCAAGAGAATAGCTACGCGTCTCTCGCCTATTATTTTTATAGCCGCTACTGCTCTGTAAGCCCGTCGAGATTCTATGCCCGTGGTTTGATCGGAGAGGACGTTGCACTGAAATAAGAAATGGCGAGCATTGTCGTCCTTTCATCTTACCCGACCCGATGGACCAGCGTAACCTTTTACCAGCGCGGCCACATGTATATGTTAAATATATCCTGGCCGCGACTTAGGAGGATTGACTCGGTCGTCTTAGGATTCCTCGCCTCTCCCCCGCCCCCGCCAACCCCAACCCCAACCCCATCTCTTTATTATCTCTAATTAACTAACACGGCCAACCTTAACTCTCTGGCTCTTTATATTTCCTGCTAATGTACATCTACCTGCATCCGAGCCTTTATAAATCAAGCGGCGAGGCAAAAACTCTGAGAGAGAAAAAAAGCAACAGCGACAACTTATGCTTCCTCTGCTCTACCTTCCCATCCGATGTCAAAACCCTTTCTTCTTCTTCTTTTTCTTTCTTCTCTCTCTCTCTCTCTCTCTCACTTCCCCACTCCTTGGACTTTTTTTTTTCTCTTTCTTTTTTCTTTCTCTTTTCCATCATCGTCACAATGCGCGTACTTGCCGATACATGAAAAGTGACAATCATTGCCCCGACGCCGGCATTTTATCGAATGCAATATAAGGATACGTGTAAAAGTCACGCGCAATAAATAGCTCTATAAAGAAAAACTATTAATTCCATCAATAATATCCTTTTTTTAATCATTTAGCGCACCGTGTACGTACTTATCTAATGGCGTTCGGGGACAGACGTACATCCGCGCGCGGGCAAACAATAAATGTATTCATTGGTCGAGCGGTTGAATTATAGGTTAAATAAATAACGTATTTTGAATCTCGTTGAACAAAAAAAAAAAAAAAAAAAAAAAAAAAAGAAAAAAAGGAAAGAAATCCCATTAAAAAAATGAAAACCGATCGAGTCTCATTATGGGATACTACGCAGTTTTAAATATTAAGCGAAGGAGCGTCGCTTCTCGTTCGTTCGTTCGTTCGTTCGTTCGTTCGTTCGAACGAGATTCGATGGCTCGTTTTTTTTTTTTTTTTTTTTTTTGTTGTAATTGAATCGATTTTAAGTTAATTAGCCATTTAAATGGCTTGGGAAATAATACACCATATGGGCGTAGCGCGCCCACGGGCTCGTTTAACGAAAAATAAAAATAAATAAATAAATAAATGGATGAATAAATGAATAAATGAATGAATAAAATAAAATAAAATAAAGCCGGACAAGGTAATTATAGTGGCAATCGCGTATATAAATACAATGTAAGAAGGGAGGGGGGATAGGGATAAGTGAAAACTCGACGAGGAATCAGGAGGAGACATTTAATTTCTTTTAAAATAACAACAATTATCCGTGTCGGGCCGGCGTCGTGCGAGCAACGAACTTTTCGCGTCGCGGCTCTTTGTTTCCGAGCTTAAATCAAGTTGAATCCTTAAAGGTACGTAATGTACGGCTCAGTTTCGCGATTTATGCAACGCCGCTGACTCCGACGACGGAAGAGGAATAGCGGAACCCGTGAAATAGAGGACTGTGGGCGAAAACTTGTTAGATATTCCTCTTAGATATGTATTTTACTCTCGTCTAAGTAAATATAAGAAATGTATATATATATATATATAAAGAATTACGTTCCATACGAAATCCATTTATTGAGCGAGTACGCCGTTGTCCCCATACATTCATAATATCGTGACATTGTAAATATGAGAATGCCGTATTGCCGTACGACATTATTCAACGAGATTCTAGAGCGTAAACCGTAAATGAAAAAAGAAAAAAAGAACCTAACGAAATCAGTAAGCCGTTTAAAAGTCATTGTTGTTTTAACGTATCGTTACTAAAAGTCCATTCAAAGGTCTTTTCTTTTTCTTTTTTTTTTTGTTTTGTTTAATCGTTTGTTTATCTTTTCCTCTCGCGCAATTAATTACTCAGAGCAGCAGTAATTAATCCCTTCCCGAGCCGTAGGTGGACCAGCTATGAAAACCAGGCATAAAGTAGGAGGGATGCAGTTGTACCAAAACTTAAAGGTCACGATTGAACGTCTAATGGAACATTAGCCTCGGAAACTCGTAGCCCTCGAAGTCGACGGAGCTAATGGGCGACCGGAGTTTAAATATCCACGTATATCCGTCAAGAGCGCGGTGGGCACTTAGTGTCAAAATTCTAAGTAAGATGCTGGGCCACTACTCGAGAGCTTCCCCAAACACGTCCTTCAATTATAAAATCCAACGGATTACGACCGTAGATCCCAATAACCTGTACGATTTTTTCGAATAATCGGATCGACGTACCGTCTGCAGGCAATGACTTAAATCGGCCAATACATGTGAGATAACACATTCTCTCTACGCTCTCTCTCTCTCTCTCTCTCTCTCTCCCGATTATGTCACGTAAATTTTTATTGGATTTACGATCTACGGGTTGAGGCCATCGATATGCGTATTAACGATATAACTTTTGGACTCGCATAAAACAAAAGTAAGCGTTTACGTAGAAAAATCAATCTATAGAAGAAAATATGTAAATTGGTATGACGAATAATTTCCGCAACGAGAGCAACGGCAGCGTTTACGCCTTGTAACCTCTGCGTACAAAAAGTAATTTAACTTAACGGTTAATTAAGTTATGTCGAGCGCTACCCGGCGATACAAGTACGCACTGAGTATGTTGTTATTGAACGAGATAAACGGGGACAACACGTGCTCGAGCAAATTTTATAGGCGGCATTACAAAAAAAAAAAAATACTTACTTTATAGTTATTATATAATTTTTGAAACGGAATATCTATAAAATCCGACGGCACTTGTTGGTTGTTTGCGGGAAAAGAAATGAGGCCTGCCGATGATTATTTTTAATGACTTTCTTCTGTTCAATAAGTGCCCGTATGCGCATACAACCATTAAAATGATTGAAAATTTGTATGATAAACAATTTCCAGAAGCTAATGCGATTTTCATTAGCAATTACGCAGTCATTGACGTGCAATTCGCTCCTCCCCCCCACCCCCTTCCCCCAACCTTAAAAAGACTTTTTAAATCGGTAATATTGTCCCTAAGGATGTACCATCGCGCCACAAACGAGCAATTTTATTCATTCGACCGTTATCTCTCTCTCTCTCTCCCTCCCCCCCTCTCTCTCTCTATTATTACAATACATAAATGACTCGGAACAATGGAACTCGACTGGAATTTATTGTAAGATTTTTAAATTCATTATACAAATATTCCAGCGAGCGATTGATTATTTTTCAAATCACTCATCCAGTCAAGTCTTCGCGAAAATGATTATCTTCGCAATTCACTCACGTACATTAAAGAGTAAAACAATTACAATAAAGAATAATTAATTCTAATGTACTTATTAATTAATTTTGAAAGCCATATAGCTAGGTATGTAATGCGGTATTCTAATAATTAATTCCGATAGCGTAGCCGCACGCGTTTCTTATATAAGGAAAATCGCAATTTCTTCGACATTTACCAATAATACGTTATCCATGCCTTATTATTCATGTAAAGTAATTTGAAATTATAGATTCCTTCGGGCTTTATGCATTAAAAGTAATGACCACTTGCATTTTTGTTAAATAAATTGCTCAAGCTCGTTGTTGAATTACATTTATACAAGTGCCGTATACAAAATTATTTAATGGATATAAATAACCTTATTTAAATTTAAATGAAATTTTATTCACGTATTCAAATAAATAATTATTATTGTTATTATTATTATTGTTATGATTCGCATGTAATAACCATTTATCAGGAAGTCGTTTTTCTTTCAATTTTGTATTCGCAATCTGTCGATCGTTAGATTAATAATTATTGATTTATTTATTGAATTTATTTATTGTTTTCAACAATCTGCACGCGCCTTATAAATTATTTTGGGGTTATATAATACGATCGCAAGCCTACAGCTAGAGTTATATATTTGTTTAATTTAAATGAAAAAGGAAGTAAGGCTATTGTAAATCTATTGGCAGATAGGTACTTTGGAATAACGTTATTGGGTTATTTGTTACTAATGTAACAGCAATCGAGTGAGTGATTAGGAATAATAAACGATAATGTCCCGAAACATTGAATGATACAGTAGAGAATAAAAGCTGCGCGGCCGATGATAATGTCACGACAGTATTTATTCTAATGTATTCGGTAATGTTGTAATTGAAATAGCGTATTAAGTAATGGAGTGAGGAGCGTCCGGAGGGACGCGCGTCGACTCTGGAATTTACGCAGCCGTAAGAAATTGCTGAATTTTGTTATAGATCCGAGGTAAGGCATTAAAAAGTACACGGTTATAGAAATAGTTTCGTTATCAAACCAGACGTCCAGGTGACTCATTGAGCAACAACTCACTACTCGCTACGTGCTTCCATATAATCAGAGAACTTGTACAGGTGGCGTAATAAGTCGTTAAATGCCAAGCCGTATTAACATGCCAATGAAAACAAGAAGGAACGGGGCTCGGTGTGCAGAAAAAAAAAAAAAAGAAAAAGAAAAAGAAAAAGAAAAGGAAAAAAGAAGCGAGTATACGGTTTGTAAGAAGAAGGAGGGTAGGTGGAGGTCAACGAAGGGGGCGACCCTCTCGGCGGGCCGAGGGGATCGATGATCCTGATCGACGATCGATCACGACGAGTCGGAGATCGCGCGGAGAGGGTCCGTTCCTTTTGCTCCTGCTCACCGGGAGCTCCCGGAATACCATCGAGTCCCTCGGCAGAGCTCGTAGTAGCAGTAGTAGTGGTAGTGGTAGTAGGAGTAGTGGTAGCGGTGGTAGTAGTAGAAGTCGATTTTCCTTCCTAGGCTTCCTTAGCCGCCCACGATCAGGGCTCGGAGCGGCTCGGAGTGGCGATCGACGGCGCTGGGAGTCGGGCTGCGCTAAGACGCCGCGAGACTCCGTGCGTGCGAGAGGGGAGGAAGCGGTGCCCGCGAACGCAGCGCCACCTACGGCCTCGGATCTCCAGAGGCCCGCAACGCGCTCGTACGTACCAAGAGACGAGGCCCCCGGCGCACTCGCACCGCGCGCCCACGGATGGGGGTACCGCACAGCCTCGCGCTCCTGCGCCGTAGTCCGTGATCTCACCGTCTCTCCCGGCTTCTCGATCCTCCCAGAGCCGCCGCTTCCTCAGTCCTCTCGCTCGGCTTGGCCCGGCCAGTCGTAGCCCCCCTCATCCGTGCGTGCGTGTGTGTGCGTGCGTGCGTGCGTGCGTGCGTGCGTGCATGCGTGCTGCTGCTGCTACCGCGCGCCAGCCCGTGTCTCTTCTTTTACGACTACACTAGCCGTGGGGTGCGCGCGTCCCACCCCCACCCCGGCCCGCCCCCTCTCTGACCCTTCGCAGCCTCATCCGTTGCCTACTGACTTTTCATCTCCTCGTCCCCCCCCGCCCCGAGCCCCGTCGCTCGCGCCTCATCCTCCTCTTCTACGCCGTGGCCGGCGAGCCTTCCCTCCTCCACCCCCTCCCTCCCTCGCACCACCACCGCTCTCGTCGTCCTCCTTTATTCCTATACTACCACTGCTACCACTACTACTACAGTAGCTCCTCCTCCTCTGCCGCCACCGCCGCCGCCGCCGCCGCTACTCTACAACGAGAGAGACCAGTACCTCTTCCCGCCCCACCGAGGCCGACCACTGCCGTCGGGTCGAGCGAGCCAGAAGAGGAAGAATTAGAGAGAGAGGGGTGAGAGAGAGAGAGCGTCGAGTACCAAGTGCGCGTACGTAGAGGGGCCGCGAGCGCGCGCGCGCGCTCGCGTGCGCGAGTGGAACAGAGAGACAGTCTAGAGACAGTCCGGTGCTCGTCGGGGCGCGAGCGCGACTTGCTTTTATGCGCGTCCTCGGCACCGCTGGCCCGGGTCGTCCGACCCCCCGAGGCCCGCCGACGGCGGCGACCGAATGAATTCGTCCAGTGGTGCGGAGTAGTCACGAGAGTCACAGGACATAAGAGTAAGGATATCGGGAGCAGGAGCAGGAGCAGCAGCAGCGGTACGTGATAGTACCGAGAGTATCGAGAGCAGGGATAGAAGCGACGACGACGACGACGACGACGACGACGACGACAAGGAGAACGGCAAGAGCAGCCGCGACCGTCGTCACCGCTGCCCGCATACGGAGAAGAGCTGCTGCTGGTGGATCGACGACCGAGAGGAAGATAGAGAGCGCGCGTGAAGCACTGCCGAGGAAAATGGCTGCGCGCCTGGCTGGACGGCGACCGGCCGTCATCGGGGCCAGCCACCGAGGTCTAGCCGGCCTCTGGCTCGGACTCGGCATCCTCGTCGCCAGGAGCCTTACCGGTGAGTCTCCTCGACCCCGTTGTACGTAAGAGCCGTCGGGGGCGCGCGCCCGTCCTAACCTCCGTGGGCGCGCGCGCGCGCGCGCGTCCGCCTTTCTCCCTCTCTCTTTCTTTCACTCGCTCGCTCTATTCTCCTCGTTTTTTTTCTTCTTTCATTTTTCTATTCGTTTTTATATATCGGCAAGGCGCCCGTCGTTCCCCTCGTCATTCCTTGAGAAGGCCAGACTTTAAAATCCATCAGCTCTCGATAGAAGGCCGTCCACTGTAAACCCTCCTCGTCCCCCTCCCCGGACTCTCTCTCTCTTCCCTTCTCTCTCTCTCTCTCTCTCTCTCTCTCTCTCTCTCTCTCTCTGACGCACACAAACAAACACAAGCACCACACGTACGGGCATTCTCAGCCTCCCTCTGCCGTCTCCTGCATCTCTCGTAGTCATGTTCCCCTTCGTAATGAGATGCCGTGCGCGACGTAATCCGAATCCCAGATCGACCTCCGAGGGATGCCAAATACTTGAGTGTTTGCCGAAACAATGGTCGCGGGGAAGCGCGGGATCGTATCTATCCGAGCCGAGCTGCATCCTTGCTGCATCGGTGCTGGTGCTCTCTCTCTCTCTCTCTCTCTCTCTCTTTCTCTTACTCACTCACTCACTCTCTCTTTCTCAATTCCTCCCATTGCCTTTGCCCCTTAAAAATATTAACGGGCACTTCTCTCTCTCTCTCTCTCTCTCTCGCCTCTCCTCTCATCTCCTCCTCTCCTCCTCTACCTCTTTCTTCACTTGCGTGCTTGCTTTTATTCTCGTTGGGATCCTTCGACTGCGCAAACAACATTCGTCTCCGCGATTTAAATATCACAAGCTTGAATTATAAATCCTAGCGACCCTATAGACTTTTGCAACAAATCCTTTGCGATTGTAGAAAAAAAAAAAAAAAGAAAGAAATAAATAAATAAATACGAGAGAAAACTTAAATGATATTTACGTAATAAAAGTAATTTATGCAGTTATTTAAATTGGTTATTTCGTTATCAGAATATACAAATCACAATAAATCCTTAATACTGCGTGCGTGCCCGTGTAAATGATAATTTAAAGCAATGCCTATTGTATAATACATGTTAATTATTTTTATGGGCTCGGTGGGCTTTGTTGAATTGCATTTTGGATCACCGATTTCCCATCGCTTGATAACAACAACAACAACAACAACAACAACGAGAACGAGAACGAGAACGAAAAAAACAACAATCATTCGTTGTGTGTCTGTACATTTGTTGTTGTTGTCGTTGTTGTCGTTGTTGTCGTTATTATAGTTAATTAGATTTATTGTTTAAGTAAAGTTAACTACTGCAAACTATTAAGTTTTTAGAATGATTAAGATGTGTCGCGTAAGGCGTCGTTTACAAACTTGCATTTAATGATCCGTGACTTTAAATATATATATATATATATATATATAATATGCTTACTATTTCTCAGCGAGCAAGATTTTCTAAAGAAGTTTCACTAAAGAAAATGTAATGCTCGGCACATCGCGTCATAATTCATAAGCCAATGAATGCTTTTATTTGTTCTCATAATGAGAACGATGCTCCTCCAGCATGGAAAACCAACCCGTTCCGATGAGTTTATTGATTGTTTTTCTATCTTTTTTTTTGTTTTGTTTTTTTTGTTTTGTTTTTTATTTACGCAAATCGTAGGAATATAATGTGTTCTCTCTCTCTCTCTCTCTCTCTGTCTCTCTGCGGCTCGGGCAACAACTTTACCAAGAAATTATAAAAAGATTTTTTATAATCCTTCATATTATTTATGGATTTAAGCTCCTAACGATCGTAACCCCCTTCTTCATTTTAATAGTACTGCGGAAATAGTTCTTTTTAATACAATGATTATAGTATTTTCGACACGATCGTACGTACAGGGTTGTCAATAAAATTCTATTATATTATTATTTATACAAGCTGTGCCGTAATATTTATAAACAGTTTGCTTGTATGTGTAATTATAGCAATCGATGTGAACTACATCGAGGCATGATAACTTAAAATAAGATATTTATTTATAGCCAAATGGATAAAGCAGTGTCGTTTCGAATATATTTAGAATATACGGAAATCCGTGATACTTTTGATCCATCGACTTTGTATTCTTTCTTACTGGTTGATGTATATATATATATATATTAATAATGTTTATTCGTACGAGTTTATTCGGCGGCGCTTAACCGATCAGGAGAACCTTAGGATTCCTCGTACAGATATTAAAGAAATTTGCATCAATACTACGATAATGTACATTATGCAGAATGTATCGATGCCGGTGCTATCTATCTTGTGATGAATAATTTAAAAATAACGGTACATTTCTGATGCCAGGAGTAAGCTTTATCGCTTGATTAAACGATAGCAAATTAATTTAACAAGAGTAGGAGGAGGAGGGGGAGAGGAAGAAGAAGAAGAAGAAGAAGAAGTAGAAGAAGACGTAAAACGACGGGGAAATTTTACAATACATGCCGGTATTATAGTAAAATATTTCCCTTTGTGCTTTTTTTTAATGTACTGTCCCGTAAAGGCCTTTTACCTGAATATACAAATTGTCGCGCGTAGTATTGATTCGCGAGGCCGGGGAGAGTTAAGTTTTTAGCAGCTCTTAGGGGCTCTTAAATTCTCATTCGGAAATTAAGCATTAAACGTCAGAGTTAACAGCAATGAAAAGTGAATATTATATTTTTTCCTTCGAGGCTCCAATGAAACTAATAATAAAATTAGCCCTGACTTTTACCGCGAACTCTCCCTCCCCCCTCTCCCCTCTACATCTCTCTCTATCTCTCTATCTCTCTATCTCTATGTACACGCGAATAATCGTAATTGGCTTTTATTATCGTTGACCAAATGTAAATGTAGCCCATGCGGTAGCAGAGCGGCATCACTCGTGGGTAATAAAATTATAGCACGCAATGGGACAAAGGGCGGAGAGGGAAGGATATTACAGAGAGCGTAATCGTGCACCAGAGGGACGAGGGACATGTGTTCTCGTAAATATGTATATTATATACGTGCTTGATTAGGCGGCGGCAGTCGCGATGTGGCGATGGCTATCGACTACCGCTCGACTCGCGCTATATGGAATATGGATCCCACTTCAATTAGATTTAAGCCATTTGCACTCGACTCGTGCGCGCAGGCTTCCCCCTCCCCCTCCCCTCCCGTCCCTCCATCCCTCAGTCCGTCTTTCTCTCGGTCTTATTGATTTGCGCGAAAATGCCTTATTTATACAGCTTACGCGGTCGTAAAAATCCCACCGCGGCTCTCGATACCCTGAACTGAGCATTACCCCAATAACCTTCCCACGCCAATTAATCACTTGTTCTCTTTAATTTATACGCGCTATCGGTCTCGCTGATTTGGCCGATTTGAAAACTCGTTAGGAAATGATGGATGCGAGAGCGCCGGGACTCCGTCCCCGATTTCTCTCCCGACGTATATGGACCTTCCGAGAGTCCATCGCTGCAATTACTTTCTTTGCGTTTCGGTAAAAAAAAAAAATAAAAGAGAAAAAAAGAAAAGAAAAAAGTAATAATAATAATTTCAAAGTAACGTCAAGAGTTTTATTGCAATTACAACGATTCGCTCCCGACAGATATCATCCCCGACGACGAGGTTATGCGAAAATCTAGCCTGGATATATATTTCTGTTATTCTTGGAATGTAATTTTACTCTCCGTCACTGTGACATTCCATTGTAAAGGATTTAGCTTGCATGACGAAAATATAGGATATGCATGCAAGCTCTTTTTAGATTTACATTAGACATCGTCGTCGGCACCAGTCCACCTCTCTCTCTCTCTCTCTCTCTCTCTCTTATTCGCCAAATTTTCTATTTTCATCTTCTAATTCCTAATCATTTATACGACTACCGCGAGATCGGATCAGACGTTCAGGGGCTTTTTTATTTTTATTTTTTTTTTATTTATTTATTTATTTATTTAATAGTTTCAAAATTAGTAGATTAATCGTTCGGGAAAAATGAAATTGCCAAGACTTATCAAAGCATAAATGCTTTAAGGTTGTATGATGAAATGTATAGAAGCAAGTAATACGTTAAATTCACTTGTATTCATGTCGGCGTCTAATACATCCAAGTACATGGGACGTTATTACGTTATTGAGATACAGCTCAATCTACTCGTTTCAAAATAAATATAATTATCATAAAATCTGTACGCACTTGATAAGGATATTGCAAAAACAAAAACTCAACGATCCCTCCTTGCTCGTTGGTTGCTTAGTCATAAACAAATGAGCTTTTTCGTATTATGTGCCAGGCCGTCGTAGTATCGCATGACGTCAGATATTTAGTTGTAAAAATACCTTTTAACTCATTCGCGAGCAAAATTTACTGTACTTCCTTACATAATAATATATTTTTCATGCCTCGAATAAACTAATTTTGTACACGCAGCGCAATTAGATTACATTGGACTCCTCTCGTTGTTTTCGGCATAGTTTCGGCCGCAAGAATATCGCCGTGGATCATTACGTAAAAAATTTAAAGGTATTAAAAAATACGTAAGGTTTCGCAAAAATTCTTCCGTTCTAATGCGGCAATACTCTACTCTAAATAAATATTCGCTGATGCTCAATGGTTCCGCGCATCTTATGATTGTCGTAAAAACTCAAATTACACGCATTCGATGGGCGCTGCATTGATAAAACTGTTAACTGCATCAGAGACACGCGAATGGATTTTGTGTGCATTTAGATTACGTACTACGTGTATATATATATATATGAATAAGAATAAGAATATGAATACAAATAGGAATATGAATATTTCTTAATTTTTACATTCACGCGATACGTCTACGCAAATGAATAAAATCTCCGAGTTTATTCATTTGATTTCTTTTGATAGTAATAGCAAAGACCCGAATAACAATCTCACGGTACGTAGGGTTTGTTATTAAATATGTCTATTTATAACGTAAATATAAAGCTCGTTAATGCAATAAATCAAACGAATACGTGGTTCGATAAATGTACTGTATTAAAACATCTTGTAATGGAGGGAAAGTTTTTAATGAGCATTTATCTATTATTGTCGTCTATTCGGTAAGATTTATTTATTTTGCCTGTCCCGCGTTCTTCTTAATTGACACGAAGAAACGAGCTATTAAAGCACGATTCCCAAGTCCGAGAATAATGGAACGAACGGCGGAACGAGCAATCTTGAATCTTGAATTCCTAAATAATTGAGCTCTAAATAAGAAACGTTACATTGCCCTATAATATTTTGAGAGAGAACGAACACGCTCACGTGCTCGGCCGCAGTATTTGTCAAAGGTATAAATATTTTTTTTTTTTTTTTTTTTATACCGAATCATATCGAGCGAGAGCTCGGTATTAAAACAACGCACCTATCGGCTCCTTAACGAGCCAATGTCCCAACGAAGCAATTATTGCGTTGATAATAACGTAAAAAAGGAACGATTTCGAGTACTTTCCCACACACTCTCTCTCCCTCTCTCTAACTGAGATGCTCGCTCTGCCGCCCGCATTTTGACATTCAACCTACGCGTAGCTTCTTGCGCAATTTGCAATGCGCTTGAAAATGCAGGTACGTACGCGGAGGCCAGTTATCTCGCATTCGCTTAACGATTTCTCGTAGCAGAGCTTTTGTCGTGCCACGCTATCCATTAAAATCGCCCTCCCGATGAAGGGAGCGGGGGGGGTTTGGGGGTGGCGACCACCGGGCCCGCCCGTCGGCTGGTTGGCTGCTCCGCATTCCGCGCTCCTCCTCCCCCATCCCTCTCTCATCGCCAGACCCACACGGACGGAGCTTATTATTCACGTAAACCGCCTTTGGAAAAAAAAAACAAGTCGACTTTTCTCACGAGCAGAGGAGGACGACGGGAGGGAGGGGGGAAGGTGGGGCCCGGTTAGTTAAGAAGACACTTACCTTTTCCAATTTCGTTTAGTTTTCTTTTATTGCGCGGCACGTAGAACGACGCGCGGGGTCCTCCAACGATCCTCCAAGGATATTTCTGCCTCGATTTCCGATCGGCTCATCGACTATTCAGAACGAGGCGCGTTCCGAACGCCGATCAAATTCTTTTTCGTCGGCCGTGTCGATTCTTCTTTGGCTGCGAACGTATGTATCGTATCGTCCCTCCACCACCGCCGTCGTCGCCGTCGTCGTACAATTTCCTTTCGTGGCTCAATATCCCCGTTACGTACTCGTCTACGGCACCAATTATTAGCTCCTTTTGCGCGTTCGGAGCCAATGTCGTTCCTTAAAAGCGAGCCGCTCTTATTATTATCTTAGAATCGAGTGCGAGGGAAGCGCGGGGGTGAGGACGGCCGACGGGTGTATGGAAACAAAACAAAAACAAAAACAAAAACAAAACAAAACAAAAAATGAAAAGAAAAGGTCGGAGGCTCGAGGCGGTCGTACAAGTCGTTAGCATAAGATACAAAGAAGGGAATGTCGTCATCGAGCGTGCGCTCTCCAATATTGGCGACATTAGCGCATTGTAATGCGTACTAAGTACGCACGATGCCCGAGTGATTTTCCCACGCACGCACGCGTGCGCGCTCACTCGCAAAACCCGATAAGGGCACAGGATCTGCTCGGGCTGTCGATCGTCTCCTCCTCCTCCTCCTCCTCCTCCGAGAGAGAGAGAGAGAGAGAGAGAGAGAGTCCACCTCTCTGCGCTGCTCGTGATTTTTAACGCGAGTCGCGTAAAAAGATCGAGGTTTGTTTATACGGAGGGGCTCTCGAGGTCAGGTCCTTCACGCCAGGATTATCGAATTGCGAGCGTCGCAGCACGTGTACTCTTTATCGGGTAAAGAGGAGGAGGAGGAGGAGGAGGAGGAGGACTATTACTACTACTACTACTACTACTACTACCACTACTACTAACGCGCGCTTATTTGGCTCATCGGGGAGTGCCGCAAGATGGATAGGCGATTGTTATGCACTCCTGTACTTCCTCGAGCGTACCCCCCGCGACAACGGCAATGACAACGACAACGACAACGACAACGACAACGACAATAATAAACGCAAGAGTTTGGGAAGGGGCAGGAGAGGACGACGACCACATTATCCGGTACATAATTACGGGGAAACTCATCCCGACCACGTGCCCGAGAAGGATGGCGCGGGCAGTTTCGGCCCGTTGATCCCCGCCCGCACGCACCTCCACCGGCGTAATCACCGCAACCACCACTTACACCTACGCGTAGGCGCAGTCGGGCCCGTAATCGTTCGCCACCGCCACCGCCGCCGTCGTAGTCGTCGTAGTCGTCGTCGTCGTCGTCGTCGTATCTCCTCCAAAGTGGCGGCGCACCTTCTTCCGTGCCCTCTCTCTCTCTCTCTCTCTCTCTCTCTCTGTCCCTGTCCCTCTCCCTCTCGCAGCCGTCCGCCTACGCGGACAACCTCGACGACCTGACTATTATCATTCAATTACTCGTATCCTGTTCGCTCTTTTATAACCGACGCGCGCGCGCGCGCGCGCCTATGCAAACATGCACTTACAACGATATCCCTTCTCTCCCTCCCCGCCCCTCTCATTTTCTTTCTTTATCCTTTTATCTGCGTCGTGAAACGCTTCTCCCGCTGCGCGAGATCTCAATATGAGCGCGACTGATCTCCTCCTCAGCCCGTATCCTCTCGCATCCGCTCGTCTTGTAAGCATTTCCGACGCGGATGAATTTTTCATCCCCGACGATGCTTAAAGACAGTGATTGCCGGCCTCGATGATACTCTTTGCTCCTTTAATGAAACTTTCTTACCCACTTCCACAAACAGCCTCTTCTCTCGTTTATGTCCCGTTTAAGTTATGCGTACGCTATCTACATCCGTACGTACGTACGTACATGTATTTATACGAGCCATCTACTTGGACATTACTCCAATGTTATTAGCTTTAGCTTTTACAACGTCGTCGACAATATCAAAATTACTACTCCGATGCATTATTATCATTATTATCATTGTCATTATCATTCACGTTGTTATTGTTATTGTTATTGCGCATCTTGATCGCCCAGCCGATAATGGTTTTGCGAAGGAGTGTTATATTTTAATTGAGCTCTCGGGGCCATCTCGGTCCGACAAATACCCGATTATTTGCAAATTATTTTTCGTCATCGGACGTCAAAGTACTGCGAGGATTACGTGCCTGCCATATGAAATAATTGCATCAATAAACGATAATGCTTATCGGGAGCCTTTAACTTGTTTCGACGTTGAGAAGCCTGCGATACGCGTCGTCCAGAGGAATCTATAATTAATCGTTGTTAAAAGGAATAACGTCGATCCGGGGCGGGGGGGAGGAAATAGTCGGTCGATTGAAATTTACATATGTATATATTGTATAAATGTATATATACATTTTTATACAAAGAGAGATTAGGATTTTAAAATGTGTACTGCGAGACGAAAAAGTCACGATTTTCACAATCAGTTTCAGGAATAACGTGCTACTGCGACGGCCACTGTCCGGACGACCGCCAAAATGGGACGTGCGAGAGCCGCGCGGGTGGCCACTGCTTCAGCGCCGTCGAGGAAGTCTGGGACGCGGAGTCCGAGGAGTTCGTGCCCGAGTGGTCCTTCGGATGCCTGCCCCCGGACGAGCAGGGCTTTATGCAGTGCAAGGGCTACCTGGTGCCCCACCTCCAGGGCAAGAGCATTGTCTGCTGCAACGGCTCGGACCTCTGCAACAAGGACATATTCCCGATGTACAAATCGAAGCCGACGGTGCCGCCGGATCCCCGGGCTCTCCGCTCCGGGGCGCCCCTCGTCGTCCTCGCCGTCTCACTCTCGGTCTGCCTGATCGTCTTTACCCTGGCAATGGTCCTCGTCTACCAACGCTATCGCAGGAAGGAGCGCGGCCCCTGCCTCGTCTCCTCCCAGGGTACCCTCAAGGACCTCATCGACCAGAGCAGCGGCTCGGGCTCGGGGCTTCCGCTCCTCGTTCAGCGCACGATCGCCAAGCAATTGGCCCTGTCCCAGTGCGTAGGCAAGGGCCGCTACGGCGAGGTCTGGCTCGCCCGTTGGCGCGGGGAGAAGGTAGCCGTTAAGGTTTTCTTCACCCTCGAGGAGGCTTCCTGGTTCCGCGAAACCGAGATATATCAGACGGTACTCATGAGGCACGACAATATCCTCGGCTTCATAGCCGCGGACATAAAGGGCACGGGATCCTGGACCCAGATGCTTCTCATCACGGACTATCACGAACGGGGCAGCCTGCACGACTACCTCCAGACGACGGTCCTCGATCATCCGTCCCTCCTTGCCGTCTGTCTCTCCATAGCCTCCGGTATCGTTCACCTCCACACGGAGATATTCGGCACGCGGGGCAAGCCAGCGATCGCCCACAGGGACATCAAGAGCAAGAACATATTGGTCAAACGCAACGGGGAATGTGCGATCGCCGACTTTGGCCTCGCGGTCCGCTTCCTCAGGTAAGCTAGCTAATCAGAGAGAGAGAGAGAGAGAGAGAGAGAGAGAGAGCCTCTCGCTATGTTGTTATAATGAGCTTCCGATCTCAATTAACGGCCAATGCCTTTGTCCTGTGCAGCGAGACCGGGGAAATCGATATCGCACCGAATACGCGGGTCGGCACCCGCAGGTACATGGCCCCGGAGGTCCTCGACGAGTCTCTCAACACCTCATCCTTCGACGCCTTCAAAATGGCTGATATGTACTCGGTAGGATTGGTCCTCTGGGAGGTCTGCCGAAGGTGTGCGTCGGGCGGCAAGGTCTCCACTGCCGAGGCCTACGCGCTTCCGTATCACGACGTCGTGCCCAATGACCCCGACTTCGAGGAGATGAGGCTGGCCGTTTGCATCAAGAGGCTACGTCCGGTCATACCGACCAGATGGGAGAACGATCCGGTGAGTCTCCACGTCTTCTAAACCTTCAAAGCCTCTCAAGTGGCGGATTCGCTCCCTCTTCCTCCCAGTTTCCTCCCCCTTCCTACCTCCTCCCATTACGCTTCACTTGCCTTTTAACGGACATTAACGAGCTTCAACGAGCTTTACAACATACGTACAAGAGGCAAGGGCTGCTCCCTGTACCGCCCACCCTAATCTGCTGATACTAATCTATAAATGAGCGAGTCCGCTGCTATTGGCTCGCTTCAATTGAGCCTCGACTCCCCCTGCCCCCCCCTGCCCCCTGCCCATGGCCATATCCCGCCCCGCCCCACCCCTCCCCGACATTGCCCAATAATAAAATTCTATTTATCTTTTTTTTTCTCTCTCTCCCTCTCTTCTAGATACTGTCGACTCTCAGTAAATTGATGACTGAATGCTGGCACACAAATCCGGCGGTTCGCTTGACAGCTCTTCGAGTTAAAAAGACAATGTCCAAGTTACACATTGACAATGCCATCAAAATCGTTTAGTGATTTACGGCATGTTAACACAACCGTTATTTCTTTCTTCTTCTCTTTCCTTTTCTCATCCTTTTTTCATTATTTCAATTTTTTTTTAACTCTCTCTCTCTCTCTCTCACTCACTCTCTCTCACTCTCACTCTCTATCTCTATCTCTATCTCTATCTCTCTCTCTATCTGCATCTTCTCTTCTAGTTGAACTAGCAACCTCCTGTAAATACTCCTTCCCTTTTCCCAGTGTACATAGCATTAGGTAATTGCAGACTGCAGCCGAAGACTGACAATGAGAAATGAAAATTTATGAATACGTGAAAATGAGTGGACAAACGATTATTATCCGTGCGTGATTCCCTGTATGAGTGCGTGCGACGTGCAATTATCGAGTAATATTATGTGAATGCGAAAGTGTTGTAATTTTATAGGTTTTGGATTAACCGGGCCAAAGACTTACGTTGACGTGAGTTGTATATCCTGAATTTAAACTCAATATCAACAACAATTAATAATCTCCTATGTCCTAGTAAATTAATAATAGTAGGAAAACCAGGTCTTACGGTCTCTATATTCACGTGGTATGGATTTTGAGTAATGTCGTCGGCCGGGTAACAATCCTATTCGACGTCTCCTGCGATGTTGGCACTCCTGTGAGCTCACTAAGCTTTACTATTATTATTCATTGTAAATAGGGAGGAATCGTTATAACGGAGCCAGTGCAGACGTCCTCGCCTGTTTATACTTAAAAATATGAATAATCCACGACTGCTGCTTGGGCTCACTTCATAATAGACTGGCGCGAACTCCTCTGATTAAACAACGTAATTACGCGGGTCGCGAGTCATCGTCGAGCTTTATATGAGAAAATCCTTGCGAGTACTCGTTAAGAAGCTTCTGGGGGGGGGGAGATTTTGCGAATCCGATCATTAATAATCGCAAGCTCAATCGCTTAAATCGAAAAACGTGAACAGAAAAATATAACAATTCTCGATCATTGGAATTCTAAAACACGATTTAGTTTTCTCGCCGTAGCATAAATTTTATACGAGCCTCTCTCTCTCTCTCTCTCTCTCTGCTACTGACTCTCACAGTGGAGACAGGGCATCGTCGTTAATATACAGATACCGAGAAGCTTTTCATGGCCGATCGCTTTTTTATAGTCGGAAGATTTTCTAACGCTACACGTGCTTTATTGTTTCTCATTATCCTGAGTGAAAATCAGAGGAGTTTCGTCTTTCCGTGATTGCGCAAGCGAGAATTCGGACTTTCAGTTAAAACAAAAACAAAAAAAACGAAATTTTATTCATTTATTACTGATGACTTAAAAAAGATGACTTCGCTTTTACCGAATGTACTGTTAAAAAAAAAAAAAAGAAAAAAAGAAAGAAAAAAAGAAAAAGAAAAGAAGATCATTTCTTTGGAGAGACAAATTTTCGTTATTATTGAATCAATGGTGTTTTTGCATTGTTATAATTTTCGACCTCGAGTACGACCTCGGTCTTTTATTTTTCATTTTATTATCAACATCGTGTAAAATAATATTCCCAGTCAATTTAATAAAGGTTAATTTTTTTCTTTTTTTCTCTTTTTTTTCTCTCTTTTTTTTTCTTATTAAAAGTACTTGAATAATGTTTACAGTTAACTATTCAACATAAATTCTTACGTGCATTTAATGCTGGCAAAGTAATTACGAATATACGAGAGCTAATCGCTATAGCGATCGCTATAGATCTAATATTAATTAGTACGAATACCAAAGTGAATCATGTAACTCATGACGGGGTTTGCTTTGTATTTTTGCCTCGGCACAGAAAGTTACAAAGAATTTTTGCATTTCGTCCTCAGCAGTTGTACTATCGTTAAGGAATTTTAACTTAAATCTCATTAACTAAAAGGATGAAAAGGAAAGACACAGGTATGCATGCTCAAGGCCATTAACGTCGGCGATTATTCTAAAAGTTACTTGAGAAGTTAGTTTCGTAGCTACTTTATTACTACATGATGTATTCTTTATTGTGCCGTGGACCATGCCATGTTTTGAGACTGATCATGTTACACAAATGTCTTTTGTAATATTTATAAGTGAAGCTGAAAAGAAAAATAGAAAAAAAAGCAGAAGAAGAAGAAGAAGAAGAAGAAGATAAAAGAAAACAAACAAACAAACTTTTCCTACGTTTTTCAAGATGTGCATGTATTTTGCAATGAATGAGCGCGCGCATGTATTCCGTAAAAAAGACAAGAAATCGCAACTATTAACAATATTTATGTCTTTGTCATGTTAAAACAACTTTCGAGCGGCTTTCGACTTTTATGTCATGCTAACCGTGCCGTAAAAATTTAAACCTTATAACTCTGTACAGATGCGAAATATCTTAAACTAACTTGTTTTTTTTTTTTTTTTTTTTTTTTTTATTTTTTTTTTATTTATCCTCTTCCTATATAAAGTATCAATTAATGAAAATGAATGAACGAAAGAATGCGCCACTTCGTATAACGAATGTATAATTGACGGCTTTAGGCAAACAAATAGCGTTTCCGTATCAAACATGAATATTCTTATCGTGCGATAGGATATGTCGATGTCATTGGATGTGATCGACTTTTTGGTACAAAAGATAAATAAATAAATAAATAAATAAATAAAAACGATTCGGCATATCTTTGTGATACTTATCAATTTCGAGCAATGTGAGAAAGTGATAGAGACAAAGTTGTATCAGAAAAACTGGGCTCTCGATCACGAGCCAAAAGTCGTTGTGATATATAAGGTTTAATAAAAAAAAAAAAAATAAAAAAAAGAAAGAAAGAAAGAAAAATGTTTATGTGTCCTTCTAAGTTTTTCTTTTTCTTTTTTTGCTACAGATGTTGAGAAGAAATTTTTTTATTAATATTATTATTATTATTTTATTTTATTTTTAATAACATCGTAAGTACCTGTCTCGTACACGTATGTAATGTATGTCACATAAAGTTTTATAATTAATAGTCAAACGAATAAAATGTTTTTTTTTTCTGTGCTTGGAAAGTTTTATAACGAAAAGTAATAATTGTATTCGTAATTTTGCTCAACGGATAAAATTATGGAACTGAAAGTGGTAGTAAAACGATTGCAATAACCTTTTCGTATCGAATCTAGTACGGGAGAATAATAAATCTTTTAAATAATGTACCGTGTTTTTAATGTCACGAGAAGACATCCAATTACATAAATACTGTATATACAGTATAGCCGAAGAAATGAGCTCGTTTAAAAAAAAAAAAATAAAAAAAAATAAGAAGAAAGAAAGAAATTGGTAGGCATATGGAAGAGGTGAAAAGAACAAAGTAAATTATTACATTGAGTATTGAATTACCGTTAAAAAAAAAGAAAGGTAATTAAGTAGTTAGCGAAGATATTATCATTAGATATCATTAATCCCGAGGAATGTTCGTTTATATTTTAAAGCGGAGACAAATGATTGTAAAAATCATAATAAAACTTTTCATTGAAGAAGAATTTGAATTTACATAAATAATTGTATTCGTAAGGTATTTTCGGCAAGCATAATGAATAATAAAGCTACGTAAGATTTAGTATTGCCAAGGAAATTAAGTAAAGGTCCAATCATATCAAGAAAAAAAGAAAGTCACCTCATCGTTTGAACGTTCAAATTATTCTTACCTTTGTTTTTAGTAATTCTCGTATTGTCGTCCGTCTTCCATAAATTTTAAATAAATCAGCATCGTGGTAGGTAGGATCGTTGAAAAAAAAAAAAAAAAAAAGAAGAAAAAAGGAAAAGAACGATTACGATCGTTATTTGCGCGTGTGGCTCTTCTATTCATTAGGTCGAGCCGTATTAATAAAACATCAGTTACTAACATCTTATTTATCAATGATTATTTGAAATAATGAAGTTCGACTATGATTCACAGTAAGATTTTTCAACGTTAACTTTTCGCCAAAATAAAGATTCGTTATTTACGTTTACGTATTGTTGCTGTTGTTGTTGTTGTTGTTCTTCTTCTTCTTCTTCTTCTTCTTGTTCTTGTTGTTGTCGTTGTTGTTGTTGTTGATGTTCTTGTTGTTGTTGTTGTTGTTGTTGTTGCTATTATTACGGGAGTATCATCGATGACTAAATTGAAAAGTCGAATGTAAAGGAACATTCCGAAAACGTTTTTAACGAGTGAATTGTAATGGAAATATCTTCAAGGAGATGAAACGACAAATGAGTATATCGGTTAAGTAAAACGAAACTATCACATGTCGATGTAAACGCGACTCCTGTTTGATCATAAATCTGTGTTGGGCATTTGCGCACTGTACACGAGATAAGCCATTCGTTGTGTAAACACTGTCCTGTCTCTTCAATCCGAAGATCAATTGTAATTATTATAAATATGTATTGAAAACTACGGGCTAAGAAGATCGAAAGTATGAAATTTATATTTTTAACAAATATCAAGTAAAGAATAAAATCTTTCAAACAGACTTATGGTAATTTTAACACTTCCTCTTCGTAAATCTAAAGCTTGCCATTAGAAATAATGATTTTCATTGACAATTGCGCACTTACCGTTTTATAGTATTAAATTACGTGAAAATTTTCTTTTAATACGGTTACGTGTAAAAGTACGTGCAATGCACCTGCAATCTGTAGAGAAAAGCATTTCGTCTATTTTTAGAAATTAACCAAAGTCCTTTTATTTATTGTTCAGTTATAAAATCAGTTCGCGTATATTTACCGATCGGATTTCAATTAAGTGTAAGTAATTCATTTATAAAATCACACTGAAATAAATTAAATAAAGATGTCGAATTTGAAAAGTACATTTTTTTTTCCATCATAAATGATGAATAACAATAATAATAATAATAATAATAATAAATGGACTGCAGTATTGTTAAAAAAGAAGAAAAAAATACGACGAATGAATATTAGTACGCAATGTAATGAAGATAATTATTTATTTGAGCCTACATAGATTATAACGTATTGCGAAGTGATCTTGGAACGTCCCCGTATCAAAATAATAATTAATAACTGAATAATCAAAGATAATACTTATATTATAAAAAATAATTTCTTCAAAATTAAAATAACTTGCTCGTCTTGAAACATATTCCTCTTGAGATATAATCGGTAAGTATATATCGTCGATATATATATGTATACATGTATATAAATATTGTGTTTTTATAAAAATGAGACATCGTATGGATTATAAAATCGGATAAAAAGTTAAAACGAATAAATCTGCGTTGGCATTCTTGTACTGATTTAGAAAATGCTTTGCAACTAAGCAGACCGATCGAAAGTTTCCAGGGTTTCCCACTTTAAGCCCATTATTCCAAATTTGTGCCAAGGGCAGGGGGTCGTAATTTATTTCGTTTTTTCCAATGTGCACGGCCTCCTTGTACGAGCCCCGATTCAGAATCTCCATTATATTCCTCGCGCTGTTGGTGCTAAGCGCGTAATGGCAGACCAAGTCCTGATCGCTTCTCGATAAGAATCCCGATCTCCATCTAAATTTATCAAGAAAGCCTTTCATCAAATCACCCGCGCGAGCCACGCTATTTTTCTTAAATTAAAGCTCGTTCTTAATAAAAGCTAAAATTTTTATCGGGGTTTTTCAATCAACGGCATCGGCCCGTACGGCCTACGGCGATTAATGGGGAAAATATTATGGGGAAATACTCGTCATTGATCGAGATCGAGATCGACTGTAAATAAATAAATAAATAAATAAATAAATAAATAAATAGGTAACCTGCTGAATGAGTAATTCTGTACGTTGAGGTCGTTCATGGTTTCGCTGTACGCGTGACCCCGAGCATGTCCAGATCTATTATCGGGATGGCTTAGCCCGAACTGCGATGAATCCAAGATATTTTTGGCATCGTATGGGCCATTTCCATTGTAAGACGCCCCGCCCATCATGAACTTGATCGCGGCCGTCGGATTAACGCTTTTCGAGATGAATTTGACAATCGACTGGGGCCTGAGTCGCATGTCTCGGACAACTTGGTTCCGCAGATCCAAGGGATCCATGCCGGTCTGGGATCCAACGACCTCGTACAGGCAGTTGTTCAGGCGGCCTGGGCGGCCTGACGATGAGCTTCGGTTGTCCCCGCCAACGTTCAGCCAATGTCCCGCTTCTTGACAATAATAACCTCTACTGTCGGGGTGACGCCTGTACTCGATCTCGATCGGGATCCTGCCGTTCGGCTTGCCGAAGGTGAAGGCCAGCCGACCGTTTTCCCATACCCTTATGCACCGGCGGAGTATCTTACTTAACACAAGGACGTGGAAGGCTCCCGCGGGCCCGTGTTTCGATTGGTTTATTATTTTATTTATATAATACGAGCTCGGAATTTTATTGTCCGTGAAGGTTTTCGCGAGGACGATTTGCCTCTCGTTTTCCTTAAGCGCAAAGTCATTTCGAAGCATCACCGACCCCGGCATTTCGATTCCACAAACGACTTTACTTTTAAAGCTTTCCTTTCCTTTCCTTTCTTTTCCTTTCACCTCTTATTTATCCGCCTTATTTCTTTATTCTTCTTCTTTTTTTTTTTAATCAATTCGCTTTTACACTTAATTTTCCTTATTTACGTTTTACAACGTAACGTTAAACGGTATTCTTGCAATATTCCTCCCCCTATTATACTGTGTTACTTTAATATTTAACGATTTTTTTTCACTTTTTCTTTTTATTTTGGTTTGTTTACATTTTTTTTGTTTGTTTGTTTTTTTTATTTCTTTTTACTTGAAAATTTTTAATTAATTTCGCACCTCAAGCTTTGTCGTCCAAAATAACCCGAAAAACTAATGTAAATTCATGACTGTCGTCCTCGTGAATCTACATAACTTCAAAGGATAGTGATTCCTAAATCCCAAAGACGTTTGCTACTTGTTTTTTTTCTTCTTTTTTTTTCTTCTACATGGTAACAATAATAGACGATTTACTTACACTCGATGCAATGCACACGGGCGCATAACGTTCAATTAACAAACACCGAATCCCAACGTTACGGATAAATAATAAAAATACGGATGCAATAAGGATTTATGTTTTTACAATGCTTCTTTATTTTGTATCTTATTTCTTGCTTTGTTTACTTCTACGTAACAACAAGAACTTTACTTCACATGGACTCGTTAAATTCAATAATAATCTCAGATACTTTAATAAAAGTTTTTTAAACGTCTGCTTTTAAACGTTTGTACGCAATATGAATAATTTTAACAATTTAACAAAGTCAAAGGACAAAATCATTTATTTTCCAACTCTTGACTACGACATCGGGAAAAAGGTCAAAACAAAAACGTCGTGTTTCTCGAGCTCGTGCTTCTGATAGAAATGCCGCATTATTAATTTCAATTTATTGATCCTGTTCGGCTTCGCCAGAGCTTTTCCGTCTTTCCATTCCTGCATTTTCGGCAAATCATCGATGGGCACGTCCAGATCCTTGGTCCGAACCAAAACGGATTCTACAAAGCTTCCGTCGTTTAATTTCTCCATTTTGTCAATGGCTTCGTCACTTGTCAGGACCAGGTGAGCACAGTAGTCTTGATCGGAGGTCGAAAGGAAACCACTTTTCCACGTTCCCAGCGAGTAATTTTCGACCGACTCGGTATACCCCTTCGCTTTTACGTTAGACGCGTGACCGCGGGGATGCCCTTTCCTCATTGATGGGTGCGATTCGCCGTTTTGGGAATTGTCGAGTATTTTCTTGGAGTCCTTTTGAGACTTTCCGACGTATCTGGCACCGCCAATTAAATCTGTCGTTATTCAACAAGAACAATTAATATACCAATTGCCAACAATTAAGTCGAGAAAAATCTTATAGTTACCACTCCCCCACCCCCACCCCCAAATAAGAAATAAAAAGAAAGGAAATTTCGATTAATATACATTTAAACAAAATATACGAGTGTTAAAAAGAAATTGAAAAAATAATCTCTAATAAAACGAAGTACAAAGAAAAGAAAGAAAAAAAGGTATAGAAGGGATTGGATTAATAAAGAATAATAGGTGAGAAGAAGAATCTGATGTACTGACCGGAATCGAAGGGAAAGAATATCTTTGTGTTTAGTGGAAAATTATTAATCCGTCGACTCTTGGATTTCCCTCGTTTTCTTCTCGTTGCTATTTGACGAAGTTTCACGGCCTCGATGCCTACTTGTGCGGAAATCGCATCGAATAGGCAATTGTTCGGATATTTGCTGCGCGTGCTTGGCTCCTTTCTGCTTTTCAATGCATAGTGACCGGGTCGGGATCGGCGATTATTTTTATGTCGATCGCTCGCTATAAATTCCACGTCGATAGCCGGTTTATCGGCATATTTGCCAAAACATTGTATCTTACGCGCGTCGGACCACACCGTTATCGAGCGCTTTAAACATTTCGCAAGCTCATGTATGTGTACCGACCCGACTGGTCCGTAATACCTCTCGACTCCGTCATTTATACCTTGCTTCTTATAAAAATCACGGGGCCGTGGATTTTTACGAATTTTAGAAAGAACCCCTTTCCTACGATTCTGTATCTTTCTTAAAAGCTCAGGTTTTAATGACATTCTCCCATCAGCCGGTTAAATGTATTTACAAATTTTTAGGTTAATAGTTATTCCGAGCCCTTTCACATACTTAACGAAGTCTTGCGCTAATAGGGCAAACAATAATTTACACGTTCTTTTTCATTTTATGTACGCCCTGCTATCCCATACTATTATTTACGTTATATTAATTTGTCCGAGACTATTAACCTACCCATACCGTTTAATTATGAAACTAAATCTGACATTTTGCCACGATTGTTTGCGTATTTACGTTTTTGTTTCTCTATTGTCGAGACGATTCATTTAATTCGCGATGCTTTTCAAATTACGTGGCCGCACGTGGGACGAAAAACTTTCCTCGCTAAACCCTTACGAAGCACGTGACATGCGACGCACACGTAAACCTTGAGATTCAAGTTGTTGTTTTTTTTTCTCTTTTTTTCCTTTCATCCAAAGGTTTCATCCAAAGGTTTCATCCAATTATTGAGACTCTAAATTTCTTACTCCTTCTTCATTCTAATCCAAATGCTTTACAGAATTCTTTAGCCTAATTTACATTTAATTACCCTTTTATTTCACATTTATTTTACACTTTGCAACAATTAAAGATCTGTCTTTGGCTCGTTATCGCACGGAGTTTAATAAATAAAAAAAGAAGAAAAAAAGAGCGTATCGTGATTTTAATATTATTTTTATAAGCTAAAATGTGAAGACTTTCTTTCATCTACAACTTTGGATGTCATTGTCTTCTTTTCTCCCTGAAAATTCGTTATTTCTGCGAGTTCGGTCCAGCAGAGTTGATACATCAGCGACTTCTTTCTCGAAAAGAAGATCACGTCTCGATGGGAGGTAATCCCGGTTCCTCCGTGCACCCGATCGATTTTCTACAATCGAGACTCTAGGAACATATTTCATGCCAACACGTACCAAATATACTTTCCATAGAATTATAATTTTTCAATGACAAACTATTATTAAAACAAACGATTAGCCAAAGCTACCGTAGATCATTTGCATTACAGGTTTTATTTCTATAAGTAATTGCTTCTTATTTTTAATTGCTTTTGACTTGACAACTACGAGTCTGCTGGCACGGGAATACTAAATATTCCCATGAAATAATTAATTATAAGCAAAAGAACACGTGATGTATTAAGGGGGGATTTTTAAATATTTCATTAGCTAGAAATAGGAAGAGTCGCGGGTCTAACCAGCGCCATCTACAGTCGTGCGCTTGCGTCCCAAGAGATTCCCCGGCTGGAACGCGCCTCGTTTATTCTTAACCGCGTGAAAGAAAAAGGATCCGCGCAATGTTTATTGCGATCAACCTGGATCATCGCATACTTCGACCTTCGATTTACAAGATGCCATTTATTTCTGGTTTTTATTTTAACTAACGAATTTAGTAGACGTTTCCCACGCATACTAAGACGTCTTATGACATTTATATAATAATAATAATAATAATAATAATATTACCATTAGTACATTAGAGATAAAATTGATTTAGCTCTTTATTTTTGTCTTGTACGTATTATCGGCTATACATAAAATTATCCGTTACGAATACACGAAGTAAATGTATAATTTACTTATTACATATGTAGTTAATATTATTCTACATAAGCTGCGATGAACCGCATTTGCTGCTATAAGTTGCTAATCATTACTTACAAGTAGCACACTTAGTAATTTTAAATTGTATTATCGACTGTATAAATGACCGCAGGATATAATCATTATTTCGGCGCGTAAAATAAAATAAAATAAAATAAAATTTTTCCTCGTCTAACGTTCAATAGAGCGTATACATTTACTTTGAATAAGTATATTTAAGAAATCCAAATTAATAGTTTGTTTAAATACACGACTTGATTAATAAAACAAATAAATTTTATAAATAATAATTTCAGTGCGTGTATGTAAAATAGTAGAAACATTCGACTCTACATAATAATATAAGTTTATGACCGGTGCGGCAGTGAGGAAATCGATAACACAAAGATTGTTCATATTTACAATAATTTTATTTACAATAATACATAATGAGCTACGTCGTAACATGTATTACTTACTTCTAACATTGTACCAAGTTGTAATTAATTGGTACAAGCTTTCCTGAGGCGATAGATCATTTTTACAATTAATGTCATACTTTTTAACAAACTTAGAGCCGAATTGCAAAATCGCTTCGCATTCATTGACATTCCCTAAAAATGTTTTATAATAATGTATAATAGATTTCAAATGGTCCTTTGTAAAGGTACTGCAAGCTACTTTATTAGCTAGAGTTCTATTTAAAACAACGGCGTAGCTCTTTAAGCATTCTATTGTCAAATTTTTACTAAAAGACATCTTCAGGTGCTGAAGTACTTTCATCAGCATTAAATAATGATGGGTGTTCTTCGATTTGCTTGCGTCAAAAGCAGACAATATGTTATCGAGAATGCCGATTATACAAACAGTCGATTCCGTATCGCCGATATTGAGGGCTTCGGTAGCCGTAATTAGCCACGGCAGCAGTGCGTATCCGTTCACAAGTATCATACAGGATTTCAATAATTTTGTCGCAGATCTCACTATTTTAAGAATAAGACTCTGAAAATACGACGTCATACATGTTAATGTTTGTGATTTTGTTATTGTTGTCATTGTTAGTTATCAATTAATGGACAGTACAGGCAGTCGTTGGCTTTCCTTACCTTGGACGATGCGTCCGACAGCGTTGACGTATAAAAATCGAACAACATTTTAAATAAAAAGCACTTTAGGGCTACGTCCATGTCCAGATCGCTTTTCATGCCGTCGGATATAACATGGAGAATCCAATGCCTGTGAGCCTGATATTCAATTTCCGAACTATAATACAATTGCAGTAATTCGGGTATTGTATTCAAATCCAATGCTGGCTTGGCCATGAGAAAAGCTTGGAGAGTTAAGTAAAGCGGATTCAGGGGCTGAGTCATAATATAGGTCGTTCGAGCCAAGAAAGTCGCGACAAAGCCATTTAGTCGTATATTTTCGATGGGAAGCTCCGAACTGTAAACTCCGTTGCGCAAAATATCTATGAAATTCATCCAGAGCAGCTTTTCCTTGGAACTGTGCGTTTCGTAAATAAACGTAAATAAAATATAAGGAAATTGCGCTTGGCAAATTATTGATTAAACAAACAAAAAAAAAGAAAAAAACCTCGTTGCTTCCAAGTGGAAATAGAATCTTGAAATAACGGTAAATGCCGCCAAACGCACTTGTTCGCAGAGGCTGCTGCAAGCAATTATAGTCAATGCCAATGCTCCGCTGTGTATTATTTTATGACAAGCGACGATATTGTTCTCGGCGAGTAAATGGGTAAAGACCGATAAGTAAAAGGCAGGATCGTAAACCCGATCGACATCGTTCGACGGATTCGTAAGATCGTTCTAACAATGGAAATAAATGATGTAAAATTAACTCGTTCAATGCAGTTATTGACATATATATATATGCAGAAATTTAATGTAAAGTAGGAAAGTTACCGTTAAGCCTCGTTTTATAGGATAATGCTTGATTGTATTGTCGACTAATTCCGGAAGGAGTATGTCCAGCACTTGGGACGTAGTGGGTTGACGCCACAATGCCGTGTCGACCTCGCCTTTAACGCTATACTGCAATGCAGCAGCGTTGCCCCAAAGATACGGCCTGTACTTATCCAATTTTATCCCATTGCTTTCGTAATACTGGCAAATCTTAATGAAGAGTGCGGTAAGGTTTTGTGATTGCATGAAATGCACGATGGTCGTAAGACAATGAAAAATGTTTTAATAATCCATACCTTTAGGAGTATTTGGTCGCTCCTTTCTAACGTCGCGTTGTACGCTGACAAATAAAGTGGAATATGATTGACGACCATTACCGACTGATTTTTCCTTATTAAAATCCATAGCAACTCGACGAGCTCGGCTGCGTTATTTAAAAACAAAATCACACGATTTCAATAGAACATATAATACAAGAATTAAAGGTGAAACAGATCCAATACAATGTTATTATTCGTCTTACTTTTAATATTCGCTCTATTGCTTAGCATTACGTTCGTAAATTCCGAATGGGACGTTGTCATTTCAAATATAGTCTTCACGTAATCTGCCCTCATGTTGTCTTTGTAGGCAATAGCGCAAGCCGCGGCCAACGCTCGCAATAAGAATGCCCTCTCGTTATCGTTATCCTTTGCAATTTTAAGGCCGGATTTTAAACTTATCCGCGTAAACTGGCACCAGGAGTAATTCTTACTCAGCTCTTCGAATACAATGTCATTGCCACTGTCCGATTTCAAAGTCTTTATACAATCAATGAGCGTTGTGCAGAGAAAATCTAGTTTCCCAATATTCTTGGAATCGCGCTTTAATGCCGTCACCGTCACCTGAAGCAGTATCTGAACAAAATCTCTCAAGGCATCCGGTTTCATCTCTCTGCTCCTCTTGAACACGTCTACCAATACTTTTACGTGCTCTTCTTGAATTTCCTCTAATTTATTACCACCGTTAGATAAAATTGTATCGCAAATCTCTTTACATATTTTCAGGTCTAGAAATACATTAGGACATACATTAATTTATCACGTACACTATACAAAAGCGAAAAATCGCCTTCTTAACGACAAATATCAATTACCAAAATTCGTATTAATTAAGTACAATACTGCATTTAAATTATTTTTTATCCAGTCATACCCGTTGGATTTTATCTCAGTTAGAAAATTAATAATATCCATTTTACAGATATTGTACAGCTTGCTGAGAAATCCTTCATCCCACTGGTACTTCAGATTACTTGATAAAACTGAGAAGATAAAGGGCCTATCGTTAAAAATATCATCATTCTCGTTTGCGAATTTAATAAATGTTGCAATAAACTTGGAATTCCTTTCTGTAAGTAAATTAAGAATTTGAACGGTCTTTGGTGTCAAGCTGGTTTTCATTATGGCCAGAAACGTCTCTGCAAAAAATAGTTATTCAATTAAAATTATTATCATTATTCAGCAATTACTTAACACATTATGAGATTTATTTAAACAAAGAGATTAAATAAGAAAATAGCTTGCAAATATTTACTCTCGTCGATTGCGGAAATGCTGTGAGGGAATTTCAGTAAGTATGTGTAGAAACTACTTTCCCACAAATCAACATTTTGTTTGGACGAAATTTTCAATTCTATCCAATAAGAAAATAGCTTATTAACAAGATTTTCGTGTATTGTAACGAATAAGCCTGACTCCGTTCTAAGTTCTTGAGTAAAAAATTGTCCTATCAATTTGTCTATTACGTTTACCCAAATTGACAGTTTCGACTCGTTCAGGATCAAAAACTTTTGCCTCGGTAGGCTCATAATTATATTCAATAAGTAAATAGAATCCTTAATATTCAATTGCAATAACTCAAACAATTCCGTACGTGCTTGTACGTCTGTAATATCATTGTCGCTTTTTTGCTTTTTAATAACAGACTTTGATTGTAAAATTAATTTGTTTTGATAGGGATGCATGAAATTTATCAACAAGCATTGCCTATTCAAGTTAAAATACAGATGGCAAACGTCGATGAACAATTGGGTGATCAGGTTCTCCGCTGCATTATTGTTTATATAAATTCCTTTAAAATACTGTAAAACTATTGGATGCTTAAAAATCCAATAAGCGCAGTAATTGAGCAAAGTTTTAGACGAGGCTTCTTTTTTGTCTGCAATTTTTATCAATGACAATAACGTTTCTCTGTAGAAGGGGTTATTGTTTTTCATTTCTGCTTTAGATTTTTGCAACGACTGAGTCATATAAAAAATTACCATTCTAAATGCAGCTTTTAATTCAAAGTCACTGAGTGAGAAATCCATTTTCTTGCCATTAATTTCTATACACAATTCTGCCTCGTTGGAACATACTTTGCAACTTTCATCGGAATTAAGTAATAACGTGTTCAATTTCTGAAAAATATTATTCGACGAGAAAGATTTTCTTGCCAAACTCGATAGTCCACCGTCTGACCAACCAATAAAATATTGCTGCATTAGATTATCTAAGCTTTCAACCAAGGAAATAAAAGCCTTCGAAGATATCTGGCAATGTAACGTATGTGTTAAAACGATTGACATATAGTGTTCAATAATAGGCGAAGACTTCGTCTTTCAAATTTTCTATAGCAGCGTACAAGAGTGAGGATATCGAAGTGATTGGTAGCATTGATGTTATGAATTTTACGTCTTCGAAATTTCTTTCGCTTAACTCTGGAAATATAAAATCAAATTACTCGAATTAACTGTTATATGGAATATGAATTTATGTCTACATACCGTTAAAGAAATTTTCTTGCGCGTTTACGTCAATTATTTCCTCTCCGGTGTTCTTCTCGACCTCAAGTATTAATGACGTATACTTCTCACTCTTTTTAAAAACACGTCTTATAATTTTTGTAATCCAGTCAGCGACGGTGAATTTATCAGGATCTTGAAGGTACGTAATGCTGTCGACCCAAATTTCAATCTGATCATTGTATCCTTCGAAAACTCCTGATTTCTCTAATAATAAATCTATTGTTTGTCGTATTTCAATATCAAACGAGGCAGCAGACTTATTTCCAATTTGGGTAAATAGAAACGATAGAGCGGTGCCGAAAATGTCCTAGTAATAAAAAAAATCGTCGATTCATCGTCTGCTTTTCGGGATAAATTAAAGTAATATTTATGAAATTAATATACTTATGTTGCGTGTACCTCGTTCGGTAAAAATCCTAATAGATTTGAGGACAGGAGAATTTTTATAGCCTTTACTTTCATAATAATTAGTTCTTGGGTCGTAATATTTTCTATGCCATCAAGATTTGTAAACAATGCAATTGCCTCCTTTTCTATATTATCGGCGGAGGTGGTTCTTAAAAAGATTTCTGGACAAATTTCGCAATAAGCTTGTAAAAGATTTAATATTGATAATAAATGATCTTTCGCTGTAAAACATAAATTTTCCTCGTTTTGAAGATTCTGATCGTCGGCATTAATAGATAAACCTTTCGTCCAAATATTTAAAATTGATTCGAAATTCGGCATATTCTACAGTAAATTAATAACGATACATGTATTATGTATATATTATGTCGCTTAAAATAAAATATATTTTACGCAAGCAATTTCAATAGCAATAAATGTTGGAGCTTACTTTCAAAATATGTTCCACTGCAATGATTTTATAAGCGGATTTCTCGGAAACGTTAAAATTCATCGTTTCAAAAGCTGACACGAAGCTTTCTATTTTCTTAACCATAGTTAGCAAAAGCTCTATTATTTCGTGATGGATTATAGAACTATCATGTTCCAAAGAAGGTATTATTGCATTTTTAATCACTATTGACGGTACTATCAAATTCAAAATTGCATTAATAAATTGCACTTCTGTTATATCTGAACAAAACCGTAAATAATTCTCTACATCGATATTGGTAATTATCTGGAGAGAGAGAGAAAAAGAAAAAAAGAAAAAAAATTTAATATATTATCATTAACTTAATCATACAGCTTTATTCGATGCGTAAATTCTGTAAGTTTAACAAACGCTTTAACTCAATTACCTTATTAATAAAGTGTATAACAGCGATCCACTTTTTTGAAACTCTTGGAACTAAATATGACTCGGTTTGAGACAGCTGTGATTTGATTAAATCAGGACACACCGTTAGAATTTTAATAATTAACTCTGACGGTTTTTCATGTTCCCAAGGCTTGTCCAGATTTTGTAAAATCGAATAAATCAGTTGATTATTTTTATTTTTCGAATCTGTTCCAAGACTTCGATCATGAAAAGCAATTCCATGCCTTGTGGAAGTTAAAAGAGTTATTAAAAATTCATGAACACAATTGACTGTAATCTAAGCGGAGTACAATTAATAAAAGAAGTTTCAAATTTCAAATAATAGTGCAGTTTATTAATTAAATAAAAAAATTCCGAACCTCCTTTTGCTCCTCGTCAATATATTCTGTTGCTAATTTTTGTTTCTTATGAGTTTGCCTGGACCAATTTTTCGGACCTTTCCAATTATATAAATTAATAATATCTTGAATAACTGACGTCGAAAAAACTTGTAATTTTATAGTTTTCATTATTAATGGATTTTCTAAGATATATTTCTTTACGGTTTTTAATACCAATTGAACAGTTTCGGAATAATCGTACTTCAGGCCAGAAAAAATACTAGAGAATACGCCGCGTTTATCAAGTAATGCTCGAATATCAGAAGCGTTACCCTCTATTAAAAAGGCAAGCATAAAGTATATAAAACATGTTCGCACATTTTCACGATCTGTAGGCCTGTAATGGGTAACTAAGACCTCGATAAGTTGGGAATGTAAAGACAAATGGTTCAATAATTCTCGTGGTAATTTTCCACCCAAGGAAACAACAGCAGCTAATAATTTTAAAACAATTTTACGATGTTTTGCTTTCCCTTGACTGGATAGCATTGAATGTACCGAAGCAAGGTGGCTATTAATTAAGTGGCGACATGCCTCTTCAGCACTCGCTTGACTCTGAGGATATTTCGATAAGATCCTAAAAAATATAACATTCCTTTATTATTGAGCAGAAGGCAATAGGAAGCTAAAAGCAATGAAATTTTCTCTAAAAACCATGAAGTTTATATTAATTTTAAGTAATTTTAACTCACTTCATTATCGTAATGTGCATTGCTGAAAAAACAACGCATGCATTGTTGATATTCTTTTTCTCAGTTGTCTCAAGTAACTTAATAATCTCAAGGACACTGCCACCAGCTTCTACGTACTCTGCAGCTAAATCTCTTTCTGTATTATTATTACATACTGTTACATATTTTTCAAGTACATGAAGCCCATCGGGAGTATTGAATGCATTTCTTAAAAATTTGCCATTCAATTGATGGCTCTCTTCCGCAGAGACTACCTTATTGTCTTCCACATCAGTATTGTCCGACGTACTGGAATCATCCTCTTCGTCTTCCACAATATTCTCGATACTGTCATCAGATTTTTCAAACTCATCGTCCGCATCAAGTTTCCTCTTTTTTCTCTTCTGCTTGTTCGTCTCAATATACGTATTATCGTCTGCCTTTCCATTAATTACTTCACCGCCTTCGTATATTCGATGCACCTCAACGCTTTCATTGAAACTGACTTTGTTTTTCATTTTTAATTCAATGAATATTCTTTAAAAAAAAAAAAAAAATAATTAAAAACTACTTTAAAAAGATCATTTATCTCGTACGCAGGGAACTGCAGATCGTCGATACTACTGATCAATATTTATTCTCATTAATGTCCTCCTTAACATGTCATGAATATTTTATTAAACGTGAGATTTTTTCTCAGCTGTGCTATTTATTTATTTATTTATTTAATTAATTAGTACTATTAAGCCTATTAACCCTAGGGACGTACCCTAGGAAGCACGTGTCCACTTACCGACAATTCAAAGCACGTTTCAAAATAACAAACAATAGAATAAAAAACGTACAAGATCGTATACTCGGAGCACAGTTTCCGTCGCGGAGTATACTTGATTGCGATATACGTACAGAGATGGCGCGTAAATCCGAGTGCGCCTCCGCGAGTATCGGTATCGCGGGCCGACTAATTAATTACAGTTACTTCTGTCTAGATTCGACTGTACCATCAAATTCATCGAGCGTAGGTTTTACGCCCATCGCTGTTCATCGAAATTACAGATCAATTTTATATATAACAAACGACCTTACCAATGAGCGTAAGAATTAATTAGAATGATCTATTTTTAAAAAGAAGCGAGAGAAACGTAAGTACCGAACGTGAAAATCGGTAAGTCTGCTGCTGCGCATAGTTAGGTAATTTTATTTAATAAAGACAAAAGTGAGGCGAAGGAAGCATCGTAGAAGTCACCCACAGTCTCCTTCTAGAAGAAGACTACTACTCAGTACCTGGACCCATAATACGCCGTTATTGAAACAACTGGTCCATTTCCTTAAGAACCTGGTCTCCGTAGCTGACAATTAAGCTGACAATTAAAAAAAGTTATAAGAAGCATCCATCGTTATCAAATTGTCTTGGACAACATGAAACAAAAGCACAATCTGCTGTGCTTCTCTTTAACAACTTAATATCTAAGAGCACACTTACCCGTTTATCTATGTTTTTAAGAAGTGTCTAATGAAGGAGCTGACTCGATGGACAATCTTCCGTTCAACCTGCCTAGTAACCCCTTCTCCCCCCCCCCCCGCCATAAACACTCAGCTGAACTAGTTTTAGCAAGAATAAAGATAGATTTCGACTTACTATTTCTAATTAATGTGAAACCTGAATTTCGTTTCTCATTTTATCACATTACATAGTTTATTTACGATGCCCAACATCAATGGAATCTTCATTCATCTAGTCTACCTGATCTATACATATAACTTGTCTTAACTTTGACTCTGACTTTGCTCTCCGACGACTCTACGCGTAAGCTTTATAACGTATTGATAAAATTAACCTATTATCTGACAAATTTACTCGGATCATATTTCATTAATGGTGGTCCGTTACACTTGCTGAATGAGCGATTTGAACAGATGTTCAATCCCAAGGTAGGACTCGCATTAATAAATCTTCTTAGTTTGACCCACAAGCACATCCTCCAAATCTAATTTTAGCTAAATTTAATGTCGACGTGTTAGGTTCTTAGGCTCTGAAATATCTCTTCATACTATCTATTAATATTTATATGTATATATACACGTAAGTAATTGTAAATTGCAAATAAAATGATAGAAGAGTAAAGATAAAAAGTAATGACAATACAACGCTATACGATAATTGTACTTTATCCAAAATAGTAGCTGCGTAAAATATACGTATGCGCGAAGGTCTTTACGTAGATTTGTGAATGTGCAAAAGTATTTACGAAGAATTTTTAAATTTCCACAAAAAGCGCTGAAAACTAACTGAAACGTGCTTGAAAAATATTCAATTAATTTTCTCTGTCATCCTCATTGAGAGCGTTCCAAGTTTATTTTTAATTGCATAAGTCAATAGTATTCGTTAAGTATTTAACGTTTTCGATTTTCATACGTTATAAAATCGTAATTGAAGTATAGTAATTATAACGTTAAATCTTTTCTATTCATTCGAATGAACGATATTAATAAGTCCATGAGTAGTAAGAAAAAAATTGTAAACGTACTTCATTCGACCGTACGATAATTATTAATGATTTTGCGAAGAGCTTGGAGGTGTAGTCCTGATGAAACTGCAAAGAAATTATGTCGGCCTGTGACCTGGAGGTTCTCGCATTAATATAAGGGCAGAAAAATGATGTGGGAAACTGTCAGGAATGAAGCGTATATAATCATAAAGCTGAGAAATTTTAGATTAAGCCGTGATTTAGAGATCGAGGGCAAAAGATAATTGAACCATGGGGGTCGGTCCCATGCCTTTACGGGACTCATTCAACGAGAGCGACGCGAGCGCCGGAAGTCGGGCAACGTCGTGTGAGGTAAAGCACGTGGTGACAAGGATGCCACATATGTTCCATTAAATCTTTTATAATGAAACAGTATGGCAATGCTATTTATTCGGACATGTGTGTTATAAAAATAAAAAAAATATTTATGGCTCGCGTTGGCCGTTAATGTGTCAGTAAAATCAACAGGAATAAATTAAATAAAAGAAGCAAAAGTACTTTTTTCTTCTTCTTCTTATCTTTTTTTTTTTTTTTAAAGAAGAGACATCATAAAAGTTATAATTCAGAATTAAATTTCAAAAATAAAACTTATCTCGGCATTCTTCTTTAATAAAATGCTTGCGAATGTATGAAAATGACGTGGGTTGTAAAGAGAAATGTTTTGAAATAATCGAGCCCTTACCGTTGCGGTATTAATATGGACTGGGCAGAGAAAAATGATTGTGATCCAATGGACTCGATATGTCGAGCGAGCCGAGTAATATATAATAAATATATAATGTAAATATGAATTGTTTCTATGCCATCGATTATAAATGAGCATGTTTTTGAATCCTTTATTCTCAATAAATATTTATATCACCATTGATGATTAAATACATAATACATTTTAAAATATCGATGTTTAATAATATTAATTATTTTAAAAGGGAACAACAACTGATCCCTCGGTCTACATCTTGCGCACATATTTCAATTAATATCAATTTTCATTTCGTTTCGTCTTTATTATAATAATTTGAAGGTGTCCATCCATGTATACATCGTATATGCATATTAATTTCTTAATACAACTGCTTGTTTTATTCATTAATAGTACAAAATAAAGCGGATAAAATTGTTTAAATTATATCGTTAAATCAGTCATCTTACAAGGATGACTGCAAAACCACGCGTTCCGTAAAATGACTAAAGTAATTCAATGATAACTTTTGTTACATATGTACAGTGAGGATTCGTAATATTAATTAATAATAGTCATATTTATCCAGCACAATAAATACAGCGTTGAAGTAGTAACTCGTAATTAAAATGAGCTTGAATTTATTAATACCAAGTAATGCAGAGCTCGCGTCAGTTAAAAGCGCTTGGCTTGCGCTTTCTTTATTTCTTTATTTCTTCAATGCTTTCGTCGCGGACAATGTCGCTCGATCAATTATTTCTCGTGTGCATCGTATCATTTGTATACCTTGTACCGTCACCCTTAATTAAAAGCCACGAATCAAATAAATTTTTAATACTGCGTCTGTTCGTCAATGCCCTTACGACGCTCGTTAATGCATAATCATCCAAGAGGGAGGACAATTACCAGGCATTTTATAAGTGACCTGGGCTGCTCGTTGCTCCAAAGATCTTATTACATGCCCGATTATAATAAACGTAACCAAGTCAAAGGCATTAACAAATTATTACAATTATTAAAACGGTACGCGTAGAACGTATACACGCGCGCCCGCGCGCACGCGTACACATACCCACGTATATATGTATATATGTAGTTTCAAACAAGTTTACGAATAATTGATTACTGTTGCCAAGATGCGCTGATCGTTGTCGATGAGATGGAGAAAAGAAATGAGAACAAAAGAAAGATCTGCTTTAAAAGTACGGCGAAGCATATGTCGGCTCGTGGACACGGAAAGTAAAGAGTTTCAATCTACAAGAATTCCAAGTCAAAGCAGAACGGATAACGCGTAATATGTAGTCTATGGGAAACTATGAGATCAACGGTGAGCTTTAATGCAAAATAACGAAAATCACGAAAATCACGGAAATGATGCGACGCGAGCGCCGACAAAAGATTTTTATAACGTTAAACGTCACGTCTGTTTAGACGATCGGAACTCTTCTCACCCCCCCCCCTTATCGTAATTACCTAAAAGATTTATTTCTTCAGCAAATTGCTCTAAAGCGATACAATCTACCTAATATAAAAATATTAGATACAAGTGGAAAGCTCGACGAATCTTGCAACGACATTTCTTATTAAATGTCAAAGCACCGACCCAACGGGACAAATTCATTAATAAATATTAACGTACGATCGTCATTTGTCAGATCGATGTTTAACGCGCCGGCTTCTGATAAATTAAGAGCTTGAGAAATTATCCCCTCGATTGTATTTATTCATATTGCATTTGTGATATTTAGTATTCGCGGTATTCGGCATGCTCGCACACACATCCTTTGTAACCTTTGTAACATTAGCAACGGACAGTATAATAATAATAATAATAATAATAACAAAAGCAACGACCAGAGAATAATGATAAAACGAGTAGATCCGTTAGAATAGAATCAGACAAGTCAACGAGAGGAAACACATTATTTATGTATTCAATTAAGCCAATTGTAGCCGTTTTTATGAAAGATCTGTCGAAAGCGATGCCGGATCGGCCCACCTGCGTCTCCTTGAATCATCTCCATCCGAAGCACGAATGTGAAGCCTCGCGACTAACGGACGCTGCTATTCATTAGCAGGGATTCGTTGCGATACATCGAAACCGACGACCAGCCGAAGACAGAGTATTCGAGTCCCTTGAAGGATCACTCGCTCAAATTATCATCACTGAAATAAATATACCGAGCATCGCAGCGTCCCACAACCGGAAACCGGATGCACGCACGCACGCACGCAAGCAAGTGCCACGTTAGCGGGAAACTTTAGGGTCGTTTCGTTCGTTACCGCCACCTAAGCATCTCTGTTTTATGACGAACTTTATGATTATCTCGAATATTCCGTGTTATCGGGCAATATGGCCGAAGAGTGTCAAGTCGTTCTGGCAATACATAAAATATAATAATATAATTTGAAGCTTGTAGGGCGATGGGCGATTTGGTACGTTAGCTTCATTCGCAATATTGAAGAAATAAAGCGTGCAATGGAAAGAAGAAAATCCTATTGTATCAGCTAACAACCAAAGTAAAAGCTATTTCACTGTCCAGGAGTAAGATTAATTGGCACAAATCAAATTATCCGAACGATGCGTTTATCTTATCTACTTTTACTTCTTCATCCTCATCCTCATCATCATCATCATCATCGTCTTCATCTTCTTTTAGTATGAATGAGAAGAATAAAAATATGAAAGGGGCCGCGGGAGGGATGGAGGGCGTTTTGGGGGTAATAAATAAATTACGAAGGACTCTGATGATGATGATGATGATGATGTCGGTCGAATGACGTCGACAGAGAGATAATACGTAAAATGTATAGTTAAGGGATGGGGCTTATTGGGGTCATTGCGTCATGTCTCTGCTTTGCTTTCTACCTTTAATTGAAAATGATACCGAGAGCGTCATTGTCATTGGCGTTGCCCCGACGGATGTCGTTCAAAACAACGAGCGCGCAGTTTACATGTACAATTGATTCATTATTATTGATGATTAAAGGTCGAAGAAATTGTGACTGTGCACTTGAACAATGTATGCTCAGGGGAATTATTCTGTTATTATCGCTTATGGAAATTCCCCCTCCAAGTTTCTCTTAGCTTTGTTTATTAATTGTTGTTAATCATCGTGGAGATGAGATAACACGCATAATTCATTTTATGCGTAGTTTATATTCCTTCGAAAACTCAAGGAGATTGTTCCGTCAAGGGGAACGTAAAGGCATTCGGTAGGGGCAATCACATAACGAACGGCCTGTGAGATCAATACAGCGGCAAACCATGTCGCTCCCTGCCATCATCAACTTACATCTAATTAAAAGCAGAGCAGGCTTCTCTCCTAAGTACATTGTCAAAATAGTTGAAAGCTCGTCGAGCGTTTTTTGTCCCGTTTCAAACAAAAAAAGAATAGGATTCACAAACAAAATAAAAATAAAAAACTTTGAAAGTAATTAATTTGTGCAAAAGAATTTCGTTCGTTTAGGCATTTTTTTTCCTTTTCTTATATTGACGATCTTTCGATCGTTTGCCATTGTTTTTTAACTATTATTATGCTTTGCATGCCTGCATTTCGGAGGCTAAAACAGCTGTTTTTACATAAAAAAATCGATGCCGAATTGTAGTTTCAATTTGCTAGAGCAGCTATTTCGCACATCATTTTTATTCTTTGTACTCATCGGCATAACGTCGGTATAACGTCAACGAAATCAGAGGAATAAATGACATTGTAAATAATAACACTAGGCTTAATTAAGGTATTATTTGCTATAATTATTCAAGAAACCGTCCTATAATAATTAAATATATTTGGGAAACTTGTGAATGTTTTTTATATACCAAACAAAAACAAAAGTGTATATGCATATAAGTATATATGTATATATGTATATATATATATAAAGAAGAAAAAAAGAAATTCAATCGAAAATCTTTCTGAATTCCACGCACAGTGTGGTTGGCATGATTTTTTTTTTTTTTTTTTTTTTTATTATTAACTAGTAATTACACAAAATTAAAATATTAATTTTTAATAAATAAATATTTTAATTCCTATTGTCGTGAATTGAATGTTCAATCGTAACAACTAATCGTTCGCATAAATTTCTATAAAGTTCGATTTTACATTTATGTAAGAGAATGCCGTTGAGAGTATTTTATTGTCGCCTTTATGAATATAAAATAATGTGAGAATAACATGAAACTTGAAGACAATCGACTATAATCCTATTAGATTACGAATGATTACCTGTTCCCCGAGTCCTTTTACTGATAGTCGTATGGAAGCAGGTAACTAAAAACTATATCAATATTTGTGCTTGCTAGCTTCTTCGGACTAAAATAATTATTATGACGTAAAAGAATGCTCACGCATTCATATAAAAAGTAAATTAAATGAAAGTAATAGTAGTAGTAGTAGAAGAAAATTAAGTACTCGTCTCGGTCAATTAACACTTGTACGAATGTTTTCAACGGGACTCGTGTGTTTCCCGTTATTACCTGCTGCCGCATAAACGATATAATCCCTAAGAATAAACGTAACGAAAGCGATACAACAATAACAACGTTGTACTAACACCGGCGAATATGCACGCATGCATGTATGTGTATAATAAGTGTATATTATTATTAACAGCGGCTGGCTTGTCGAATTAATATTGACGGTATGCGTATGGTGGAAGGGACTCGATCTATAGGTAAAAAAAGAAAATTCCATAACTTGATAATAAATAATTAACAATAACCGGAGGAAAGCTTTTACATAAATAGCGATGACACCTCGTGTTTCGTTCCCTCTTTCTCTCTTTTTGTTCGACGAACGCTCGCTAGCGTCCTCTCTGCTCATAATCGTACTCATAATTAATTATAAGAAATATTTAAGCTTATGCCGAAGTAATAGGAAACCGTTTCTTAGATTATAATAACAACCTTCTTGTACGCCTGTATGATTGCGCTTCGCGAATGCCTTCACGCGCTGATTATGGGGATGTTATGCACGTTGTGTGTTGTTTGCAATGCTTTATGAGATAAATGAATGCCCGTAAGGCATTATAAACTAATCGGTTACATTTTGCTTTTATAAATTAGCTGTTCTCTCGTCGGCGTCGTCGTCTCTCTCTCTCTCTCTCTCAACGCTTCCACCCCCCCCACCCACCCGTCTCATTTTAATATTATCCCATTCTTTTTGTCACTGGTTTTTGTTAAATATCTTATCTTATCGTCGGATCGCATCAATATTTAGATAATAGAAAAATAAGTCTGTTTCTGCCTATTTTTTTTCTGTTTTTGTTTTTTTTTTATCAAAAAGGGGTACGCGTCTGTTGCGGATGCACGATGCAATTTTATTCCTTTACTTTTTAAAACCTCGCTTCGGTATCTGTTGCACTGAAAGTATAATTATTATTCAAGAGTCACGAACGTACGCTGGTTTTCAGTCTGAAAGTATAGGTACATACACTAATGAGGCAAATTCTTGTTTTGTTTTTTGTCTTCTTTTCTCTCTCTCTCTCTCTCTCTCTCTCTCTGTCTGTCTCTTTGTCTTTTAAACTCCCTTTAAGGGCCAAACAAATTTCTTTAACATTTTTCATGTACAATGTAAAATGACCAACCTTGAATCTAAGCATTTGTGTTTTTCACTCTCGATGATATAAAATAGACGAAATGCTAAAATTGCGGATTAAAATCATTACACAGATCATTATCATTAATATATGAACTTTCACGAGTACGAGCCCTTTAATACAAGATTATAAACGTAAAAAAACAAAAATCGTTTAATCGATTGACCGTAAATAAATAAATAATAGAAAAGATTGTCAAGGTGTATATCGAGCTCGATGTCGACAAGAGGAGGAAACAGATAATTCTGCTTGGTAAAGAAAAAGGAAGTGTATACATTTCTTTTAATAAATTTTATCCTAATCGTATTTGTGCTTGAGAAACTTGCTTCGGTGACTAGTTGTGGTTTCGATGTCATTATATAACGTTGAAAGTTAATTATCATGAGATACTGTTGATAAACAAGCGCAGTTCCAAAAAAAAAAAAAAAAAAATAAAAAAAAAAAATGTCGCTTGCCGTATTTAGATTCTAAACCAATCACAAGAAGACCTAGGAAAAATAGGTAAGTGTGTATCACATTGAAGTATTTTTGTTCTTTCGCAGTTATCTCATTACAATTTACATAATTTTTTTTTTTTTTTTTTTATCAGTATTTTTCTCCACAATAAATAACTAAAGCTTGAAATCTTATCGGATAGAAAAGAAATTCATGTTTTTTGTTTGTTTGTTTGTTTCTTTTTACTTACACACAAAAGGCTATCTGAATTTTTGTTTATTCTCATATAAACGATCGTAAGGTAATTTTGCTCAACGCGTGTTCAATAAATAAAAACTGCAAGTTTGGCAGGTTACATAAGTAAAGCATAATCAGGACCTTTTGCCACGTATTTTCGTTTTAAAGATATTTTTGAGATTCGAGGATTTTCTAATTACATGGTCTCGAATGTCATGGAAGAGTGGCATACAAACGCATAACTTAACTAATGAGTGATAATTAATTTTAACTCATTTATCTCGATGCAATGAGTACTAACTCGAAGTTATACACAATGTTATGTTCTCAATAGTTACTTATTTGTAAAAACATTTACAGAGAAAATGTATCAAGGCAAAGCAAGTAATCAAGAAATGTAGAATATAACGTATAATAATTAATAAATAATAATAATTAATAATTAATAATAATAATAATGATAATGATAATTATATGTAATAAAGTAGTATGAAAATGTATTGTCATAAAATGACTTAAAAGTTTATCCAATTTACGTTTAATATAAAACATTATTCGGTTAAATACATATTATAATATAACACTTGCCGGATGTCAATAATTCTTCCATTTGCCTTGGTAAACTTTCCCTTCACAGCACAAGTATGGTACCAATTATGTCAAAAAAAAAAAATGTATGCATCTCGATGAATTATATTTGAATAAGTTGCATTCTTATTGATATTTCACGCATACGGATAAGAGATACTGCCCCTCGTTATAGTTAATTATTCTCACTCTTAAGATTCGTGGAACAAAAAAAAAAAAAAAAAAAAAAAAAAAAAAAAATTTAAAAAATAAAAAAATATTATATATAATTGAATTTTTTTTTTTTTTTTTTTTTTTTTTTTAATTCCAATTAATATTAGAAACTTTATCGTCGTTTTATAGTCTTATTAATGAATATTGTTTTTCACTTGGTAATGTCTTAATTTTCTCACGCTTTACCTTTTCCCATTATGCGAATGATGTTTGTTAATGATGACTTATGACTTGTGATGGCTTAATTGCTGGTTATTTTTAAAATATAATTTGTTTGATGGACTAGTTTCGGAATGCGACTTGTGTATAAACTTATTTAACCAAGCCGTCTCATAGCATGTTTTAGGCGTATACTGCAAGAAGATTTCATCACCTGTTGTTATAAAACCCTTAAAATCATAAATTTCCTCATTTTTCATATTACCCTTCAATTATTGTTTTAAGGTATGATATAAATTAAAAGCGTTTGATTGAGTTTGATCGATCGAGGGTTCGTTTGTTCGTCCGTCTTCTTCTTTTATAACAATAGTAATAATAATTATTATTATTATTATAGACACTGCTTAAGAATCTATTGTAAAATAAATAAAAGCTAATTAAACCAATTAATTTTTATCACAACGTTAAAACAGCGCTTGTAAAATCAACCCACAGCATTGAAGCTTTTTTTTTTTTAAAGTCCAGTAAGTAACACTGGCGGCAATTGAAAGTTTACAATACAACGAATGATGACACCGTGTTTTATACATCCAGCATATTTAATTATACTTTTCGTAGTAGACAGTATTACTATTATCTTGTCCGAAATAAGAATTGTAAAATTTTTCTTCTTCATATAATTAACGTAAGTTTAGAGAGACAAAATTTCATTAAACTTAAAAATAAACGTTTCACCCGTGCGCGCATCCGTGTAATAAATGATAAATAATAATAACTTTTATCGGCAAAAGAAAAAGAGAAACAAAAAGAAGAAAAAAAAGGAAAAAAAAAAAAAAATGAAGAAAAAAAGAAGAAAGTAATTATTCTTTTTTCCTTTTTCGAAACGCGCTTCAATGATCTACATCGGCTCGATTGAGCTTTACCAATTTTTAAAAACAGGATTTTCAAGCTTCGGTAGATGCTACCAATGATCCTTTAGGTGTATATGCTGTCGCGTTGGGATCCAAATTCGAGACGGTGCAGCCTGGACAAGGACTTTCATTCGTTCGAATTTTCGAATTTCCCACACGCACGTCGTTGCCTAAACGAAGCTTTGACGTTGAACACGTAGGGGTTGGACCAAACGTGTCTTGTGGCATAACAGCTAAGTCTTGTGCTATTTTAGCCTTTAAAATATCGATCTCTTTCTCGTGCGATCGAATGAGACCTAATTACAATGAGAGGGGACAGAAAAAAAAAAGAAAAGAAAAGCAAATCGTTATTCGTGTGCGTAGACTTGCGTATGCGATTGTTTCATTGATTGATTCAATTACAGAAAATGTATGTATGCATTATTGTTGTTGTTGTTGTTGTTGTTGTTATTTATTATTATTATTATAATATATATATACATATATATATGTATATATGTATATATATATATATTTTTTTTTTCTTTAACGATTGTTTACCGATATCAACAATGAAATTCAAGTGAAATTGATTTGTTTTTGAATTTGTTGTATACTTACTCTCCTTAATTTCTAATTGCCGCTTGGCTTCGCCAAGAGCTGAGAAGAGATCCAGTTTAATTCGAGTTTCTGCACTTAAACTGTTCTCTAAATGAGTATTTTTATCTTGGAGTGCATTTAGTGCTCCAAGTATAATTTCAGGTTCGCTATGATTTTCTTTACAACGAGTCGTTTCTTTCTCATAAGCCATGCACCTGCCATGTAATAAAATTATGGATTAATAAAGAATTCGTCGTGAAATCGGTTTCGATATTATCTTTAGACAAGCCATTTGTACTTTTCATGAAAACTCGTCGCGTGCTTCGTTACTTCTAACACATTGTCAATTGAAATTTTCATTTTGGTTTATAATTGACATTAAAATTGTACAAACAACATTATCTAACGAATGAATAATTATTAAAAAAAAAAAAAAAAAAATCTAATGCATACGCGTACAATTGCAATTGAACGGTGAAAAGTAAAAAAATAGCAGTTGATTAATAATACGCGAGCTTGATACAAAATTAGAAGCTTTGTGCTCTTCGATACCACGTTATCTCTCTGTTGTCAATTGCACAGACGTCTTTCTCGAGTCTTTCGTCCCGGCCGAATGAAAAGGCTAATAAAGAACGACGAGACCCTACGGCTCACCTTTCTTCTTTCGTTTTCAGTTCTCGGCGTAAGCTTTTGAGATCTTGCTCGATTTGAGCTCTTCGAGCCTTGCACGCATCCGTACATTCCTGGCGGACGAGCGTCGGCGGTGAGGGTGGGATCACGGCACGTGCCTCCTCGGCTGCACGCCGCGCTCTTCTTTCAGACACTAACGACGCCTCGCAGGCTGTGCGCTGTCTTCTCTCGTCAGCTATTCGTCGTTCCAAGGACGAGATTGTCTGCTTGTCCATTTGTCGAGCGGTTACCAGTCCGTGTAATCTGCAATTTCACGCCTTTCGTCAGATATATTTTACAGACCTCTGCCATTTTACATTCTCAATACTTCAACCGGTTTTAAAACAAGAAATTATTATTTACTTTCTTTTTTCTTTATCCCGTTATCAGTCCCCGTAATAAAAATCCGTCATAAAACCATCCGACTATGACTTACTTGCTTTGCAACTGATCATTTTCGTGCTGAAGTTGTTGAATGTCACCTTTGGTTTGTCGTTCAACACTCAGTAACGTGTTAACTTGAGATCTTAATTCTTGTTCAGTCTGTCGACACGATTGCAAGTCTGATTTTAATCGTTTAATATCAGCCTCAAGCCTGCGACACACGAGTAACCTATTCCAAAAAAAATTTATCAGCGTTAACTAACATACGTTTAAATAACAAGAAAAACAAGAAAATATAAAAAAAAAAAAAAAAAAAAAAAGACCACCCCTTTATTCTCTTGACAAAATACCTTTGACAATATTCATCCTGTTGTTTCTGTTGTTCGCTTATTGTTTCAGTTGCTATTTTTGCCTGTCGTCCTTTTCTTTCCCGTTGATTATTTGTAGTATTCGATGAATCTTTATTTTCTTTGACATTATTCCATTTACCAGTGGCCGAACCATTAGATTGACTTTTAACAGAATTATGCCCAGAACCCTTAACAGATTTGTCCTTTTCAACCTCATTAATGTCAAAATCATTTACAGAACTGAAATGCGTCGACGTATTTAATTTAACGATTTATTGAAATATCATTACAGCTTCTTATTAAAAAAAAACAAAAAAAAACACGGTCTTTCGAGTGTAAGACTACTTACCTAATCCTCTCTATGTATTGTAAGTCATTGGAAGATACAGTAGTACCATTTGTGTGTGCATACTTTTTGTCATTTTTCTCAGATTGTGACAATTTTTCGTTATTATGCTTATTGTGTTGGTCTTCCTGTTTCTCCCCTTTATCAAGAGATTTCCTCTGATTATTTTTCGTTACACTCTGTGCTTGCGACGTTATTTGCGCATTGTTATGAACTCCTCCGTTTTGCATACTCGTATCTACAGAAGCATTACCAATTCCTAGAATTCGAAAAATAAATCGAATACTGACTGAAGTTCTTAAATTCTTAATTGAACTTTATTAATCGCTTAATCATTAAGGCTAAGCCTTCATAGATTAGCTTGACCAATGAATAATATTAAGAAACTGTAGTAAATACAAACTACCTCTACTTTTCTCTGGACTTGGATTATACTGTGAATTTGGCCTGTGTGGCTTTACATTTTGTTCCACCGTCATTGTAGATATTGGTACTTGCAACTGTGCATGGGTTTGTATTTGTTGCTGCAAATTAATTGCCTGTTGTTCTGCAGGCAGAGCTTGTTGTACGAGTTGTAAATAAAATTCATTTTCCTTAGCTACATCTTTTTGCTTCCTCTAAAAAAGGGCAAATTAATATTAACATTAACGAGAATTTACAATGAAATTCAAAGTAATTTATTTAAAACGTGCCTGTCTCATTCTATAGCCAACGTAACTTTTGAAACCAAATCCTAATGTTACAACAGGATAGCCAATGCTAAAATAACAATTAAATTATAATTGACGTTGACAATATCTTACTTAGGACAATTCTTAGTCTTGTTTAACGTATTTACCAATGAGCAGCGAATGGCCTACAGAGATTTAAATGAAATGGCATGTGACGTAGATCTCTTAAGCGCACAGCTGCTTCTAAATAGAGAAACAGTAGCCACAGCATCACAGTTGGCAAGCACAAACCTTTATCTATTGGTAAAAATAAATATTATTACTTAAAATGAATTCCCAGCTACCAATTATAGTCATATTAACCGACGAAGACATACCTGTATGCCACACATACTGCACCCAAACATACGTGCTGGCGGCAAAGAATAGCCAATGCACGGGAATGAAGAAAAAACAAATCATATCCGACGTAAGTGCAATACAAATAAAAAATACAGAGAAGGCCTGTAAACGTAGAATATTTAAAATGAATTTTGTATAAATTAAAGTGAGGGGTGCGAAGCTTCTGCAAGAAGCAGTGGCTTTACTTACCAAACCTTGATACTTAAAAGAATCGTAAACGCTTCGGAGTAGTAGCCAAAATGGCCATAAAAATTCAAAACGGAATTCTAAAATGAAGTCTGCTAAGATCACCATGGCCCATAGTAGAAGAAACTTCAGATACAACAATGTACTGAAAATTAATAATAATTATTATATTACCAGTAAATATCAATACTTATTCCGCCAACGAGTACTCATTAAAAATATGAACATTAAAGCTTCGTTGGATAATTTATATTTTTGTTATTGTAGTTAATACAACCATTATCTAAATTGTTTGCATAAATAAGATAAGAGGGAAACGTGCGGAATGTTTTAGCTTTGAAAAGACTTATCAATTAAGTAGACTGGATATCTTATTTGGACAGCAAGTTAGTTTATTGTCAGGACGCTACAATGTTGTCAAGTGCGTGTAAAATTATCTTGTGGTAATGCCAAACGAAAGCCTTAAGTATTGTGAGAGGAAGTGGTACGTATAAGCTGTGAATAACATTAACGTACAAATAGCGGGCAATTTAATTGGATTTATGTATTAAGAAAACTTGTGTGAGCAGCTGGAATGAATACAAGTTTGGTGGACTCTTGGCGGGGGAGGGGGAAGCGAGTGGAGGAGAGTAGTAACAAAACAAAAAAAAGGAAAAGGAAAGGAAAAAAAAGAGAGAAAAAAAAAAGAAAAGAAGAATGTGCGGGAATACGGAGTCGAGCGGGGGTGGATTCATCGGGAGATCCGAGCAATTTGTCGGGAGAGCTGAATAAAAGCTCGTTCATGAGGAATCGGGAGGAAGAGAGCTTACAGCCGTTGTAAACAAGTTAGTTTCGAGAGTTTCGCGAGCGCGAGAGCAGAGGAGCGCGACCGCTAAGAGATGCAGTGGCCAAGGGTGGGACGGGGCTGAGGAGGTGGGGAGGGGGCACTTTAGACGAGAGACTTGTAAAAATCGCGGGGCGGGGAGAGGGGGTGGACAGTAGACGGACGGACGGCAAATACGTTGGGACGGTTAGGGGAGCGGGGAGTGGGGGAGGGGTGAGGGAGGAAGGTTAGGGCTCGAGGGGAGGTCGAGCGAGGGTGAGAAAAGAAGGAAGGTCGGAAGTGAGGAAGGGAGGAAGGGAGGAAGGAAGCGAGGAAGGAAGAGAGATGAGAATTGTTATAATTCAGGTAAAATCGCAGTCGGCGTAGTCGAGGAAAGCGAGAGACCAGCGTGAGATAAAAGGTCGAGCGAGAACCCGAGGCTTCATCCCTCGGTCCGGCTGGGACGAGAGGACGGCCTCGAGGCTCCTCGAAAGCTGATTTTTTGGTTATTTTCATGGTACGGGGTTGGAAGACGTTCAGGGGATGGGAAGCGGAAAAGATGTATATAACGCAGCCATTGTGTACGAGTAGTTATTATCGCTATTGGCGCACGCACAGGTTTTCGCGCAGGTTTCGCACAGGTTTTCGCACGGACACGGGCTCAATGTGAGACAGAGAGAGAGAGAGAGAGAGAGAGAGACGCGCGCCCGAGAGAGAGAGAGAGAGAGAAAGTGAGAGAGTCATAGCCATGGAAGTGGTGGCGAGAGTCGAACGACGGGATGGATGGACGATCCGGGAGAGGAGAAAGAGGGTCGAGTGTCGAGGAGGTTGCGGTAGGTTATTGGGGTTCGAGGATTGCCGAGGGGGAGCCGACGGACTCTCTTGGCACTTGGTCGTAAGAGCGATTTTCTCCGAAGACTCACCTGCCATAGATTCCTTCGGTGATCTTGTTGCGTTTCAAGGGCCTCCGGAGCTTGCCGCACTCGGCATTTCTTCTCTTCATATTCCTCGGGCACTTTCCAGCGCTGCCAGGCTGTAATCCAGCTTCTCCCCGATGCGCGGCGGGGACGAGGACGAGGACGAGGACGGGTGCGACGACGACGGCGACGACGACGGCGACGACGACGACGACGACGACGACGACGACCGCGACGGCGGCGGCGGTGACGGCGGCAGCAGCAGCTGCTGCGGCGACAACACAGCCAGGGCGCGAGCAGGAACGCAGACGCGCGCGAGCGCGACACACGCGAGAGCAGCCACGACGACGAGCACAGAGCACGAAAACTCGATCACTAGCTCTCTCTCTCGCTCGCGCGGGCGCGCGCGCGCGCGCACGCACGCACGCGCGAGCAAACGAGCGAGCGGGGACAAGAGTGAGTGAGAGAGAGAGAGGGAGTGAAAGAGTGGGAGTGAGAGAGCTACGGAGAGGGAGCGAGAGAGGGGGGCGGGCAAGCAGAAACGAGCGAGAGTGGCGGCGTTGGCGGTGGGTCGGTTCGTCGACGGCAGAGAAACGCGGCGGTGAGAGCCGAAGGAGCGAGCGAGAGAAGAGGAAAAGAGTGGGAGGTCCGGAGGCTCGTCGCGCGCGCACCCAAGCAGGCAGGCAGTCAGGCTGGCAGGCAGGCAGGCAGGCAGCACGCACGCACTCACTCACTCACGCACTCACGCACGCATGCACTCACAGATGGACGGACGGCCGGAGGGACGCACGCACTCGCGTAAGCATGTGCCCGCACGCCCGCACGCAGGGTACCCGGAGCACCCAGCAGGGCACACAGGGCAGGCACGCACGCACGCACGCACACACGTGGAGGTCACCGCGTTGTCGGGTCTAGGGCGAAGGAGGGCGCGGGGCGGGGGGAGGGGTAGTGGATGAGAAGATGCAGTTGGTCGTGGCTACCGCGAGTACCGAGCTGGAGAGAAAGAGCGAGTGTGGATGGGTCGGGAGGGCGGGAGGCAGCGCGCGGCAAGAAGCCCGATGCGACGGATGGGCCGATGGTTCGGCGAGACGTTGGTCGCTGAGGGGGCAGTGGGACGGCTGGTCGGGTTGGGGGGGGCAGGGGGGGTGCGACGAAAGAAAGAGAGCGACGTCGAGGACGCAGGAGCTCGACAGAACACGCGATCAGCAGGAGGAAGAGAAGGAGGGTGAGGGTGAGGAGGAGAAGGAGGAGGATATTACGGCATGTGTAGCGGCGGAGGCGAGTCGAGCGACCCTCTGCTAAGCTCTCTGGGAAATTACGGAATTACGGGACGAACAGCGCAACTTAGCCGAGTTTACTCGATTGTTCTTTGTGGCTCCGGGTTGCGAGGCGGCCCCACGGCCTTTGTCTGCTCGGGCACGAGTTGCGTTGGCCTGCATACGGGATGATTGTTGTGCGGAGGTGGAGAAGGGGGGGGGGCAGGAGGTGGTGGTGGCGGTGGAGGATGAGGAGGAGGAGGAGGAGGAGGAGGAGTAGTAGGACGATGACGATGACGTCCGTCCTGTTGCTATTGAAGCGAAATCTAGCTCCCGTTAAGGAGGTCCGCACCCGCAGACGCATAAGCCGCATTCTCCTGAATCGCGGCAACTACGGCAGTGAGGGATGGGGGGGGGTGAGGGGGAGCCCCGACGATCCTACCGACAGGATTTCTAGATCCAGTTATTATTGCCGAGCAGCTGATTGGCCGATCGAGAATTGTGGCGCGCATCTCCGAAGCCCGGGAAATGTCGCCGCTTTGTTTTCCTCCTCGAGCCAGGATTGGCAGGATGGGGCAGCCTCCCCCCACTTACCCCCCCCCGCCCGGTCCCCCATCCATATCTAATGAAAAATCGAAATTTATTATCGAACGATCCGGAATACCTTTTATCCTACCAGGAGGGTAGGGTGCAGGGAGGGCGAGTACTCGCGAGAGCGTTTATTTAAAATTTATGATTTTCTGCATTTCCTTGGGCTTACGAGACAAAGGAACCAACCGCTCGTCTATCGAGTCCAGGATCGTTCGCGGGATCGTCGGCAGGAGCTTCCGGTTAATTTTGGCAGCGAGCCCTGCCGACACGGTTATGTCCGTTCCACCTGAAGGGGAAAAAAAAGGGACGAGTGGAAAATGATCCATAGCATTTGGAGAGATCAAGGCCTCGGTGAGCATTGATCCAGCTCTTTCGAGGCAGAGTAGGATCATTGCCGTTTAGCCGCGTGGTTTTTTGTTTTCTTCTTCTTCTTCTTCTTTTTTTTTCTTCTTTAATTTTATTTCTTATTTCGCAGCCGGTCTCGTAGGTCGAGGATTGCCCGCAGCAGCTGGCAGCGAGTGTCCAAGTGCGAGACCGATCCCCGTCGGCACGGGATCGTAAGTCTCGAGAATCGAGATCCGACATGCAGCATCAACGGCGGCAGCGGCAGTTCCTTCACACGATCTACACAGCCGAGGGAAAGAGTCCGAGAGTATCTCTCTCTCTCGCTCTCCTTTGCTCCCTCAGCCTCCCTGAGCCGCCCTTCCGACACAGAACCACCGCCGCCGCCACCACCCCACCACCACCACCATCGCCCTCGTCCTCGCCCTTTCCATCCCTCCCGCTCACGCGCATGTGAGAACTGGACGAGAAACATCTGCGATCGATAAAGCCTCGTTCGCTATCGTGTTCCGAGCGGTAATGTGGTGCCCTGGTTGGTTGGTTGGCGGGCGAAAGAGAGAGATAGAGTGAGAGAGAGAGAGAGAGAGAGAGAGAGAGAGAGAGACCGACGACAACGGTGGCGGCGGTGAAGGAGAGGAGGAAAGGCGCTAGGACAGTGTGGTACTGTTGCGACGTTGCGTGTGCGCGTTTCCACCGCAAGCACGAGGTTAGCATCGCCATGTGGTCACAGCTGATTTATATATATATATATACATTTTCTTTTATTTTTGCCGGACGCGGTAGAATTTTTATTTTTGCCCTTTAGCCGCGGTTCTTACGTCGTTCCACCTAATCTTCGAAGCGCGAAGCTTCCTCCGCGTCGTTTAAATATTCATCCCAATGTCTTTATATTTATATGTAGCGCGACAGCTCACAAAGAAGACCGAGCCAAGCTTATTTTATTCCATTCTACGCCGCTCCCCCACCCCTCCTCTCTCCCCCCCATCTCGCTCTCTGTATTATTTTATATCTGTACCGAGTCGTGAGCTTACTCGATAAATATATTAATTTACTCCCAAGCTAAACGCTCTAAAATTAATGTAAATAAACGACCGTAGGTAGGTATGTACGTATATATATATATATATATGCGAGCGTGCGTTTTTGCGTGTAGGCGTAGGCATAGGCATAATAAGCATGTACGGGGTTGGGGGGGGGTGGGGATGCATATTGTAAGGGAACGTGTGCGTAAACTTGTTATTCCGTATAGAGTTAGCCGAGGAGGAATTAATAAATTCTTTCGCTCCTTATTCATTCGTGTCGATTGCCGAGAAAAGGCGAGCGAGCAAAGCCATTTGAATTTCGTGGCCCCGATAACTCTATCTCGGCATAACCGGAAATTAATTATAAGCGGGCCATAGCTTTCTTGTCAATAAATAAAAGGCATTATTCTCCGTCGGAAAGTAAATGCTTGACGTAATCGAGTCGGCAGCGGCTGCGAGGCAATAAACCCGCGGCCCATCTCAATTAGTATCATTTTCAATTAAACTGCACCACGTCTTTATGATTTCGTTTTAATGATAATGTAACCCGACATTTATTTAAAGCTCGACTACTTCTGACAAGCGGGTTTTTTTACAATCCTATTCTTTACGCGCACAATCATTCGACGTAGAATAAATACGTGATATTCCATGAATTGCGTATAAACAATTATTTTCGAAATACGTAAATACTTAAGAGCGGGAGCATTTACCGGCGAGGGAGTAGTAATTACAAAATTTGTAGTTGTACACGAATTGTTATTGTTTTCATCGGACATCATTTTAATTTACTTACCTATTCAACAGATTTTTTTTTTTTTTAAGCGCTCTACGTACAGACGAAATTCTTTCGAAAATTCTAAAGTTACTTTTTTCTTTTTCTTCGTTATTTATTTCGTTGGTTTGCTTGTATTTGCTAAATATTTCTGCTCCAAGTATCGTATTAATGCAATTGTTTATTATATTTTTACAGATTTGGTATCGGGTGTCGAGGTTAGTATTGCTTAATATTTAGAGTAAATTTGTCTTTTTTTTTCCCTTTTCTTTTCGTTTCTTTTCATTTCAATTTAATTTGCAAGCAAAATAATACAAACAAAAACAAGGCACGAGGTTATTACGAGGACAGGGAATTAGAATTTCGGCTAGAGTGAGTTTATCCTCGGCTTTTCCTATTTATTATTACATTAATTTTAAAATGAAAACTGAATATTTAATGAATTTTTAAGACAACTCGTTTTATCTCCATCTCTTGTAATTATGATTATGTATATCTAGATTTCGTAAGGTTTTTGTTTTCAATAAACTTTGTACGTTAACTGTAATTCGTAAATGTCAAAACTTTTTTACCAATGCATTTACAAACGCTTAACAAAACGTTTTTCTTAATTGTTTTTATATAAGTAATGAGCGTTAAGGATGGCAATACTTTTGCCTAGAATGGTACGTATGAAAATAATAAAGACAATGGTTATTCGCGCGTGTGAAATCGAAGAAGGAAAGCATGTTCTTATTGTAAATACAAAGTAATAAACAGAAGTCGTCGACATAATTACTTTGCACGCAATTGAAATATATACATATATATATATACACATAAATAAACATTATACAAGTATAATGAAGCATATTGAAACAGTAACTTATGTAGTTAATGGCTTTAGTAACTACACGAATACATTTGAGTTTGCACTTATGTATATATATATACAATTGTATATAATTTAATAGAATGAAATCTTGATTGTTAAATTTAAATTTGTTGTATGCAAGGACGTTTGTGTTGTCGATATCTTAAATAATTCCAATTAAAACACCAAACCGCTTATTTAGTTTAATAATCAAAAAGTAATTTTTTATATAAGTTAAAATCTTTATGAAAGAAATTAATATAGTCATATTAATTATTTATGTTAAAAATTATATTAATTTTTAACATAAATATCATTGGTCTAAGTTTTTCATAATATTATTATTTTCGACCGTTCGCGTAAGGATTGATTCTATATTATTCAAATTCTAATAGCGTATAATAATTAAGGTATAATAATTAATAATGCAGAGTACATTTATTATGAAATATTACGTAAATCTCTGTAATCGATATTCATGATTATTATTGTTATTACTAATAGAGAGTAAATACTATAAAAATTGTAGTACACGGTTTAGCAAAGCGTAAAGTCAATATTTAAACGGATTGCGTTTTTGGTTAAGATTTACATTATAAAAGCAACGGAGTTTGCCACGTACTTTTCCTCGATTAAATTATTTCCTTGCGAACGAATAATATTTGTCTATCAATACAAGGTCAATGTTTCATACTCTATTGCGCAGAGAAATCTTTTCCAAATTAAATTCATATTTAAATGCGTCGACACGTAATTTTTCGTAACGCAACAGCCTATAAAGTCGAAAAAATATGTGCTCGATATTTTTTTTTTCTTTTTTTTTTTTTTTTTTTTTACGTACCTGTACATTATGCATGAAAGCTGAGCGACCCGATACTGCTTTACTCTTTTTTCAGCACGTAAGTCAATATATATATGTGTATATATATATATATTGCTGAGATACAAGGATCAATAAGAATATATTAAATAATTCAAAAATACGTTTTATTGATTAGATTTGTAAAATTTATCGAATACATTACATCTAGATTTATTTTGATTCTTCTCTTGTTTCCAATTAAGTTAGAATTACGTTGACAATGGTATTGTCGATTTCTCAAGTATTATCAAGATGATGATGGTGATGGTGATGGTGATGGTAATGATGACTATGATATATCAATAGTATACAATATTCGAATTTACATTCGACTTTTAATTAACGTACATTGTTTTGATTCGGCAATTGATGCAATTAATGTAGATATAAAATATTTCGTATGATATTTTTTTAAAACAATTAACGTTTTCGGAAAATTTATAAAATATTTGATATTTAACTATCGATCAATTAGCGAAATAGGAAGAAAAAAATAAAAATAAAAATATGATAATTTCGTATAATAGTATAATATACGCGATCTGAATAATCAGACGATTATTTTATGAATCGTTTGATTACTTATTGTTTTTTCAAATTCTTCATTTTATCGGCCACATTTTAAATCCACTTGATTCAGTAGCTTCATAGATTTATATAAAAATGGCGTTTTAATTGATAAGAAACTGTGTGAAGTAAAATTAAAGAAAAATTAGAGTTTTATATTATTTGAATTAAGAATTATGCGATTGCTCGTATGTATATTTTTTTATGTAAATACATAAAAATAGCTGATAAATATTATCATATTTTTCAAGTCAAAAAATACTAATAAAGTAAGAAATAAAAATGGAGAAGAAAGTATTTATTGATTAAAAACTTAATTACAAAATTTTAAAATAAATTTTCACTTATAATATTATATCATTAATCTTACATATCAAATACAAAATAAATCATAGTTATTTAAGAAATCGAACATGAGTAACTTAATTATCATAATTTTTCTTTCAGGAACTTTATTATTCGTTTAAAATATGTACTAAGTATTTGAAAATAGGAAACGTCCATCTTAATTTACGTAATAATCTATTGGTCTTCTGTCTATAAATCTGTCAGCGTATGTCCGAGCGGTACTTATCAAAGATTGCCCGACCCTTATTAATCAGTATATTTATCTTTCAGGCCCATATCTTAATAATTGAATCAAATTTTCTTATGTTTATATTAGAAAATATTTTTTAACTCTACGCATTTCGTAATAATAAACAATACAAACTCACGTGTTTGTAATACATAATACAAAATATGATTAAAAAGTCTCGTCAATTCTTTAAAAAAAAAAAAAAAAAAACGTATGTATTTGTGTATGCATACGCACTGCTGCGTGAGTATGTATGCGCGCGCGCGCGCGTATATGTGGATATTTGAATAGCCAGTATGCGATATGTAGAATCAGGTTTCCAGTATTAAATGTATATCAATGAGTGCACGCAATACATCATCAATTGAAAGGCTTAGTTTTGCTGTCCTTATTCACATATCCATTTCAAATTGCTCTGAGGCGTCATCAATCACAGTTACATCTGCAATTATAAACAGTACTCATTTGACAAATTGTATTACAATGATACAATGATAAAGTGCAATTATTAAGCAGCATTATTATTATTATTATTATTTTTTTATTTTTTTTTAAATCACATTTCATTCATTAATCAGTAATAACTTAGCATATTTTAGAAAAGGTTATGTTCGCTAATAAATAATAATTAGAAAATGTAAGTGTTACAACAATCAATTATCTACGTAATGATCGTTAAAATAAAGTATTTTATGTAAACGATGCTTCGCTACTGTAAATACCCCCTGCATCGTTAAATACAATAAACTCTATATTTCAATATTAATACGTGAATATCGAGACGAATTGATATATATATATTTTATAATGCAGAGAGAAAACTATTTAGAGATCATCGTGAACTGTAAACTTGCCGTCATACTAACGAAAATGTCATCTCCTGGGTGTATACTAGCCATTTGCATAGAGAGACGAACCGTGGCCCCCTCCTCCCTCCCACTACCACAGTTCTTCTCGTTGGTCAGCATTAGATACACGATGCTTTCCGACATTTTATTACGCCTTACAGTACGCGCCTCCGGTATTTGTACATGAAAAACGTACACGTTTATTCAGCACAGAATTCGCAAGGGGGGGGGAGGGCACCCATTGCTTTGTTTATTTGACGTAGAGATGCTCGAAAGTATCCACGGACGATCAGCAGCCGAGTGAGATAGTAATTGATTTGGTAAGGTATATACCGAGCAATCTATGGTATCACCTGGTTCATCGGCATGGCAATCCACCGTCATTGCGTACCCATAATTCGGCCAGTAGTCAACTGTTGGTGAACTGTGCTGCATCTGCTTTGTGCAGCCACCGCGTGACTCCACTAAACCGAATCTGAGTTTAGCACCGAAAATCATTGTGGTCCAGATGGGTAATGTTATTATACCGAACCGGGACTGCATTACCTAGGCAAATACCTATAGCTATGCCGTAAGATAAGATACGAGACTGCGGATCTATGAAGTGGAGATCACGATGAAGTGGCTTTATCCTATCGACGGGCGTTGGAGTCAGTTAGCGGCTTAGAAAAGCTTAGACGTAACGCGCTGTTGATTTGCCCCGAGAAAAGCATAACCATTGACGACGGCAGAGTTTAGTGCTCGAATGCCACCAGCCCTCGCCCTGGAGGTAACATGACGGGACAATGCGATCGCTACGACGATGTCGCCCGAGGGGATACCTCTAGGTGGACGATGACGACTTAAAGGTCTCTGCACAGTGACATTTACTTGTCGCACAAGCGCACAACAAGAGAAGTGGGATGGATTCGGTCGTGCCCTCCGGAATCCAAGCACGCAGGAGTTAAGGTCCCGTAACGGACGTCCCTTGCGCCGATATCGCGCTCCCATGTATTTCCACGGACAATGTTATGGGCCAGGTTTGCATAAAAAAAGTCACAGCGTGACCTGTAATTGTACGAAGATCCGGTCATGGGACATGGCGTTTGTAGGTGATGCCATCGGAACGCGCAGCCGTGCATATGCTCCCTCCATCCCCCAGAGCAATGCGTTATTATATACTACGGCATAAGGCGTAACCGACTCCAGGACGGCGGGGGAGGTAACGACCTTACCCCCTTGAATGCCTTCGTCTTCTCAGATTTCGGGAATACTGCCATCGTTCTCACGGAAGCTGACAATCTGAGGAAACCCCACAAGCTTCTCGGCTTTGTGCGCGCATACGACGACGTAAATATATATATATATATATAATAATAATTAAACATACAGAACAGAGGCTTAATATCCGCCTTTAAATTGTCCTATTATTATATCAATATCCGTATGAGTAATACTTGTGAGTTTGATGTCAGTCTTGATCATCTTCGAGCATGAATCCCATTGAAGAGTGCGATGCCAATGGCAACACTGAAAATAGTCTAAAAAACACTAAACCAGCGTTGCAGCAGTGGCCCTGCCTCGACTCCCCCCCCCCCTCCCCCGTCCAACGAGTAAAGACGCACATTTTCTAGAGGGAAGATTGGTAATAACGTTAAAAATAGTAGAACAGACAACTTATTTAACTTATTTCGCGTAATCCGATTCCATGTAGACCCATCATCCCATTATTCCTCGTCCCACTGCCATGGTCTCCAGATCGATACCATCCGTTCCATCTTCAGTCCCATCGCGGGGAAAAAGTTCTTTATCTCTTGAGATCTCTTTGATTTGAGAATATTTGAAGGATCCGGCAATCTGAGGCGAATTACGCGAATACTAACACTGCTGTCAATCGCACCCTTACCTCACCGCTTACCAGGTACCGCTGAGGAATGCAACCGAGTTCCTCTCACTCGAGAATCCGAACGATGTCATCGCCCCCTCCCTATCTCCCTAACTATAATTGCATACAATGGCAATGGCAATGTTATTTAACGAATATGAGCAAACCTTTAATTGGTGGAGTGGATGCCTTAACGACCGGCACTGCGTTGGAAATACCATTTTTCAGTAGAGCCGCTGGTATGGAAGGCAAATTTTTTGGCGGTGTTCGTGAAATTGGTGAATTTCGCAGATTCATGAGGAAAGCTCGCTCATACACGATGCGCGTACCTGTGAAAAACAAAGCAAAGGGAAGCGTCTCGTTATAAAATAATTATCCTTTATTTCTTAATAAAGACGTACATTGTTCGGCTTACACTGTAAGTGCCTTGCAAATGTTTTTACGTGTAATTGATTTCCGTTCATAGATTATTATGACCGCTTATAATTAATTATTACGCGCCAACGTATTTATTTCTGATTAAACATTTTTTGAATCGCCTATTTTGCATTCAAATACACGTTCGTTAATCAACTTATCATTTCAATTAAATTTGTTTACGCTTATAAGTTATCCGTCAAGCTGACGCATTTAAATAATTAATATCGTATATCATCTTCGCGTAACGCCGTGTAATAACGATTACTGAACTATTTCAAAATATCAAAGTCAATATATTGAATTTAAAGAATTGTACATTTGCAGTGCAGAATTCAATGTATAAAAATATTAAATTATTCTTATATATATATATATAATGTTAATTTCCTATCAGCTTTTCGAGCAATTATTAAATATAACTAACGTTAAGTAAATTATTTATTCTAGCGCTATAATGTAAAGTAAGCTCCTTTAATAACTACGCATAGAATAATAAAACTTGCTCTTTTCCATTCAAACAATTATATTCCTTTCAAAGTTCTTTTTACACTCTAACTGAATGTTTACAATTAGAATTATTATAAAAACACCTCGGAATATCTATCTGATCATTTTAATTATAATGTTTATACTTCTTTTATGAGAGTACTGGACCTTCTATAAAAATCGACGAGCTTTAAAAAGTAATAAAATTATTGAAACGACCATGAAACACCATGAAACGAAACGCACACGCGGACACGCATCCTCGTAATTATTTTTATATGAATCGAAAATGGGTAAGCATACTTTCGATCATAGGACGTAAAGGGGAGGGGGGCGGAAGCTCGTAAGGGAGAGTCTGGGAAATCCCATAAAATATTGTCGGAAGCGTATATTATTTTATTAGGGAGTCACAGCAGATGTGGTGTTTAATAATAATCGATGTTTACGTTACGTAGTGTCGAAGGGCACTCGCTCTCTACGAACGCTCTGAATCTCGAACGACTTTGTCGAAGCGCGGAAGTGGAGTCGGAAAAATGCCGGCCGATCACGCCTGGTTCTCTGTCCTGGTTCTCTACCTTTGATAAATTGCTTTACCACGAATAGACCGGATAAATTACGTCACGGGTGACATCGCTATGGGATCCCGAAAAGTATGGCATACGCGTGACCTTGAGATCGAAAAGTTCCGTCAAAATCCTTTTCCCAAGCGCCCGTAGTAAAAGCACTTAACTTTACGCGTGCGCTATACGTTCGGAAGCCGAACGGCTCGGATTGATGTTAATATACGTTAAGCGGAGAATGTCAAAGTTCGCGTTTAAGTAAATTGGTGGAATGTTTTGCAAAAAAATACATCTGGCTGCCAAACCGTCGTCCCTCGCACGTAATCTGGCAAGCCTAACTGCCAGATAAAGACATAAAGACAGCCATGCTCTGAAGTATTTTGGAAAGGAACTCGAGTGAATTTAACGAAAGATCGGATGCCGTTATTCTATCTCCTTCCGCGTCTCGTTTAACAATAATTTACATAAGCTTAATCGACATTAGCTTATAATAGTTTATAATATTGGGATCAATAGCTTTCGAATATTACACAAGTGAACAGGGAAAAGGAGGAGAAAAAAACAAACAAACAAACAAACAAACAAATCGTCTTATACGAAGCACGTAGTGTCCCAATAATATTCTTGACACGTACTCAACTATGCATATAAAGTATTAAAAAGTACTCGGATATAAAGTTACGTAAAGTAGTAAAAGATCATAGGAGGAGGAGGAGGAGGAGGAAAGAGTTTCATTCCTCGTTTTGCATCTTAAATCCGATATATCGGATATCGTAGTGGACGGATAGATGAGTAATGAATAATTAAGTACCGCTCGAAGATTGTCTTGAACAAATAGGCGTTAAATATTAAATGCCGTACTACTTAGTTGACATTATTGAAATGAAACGTGAAAACGAATACGTTAGGAGGGCTTTTTGTTCTCGTATACAAGGTCGAGCGGATGATCCGTGGGGCTGCTTGCTACCGATGGTAATCTCGTTTGTAATCTCGTTAGTAATCTCGTTATTCCCTATCGTTGCCGTTGCCGATTAGTTATTTATTTTATAAATGGCCCGGTAATTGTCGCTCTGGCGCTCGTTGCCAAATCGTCGCAAATAAAGCCGTCGTAGCTCCTTTCACCCCTTTGGCGGCGAAATACACGATTTCCCCGGCCTTCTATTCCAAGTCTTGCCAAGTTTCGCAATATCCCACCAGCAAAGGATAAAAATTATTCGCGGCATAACCTTTTCAAGATCTCGACAACAGCAGCGACTCCAACGAATCGGTCCAACCAAGACGTTGCGTTCGATCTTTAAAAAAGACAAAAAAAAAAAAAAAAAAAACGAGACTCGTCATTTCCGAGTTAATACACCTAAGCGCCAGTCATTCGTTGTAACGCCAAAGCCAACACGTATAGGATAAATTAACAGACCGCAATCGTAAATACGATTTACTCATAATTCCCCTTTGATCGTGTATGTTATATTAAATATACACTATGCTGGCCCTTTTATTTATAAATCTTACATTATTTGGCTTAAATAGCTTTTATACTAATGTATTTCCAAAGACATTCCTTTCACAAATTGGCTCCGACCGTCAATTATCCAGCTCTTTTAAGGTAGAGGAACGCGCTTATACGTGGATGTGAAGCGCGGTTAGACCGCGAAAGATGATATCCACTTGTCGAACCGCGTATCTGAGATTTGATCTTTACAAGCTAATTCCCTACGAGATGCAATTGAATTTTTTTAATTGTAGTCCACTTTGTTAATATGCACATGCCGTGGTAGCAATTAGAATATCCGAGCATGTAAATGGTAGATAATAATAAAAAGAAAAGAAGAAAAAAAGTGTTGACTTCTTAATAGAAATTAATGTTGGCATCTCTATAACGTCATTGTAATAGTAAGGGCATTTGTGGTTTATTAGCGATTCGGTCCTCATTGCTGAACGCGAACGGGAACGGGAACGTTTTGAACGGACATCGACAAATGTCTATCCGGAAAAAAGGAAAGGCAACGATTATTACTAAAAAGTTATCGGCGATTGTTTAATCGAGTATTTATTAAACAGAACTTCAGAGATTTGGTTAATTAAAGATATCTATTACAATCTCATCTCGGCTTACCTTAAGATGTTTACGAAAACAATTAACTGCGCTGGAAATTTTTACAAACAACGGTGCTTTCAATTAATCCTTTCGTTTTTTTTATGAAATCATGCCGGGAAATGCACTTTTTAAGATATAAGTAAACTAAAGCGTGACTCCAATCGGTTTTAAAGCATTTTTTAGCCGTTCATTGGAACGACTAATGAAATAATAAGATCTGACTGAACGTCGTCATTGGTTGTTGTTGTTTTTTTTTTCATCAAAAAAGTTTACTACGTTCGGCCCATTTACACGTTCGCATTAAAAATGGCGATTAAAAAGGATGAGCTTCAATATACATTAGCTAATAATTTGTTCATCTTCGTAGACAATAACACCTCGGATATTTTTAAATGTAAACAGTTTAATAAGAATTTACTTCGATTCCGATTAAAGGAAGATTAAGTGAGCCGATGGATCTACGAAATATAGATCGAGAATAATTAATGGTTGGTTAATTTATAAAACAGTGCATATAACTCGATAATATTTGTCGCTTTAAATCCATACTGAAGCGCATAGTGACATATGAGATCGTCGAGTAGAGGATAATAATCTATAAGAACGGATTCTTAAAACATAATAAATAATACGCACAATAACAAGTTTGCATGTGCATTTTATATCAATTATTTGGCATTACGTGTCACGAGCAGCTACGTGCGCTTCGAAAGAACGGTTCATTATAATCATCAAATATATCTATATTATGTTATTCTTTAGAGTGTAATTGACATGTTTCAATTGGGAGAAACACTGACGTGTAGTCCGTCCATTAGACCAATGGTATTTAGATTGACCCAGAAATATAAATGTAATTGAACGCTTTAAAATGGCTTCTTATCTCCGACGAGAGCATATTATTATTTATCTTTCGTTTGTTTTTCGTTAAAATCACGTACGGCTTGTATGGTCTTTAAATTTTTTACGTTTACCTTCGCATACAACTAACTCCTCATTACCTCGGACTCTATACAATACTTAAACTAGCTCTTATCAGCTGATCAGGTATTTATAGAAATCTAGGGCTTTTCTTATAATCAAACACGAAGCGATTCGAAGCTCGAATGAATTAGTAAATTGGGGTACGCGGAGTCTCCCGAGTTTTTGGATTATAAAGATATTTGAAAACTTTCTAAATCATCGATTTCCGGCTTTTCTCACTGCGTTTCTATAAATACCCGCGAGCGAGTCCTTTCGATCATTTTGTGCAAACGTTCACTTCAACGTTGATCTATGAAGATTACAATCTTTGAATTACAATCTATCCCCCTCGATCCTTAAATTCGTAATAAGTCTCGTGACAATTTCATGACCTGCATCGTTACAGCGAGGTTAGAAGTGCGGAGAGAGGGGGGGAGGGGAGGGCAGAGCAGAGCAGAACAGAGTATAGCAGAACAGAGGAACGCGAGCGGGCGGCAATAAAAGATTTGCTGTTCCGTGCTCTTATTGCAGCAACCCGTGAATTTCACGAAGAGATAAAAATAAAGACGACATCGGCGTTCGGGCAGTGCGATTTTACTTTATCGTCGCTTTCCACCGGAGCTACGTACGTACATACACAGCCAGTTTTACTCCGATGGTGCATCATCGCGCCGCTCTCGCGATGACTATTTTAAGTGCATAAGACAGACAGACAGACAGACAGAGCGGCCGAGAGGAGCCAGCAGAAGCAGACCCTATCTAGTTCCATATACATATGGAAGCGTTCGTTCCCGGCGCTTTCTTCTTCCAGCGGCCACCACCACCGCCTCCTCCTCCTCCTCTCCTCTAGACCCCCATTAAATTTAACGCTATTATCGCAACCCCTGCTGAGATTACGTTACTATAATAGCCGGAGGAGCAGCTCTCGATCGCTCGAGTCATCGTCTGCTTTCGTATCTCCTTCTTTTGAACTCAAACAACTCGACTACTGTGTATTTTCTTCAGATTTGTTTACTCTCTCTATCTCTCACTCACTCTCTCTATCTCGTATCGGCGTTCCAGCCCCGCCCCCCTCTCCCTCACCCAACCCGCCGCCAACGTCAACGCCGCCGACCGAACTTTGTTTTGCTCTTTAATCTTGCCGTCGTCGTACACTCTTCAACACACAGGCACACGGCTTATTTTCGTTTTTTATATTTTCTAAAAGGTGTCACGAGTTTCGCGCGCTTCAACCCGACGCTTTATTGACATCAAAAGAATAAATGCATATACATAATAGAAACAAATTGATTGACCTTGCTCGTCGTTGGCTATGGATCGCGAACACAGTGTGCGCTATATGCGGTAAGCTTGTAAACGTAATTTGGCATTTGTTTTGACACCTCGTCGTTCTCGTAAAATATTAAAGCATATATTATTGTTAGAAAGCCGAAAAACGATCAATTACATAAGACATTAAGGGCACATTCGTCATTCCGTTAATCAGCATTGACCATTTTCTATTTTCTTCTTATAATTCGTCTATGACTGACATTTTTCAAAGCTTGTGAATGTATCTATCGACGCCTATCGACTAATAAGATATCTAACGCGGATAAGGAAATTTATGTGCCGGCGATCATGCCGATCCCTATCTTACGACCTTTATTACGTGCGTAAACGTTTGTCAAATTTCACGTAGTTTTACGCCAGCATTACTATATCCCACTCGCCCCAGTAGATTAAACATCTGGTTATACGAACATTATTTTTTTTGCTCTATAATTCTTCAGTGAAAAATTTACAGCCTAACTTTATTGAGCTCTACATGAACGTTTTACCTATGCAGCCTATGCCATTAAATATCGTACTCCTCATTACTTGCTCCTTCTTTATTTTTGGCATTCGTATTATATGACATAAAAACGCTTCATTTATCTAACAAAGAAAAGAAAAAAAAGGGAGGGAAAAAAAATCAATAATTAAATTAAAATCCATTTAAAAACAATTTTTAGCGCGAAAAGTCTGATTGGAACTTTCTAGCGCTTGCATCCTGATTTTTAATTGAACGATAAAACGGAATGACCAATCACTCGTTCATCGGAATAATTATAAAAAAAAAAAAAATTAATATCAGGCCACTCTATACGTGAAACTGAATAAGAGAATATATTGGACAATTGCAATATCGCAATCGTGTACGAAATATGGAGAGAGAAAAAGTTTTTTTTTCTTTTTCTTTTTCTTTTTTTGTTTTATACATACAAGAGTATGTAGGGAACGTCGATAGAAAATCCAGTTTATTCCTTAGTTTTATTAATTAATGTTTGTCCGTTTTGACGTTAGAGTAACCTCCTTGGGAATCGGTGTCAAGCAAGTAAACGGCTCAGGAATACGAATTGGAAAAAGGAAACGGGAATGAATATTACAAAACCGAGGACACATAAGAACTGCTTTTACAGTTTGTGTATCTTGTAAATAGGATGGTTATTTTTGGAGCTTTTTAATTGTTTCGTATCAAATATCTTCGGTTGAACTTACGACCTTTTGGCAGTATCGCTGCCAATGACGGCGATTCGTTGCGTTAATTACTTTGGTTATTGGCTAAATTTATAATTTCTCTTGTAAAATTTGTTTTCGCAGCAGTTAATGATCGTTTCCAGTTGTCTAGATCATGAAATTCTCGTATATAGATAAGCCTTTTTACGTGCTTTAACTATTCGCAATGCTATTCCAGCGAGACTATTACAGAGACCAGTTAAGTACATTGAACGTACACGTACGTACGTACGTACGTACGACTGACTCGGTTATCAGACGATTTCAATTTATCGGCGGCGTTCGGAAATCGATTCAAATCAATTACTGGCTTACGTACTTTCTATTTTCTTATAATTTATTCTGCTTAGGAAATGACGCCGGTAATATTTATATGCCAATTGAATGACATCTAGTGCTACGAACGATTTTTTTTTTCTTTTTCTTCTTCTTCTTCTTTAGTTGAATTTGCAATTTATTCGTTAATCTATTTCCCATCGATCTCATTCTATTTATGCCGTTTACTTTTTATTCTGTAAAAATATTTTATAGAAAAAAATTATATTATTAAATATAAAGAGAGTGTTAATTTTTTACCTTTGCAGTGTTAATTTAATTTTAAAAAATATTGTAAAAAGTCTTTTTGATTGACTATATTAATTTAATGTACATTTTGGAAATTCGTAATTATCCATGTATATATCAATAAATTTACATTCAAAATCTAACGTTTGATGGTTTCGTACCGCTAATGTTAATTATTTACTGAATTACGAAAGTTAGCAATATTGGTTCTTTCGTTCCTTTTTTTTTTTTTATTTTATTCAAATAATAGAATAATATAGACTATGTAAGTGAAATAGCTTATAATTAAGCTTCCGTCATGTTTAATTATCTTTTATGTTTTCATATCTTTACGCACGTCGCACAATGAAAAGGTACAATTAAAGGTATTTACTTATTTATTTCTTCAACTAAAGCTATTTACTAAAAATACTTTTTTAAATTAATAATAAATCAAGAGTATTTATCAATACATACGTCGATCGTCAAAAACTTGCTGAAATTTCGAAACTAATATAATTTATAATAATAATAATAATAATAATCTACACCTATACCGAAAGTGTAATTAACTGATTAAGTAATAAGTAGGCCATATAGACATCGAATACAGATAAATTTTAAAATTCTACGAGTACAATTTATCGTAAAAACTTGAGGTACTTGAGTTGGTAACCGTTAGTGAATAAATAACAAAAATATTATATCATATTGTTCAGCAGTCATGTTTCCAACTAATGAATTTAATCAAGTAAAATCTAAACGGATAATTATAGCAGGGGATATAATTTTACAAATTATATTTAAAGAATTAAAGAAAAGTATATATTATTAAAGCAATGTCCGATCGTACGTATTTCTCCTTTAAATACCGCAATTTATATTTCATAAAAATAACATACAATGTCTCAAGATCTAGATGTTCTATCTATATTAAACTTGCGACAATTACTCAATTACTGAATATTCCAATTTTATTTCGTGAAAATATAATACGACAGACAGAAAATTGTATTGAAGAAATGTCAGAAATCCGATTTCCATTACTAAACTGTGAACGCAAATATGTTTATTTTTAATTACATGAAATATTTTACGTATTTATTTACATTAACTAATATAATATGAAAACAAATTTAATAAGCCGTTCTATTTACGTTATTAAATTATTTAAATTCAGCGATTATAAAATACAGTTATTTAAATCTTGTGTACTTATCAACGTTGTGATATTTAAAGTTTAAAATAATTTTTTCATTTTATATTTTTATCGTTTGTTTACTTCGTAAAATAAAAACTTATAAATACGAGCAATTTTCGAGAAAAATTTAGGTTGTAATTGTCAATAATAATAAATAGTATTTAAACATAGATTTACTAAAACTTTAAATACCTTCTTCAATTTGTAATAAGTTTTTTAAAAAGGCCGATAAGACAAGAGTATTTATATTGAGATTTTCGATAGATGAATACGCTTTTTACACGTTGTTTTTAAATTAAAGACAATATTTATTTGTATATCAGTATTAATTTTCCTTTCTTACGTATATACCGTATATTTAAATGCGTCTTTTAGAAAATATTACAAACATTCTTTTAAATATTCTAATTAATACAGAGAAAGATTTATAGATTTCTAATTATTGTTAAAAAAATTTAATTTTTACAAATACAGAAGCATTATTGTCGTAATCAATATCCTTGGCACTTTTGAAACACTTTTGAAAAAAAGTTTGATATTAAAAGGACGATAAAATGATTTCATACTTAGAAAATAGACGCATGTTTATGGCGGATAATATTCATATTCATATTCATATTCATATGCATACGTGAAACTGCAGAGTTGCATTACACGAAGTACTTATTGCAGGGTTAAATTTTTATGTCGATAAGGATAAATGCGCAGTCTTTTGGTTGAACTTCACAATCGCAATTGTCCGGATTCAATACATCGAATCGTTTCACTTTATGTTCATTGGTTTAATTTCTTTTTAAGATTATTTCATTATTAACTCATAACAAAATAATTAATTTTAGTCATTAAAAGTTATCGAGCAATATTTAATTATAATAATGTACTTAATACTCTAAAATTTGATAAAGTATCCGCTTAATAAATTGAAGCCAAGTTATTTGTGCAAAAAAAAAAAAAAAAAAAAAAACAATTGATGTAGGTTATCAATGTTTTAATAGAATAGATTTTATGCAAACGTAATACGGTGAAGTTTCAAGGTACTCGAGTTTTTCATTTATACCTTTATGAAATGAAATAATATGTTGGAAACAAAAGCTCATTCGTGGATATAAAATGGATAACAATTATGAAATAGTAATAATAATAAACTTTTCATTTCGATATTTAAACAAATACAAATTTTTCTTTCATATTACGATGTATGGGCGTGTAAATTATTTTACATACATATAACTTATTATCGAATTCAACTGTTCGATTTATACTGACTGCGAAAGAAAATCAAATAAAATATTCATCGAAAGGAGGAAAATTTCTCACAAGCAAATGGGCGAAATATTTGGATAGAATCGTAAATTTAAATTAGTAATGGGAAAAGTTTCATTGTTAATTTAAGGTCAACGAATGAGCTGGAAACTTGTGAAAATTTTCACAATCCAATGAAAATTAAATGAAAAAATGTGCAAAATTTCGTTGAAAGTTACGGTTCATTATTTTTACAAAACATTTTAGTGAAACTGTAAATAAATTAATCATTCTATTTTCGCTATCGCGTTTTATTTAAATAATTAAAGTGAAATGAAGCATAAGTTGCTAAGTAGTATTAATTGGTACGTATTATATACGATAATTTTTTATTTGGAATTGAGAGCTTCTGTAATAAACAAACGAATTCGACAATTTTCCACGTCACCGATTTACACGTCTTCGTTTTTTTTTTTTTTTTTTTTATATTACTAAAATAAATACGTATTAGTTGAAGGTTAAGATTTATTTTCAGTTAATAGAGTCATGAATGATTAAAATATGTTTAGACGATGGTAAACTAATAGCTTTACTATGTAAACGAATTTGTATCTTTGTACTTGGGATTACTGACAATTGTCATATTATTTTTAATATTAGAAATAAGAGATTTCATACAACTGCGTTATAAGTCTATTTTATACGAAAAATCAATGGCAAATATTGTAAAAAAAAAAAAAAAAAAAACGCTTGTTTGAAAAGTTTAAATTCACAATTTTACTAACGAAATAATCATTACGTCGATTTTCTTATTTAAACATTATATATATTTTCATTAAAAAAATGTATTACGTAAGAGAATATTTAATATCTAATTATTTATAAAAATTTATAGCTGTTTTTTTTTTTTTTATAAAAAAAAAATTATATTAAATCGTACTTATAAACTATTTTAATTTCAAACAAATATTAGCAGTTGCGTATTTTATTTTTAGAGAATTTATTAATGCTGATTATTTTTCATTTCATAATCAAGTAGAGCATCTATTTTCACCTAAATACTTTTAAATAGCGTTTATATTATTTCATACTCTTACTGATATTGTATTCGAATAATTAGTTTTTATTAGCATTTATTTTGAATGTTTGGACTTTGTAGTATTTGTGGAAGTTAATCATCTACGCATTTGTACCGAATGAATGTTATTTTTTTTTTTTTTTTTTACGTTATTCAATTATTTTATACTAATTTACTTTACGAACTTATCGTATGTACGTTAAAATTTTCCACATTCTATTAAATATTGTATTAACTAATTATTAATTCATGTGTGATATTCAAATGAAATCCTCAAGCGGCTTTTATAATTATATAACAGTACAATAGTTTCAAGATGCTTTCGAGATAAGATGTTTATTCAAGATAAAATGGTTGAATACATTCTCGTGCATATAATTAGTCTAAATAGTTTTTAAAACAATTGTAATAAAAAAAAAAAAAAAGAAATACTATTTTTATTTTAAAAAACGTTGGTGAAGAATATTGCTTCGTTATGAAAATTAAAAGCGTTGAAAAAAAGAAAAAAAAATTGTAGATAATCCAATGTCTCTTAATGCAGTGGCTCCACTATTGATTGCAAATATATATATATAGGAAAATACAATGCGTCAACTATTCTTCCGTGTAAAATTATTATCCAGTTTGCACATGCCAGCGTGTACTAAATAGGCATTGAAATACTCGAGAAATAAGCAAAGTACAAATAGATCAAATGAAATCGGTTAATACGTGCGTATTATAGGTATTAAAATAAACCGATTCCTCGCATTTGATTTTTCGTTAATGAATTAACTGCGTCTTGATTCGCGAGTTTATTTTCATAAACAAATTACGCAATGCGCGTGGCCAACCTCAAATTGACTTTTTTAATAGTACTATTATAAAAGCTTAACTGCTTCAACTTTCTCTGATTAACCGATACAATAAATCCGACTTAAAAATAAATATCAATCGATTCACGTAGAGCGTCGAAGACATTTTGAAAGTCTTGGATTATCTACTTATCAGAAAATCATAAATATCGCCGCAATCGTTGCTCCAATAACAATACGAGCTCACGCACAACGAAAGACATGGCTTGGGACGATTAATCGCCCATTGAGTCATAAACGTTCATAATTCCTTCAAAAACTTATTATTTTCACGCAGTTATTTTCTTAGCGTTACGCCGCTCTCGTATGTTAAAATAAGAATATTCTTTTACTTCTCAGCATCTCGAGAGTTCTAGTTCTCTATTATTTTTCCATCTTTAACGTATTTTTAATTCGAAGACGTAATTACTAACGTTAATTGCAATTGTTATTTTTATAATTGTTATGTCAGCATCAGCTGTTGTATGAATTTACCGATTGAATTTACCTTACAACGTAACGAGCTTAAAGATTTCATTAAAATCAGAACGCGGCTTCGTTCAATCTCTAAATAAAAAGCAATATTTATTTCCTATCCTGTATTTTACATGATTTCTAAGGATATGTAATCCGTAAATCTTTAGTTCAAATAATCTTCATTATCATAACACGTACAAGTCGCGAGAAATCTTTAATAAAAGTTTTCAATCTGAGCGTTACTCTTAAACGTGCAGCTTTATTATAAATAGACGGACACCTATAGAACTCAATAATTCATTAATATTCACAATGTCTTTGACGTTATTAATTATTTTACGTAAATCCTGATGTCTGATCGACCGCTTTTTAACTTAATTTTAATATACAAAGCTTATTTTTATAAAGCTATTTAAGGATACATTAATGATTATCATTTTATTCGATAATTGTAAGGTATAAGAAATACTTAAATTATTGATACGATTATTAAATCGAGTTAATGTCTTGTTGGTGAGTTATTTAAGTAGAAGATTCAATATTCAATATTCAATTTTCGATATTTATATATTTAGTAATTTACATACACGGTACGCAATGGTGAGCGTGTAGGAAAAAATTCACTTACTCCTCCCAGGAGATTCTATTTCGGTGAAGTAATTCTGAAAAAATATATTAAATCCGTTTGTTTGAAGTTGGATAATAAAATCATGCTATATTAAAGGAATTAAATTATATTATTAGCAGTGGAAACATAAAGATCCGTTTATTTAAATAGTCGAAATTGATCGATATTGCCGAAACCAGTCTCTGTTTACAAGTTAAATACTTTCCATCTGATCGAATGTAAGATATTCAGACATAATATTTATTATATTAATATTTGCAGATCAGTATTTAATAGGGGGGGGGCGGAAAAAAAAAGAAGAAGAAGAAGAAATTAACGCGTGTAGTAGTTGATATCGTTAGCGATACTATAATTTAACTGTACGTCAAAGGCGTGATTCCCTAATGTATTGTGATAAGATTTATTTTTAAATTTCTTAATTAATCTTAATTTAAAGATTTAATTACGCCTGAACGTCTAATCGAATCAACGTGTATCTAATATATTTTTAACGTATTTAGCAGGAGCTCTTAATTGTAATTGTAATGTTTACGAATTCGTGATTTAAAATTAAAATTAACTCTCCTCTCTGTCATTTAATACAATTTAAAATTGTACGTTCTTATCTCTAGTTCGTCAAAAATTAACCCTTCCCTTTTTCGTTGCTGTTGTTATTATTATTATTATTATTATTATTATTTACGAAATCGCTTAATAGTTCGTGGAATGATTGAGAAGGGATCTGTGCAGCTCGTATGAAGGACAAAATTCAAGGGAAGATAATTCAAGCGAAAATTGCACCGTAGACATTTCGGGTTGGCGAAAATATTTAACGATAAGATCGAATACGAATTCCCATTGTGACCTGTACTATTATCGTCGTAATCCGATGCTTTGAATGTTGCTTTCGGAGTTACATTAACATAGAGTATGAGAAAGGAAGGTCAATTTTTGTCTATATCCCGCGATGAATACTTTATTGTTACCGACAATGGGGCAAATTCTATTTTTCAACCGAGTATAATGTTATCCGTGCAAGCCGCGTTAACTCATACATTACATTACGAAAGAAAAGAAGAAGAAAGCCGCGGATTCGTTCGTTGTAGGCAAACGGACTATGCATATCTGTTGTAAACGCAAAACTGACGATCAGAATGAACACAAAGAGCAAATAGAATTATCGAAACGGAAGAAAAAAACGAAAGAGTACGAGAGATTGTGTGTGTGTGTGTGTGTGTAGGGGTGGGCGGGTGGGTGTACGTGCATTAGGGAGTGGAATAATATAGATCGAGTACTCGTAAATTAAGTATACGATAAATTGGGTATATTGATACCCAATTTGGGTATCTCTTTGGGTATTCGTCTGCTGTGTGCACGAAGAGTACAGGTGGTGGTAGGAAGGGCGGGCTGGCGGGAGGGGGGAGGGGAACCCCAGTTTGGAAGGAAGGGAGCATTGATCGAGGATCGAGAGGGAGGGAGAGAGTCGGGCGTTGTTATTAACGCGCCACGTGCTTAGGAGTTTTCAGGGCGGCTACGAGTCCCGACCACAATAATAATCGGCTCCGAGATCCCGTACGCCGGGACGTGAGAAGCCTGGAGAGAAAGAGAGAGAGAGAGAGAGAGAGAGAGAGAGAGAGAGATCGGAGCGGATAAATCGGCGCAATAGTCGGCCGGGGGCTGTGCTCCGCGTCTTCCGGTCCGCGATCGAGATTAATCTTGGCTATCGGCTCGAGGCGCACGAGGTCAAGTTGGGGATACGAAAGATCTCGGCTCCCGCAGAGCCGGCCGAGGTCGCGGTACTAACCTCCCGGCGTGGTCGAGTAGAGGGTGCCCCCGGGTGTCGATGAGTAGTCGGCCGGCAGCTGGGTCACGTCCTGGATGACGATGTTCTTGGAAGCTGGTATGCTTTGGCTCTGCGTCGCCTGCCTCGCGATCGGTGAGGCCGACATTTTCACCACCAAATGGTCCCTGAACTTTTTGGTGATCCAGCGACGAGCAGCCAATTGTTTTACCTTCCCTTCCTCCTCTTCTACTACTGCTAACTGCTAACTGCTAACTGCTACCGCTACTGCTACCGCTACCGCTACCGCTACCGCTATTACTACAAGTACTGCTGCTGCTGCTGCTGCTGCTGCTGTGCTGTTGCTCGTATCTCCGATCTCGATTGCTCGATGTGCCCCCTTCCTTCCTGTCTTGTTCCTCGCGCGATACGAGCTTAGATCGCTGCCTGGAGGGACGGCGACGATTTCTTTTTGTCCTTGTGGCCTGAGCACGTTTTCACATGTATCGCGCGCACGAGGTAATGCGCAGCGGCCGAATTGCGCTTCCAGCGACTGCTGGCTTCGTCGCTCGATTGGTCGATGAGTTTCGTCTGCTGGCTCCGATACACAAAAGCCGCCCTATCCGCCCCCTCCACCGGCACCGCCGCCGCTACATCGCGATTGTTATTGCCGACGAGGAAGACGAGCGAGCCGATGACGACGATGACTATGACTCTACGACTACGACTACGACGGACTCGCACGTCCCCCGCGCTTTCACGCTCTCGCCCCCGGCCTTTACGACGTTGACGCCACCAAGCAGTACGCCCCCAATAAAACGCACGTCCCGGATCGCTCGGGCTCTCCTCGTGCCACGGCGGCTCCGCTCTTGACAATATACCCCCTCCAAATACCAGTTACCGTAAATTAAAATCTGTCCGGATAACTGGCCCCTGACGCGGTTCACGGCACTGTTGACCGTACCGACCCGCACGAGGGCCTCGTCGCCTTCCCTCCTCCATTCCTCCGGCTCTCGGAAAATCTAATTCACGGGATTTGATCGATAGACCCTGTTAATCGTGGACGCCATCTACCCCGAATAATACTCTCTCTAGGATTTTATCACGACGACGACGACGACGACGACGACGACGACGACGACGACGACGACGAGGATTCTTCGTGCGCCTTTTACCCTGACCATCTGTCGCGTATTCTTGCACTTTATCGCCTATTTTTAATCAAACGATGGCTATATATATATATATATACTCCGGTCCTTTCAAGATCGAGCCAAGCTTTTATTTACCCGGGTACGGTGCAATCGGCTCTCCCTCCCCTTTGCCCCGCTTCTTATTTTTCTTTTCGATACTACTTTATTTGTAATAATAATAATAATAAATAATAATAAAAAAAAAAAAAATAAATAAATAAATAAGAAATTCCTTTTCATTTTCATCCATTTACACGCCACTCTTGGTATTCGCGACAAGTTAACGAGCAATTAAGCTCTGCATCACCTATTTATTTATATAAGAGTAATTTGCAAAACAAGGCACGGACGATACCACCCTCGGCACCTATGTAAATGCACGTGTTAGTTGCTGCCTAGCCCCCGCCCCTCTCACGTTCCGCGGCTAATTTTAAACGGGCCGCAGCACGTGGGCTAACCCCGCCAATTTCAAAATTGATTGCCGCGCAGAGCGAGTGGCATAAGGACAATCAAAATTTTTCAAGTTTTATCTTGAATCGGGCTTTAAAGTTTTTATCCTTTCCCCCATTCGAGATCCATTGGGCGCCAAGTCTATCAAACGACGGTTTATTTTTCATTTTACGAATCGAACGATATAATTAACTTTGAATAACCCGCTATCTCAACTGATGCACGAGCGTACTCGTGAAAACAATAATATTCTTACGTTTATTTTTAGAAAAAACGCAGAAAATTGATAATGCGTAACGTTAATTGAAAAGTTTGTGGAAATCAAAAAGATTAAATAAATTCAATTTTCAAATAATATTGATCCAGCGAAACATCAGCTCTCATGAAATTCATTCTATACTATTAATTCTATACAAATTGTGATAGAAAAATTTTTTAATTTAATTAGCCCAGAAGTAAATTATAATAATTGATTACTTTTAAGTTTCAATATATTTCTATAATATATGGAATTTCTCAATAATAATGGAACGCTAAATACAAAATCTGCTTCATAACAAATTATATTTAGCTTTTTTAAAGACAAAATTAAGCCAATAAAATATATTCGATTATTTTATAGAAAACGTAAGGCAACACCTATTTTATAATGCACGAATGTTCTAAAAATATAGTCACGTAGTAGCTTGAATTGGTCTAAATTTTTGTATTTACCAGCCGCTTGTATTACAATAAATAAAAAAAAAAAAATAGAATGGCTTGCGAAATATTAATCGAGAAAATAATTACACGGAATATAGAAATATAATAATGTCCAATAATATAAATTGGATTGGCTAATTGGCACTTATTTACTTGATTCTTACTGTACTTTTCTAAAATAATATCGAATAAAAAAAAAAAAAAAAAAAAAAAGAAAATCAACAAACGAGTACATTTAATGAGACGTGGAACGAGCATGTATTCGCTCTTTTCTGATCAGAGGCAAAATTATGAAAATAGACTGCAGATTTTTAAGGAAATGGTAAAGACTCCGCCGAAATAAATATAGTCGTCAAGTGAGACTATTTTTTTTTTTTTTGTTGTCGACGGTAGAAGAGAAGGGAGCAAAACGTGAAAATAGAGAGGACATACAAACAAGATCATAAATCTGATTAATCTTTTTTTTTATCGTTTATGACATTTTTTTGCATTGTTATATAGAAGTGATTTAATTTTATAATTGAATTTATAAATATTTAGTTACGTAGAGAGAGAGAGAGAGAGAGAGGGGGTAGGGGAGAGTAGCTTTGGAAATAGAAATTCGAAGAAAATTCTTTATTTCGTGTTTTGAATGTTAAGAGCGTATCGGCGTATAAGATAAAAATTTATTTTCATCCCCGGTACGTAAATAAAGATTAAGAATAAGTTTGAAAAATTTCAGAATGCGTCTCTACGCATTTCACAGGCGTATCGTACAATTAGCGTGATAACGTCGTTATGCGCCATCTGACGGACGTTCGCGTAATTTCTTCAAGGAGTTGAAGATAGATGGCACTCTTTTCGGGAACAATAATATAAATACTCTAATATTTCAGCAGCTAGTAAATCATATTTGAATGAAAATCATTTGGACGCAAACCAAGGAAATTTAGATTTTATTATAGGAAATTTATTCTTTAGCTAAATGTCAAATTCATTTTCCAATAAAATTACCAGGACGCTGAAAGATATTCCAAGTAAAGTCCAAAAACATAGAAACTGAATTATTAAAACACAATAAATATAAAAATCAATGATTGAATACGTAATAATAGTTGAATAAAAAGTAATTTTACAAATAATTAATTAAACAATAAAAATAACTTTTGAAAGTAAAATTATTATAATTGAAATTATTATTTATAATTACGATCCGAAACGTAAAAATTCTTTGTTGAATAATTTTACACTTCCTAGACTCATTTATCTGATAAAAAAAAAAAAAAACCCTTCGGAGGTATTAAAAATTAAGAAATTCACATTTATGAGCTGACACTCATCACACAAATGATTGTGATGGGTTGCTTGGCGCCTTCCTATACGTAGTTCTACGTTTATGAATTTGTATTAGTAGACAAAACCAATACTTAATGGACTTACTCACGCGACTTCCTTGATTATTTATTACAATTGTTCTTTTATAAATTTTAATTAAATTATTATCATGTAATACGTGATTGTAAATAAGCTTTGTGCTAATAATAACGTGGAAATGAAGAACAAGCCGGGCAGAAACATAATTCATCTCTTATATCGTATTATTATTATTGCTGCTGTTGTTGTTGTTGTTGTTGTTGTTATCTGTTATTTAAAGAATTTTTGTACAATTTACGGACACCGGTACACTTAAATGAAATTGGGTGAAAGAAAGAAGTCTCCTCAAGTAATAATTGTTAGCAATTGAATAAGAATCATAATCTACATTAAATTATTCAAAAAAAAAGAAAAAAAAGAAAAAGATTCCTGTTGCAATGTTTATTTAAGCTAATACAGAATAAGTTTTATGAGAAAAGTATGTCAAGGCGTTCCTCGGGGACTCGTATCCGCATAAAAAAGAGGCTTTCATCGCCAATTATTATATTATTTTTTTTTCTTACTCTCTGAGCGAGCATCCGAACCTTACGACAACGCTATGCCGTGCATTTTGTAATAAAGTTTCGGCTGTCTTTTTTATCTCGTTTTCGTTCGTTGGCGCTGAGGAGACTGCGTGGGCGTGTAGGACAGGAAGAAGGTCGAGTGCGAGAGTCGGCTGACAATGAGAGAGACAAGAATATTACCTTGGGAGACTTATTGCGAATGGATATTAAATAAATTGCTACTACATTTTATTATGGGGGATACATTAAATACCGTTTTGTTTATCCAATAAAGGACTTGAAGTTCTTTAATATTCTAATTTGTTATGCTTTGATCAATTAATTTATTGAATTTTCAGATTTAATTTTTTTTTAAATTTAATATCCCAGTTACCAAATACAATAAATCATGAATTAAAAATATCTCTTTTGTTCAATATAATATATATTACACGAACTTGTCCGTACAAATGTTAAGTCTAACTTCCGTTTTCCACGCTATTGTGCATGTTATTATTATCTAAAAGGTTGAAGAGTTCGGGCTATTCGGGAAGGAGGTTGTATAAATAATAAAACTTAACGATTAAAATAGACTGGTAAAAAAAAAAAAAGAATAGTTTATTTATTAACGGGAGGATGAAAAAGTCGCTTTTACAAATTATTATTATTGTCAAAATTATCCACCGCGAGTGGATCCTTTACGCGTTAAAGGGACTTTAAACGCATCTGAATTCCTTTTTACCATAAGTGTAGCTTGGCTTATGGTGATGCCACTTCTTCCCCCCCCCTCCCACCTCAATGGCCATGGTTTTTGTACTAGCTGATTAGCTGATTAGCTCTCAGGAGCTGTCTCCAAGACTTACCAAGAAAGAGTCACCCCTCCACGACCTTCGTCCTTTCTCTCTCGTCTGCGAGGCCCTTGATTTTCAATTATATTTCTAAACATCGTACTTGAACTTGAACTCTGGCCGTTTGCACAAGGTGTTGAAGGACTTCGGTTCGAACGTATGATAACTGGCTTACAAAGTAAGTTAACGTTTTCGAAAAGTGAAGAATTCATTATTATTAATTGATTCAATATTGCCAAAGAAATGCGCTGAAACATATTTTCATGAATACGTATTTAAAAATCCGATTTAACGATTTTCCAACCATCCATTCTAATTTTCTCAATTTCATTAATTCCCTTTCGCTTAATAGCGCGTATTTAATATTAATTTTATTCTAATAATTCTTTTACTATAAGGGCAGATGTGCAAGTAATGCAAACGATGTATACTTGACAAAGGATGAACTTAAAAGTGCTAATTCATAAACCATATGCTTTCGTAATTAAGTGACATATATATATATTCATGAACATGCATGGACTTTCGCGACGTATACGAGCTTAATTAACCATCAACAAATACGCTCGAAGGCTCCTGTCCATAGGTGGAAAATTTTACTAGCTTGATGAATTTGAAATACGTACTTCCGTGTGAATCTTTCAATGTGAATTGTGGTTGGTATCTCTGAATTTATTTGATACAAAGAATTTATATCCTTTACATTTGAATCTGTCAGTCAGACACTCACATTGTCCTGTAGAAACAATGCTTGTACTTATATATGATATGTATATATATATATTGTAAGCAATATCTGGACATGATATCCCGCATAAAAAAATTGTAACTCGAAATAGGTATTTTTAAAATTGGCTACACAGCTGCTACGGGAGTAAATAAAATGCGTTAAACAATGATTTAAAGCACTTATATAATACAACTGCTTATACTAGAAATGAAAAAAAAAAAGAACATATTTATAAAATTTTTTTACTTAAAACGTTTAAACGAATTATTAATTCATTTAACTTTTGTGTATATATATATATATTTCCGTATATATTGAAAGTATTCAAAAATACTTATGAAAAAGTAAAATTATTTACAACGAGCAATCTATTATACGCTCACATATGTAAATATTTCTGTATACAATGAATCAGACGATTATTTGTAAACCTGCAATGATCTTATGCATTTTTTGATATTGAAAATGTAATGCGTAATTTAAATTAATATTTTACTGAAGTTAATATCGAAATTTATAAAAATAATTAAATGTATATATATATATTAATATTGATTTAAATTATTATATTTAATTAAAATGACTTTAATTAAAATAAAAAAGATAGTTATGAATAAATCATATTTATATAATGAAGAGTAAATAAAATAGAGACACAGTTATAAAACAATAAATCAAATTTATTTATTTATTTATAATAAAACAATTTTTTTTTAAATACATAACATCTCTCAGTTAGTGTTTTAACAGAATGTTGAATAAAATTTTCCAAGAACATTTTCCTACGTTTGTAAGACAGATTACGATTACGTATAACAATATTATTCAGTCGTTTATTGAATTAAAAATAATACATAATCTACATAAATAAATATTGAGAAAAAAAAATTCTATTAAATCTTTCGTACGAAGCGCGTAAAATATTATTATGGATAAGGAAGATTTCTTAATAAAATGAATTCTGAATCCATACAAGACTAGAAAAATATTTTATTAAAACAAAAAATGGCTAATATTCCGATAACTTTGAAAAATGTATGTACACTTTTAATGATTTTTTAATAACAATAAGACTTTTTTGAGCCTCGACATCGTGAAACTTGTACTTAAAACTAAAAAAAATAGGAATGATGACCGTGGAGCCAGTGGAAGGAGCACTCGACAGTCATGTAATAAACGTAAAGGAGCTTTTGTACAGGTAAGAAGTGAGTTTGTAATAATAAACAGAGAGGGAGAGAGAGAGAGAGAGAGAGGGATATTTAAAAGTCAAGCTTGTAGCCGTTGCCGTTGAATTTGACATGTGCGACCGATGGCGAGGACGAGTAAGCGATCCCTAATAAATTCTGTTTGTGTTGTTGGAGTTGTTGTTGCAGTTGTCGCTGCTGCTGGAGTTGAATTTGCTCGGGGATGGGGTCAGCGGGCAAGGAAGCGTGGGTAAGTGGGTAATTGGCAGCGAGCACTCGAGAATCGTCACCCGGGGCATGCAATGGCTGCCCGTACTCTGCGTAAGAACAACACCGTCATTTTTATTAATATTAATTATGTTGAATCGCTTTAGTTAGTTTTCCTCTGCCGAAGAGGATTTACCGAACGTTATAAAAAGTGAAATTTCGAAAATAATCAAATACATCCGAATACTGCGCTACAATATTCGCAAGGTCTCGCTGTAATCTGTAATTGTAATTGCAATCCGATTATGCGCTTTTATAATCCGTGAGGTCATTTGTTTGTCGCGAATTGTCGGCATAATCTGTAATAATTGGCTTTCTTTATCGAGAGTCATTAAAAATTTACGTGCCAGCGGAGTTTAAGAAATTCCCCCGTCTCCCGGTATTTCGTAGGAGCCGTAAAAATTTAAAGGCGCATACCCGAAAGCCCTGGATGATGATGCTGCTGCTGATGCTGCTGCTGCTGCTGCTGCTGATGATGATGATGGTAGTGTGGGAGCTGGTGTTGGTACGCCAATGCCAGAGCCTGTTGCTGCTGATAATCCAATGGCGGTGATGCGTATACGGCAGCAGGTGCCGCTGAGCCGAAAGTGTAAGTCGGTGCTACGGGGCCGTGATGGACTGGTGCTAAGTCTGTGTATACACAAGTAAAGGTCGAGTGGAATATTTCTCTTACTTTCTCTCTCTCTCTCTCTCTCTCTCTCCGTCTTTTTGTATTTCGGTAGACGACGCGTCGATATGGAAAGTATATACCCGTATTATCAATCCGGATATGCAATTTTTAGCACCTTCGGGGACACGAGCACAGCCGGGGTATTTGCCGCGTATACGTGTACGCGCGTGTATAAAAATCGTGTGGAGGGAATCTACCGAATAATATTTTATAAATAAAAAAAAAAAAAAGATACGTCTACTGAAATAAAGTTGGGAACGATGGGGGAAAAAATAATTCCGGCGCTTCCGATTGATTAGAATGTATTGACCGCATAATCGAGCGTAGACGATATTTTCTATATTTACGTTTACCTTTCTATCTAATGTGCATCAATTCGAATGTATCCCGTAATAATTGTCCTTTCATTTTCACGAGGCAGCACTAAGACTGTTCAATATTACGAATCATTATATCCAGAACAGTAAAATCCTGTTTGTTCTCGATTAGAATATCGAATATATTTTTTATGAATTTATAGTCGAAACAGACTCGACTGCTCGATTTTCCATTACATACCGGAATTCTTAAAAAGATTTCTATAATATATTTTCTTTATTATTTTCAGTAGTAATATACGTCATGGAATAATGAAAGCGCGTAAAAATTCTTCTTCCGACAAATACTAAAATAATGTATTTTCCGAAAGGGAAATACGAAAATATTGAGAAATGAAAAAATTCTTCTCTCAAGATATTTCTGAATATTATAGTAATTATATCCACTTTTTCCTATACATTCGGTTACATGTAATTCTTCTCTCTCCCCCCCCCATATCTCTCCCTCTCTCTCGCTCTCTTACATTTTATCGCGTTAGTAAAATCAACAAGAATATAATTATTCTTATCTTAATAAGATAGCAAATAAAGAAATAAACTAGACAACAGTTGTAAAAAATAATCTAATCTTGAATAATGTGTTAAGACGTATTGAGTGCAATATAAATTTAATTATTGTTTTTCAAGCGAATTAATTTTAAATTAGTCATATTAATAATTTTGTCTACGATAATTTAAAAATTGATAGCAATACGTTACTCCTGACGATCCATTTACATTTTATGCATTATGGATTACGAGATAAAACTCTCCGACGAAGCAGTAATTCTGAATTAAATCGCAATGTTAAAAAGCACGTTATTTAATCTTTTAATTCGAATTAAGCAGCTATAATTTAACAATTACTGCACGTTAAACGACATTTTCGAACTCGTACGAAACTTATAATAGTTTTATACTTTACATACGCTTCTCGATGAAATTCTTGGTACACATAATGACGCACGAAAATGGAATTACCGCAATAAATAATGTTTCCCTAATAATTAGAGAACAATTACGGCTCATAGTAAAGTTTAAGGGACTCTAAATTTTTTTTTTTAAGGACGTTCATAATCATCATCGTAATAAGCGACCACTTTTATCCGTTATCTTAATATATAAATAATTATAACTGCCTATGTTATCGGAAAAAAAAAATTTACAATTACCTATGAATAGAGTGAAACTCATTAAATCGTTTTTTTTTTATTTATTTAATAAAATGCTTTTAGTATTTGAATAACTATTCTTTGACTGTCAGTGAGTGATAAGTAGTAAAAAGGTTTTAGAATCTCGAAAATAAATCCAAGCTGCTTCACTGCCTGTTTCCCTTTTGTGACTCGAAAGTCATTTTCTAGGCTCCTATTGTGAAATCAGCCCTTTGACAATCAGAATATTAATGCAAAAATGTAAGAACTGTTTCTTTTCTTTTTCTTTTTTCCTTTTTTTTTTTTTTTTTTTTTGTTATTCAAATTCAAATTTACGCATGAAGTCGAATGCCTAGATAAATTGATTATATTCATTCGTGTCAAATTTAATGTCAATTATTAATATTTGCAATATTTATTTGTACAAAATTTCTGTCTGTTTCTTGAATTTACTTTAAAAAAATAATGTTATGCGTTTTGAGTTATAAGTATTTGTTAAATCATATAATTCTATGTCGAGTAAATAAATAAATATAATTTCAAACAATACTTTTACAATATTATATTTTATTATTAAAAAATACATTTAAAAAATACGAAACGACAATATATTATAAAATCTTGTAATTTATTATTAATTAATTACAATATCTTTCGCATAATATATTAATAATGCAATAATTCGTTCCATAATAAAATTTCTAAGTATCAGTGTATTAAATAACCGAATTGGATAAAATAGAACAAAGAGCGGTTGAACGAAAAAAGAGAGAGAGAGAGAGAGAGACAGAGAGCAAAAGTGAAAGAGGAAGAATTGTGAAATTGGAAGAAGTTAGAACGCGAGCGAAAACAAAATATATTTATGTAAAAACATATATTTATATAATTCTTTTTTATATTACGTTTTTACTTTCATATATTTCAATTACAATTCCGGAAAAATATATTATCTGGTCATTAAAATTATTTAATTCACTTAGTATATACTAATACTTATTAAAATATTTATAATTATTGTTTTTCTTTTTTTATTTCCTAGAATTTTAATAACAGATAATTTTATTCTCTCTTTAAATAGAAACAAATGTTGCATAAAGAATTTCTATAAGTACCGATGGTAATAATTTTTTTATGATTTAATAAAAAATACTTTATTTTGTAATGTAATGCATTTTCAATTTTTATACTGCACTGTTATTAAAATAATAAGTGAACGGAAACAAGAAGTATTTTTTAACACAATTTTTCGAATCGTTACATATGGAATCGTAAAAATTCTTAATATTCAGTACAATTCAGACTTAAAATACCTTTAAGAAAAAACAATTGTACCTAAAATAAAGAATTAAAAAATGTTTGAAAGACATTTCTCCTAATGTTGTTTGAATTTCTTTGAAAATTATTCGATAAAAATTTTTTCTCTCTTAAAGTATAATTTTTATTTACGTCATCTCGTTTTCTACTACATTTTTTAAATTTGATTTTATATACTCGTAAGTAATAAAAGTAAGTAATTTTTCAAAAAAATATACAAATAACAAATTTAACATTGTATTTCACATTATTATTTAGAATTTCTATGAAGTTCTAATATGAGAACTTAATTTTTTTTTATGTAATCTGATTCTTTAAATTTTAACCAAACATTTAGTCTACGTATTTTATGATATTTTGACAATATTTTATTATTCGTATGTATAGTTCATATTTTAGAAAAATGATTCTAAATTCACCCTTCTGTCGTATAATTAAAATATATTCCAATATATATATATATAAACGTTTAAATCAATTTATGTTGTAAATAACAATTTTATTTTTAACGAAACTGCCCATTAATTGTATAAATATTAATCGGAATACTTCCTTTTTTAATATTAAATTTTAATTTAATATTAAATTATTATGTAGGAAGAGCATTGTTTTTTTAGATACATTAAAAAGGAACTGTAACACGTAAAGAATATTTGAAGTTTTTTTAGATAACTATTTGCTTATTATCTTGAATAAACAGACCTTTTAAATATTATGGAAGATTAGCACGGGAAAACGTTAATAATGAGTTGAAATTCAAAATTACAGCCAATATTCAAATAAGAAAAAGATCTAAATAAACTAATAGTAATGAAAGCGCAATAAGGATATTTTTCATAAATCAAGCAAGTACGTAAAGATTATACGTAATCACAATAGAATTATTATATTTGCGCATAATGCGCATATTTCATGCATTACTATTATTACGTGTTTTAATAGAGATATGTCGTATATTATACATAATGTTGTAAGTGTAATTAAATTATGTAAAGTAAAATGGATTTTGAATGTATCTAAAATGGGCAATAAAGTAGATTATAGGATTAGAGTATGGCCGAATGGAGCGGGATAGTAAAGAATTTTTAATTAAAATAACAGGAAGTTTGGATAATAATATTTAAAGTCTTTGACAAAGTAAATGACGATGCATTAGATAAATATTTTATTAAATTTTAACGAGGAATATCTTGTAGCGTCTTCCCAACTCTTTCGGTAGCCCATCCACAAGGTCCATAATTATATATTTTAATAGGGAAACGCGAATTTATTTAGGAATGGAATTTTTTAATCATAACAATTCTTTACATTTCGACATTCGACGTGAGAATGAATGAAAAGGGATCACGGGTCACCGGGCGGTCGTTAGCATTAATAAATAATTTTATAAGTAAATAAACGTGATATTCTAGTCAACAAAGGCATACGAAACGCGCATGCATATATATAAATGAGAGTTAATGAGAGCGAGGGAGTAAAATAAAGGATCGAGTATATTCATTGCATACCTAAGCCGGGGTTGCGATAGGCCAGAGCCTGAGCGACACCCGGTTGAACCTTGTGAGCTAGATGAGGGTCCCCGACACTGGAGCTGAAGGACTGGTGAGACGAGGGGCCATTAAACGCGAACGCCGTCTGGGTAAGTCCGGGCCTTACGAAGCTAAATGAGGCGTGCTGCTCCAAGCCACCCAGGACGTTGGTGTGTCTGACCCCGAGGGCAGCTCCCGCGACTCCCCCATCCCAATGAATCGTTAAAACAATTGCCAGCCATGTCAGGATCTGTAACATTGTATGGGCAAGAAGACTCTTTTGTTATTTCCTTTCCGTTCCGCTCTAACTTTGCACGCGAGCTATTTCCATCTCTTCCACGGCTTTATTATAATTACTTCTTAATTAAGGCATTGGCTTTACGTTGCGCTCGATCAGGATTTACGCGCTCAAGGTTATTAACGAGATAATCATAAGAGATGAATTTTACGTCACAATTCGTTGGATCGTTGGATCCTTTCGGTCTTACGTATTAAACTCGTGATTTTATTTCTCCCTCTAAGATCCGGCAAAAAGACAAAGTATACGACTCGCGGTTAAAGAAGCGTGGAAAAGTTTTAATCTTCTCAATCTGCTCTCCTCCCGCCGATGCCTCGCCTGCATCATTACAAACAATACCGACGTATATGGAGCACATTAACCTCTCTATATTTACATAAAACTATAGTAGTTCCTCCTCAGTTGGAAAACTCTGCGGGGATTTTTATAATCCCTCGTTGGGCTTTTTATTATTATGATTATTATTGTTATTATTTTATTTTTTTTCATTTTATACAATACGCAGTTTATGATACTTTAGAGGGACACGTTTAAAGAGTCCTTCTAACGCTTTTTTTTAAGCTTTTCAATTAATTCAATCGTTCGAAATAGAATGTAACGAAAAGTAATTGTCTTGGAATTATTATTATTTATTTTTTTTTTTTTTCATTCATTTCAAGTAAGAGATACTTTCGAGTAGGCCTACGTACGAATTCGTACACGTTCGTAGACGAATACGAAGACCTTCCGTTATTCATTATCTAAATGCACTTAAATTACGTTTCGATACACGCCCATGAAATTCAGCAAGGTTTTAACTTTCAAATGTAGTTCTTTGTATACCGGAACCTCGCCATTGAAATATCATTGAAATATCATTCATTGAAAACGATCGGTTTTATTATAATAATACCAGTGTCCACTTATTGTTCGTAATAGAGTTGAATTATTCGTTGGAGTCGAGTCGTGCTTCGGTTGAAAATATTGACCGACGAGTTATGAGCGCCGTATAATTTCGTCTTACTTTATAAATTAGATGAAAATTTCTCGCCCCTAATAAAGGGGACGCGGTAAAGAAGGAGTTATTAAAATCGCCGATCTTAGCCGAGGATCGGCATGTTCGAGCGCTGCACCAGACCAAGGAGTAAAAATATTCCAAGTTATAATACGTACCAACATATTTCGGATCAACGGTCACACAACTACACTGCGAATGAGCACAAATACGAATAAGCACGGGAATAGTGGGCGTTAGAGCGCCAAGGAAAATTGAGGTTATATTGGAATAAGGAACGACGGCGGGTGGCGTTAAATACTACGGAAGCTATGGAATCGTTACGTGTCGCGAATACGCGCCTCTTCATTGTTCGTTCCTATTTATTCTCTCTCTATCTCTCTCTCTCTCTTTTTCTCTTTTGGCTCGCATCACTTTCACTCGTCCGCGCTTTTATCCTCGTACCTGCTTGCTGTTGAAATCGTGAAATCCGGTTGTATTCCCAAACATCGGTCACCGATACCACAACGTTTCGCTGTTCGATTGTTTTGTACTCGGCGATGCCCTGCCCTTTGAAATGTTCTCACACTTTTGCATCTCGTTACGTAGCAATCGATTGATAATTAAGCTTTGCCGGGTCCACCTCAGACTGTCTCTCTCTCTCTCTCCCCCTCTCTCTCTTGATTATTCGAAAGCGAAAAGTGAACGAATGCAAATTTACTTTTTTTTTCATTTTTTTTTTTATCAAAACGAATTTATGAATCCATTGTTTGTGCAGCGGCGCAGCTCGACAACTGTTTACCTTTTTACTATTAATCACTTTTTATTACTCGTTGCAAAGAGATTTTTGAAACCAGCAGTTAGGAAATTACATTTTCAGACGAAGGGAATTATTTTTCTTTAAAAACAATTAAACGTGCAAAGAGAGGCCGAAAGAAAGCGGGATATATATATATATATAGAGGGAGAGAGAGAGAGAGAGAGAGAGAGAGCGGGAGAAAGAAAGATAATTCGGATTAAATAGTCTGTGTAATCTCAGGACTTTTGATTGTTAAAGCTTCCACCGCGAGTAATTAATAATCATTTCTTTACGTCTCTTTCGTTTGGAATACTACAAGGAAGCTTAAGAATTTTTCTGGAAAAACTCGAGAAGTTGGACCAGCTGGAGCAATTTCTTATGTAAATGACCCTTTTCTACGTTATAAATTCAATGTTAACTCAAATCGGGCTTAATAATAATGTATATTTGTACTTACAAAACGACGTGTTTTAATATGTAAAGTAAGTTGAAAGGGATTTTAATAAGAAAAATTGTCTTAAATCTATGATAAAGTAACGATACGTTCTTATTCCTTTAGTTTATTATTTTATTCGTCAGCGTAGATGTGGTAGGAAATCGTGAGAATACAGTTTGGGAATAGATCGAGAAAGCTAAAAGAAAGTATTATTTTCGTTAAGCTACTACTACGTTATTACCATTGGAGTTCTATTTTGTTATTATTATTTTTTAAATAATTCCAAATGTATTGTAGCAAGTGAGCACAAGTTGGGTAATGCTAGATTAGATTTGCAATCGGTATTCCACTCATATTTTTAGGCAGCTTTTAAATTAAGTTTTTATGATATCATAATGCTTAATGCTGTAACTTAAACTCGGATAGATAAATAGATAGACAAGTCGTAACAAACAAGTCGAAATCACTTTTGAAGTTTGTAAGTCCTTCTAATGAGACGTAGCCATTCAAACGAAACTCCCTTTCCTTTCCTTTACTCCATCATCGAATAAATTACACAGTTTCACTTTGTAGGAGTTCAAATACTGCGAACGTTGTATTGTATTTAAAAAAAAAAACAAAAAAAAAAAAAAAAAAAAAACAAAAAAAAAATCAATGTACTCAAACACTCTTGTTACCAAAGGGTAATATAAATCTTCAGCTTTAATAGAGTTAACGTTTAAAAAAATCGTTCAAATTAGTATTAATGAAATTTTTGTCTGCTTTCTTACTTCGCTCTACGAAAACATACGATACTGCGAAAAAGTTCTCTGTCATGTGCGCGATAGGCAAAGACGTTCAAATAAAATAAAATTATTTTCATTTTTTCGTACACAGAATAGGTAGGTAGTAGGTAGGTACTATACCATTACTGTAAATATTATTTCAAGCTGACATATTTTATCCAATGCTCTCCTGTATTATTAAAGCTGTTGAATTACACTCACCCCTGTCGTTATTTTTATTGCGTTTGATAAAAGCATCGCCTAACTTTAATATGAAGCTTATCATGCATTTATTTTAACTTGAAATATAAAATATACTCGAGATTTTAACAGGATAACAACGAGTCTCAATTTCATTATCAAATAAACCATTGCCACGATTCTAGAATATTCTTATTTGCTTTATAATAATTTTAATAAAAAAAAATAATAAATAATTAAATAATTAGGCGATTAAATAATTAATTTAGAAAATGGCAGAAAACGAGAGTACTTTTACTTCTGAGCATTTCATATTTATTTATCAATTTATCAATTCATGTTTATTAGCGTATCATTATATCTGATCATTATATCATTATTGTACGTATATTGAATTTTCAGTTCCCGTACATACACTAATTATCGTACTAAATCAATTCTTTGTATTATCGATCATTATTTAGAAATATTTTTAACGATTCTCGCTGACCACGTAAAATTACAACTAAATATAAATAGCTTATATTTGTTTAGATAAATGAGTTTTTAAAATAAATAATTACCCACTTCGTATCGATTCGTATCAAACATCAGTATCTTTTTATTATATATAACAATGAAAAATAATATTAATAAAATAGGAGAAAAAATAAAATATTATAATTTTAACGGATTTCAATTTTGAGATAATAACAATAATATTATTGAATTGTAAGGCAAAATTAAATGGAACTATTTCAGTTTAAAGTAAGTAATTATCTAATGCTTAACTTTTAAATTATTAATATAATAATATTAATAAGCGGATATGAACAGTGTGTAATCGCGGCTAAGGATAATATATTATTATTTTCCAGGACGTTGTACAATATCCTCCCGAACTCTAATATTTAATAAACATTTAAGATATTCTGTCCCAGGCAATATAAAAATTTAATTATTTTTAACTAAACGATTTATATCTACATTCGATATTTTCAATGGCTTTGAATTTATTTGTCAACGCGCTATTTTCTTTTATTTCCATTGTGATTCTTTAAATTGTCACACGCGTTTAATTATAATAAAAATCTAAAAAAACATATTGTTAATAAAATTATAATTTATTGTAGTTCAATGTTATTATTCGAATACGATGTAACGTCAAATAATAATTCTGACTTATTATCAACAAGAAAAAGAAATTATTAGTTCATAAACAAGTGATCCATATCTTATTACAAGTGTATCAACGTTTTCAGGAGTTGAATTCCGGCAAAATAGCAAATAACCTTTATCCTATGTCGTTTCTAATTACCCTGCTTCCTTTCATTTCTATATTAATGTTTATACGTCAAACATTAACAATAATAACTTAGAATGTCTGATTATACATATATTATGTATAATAAGATCTTTAGTATTGAGTGCTTGCTGTCCAAATTAAGTGTTTTCATTAAAGAACAATTATCTTTTTTTGTTTGTATTTGTTGTAATTAAATTTCTTAATATCAAGGCTTTCATAAAAATAATTATCTTTTAATAATTTTTTGGAATTCGATGTGGAATCTACTTTGACGCTTTAAAACATGTCGGAAAGTGAAGGGCCCGTTAATTTTATAGAGAAAATCAAAATTAAATTGAAAATTTTATTGATATTCTTTGTACACTAAATATTTGATCAAAATATTATAATTTATAAAGGATAATACCTTTTATTAATAAAGTTTTTTTTTAATCTTATTGCGTGCAAGTCCTATTTTATCGAAATTAGAGATCACAATAACGATGATTTCTAGTTTCTAGTAGAAATGACGTAGTCGTTGTTCGTATACTTTATCCTAAAATGAAAAATTATATATTAATACCACATGGTTTAATATTAATAAATACAAGGTAACAGAGTTTCCAGAACTTTATAAAGAAAAGCACGGAAAATCGATTTAAAAAAATGATTATATTCTTTAATGAATTTTTAATGAAAATTTTTAAAATTCATTCGAATGATAAATGTATTAGAAAACAATAATTATTCAATAATTATTAAAAATAAAAATTCTAATTCAAATTAACGATTATTTTAAGCTCGTTTTAAGCTCGTTTTAAGCTCGTTTTAAGCTCATCGCAGCCTTTCGTTTAATATTTTTTTTTTATCCAATTTGGTGTAAAAATTTTGTATTTTATATTGCTTTCATTATTACGTCGACTTATTACATTATATTCAAATATGCATTATTGCACATTCCATATATTTTTGTAATGATTATGATATACCGTTTAAAAAAAATATATATATATATATTTGTTCAATATTCAAGATTAAATAATTTTGTTGTTTAATTATAAGTTTAATTATAATTACCCGACATTTTATTGAAATTTAAATGCTACAGTTCATTCTTTTTATTATACACATTTTTATTAAATGTATTAATGCCATTAAATTTGTATTTAAATTTTTAAAATATAATTATCACAGATTGTAGTATAAACTGTAATCTTCTTTATAACTTTCCAAGTTATGTAAAAGACTAAACGGGCTTCATAATAATACTTCATTATAATTGGACTTAAATTATCTTGGCATTTTGTCGATAAGTTGGATAAATATTTTTTTTTAAGAAAAAGTTCCTTCCTTCTTATTTTCTTTTGTACGAACAATTATATTAAATTTAGCTAACTTTCAAATAAATTTATTCGCTTCGTGTACTTCGAAGTAAATATTTCGTAAGCAGTACGTGTTGTAAAAACCGAGAGTCACATACTATTTCTTAAGAGGAATCGGAATATTTACATATGTCGGAGACAAAAGATTCGTATAAATAATAAATTATTATTAGAAATAGCAAAATAAATTAGCGGAATGGAGAAGGTTTATTATTCCATGTAGATGGAAGGATAAATTCGTTCTGAAATTCGTCCTCAATATCGGAAAACTTGTCTGCATCGGGTCAATTATTCAACAAAGCCTGCATGTTTTAGTTTTAATTAGGTACGAATAGGGTGCACGAATATTCGCTAAAGACGAAATTAATGCAAAGTGCATTAACCTTTTGTTTATTAATTATATATATATATATATATATATAGATATTATACATGTACTTAAATAGTAGGAAAACTTTGTAATGTAAAATCAAAGAGAAGTAATACAGTTGGTGGGATTGTTATTTTTCACGTTGGAAATTCAATAATAATAAAAATAAAAAGGCGTTGTTACGCCTGGGAGCTTATTTATTACCTTTTTTTTTTTTATCAAGGCTTCCTCTTTAATTGGCGAGTCGGAAGGAAAAAAGATGTCGCTGCCGATGAAGATGCTGAAATACAGTAATTTAGAATACAGGGAAGGAAAGGTGCCTTTTCAATGGCCTTTCATCCAAAATCCCAGAGTATTAGCCTCGTTTGAATTCCCGGAGGCTGAAGTGAGGAGTTCGCGCGGATTCCTTTACCTCCAGGATACGGTCACTCACTCTCGAGTAATCTGATGGCCGATGGTCCACTTGGCCATCATTGCTGTCGCTTGTTGCCTCAGTCGTCGCTCTGTCTACGATCGTTATCTATCGATACTTGATACTTGAAATAATTAAGAAGTAAAGGGCATAGGCGACGCGACACGTTACCGAGTAACATTTTAATTTACTATCTTATATAAAATGTATGTAATGTTACATAGATTTTAGTTGCAAGATACAGATAAGAGCTTGTCACTTATTCAAATATTAATGTTATTTCCCACATGACATTGATAGTATCGATTTATCGAAATTTACTCGAATGGAATTTAATAATTTTGCGTGAATCGGCCTCGCGGAAGTACATTCGAATGTACTTCGCTTAATACAACGTTTGTATTCGAAGCACATTTCTTCTAAAATCGATCTAATTTTTCAAATATAATTCTCCACTTAATACTACTTATTATCCATTATTTTTCACACGTACGTCTAATCTTTGCGCGAGCAGCCATTACTTTTACAATGCTAATTAAATAAGCCTTCGTAGCAAAAGGCCAATTATCATCGAAGATCGACATAATTCCGTAGCGAAGATTTAAATGTCAAACGGGCATTAATTTCCCCGAGACAAAACATTACAACGTATTCCATATGATAATTTATCTGGCATTACGAATAACCGCGTACGCGTAATGTACGAGCTCTATTCGAATTTCTATTATCGAAATACCATCAACGGCCCATTCGATTCAATAGACTTTAATTACATTTATTTTGTTACAGGGAGTTCAAAGTGTTTGTAAGTAAATGTAACTTCATATTCCACTTATATGAATTGGGTTGACCCCAGTAACAAAACCGATTCGACCAATAATTTTATATCATAGATATTTATTGACAATAATGAGATTTTGTAAGTACAAGCGGTCGTCAATAAATAGTTACTGTCAAAATGTTCAGATTTAGTACTTGTTACTACGTAGCCTTTGATACTTCTTTATTATACTTTAAATAAGTTTAGCGCGTGAAAATATTAATATTAATCCGCCATCTTGATACTCTTGACTCTTTAAATTATGCTTAAATTTCTTTCTCCCTGGATATTATTACATTTAATTAAATTTAATAACATATGTATCCTATGGAGTTTCAGTACTTTATAAATAAAATACTTTTACGAATAGAATACAGGAGTTAAATATAGAATACTTTGGGGGAATGAATGTTAGGTTTATTTTTATACGAAGCGTGTTGTATAGGATCGTCATTGCTCAGCATTCCATACATTACTTATATTAACGATTTAATTATTAAAGCTATTAATAAAATTATGCATATTTTATTATGTATGCATACGCACACTATTTCCATAGAGTCAATTATCATAAAAGGGAAAAGAATATTTGAAATTATATTCCTCAAGTTGATGATCGGAATAAAATAAAATAATTTTATATTTTAATAGATAAAGTGGGTGGTTATTGAATTTTATGTTAAGCGATTACATATATTTTAGAAAAACCGAACTCTTAAAGGTTTCGTTTTAATAGGATTTACACTTATCACCGTAATATCAAACCTAAGAAAATTATGGACTTTCAAATATCACACAATTGATTTAATTATTTATTTATTTTTTTTTTTTTTAACTTAAAATGCGCAGATATTTCCAATGGCATTTATGTTTATAAAATAGAACAATAAAATTTTAAATGTATTTATGGATAATCTATTAATTTAGTGGAAAAAGATAATACAAAAATAAATATCCGTTGAATGGTTAAATACAGATTTTAAAAACATTATATACTGAATATACTATTTAATCGTTTATCAAATGTTTATCAAATGCACAAACGCCGTACTTAGAAACTGCCGGTTATTTGAAATAATAATAACATATTACTGTATAAATTATTTGTTTAATATAGGAATGATTTAGGAATTAGTATAATTAGCAATATAATGTAAATTGTATATTACAATGTACAGTGAGATTATGTATATAAAGTGGAATTTTATTTTTCAAATAAGGTTTACACAAAATATTTATATATTTTTATTGTTTTTTTTTTTTTTTTGAAATAAATGAAAGCTCGCCTGTTACATTGTGCATACAATAACGCATCCATTAAGAAAGCATTGGCCATGCGTCACGGAGTATGAAAAGAGGGAGAGAAACGAGCAATTATTATTGATCATGCGTGGCTTATTTCTTGACGCATATGCATGTGATGCACGTATTAATGGAGGTGTTTATATATTCTTGCCGTAGCCGGAAATCAGCGAAAGTTGCTTTCTCCGATCAATTTCATATGAATAATTGTTCTATTTTCTCGGTATTTTGTGCATTTTGCCTCAAACAGAATCTCAATATCGAACATTTCAAATAATTTCTTTACTTTTAGGTTAAACCTATTCCACTATCAGCCATCACAAACAATTTATATTTTAATCAACATTTTATACATCATATATTGATTAAAAACGTCAGTACATTTAAATAAGATATTTTATTTTCATATAAACCAAAATTCCTTCCACTTAATGTATACAAATCCTATCAATGTTCTATAAATTTCTTTTTTTTAATAATAAAAACTGTCAACGTAAGAAATGGAAAAAATTGAGATCAGACGGTTATTGAATTCTTCTAAATATTTTGAAATTTTTTAATTATTAAAATTTAATTGCCGATCTCCTTTCATTAACTAATAAAATAAATTATATTCTCAAATATTTAAGTTTTAATGGTACTGTATCGTTTTACAAAATTGTAAAATACAATGTCTTTTTATTGTTAAAAATATTTTTGTTTAGAATAACATCTGTAATAAAATGTTTGATACAATATTCTAGATTTTCTAGATTTTGCAAACAATAAGAATCTCTTTTATAGAGTTAGAAAAAAAAATGTAGATCAAAGTTAAACAACGCCAATCCCAAATAAATCGATAACAATCAGCGATAAAAAATATATAAGTTAATATTCATCCTTAAATTACGCTTCGACTAAAGTTATTATATTTTTTAATATATTTATAATTAATAAACTATATATACGAGTTTGTTTAAAATCTTTTAATATACATTTTCAATTATTTATTTTATTTTCAATCTAATAAAGCATAATTAATTTGATCTAAATAAATATTCAAATAAGAGAGAGGGGGGAGGGGAGAATGTTTTTGTAATGAATTAGTAAAAATTAAATAGAGCAAGCTAATTAAAAAATTTTTAATGTTCACAATACAAAACAAAGGAAATGGAATAAACAGGTATGAGAAAAATTCACAATATAAAAAGATACACTTCGTACCAAAGTTCTTTATTAATACGAAATAATTAATTACTTTCCTCTTGAACTAAAATAATTTAAATTTATTAAAATTAATTAATATTTAAATTATTATATTAATTGTGCAGTGCATAAGAATGCATAAAATTTTGTAAAATAATTACGTATTCAACATTAATTATTTAAATATATATTTATTCGTTAAATTTGTATTATTAATAGTTAATCATTAATTTTCGTAATATTAAAACATAAGTTCAAATTATGAAAAAAAAAAAATTATATATAATTTATAAGGTTATTTAAATTTTATATTTAAATATTTATTATTGAACATGAATATTCATAAACATTTTAGTTTTATAGTAAACATTTAATGTCAGTAAAACGTCAATGGCTCTTTAATGAATAAAAAATATAACTTTTAAGAGATTAATAATTATGAATATTTATAGTATACTTTATACTAAATAAATTGACGGCAATTAATAATAATAATTTAAAGGTATTAAGAGTAGAATGCACATGAAGATTGATAAGTTGATTAATCATAATTTTAATCCTCTAAATTATTTAATACGTTCATTAAAAATAATTTATTTAATAGTTCAATCGCTTTTATTTTAAATAACAAAACTTGAGAATTAATTATCACAAAATTTATTCTTGCTTTATTATAAATTACTGATCAATAATTATCGATTAATAATATACTTTTTCCATGGTATTTACTAATTGATTTATAAACGCTTTATTGGTTTTATCAATCTCTAAGACAAATAAAAGTGTTTGGACGGTAAGCTTTATCCAATTATTATTTTTATAAATAGGGCACATTGAAGATGCTCGTTCGGTACTTTGTTCTTAATGTTATGAATATCTATTTCAAAGCTACTGATTTCTCAACTGTAATAGAAGTCAAATCAATAAAAAATTATTTCATTCTTCTGGAGAGGAAATTTAAATAAGTAATATATCGTTACTAAATTATTACGATAATTTTTTGTGGAACGATATTACAGTATTATATGTACTAAGATAAAGGTGATACGAGTGATATTATTATTATTATTAAATTGTTATCATATAATATAAAGAAATTAAGAGAGCTTATTTTTTTGCTTTATTTATTTATTTTTTATTAATTTATTTATTTGCATTCTAAGTTTTATATCGTTAGTCTGATGGTATTTAGTTTTACTTAATAAAAATTTAAAAAATTTAATTTCTAAGTTTTCAATTATTTTATATAACTTTTGATTGGCAGACAAATATGGATTAATCTTTATCTGGTTTTTCTTACAAATTATTAGTTTAAAAATAAATAGATTTATAATTCTTATAAATATCGATACTTAATTATTTATTACCGTAGAAACATATATTTTTGAAATATTTAAGAATATATTAAAAAACATTTTTAAGATAAATATATAAAAATTATATATTCTTTAGCTATGTAATTCTAAACAGAAAAATTAAAATCGGAAAAACTTGTTAGTCGTAAAAATCAGATATATTTTACAATATTAAGTTTACGAGTTAAAGTATTTTAAAACAGAAAAATTCAATTACATAATTAATTACAATAAATTTCCTTAAAGCCAGTTGATTATGTAGAGTGTACCATTAATTATTTATAACTAAAATAAAAAATGGTAAAAGAAAGAATGAAAGAAAGAAAGAATCGTAATGATCCTATTACGAAAAATATCATAGTAACGTAATAAAATATTACAATGTAAGTCATCTGGAAGTTACATGTATAAGGATAATAATAATAATAATAATATTTTTTTTTTTTATAAAGAAGGGAGGAAATCTTTTAAAGACCATCAGGGACCCAGGCCCCCGGTGTGTGGGACTCCCCGGCATTTTCAATGCCGGTATACCTACTAAAACCTCACCCTCTCAGCGTACTCCCGCCGCCCGCACCCTGCAGTGATAACCACAGGGCGGGGACGACGCGAGTTCGTCGAGGGGTCCGCCTTTCCTGGTCCGTATATTCTCCCCGGCACCGCCGTTAAGTATTACTTTGGGGAGGGAACCAGGAGCTATGCCTTCGGGGCACACTCTGAGCTTTCCCCCCTTACCGTAGAGAAGAGCCGGCTTCTTACGTCTCAGAATATCCTCGACGAAAGAAGCGACCCTTCCCCAGTTCTCCTGACTGGCGAGCATCAGAGGGACGATGCCTTCAGGAGTGATCCTTCCGACATCGCCCTCCAACGCTTCCCTCTGTCGCCCCCAGTGTTCGCACACGAAGAATGTGTGCAAGGCGTCGTCCGTGGCGGATCTGGAATGAACGCATCTGGAATCCGCCGCCTTATCCATGCGGTGGAGGTACGCACGGAAGTACCCATGGCCGGTCAACAGCTGGGTGAGGTAATAGTTCACCTCGCCATGCTGACCGGTTAACTGGGCTTAGTCTGGCGGTCCACCTTCCGCGCGTATCCCGCTCCCATCTGTCCTGCCAGCTAGCCAGGGATATCTTCCTGGCTCGCACCTTGGCCTCACCATGGTCGAGTGTCCTCCTTGCCTGGTGGACGAGCTTCCTCTCCTGGGCCAGGAGGTCGATGGGAATTACCCAGCCCAGCGACCACTAGGGAGGCCATCTCCGAGACCGTACGATACGAGTACGCTGCGCCAAGTGCGCATCTCGCGCATCCGAAGCGCGTCGGCCCAAATCTCTGCACCGTAAAGCATGACGGACTCAGCGACCCGGAGCAGCAACCGCCTGATACAAGGACGTGGCCCACTTACGTTGGCCATGATCCTGCACAGGGAAGTCACTACCCGTGACGCCTTATCCGCCACCCTCCGAATATGTTCCCCGAAGGTGAGCCTCGTATCTAGCGTCACCCCCAGGTACTTCACGGCTGCTTTGGTCTGGTCCAACTCCTCTCCGATAATAAGCTGCTGCACTCTGGGTACGCGCTTCTTCGTGAGGAGCACTAACTCGGTTTTGGCCTCCGCCAGTTCCAGCCAATGATCGTCCATTATCCAGTGGCGAATTCTCCACATGGTCTGATCGAGACTGTGCCGGGAGAAATGGTTTCCCCCTTTCCGTGCTCCTGGACGCCTCCACTACTCTCTGGATAGCGTCGATGGTTGACCTACTCCTTCGGGAGTCGTATTGTCTCTCGGAGAGGCCGCCAGATGTTAGAAGCGCCACCTGATGGCGGGGTCTCAGCAGCTTTTCCAGGAGCTTCCCGGCGGTGTCCAGCATGCACAGGGATCTATACGACGACGGAGCGTCCCACGATCCCTTGCCCTTGCTCACCAGCACAAGTCTCGCCTCCTTCCAACGGGAGTAGAAAACTCCCGCTCGAGGCACGAGTTGTACATGGTGAGCAAGAGCTGTGGATGACTCTTGGCCACCGCTTTCATCACCTCAACCGGAAGGCCATCGGGCCCTGGTCCCTTACGGCTCCTCATTGAGCTTAACGTGTTCTCTAGCTCCGCCATTGTAAACGGCGGAGCTGTAGAAGCACATGGCATCGGGAGCTCATCTCTTCGAAGGGGATGTGTGGGGAAAAGGGCATGGACGATGCCGTCCATCACCACCTCGCTCATGGGTGCGCCCTTGGCGAACGCCCCCAATTTGCGGGTGATGACTTTATAGCCCAATCCCCACGGATCTCTGTTGAGATCTTCCCCCAGCTTCTTCCAGCATCGGCTTTTACTCGCCTTGATGGCTCTCTTGAGGGCTCTTCTCGCCACCAGATGCTCGACGATCATCGGAGAGTTGTCGCGGTCGAGGCGTCGGGCCCTTTGGGCTACTCGTCGTAGCCGAAGGCACTTCCGCCTCATTTCCGCGATCTCGCTGGTCCACCAATAAACCGGACGGCGTGTTTTTCTCGCCGACATCCTCGGTATCGCCTCCTTACAAGCTTGGCGGATCAAGCGCATAATTGCGCCTGACACCGCTTCCGCTTGCTTGGAGGACGTTCCGCTCCTTGAAGCCCCGTCCAGGGTTCGCTGTCCGCGTTCTAGGGCACGGGAAAACAAGGCGTCGTCCATCCTCGCAACGAGCCATCTGGAAGGACGGCGTACGATCGCCGTCCCGACCGGCCGGTCATCACGAACGCGAAACGTGATGTACTGGTGATCGCTGGCTGTATAGTCCTCGATCACCCGCCAGTCCCGCACCTTTGCGGCCAGACGTTCCGTCGCAAAGGAGACGTCGGGGATGGTCTGCCTGTAACCGGGCCTCCGGAAGGTCGCCGTTGAACCGGTATTTAAAATTACCAGTCTTGTCCTGGATACCATGTCCAGGACTCGCCTTCCCCTGGAGTCGGTCACAGGTTCACCCCAATCTACAGCCTTGCTGTTAAAGTCCCCGGCCACTACCAGCTCACCCTCCATGTCCCCGATAGCATCCTCGAGGGCATCCAATTTAACTTGGAACCCATCGATGGCCTCGTTTGGAGTGAGGTAACAGCTGACGTAATATACGCCCCTGCTCCTCACCCAAACGAAGCCGCTACCAGCTCCATGGCACTCTGCCTGGAAGCAGTGCGGGCTGGGGATCCAGATCGCAGCGGTACCGGTGATGTCACGATACCACCCCCCCGCAGGCCCCTCCCGATGCTGCTCACTGATAAGAACAATATCAGCGCGCAGCTCGAGGTGGACCTGGGCGAGCAGATCCTGCGCCGTCCGGCTTCTATGCAAGTTGGCCTGCAGGACATTAGCCACTTCGGCGGCACTTGGCTAGAGCCTCGCGGAAAACCGCACAGGCTCCTGACCCCGCGACATGGTGTACTGCCGCGGGAGAGGTCCCCGGGCACAGGAAGCACTTGGGCTCGGCCTTACATCCGGCCCCCTTGTGACCCTGTTCCCCACACCGGAAACAGGTCGTACTCCTGTCTGGGCCCCTGCAGCTCGTACCCCGGTGTCCATAGCCGAGACACTTAAAGCAGCGCTCGACTTGGACCCGTGGTCTTATGCCGCAGTAGACCCACCCTACTGGGACCCTGCCCACCTCCAGTAGCTTTTTACTGGCCTCCTCTGTGACGGTCACGATCGCCAGCCGTTTACCGGCTTTGTTGGCTCCCGTGAGTCGCACCTCTAGAGGACCAGTGTAGTCCTGCAGGATCGCAAGGAGGGCGCCTCTGACCTCCTCGGTCGTAGCGCACTCGTCCACGTCCCTGATCTCCAGTGTACTCCTGGGGATCAGAGTGTGGAGTGTTGCGCTGGCTCCGACGGCCTTCTTCAAGGCATCGGCAAAGCCCTCCTTGCACTCGACCGACGATGATTTTCTAATCTCGATGAGGACATCCCCCTTTTGGGTTTTGCGGATGCCCTTGATCGAGAGCCCGTGCTCGGAGGGACTGACCTGATGTCGGATTCCGCTCAGGATATCCGCGTAGGTCTTGCCCTCCGCTGGCTTAAGGACGATGGCCTCTGGCCTCACCTTCCCTCTTTTACTGGGGGCGCTCTTTTTTGTAGGGGTCCCCTTTACCCTATCTCTTACCGTCTTTTGGCGGTCCTCCCGTTTTTCCTCTCGCGTGGGGACTCTCCTCCACTCCGCGCCAGTCGGGCTCTTCCCCACGGTGGTGGTTGGAGGAGGCGTTTGCGATGCTACCGCTGCCTCCTTCTTCCTTTTCTTCTTTTTCTTGCCCGCTTGGGTCTCTGGTGGTGTTGCCGGTGGTGGCCTTTTACCGGCCGTAGTCTGTGGTTTCAGGAGAGGAGGCGCCACCTTCCTCCGGATCCCTCGCCGCTCCCTTCTCTCCTGTTCCTCGAGGGCCTCTATCTTCCCCTGCAGTACTGGAAGGCCCTCTTTTATTACTTCGGAGATGTTTGGCTGGCGCTTTAGCGCCTCCATCATCTCCATCATGATGGTCTTTATGGAAGCAAAGATGCCTTCATACACAGTGCCGGCACTTTCAGGTGTCGTTCCGGTCGCGGATGGAATCTCCTCCTTCCCCTCGATCGCCGTTTCAGGGAATGGAACCGCCGTATTCCCTTCCCCATCCTTCTTGTCCGTCCCTTTCCCCTGTTGTTTCTTGGTCGCCATATATATTTTTGTTAATTCATCCCCACGTGTGACCGGCCTCCATGGACCCTTCAACGGCGAGCTCACCAGAATAACCCCCCAACACATGCCTGAAGGGGTTATCCTGGATCGGGCCATTACGTAGGGATATAGCACACCCTGGTACGCTATTCCCCCTTCGTCTCTCTCGAGTTTTGTGCCCAAACAAAGACACTCTACTCTCTGGAGAGCTTCCGGGGGACGTCACGCACCAGACCGCACTCGCACCTAAGCCGATTGACTGGACCAGGCTACGGTCAAGCCTTCCGTTTTGCCTCCAGCGAGAGCCAAAGATGGTTCGGGTCACCTTGGCACGCAGCCTCGGATGCGCCTCCCCAGCCAGGATCTTCTTTTGGCAGCTCGCGTGTCGCACCGCACGGTCAACACGGCAGTCTACTATTAGTTCGGGAGTGGTTCCCCTCATTCGTTCAGCACATTCGGAATGCCCTCATTTGCTCCGGAATAGCCCGTTTATAGGGTTCCCTCATTCATCTACACTCAAACGGCCATGGCTATACCCCTTTATTTTTTTTCCGCGGGGTTTCCGTGTCCAGCGCTCCGCGGGTGGTCTCTTTCCTCGTGAGATACTCGTTTATAGGGCCCGCGAGGAGCTCGTCCACCTACATCTCTATATAGCCGGCGGAGACCCGTTTATAGGGCCCGCGGCTTCGATATCCGCTCCGTGCGCGTACCTATTCATCGAGAAGACCCTCTTTCGAGGGTTCTCGAATCATTCATACACCGGCCTCACTCGCAAACATCTCACCATCTCATACTTCCACTCACTCTAGGGTTCCACTCCCTTAAGTTCATCACCCGATCGGCTGCAAGCAGTCGATCTTCGACAAGGTGCAGACACTGGATGGAAATAATAATAATAATAATAATAATAATAATAATAATGATGATGTTGACGGTGATGATGATGATGATGATGATGATGACGTTAATTATAATGATAATAATAATAATAATATGTAATAGGTTATGAGATAAATATAGAAACATACCTGAAAGGGACAAGGGATAAAAAAATATAAAAAGGTATATTTGAAAATTCATTTGGAAATTAACCTACGAATATTATATTAAAAAGCAAAACTTTGTTGATTATCTTGAATAAAAGATTTACGCACGTAATACAAAACGTTACGAATTATGATGTTAAATAGAATACTATATACAATATAAGCTATAATATCACATGAATTATGAAGCATGATTTTAGAGTGGTTTGAGAATTATTAGTAATAATACTATTTATATACTAGTTTCCTATATGACGTTTTGTGACAAAAAAATAAGGATAACATTTTTTTACAATAATAAGATGTAGGTATACATGGTATATTTCGTAAATAAAATTAACTAATAAAATAAATAAATAAATATAGTAAATTTGTTGATAATGTAGAGTAACGATGAATCGAATGTCGAGTACGTAATAATATTTTGTATAAAACAAAGATTTCGTTTTATACTTTGTATTTGAATTGTTGTCCGTCTTTTCGATTAGTATTAATGGGAAAGAGAAGGCATACGTACAAAATAATTTATTTGCTGTATCTAAATGAAATATTTATCATGAATACAGGAATTAATATTTACGATAAGTAAAGTCTTTTAATATTCTATTGGATTTATATTAGGATACCGTTAACAAGTGAAATGTTTTAAAATCTTCACATGGTTTATAGTAAAATGTCAATTTTAACCTCAGGTATTTCATTTACAAAGCAATACGACATTAATATTTATATTTAAGAACCTTAACAAGTGCGTATTATAAATCTATTAATTTTGAACAATACTTCTAGAGATCTACAGATCGTGTAAATAAATTAAAATATAATTAAGATAATTACGAGAAGTGTACTTGTAGACGGCAAAAAAATATATTACGATCCGTGTATTATAGAACACAATCGATTTATAGAAAGTTTATTAATAGAACAAGGCTATTGATTGGAGAATAATTATTAAATAATATTTAAGAATCATTGATTTATTATTATTATTTGTTTCACTTGTATCGCTTACGATCGAGTAATATTTAGCTTAACGTAAACTTATTTCTGAACGTATAAAACATCAGCTTCTTTTATTTCTTCTTCTTCTTCTTCTTCTTCATTTTTTTTTGATAAATAAGGATCACGGTATAGTGAGATTAAGAAAAAATTTGTCCAAAAGAGGATAATCGTATTCGTTGGTTGTTAATTCGTCGTATTACATTCGTAGTATCGGCTTATTCGTATTATTATTAGGCGTCGGACATTCTGTCGACGCGTTCGAGCATGTCGTCAAAGGATATCCGTGAAGATCCAAGCAAAATCGATAGGTCTAACCGTACCCCTCTGTCCAATCCAGCATCCACCACGATGAAATTTAGACTTATGGAATAACTTACTGCGTTGCGCACTCGCGCCATAATTACGCTAAGCAGCTCCGATACTCTTTTCGTTATTGATCTTGTAAGAAGTCTGTATGATAAAATTGTCTGAATTATGATTTTTTTGTTAAATAAAGCAGCTTCATTATTCTAAATGGCAGATAAAGATTATTGTCAAAGTCAAGCATTGCAAAAAACAATAAGAGAATAGCAGCACTAAGTAGCAAATTATTTAACGGGATTTTAATTCAATAGCGCTATTATATACATAAATGATAATGCTCTTGTCCGTTAAATGGGTTAAAATAATCAATTCGACACTTCAATGTAATATTCATATATTTTTTAATCACTTATACATTTCACCAAATACAAATATACATTGTTGCGTAACTATTATTATATACAAAAATTTTAGAACCTAAGAATTTTTTTTTTTTTAATGGAGCATGTAAATGTGAGACTGCGTTCTCAGCCTCGTAAAAGGAAATGGAAAATTCTTCCCCCCCCAAGTAATCCAGCAGCGGGCATTGCATAAATCCTCATTGATATATTTTATTAACGCCTGGTGATATTTTGGGTTTTTTTTTTTTTTTTTTTTTTTTTTTTTATACGCATGATGCTAAAGTTTGCAGGCATAGGCTTTGGGGTTATTGGGGTTATTGGGGTTATTGGGGGGGAAAAGGTCGCGTGTCACAGGATGATATTTAAATTGATAAAGATGTCGTAGGAAAGGAGAAGAACGAACGAAAAAATTCATAGGAGAATTTGTAGGTTTTTAATTCCTAGTTTACCATCGCTCTTTTCTAAATGCAATACGAATTACAATAAAAGATAAATAACGTTTTTGAGATAAATGAATTGACCGGAAGAACTTATAACAAATGACATCCTTTTTAATTAATGGATATTAACGGGGTAATATTTTATAACTTCTGTATTCGTTTACGGTAAAATATCATTTGCCTTTTATTTATTATTAATAATTCACATAAATATTAAATTAAAATAAGCTCGAACTTAATATACTTTAAAAATACCTTACATTTCGGTTTAATCGAAATACAATGTTTCTGTACAATAATTGTAATAGTTTAAACGTGTACATATACGCGAAAAATTGAAATACATGACTTTATAGGTATGCATAAATTATTAAATATCATTAATATAAATATTGCACGTAATTATAAGTCCTTATAAATTATAAATGAAGGAAGATTACAATTTTCTTTATATATATATATATTTAGGAAATTCTCGTTGTCCTGAAGTATCGTGCCAATTGATACATTAAGCATAAAGCCATAAGCGTTTCTTTGTAGTCATTACAGATAAGTAAGTTCTCGTCCCCCCCCCCTGTTTCACCCCCGCTCGGGGGATGACACATACGAATAGTATTATTACATATGACTTCTCACCAGCTATTTTATAGACGAAATACGGATACACGTGATTACAAATATCCATCAAACATTATTCTACAGTTTTTTTGTTTTTTTTTGTTGTTGTTTTTGTTTCTACAATTATTTTCTTGAATTATTATCGACATTTCATTTTTACTTGGTTAATTTTAATAAACTATAACGCGCTATAGATCCCAATGCTTTTTTTTCGGCCCCCTCGATCGTCGATAGACCTACCCTTCGTATTTCTCTATGATCTATAGAGAGTGACGGAATGCTGTCGCGGAGAGTCTCAATCGACGGCGAAGACCTCGGGGGTGACGGTAATAATCTGATTAGCGGGCCGAGGTACCTGGCCGATGCGAGAGTCATGAGTAGCTACGCTCGGTGCTCTGCCTCGAGCCGAATTAATGCTGCTGTTCCGAGACTGGGACGTCTCTCCTGGATTAGCTCCGCGGGGATTCGGATGGCGATGCAACCCGGTCGTCGACAATGGCTGGCCGTCTTCGCAAACTCGACTGTGTCGGCGATTCGCGAAGCACAGACAATCGTGGATTCGCTGCTTAGCCCTCCTGTTTGAAATTTCGATATTAATACTTCTTATGTGTTGCATAAACGGTTTCGAATAACAGCTCAGCTCCGCTAGGAAATTTGCATTAACCTTTTTTACAATTCAGTTTATATATTTTTATAAAGATACATGTAGAATTTATATTTAATTAACATGTAACGACAATTTTCCATTCATTATTAATGCATAATAAAATAATTAAACCCGAATAATGAACGCTTGCTAAATAACTGATAGGAAGGGTATGACGTTGAAAGGTATGAAACTGGTACAGAACTGTAACAAAACAATATATTATACGGAGACTAAGCTATATATATATATATATAATAAAGCTAAGTCATTGAAGCCTGTATTTGTATACCTTAAGTACATTATAATGAAAATAGTTTATTGGTCGCTTGTACTACGTTATTATAGCACATATATTGTACTACGTATATTGTACTACGTTATTATAGCATATATATTATAGCACATATACATATAAATCGAAAATTCGATTTATTTAAGAACCGCGCCGGAATAATTATTTCCTATGCGCGTGAAAATTATGCGACATCAAAGAGTCATTGTTTTTGTTTGCCCCTGAAGTGCGCGACCCGGTGAACATCGAGACGTTTTGTTTATTTAGCAGCAAGTCACATTGGCTGGCTCACATCCTTCATGGGCTTAGCACGTCACATACGTTTCTTCGGCCATTTAAAGTCATTATCAGCTTCGTTTTTTTTTTTCAGCTATTTCTAATCTGAATGTTGTTTCCAGGCATCGTCCATCGTTATTCACTAAATCGCCAACTAAACGGACCTATAAAGTCTTTAAGAATTTTTATAAATTCATACGCAAGTAAATGATAAATACAATTCTTATATAACTTATTGAATAATATGTTTTAGTCGATAATCGTAAGTCTATCGCCGAATTAAAAAAGAAAAAACATTTAAATACTCATGAAACGCAATTAATTAAAATATATATATATATATTAAAAGTCATAATAACACGGTAATTATATTATTCGTAACGTGTATTCAACAAAAATTATTTACCTTCAATTATTTACCGATTTCATTTTGACTTCGTTAATTTATTTTATTATTCATAAATTATATATTTGATTAATGGATCAAGTCATTTATATCAATTGATATTTAATTACAGAAGTCGTATAATTGATAATGATAATTTGTTTTATAGTTATATGAATACTGTATCATCTGATTCTTTGGTTCATTACAATTACTCCTTCAGAGATAAATAAATAAATAAATAAATAAATAAATAAATAAATAAATAAATAAATAAATAAATAAAGTAATATTGAAATGGGATAATATTGTTAAACCAAGGTAATTTAAGATAATTAATTCCTTCGTATGTGCCATATATATCTTTAAATTAAATAAGGCGAGCCTTAGGTTTTAGTATTCATTATACAAAAATGAAATCTATTCTCCACGGTATAATATATCTTTGCTCGGATACATGAAAAGAAAACGAATTACATATTTAGAGCTTTATATCGCTGTGTGAGATATCAAGTAAAAGAAATATCCCTTCAGTTTTATCGTAATTATCCGTAAACTACCTTAGTGAGCGGCTCCACTCTCGTCTACTTCAAATAATGAATCAATGTCTTCGATAACATCTATCATTTTTCTACACATTTTCGCACACTCCTTTATTCTCGTAAGATTGGAGTCCGCCAAAGATTAAAAATCTTTAACTTTAGCCTTTTTCGGTAAGCATATTTATCCTCAAGGAAGATTAATAGCGTAATACGATACTTCAAGCGAAGATATTCTTCATTACGTTTATTATAATATTGACCGAAAGCTACGCGTACTGATGAAGTTAAAAGCAAAAACGAAAAATTTAATACATACAAACATTTTTAATTTAACACTCAGCGCCTATTATTTATTGGAAATTTTATAAAACACTTTTCACTTAATATTAGTCAATTATTTAATAATTAAGACGTTTTAACAAATGCATCTTAAGAAAAGACTTTCATTACCAAGGAACAATATTTATTTATGATATTATTTGCATAATAATATAAAAAAAAACAAAAAAAAACTAAACATGCACTTCAATATTTACGTAATTTTAATACGTGTTAACAATAACTTAATATTAATTTTGGCAGAAATTTTGGTTGTTTTTTCAGAAAATAAAAAAAAAAAAAAACGGCTACGCAAAATAAACAATATCGTTACTTGCATTTTTTGTTTCTATTTTCAATACTATTAAAATTTGCAAAATACGAAATCGCAATGATTAAAGTATTTTTGATAAAGCAATTATAATAATGTTTACGCTTCACAGAATAATTGAAATTCATATAAAGAGTAAATATTCGATGAAATTTTACAGAAATTCTGTGTATAAAATATTTTATATTTCTTACGAAAAAATACGAAGCAATAATTTCTCTTATTTTCAATCAAAATATAAATTATTAATATTATATAATAATACGAGTTTATTGAAGTGACTAGTAAAACAATTATTGCGGATATAAAAACAGAAATATTAAAATAATATTTTCTTGAAATTAAATTTTTGAATTGAACGATTTTTAATTATTTATAATTATTAATTTATAGATTTGGACAAAAAGTTTATTATTATTCAATATAATTACATGGTTTCGTATTTGAAATACCGGAGTATTGCTTTTAATAATATATATATGTGATATACAAATATGTATTACAGATATGATAATATAAATAATACATATGCGTTTATATGATTTCAATTTAAAATAAGAGTGATATTATTATAAAAATAAAAAAGCATCTTTAATGAAATAAAAATCAAATAATCCGAAATTGCAGCCACTTTTGAAATCTTAATATTAACATGCATGTATGATCATAAGAAATGCTATTATGAATAATTCATTGTTTCTTAAAACATTTATTTTTCAATGTCATTTTAATAAATTTATAAAAATTCTTAAAGACTTTATAGGTCCGTTTAGTTGGCGATTTAGTGGATAACGATGGACGATGCCTGGAAACAACATTCAGATTAGAAATAGCTGAAAAAAAAAAAACGAAGCTGATAATGACTTTAAATGACCGAAGAAACGTAAGTCGTTTCTGCGGATTTCCTAATGTGCCTAAGCCCATGAAGGATGTGAGCCAGCCAATGTGACTTGCTGCTAAATAAACAAAACGTCTCGATGTTCACCGGGTCGCGCACTTCAGGGGCAAACAAAAACAATGACTCTTTCAATGAAATGACTTCTAATTTCTGCAAAGTATTATTCAATCGATTTATATTGAATGCCAATTGTAAGTAAAAATATTAATTACATTATTTACCTACGAATGCTTCGTGATTTGTAAATGAAAAACATTGACGTGTAAATATATAATTCACGTTTTTATTGACATTGAAGTTGAGAATAAATAAGACTATGATAATTATTGAGAAGGCCAAGATTTCCTGTGTATATAGGGTTTGTCAAGTTGTTGTGCTTTCTGGGGGGAAAGGATTTGATATAGATAACTTTGATCCAATTTCAGTAGCGGATAAATTAATACTGCCGCCGTCTCCGGCCGGTCAAGCCACCTTTACTGATCCCACGTTTTTTCTGGACAATCGAATACGCTACCGCGTCACCTCAAAGGCAAAAAGACGATCGTAGGAAATAAAATAAATCATTGATGCTTTTAATGCAAAGCTTTCTACGGAAAATTACGCCAATGTTATTTTTATTCAATTTTATGACATAAATCCACATTCGGCGTATTCACATAATTGGCTGAATTAAAAAAAAAATATATATATATAATAATCAGGCATGCCATATTATTATAATAACGAGATAATTTCTTGAAGCATTACTTATAATATTTTTAAAATAATATAAGAATTAACACTAGCCTTAATTAATAGATAACGCGTGCTCGATAAAAACTAGTATTGGTCACTCCAATGACTCTTTTTGTTAATATAAAGGAATATACAACTACATCCAGTATAAATATACTGGATATAAATAAATACGCGAAGAGAGTGGTTTAGAAATTATTGGGTCTGGATGTATGCGTAAACACGTGTATCCGACAATGTGCATTTTGAAATACAATTTATTATAACTATCGAGGTCTAATTAGTATTATTTGTATTTATTTAGATATTAAAAAATATAATTATAATAAGTTGTTCGTGTCAATTATTCAAATGGAATTGTATTTGAAATTATATTATAAGACGATACATTTAACGTTAAATCAATAATAATTTAATACTGAAATCATTCTAACTTCTTGTATTCGACGTTTTAGCTATCGATTATACATTCAATTCTATTCGCACGACATTATATATTTTATTAGTCACATATGACATATTCAGACCCATCCTCTTAGAAATAATTTACACAAAATGCACGCGATTAATTTTTATTTAATCGCAATATAAACAATACAATACGTCCAAGAATCTCATAAAATAATCTTTATGTTAAGTAATACCTTTTTTTATTTATCGTCCTTATTTTCTAAAATGAGCTATTCATAATAATCATAGAACGATCAGCAAAGTAAATATTTAAGTAGATTAATATCACGTACTTCAAAATTATGTTCGAAATAATAATATTTAGTGTATGTGTTTATTGAAAATTCATTTACGAGAAGCATTGTCCTTTTGCATTTAATTAATTAATTTCGTTTATGTTTTTTTTTTGTTTTTTTTTTAATCGAAAGATAATTTGCGACCTGACCGTCTTCTAAGTACATAATATTTAAAAACGATTCAAAACTTTTGCATTTCATTGAAAAACTCAATTTCCTTCCTGAAACTTTGCATTTAAATAATAGTACTTAATTTTCTTTTTATTTCCAGAATTTCCGAATTCATCATCTTTCATGCATTTTAATACGAATGTGAATAATTTATTGGATTACCTAAGTGCCAAAGTATTGAAAATTTTAAATTGTTTTTAAACGAAGGGGAAATTCAATTTTAATTTAATTTAAATTTAATCAGATATGTTTAGAAAAACTTTATCCGAGCAATATAATTAGCATTTAAATAACTCCCGCTCTTTTTTTTTCTTTTTTTTTTTTTTTTATCAATAACCAATCCAATATCTTTAATTCCTTTCCTAATAATGTATTTTGAAAAAGTCTTTAAGCTCGAAAATTTTGCTTTTCATAAAAGTTCTTCACCGCCTTTTTACAAATTCATTTACTACATGTATTAGATTATTTAGGTGATATTATTATGTCACATATGAATCGTCTCACCTAGTCATCTGCCATGATATATAGAGACATGGTGTCGTAAGTGCTGGTAAAAACGCAACCCATACAAAAGTTACGTAGGTCATATCCAAGTGTCGGGAATTCTCATACGTTTCTTTGACCGCTGATCGCGCCAATCTATCAACAAATAAATCCATATTTTTTTTATAAAAACATTAGTAGTAATTTTAAAACTATGAGGCTAAATATAAATATATATATTTTTTTTCTATCCGAGCCAATTATTTTATTATAAAAATTATATAAATTATTCTGTTATAGAAATTATATTATATATAAATGGACATTTTAAGTAGCCGAGATAAATTAATATCTCCAGCTAAATTATGTAATTTAAGATTAATTTTAAAATTAAGATCCTTTCGTAATTGAGCGATTACATACCGATATCAAGGTTTACCAAAGTAATAAATGCACATCAAAATAAATATCAATATTTCTAAAAAAAAACTATTCATTATGTACTAATAATAATATTAATAATATTAATAATAATACGTAAGACGTTGAATTGTATAAACGTTGGATATTGAAGTAGGTGTATTGAAAAATGTTCATCCCGTGAAATAAGTGGAAGTTGAGGAAGGAATGAGGTACGAATGTGAAGAATATAAATATAAATGGGTAAAACAAAGTAAGGCTCGCGGAAGGCTTAGCGGGTATACACGTTATTGTGATTTGGTAAATAAAAGTTTTATCAGGTAGCATGTCTCGGGGAGGGTTGGGGGTGGGGGGAGGCGGCGGCTTAGTAGGGGGCAACGAGGAGCCTCGTAATAAAACAGAAAGGTTAAAAATACCTAAAAATAGGTATAATATGTTTGGGATCTATTGGGTAAGGAGGGGGTGGTTGGCTGGAGAAAATAGAAGGATGGCGCGGGATGGCGGCGGCTTTTAATATGTCCGTCGAGTCGAATAAGAGGGTGAATTTCAACATGAGAGGACCATGAGCGGCCGAAAGGTTGATTATGCCGCTCGGTCGGTTTGAATAAATAACGTCGGTGAGCCAGGCCAGGCATGTCAGCAGCGCCCTAGGAGCTAGTGCCGAACACGACCAAGTCGAGCCTCGGTCGGCAAAATATCAGTGGCTTCGGCTAATTATAAGGACATCGGCCTTCCCCACCCCCCGCCCGCTCCCCCTCCTTCCTTCCAATTGCTTATCGCCTCGGCAGAGTCCTTTCTTCGCCGACCCTGCGGGCCCATTGACCCTGTCAATCCCGTCCGGGAACTGATCGTGCACGGAGCTGGTGAGTTGCGTCGCTCGCACAGCCCACGGACACGCATACGAAGCCTCGGAATTAGTCGCCCTGTCGGCTTTATTCGAGATAATACGCTGGCTCGACCTGAGCGAGATCCGCCTTGATGGGCGCGACACGGTCGTCTATTCGTGCCGAGTTCACGCTCCGAGTCCCAGAGCGCCACCCCCTCCTCCCCCCCCATCCCTCAGATTGCTTTTCCTTCGTTTCTTTTCGCAACGTTCGCGTCTTCTCCCGGGCGTAAGCCTCGGCGGCTCAGTCTCGTTAATAACGTTATGCCAAGGTCTCGGTACGTGCGCAGACGACGGAATAATTACACCCGTGCGAGCTTATTTAAGTAATTACTTCGAGTACGTTGTCAGTGTAGCACTGCTCGATTACAAATCCGATAAATAAATATGCATCATTTTCAACCATTTTGTTTACGACCATTTGCCATCGGCGCGCATCGATAACATCAACACCGATTGCGAAAATTCTGTCCCGTTCCTCAGACTCCGACCTACGCGTAGTAATACGCAATTTTTCTAAACCATTACCAAGATACGATGATATCCGAGCGATCATTAAGACGCGTATAAGGGTTTTTTTTATATATATATATATTACAAAGCCCTTGCAAAGATTATGATTATTCCAATAAAATACGCAAAGAAACTTTTATGAAAATAAATTATTTCCCAATGAATTAGCGAAGGATATTTTTGGCAAAATGAGATTTTACAGATAATAACTACTCTCTGAGTACTATTTACATTCTTCTAACGTGTACCGCATACGCGTTTAATTTCATACACGAAGCTCATTCGTTTCCCTTAATACGTATTATTCAGAGAGTAGCGGCGAATGACTCGTGAGACTCAAACAATTATTATTGGAGAGAGAGAGAGGAGAGGGAGAGGGGGAGGGAGAGTAAAACGTATCTATTGCATACGCTTAGACGAGCCTAAAACGTGAATCTAATTTGCCGATTTTACGCGCTTGAAACGCCATGGGTGTTATCATTTGCCTTGACGATAGAGTTGCGAAAGTGCCATTCTGCTAGACTCGCTATATGAAATCGAAGCTGCAATACGTATTTACGTACGCCCCAGGGAATTAGTTATTTATTTATCAATGCTTTACCAATGCGACGAGAAATAAATGTTGTTTGCATCTGGCTCGAGTCTACTTCGGATACCCAGCCAAAGATATTGAGAAAAGTTACTCTTACTCACCCTTACTTATACACTGGCATATGACATATTTCTAATGCCAGCCGCGAGCAATGCATTATTATTATTATTATTATTATTATTTAAAAAACAGGGGGGGGGAAAGACGCTCTTACGCGTCGAGGGAGTGTATTCGATACTTTTAAATACATTTCGTGGATATTTCAAATTAATAACGATTAGTCGAAGCGAGGGTAAGATGTATAAAGGAAATAAAAATAAAAGGTATATAAAAATAAAAGCTCGATGAGATTTTATAATGAGAAGCAGAAGTAAAAGCGAAGAGAAAGGATAATCGGATTTCTCTAGTCTGTTTGGAAGAGAAGAGAAGAGACCATTAAAGAGCCATACGAGATGTTCATTAGCTCCTTTCGATATTGTCTAAAAGTAAGAAAATAAGAATGTCTCTTAATTATTGGAGTTATATTATTGGAAATACGAGTCAGAATGTATTTATAATTACGGGCTATAACCCCAATAACCTTGTTCACGAAGAATAAATAATAATTTAGCCAATAAATATCTTTATTACGGGATGCCAGTGTTAATTTTCTTTTATAATTAACAGTTAGCGAGTACTGCTTGCTCCGCTCGATCGTCAATCATTATTGTTATTATTATTATTACGTGGCGTCGAAGCTGATAAACTTGAAAACTTCGAGTTAATGTCTTCTCGGCACAATGGACACAATACGCGAATATTGAGATTAATCGATAATTAATAATAATAAACAAAGGTGGCTTATGGGTATGGTAAACATAATCTCGGCCATGCGAATGTGTGGATGCGTTAAACTCGTTACGTGACAATAAAGCCAACGACGACGATCATCGGGACTAAAACTCAATCCGTATCTATTTCGGAGCTCCGCCGATCATTGAATACCGATCGCTACGACGGGTTAGTTCTACGTTTTTGCCCTATTATTCTGACGATTTCGGATCATCCGAGCGCAATGCCTCGCCGCAAAAGCGGACGACCCGAGCGTGAAGATACACCCCCGCGCCCTCTTGCATTTCTCATAATCTCGTATATACGCGGGTTCGCGGGACTGTAAATCTTGTAAATCAATCCTTTATATATATATATATGGTTTACGCCTTTTAAGGCGTTTCGGATTTGTTCGATCGATCGATACGCTTATTATATTTTTTTTATTTCGCACGTTTAGTTTAATGTATTATTTAAAAGGGTCTCCCCTTTCAGTAGTTTTTGTAGCTCGAGCTATTTATTATTCAAACAAAACGGCTAATTATCGAGCCCGATTGATTGATGAACGTAAATTTTCACGGCCACGTGTACGTTGAGGATTTTTTCTAGTTTATTTTCTTCCTCTTCTACTTCTTTTTTTCTACGCTCTTATTCGCCATTTGAATTAGATCCAGAGATGCGGGACATAGGCGTTGAATTATTTTCGTAAACACATTAAGTTTGATAAGAGCCGGGAAATTTATTTAAATTTTACGTACACGGAAATTTTAGCCATAATCGAATGATAGCAATCTGCTTAAAATTAATTTTACGAATACGAGGAGGATATGATAATGACATAAGAAACGAATACACGCGCTCGTTTAAATTTATAGTAAATAACACGATATTGCACCGGTTATTCATAAGAATTTATTTAGCTTTCACGTCCAAATTTTATTTCCCATTCCCACTTCGCTTTTCCTTCTTACCTCGTCGCATTTATTATTCTTTTGTCTCCTCTATTTCCATATAAATTTCAACTGGAACGGTTAATAAATCGCCTCTAATATTATCCTTGTTATTACTATTATTATTATTATTTGTATATGAAAACTTACGGGTCTGATTACTTTCATCTTGTTCTTGTCAAAATCACGCTATACGGAGCAATCTTTATTACATCCAAGATTTTGCAATAAATGTACACTTAAAACTGTTTTGCCTGAAGATTATACCTCTTTTCTACATTAAAGGACATACTTCAATAATAACACTAGTAATAATAATAATAATAAAAAAAAAAAAAAAAAAAAATTAATAAATAACGCTTTAGACGTTTAAAAATTGTATTGAAGAAAGTTCAATGGGGAAAGTGTATTTATTTATTAATTTGAAAAAAGTACGGACATTCTATATCGGATAGTTGTAACGAAAATTGAAAATTAGAAAAAATCGAGAGGTAGGTTTCGGATAAATGATTTTTTTCATATACATTACATTAAGTGAAAATAAAAATTCTATTGTTATTGAAATTTCCAAGATAATCAGAGAACGCTTAATGTATAGCTTAATAATTATTTATTGTCGGGTTAACGTGGTCTACTCTATATGGGTATGCGAATTAGTTAGCGATTCCCGGGTCCTTAAATGACCAACCCTTTCAGATAAATAAACCAGTGAGGTAAGCATTAAGTTCAGCCAATGCGTTTTCAGAATTTCCAATTGCCTATAAATTATCTGAACGCCTATGCTCCTCCCGCGTCATTCTCCGCACAATTTATTTATAACAAATAATACATATTACTACGCTTCGTTTCTCCATTTACGTAGATAATTTTTTTTTTTTTTTTTTTCATATTAGCAATGGATAAGCAAGCGCATGTAATTAATGTCTCGTATTCCAATAGAATTTCTTTAATGAAGGAATTAAGTTTGTACTTCAGGTTTTGCAGATTAAGTGTCGAGATAATTAAGGGTATTTATATTAATTCCGTAATTAAAACTTCTTTAATTATTCATTATGAAGTAAGTATTTTTAAGTAAGTCAGTAATTGATTATTGAGCCATACGTATGAACTATAGCGTAACACATTACGCTTTTCCCTTTTCATATTATGGAATACTCAAGCGATAACAAATCTTGCATAAAAATAGAGAGTTTTGTTTTAGAGTAGAAACAAAAGAATTTTACATCCCGAATATTTTATGAGTAAACCAGTTATTTTATTCTTTCGAACGAAAACCTTCTACGATTCTGTCAATTTTATACTGAGTTGAGGGAACTAATTAATGTGTTCCTACTTAAAAATCTTAATTGAAATTGAAATAGTAATTATCATTCACGAATGATGTTATAATCCAGGATTGTCGGATACACCGTCGGAGAACCGATTGTTGTTGACAATTCCTCGACTTCCTTGAAACGAAAAACTTCTTATCCTTTTTTTCTTTCTTTATGATTCGGTAACTTTAATTCAACGAAACTTTTCCTCTTCTCCAATTTCTTTTACTTATCTTATCGACAAATGAATTCACAATCCCTCACAAATTTTTTTTTATTATATTAAAGTAGATTGTGATAAAAATTATAAAGAATATAAATGATCTGCACGTATTTTTTCTTGCATTAATTATTATTATAGATTTTCAATTTACATAAATTTTTTATAATCCGTTACCGATACTACATCGACGCAATAAGAATTATTTAAAAAACGCAGTACTATGTACAGTCAGAAAGCTTTTATTTATAAATATATATCTATAGCAATATGAATTTAAAGATATTCGTCTAGTAAGTTTAGGTAATACGTTTTAATCTCTATTAGCAAGTTCAATGGTGTAACAGTATTAGTTTATTTATGTGGTAAATTATGACATAAAAAATAGATTAAATTAGGTAATACGTTGGCTTACATCGTGTTTCGAATCAGTCATACTTTTAAAATTTATTGTAATTAATTTTAATTTTGAAAATCATAAGAAATATAATTACCATAAAGCAGGAGTATATTAAAAATTATATAGAAGATTTCTATAATATTTAATACGTTTAATAACCTTAGACATTTAAATTACAAAGTATTTCGATGCCTTTATCATACGTTTAATGATATAATAGATTTAACGTATTCTCACCTGAGTATCATTAAAGGACAAAGGCAAACGGCAAATGTTGTTATCATTAAAATAATGTACTTTTGTGTCCGTTTCTCCTTTTGTAGATTCAGTTCGGTGTCGTCAATATTGTAAGACATGTCAATGTTTTCATATCTACGTTTTCCATGGATCGTAAGCCTAGAAAAATAAAAGCAAACGACAATACATCGATACATTATTAATAATTTATTACAATACATCCTATAATAATGAATAATATAAGTTTAACCATTTATATTATTCATTTTGATCAATGTCTACGTGGAATTACCAATTATTATTAATTATGCTTTGGATAAAAGTAATAATTATAAAAAGGCAGTACAACCCAATTCCTTATATTTTTAGAATAATATCCTTGAATTTAGATAAAGTAAAGACTAAATAATAAATAATATATGTTTATAACGTAACGGCATAACGATAGTAAAAGAAGAATTATTTTAACATGTACATATAAAATATCTATTAAGTAAGGTTGCATCATTGTTATGAGATCTTTCTACGCCGACTTGGGATTTTATCGACAATACCATGATGACTATGGTATTAATGGTCATGTAAGACATCGAACAAGGCTATTTCAGAATATATCTTAATGTTTTTGCTCCCGTTTCTATCGATCCGCACCTTTCTAGAAGAGTCTCTCGCTCTCTCTCTCTCTCTCTCTCTCAAGACGACTAAAACTTTTTGTCGAACTTGATAAATAGAAGGTACTATCTGATCATCTTGAAGGATCTCCGTAATCATTTTGCGATCCTTGGGGTTAGTTAGTCTCGCTCTTAAATAAAGATATCTTTCATTGGCGACACCTTCTACTGTCTCAAGTGATTACCGACTATGCTTTACTTTTAAATTCTCTTCTCAAGATTATTTACAGCACTCGAGACTTGAAAGGGATTAAAACTTCAATACTATTTTATAGCTATAAAATTATTATTAAATTTAATATATTATGGCTTTAAATAATTGTCCATTGTTGTTGATGTTGTTGTTGTTGTTGCTGTTGTTGTTGTCGTTGTTGTTATTGATCTTTTTCTTGTACAAAATAATACGATGAATTTTTGAAATTTAATCAGTTGATGTTATGTTGATTTATGCGGGATTAGAGAAAGTAATGAAAATATGTGACTGTACGTTAATAGTAAATCATTTTTATTTACAAAGTTCCAAGAGGTTTCAAGCATTCGATATTTATTTTATGTAATAATACAATTCAATGTTTATATTAATTTTGCAAATAATACAAAGAAGATGTTTTCCTTAAGAAGTATAATTAATAATATTCTGGCTTAATTTTTTTTTACACGAATAAATATTATATTCCGATTTTATTTATACCCGACAAGCATGAGAGAATGTATTTTGCATATATATTTACAGTTTACTAATAAGATTATCAATTTAAAAAATACCTTATCTGATTATTATCTGAAAATCCCGATTATTATATAAATACGTTTGCAGAAATAATTGCAATAATAATAATCGTAATAATAAAATATTAATATTAGGAATCATACTTATATAAGATTTGTTTTCATAATGTTTTATTAATGGATTATACAGATAAATTCATTACTTTCACGATACATATTAAAATATTTGACATGCTTGAAATATTCATGTACGATGTTACATAAAGATTGAACATGAATGTCGTACAATTAATAATACGGAATATAATATGGAAATCATTTCAATTACAATACAAATAAGCATTGTTTTTTCATATCGTTAAAAATATAATGAGTATGAAATAACATCCTTATTTGATATTTATAATTGATCTTTGTGAAATAATTATTGATTAATATTTTAATATTATCAGTTCGTTATTTATTAACCAATTAAAACGCAAAGATTCCTTTCTTGTTCCTTTTAAAACGTGATCTCAAGTTTTTGAATAAACCTAAACTATAGTTTTACGGTTGATGTTGTAAAATATATTACTGTTGCTAATAATTGCTTAAATTGTTAAGGGAGTACATATACTTTGTATTATTAAAGTTCTTACGGATATTTGTTTCTTCGAACTCTGCTTTTCATTACTCGCAAAGCCTTTCGCGAGTGACTTAGTTTATATATTAAATGTCTTTAATAATATAAGCATAAGCTTTTTTTTCAGAAGATCTTTATTTTTATGCATATTTTATAAAATATTAGAAAGGTTGGGATTATTAAAACGGTTTCGTATTGCCTATCGAAATAAGAAATAAGAAATTCTTTGTGAAAATCCTCTAGTTCGTTTCCGATAGATATCGTTTTCGATTTTAAACTTAAATACATTGAATCGAAGTAAAATCATTATATTCTTCAATAAGTACAAATCAATGCATTTAAATTTCTATTAATTAAAATAAATAATTGGGTTATTAGATGACAAGATTGTATTTTCTATGCCTTTATATCATAAAAACTGGGGATCAGAGGATTTAATTTATTATTCTATTCGAGCGTTATTTCTTTTATTTAATTTTTCATTTTTGTCTGCTTTTGTTCAAGTATAAATTGAGATCGTGTATTGATATACATTTATTGTGTTATTTACGTTTTTATTGTGGACTCTTGTCACGGCCTGTACTAACTGAAAAGCATGTTTTTTGTTGTGATACGTATAATACAGATGTGGGAGGGTGAATATGATCATTGTTTCAATCATGATGGCGTGAGAGAGAGAGAGGGGGGGGGGAGACGAAAAAAACTAAAAGGCTAGTAGCAGTGCTGCTGCGACACTGCAACTAATAAAAGAATAAATTGTAACAAAGCTAACAAATGTTCAATACGCATTTCGCTTTTCTCATTTATTAGTTGTTTATTTGTTTTTAATAGTAACAGTCGGAATGTGTAAAGCAAAATGTGAATTATTTTCTTGTTTTGAATGTTCGTTTCATACCTGAATGGGAAATTTATCGTATTCATGGAATCTCTGCTGCTTATTTAAGAAAGAGTAGGCAATTAAATAATAAATAAAAGTGTTAGGGAAGCAGTTTTTAGGGACACAAACAATATTTAAAAATCGAAAAAAGTATTGTTTTTTTTTTTTTTTTTTTTTTTTATAGAAAAAGAACGAAGTTCTCATAGTAAATTATATACCTACGAATGTTTAATGTTATGTAATTTATAACGAATACTTGAATTAAACCCGACATATTAAAAAGATTATACTTACTTATATGCTGTTATTCCGCAAATATTCAATTAATTTGGCTCTTTAATAACGTGGATTTATATTTCATAAATAAAATCTAAACGAAAGAGGATTGTCTCAGTGAGAACTTTAAGAGTAAGCTTTTATATTTTTAAAGAAGAATACAACAGAGCTTTATAGCAATTGAAGATATTTATATTGCAATTTATAGAAGTTAAAGGAAATTTTACTGTACAACTCATACGAAATCCTCGATCTTTTAGATCGATAATGTTTCTTCTTCTTAATAAGAAATTAAATTACGACACCTGAAAGTGTCAATGAATCTAAAAAAAAAAAAAATAAAAACTAAAAATAAAAACTTTTTACACACTTTACAAGACAATAATTTATTACTAAATTATTTTTTTATAAAACTTATCGAAAGGTCTATATTTCTTTTCAGTAAAAGCTTTTCTCGCGGGTCAGAAATAATCTAATAAAATGTTATTAAAGGTACTTGATACGACGGCGTGATATACAATATCGTTGTAAATAAAAATAATACTGACAGCTGTGTTCTGATTAAGGGTCGACGTAAGGTCGGTAGATAAGGTTAAGATATTTTAAAGTAAAATTGAAGCGAGTCGCCACTGGGAACGCATGAATTTTATATTGGGAATAGAGTGGATGCATTCCCTCTCTCTCTCTCTCTCTATCTATCTATCTATCTCTCTGATCTCTGAGCTGCTTATATACTCATTTACCTATAAAAATAAGGAAAAAGGAAGGATAGGAAATGAGCCAAAGTAAATTAATAAGTAAACCGTAGTCGTCGAGTTTCTATAAAAATGCTCTCTAATTCTCTCGGAGCTATGAGGAAGGAAGGAAGGAAGGAAGGAAGGATGGAAGGAAGGACGTGAGAGTAACATATTATCCTGAAAGTACGATAGAGGAGAGAAGGTGCAGCGCAGTTGTTGGGCCATTCGTAGGAGAGTTCGCGTAAGCGGCATAAAGCTCGGCCGAATGGGATCCTTGACACTTTCAATTACGATCGGCCCACCTTCGAGCGATACGGTCATATAAGCGATCCAGTCAATAACTGAAGATTTAATAGCCAGTGATTTATTGGAAAACGCTTTGGGTGTAGGGGCTGGGAGAAAATAACAGGGAGTCGTTAAACTTCATTATCGGATCCGTTGCTTCGTTCGCAATTCAAAAATTATTAACTCACTGCTCTTTCCTTATCGAATGATAAATTTTAATCAACGCTCTATAAACAATAATAAGCCCTACGAGATTTACTGCCGAACATCACGTTCGACTACGGATTTTACGTCCGACCGTATCGATTAGCAATGGATCGCTTGATCCAAGCGATAGCCGTGCAATCGCCAGTTCTTCAAATACACGGAACTCATTTAACTCATTTGAGTTAAATAATCGAGTGCTCAGCTGCCTAGACATTTTCAGCGTGCGTCTTATTCACAAAAATATCCAAGAGACTGTGCGTTTTTATTAAATATTTTTATTAAAAAAACAAAATCCAAACAAGAAAAAAAAACAAAAACAAAAACAAAAAAAAACAACCACTTTATTGTTAATAATATAAATAATAATTGACGGGCCGTATATTTCACGTCACGTAAGAACGAAAGGAATTTAAAAAAACCTTAAGAATTCATTATGATTTCAATATTGAAATAAACATAATTTATATTCGACGTACGTGGCAGAATTAATTTATATTACCCGTGAAAGCTTGGCCTCTAGTTTATTCGGTAAGTAAGTACATGTGCTGCGTCGGTAGTGAAAATATATCGCTACATATTAATTCGATTGTCTTGTATTCTGCAGCGTCGAAAATAAGTAACTTTTTTTCTTTCTTTCATTCATTCATTCATTCATTTCCTTTCCCTTACTTGCACTTATTATGCATCTGAATTGAATTGCATTAACTCGAATTATTAAAAGAAGATGTATTTTCATGAATAACGCGCTCCTCTATCGAATTAAACAACTTCTATTATTTATTGCCGTACCGTACTTATTAACCATTACACGCAAATAATTATTCCTATGCTCCCCCCCCCTTCAACTTATCCTTCAACCCCACTAATTTTACATTATAAATATAGAAGTGCCCGTTAGATAATGATTTATGAGAAATTTATGATAACGTTAGGAAATATTTGATTTACAAGCAATAAATATCATTAAAGCGCGACAAATGTAGAGTTTGAAGAAAAGGGGGAATTAAGTTAAGTGAAAAGAGCTTTTTATTCGTAAATATTGTCTAATGGAGCAAATACAAAACGGAATCTCTTCTGAACAGTACTTTTTATTTTAGAGACTAAATTAATTTTAATGAAGGGAGAAATTTCTTAGCGTAGACATTATTTACTCTTTCATTTGCTCTTCTTCTCATTCGTCGCCAAAATTAAAAAAAAATTTTAGAATTTCTTTACTTTATAAATACGAATTTAATAAGAGAAGTCAAGAGGATAAAAAATCGTTAGCACATAACTTCCATCAAATAAATATTCGATTGATATCCCTTGACTTACTCGTCAATGCATGTATTTTACTGAATTAAATATGTAATCGAGAGGTTAATAATTGTATCAGTTATTTTGGAACAAATCAGATCAAGTCGGTTTATCGGATAGAGTTCCCTACCCTCCCTACCCCCCCAGTTAACAATTCGAAACACATTGAATTCCTATAAAATAATAATTTTATTAATGAAAATTTAATTAATACTATGTTTCTTTTATGTAAACTTTTTGACACGGCGAAAGTTATTTTATATCGTTCGATCGGTATTAAAGAAGTTCATTTAAGGACGACGAATCGAAATCAATGATTTTTTTTTTAAACAGGCGAACGGAAAAGAAATAATTACATTATCGCTGATATTATTTAATTATAAAATAAATTTAACGATATAATATTGTTATCGTTTGAGAAAAAAAATTGAAATTCAATAATACTGGTCGAAATATATTATGGACGTGAGAATAAGAGAATTCTGAGATACACTTCGATAATCTTCTTTAATTGCTTTCTAATATTGTAAAAGACAATTAACACGGGATTTCGCTATAATTATTGTAACTATTTTAACAATTTTACAGTAGTAAGTATTTTGATTATTAATTTTATTTTAATAAGTAAATGTTTAACGATAATATTATGATTGGAATTAAAAGCTATGTATTGATAAAAAAGAAAATTATTTTCGCAATTTAAAATTAAAATTTAACCAATAACCTTTTACATTTAAACGTGTATCCGTGATAAAGACTTGCGAAAATGTATATCTTGATACAACTGAGGAACTATTTTTATTTTTTACCGAATAGACATAACAATAGAATTTGGAAGAGGGTGAGTTATGCTTTGAGCGACACGTCAAGAAGAAGAAAAATCTAATAATTTTACAGTCATTTATATGGAAACGCGGAATGTCTCAACGCCGATGAAAATAACATAAAAAGGATCCGTATGTTCGTTCGTTTGTATTATTATTTTATTTTTTTTTTTTTAAATTGGACGTCTAATAACGGATTTGGCCTAGCAATTAACGCGTACCTTGTACGTTGAAAATACGTTTTCTCCTCCTATCGATATAAGGGAGTTGGCGATGTGAGTGGGGGCGGAGGGTAGAGGAGGAGGAGGAGGAGGAGGAGGAGCAAGGAACAAATAGTAATTATACTTTCGAAGCTGAAAATCTGTCGTTCCGTTACTCGCAACTCGGTGGCAGTTTCAGTCGAGTTCCCTACCACCAAAGTTAAAATCCGTTTTAGATTTTGAGATAGAAGTCGGTGTAGTCGACAAGCGCAATCAAGCTCTTGTATCTAAGCGGCGAGGAAAGTCTTAATTAATAATTTAATCGAAGCAGAGGAGGACCGATCGTCGGCAAGCCGGGCAGAGGCGCGGGCGGCGGGTGGTTCGGGGGAGGTTCGGTTCCCGCCGGTTGGCTCGACTGCGCCTTGACATTAGTTCCGCCAGCCGGATCCTCGCGATAAAGCTCGAAATTTGTTGTACGGACACGAAGTTGCGCGCTTTCGACTAAGCGACGTACTTCATACGTCATATCGAGCTTAATCTTTCTAAAGGAGCGAAATCTCGCTCTCGAGGAATAAGGCTCCGCCGAGGATTACCTTCCCCCCCATCATCCTTTCAAACATTTCTCAACTCGAGCGAATTTATTAAAAAAGCAAAAAAAAAAGAAGAAGAAGAAGAAGAAGAAGAAGAAGAAGATAAATCAATAGCGAGACAATTATTATGTACCTCGAAGCCAATGGAATTATTAAAATAATTGTCTCTTGATATTACAAGGAAACGTGTGCAGTATTTCTAATTTAGAGATTTAGCCCTCGAGAGATTCACGCTAAATATTGATCGTGACGTGTCATTTGCCAATGTCACTTTATTCTATTGTAATACCTCGTTCGACGTCTTGTACTTTAATCATCCGTTCTAATATTTATTCTATTATACTTATCCTTAACGTTATAAAATACTTTGTCTTTGAAATCAAATTGCCTTTGCCAATATTGCGGATGTGAAAAGCGAATTAGAAAATTGACGGGGCAAAAATGCCTCACGACAGTTTAGATGTTATTAAGAAAAAAAAAAAAAAAAAAAAAAGGAGCGGTAAATATTAAATAACTTGATGTTCAATGTTGTAACTATTTTTTTCAAGCGTAAAAAGCCTTTGAAAAGTCCTCGTAGTATGAGAAAATAAATTTTTCAAGAATTGAAAGTGACGTGCGAGAAGTAAGTAAAGCTGGTAATTCAATATTTATAAAACGAGTAAATGAATTACGTGATACTACGTATAGATCTAAGCAATATCGAGGAAATTTAATTTAATTTCGTGGCGATAAACGTAAATTTCCGATTGCATTTAATTGTATTATTGGTAATCTTGTATTTACTTAACACATCTATTCGCACACACAGTAAAAACATTATAAATAAAACGGTCAATTAAATTACGGCGAGTGTAAGAAAATACGGTAGAAAATAAAGAAGTAAATAAATGTAAATGTAAATAAATTCGGAGGGAATGTAAATAAGTTAATCTAATTATTCGTTTTCGATTTTGATTTTGCGTACAAAACTCAATCCAAATTCCACTCTAATACTCATCGCATGAATTTGACAGATGTACTATTTGTAATATTTTATTAAATTTTGTTGCTTAATACGTACATGTACGTAGATGTATATATATATATAGAGAGAGAGAGAGAGAGAGAGAGAGAGAGAGAACTAAGGCTACACTAGGATATTCTAAAAAATATACGTTATAGGTAACGTAATGTATTTGTGATATGAATTATTTATTTATTTATTTATGTATTTATTTATAAGTTGCGCATCTGAGAAACGCCATAAGAATCAAGGACAAATAGATATAATAGGACTTACGCAACATCGTTGCTAGCGCTGCTTCCCTGTCTTAAGTAAGATGTCGAATTATTGTCTCTGCTGAGAAAGACTGCCACTGCCAATGGACCTTCGCGATTCTGCAGCTCTTGTCCGGATTTCACGCATATGTATGCCATTACGGTCAGCGGTACTATGTACCTGGCCAATAAAATACGAATCAATACGCAATATCGACAACATTGCGATCCCTAACGTATAAACGTGCGCACATAGATTTCTAGCTTAACTAATTTACAAGCTCGTTTCTCCAATTAAAGTTATCGACAAAATGTGTTTAATTAACGTATTAACGGCCGAGACGAATTTGTAATTTTATTATAGCCAAATTCGTATTCCGTAGCGGTGTACAACTTTATACTAATAATCTTAATGGCAATAATAATAATAATGATAATAAATGTAATGAGTAAGTATTTTTGTTTTGTTTTTTTTTTTTTGTTTGACGTCTAAACTAGCTTATATTGAAGTCGAAAGATTTTATGTAAGAAGGAGTGGGAGGTATTACACGAAAGCTACGTATATATATATATATTGTTTACACTTACGTGGCGATGAAGAGGCTCCTTATGTATTCCTGTATATCTTCCGATAAATTGGCTATGCACATTTGAACCCCTCGGAATAGATGTTGATTTTGCTCCGATTCGCCAAAATCCTAAAAGCATTATAAACATTCTCATTTCATTTATACAGGGCACGTTATAAAGTTCTAAAAGTTATGCTCTGATGCGCTACTTCGATGGGCCGATTAATGTATTAATACAGGTTTTGAACATTCTGTAAAGACGAAGGGAAAGAATGAACGAGCGATCAATCGATCGGTAGTACTTTTTATTAATTAATTGACGCGCGTCGTCGTGACGCCAGAACGATCAGTGACCATAGCCCTCCTCCGCCGCTCATTTCATCGCCACGCGCGACATTTCCCGCCGTCGGCACCACGTGGACGACCGGGAGGCGCCGCGGTCTCCCCCATCCACCCCCCCTCCGAAAACCGGCTCAAGTAAAAAACAATGGTAGATCGATAGGCGCGACTCGACTAGACCGGAAACGGCTACCCGGACTCGAGTCGTTGTCTATGGTTTAATCAGCCAAGCAACCAAGCAACAAAGCTCTTGGCTGATCAGCGCGCGGAGGATACGCATACTACATCGGGAGCATCACCACGGATACGCAACTCGGGATTATTGCCTCTTTATCTAATGCGAGCCTTAAAATGCTGGCCTCGTTAATGTCAGAGGCTGAGGCTGGGACTATGGAATCCACGCTGATGGTTTTCACCGGTAGCATTCAAATAAATACATTTTTTAAGTCAGTAACTAACTTCGTGCCCGAATTTTTTTATTTACTTTTATTTACGTTCGATTCTAGATTTTATTGGTCGGCAGCAGATGAATGTAATCCGTTTTCAGTAGAAAGAATAATTTTAATCCGACATTCAATCAATTTTATCAATATTTTAGCAATCCAATGGTTGCCTGAACCGCGGCCAGAAGAAGGTAATGTGAGTCGGCGGCACGTATGGTTCAGCAGTCCTCGTGGTTAATCCGTCCCGTTGCACGATTATTTATCTACGCATTCGACTTATAGAGTGCGCTCGCGCTCATGATCCAGTTATTATAATTCGAAGCTTAATAACCTTGCACGAAGTTATAATCATTTCATTCTCTTTTTATTATTTAGAATTTGAGTCGAAAGCAATAAATCAATGTATATGCAAGCACGTGAGTGAGTGAGAGAGAGAGAGAGAGAGGGGGGGAGGCAGCCTGAGAAATAATTATTACCGGAATGTTAAAGTAAGTGGTGTATATCGGATATGGTAGGACGATGCAGGTGGCGAAGAACCATGTTCCGAGAGCACAGACGAATGCTGGAAACCGTGGCTTCCTGGGGTCGCTCAGAAATCGATATCTATCGCCAGCGATTAGAAGATATGTCATCATTGACACGTGTATTGGAGTATCCTGCACAAAAAAAGGCGAGCGATTCAATTTTTTGTAAGCGTTGAAGGTCAAGTTTTGGTTGGAACAAATGGTCCTGCGTGACACTTTGACAAATTACTTCAAATAATTTTTACTTATTTATTCTCTTAAGGGCAAAATAATCTTAAGATTATTTGTCAATGATAAATTCTTTAAGGATCTTTGCACTTAAATACGTATTCGCTTGCTGTAATTACAGTACCATTAGAGAAACATTTTATTCCCTTGTTATACCTGAAAATAATTATTTTTATCTTGCGGTTCAGTAAGAAAATCTATATCTGTACAATGGGAAAAGGGTAAAATTTAAGCCGTAATTTTTAGTAATTGTATACCTATTATTATAACCGATGAATATTATAAAATGCAATTATAAAATATATATGGATAATAATTTGATAAATCAAATGGTAAATATTTTATTCTGAAGTTCTTCTTCTTCTTCTTCTTATTTTTTTTTTAAATTATTTTAAACTATTATTGACAATAAGTTACTAATACGTTTATAATTACTACTACGAACGTATAATCAATTTTTAGTTAAAATAATACATTTTGTTATCTACAAATTTAAAAAAAATTGCTAGAGGAGGCGAATTGCAATGGAAGTTGTACCTACGCGATAAACACAGTGTATTGGACGTACTATAATAATTATTTCCAAGAATTTGGATAATTTATGTTTTCCAATATATCTATGACAAAAAGATAGTTTTACTCTAAGTATACAATTTCTTTGTAAATTAATGTACACTAGAAATTATAATTTCATATATTCATACGCGAAAAATGTATAACTAAAAATTTGATGGTTTTGATATTGAAAACAAATTGGTTATGTAATAAATAAACGCATTATAATATTTTTACGACCATTACGTTTAATTATTATTTGCATTGATCGTTTGAATGGATACAATTAGAATCGCATTTAAAACGCTCGGTTTAAAGTACGTGAAACTGCGTTTAAACTACGTTTTAAAAATAAATTTACACTATATTATAAAGTCGTTAAATGCGTTATAAAGTTTTTAAATGTATAATTCAATTAGAACTCAAATTAAATATTATTTAAACGCGGGGGCACATGAGTCATAGTAAGGAATTAAAAATTTTAATTCTAATTTTCTTACGCTTTCCGATAGTTATGACGACATGTTGACTTTAATATTGACTAAAGCTACTTATAAAACGGCAAAAAAGTAAATGTTTTAGTTAAAATGTAATTATCAGAGGCTACATTGATGGCTATTTAGCATATGCAAAATAATTTTTTTTTGACGGAGTAAGGTAAATAAATATGCAAGTCCGGAGGAGGTTATTGGGGTTACAAATTAAAAGCTTCGTTAAAAATATAAATATAAATTCGCTAAAAGCCAAAGAAGTTTCTTTATATAATTTATATGCATTCTGTGCGTATTTTAGAGTTTATTATTAAAGGAAAATTAAATTGTAGAAATATTTTTTTCAGAGACGTATTTAAACGAAATTTGACTAGATTTACGGCTTTACGGATTAAGCCAACAATTATCTTTTATAATTTATGTAAAGTATGATTTAAGCAATCAGGAGGGCTTCGAAAACCGAGCTTATTAAACTTTATAATAATTTCACTTGCTTGATATTTAATTAATTATTTCGAGGCAGTAGAAAAATCTGATATTCAATAAACTATTTTTCATAAATGATTTCATTATGCGATGACGAAAGTGTAATTAAAATCGAAAGGATATTGTATTATTAATAATGATATGGAAAATTTATTTCACTGTCAATAATAATACGGAAAGGGAAGTTAGCCGTAAGTTGCCATTGAAAAAAATGTTTTTGTCAACGTATTTTCCAAGCCAATTAAGATTATTTGAAATAGTAGAATTTACAAGTGCCTCTTATAAAAATTTATTATTGAATTTCCCTGAGCAATGATTCGGTAAAAAATTTTCAAATTTCCCTATCTCGTAAATCAATGTTATCCTATTACCCAGGACGTACCTTTAAAAAACTTTTCTATTTAATTCGATATATCGAAAATGCCGATATCTGCGTCCGTGCACTCAAGTACATAAATCGAAATTAGCAATGATTGTATATTGTTGTCAAGAAATTCAGGGAATCGGTATGTTTTATATAGAACAGAGATTACAATATTTTTCAATATGCGGTCAGAATAACGAATGAAATTTAAGGGGCATTCGTTCATTTACTTGCAAACGTAAGCTAAAGATTATTGAATTTCTTACAAATATACACGATACCTTCTTACACTTAGCAAAGTCGTGTTTCTACTACAAATCTTGGTAATATTTTTTTTTATCCCCAGGATATTGGAAACATAAAAGGATATATTGGAAAGCTTACGAGGATGCGTTTCCGTACCGGAAAGATACAATAAAAAGGAGCAAAGCCATGGCTCGTTGAGAAAAACGGATGGAAAAACTTGTTTAGGATTTTTCATACTTATATTAACCCTTACTTGTCATTATAATTATAAAATTACGTATAATTTGCGATATTACGGACATGTTTTTATGTAAATAAAACATGAAAATTAGTTATTTTACAATCGTATCATTGAATTTAAGTAAGCAAAATCATTATAAGCAAATTCTATATCTTCGTACATTAGTTATAAAACTAATATAACTTTGAAATTTTTACTATAATACAACACAATACAATAAACTTAGAATTATTTCAATCATTATTTATTTTACTAGTTAGAATAAAATTATTCTTTTAATAATATATTCTGACATCATAAGAAATCAAGCATGTCCACGATGATTCTTATTGTTGTTTTAGTATAATTAATAGCACAATAATCAAATGTAAATATAAGAATATAAAGTCATAGTTATAGATTAATTGGAATAAAAATTGTCATTTGAGAATATATTGACTTTTATATTGAATAAATTTCCGATTTATCATAAGTAGTACAAGTTGCTCTAGTATCGTGTAATTCAAAGCCTTAGTGTCATTTTTATTAAGTTGCTTGCTCCTTAAGAGAAAAATGATTTGTTTACCTACTCTGAAGAGAAGTTGGATGCGGAAAAGTTATTCATACAAATCAAAATTTGAGGAGATTTAAATTAAACGACAAGTATACGTTAAGGTGTTGTACGTAATTTACGATTCGAGGGTAAACTACGTACGAAGATCTACGTAGGGAAGGCAATTCTCGCTAGGTAATTTGGTTGAAACCGTGAGAGTATTATATAGGATACGGGTGAGATGCAATCGGGAATACAAATGCATCAGTGCTAAAATAATTGCAATCGATACGTTGCAAATATTCGTTGTCGTAGACATGGAAGATCGAAGTTGCACGTATGACGTACGAATAAAAGTTATGATATAATTATTTATTGAATATATCAGTCCATTGGATTAATTTAATTCATATTTTAACAATATTTTATACAAGAATGTTATATTATATGAATGAAAAAAATTCAATCTAATAGATCGAAATGATTTTTATTTTTTTTTAACGAATCCGTAAGTAAAACTTTTAAGTGCAAAGTCATATTATCTTTTCTTATTATTCCAGATGAAGTTATTTGCCGGGTATTTAAACCGCAAGGGGAATAAAGGAAGTTTTTTAAAAGCTAAAATCATTTTCTAAGAGCTGAAGGTGAATTCGTACTTATTTTGCGATTTAAAATCTATTTTATATTACAATGTTTGCGTTATATTCATATCGATCAATACGTATTATTAATATCCCTGAATTTTATTTTGAGCATAATAATTTGTTGATTATGAAGGAAATTAGGCTTAGAATTTTCCTGTACCTTTGTCAGCATTAAACAGCGCCGCTTAATAATCGTTTGCTCTGTCTGTATTGAATTTTGATTTTTATCGTTGACTGGTGAACTATAAAAGGTCGAAGTAATTCATTTTTACTACGATATTGAAAATAAAACAAAACAAAACAAACCCTATAAATTCGATATAGATCTTGACGAATAATTACTTTTATTTATAGCATATTGATATAAAGATCGAACAATTTCCTACAATAAAAAGTAAAAAAAAAAAAAAAAAAAAAAAATCTAGTTAATTATTTAAATTACCTTGTGTTCGAATATATTTATACGAATAATTTCAATCGAGGACATTATTTATTTTTTCCTTCCAATACGTATATGTATAAATATCGTTATGAATAAAGCATTGTCCCGTAAGGATAGTAAAAATAGAATTTATAATTAAATTCGTAATTATAGATCATTAAATGCATAAAAGTATATTTCGGCATTTATTATGGTTTTTTTCTTTTTTCTTTCTTCCTCTTTTTTTTTACAAATTAAATCAATTATACTCGAGCCTCAGTCGATCGTTCATTACTTGATTTTGTAAATCGAAAAAGTATGTTTGGTTTAATGTCATAGTGGGGGGGGGAGTGAAGGGAAGGAAAAGTAAATTCAAATTCCACAGCCAATGCGGTTTAAAATATTTTAAAGATCCACATCATCTTGAGGCTGAAAACGTATAAAAGCAAATGTAAAAGTCGGTATGAAGATAATTTGTTCATAGAATGCGTACTTACGCGTATCCTTATAATTAAAAATATAAAAAGTATCGAGGATGAAGGGGGTGGGGGGTGTGGGATCAGGAAACTTCACTTCGCTCTCACGATGTAACTTTATGGCTTGATTTTATTCCCCGCAACTCGTCATTAGCCTCGCATTCTTCTTTTTCCTCGTATGTACGTCTTTTTCTTCCTCTTTTTATCTTTTCGTAAAGATTGATCCTTTATAAGCGGAGATATCGTTGACATTCCTACCGAAAAATGTCTTCTCCATACTGGATTCCTCGAAACATGAAGAACGTCCGGCTAAGACGTTGAAGTCCCCTACCCCCCTCCCGCCCCTCCGTCTACCAAGGTGTAATAATACATTTTTATAAATTTCTTGCCTTCTATAAACTGTGGCTTTAGATCGCGATCGGTACACATTATTGTCGGCGCGGGAAAATTTATTGACTTCGTTCATTTCTCAAAATTGTATTGTAAATCCAATTGTATTGCCTCCTGATTCGCTGACTTACGTCCAATATTATATAATATATATTTCTACGTGTGCCACCGTGGCTTTGTTTTTCTTAATTAAAAAATAGCTAATAAACGCGTAAGGGAAGCCTGGATTTTTCTTCTTTTTTTCTGTTTTTTTTTTTTTTTTTTATTAAAAGTACGTGGAGCGCTGAAAGTTACGAAGCTGCTTCCGTAAAAATTTAGTAAACAAATTTCAATTACTCCTGTTTCAGTTTCGTATTTTAAATTAAAATCCAACTCTTTATTACGGATGCCTTTAGCTTTTATGGGACATCGGTACAACAACTCTTATTAAGAGCTTGGATTTATTAAAAAATATCTCCATACGGTTATTGGGGCTGTTATGTTTTTATGAATAAATCCACTCACTCCTTAAGATGACGTGTCGTTGTCATTCTGCAATTTATTATTAACGTCAAACGCTTGTGTAATTTGCATTCGGGTTTAAACGGATATCGTACTCAATATTATACTTCATTTGCTTAGATTTTACTTATCTTTTGGTTATAACGCTTTTATTCAGAACAACGACATGACGTAGAAGCACTGCTATTCTTTCTTTTTTTTTTTTTTTTTAACTTATTAATTACAATTGCTGGAAATGTATGAAAGCTGTATAATTAGGGCACATGACGCGAACAGCATGTATGCAATTATTGGCTTGATGGGATTGGGGCGGGTGAGCGGGCGGGGGAAGCGGGGGGGTCGTAAGTTTGTCATGTAATTCGTATTACTCGATGTTCACGTGTATTAGTGGCTGTTTTTCTCTATAAAATTCTACAGTCGCGTGTTTGCTGGGGCGACTCGCTTTTTTCCCTTCAAAGTAAATCTCTGAACCCGCAGAGCAAAGTCTATTAGACAATGGTTCGGTAAGTGGAAATCGTCCTCTGTGGCGTAAGTAATTGGACGGTATTATATCACCGTTGACGCTCCTGGATTTTTCAGCGGGCGAAGCTCTCGGAGGAAGGAGAGTCATTATTTTCGGGAACGAAGCTCGCTAAAAATGTTTGTTTTTCAAATGCGATTTCAATATTTGGATGAGCCGATTCAAATGGAAATGTCCATATTCTATAGATCCGCAGTTTTTTTTTTTATATTTTTATTTCTATTTCTTTTTCGAAAACGAATGTTTGTGAAATCTGTGTAGTTCAGCTTGTAGAGTCTAAAATTCATCGCATAAAATAATAGATTTTCTATAGTCAAGAATCGTTATTTATTAAATAAGTGAACAACATCATTATTTACTCTTTTTAAAATACACACACACTCTCTCTCTCTCTTAATGAACGTACTATTAATTATGATTATCGGCCAACATTCATTATCATGCCAAGTTCTGTAATTAGTATATAAATAAAACATCGATGAATTTTATTTATCAGTAAGGCTATAATTTACTTCTGTCCAAGTGAACCGTTAATAATAATTCATCTTGTTTTCATAAGCGACTTTGAATCTCACATCTTATTCGATTATACAAAACAAAACAGCAAAAAATAAATAAATAAATAAATAAATAAATAAATAGTTAAAATCTTTACTTGTTCTGCATACGATATTGCATAATGAAACTTCACCGGTTGGATTAGAAAAATTTTATCGATTCCATTACTCTTCTGAAATTTTAGAGACATTCTCAAACTATTTGCACGTATTATAAAATTTGATAAATATAAAGAGGAGGGCTCTTCACCATCAGGATACAGGCACATTATTGTTATTATTGAGCTAAATTTAATCTCGAGAATTCAGCTCACGATCGGAAAATATTATTCTAATTCAACATCGAAAGAGGCTTTTAATGTATGAATATCATCATAGTCTTTCCAATTATTCATGGATAGTTTTATTTTCTTTTTAATTCGTTATACAATGTACCCGAAGTAAGATTACTTGAAGAAAGTTGATCTGCATAAATTTTATGATCCTCGATTTATTCAGAAATTTATGCGAACGAGCTCTGAGTGTATACATTTGACAAATATACTCATTCGTACATTCAACGTTTTAATGTATTCGTGCTCAAGGATAATGTCAAGTATCATTTGTGGCATTAAGCGTATTACACATTTTCATTTGTAGGCAGACGAATCAAAACCCCGCAAATCACGTGACCTGATCTATAAATTTATGAACAAATTCGTATTATTTTCTACATTTGCATAAAATGTCGATACATTTTACATAATATATCTTTAAAATATTTATATGATTTTAATATGAGCATGATAAGTCGTAAAACCAATTACTAGCCTGTATAACTAATGTTAATAAATATGTAAAACCAGATAAATATCCATTTCCAGAGATAATTTGAATTTGAGTTATTTTTAATTTATGCTTTCGTATTGTTTTGTACGAGGACTATAATAATAAAGAGATAGATAATGTTTTTAGCCAAAAAGCATTTAGGTATACGACATTATTTGTACATATGGTAAAGGACTTATCTTCATGTTAATTGATTTATCATATGTTATCGGTGTATCTTTGTTGTATTATGTTGGAATTAAATCGAACGAGTATTGAAAATGATAAGGGATGATTTATTTTCAAGATTATACCATGAAAATTATACTTTGGAAAGTATTTCTACCTAATTTTGTGATTTATAATATTATTGACACGTAGCCCGGTATATTTAATAGCAATAATTATAAAGGTTTTATATTTATTATAAATATATGTGTATAAACACGTATGTATTGGGTGGAAGCGTGTATTTTATACGAACGTACGAAATTATAGATTTAGTATTGGGTTAGCATTTAGCGTTATACGTCATAGTTAAGTTGAATCGATAGATTCGTCATAAGACGTATATATATATATATACATTTTTTTTTGGATGTAATAATATCGAGCTCTTACGATTTAAATGCTGCGTAATAAAGTTTTTTGTTCTGATCTGGAATTTGTAAAAATAAGCACTTAGAATTGTCGTATCGGCCCCGAGTGAAAATCGTGAAAATTGATACGTTGTAGGACGAGGGAGAGGCGGATGTATATTTATTGTCGAAAATGACAAAAACGATAATGCCCTGGCTATAGGAGAGGAAAGATGAAATAACGATGGTTTATCGGCTCGCCGGGAAACTAATGAATATTATGGATACATTAGGGATCCGAGTAAAAGGCATTCTATGAGAAAGTGCATTGGAAATAATGAAGGCAGAAGGATATGATTCGGATTCGGATTCGAATTCGGTGGCTTTGAGTATATTTAAGTTTTCCTCGGTCAGTCGCTGTTCTCGGTCTCTCGTTACGTCCGGAGCTGCGAGCTGACAGCGGGTGCCCGAGGTCGGACATAGGAGAGAACGACCCGACGGTAGGGGGTGGGGTGGGATTGACGAGGTGAAGGAGGAGAAGGTGAAGGAGGAGGAGCAGGAGGAGGAGGAGGAGGCGGAGGGGGGGGCTTCGATTTAGCTCGCTTATGGATATAAAAGACGTGCCAACAGGGATGAATAACTCGACAGCATCGCCAGGAGGATTAGCGCCCTCCTTACTAAGGTCACGGGGGCCGAGGCCTCGATATTACTACGTAGTTGCGGGGAGGGGAAGCGAGCGAGTCGAATGAAAACAAGGAAAACAAACAGCACTCCTGCTCACCCCACGCTCACCCCGACAGTTTAACAGACTCGGCAGATGCATTTAACAGAAACGTTTCTAGATATTCATCAAATATTTATGTATCCGTTGCTCCATTAAATATTCAATACACAAATATTCACGACTCCTCGCTTCGCTCCATTCAATTATACCATTCGTATCGTTAATTTGCATCTTATTTTTCATCAGACGTAGCCGCTATAACGATTAGTAGCCTGCGTTTATTATTTTATTTCCCGTCCCGATACTTCGTCTCCTCGAAAGTAACGTGGCCATCGAAATAAACGAAAAATACGCGCCCAAATCAGTTTTAATAGCCGACACGATGATCTTTCAGCTAATTGGGCTATTAAATTCTATTTAAAGCAGATACATTTACAAATTCCATTGCATAACTACAATATCAAACCTTTTTACTTCAAACTAATTACCATAATTTACTCTTCATTTATAGAATTTACTATACAAGATTCTCTTTAATTTGCCAATTTTTAACATATTCAAGTAAATACGTGTGCTTAACCGTCTCTTCTTTCTACTCATCTATAAAAAATATTTAAAGATTAAAATTACATATGATTCGAGCTTCACTACTCACAATACGAATTACTTTAACACGAATTAAAGCTTAATTAGAAAACACCATTGTGGTAAAAAATTATTCTATAAGAATAAAAATTACTGTTATACTAACTTTAAAAAATAATAATTTTTTTTTTATACAGTTTTAAAATTATATTAATAAATAATTTTAATGCTTATGTTTCGTTATACGGTAAGTAATAAATATTTGCGCATAAATAATTTATAAAAATTATTTATATTTATATATTTATATTTATGAAGCATATAAAGTAGAGATTATAATAAATACATTTGCATTTATAAATTCTATAGATTTATATGTGATTTTATTGTTATTATTAAAAAAAGAAAAAGAAAAAAAAAACATATTTACATTTACGAAGAAAGAAATTGTAGAAATAAAATTTCCTTAAGTAATGATGATCATTAAATTTCGCTTATTTTCATCGATCCATCGAATGGATGTATATTCTTATTTTCTTATTTTCTTTTTTACGTTGGAAAATGATAAGAAATAATTTTATTTACAGAAAAGTGCGTAACGATACGCACACGTTCGGCTTTGCGGATTATTGGATCTTCAGATCCGACTGAGTGCCATGATCGCAGCTATTAATTCAAGTTCCAACGATTTCACGTTAATGTAAATATTTCCTCGCTACACACAGCGAAGTATTCGAAAGGACGGCCGAGACGAGTAAATCATCGAATAACCTAATAAAAAGAATTTCATTCGGTTCAAAAGACGTTGTCGGTATGAACACGTCTTTACTATTTCAAACTCATAGTAAGATAGTAGAAGGTACGAGGATCTCGGTACACGCGGATTAACGTACGTGGTAAAATTGAAATAAAAAAAGCTCTTAATCAGAATAAGCTTTTTTTTTTTGAAGCTCGGCTTTAATCATCCTTTATCGTGTATGGATATAAAAAGCCCTTTTACCGGAGATAAGAAAGTCGGAGAAAACAAAAAGTGGCGTAAGGTAAAGTGAAGCGATCCCCGGACATTACGTCTCGAGTCTACGATCATTGATACATTAATTTTATTGCGCTAAACTACGAATGCTTTTAGCCAAGACAACGGGGGCAAGGCGACAACGACGATCGTTTTCCAGGATCGGAACGACCGAACGAGAATCCACGGCTTCTACGATATTAACCATTAGCGATTAACCTTCCGTTATAATTCTTATGCAGTTTTCAGAACTTTTGAGCTTTCTCTCGAGTCGCATAAATATAGACATTGGGGCGATCGTTGCTTTTGATCTATATTCGGAGCTGACCGAGTCGATCGAGTAATAAATCAAAAGAGCATAATGAGCTTTCGACATTTTTAGTTGATACGGCATTATTTGCCTTTTAAAAGCTCTTTTGCATTCATGCCCGTGATAAAGAAAATTTTTTCCTTCTCTCCCCTCCACCCCTCGCTCACTCTCTCTCTCTCTCTCTCTCTCGCTCTCTCTCTATCTCCCGTAGCATTAGATCGTTAAAAAGAAAAATTAAGATCACTCTCGGTAAAAGCATATGATTGAAAAAGTCAGGGCTTAATTAATAATAAACATAATTTATATGGGAGTTGATTATTGAATTAGAAATGCAAAGGGTAACTTGCATTACGCGTAATATGCAGGCAGAGAGGATATTTAAAATTTTTAATAACTTATTTTAACCAGGTATAAAACAGGAAATTTAAAAATGCACTTAGAATGAGTAATTTTCTATTTTATAAAGGATATTAATTAAATAAGAGAGAATTAAAGCTGGCCGACAATTACTGATTGAAATAAGATCGAAAGTAAAATTTATCGTATTCTACACTGATAATTCGTAATATAATCTATTGACAATAATTTATGTTGGTTATTGAAAAATTCAACTAGTAATTATTAATAAGGATCTACAGCTTAGACTACTAGATGTGTCTACATTTTCTTGATTTATGGGCGTTTTTACATTTTGTCAGGGTAAATTTTTATTCATTCCCCTCGTTATTTTCTAAATCTCGTTGTTATGAAAAATCGCAAGTACTTAATTATTCGGTTGAAACGAAAATTGTATCGGCTACTGAAATTTTGTACCAAAGCAGATATTAATTTTTTTAATTCCAACATTATTTACTTGAAATGAAAAAGTACAATCGGAATCTTTAACAATTTCATTTCTATAAATTGTTATTAATTATTATAATAAATTATACATCGGTATGAGTAATTTTATTCGAGGGTATAGAATAAATTTTAATTCATTTTGATTTTTTTTAGTACGTGATCTTATGGATGTCGATCTTCGTAGTCCATTGTCTTTCTTATAATTCGATAGAAAGAAGAACTGTAGCGAATAATAGTAAATTTAAATAAACATAAAATTGTCTCGGGGAAACCCTATGCATAACTTCAATTATAGTTGACGAAACGTCTCAGTTTTCTATGGGCAAAAACCAATTAGAAGTCGTTTGCACGCGCGCGCAAAAAAAAAGTAAATCTTGTTTTGTTTGTTCTACCCTACCCGTGTCACTTTTTCGGGAGCGGGAGCGGGAGAGGGAGAGGGAGAGGGAGAGAGAGAGAGAGAGAGAGCAACTTATTTTATCGGAGATAATTATTTTTCTCTGCAAAGATAACCAACCATAAATTTATTAAGGCTATTAACGTTTACGTAAAAAGTACTCTCCAATATTCTTTACTTTACTAATGACGGCTTTTTGTTAATAATAATTATATCGAATAATAATTTTATCGGCGAGCTTTAAATTTAAGATAAAGTACGTTCGTTGATCATTTCATATGTATTTTATTATACGGCTGTATGCGTGTGCGTGTGTGTTTTACCTACAGTATTATCTTCTGTACTTATGCTTTTAGAACTTTGAAAGAAGAAGCTTATATGTATATATGTATATATTTGAAAGTACAAGATTGTACGTATTATTAGGAATAATGTTGCTGCTACGTTATTATTAAAAGGGAAGCTGCAAGCTTTTACTTGAATATGATATCTAGAATGTCTCATTCGGCCTGTGGTAAATATTCATTTGGACAGTTACCTTCGCATAGAAAAGATTTTTAAATTTATATAATAATTTAAATTCATTGGGTCGATCGTTAAAATTCAGCGATGCTTAAACAATACGTTATATTTGTGACATTTTGATTTTTACGATTATTTAAATAACATTGAAGTGCAATAAAAATAAAAAACGGTTTTTTAATCATACGCGACACGTGTAAAAATGCTTGCAAATGCAATGCAAATATACTTTACTATTGTATATTCGACATTCTACGAAATGTTTAAACACTTTGCCAAACACATTGCCAAAATTGAAGAAAAAGTAATTATCTCGGATAGCCAATGATGCGTTGGCTATCATATCACGTTATTATTACATTTCGCCAGCGGTTAAAATATAAAAGAAGTGAAAAATTTATTGAATTTTGTCAATTGAAATGAAATGTCAATGTTTATATTAGACAGACTGACAGCCACACATCTATATATATATATATATATGCATATATGCATATATGTACATATCTACGATTTAGTAACAATAGTAAAAAAGAGTTTAAAGACGAACTTTAATATTTCGTACGTTAGATTTATATTTACATTTATATTTATGATATATTTCAATCGGATCGTAAAAATCAATTGTCATCCGCAGTGGACGAGTAATATTAAATATTTTGAATTTTATATAAAGTACAAACTTTGTTATTATTTCGAAGGGATAAGCAATGGTTAGTTTATAAATTTCCGAAGAGTATTTCGAAAAAAAAAATATAACGTGTAAATAAGTCGTATTTTGACGATCGAGGGGCAATTGTTTTCAATGTAAGAACAAAATAACGCGTGGAAATTAAAAATTACGAAAGCCACGGTCATTTTTAAATTCAGAGCACGAACAGTTTAAAAATATATGATCAATCTTTATTCCGAGATTACAAGGAAAATATATTATCTCTGAGCCTGAAGCTGATCATTGACTGTGTAAGCCATATATTTCATATACAACTAATAAACACAACATGGACGTTATCCGAAGAATATCGGCGTTTGCTAGAAATTAAATATTAACTGTATTTTTCATTCTTATTAATCCGTGTTAGTGAATAAATTGAATGACATTCTTGTAATTTGAGAGGTAACAAAGAAAAAATTCTATTTAATATGCTGTTCATATGCTGAATAAAGTCAGGGATAATAAATGATCCTCGGATGCTACGAAACATAGGTACTGTAAAAAAAAAAAAAAAAAAAAAAAAGCATAATTTTCTCGAAAAATCGAGCTGTACAATATTTTTTATGCAAACGTTTTTTTCTTTTTGTTTTTTTTTTCTTTTTAAAGTACAAGAAAAGCGATTTTATTTTGAAGAATAAGATTATTGATTTTTTGTTTGTTTGTTTGTTTGTTTGTTTGTTTGATTCGATTCTTTTTGTTTTTGCATAATAAATAACTAATGGAAAATCGTTTTTCAACATACGAAGCTTCCCACTCGATATTTACCATTTCCACTTACGTATACTTTAATTTATTCATTATTTTATACTTACTTAAACTATTTGAACTAGTGGGTGATGGTATATAAATATAAATTATATTTAACATTTTACATGGGAATTTGTTACTTTGAAATTCATTTAAAACTTTTGTAATTGTTAAAGTGTAATTTAAAGTTTTCTATATAAATCATAAGTGACGATTTTCTCCTTATATTCCTTTTTAGTAATAAATTTTGACGTTTTTCTGGTACGAGCATCACAGATAGACCTTTTGCTACAGTTTATTTTATGTATTAATTTTGAATGTTGCAAATTTTAACTTTTGATATTGTTGATTAACATAAAAATAATATAAATATTTATAAAACAAATATTCTAAAAGAAAACGCTTTTTTTTTATTTTGTTTTTTTATATTTTGTATAAAAATGAGAACTATTTCGAATCAAAAAATAATTTCATTAAAATTTCATGTGAATTTACAGGTCGATTAATTCATTTTATAACCTAGAATATTTATTACTTTAAAATCTGTTTCCTGCCTTTAAAGACTACCGTATTTTTCCTATAAAATATTATTTTTTTTCAAAGGATACGCAGATGATTTATAGAAATATAATTTTATCCTTAACCATGAAGTTTTTAATGAAAATAGTTTCGAGCAACAGAAACATCGAAATTCTTGTCGCCTAAAGAGTTTGGTAATATTTATTTTTACCTTTAAATATTTTAATCACGATATATATATATATATGTGAAAATGGCGCTTTATTTTATCTGCAATAAAAGAAAATTTGAATAATCTGAAAGTATAATAAAAATTTATTATGCAAAAGTTTTTCTCTGCAATTAATTCGTGTATGAAACATAAAATAATACAATGATATAAAGTGGTATAATAATAAAAGAAGCGTAAGAGTGTCCATTAATCTAAATTATATTTATCTGTAGTATGCCAGAAGCTCTTAGAGCCTCGTAGTAGGGTAATTTAAAATCACTAACAGTTGTAGTAATAGAGAAATTTGCGTTGCTACCAACTTTTTTCCAGCCAATCCATCCATTTTTTAAAAGTGATTTTAACAGCTCACAAGTAAGGCTATTTAATATGTAATAAAATCTGGAGTCCATTCGTACGGGGATAACCTATCGCGATTAGGATTATCGAAGAAAATATCCATTTTACGGGTTCGTTAGTACTTTGGTAAGTATAAGTTTATTATTGTTGAAACTCGTGAAGATAACTCGTGCCGATCGATCGCCTATCGCTTCCGAGCATGAATAAACTTAACTTTGAACAACAACGGATTCGGCAAATCTCGTAAACTCAAGAATTAAATCTTAGGCGAAATTCACCCTGGCCTTCGATAACACGTATGTCCCGTTATCCTTACATTCACTATAAATCGTCTGCGGATAAAGTATATACTCCGCTGCTTTCGAAATACTGCAGAAGGTCTTTTATTTTTTTTTTCCTCTTATTTCTCTTATTTCTCTCATTCCTGTGCTTTCTTTTTATTTCTCCGTTTTATTTCCGTGTCTACCGCTTTTCTTATTTCTAATATTCCAACAAGCGAAACAATTATCTAGTATTTGAAGAATCTGTGAAATACAAACGGAATGTATGGGTGTAGAAGTACAGTAAAAGGCCAACCGTTATGATTGAGATCTTACGGACGAATAATAATAAGTATACTGAAAAAATTTAAAAACTTCAATGCAAATATTTTCTAACTCAAACTACGTTGTACATATTTACGTACAATGCTCTTATAAATAATTAGCGCAGCGCCAATTAGGATACAAGGAATGCTGAAGTGAATAGAGAATAAATGAAAAATAGCGATAATTAGTTATTTTACAAATAGAGAGCGTATTATTGTATAAAAATCATGTGTAATTAATGTGGATGAAAAAAAAAATTGAATTAACTCGGAAAGTTGTTTTTTTTTTTTTTTTTTTTTTTTATCGAAAATAAGTTAAGCCGAAGTTTCTCAATAAGATATTTGGGCAGGAACTTTTTTGAAATTATTATACAAATTAAATCCAAGTCTGTACTTGTTTATCAATATTTTGTAATTGAAAAATAATTGACCGAGTAAATCCCGTTCTGTGCTAAACACCACAAAAATGGTATAATAAATTATTCTTAAACAATATATATATATATTAATGCCAGGTAAGTGTGAGTCTGAATATATTAATATAATTAACAGGAGGATACAAATTCTCTGTAATAAATATTTATTTTAGTAATTACTGCTGAAACAATGAATATTTCTAGATAAATAATCGAGAGATAAATAAATCTGAGCAGTTTTAACAAAATAATGATAAATTATTATTATTGATATTTTTTGTACAATGTGGAGAATGATAATCTGCAGAGCTCGAGATGAGAAGAGATATATTTATTTGTACCCGTAGAGTATAATAACAAAGAAACGTGAGTGAAATTAATTATATATGAATAAGGCCTCGATATCAGAAATAAAGTTTGATGCCGATATAACAAGAGGAGTCCGTGAAATAAATTTACGCTAATCCCATTAAAACATTTAATAATAAATCTTACGATTTCGAATTGAGATTATACGAGTTATCTTATCGCGGCTCGTATTCGTTTTACCATATAATTTAATAATAATGAAAATCAATACTTTGTTTTGTTAGTAATAATTCGTGTAAAATTAATTTTTGAAATTTAAAGCCTCGATCACGACCGATGAATATTTTATCACGACTAATTGACATATTACATGTATACAATTCTGAATACAATGAGACGTTTGGCAAATAAGAATGTACGAGCAGGTTATGAATAATAATAAAAATTTGACATTGACTAACCTGTAGCATGGGCAGACAGTAGCAAATGAATTTGCCGAATATCCAATTGTGCATTAGCAATACGGCGAGTGTGATGGGTAATGCAAAAACTACGTGCACGAGGTTGGCTATGGCGATGTTGACGAGGTAAGCGCAGGTCGGCTCCTTGTGCACGTCGTACTTGAATACATGATAGACCATGGCGATGTTGGCCAAGGTGCTCAGGACTATTAGGACCGAGTAGATGACGACCGGCAGGGGATAGATGCCCGCGAAGTAGGGGTTTAGGTACGGTTTCGAGAAATCGAACGTGTCGTTCCTAAAGCCATTTAGATGGCGAATCACGGTCGGCAGGTATTGCTCGGGTATGTCGTTCGAGTCGTGGAGGCTCAGCTGCATCGCGAGGGCATAGGCCATTGATCGTCTCTTTTTCTTTCCCTCTTTCCCTCTTTATTTATTTATTTATTTAGTTATTTATTCGTTTATTTATTTATTTATTTCACCTCGGTGATCGGTTAGGCCATTCGTAAGGGCCGCGCAATTGTACGAATACAGTCAGTACCATTACAGGGACGCGGCGTATTTAAAATACAGTGTACTACTACTGATTTCTCGACTCGAATCCCTTCTTTAATGGAATACCGAGGGCCGGGCAACCTTCTCCTCCCCATTCCCATTCCCATTCCCATCCCCATCCCCATCCCCATCCCCATCCCCATCCCCATCCCCATCCCCATCCCCATCACTGTATCCGCTCTTATTTATTATCTCCTCTCCTTGGATTTTTCATTAAAGCGTCAACTTATAGATTACCCACCCACCCGGCTTTTTGTCCTTGCACTACGTGTTTTCGCTTCCACTTCAATAAATCCCGTAAACTCGTATTTTCCGGCTACATAATCTTACGTAGAGCATCGGGCTATTATTAATTTACTCTCCTCCTTGGCATTTCTATTCGGCTTATTGACAGACAGAATGCTTCACTTCCATGGACTTACGTTTACATTGTTCCCTTAATATTACATTCCTTACCGACAGCTCCTTTTTTCCCTTTACGTACATTGTTATCTCAGCACCGATTCCTCCCACCCCCTCCCTCCCAACCCTTTAAATCCAGTATATTTTAATAACCGAGAGCGTCGTAACTATTGCATGTATTTGCATTTTGCGTGTCGGCGAAGCGAATCATTTCACGTGGATATTTATATAAAAATTTCGTGCCCGAGACACGCGGGCTAATTACCTCTGACGAGAGCAACGCTTATCGTAAGAGAAATTTTAATAACAGCAGTGGTAATAGTATGACGGGAGAGCGCGGGGCTTTCGATTCGGAGATAAATGGAATTTAGAAAGATTACGAATAATTTCAAGGGTATTATTTACCGACTACCGACTACCGACTACCGACTACCGACGATCCTAATCATTAGAATTGTCTAAGTAACGAGTAGTCGACGAGATCTGCGGCGAAAGGACCGAGAGAGCCGGAGGACCGAGTTTATAGGAATCTATCACTGAAGAAGCGAGCGAGGCTACGCGCTAGGGGCGTAACGAGGACGGCCGCGTAGTCGTGAGGTCTGTCTGACGGGGACGAGCGAGATCAGGCGTAAGTGCACGCATGTCAATGCCCACACCGCGATAAAAACGATCGGTGCGTGTAGGAGGACGGATGCCGAATTACTGATGATCTGCTTTCGCTGGTCGGGGCAAGTTTGCCTCCGAAAGCAGGGATCGGGACTCTTTGCGCAAGTCAGCCTCTCCGCCGGCACGTGTACCTTACATACCCTCCGCGTTTGTCTCCGTATCTCGCTGTCTCTCACGACGCCTCCACGCCGATTACACGGACGAGAGTCAGCTAGAGAGACAGAGATAGATAGATAGAGAGAGAGAGAGATATATATAGAGAGAGAGAGAGAGTGCGTGCGTACGTGTGCGTACGTGTGCGTTCGTGTGTAAGAGAGAGGGAGAGGGAGAGAGAGAGAGAGAGAAACGCACGCAGCCGAGGAGAAGCTTAGAGGTTTTAGAATTGTCAATATTTTCTCGGGAAACGTTATTTATTGATGAAATATAATACGATGTCTGGCCGTCTCTCTACACGTGTACAAACACTGCCTCCTTTTGTTTATTATAGATTTTTCATTTTAATTTGAAAAACATTTAACAATGGGATGAATACACATTGGCGGAGGAGGATGAGGAGGAGGAGGAGGAGGAGGCGGTGGCGGTGGCGGCTGCCAAAAGCTCCCGAGGATCCTTTTCTTTTGTCGGGGGTGGAGCGGCGGGTTCTCCACAATGTATCAAGCTTAAATAAAAAATAAACCCCCCGAGTATTCATCCCGTCAAAATATTTTATTTTATATCCTTTTAGATCGCGTACGATGCCGAGGTACAGAGGATCATCGCTTATCGACACTCTCTCTCTCTCTCTCTCTCTCCTTTTTCTTTCTTCTTCTTTTTTTTTTTTTTTTTTTTTTTTAAATTAAGAGATTTGCTCTTTCAACGTATAATCAAGAGCTTCGGGGACCAATGAGTTTCGGCCCGAAGTTTTATTATTCACGAAATATTTACGACTAAGGCCATTTTAATTATTAGCGGAATACGAATCTTTTTTTTTTTTTTTTATTTAACTAATAACGGCCCAGTCGATGATCGATTGAGATGAGTTTGCTTGGATTTCCTCGCCTTAATGTACACTGCCTAACCCACAACAGGCTCGAATAAAAGATTGAAAAACAAATACATTCTTTAATTATATCGTAAGTGTTGTTTCTGCCTCCATAATACGTTTAGTGATCGATTACGTTCGTAGGTAATACGCATCGCCGCTGCAAGACATGCGTGTCCGCATACAAAGATATTTCGTATTGAATTAACGGCATTACGCATGTACAGAGACAAAGATATTGGGTAACGTTAATGCGACGATTTATATTATCGTTAGCTCTAATTAACTAAATAATCCCGTGCATATTATTACATTACATTAGATTAGCTAATTGGAACGATTGCCGCATTAATTATTTGTTAAAATAATAACATTTTCAAGTGCTGAAAATGATTTTTAAAATTAATAAATATTCTATATGGTTAATGAAAAAATTAATAAATAAATTTGTCAAAACGACTCGTCGAATACTTTAAATGCAAATTAAACGTTTCAGTAGCATCTGCTGTTAGATATCGTTTCCTTTCTTTTTCTTATTTTATTTTTATTTTATTTTTATTTTACTTCCCCCCCCCCCCCCATTTATTTATTTATAATTCGACGAACGCGTTTTCACGCTCGTTATAATTATTTTATTAGATTATTGGGTATCTCACAATAATTATTAGTTGAGAGTTATTTAAATGCGAAAGCCCAGATATTGGGGATTAACGCTGGATTTGCGAATAGAAAAGAATTTTTTATGGCTTTGAATGTTGGAGTACAATGGTAGCGTGTGTGCATTGTACGATTTCCGCTTATGACTTTATTCGCATTCTAATATTTTCAACCTTAACTTCGTTTTAAAGGTCTTACTGGTATAAGAGAAACATCTTATTCTGGAATCACTTTATATTTTCATAAATGCCGACACTTCTTTAAGGATAAAGTCACGTTAAAACCGATAACGAATGTTCAAATTAAACAGACGCATATAAAAATATTTTCCAATACCACGTGAACGAAAGAAAATTCTATAATTGATTCTCTATTTTACAATATTTTTTAATGCTTTTTACGAACTGCGTGATATCTGAATATTGATTGAATGAACCTATTCATTATTGAATTATTTAAGAAAGTTTTTTACTATAATACAGAATACGTATCCTTTATATAGAAGTTTCGGATTTCTTTTATGTCTGATTGAAATGGACGCTGATAGATCCTCTTATACTTGCTTTCTTTATTTATTCGTTATACGCACCACTACGGAAATCACTATTTACCATGAAATATTATGTTATTTAAATTACAGTCTAATGATAGTGCTGTAATATATTTATTGTTAGCGACCGCGTGCTACATACATGTACAATTTTATTTGCCAAATAATTTATAATATAAATTAATTCGAATAGTTTAAAATTTTTTAATTTTACCCCTACTTGGAATAAAAATTTCGATCGAATCTAGATATTTTATTCTTAACAAGCCCATTAAAAATCTTCAAACGTAAGATTACGTGTATTTTAATGAAACGAATGAATTTTAAGAGAGAGAGAGAGAGAGAGTGGAAGGAGAAAGATCCTATATATATATAAAGTAAGATACGTATAAGGCAATTGAGCGTTCCATACGCTCGTAATTATTATCCTTTGAATAAAGTACGAAATTTTTGAAGCGATTGACAAGATAATAGAGTTGAAGTTGGCATTGCTTTTCAGCTGACAAGCTCACAAGGAATGACCGAAGAGCCCCTCCTCCTTACTTTGTTCTTTAAAAATAATTTAAAAAGTTTGAACAATTCCTTGTGAAAGAGCCATCCAACAGTTGCATGAGGTTAAAGTTTTCTAAGCTCGTTTTCTCGGCCACAAATATTAAGAATCCATAGACCTGGATATTCCTAGTCCTCAAGCTTTTAGTATCTAGAAAACTTTTGATATAGCAGAATTCACAAATCATGTCCGAATCCTTCATAAATACAGGATTTTATAATTTAATAAAGCATAATGTACATCTATCTTACCGACAAGTTTGTAAATTAAATTTATATTTTACAAATTACTTACATTTTCTTATTAATCATATAGTTGAGCGGGATTTAAGAAATCTTAAATTTTTCATGAGTAAACTAATGAAGCCGTAGATCTCTATAAGTATATCAAGTCTATCCTTATAGATATATTATCTATAAGATGGCATTTTGATAATTTACAATTAGTACAAATTAAAAAAATTTTTAATATATTTAATAAAATAATTTAGCCTATTACAAATACCACTGTATTTATTCACTTATACTTAAGAATAATAATTTATAGATCATATTTTACGTTAATGAGCATTCATTTAAAATAGTTTTATTTTTAATACGAAATAAATTTGATACAATTTATGTTTGTAATTAATATACTGAACGAAGAGGGAAATAAATATTGTATTCTAATAGTGGAAAAGTCGTGAACAGCGTGTTTCAAACGAGATTTAATTATGTATGATAATACAAGAAATTCAAGAGTCGAAACGGCAGAGTTTATTTGAAAGGCCTATTATGTACTTATATATTTGTTTAATTGCCCTTTGATTTTCGTAAACTTATTTTTACTACTCATGCAGAAGCTGTTGAAAACTGATTTATAATATCGGTAACTTGTAGTTAAGCCGATTATTTGAAAATTGTAATTATAATGATTTAAAAGGGCTCAATTTGGCCACGCGCAAGCACAAATGCCCTCACTTACGCTGAAATATTGTATTCGGCGATGTTTTTATGAATACCTATAAAGCTAGTCATACTTTACTTAACCCACGGCCCGTTATATCAATGAAACGGAGAGATTCTTAGATGGCCTTCGTAGTAAAATGAGTATATACGAAAAGTACATAGGAAAGCTTTCAGTTTTTTCGTTTCCAATTTATCACAAGTGAAACGTGGATCTTGATTCTTCTATCAGTTCGGAAATATCTACTTTACGTAAATACACCTTTTAAATTCACTGTTAACAAGAAGCTGATTTATAAATGAAAAGTCCATTAAACTTTTTTTCATTTATCTATGCGAATTTCGTTTATTAGAAACCGTTTATTTTACAAATTAAACATTTTCACTGGAGTTGAATATTTTTTCAAATAGTTATGTTTACATTTCGGTATCAATAGTGCATTCGGGTAAATTTATCTTTATTCTTTTAAATAGAACCTGTTAACGTAAATGTACATCTGATGAGGACATCTCCCTCAAGGACTGAAATGTTTATATACACGCATAAACTCCGGATATCTATAAAATTTCTGTATTAAGATAAGACTAAAAAGGATAAAAAGGATTCAACTATAAGATATTTGTTATATAATAATGTAAGAGCAACAAGCGTAACTTTAATAAGTATAATAATGAATAAATTTTCATATTTGATAAGTATAATACTGAGTAGAACGGGTAAATCAGAAATTAATTTTGTTAATCAAATGACGGACAATCGGTTTCATTTGGTTTTCAAAATCATAAAATCATATTTTATGTTTCTCAAATTCAAAGATTTAAAGTAAAATTATGTTAGAACGTATTTCATAATTAATAATATAGATATATATGTACGTATGTATTACTTATTTGTTTTTCTTTTTTTATTAGTTAATAAGGAATCATTTAATAAACAAATATGAATATAAATCATAAGTTTTTAAGATGAATTTTATAAAGTTATGGACGAGCGAATAATTTTTATATAATCAAACACTTAGTTTTCAAAAAATCAATAATTCTTTGCTTCAGCTATTATTTTTCCAAAAGTATTTGATTCATATTTGAATCGAATGTTGCACTATTTTCTGAATTATATTGAATATTAATTTTTTTTGTGAAAGAATTCACAAGGAAAACTATTGGTGAAAAAGGATATTATTGAATCAAAGTAATTGTTTTAAAATAGATTTGCCGAATTCCATTTCTTATATTTAATTTGATTATTAAATAATAAAGGAAGTAAGAACTGAGCCATTAAATACTATATAATACATTATATACTAATCGAAATCTTGTAAATTCGAATATTGCAAATTCTTTCTTCAAACCATTAACTTTGACGCTTTTTATTACGTTGAATTATTAAAAATAATGAAATAATTCAATTAATCCGATCTTTATCTTCATAAATTATTTCCATCTCGTATACTCGTTGTTACTCATTATTCTACTACTTAAAGTTTATATGACTTACTGTATTTTCATTATTTAGCCAAACTTTATATCGGGGACTGCAAAAGCATAATAATTAGTTAACTAACTACTCTCTTGAGTAAAAGTTGATTTTGAATTATACGTAATTTCCGGAATCTGCTGAATGTCCCAAATAGTGAGTGAACGTGAATTTATTGTGTTTAACAAATGTTAATGCTAATAAAGGAAGAAAAATACATTTGTCACTGAAGCTACGGTCTACGCAAATACGGAAATCTAATATACAGTAAGCTAAAAAAATTGTGTCATATTTTATATAATAAAATTTCCATATTTAATGTAATACCTAAGTATTTCAATATCGAAGTAAAAAGCTGGTAAAGAGCAATACGTTAATAGAAAGTCTTGTAAGTTTGCTCGTTAATCACTCTGGGGCGGGACACGGACATGACAATAAAATTCTATTAAAGCGAGTAGGAATGTTATTCAGGTGGTTAAAACTTAATTAAAACAAGTAACGCAATTAGCATAAAAATTTTAATGATTAAATACTCGACAATGCGCGCCAGATTATTGTTAATTGTCATTTTACGTTTTGTTAATTACCGATATTCGACGTACCAGTCAAGTGGCGAGTGGATGTTCTCATAATTCATTTGACGCGTTAGAAACGTTTCTTTCTTCTTCTTCTTTCTTCGAATTAACGTTCACGTCCCCAAGTCTGCAGATCCATGAATAATCCATTCCCCAAGCTCAAGGTGCTCGATTGAAAAGAAAATTAAAGCATCGCTTTCGAATAAACGCGACGAACATTTAATTATGTTATCGGATTGGAGTTTGCAAATAATCTGGCATTAATAAATTACATATATTCTCCAAGGCTCCCATAATTTATAGAGTCTTTAGCAGCTTTTCAAGTGGCTGCCATTGAGTTGAACCAAAACTTTCATTGGCATAGAAAAAAATCGGCAAAGAGATCTCGTTTGACACGAATTATGGTATTAAATAGAATTCTACTCGAGTAAATTGAAATGGCGAACATTTACGTTATTTGCGATATTATGCTGCAAGGAATTATTAAATAACTTTCATGCCTACAATGCCTGCCTCTGTATTCTTAAAGTCTACGAATTTCGTTTATCGAAACTATTTATCACGTGAAATGCTTAAATGAAACGTAACCAATGACACATTACTGACCAGTGCATTACAATATCACGAAATTCGTTTAATCTGCTTATACTATTTATAAATATTTTATAGAAAAATTTTTATTGTTATATTTGAAGGGATTTAGTTTTTTTTTTTTTTTGGTTTCTCTTACATTTTTTTAATTTGTTGTATTATTGTCACTTAATTGAGTGGTTAAACATAATTTGGTTTGTTCTCCTCGCATCCACGGTATTTATAAGCAACTTTTATTCAGTAGCCTTTCAATTTTAAAAGATAAATTGCTAAATCGGTTTTATTTATTCTTTGTATCTGTTGGGATTTTATTATCCCAACCTACCTTTCCACTTACTTTAGACGTATGAGTTCGTAAAAGTAGGAGGAGTAGGAGAGGTTTGTACAAATAAAAGGCAACGGTTTCACGAACAAAAATATAAAAACAATTTATGACCTATTTATCCGAGTGGGAGGAGGAAAAAGCCTTTTAAAATACAATTATCTTCCTTAATATTATTTTATACAATAAACGCAGACGCTCGCGGATGATAGGATCCTTCGCCGCGAATAGACTTGCTCTCTTACTTTGCAATAGTTTTGGACGCAGCGCAATGAACGAACCCTAGTCTGACTCTTAACCCGTGGCGGAGATCTTTCTGAGTGGACCGTGACCTTGCTCCCTATTTGGCTAGTTAGACGAGCCCCAGGTATCCCGAATACGCGTACCTTGGTAGGTTGATAGTAGGGCTCTCCCCTCAACGAGCCGTGTATCTTGAGCCTCCAGTACCACACCAATACATTTCCGAAGTAAGCTAGTAGCTCCAAGTGCCGCTACAACTATAACAAAATATTATATTATATCTTCTTTTTTTTTTTTTTTACTTATTTAGGCTGGTCAACGATTACTTCGGCGACCTCGAGGATATCGAGGATACCCGAGTGACTCTCTCGCCCTTGTCGCCTTGACTTCTAGACTTTGTTTTTACGTTACATTTCCACTACTTATCCATTTGTAAGTGATCCTTTCCTTATATTCACTCATTACTAATGCTCTATATAATACAGCCTTAACCTCCCCGCCCCCGCTCCCTTAGTTCGCTAGGCGATAGGGACAACCACGTACCCGCACAACAGTATTCACAATAATAGTCTTCTAATAAAATATTTTTTAAATTAAAACTACTTTTTCAATTTAAACAGATATGAGTTATCGGATTATTAGTAAATCAGAAAATCCCCGTATTCTTATTCATATGCGTATTTCTAATTATCGATATACCTATTTTGACAATTAATGATTACCATTAAACGAAACCTAAATCCATTAAATATTATAAAAGCAGAAAAATGATTATTTATCAAAACTTTAACATTCAATTCTATGTCACCTTACCATAAAGTTTTTATGAACATTTAACGATTCATTATAATATCTTTACATTTTACTTGAATTATAAATATTTTACTAACTCTCCTTCTATAATTTCGAGTTTTATCATTGTGTACATTAAAAATCTAGGTCAATATTTAAAATATTTATAAATTAAATTTTTTTCTGCATTAATACTTCTTGTATTAATACGATACATTATTATTATTATTATTATTATTATTATTATTATTATATGCATAAAGAAAATTAATACGAATACGTGTAGAGAACTCCATTTATATGTAAATATGAATTTGAGTTATGAAAATTATTTTTAATAATATTTTCATACGTGTTTTCTTTTAATCAATAAATATTAATAATATATTAATTACTAATTTTTCAGTATAAAGATTAATCATATTATCAGTTAATGATATTAAATTGGCCTACGCAGAAGTTTTTATGATAAATAGAATATTTTATAATTATGAAAATTAGTTATTTCCTTAAAGAAAGATTTAAAGCGTGTTGATAATTTATTTCAGTACATTTAAATTTAATTAAATTATGTATATATAATTTAATATAATACACTGTTTTTCTAATAGAAGCATAATCGATTAACAATAATTACATTATATATCCAGTTGAACGAACATTACTAAGAATATATGAAATAATGTATGAAATTCTTCGATTTCTGTATAATTCATTTCTTATGTTAAAATTAAGAATTAAAATTGAATACACAATTACTTAATGCTTATTTTGAAACAATTGCATTTCGAGGAATAAAATAAATAATTTATACAGGATACACTGAGAGAGATAGAGATAGAGATAGGGAGAGATACATAGATAGAGAGAGAGAGAGAGAGAGAGAGAGAGAGGATGATACAGGTAAGACGACTTAAAAGACTGATGAAAAAATTTGGATTTTGAGTGAGAGTTATGTGTTTTTTGTGCCAATTTGAGAATAGGATTTGATAAATTCTCATTTGCTATGAAAATTGATGAAAAATCTTTTGTTTTATGAAATATATAACATGAATACAAAACGCATGTATGAATTTATCAAATTGAGAGTATAGTATTGTACGGAAAAGGAAATTATAAACAAAATTGTTTACTATTGAAAGAATTTTTCATTTCGATATGATTTCCATATTCCATTGTGCAGGATCGTAAAATTTTAATTTCAATAATTTAATTACTATCGAATGTAATAAAATCATCATTTAATAAAATTATCAAATTATTACCTGTATAATGAATTGAAAAAAAGCCCATAATTTATTGAAATGAAGAACCACATTGTTTCCGATATCCATATCTCTCAGGTATTATGTAAAGTAATCATTATAAAATTACGTTCTTAAACCAATCATCCTACAACAATTTTATGATGTTTCATTTATATAGAATATTGGATTATTTTTAAATAATTGTTCTTGAAGACCCAATAAAGTGAAAATGGAAATGGAATACGAACATGTGCTCCTTCCTCTTGGTTTCATTTTGACGGATTTCATTAATGACGGGGATTAGACATTTGTAAAAAATAATATTCAGATAAAAATTAATATTTATGTAAATAAAAACGTATTTTTTGTTGTTTTTTTTTTTTATTGTCATGTATAAATAAACTTTTTATGAAATTATATAGAATGTGTTATATCGTATTAATATTAATAATATACGAACTGTTATAAAATGAATTTTTTTTATTCGTGGATTTATCCATAATTAACTTTTTATAATTATATATCGACTAAGAATTTTTTAACTACAGTTGGTAAAATCAAATTGAAATCGATATTAAGCGTTACTACCCTAAATGACGGTACGGTTAGTAAGGCAGTGACTTTTTCGACTGTATTCTCGGGATATTGTTATTATCGGTAGGTAATTATGGATTCTCGTACCTTCTTATAAAGGGAAGTTGGATATTTTATTGATACGTGGCAGTACTGATATGTTAATGAATCCAAACGATTGTTGTTAATAATGAGACATTAATTTAAACTCTCGATACATACTGGAAACACATTTTTTTAATGCAATATATAAATGGATATAATTAATAAAGGCTTACAACTTATAAAAACTTATAGTCACGCTGTCGTATGAGTTTATTTTATTTTTCAATTCCTTAGGAGGGCCGCGCAGTAAACATCTACTTCGATTTAATTAGCTTGTAAGGTGTCTTTTGTTTACATCCGCGTGCAAAGATCGCTCTACTTGCATAATAAGCATTTTTATTCGTTGGCTTAATAATAAACTTTCTATGTCCGTTTGCGCTAGAATGTTTAAAAGAATAATGCAAATAAATAATTTCCAGTGCCGATAAAAAAATAGTCGTTAACAGATGTCTATAAAAATGTATACGGTTTTGCACTCCAGAATTAAATGTACTTCAGTCGTCTACATTTTTCGATTCCATTTGAATTTGTATAAATAGATTTTGAGGAAATATTGCTGTATCGAGGGGACCTGAACAGAAAAGAAAAAAGAAAAAGAAAAGAAAAAGAAAAACCAAAAAAAGTCACCAAAGAAAGAAAAGGAAAAGAAACGTAAATGTTATCGTTTCAAGCCACTCGCTCTTACCCCCCTCCCCCCCTTTTTTTTTACTAACCTTCGATGTCCGTACTAAAAATTCACGAAGCCTCGTTTTTATACTTTGAAGATGCGCCAACAATTTTCATTCTTTCTATCGCGGAGGATAGAAAGAAAAGAAAAAAAAAGGAGAACAAAGAGAAGACGTACAAGTGATAAAAGAATTATAGATGCGGGAATCGATTCCGAAGTAGAAACATTGTTTTATCATTCCCGTTGTCGGATCAGCTTTAATCATTTGAAATGGAAGCAAATTTTTTTTAACAACACTCCTCCACATGCGCGAATAAATAACAATATAAATAACATTACCATGGTTTATTTGATTAATCTTGCCACACAGAAGATAAGTAATTAGTAGGGGAACCGAAGGAATGCATATTAAAAAAGAATGTACAGATCAATGTAACGTATCGTTCTTTAAGTTCTATTAATATTTGCATATGATTTGTCTAAATCGATCAAAAATATAATACTTCATCCGGCGATTCGTCCGAGCCAGGGGTAATAAGGGAAATTTTAATTATCATTGGGCCTTAAAACACGTGCTATCGTAAGAACTAGGATAGATAATCCGGGGTAACTCGGAGACGCTCTCGGATGTAGCCGGACGTTCATTCGCCATCGAGAGATTCGTCCCCACCCCCCTCCCCGCCAACGATCCTACCTTCTGCTCAATTCTCAGCCATTGTACGGCCACCGAGGACGCGCGCTCACAAAACATTATTCATTATTTCCCGTCTTCTGGACATTGTTTTTCTAATTCGGCTTCTAATTTCTTCTAATTCTAACCGACCGTTCCGTATATCCCGCGTACATCCCGGCGTTCATCAAGTAAGTTTATGTCGGGGAACAAAGGAGTAGAGTGACAAGTGGATAATATCGCCGATTATAGTATCGCTTGAGCTTTGAGAAAGAGCTCCTCGCTCGCTCTTCCACCGACCAAGTTCATCCGGAATCTTTTACTTTATCGTATCGGCGCTTCCCCTTCAACATCACTTTTCGCATCGTCTCGGTCCAGGGGATCGTCCTTTCGTGCTCGATCCCTTCCTCGAGAGGCAGCGATACGCGAGCCGTGCCGCCTTAGGACTTTAGGACGGCCGAAGTCATGCAAAAACAAAAAACAACAAAACAAAACAAAACAAAACAAAACAAAAAAAAACTCTTAGATATTTTACGATCAAAATTTATGATCCCGCAGGATAGTAATGGTAATTTATCGACCGCAATTTCAACTAAGGGGAATTAATTCCGTCAACGTTGGACTATCTATCGGCTATCGTCTCGTCGCACGAAATTCCAAAAGTACTAATCGATACATTGCAGTATGGGTGGAAACTATAAGAGGAAAAGGGCGGGGACGGGCGGCGGGGTATGGGGTATGGGGGGGGGGGAAGGAGAGATACGGAGTAAGATGAAAACGTAGGTGGAGGAAGTGCGCGGTGAACTAGACTAGGCAGGTGTGGAGCGAGCAAGTGAGGAGAAAGAGCAAAACATGCTAAGCTCCGCTTTTCATCGAGTTCGATGTGACAGAGGCAAATCGGTTAGCCGACATCAGTCGGAGCCCCGGAAACAAAGCTACAAAAGCTCTGATATATTTCAGCTGTGCGGTCGGAAAGCCAATTCCGGGCAAATCATACTCCTCCTCTATCCGCCTTCCAGAGCACGGGCCTTTTAAACGTATGTGTGTGCGTGCGTGCGCGTGTTTGTGTGTACGCGCGCGCCTGCACGTGTATACACACACACACACAATCACACGTGGGAGAGACTTTATTATCGTCTGCTTATAAATTCTTATGATTTTGCTTAGCTCGAAACTTTTATCGTGATTCCGTAACGATTGCAAAAGCTCTCTCGACAATGAAAGAAAAAGATTTATTATGCGCGTAGCTTGCGAGGAAAAGCAAAAAACAAAACAAAACAAAACGAAATAAATAAATAAATAAATAAATAAATAAATAATACAGTCGATGCGTGTGCCGTAGAGTATATTGATCGATAGGTGCGAAGCTGTTGCATAATTCAGTCGGAAAATATATTCCGGACAAGTGTTCGTATATTGTGTTGGGCGTACGAGGTAAGCACGGGCGAATACATTTTAAACGGCGCTCGTAAGAAATGATTATATTCGGGAAGCTCGGCGGGATAATACGTACGAAGCTTTTTTTTAAATCTTATCGAATTTCGGGAATTCGGTGCTCGATCATCTTCTTACGTAATGCGTCGATGGCCTGCGAATGGCGACGCTTGATTTACGTAGTCCGTCGATTGTGACCTACGAAGAGCAAGTAAATAAATAATTATAGTTGAGAATTTACTTTTGTTAGAACGATGTCGCTTACGAAGGAACGGATGAACGAATTATAAGCAAAGGAGGTTATGAAACCGGCCGATCGCTCGTATTACTTTGCCTCTTTACTGGTGAACGAATTTTTATAAACTTTTATTCGCGAATTCACAAAGAATAAAGGGATCCAATAAATTTGCCCGAACTATTTAAATACGTTGATTGAATTTTGTAAAACTTTGTTGCAAATTACAAAAGCGAGACCGTGAGCCGTGAACGTGAAATATTCAATCGAATAATCAATATTTACGTTAAACTTATAAATATCCTATGGTATTATGGCGCATTAATTCTTACAAAGAATTTTAATTCTGCAATGGCAGTGATTTGTAAGGCAGTGAGTTGTAGGCGCAGATCGATCGTAACATAACCAAAGGATATTTCCTAATAAAATAATCACGCCTCTGCCTAATCTTGTTATTTGCAATTGCAGGCTAAGCCGTTAGAGGGCGACAGAATCGAAGTGGCGACTCTACTCCTTCGTCTTGCGTTATTTATCGTAATTATCATTAGGATGACGCTTTTTATCGGGATTTTATCTGGGATAACGCGGGACGAGCTAGAATTCTAAATAAAAAAAATAATAGAAAAAAAAAAAATAAAAAAATAATAATAAAGCCCAATAAGCGTAGGAATCGTCGATATTATTATTAGCCCTAGAATTTTCGTCGGTTCAGCCATTATTTCCGTTCATAAAAGATTCATTACTAATTTGATTAAGTACCGAGCTGACTTCTGCTACCTCTGCGTGAAAACTCGCCCGAAGCATTAATCCGACAAAAGCTCTCAAATGTAAATTCATATTTATTTTTCACGAGCAAAATTAAAGCTGCGAATGACTCCCCAAAATAATTAATATACGTGTTACGCTTACCTGTCTCACAAAGACTAACACTGATTAGATCGTTTGTCATGTTCAAGTGGCAGCTTTTACAATTAATTCCCCAAATTTATTGATTTACTTATTGATATCGTTGCGGAGAACATAAAATCTCGAATCTTTCACGACATGATATTTATTAAATTTTTTACGCCCAGGGATGTTCCAAAGATCATAATCCTATATTATGATGATACGGTACTCTGCCGCTCGCTTCATTTCCGAGATAAGCGTAGATTGTCTTTCCAAGTCTTCTTTCGTCGTCGCTGTAAAGGTTAGTTGCAATGTACGCGGAGGCGCAAGACCGAGGAGACGACCTCGAGTGAGTTTCGTCAGCCCGGGAAATCGGAAGATCATCAGAACTCGTTGCGCGCACCTTCTTGTTTTGCGAGCCTTCCTCGTGGAGGTGTCGATGCAAGGGTAGCCGAGGAGAATCGCGGAGAACGAATCTTCCTCTACTTCTACTAGGTCCATTTTTTATATTCCATAATCATTGTATACTATATTATTTATATATATTACATCCATTGTTCACGTGGTAGCAGTGGATCAGTTACTCTATAGCGGGGGAGGGGTTCGATATCTCTGCTCGATCGACCGGTCATTGAGGAGGCGGATGTCGTGGCTGGACAAACACTGAACCCTATTACCTCCTCCTTCTCCTCCTTCTCCTTTTCCTCTACGTACTCGCAATGTTTTCATTATTTTCTCGTTTCCTCTTGCGACATCTTCTTAAGAAGAAGCCTCTTGAACAGATGGAAAAATGCCTCGTATCCTATCATTAAATTCCATCCAGATATCCAGCTTCCGGATGGTCCTAAACGACAATAAGCCATCTCCATTGAGTGCTATTGATCCTGCCGTTCTACGCTCACGGAGTTATCTTGTCGTCGTTCCTTTTCTGTCTCTCTCTCTATATATATATGCCCTGAGCATAAGGCGAACTTGACTCATTCGTGTATTATCACACCAACGACCGCGATCGCGTCTTCTCGTACTCGTACATGAGTCCTCGACACTACGCAAGTGTTAGCTTCGCTTTCATCTACGCGAACGCTTCGGCCTCAGGTGGGCAATTCTCACGTACGAGATGGTACCGGTTACCTGGCTTCGGACCCCGTTCTTCGTTGATGGAAACATCATGGGCCAGTTTCATGAACAGGCACGGTCTATTGTTCCGTGGTCGGTGTTGCACTAGAGGGTGCTTATCACCACTAGCTAGCTGTTCGTCTGGCCAGCTGGGGCACTGAATTCTTTGCTGCCTTTCCTTTATTCCAAATCGTTATTATTATTATTGTTATTATTGTTGTTATTATTATTATTGTTATTCACGAATTTCTTTTGTACGATAAAGAATTCGTAATGATTATTTATTTGAAATTAAATTTATTTCAGCGTCGATTAAAAAACTACGGAATGAAATTAAAATGATTGAATTAATTGTGGAATCAAGGCAGATTATTTTATACTTTGTTATTATAAATATTCGTAAAGAGATGTGTATTTTAAAATTAAAAGGATTTTTTAAAAAAAAAAGTACTTCACCGTTAATACAGTTTTCATGAAATCTAAATTGAATGAAGTTGCGCAAAAATTTAGTTTTTTTTTTGTATAAAGCTTAATTTAAAGTATGAAAAGTAGAAACAGAGTAGGAAGAATTTTAACTATGATTTACGTAACGTAGAAAGTTTTTTTTTATAAAAAAAAAAAAAACTTTTATCTCTTATTGAAATACGTAAAAGAATTAATTTTACTGCAAACTGATTTTTAAAACAAAGCGTAAAATAAAATATCGAACGGTCATTATGAAATTAATATATTATATTACGGTTTCGTGGTATCTGATTCACATTGATTATGAGCTCAAGAAATCTTCTTCTCAGGCTAGAAATAGTGAAAACATTAGGAGGTTAAGTTAAGTACGATGTTAACTGTAAATTCAATGGGGATGGATTAAGTATTAAATGCTTTAATGACCGAAGCTGCGTTATTAAGCGTAAACGAGTAAAATTAGTAAATCTAATTTTTGTAAATTATTGATAAGGAGTGGAGAGGAGAGGAGAGAGAGAGAGAGTCGCGAAGGAAGACTGATTGTTATAAACAATCTTGGGCATTGATAGAAATGTCAGCGATAGCGGAGATACTTTGTAAGCTATTGAAACCAGCTCCATAAGGATCATCGTAATGGAAGAAGCAAGCTTATATAAAAAAAAAAAAAAAAGAAAAAACAACCAACATACAGAGACATCTGTCGTTTTATATAAAATACAATTAGAGACTTAAGTTCGCCGAAGGAAGCTTAAGCGCGCTTACGCCGATTAGGCTTTGTGGTCCAATTAGCGGGTACCGCGTTATCTATCGGTTATCGGTCATCGACTAATCCGCTCTCGCCGAGTAAGTACACTTAACCGGAGTCGTCGTCAGACTGGCTTTGTCTTACATTGCCGGTCCTCGAGCTGTAATAATGGCGACGCGCGTTCACGGGATAATTAGCGCCGAACCGCGGGGTGATCTCACCACCCACAAGCAGCTACTTCGATGACTGCTCGACGGTGCTTCGTTCTGCTCGAAACAGACTCGTTTGTATTGCCAGTTGTATTGTCTCGCCCGTGGGTGAGGGGGGGGGATAAGGCCTCATCCCCTCCCGCCCTCTTTCTTATCGTACGAATTCAAACATTTTTATTGGCACTTGAAGGGGGTCGAGGGATTTCGAGCGAGATTTCCAGACCTCCCATGGCTGCCTCCCCGTACCCCGCCCCCCCAAAAACAATCTAGTTGGGCCGAAAGTGATTGTCAAGCACGTGCAAACTGCCGGTATAATAATTAATTACTCGTTATAAAACTCTGTCAGGTAATTCGATTCGTTTTGTACCTTCGGCCTTTGTTCGAGCATTAGGCATTCAACTCGTGCCCCCGGCCATTAATACCAGTCTACTTATCCCTCTCCCATCTCCCATCTCCCATCTCCCATCACCCTGGCGTAGATTTAATTTTTCCCCCAGACTCGGTGCGTACGTTTCACCGATTTACCGATTAAAGCATCTGACCCAGCCATGTAGACGTAGTCGATGGCCTTCGTATAGCCCGCTACTAGCTCGGGCGCTTTAATTGACTCGTCCGGTCATTTATTCACACCTTTAAGTGGATTCATGAAAATTCATAGAGCTCTTTTAGCCTTGTCACAGCCATCCTGGGCACGAGCAAAGTCACTTGTCCGCCTCGAGAGCCCCCTCCGCCCGGACTCGGTCCTTCCCTCGCATTATCATTTAAATATCAAAATTTGTCTCCTTTCAGTTATGACGATGACGCCGCAGAAAGCGTCAGTAGCCACGTTCAACTTACTTACATACTTACTTACTTACTTACTTACTTTACTTACTTCTTATTTCGTTAGTTCAATAATAAACTTCGATACTCGCTTGGCATTTAAAGTGGCTACACGTTGTCATTGCCAATGCAGTCACTTAAGCCCTTCGATATTTCATTGTAAATAAAAGATTTATTCCTCCGCCAGTCGATAATTACGAGGCTGTAATTCGTGCTTTTATTGCCTCTGATGGGTCAGGATGACGTGGTAACTTTATCACCAGCCCGTTATTAGTAATGACGGAAGAGCCTACGAGACTCTTGACTGTAGTGACAAAAAACAATCTCTTAAAAAACGTTTCGGTTCAAATTTATCACGGTTAATGCATTTTTCGGATAGACTGTCGTTTTACGTTTTATTTATTTTATTTATTTATTTATTTATTTGTTGTTATTATTTTATTTTTTTTTTTTTTACAAGTAAAACTCTGTTAGTTTATTGTACAAGATCAATTATAAAAGCAGACGAAATTATCTGTATAATTTTAATATTATTTTAAAAATTATTCGTTCCTATTCTATTGAAAAAATATATGTTTCGCTTAATTTCTAAAGAATTTTATAATTAATGTATTGTATCTTTTCATATTGAGGGTACATTTACTATGCAATTAAATTGCAATTAAAGTACGTTATTATAATATTTAAGTGCCATCGATGCACTTGATGAACTTATTATCACTGGCGGACAATTAATTCCGATAATATACTATTTTGTGTTGTACGAGCAGATTTATGTTATGATTTTATGAAAATTTAATAAACTTATTTAAGAGGATATAAATATTCCCTCCCCCCCCTTCCCTCTGCAGTTCTTGAGCTGAGTATCGAAGTCGCGTAAGAATGTTCTAGATTACTAGCAATAAAAATTTGAAGCTGAATTTGAGCGATGCTGCTGTCTGTTTATTTTTGTCCTTTCATTTGACACATCAAAATGTCATGTTGAATTTAAACTCATAGAACCGTCAAAACATCATAATTTAATTTTATCTTTATGTCCTTATCAGAATCATCCATATACATATATATATATATATCTTTTTCCACTTCTATAACCATTGCATTTTCTTTCGTTGACATTCATTCGAAATGTACTACTACTACCACTACTACTACTGCTACACTACTACTGCTACTACTACCACGAACTGCTACTACTGCTACTACTGCTACTACTACTACTACTACTTCCACTATTATTACTCGGCGGTATTATACTCCCAGTGAATTAGCAATACACTTGTGCATTTCTTCCGCTGACTCGACGCCTCGTAAAACTGATTTCATTGTTTTTATATGCTCATAATTGGAAAATACCGCGAATGAATATTATTTTGTAAAACGAAGGAGGTGCCAATTTGCCGAGAATTTCGCAAACATCGATGAACGAAGCTCGATATTTCTCTGACGTACGTGCGCATACGAACGTATGATAATAAGTAGGAAGGAGGATTGTAATAAATTAGTATACTTTTGAAAGGAAGCTGTGCCGAATAAGGATATTGTCGATAAAGGAGAAATAATCTTCGTAGCTGACTGAAGTAGAATTGGACAGTGTTGATAAATTCAATTTTTCTGATTGGCCACGCAGCTCGAGGAATTGGCGCACGTCTCTACCTTCCACCCACACCCCCCCGTCTCCCGGTCCCCCGGTCCCCCGGTCACCCGTCGCCGTACGTTGCCCCGCGCGTCGCTGCCTGCGATATAATTCTAGGGTATCGGTCGGCGGCTCGTCAGAATACACGCGACCAAACATAATTTGCACGTGAAATCAACGCCAACGCCGCCGATACAATTACAGACTCGTGCCAACTTCCATTTTCATTCATTAGACAGGCTCGAAATAAAAATAAACGCGTGCCCTGAAAGTGGAATATGGCGTTCATTCAATGAAATACTAAGAAGGATGCGTCTTTTTTTTTTTTTTTTTTTTTTTTTTTTTTTACTACAGACAACTGTCGAGTGCTTCCCCATAAAACTACTTGCTGGCTTACGTTCATTCTAAGTGAACTTCTCCACCCCCGTTTCACTTACCCGCTTATTATTTATCTGCTTTGTTATTCGCCCATCATACCGTGTACTACATTTTAATACTTTTTTAAATAATCCTTCCGCTCTTATTATCTTAATGTCACATTGTCAGCCGATAGCGCGTATTATCACTATCTTAAGTAATCGTTAAAGTCAGTTGTGCGAAAGAAGTATTGTTCGAACGTATTAATTAAATAAATGTAAATCCAAGCCGATGTATTTTGTAGTGGAGTTTCGTAAATCCTCCCGCGGGCTTTGAAATATTCGCATAAAAGTATTATTGAGGATTATAAATGCCCTATTGAGAACTGCGTATGAACTTTTCTTCTTCTTCGTCTTCGTTTTTTTTTCTTTTTCTTTTTTTTTTTTTACTTTTATTCCTCATGATCGCACAACATTGAATAGTTGATTTAATATTAAAGCAATTTTAAATTTGCCCTCACGTATAGAGGAAAAACTTCTTGTACGTTATTGTATATATTTCCTTTCCATCTAGTTTCAAGATACCAAAAATAATAAAGAAATTTAGCGACGAACGCTCGCCTTTAATTTTTTATTCCTTTCGAGTGGCGTACGTACCTTACGCGGCATATTTAATCTCAATTAATAAACTTATAATTATTATATTAAATTGACACGCTCTTATAATAATATAAAACGTTTAGAAATTAGAATAATAAAACACGAGCAGGAAATAGTTCGGCAAAATATTTTAATTTAACGAAGCAAAGTCATGTAATGCAATATAGAAGTTATTTTTTTTATAAAAAGCTTCGATTTAAAATGAAAATAGTTTGTAACGTTTACTTTACTTACTTTATTCTAGCAGAAAAATTATAATAACACATGACTGACACGTGAGGAATTTAGCATTAATATATATATATATATGTATGTATAAAGTATAGAATAATAAAAAGTGCAATGATAATGTATGAATCAAACAATCCTAAAGGCAATATGTATATAGGTGAACTATTACATGTAGGCCAATTTTAAGAATTTGCTATCGTTGTTTGATCAGGCGAACGACGATAATCCATCTAACTTTGTTTTCTCACCCTCCGCATATTTTTCTATTATCAAAGAATGTTTATTAAATTAAATTTCTGTATTATATTGGCTCATGTCTCCTATTAATAAATAGTTTATTTATCGCCCACAAATGTAAATAGCAAATGTAAATACGATAAGAATATAAAAAAAAAGAAAGGAGAAAAATAATCTTTATTTTTCATTATTAAATAAGGAAATTTAAATTGTATGACGCCTTATGGGATTTCTATTGCTTTAATATAAAGCTCAAAGTTTTATTTTTTTCTATATTCTATATGATACGCTGCACACGCGTATGTAATCGTATTTTTCGTTTTTATTTGTGAATACATTCGTTCATGTTCATTCGAAAGTTTTTCCAAGCTTGTATATAAATATTGACGGGTAACAAGAGCTAAAGGGTCCTACATTTCTTTTCTTTTTTCTTTTTTTTTTTTTTTTCATCACTTAATTATCTTTATAGTACCTGAAAGTACGTGAAATATTATAAAAATTGGCGTTATATAGGCATTGACTTATAATTCTTCCACATATTGAGCTACACTACTTGTAATTCTCAACAAAGTTATGTGAAAAAGTTTTCCTTTTCCTAATTTTAAATGAATATTAGAAATTTTAATGGATAAGGGAAAGAGGGCGGGAGATAAAAATCGAGGAAGGGAGCTCTTGGTGAATTTTAAGAAAAGTCGGGTAAGCAATCATTTTTAGACTTTGGCGGTTAGGGTCGAAGGGCAGAAGGGCAGAAGGGCAGAAGAAGGGTTTTACCGAGAGGCGAAAAAGGATATGCTGGAGCTTTTCACGGACTCGCCGCAGTTCCTTCGTATCAAGGAGCTCTCGAGGCTTTTATTATTTACTTCTCGCCACTCGTATTTTTCAGTTAATCCGCTTCCCCCTAGAACCGATGATGAGATGATAGGTATGCAATACAGAATTTTTGAAAGAAATTCCGTTTGCCGCTCGCGATCGAATAACCGGATAAAAAATATGAAGCGGGTGCGAGATCTTCCCATCAGTTAATCGAACTCGTTGCAAATATAATTAAAAACGTAAATAAAGCTATCGTGCAGATTAGAAAGAAAGGGGGAGAGAGAGAGAGAGAGAGAGAGAGAGAGAGAGAGGGAGAGAAAAAAAGTAATATGAAAAAAAGAAAAAAAGACTTAATGATTAATTATGATCCGTTGGATGGGATTTATAATTGAGTATTTAATTATAGTATAATTAGATAAAGTTCTTGAATAATATGGATATAACGTCGACTTTGGGATTGAGAGGATAAGAAAAGAAAATACCTATACGTTTTTAATATAGAGTAGTATTTTCGGTACTGGAGTTTGCATGCGCATTTAAATAAAAATGAGAGAATTGCATGTATTGGCGGACGTTCTCCGGCTTAACATAATACTTTGACAAGTTGGCCGCGCTAGCCGATCCTTTCTTTTCTTCCCCTTCACTCAACGACAATGCCCAAATAATATGATGGAAAAGTAAGGAAGCACGGTAGGATGGTAGGATGGTAGGATGGAAGGATGGCAGTAGCAGCAGCAGCAGCAGCAGCAGCAGCAGCAGCTTCTGCATGCGAGAGAAGCTATCGGTTTCTCATCGAGCCGCCGTATCCGAGACTCCATGGCTCAATTCCAAATCGATTTAACAAAGCAGATAGAAAGAGAAACGTACGGAGGCCGAGGAAGCAAGTGAGAGAATTAAGAAGCGGTGGCGGCGGCGGCGGCGGCGGCGAGGGGATTGAGGGCTGGGAGGGGGCTGATAGTAGGAAAGTCGTTGTCCGGAGAGGGCTAGGGAAGGGGGGGATGGGGGGAAGCGAGCCCGAATGAAAGAGTTGAAGCCGCAGAGCCAAGTCTCGAGGGCGGATCCGGTAATGGCTACGATTCGCCTTCGGCCTTTCCAATCTTGACTGAGAAACTACGTAAAAAGAACCGACTGAAAAGACAGAAGCAGTGACGGCTCGGAGAGGAGAGGATAGACCGAGGGAGACACGGGGAACGAGACAAAAAGGAAAAAGGTAGAGAACTACGATTGCTGAGGGCGGTGGGGGGGGGTGAAAAAGGAACAAGTACATATAAGTACGGAGAGAATAGAAGAAGTAGAAAAAGAAGAAGAAGAAGAAGAAGAAGAAGAAGAAGAAGTGTGGAAGAAGCGAAGAGGCAAATGGGCAGACGAGGGTAACGGAGCTTTCCCCTTTTGGTAATGGCACCGGAAACTACACTTATCTTGAGTTCCGGCGCTTTGAGCTTTTCTTTCTGCCTTCTCTTAATTCTCGCTTCCCTCCCTCGCCGACGCCGCACCGCCGTACCTACCCCAATAACCTCTAACACTGCCCCCGTTCGACCGGCAATGGAAGCGCGCACGCAAATACCCATAAGCCCATAATTGTGCAATAAATGCAAAGAAGTGTTAAGGATGACGCGAACGTATAGGCGAATAAATACTGCGCGATGAGTGTCCGTGTGTCCGCGCGCCTCTACATATCCGTACACTCGCCGCAGCCTTGGACTTTATGCAGCCTTGGAGCTATTTATTTTCCCACGAGCGATGGCCAGTTTGTCCCTCTCACTGTATCCGACGTACGCGAACCTCCTCTAATTCACAAAGCATACAGCAGTAGTGCTGTATGAGCGGGGCTGGATGGGTGAGTGAGTGAGAGAGAGAGAGAGAGAGAGAGCAATGGAAGTATCGGAAAAACGACGTAAGCGTCGGGAAGATATCGTTTTTCGCCCGTAACGTGCTTTCGTAGCACTCGGATCGACAGAGCAACGAGACTCCTTTACTAGTTTCACTTGTTTCGCTTGTTTAATCAGAGCTTTTAATCGACTCCTCTTTTTTCAAACACTTCTCTCACCATTCAAGTCGTTCCTTTATCAAGGGGCGGGGGGGGAGGGAATGTCAGGCAACAAGTTTTCTTTTCTCAAAAGCAAGATAATATCGTGGATAAATTGAAACGGAAATTTAGACTTTCAGCGTCGCTTCGAACACTTCATTACTACTTACTTCTTTTTTTTTTTACATTTCATTATTCACTCAATCATAACGTTTTGCTAAATTATCTATACAATCTAGAATTGCGCATCCGTATTGCCGATAAAAATTAATTTTCAGCCTTAATAAAATTCCTATAAATGTAAGTGCACTTTTAAAATTCCCTTTTCTTTTTTTTTTTGTTTTAATCATTAAAAGCAACTTAGTTATAATAATCACTAAGTAGTGTACTACGTATCGTAGTAATTTCTGAACCTTGAATCAGTAAATCGGAGCCACGGTTGCGTCCTCATTGCGTTAATGTTGAGCTGCTTGGCATCTACAAGCACGAAAGGCTAGCAATAAACATATTTTTTTTTTTTGTTTTTATAAATTATTATACAACTTGAAATGAGAAAAATCAGATATGTAACGATATTATTGTTGCAAAGCTCGGAGTTTCAGCGTTTAAAACTATAACAAGAACAAACAATAAGAAAAAGAAAAAAAAAAAATACGAAGATTTACAGTGGCATTAGCTGGGATGTTTCGACATATAAATAATGTTCCACTACATTGCACTGCATCGCACATAAGGAGTGAAAGAGGCGAGTGAGTGAGAGGTGGGTAGGGGGGGAGGGATGAAGGTAGTAGCTAAATTTCAATTTAATTTACTGCTAGACTGCCGTTCGATTCTGTTTGCAGAAAAGTAATTACGGAGTAGCATCGGATGAGACGTACAATGGACTACTAATATGTAAGCCACAAACATTCCGGCACGTCATTCAATATCGAACGCACGCGAAGAGAGAGAGAGAGAGAGAGAGAGGGAGGGGAGAAGCTCAACTCTTTTCGCTTCCCTATTCAGTCTTTCTCGGTTTTATAATGAAAGACTCCTGAATCTATTCCAGCTTTCGATGCCCGAACCGATTTAATTTAATACCCAACATTAGCTTATTTAATTCTTAAATAAATATACAATATCACCTATAGGCTTGATCTATTTGAATTAAGATTATATTTCTATTCGATGCCTAGAAGGCGGAATCGTTATTATTACAAATACAATTTATCATTACTATTAAGAACTTGATTCCTCGTGTACGGATATGATACGGTTCGCAATGTACTTTATAATCTCTTTGTTTTCATAGATCGGTAGTAATAGTTTTTCTGTTTTTTTTTTTTGTTGTTTAACTAATAAACGTTATTAATGAAAATCTTTACTGCAAAGAAAAAAATCGGGATTTTTGGATGTAGTTGAAGTTTTAAAATGAGCAGGAAATGCTCAGTCGCTAAATTTGAATATTCAGGATAAAAGAATTCATGTAAATTTACCCAAGATTTATAAAAATATTAAGCCACGGATAAATATAGATCTCGCGTAATTTTATAAAATGAGGAGTCCATAGAAAATGGAAGAAATGTAAATTTTTTTTCTCCAGATAGAAATAATACAAAATTAATTAATTTCATAAATAAAAAGGAAAATGGGGAAAATCAATAAGCAGAGGAAGAACACGGGAGGACAAAATTTTCATTAAAAGCTCAACGTAGCGAGGGATTTTTTTTTTTTTTTCATTCTACGTAATTCGTAATTCTTATAATTACAGGGAACAACATGGATGTCGGCCCAACTTTCGCATGGAAATCCCATTTTTTGATTCTAAATCGATCAGTTGATTAAGAGCCAAAACTATTTGTAATATTCTTTCCTCTTCTTTTTTCTTTTTCTTTTTTTCTTTTTTTCTTTTTTTTTTAAATAAATTGCTTGTACTCGTCGTTAATTATAAAATGCAATGTAGCTTTTATTACGTTGTACGCTCTACTTGTCTGAAAATTTTCTATTCTGCCTAGATTTCACATTCCCCTCTCCATACTCCCTGCACATACAACAACCAAGAGTTGTAATTATCAAGACGAGCACAAGAAACATGCAAGTATTTAAAACTATCAACCCTTATTATAAATAAATTGAATAATTGTATAACTTGTCCCTTTAATGCAATGGGATTAATTTAATCACGAAACACGTGACCTCTGCCCTCTATCTCTAGTCTGCGGGCACTTATTAAAAAAGATATTGACCTCGATGTATTATAATAAAAGCTGTACGTACACGTTCAAGTGCTTTGTCCATTAAAAATTTATTCCTTCGTTGAAAGGTTATTGGGCAACGTCACCATAGGAACATCCCTTTTTATCTTTTCACCATTATCTATCGCCGTTTCCTTCTCTCATATGCTGTCGTTTATTTATAACATTACGTTCTTCTTCCAATTCCCGAGCAGTTTTAAAGAATGCATTAAGAATTGGTAGTGATTATCCTATGTTTATTCGGATTTGCCCTCGAGCAGTTCTGAAGGACTAATTTTCCGCTTTGTTACGCCATTATTAAGCGCATTTTACCTTATACACGGAGTAGAATTGTGGTTTCTTTCAATTATAGTATTAATTATTTGTAATGAAAAAAGTCATTCGTAGCCTGATTTTATTTACGTTGGAAGCATAAATTTTTATATATTATATTATACGTTCGTATAATATAATTCAAAATTCCACTCGATTGATAGGATTATAGGAATGATTATATTTCTATTCAATTAAAACTGATTTATTATTTGATTACTTATAGTCAAGGTTAAGATAAAGTTGTACCGGATTACTTGAAATTTTATCTCCGGCATGAAATTTCTTCAATTTATTCTACTTGTCAAATTACTGAATTGTGATTTACGTTAACATTTACATAAATTCACTACTATTTTCGAGTTTTCCACTTTATACTCCTTTAATAACAATAACAACAACAACAACAACAACAACAACAATAATAATAACAATTAAGCACATCGATTATTATTATTAGTTTTAAGTCAGGCTACGTAAGTGTATAATAACAATTATTATACCTTTAATAGTTTTAAAATTCTTAATGCGTGATTTTAGGAAAATTGTCTAATTAATTTACGGCTCGAGTCGAAATATAATAATTTAAGATTTTTTTAATCATCGTATGCTGTTATAGGAGATAATAATTAGCCGAGCCTTTGCTTAATCTTGGAGAGAGAGAGAAAAAAAAGAAGAAAAGTTTACTTGTTGCTGAATGTAGTGTTTGTGTATGCGTAAAGCGGGAGGTGGAGGGGAACGAAATTTCTCTTTCTATAGAATTAAATGACGCGTCGACACGTTACTCGATAATCGGAGTAATCATATTGGTACTGTACGTAATAATTCGTTCACCGGGTTATCCTCGAGGAGGAAGCCGGCGACCGACTCTGTATCTCACGTTCGGCTATTTCCGCTATCGTTCTGCGTTTTCTCTCTCGCTTTCTTTCATTTGAATTATATTTTCCTTTCTATGTGCTTAACTCCCTTTGCGTGGATTCACGCTTATTTTCGCCTATGCTTTCCGCGGCCGACCCCAATAACCCTACCTACCTCTACCTTTAGTCGACTCGTCCGAAATTCACTGACTTTATACTCGCTAGCCCCCCCCCCGCCCCCCTCTCGCCGCTCAACCCTCTCACGTCTCTCACTCACTCTCCCCTAGCTCCTTTCCTATCCTTATCGACCCCATTCTCTCGTCTCCGCCACCCCCCTCTCAGCCCCCCTCTCTCTATATCTCTCTCTCTCTCTATCTCTCAGTCTTCGTCCCTCTTTTTCCCCCGACTACACCCTCCACCCCCCCTCGACCCCCTCGCCGCCATTCGCTTCCGTACTTAAGATTCGTCTTTCTCACTCGAGCGCTGCTCGGCTATTTCGATGGCCTACCTAGCTCGCTCACTTTCAAGATATAATACGATTCGAAATTAAACTTCCACGGCACGCTTGGCATCCGAATAATGCACAAGAGGCTGCCTAAAACAGTAAAGATATTACGTATTATTACAATGTGCCATTGCGCGCCCCTGCAGCTCAGAACAAGATAAAAAGTATATCTTATATATACACCCATACGTATGCATGCATGCGTGCATATATATATGTGTGTGTGTATATGTATATGTATATGTATATAACGATGCTAACGTTCATAAGAAGAGGAGCAAAGATTCCTTCTTTAGCGGATGGGACGACGCACGCGATGAGTGGCGAGAGTGTAACCTACGCCTCTCTCTCTCTCTCTCTCTCTCTCTCTATCCCTCTGCTGTGGTTCTCAAGGTTATTGGGATATTCGGCTCTCGGTATACATTGCGTTTATCGTATCTTTTGATGAGGAGAGTTAACGAGAGATTTGTTTGCTGGCAAAAGCAGTCGGACGGTTTGTTATTTCATGCGAATAATTGAGTGGGGCGGCGTCGGTGGCTACGCTCATATTCTTTATTTCCTGTCCCGGAGCGATATTTTTCATATATTGGTACGCTTAGGCGGCCAATGATAGCGTACGGCCCTTTAAAAAAATATTTACGAACACACGCAATCGACGTATACGTTATTTAGCTTTGATAAGTCTATTGGCAATTTATTTTCATATTGATTTTACTCATCCGAGCTTAGCTAATGGCCTTCCATTTGAATTATATTTACGGATACGCGACTCCAATGATATTGTAATAATAATACTGTTACAATAATATCATAATGTCGATTATATTTAATCAAATAATTCCCAGCAATTATTTTATACACGGCCTCCTTAACTATACTGCCTTAAGAAATTTAATAATTTCTCATGGATATTAAGATAAAAAAAAATACACAACTACATCAATGAAGTCTTTCCTATTTCCCAAACTTTCCCATTTCCAGAATATATCGATAATTTAAAAAATCGTTAAAATTTTAAATAAAAAACAATGATAATGTTAACAATAAAGATGAAGTCTTACTAATCGTTACGAAAGACGCAATTATAATAACTATTTTGTCAACGAAAATATCGCGAAACAATTTTAATGATAATAAATCATGGCCAGAGTATTAAATGTACTTTGCATTACGAATGCAAAAATTAAGTATTTTACCCTCGGGGACTTTTCGTCCCGCTTCCCAAAACAATTTATGAAGTTTCAAGTACAAGTAAAAAAGCACTTTCTCTCTCTCTCTCTCTCTCTCTCTGTCTTATCCCTTTCATGCATTGGTTCGTTCACATTTTTCTTCATTTTTTACCTCCTCTTTCTCTCACTCACACGGAGGATATAACGAGGAATGATTTGCAAGTTACTCACTATTACAATCACTGCAACGGGAGTTCGAGAGCGGAAACTCAATCTGTTTTCTTTGCAACTTGTCCCGACAACGGCATACTTATAGCCCTATAATTTCCACGCCATTGATCTAGAGTCGATCCGTAGCATGTGAAACCCCCGTGTTGCCGATTTAAGAGAGAGAGAGAGAGAGAGAGAGAGAGAGAGAGAGACGACTCGTGATCGAAGTAGAAAGATCGAAAGGATCGAAAGGATGGAACAAGAGATTATACGATTGATTGTATTTTACGAAAAATGTTTATTCGAAATTGTAAAATCCGGTTTTGAATAAGATTCGATGAGCTTTCGGACAATGAACCTTAAAGACTCGAGTACGAATGAAAGTGCCAATATTGATTTTATCCGAAATTTAATTAATAAAGAAATATTCGACGCGTAATTATCGTTCCGGACAGGGAGGGGACAGGGGCAGAGGGGACAATATTATACACCAGTGTGATCGGAACGGAAAATCCTCATTCCTGAGAGTAAAAAAAAAAAAAAAAAAAAAAGAGAGAGAAAAAAAGGAGAAAATGGGTTGGAACGTGTAGAAGCGAGGGCGGGGGCGGGGAGGGCGAAGAGGGGTCAGACCGAGGTATGGGGTACTTGGTGTTATTAATAGGTCGTCTCACGTACTCGGAAAACGGTGGGTCGAGAGCCCGAGACCGAGGGCAAACAGCGGAGTCCGAATAAGGAACGTGTGCAAGGATAGCCAAGACGTTGTTGGAACGTAAGGAGCAATGAGTAATGCTCGGGGAAGAGGCAAGCAAGTCGGGTGCAACGAGCATAAACACGGCCACTAATAAGTTCCTCGATGGGGTTATCGTAGCGCATCCTCCTACCGGAGAGAGACTCGCGTTAATATGCCCCGTCACCTCGAATTTTTTTCTTCCTCTTTACTTCTATGCCCGGTCACCGGCTTTAAATAATTAGCTAAATTATCGTTATTGGGGTTATTGGGGTTATTGGGATTATTGGGGTTATTATCTGTATTAGTCTGTGACTCCTACTCATAAACAATATTAGTCCTAAACGATCGGCTTCCCGATTTCGAGCAATTTTACTGCGTTCGCAGCTCCGTTGATCCAGATTTTTCGATAAAACGCGATAAGTTATATTTCACTCGTCAGATTTAATACGTTAACGCGTATTTTAGTCAATAGTTCAGCAAAACAATAGGTAAAGAGTATAAAATTCCTCGTTGACCGAAAGTATTTCAAGAATACAATAATTACTTTTCCCTCGCGCAATAAATATGTTTTCCGTTTACTTTACAGTGCCTGGCCAAACATTGTATTGAAATTAAAATGCAGCGGCAAGTACAGGGGAGGATAACATAAGTAATACAATTTCTTGTTGATGAAAGGCTTTGCCATGAATTAATAACAAGAGATATTCCAAAACTCCTCTTTATTTACTTTATATACTTAAATGAAAAGGTTAAAACATTATTATTTCTGTAGTAATGAAAGGAAATCGGAATTTTTACGAACCATCCGAACGAATACGTACGTGCAAAGTAGTCGAAAGGCTTATTGAAATATTAACGTAACATAAATACTTGATCGGATATTAACGAATCGAGTTATATACGTATACTTTTTCTGATAACGATAAAGACATTCTTTAGTGTAGTGCGGATAGCAGTATTCGACTTGTCAATAATTTCATATGATTTATTTATATTATTTAATACCTTATTAGCCCGAAGAGTTTAGGTATTTTTGACATTACTACATTTATAAAAAACGTACAGGAAAAACAATTTAATGATTTAATTGCTAATGGAAATACTATGGAATGCACATAAATTTTTAGGTATCGAAGGTGGTACATGCTAAATTAATAAATTAATTATTTATAGTAATAAGGCGTTGGAGGACACGTTTAATAAGATGTAAGAAGTGCAATTGAATTAAAAAAAAAAAGAAAAAAAAAAGAAAAAAGAATTAGAAAGCTCGTAATAGTGGCTCAGGTGTCGGACCGGACCTCCTAAGCATCACTGGCCGCTCCCAAAAGACGTATAGATCTACGTGTCACAATACAAGCGGACATCACAAAATTCGTCATTTTACATAGACTCTTCTTCCAATAGTTAATTCGTTGCAATATGAAAGTTATAAATCGGACATTGCAACGCAATCAAATCGTAGACTATTTGCGAGAATGAGAAAATAATAAGAAAATAATAAAGTTGTTTAAGAATTTGGCCGATTGCACGGATTATATAATTGGATTTAAACGCAATTGTTCGTAATGCAACGTTCAAGGAGAGAGAGAGAGAGAGAGAGAGAGAAAAGAAAAGATTTATATAACATTATTTCATTACATTAGAATAGAGTTATTATTTAAATTAATTTTTTTATTTATTTCTTTATTATTTTTTTGCTTTTTTTTTCTATCTCGCATTACGAATTCGAATTAAGTTTTGTAATTACGTGGTGCATTCTAAGAATGCTTAAGCATATTTCAACGAAATAATTAATTCAAAAGAAAAATATTTCCAGGAATTAGAAATAAGTTCTCTTACCGTTGGAATTATAAATTTAAAAAGAAGTTGTATCACCGTGTGTCTGCGTCTGACTGTTACGTCATTATTTCGTAAACCATCATTGTCCGTTTCATGTATGAGATGAAATCGACCCGTAAAACGTTAATCATTAATCGTTATATGGAATAAATTCCCCTCAGATATGGTTTTGCAGCTTTGCAACTTTATGCTTTACGTGCAGAAGAAGACAAAAAAAAAATTAACATTTAAATAATACATGCTCTTGGCTGGCATTTTCTAAAAATAAATATTTATTTGAATTATAATAAATTAGATTATCTCTATTACAGCTCCGGAATCTCTAATGAAAATTGTATACTAACGTTCATGTATACCAGAGCTTCTTAACCAGCCAACTTCTTAAGAATTTTACCAGCAATTTACTTAATTTTAAAACACAATCTAGTTAATGACTCCAAATTGTAAAAAAAAAAAAAATAAATAAAAAAAAAGAAAGCAAACAAACACCCAAACAAGCAAATTCCAATGCCTAATAATGCTTCTTTTATTATTATTATTATTATTACATATATATAGAATAACGCGTTATAGAGAAATTTCTATAGTTATGGGATAAGGAATTAATTCGTTAAATGAATTATATGAACAATCGAATAAGTCTGAGAAATTTCTGGAAAATTTCAACTTCACGAGTATGCAAATTCTTGGGTTCTCTACGGGTCTCATTATTGAAACATATTATTTCCAAATAATCTTAAACTTTCGCCGAACGATATTAAAGTCATAATAATTCATTTATTTTTTATTCCGCGTTCGCTTGTATTTATTACGGGAGAGATAAGTTTTACGTCAATTCATAATAATGGTAAATAGGAATGAAAACGGACGAACGATAATTTGGGTAACGAAGTTCAAAGTCAATTTTTAACGTTCGACTCTCTCTCTCTCTCTCTCTCTCTCTAGTTGGGCTTAGTAGAGGACGCCTTTGTTTCCACGATTTTTGAACGATTGAGTAGGCAAACTGGCCAGGATCCGGATTATTCATGTGGATTTGACGAACTATCGTACCACAAAGTGATACTTTAATTCGCTTTTTGACATAAAGTTCTATGAATCTCCTAATTATTTCACTACATATACTTCTCTCTCTCTCTCTCTCTCTTTTTTCTATTATTTTTTAAACCTTTCTCTTAAAATGTTTGAAATATCTTTTATTTAAATTATAAGCTTAGAACGACGTATAAGCTGTTTCACTCTCGGTATTCAAAACTATTTGATATTCAATTATCGGCAATCCCATTAAATATTCAGATTATTTTTCTTTTTTTTTCCTTTCATTTTTTTTTTCATTTTTTTTTTTTTGTCAGCTTTCATTAGCACGGAAATGTTTTACATATTATCTTAAAATTTAAAAGCTGATGCGAGATATTGGTAGATATTTCATACCCTAAGTAATCGTGTCGTTTATCGCGTGTATTTCATTCATGAATCATTCATGAAATTAATTTGTCTTTTTCTTTGATGCTTTTTTTCGCCAGAACAGTACTTTCCGCCGGGCTTTTACACTTTATGAAAGATCATGCGAAACTTTAACTTTTTATAAAGTAATACTTTACTTTTTCTCTTCAATTTGTCCTACTACGACTCCATTCAAAAGTGTAAACATACGCAACTACAAGAGTGACGATAAAAAAATAGTTAATTTTTCCGTTCTACAGGACTCTTGGTCGGATTTCTGACACGAGTCTCCGGTTTTGTATTATAATTACTGATGGATTGTATAACGAGGATCGATAGGGTCGATTGATTTTTTGAAAAATATCCAAATACGGACAGCCAGGAATTTAAATGCTTTTACATAAAGATTATTTAATAAAAAAATAGTTATGTTAAGTGTTAATCCTCTATTTGAAATTGCAATCAAGCGAGGGCTAAACCGTGGCAAAAGAAAAAAAAAAAAGGAAAAAAAAAATTCACTCTTGCGAAATTGAATTTGCTAAAACACAATAGGCAATATTTTATAAGAGATTGTCGGCTGCGAAATTTCTATTCTTTCGTTTATAAAGTCCTGTACTTTTCTTGAAGAACTACTTTTAAAACTTCCTTTACTCATAGAGGAAGTTTCCTCTTTTTATTTAGCCAAATATTTCACCCTAAATTCTCAAAAAACATTCATTTATAAATTAAGTTCTTCAACCCTATAAGCCGCTTTCATTAATTTTTAACCAATAACCTCTGTATTTCTAATCCTAAGCTTATTTTCGTGTTTTTGTTCTTTTCTTTTTAAATTATACGTCAAACGTACTCGTTTACGAAAAACTTGATTATTTATTCTATATGAAAATAAATTTTAATATTTTTGCTTTAATCATCTTTATGCGGATACAACATCTTCGTAATGACAACGTCAAATACTCTTAGAAATCACATGGAAGCAAGAAACTACGATCTAAAGGAAAGATCTGCTTATACGTACTCTCTGGCAGATTTAATACGAAATTTTTGTTCGTATTATTGAAAACGAAGAAATGCATTTTTCAATTTCCTTTCAATTGAAATCCGGTAGAATTAATAATCTATCCTGATTATCCGTATCATTTGATTATTTCCCAAGTACGGTACATCCGAGTACATTTCATGTAACAACCAGTAATAAGATATTCCTTTTCGTAAACTTTTATTGTTACGTTTAACAATGAAAGTTTAAGGCTGGAAAAAAAAAAGTTAAATAAAAGTAAAAGTCCTTAGCTGCAGCCGAAGTCTAGTACTTAAAAAGAACGGAAGCGATATTATACTTTCGAGACATTTTATAAAAGTTCTTTAGGTGTTTGCATAAGTTGCCAGTTGCGGAAGCTTTCGATTCATTTGGTCGATCAAACAATTAGGAAATCATTTTCATCGCATGGAAAAACGCTATGAACGTAAGCAGCGGAGGATCGCTTTAAAAAATAGCCACCGTATTGTAGGTGAATCCCGAAGATCGGGCAGGTAATGTTGGTAGTCGTGTGTCGTGCCTCATCTACGGAAGGCTTTTATAAGGAGGATTTCTTCTTCTTCTTCTTCTTCTTCTTCTTCTTCTTCTTCTACTTCTTCAAACAATAGAGAAGAAGGCCTACTCGCCCATCAGAGAGATGGGTACTACTTGCCCATGACGGTCTTCTGTAAATTTCTCGATCCGACCCCCTCCCTCCCCAACACCTCCCGCCGCCCACCGTCCCTCAGCCGCCCTTGTATTTCTCACTCCGGCGCTTGGCTGGTCGCTTAACACGCAATATAGCTTAGATGCAATAGCATAACCATGATATATATGCACAATTTGTAGTAATTCCGTTAAAACAGAATAATGCTCGGCTGCGGGCGAGCCCGGAGGCGCTTCCTTCCTTCCTTCCTTCCTTCCTTCCTTCCTTCCTTCCTGCTTGCCTGTCTGCCTGCTTGCCTTCCTCCTTCCTTCACCGAGCGTGCGAACTGCTTTGTAGATTTAACCTATGCTTATTCTTCGAGAGGTGTGAGGTTAGAACAACGACGGTCGGTTACGCGGGTGGAAGGGGCCGGGAGAGAGAAGGCAAGCAGACGGAGCCCAGTAAGGAAAGGCTCGAATAAGGGATGAATAAAGAGAGAAAAAAAAAATTAAATTGTGAGCGGCGGGAAGAGGGGCAGAGGGAACGAAAATAATGGTGACAAAGGATGGATAGCGATGGGCTCGGGAGACCGAGAGAGAGAGAGAGAGAGAGAGGGACAAAATTGACGGGGATTCTTTATGCAAGATGTACGTTGCTGTGGAGTATTTTATTTTTTGTTTTGTTTTTTATAATCGATCGCGGATCGTTGAAAAGAAGGAATGATTTGCATGTGCCGAGTTAACACGTCGTAGTACACACGAGGCATCTCTGCGATTATACGCTTTATAAAGCCGCCGAGACAATATCTGAGAACCTGTGGAATTTCATTCCCATGCATCTTTTTTTTTTAAATTCACCCTGTGTTATTGGATATACTGCGCTTCGATAGTCCTTCCTTATCCATATTTTACATACGTCGGGCAGCCTTTAGTGCGTAAATTTGATTTTTCAAATCCATCATGGAAATTATTTCAATTATTATTCGAGTCAAGATAAGTTTACTCGTGCGTATTTTTTTTTATTAATCATTCACGCGCAGTACAATGTATCATTGCGCCGACTCGATAACATTTTCAATATTATTTCTTTAATCTTAATAAAATTTCATTTAAATTTATGCTTCAGCAATTGAACAAAATCAAGTTTTTCGTTTGAAACTTAAAGTAAAGTAGCTTAATAATGATCATTACAATTAAAACAAAACATTTCACGAGCGTGATATTTTTATGGTGAATTTCGTATACGAATTTTCAAATAACATTACTTACCCATCCATCAAATGAATAAAAATATCGATAATTGTTTTTTTTGCTTTTGTTTTTTTATTATACTTATTACGTAACCAATAAGTGTGCGTAGATATGTTTTAGGTTTTAATTTCGGGGACATACGATTGATCGAGGACAAATTTAATGATTTTTGTTGACAAAATTTACGAAGATCTTAATCCAATGAAAACGTTAATGAAAATATATAGCTGCAGGATTCTGAAGTATACTCGAGCAGAAAAATCCTTAATATTACATTAATGAAAGTCTTATAGTATTTAATTTATGCAAAATTTTTATTGGACTTTTACTTTTTGTACATTTTTGTTCTCAAATATTAAAGAAATACGTTGTATTATTTAAAACAATGAGATTTAGAAGCGAAACAGAACGCAGTTATACATTTTAAAATTCATAATATAATGTGAAATGTTGAAATTTTACTATTAAGAACAATTTATACTTAATTTAATTTAAATCTCTCGTAATTCCGAGTCTCATATTTAATTTAATTGTACTTTCTGATTACTTATAATTGCTGATTCATTAAAAGATTATCTACCATTCGTATTTGAAATATAATAAAGTCTTTCCTGCGATTTCTGCAATTTCATTATATATGCATATACATATATATATATATTTTTTTTTTAAATAAATCGTAAATTAAAATACGTAACATGAAATGCGATATGACACACGAATTAGAACGTGATATTTTTAATTTATTTACACAATATATTTTTTGCCAACGGTATTCGATATTGCTTTTAGAAAATATAAGGAATCTACAAAATTAGTTTTTGATTAAAATTTATAAACTTTTTTTTTTTTTTTTTTTTTAACCAAATATTAAAAAAATTTTAAATCTTGTTTTTCCATAAGTCGTGAGTTTTCATATTTTTATTTTTAGGAAATATTTAGAACGAAGCGACATAAATTTACGTCTGTGTGTGTGCGCGCGCGCGCGCGCGCGTGTGTGTGTAATGACTGATAATTGATGTGATCTCATGCGAACGAAATGAGTGAAAATGAAATTCTTGGCATGCCTTTACGCCTGCTACAATGTTAAATATTGAATTTTTTAAAACACATATAATTCTTAAATAATAATAATAATAATAATAATAATAATAAAAATTTGGCATACTGTAGTTAACAGACAGCTTAATTTTCAAAAGATCTGGACTTGCGGGCATTATTTGTGTTAAAATTTTGTAAAAACGAATAACAAGATTATTTTCTAGTCAAGCGGCTCATTAAATAAGGGAAGCTTTACCCCAATACGTAATACGTAATACGTAATTTAATTTAATTTCAAACTATAAAATACGACGTATAAAGGTCTTTTGACTTAAAAAAAAGCATTGTCGTTATCGTGACTGGTCGAAGGCTAAGAAATATGGGGGAATTATTTTCTTAGTAATAATATTCGGCTAGGAAGATAAGGAAAAAGGACATGCATAAAAAGGGAAACGTAATAGGGTAAGAGTATCGGCATAAATCAAAACGGGAAAGTAACTCGCGCTTGACACTACAAATCCAACAAGTGATTTTATTGCCGATACGCTCCGCTCCTCCTCCGCCCCGTTGTTCCTCTCGTAAGCTCTACTCCCCCCCCCTTCCCCCGGGCAGCCCCTGACCGACGACCGGCATCGCCGCCAAGCCGAGCATCACCGACCTCCCCATCGGAAACGGTCCTCGCATTGCCCGCGCGCTATCAAAGATTCCTCCACCTCCGCCCCCGCTCCCGCCCTCGTATCCTCCCCCCCGCCACCCCCACGGACGGCTACCAAGTCCCGCGACGTCCAACAATCCTGGCAATATTCACTCGCTGCCGTTTGTTTTTACGTCCCCGCGAGGACCTTCGCTTATTCGCTTGTGTGGGCGTTTCGGGATGGTGGCGGCGGGCAGGGGGGGGGTGGGACAACGACAAGAGAAGCCGACAGGGAGATACGAATTTTTCTCAACGATTTATAGGTTAAGTTCGCCGGGTACGTCGAGCTTGTCGATATCAGTCTCACTCTTTGAAATTCGATTCTTCTGAGAAATTGCTCAAGGCCTCCGACCGGAGATTTTTTATATTTTTTTTCTCCATTCTATTTTACCGCAATATTCCGTGGACTTGTCGGCTCTGCCCAGATTTTTTAAGTCAATATTATAATTAAAAATCAAATACTTTTAATCCTATGCGTTCTTACGGCTTCCCTAAAGCATAAATCTTTCTCTTACTGTGCTGCCCTTCATTGTCTACTGAGCTGGCTAATTTATACATACACACACACACACACACGCACACGCACATATATATAGAAGCTTTGGTTTCAAAATTACATATTAACTTCGAATTCTTTTAATTCCATGATAAACTGTTCATTAATACGTTAACGTGAATTTTATACAATTTTTCTTAGTATTTTAATTGAAAAACGGAGTGAAAAGTAATTTGTTTTTTTTTTCATCTTTTTTTAAATAAACGCCAATGAATATGTTTTAAAAATGGTAACGTAATTATATGTGAAAATATGTAATCGATTGTCCCTTATGTTTTTAGTCTTCTCGTAAAGGTCAATATCGATATAAATAAGAATGGCATTATAAAACTATTGCCGGGGAAGATCTGTAACGAAAATTTTTATATTAAATTTCGTTGGGAAAGTTTTTACGGTAATGTAGTCAATTTATTGCACTTCGAATATTCTTTCTTATGCCAAAATAAATTTTAAGAAAACATTCGAGCTCAACGGGAAAATGTACTCTACGCGAAAATCATTTGATATTAAGAAGAAGTAGGCGATAAAATAAAAATTAATCGCTTTCAACATTAAGCCCCCATTGGATCTATAATTTTCCATTACATTCCTATAAAATATTATTAATTGTATTACGGACACAAATTTCCAACTACGAATAAATCGACGTAGGATTATGAATTTAAGGGAATTTTATTAAGTACAATGTTATTATGGTCTAACTTCTTTGTGAAACAATAACTTTTAAATACGGATATGCGGAATATTTTTGAAATATCACGTATATTATTAGTTGAGGAAGAGGAAGAGGAAGAAGAGGAAGAAGAAGAAGAAGAAGAAGAAGAAGAAGAAGAAGAAGCGATGCAGCGGGGCTAGATAAATTTTAATATAAATTTAATATATAAATGTTAGGTGAGTCAAAAGCCGCAGGAATTGAAGTCAAAAATCGAAAATGTTTTAAACATTAGTTGCAAATTCCATTTTCAGTTCTAAAAATGAGCAAAACTTTTACCTACAGATAAACATGGCTCCCGCTATTTTTCTTATCGCTGGCTTCGCTTTTAAAAAATGAAGGTCGAATTCAACGGAGCTCTCCTCTACTTATAACTCAAAAGAGCTTGTTCATTCTTTAGCTTCGTATCTGAAGGAAAATTTCTCAACAAATGGTATATTTTTTTGTTCCATCCTCTCTCTCTCTCTCTCTCTCTCTCTCACCTTTTTTCTCTCAATATAAGTATATAGACACGCACGCATGGTTATGGTTGCGCGAGTAAGTAGCTTAAGGCTCGGTTAGCCGAGTCAATGATCGTTATTGAGGCGAGTCGTTTCATTTATTTATTTATTTATTTATTAATTTATTTATTTTTATTTTTTAGAATGCAAAACATTAGGAACTGGATGCGTTGGGCGGAGGGCGGGGGGAGGCCAAAGCAAATAAGCTAACTTTCGATGTGATACAATTTAAGTTTGGTAAGAAGCTCAGCACCCGAAGGACGTGAGGAACTCGCGAAGGAAAAGACAATTGAAGCGAAGGTTGCACGAGATGCAGAGGCGCGGAGGAGGATCAGAGCTGACCGCGGCTCCGGGTTATGGTTCGCGCGCCATTCCGATGACCACCGAGCAAGGAAGGCTCTCGCTCCTGTACTTCCCCGAGCCCTGGAAACGCTCATGAATTAATTTCGCGATGGTATTCCTCTTATACTACATTAACTTTTAATTTCCTGCAGGACTTTGCCTCTGTGCACATCTTCTCCGTGTTTGTTTCTCTCTCCTTCTCCTCGTCTTCCTCCTCCTCCTCCCCCTCCCCCTCTTTCGCAAACCCTGGCCAATATCCGTCGGCCCTTTGCGAGCACCGAATTCGCTTCCCCAGTTCGGCGATTGTTATGATTTTGCTTTCATTGTGACGCTTCAGAGCGATGGCTTGCACCGTTTTGCCCCCCCCCCCACCGCCATTTCTACGGAATAATTCTCTAATCATGTCCTTAAGGTTAATGCAAGAGACTCTTCATCGCTCCTTCATTCGATTGCCCGATGCGTTTTTATACTCCGACGTTACCGAGAAATTCAAGTGGAACGTATTCATTACTACCGCATCTGTTTTTTTTTATTATTATTATTCTTATTACTAAATTCTTTTCTCTTTCCGGCATTATTATTTTTTCATACGTCCAATCTGTCCGTGTATTTAATATTCGAAGCTCAGATGAAAACCTTGTCATTTATCCCAAGATTTATTACAGATATCAGGCATTCCTTATTGTAATTGGACACTAATCATTATTAAATTTAAATAAATATATTTCAAGTTTTCGAACTCCCAGTATTTTTGCATTTAAAATAAATTCATTGAATTCGTAGGAAATAGCTAAATAGAAAACACGAAATTGCTTAAAGAAAAGCCAAGACAAAATGTCACTCACGTATCTGGAACTCCAAGTCCAAACCACTATTTTTCCATTTACATACGGACACGTACACAGCCAAACGTACATAGAGACTACGCGGGCAAAAATACGTAGACCTCTGTGTATTATACGTGTATGGACGATATTTGCTGCTGTAGATGTTTACTTCAGCTAAGACGTCAGTTTCACCGCTTCTCTCTACCAGTGCATCTCTTTTCTTTTTCTCCGACTATCTGTCTCTCTCTCTCTCTCTCTCTCTCTCTCTCTCGCTCTATCTCTCTCTTCATGCCTTTCGTTTGACTCCTTTACCTTTAATAGATCGCTGCGGGGCAGTCGCTTGTCCATGACGACGAAGTTATTGCTCTGGCTTTCATCCTCGTTCTATTATTTTTCTTAACCTTTTTTTCCCTTCTTTATTAATCCTCTTTCTTGTTTGTCTGTCCACATACTTTTGGTTTAAGTATAAAAATTATAGGAACGGCGAATATTAAGGAACGTTCATTTACATCATCTGAACGGGTACGCATATCTAAAAATTGTTTTAGTCCCAAAAGAAAAAAAAAACAAACAAACAAACAAACAAAAAAAAACAAACAAAAAAAGAATAAAGTTGTTTATAAGGATTGGAAATGAGAAAGAAGAATTAAGCTTGTGTACGTAATACAAAGGAAGAAAGTCGATGAGTAAAAAAAGGGAGATAACAACGAAGTAGATATTTAGTTGACCATGAAAATTGGCTTTTTATTGAGAAAATTTATTAGTTGTTTTAGGGTATCTAATATTTTTTATTGTCAAACCTTTTACAGAATTGATTGTAAAAAAATGCATCTGCAGAATTACGTTTCTTGCAATTTCTGCAAGGGTATTTCTCATAGGAATCTTGCTACCCCGAATTCTAAATTTGCAAAACTTATTTTTATTATCTCGAGTCTCTGTCTAATTTACGAGACATATACATGTACATGTAAGCAATGTAGCTTAAGGAGATGAGAGGTATAATTGATTTCACGTCGAATTAAATTTAAACAGATTTCTCAAAAAGAATCCTATGCTTTTGTGTTTGATTGAGGCAATTTTTACCTTTAACGCGAGAAATTTGATTGTCGATTCGGTAGCCCATTACTAAAGCCGTAAAGTATAGATGAATCGATTCTGATAACAACCCGCATTCGTATTATGTCATTCATTTATCTTCGCACTTTTTCATCTACTTTCGTTGATTTTACAACAGATATTCGAGTTGAAAGTTGAAAACCTCCGGTAAAATATTTAACAGATCGTTTAATTTATTATATTCCTTTATACTTTATTTATTTGTATAAATAAAATATAAGTCTTTTTAATAAATTCAAAGTTTAAAACATTGATATTTTTATTTATTACAAATTTTATTACAAATTAGTATTTGTAATTCCTTTGTATAATTTTACTCATTTATTTTGTACTTTCTCGTCTTCTTTATAACTACAAGTATATTATTAGAATGCCTATGCCGATTATGTGTACGTTGAGTCGAGTAATACTTTCAATTATGTTAATTGAAAGCGACAATTCGTTATACCGGAGACAAGGAATTATTTCAATTTCACAATTACCTTTTAAAGTAATTTTCCATAAATTATGATAAATTATTTACGATGCGCGTATCAATACAACACATATCAATACAATAAAATAATTCGTTAAAAAGCGATTCTTTTAAAAATTAAAATAAACGTTACCGTATTATCAAAGGCCACGTATTTCTTAGGGTTTTATTTATTTTGTGCAATTACAATTTATTATTTATAATCTGGATCTTTGAACGGTATTTATTATTTACTACACGCTTGCCGAAAGGCTTGTAATGGTAGCTCGCGCTACTTGCGATATCGAAGTAAAAAAAGGAACGTTAAAGCGAGGACGATGAAATAAATCGGCAGACATCCCGTACGCTTAAAAGGAGCTCGACCACGCTTCCCTCGACCAAGAATGAGGAAAAATAAATTAATAGCACGAGACCGGCCGTTTGCATTGGCTCCTTATCTACTTCGGGTCGTTCTTCTCCCTCGCCTATTGTCTTTCTTACTCTACTTTCGTACTCCCAGGCCCACGAAAAAATCCACGAAATCTATTGCCTATACTCGGGGCATAAATCAAAAAATGTAGAAATTTGCCTTTTATTTCGCTTTATGGGAAAATCTATGCCTCCGTCGGATAAAGTACATACGTGCACTTGGGCATTATTGGGACATTTTTAGTTTTGTATTAAAAATTTTATTACTTTCGATGGCCCTCCTCATTCGTCGAAAATTCGGAAAGTCATTTAAATTATTATTTTTCCTTCGAATAATTGGTTAGCACTCAGATGCGTCACCTTTGCCCTCTTTGTCGATATTATTTGTCACGCCTGTCGTGTATACGTACACTGTACTTGACGACGTTGTTTAACGCGAGCACCCGCATTTAACTGTCCCCGTTACTTGTCTGGAGCCGCTAAAGCCCGAGGATCCTATAAATTGTAAGCACCCTATCTTCCAGTTAACAAAAGATTAGAGCATGAATTTCTTCGCGTATTTATTTTTTATTGTACAATAAATTTCATTTCTAACGCAACCTTTTAACAATTGCTTTACATAACAACAACAGCACCAACCACAACAACAGCTATAAACAACAATAACAATAAGAGTTGTGATGATTTCAATAGGAAACATTGTCTTTGTTGTTGTTGTTGTTGTTGCTTGCTGTTGTTATTGTTATTATTGTTATTGTTATAAATGTATGCCTGTAATTATTGAGATTTCCCACACTAGGAAGCGTTTGTTTTATGAAATGTGATAGACAGTAAGATGTTCATCGAGTAAGGCAAATTTTTTTAATGTAAAACAAAATTTATCGTTTTAACAATGAAAATTGGAAATATTCTATGTCCGTGGAAAGTTACACGTTTAAAATATTTTCAATTATATTAATTATTCTAATTAGTATTTTTAATACTAGATACTTTTAATAATCGTTTAAATGTAAATTTGATTTTATAATATTTGATAATCTATTCAAATTATTTATTGTATTCCATTCGGATACAAGAATTCATTTTAAATTAATTAATACACCCTTTATGCGTTCAGTATACTTTGCTGTTTAGTACATTTTATACGATTTAAAGAAACGAAAATATACTTTAATATGTATCTCAAGCTCTATTTTACGTAATATAAAGTTTTGATAATGTCTTACTTAATTATAAGTACACGATACATGTGTTTTTTTGTTTTTTCAATTATGCTGAGATACAACTTAAATACCTATACTATAATTCATAAAAGATATTACGCTTTAAGAATTTCTAGCTGTTATTGTAACGGGTTATTGTTAATATATATCACTTATAAAATTTGCAAATCCCAACATTTACTAAATGTAAGATTAAAGATGTGTATTCGCTCTCGAGAAAGTACTTGAATGAAATTTCTTTTATTAAAATTAAAAGAAAATGTATTGAGCAATATATACAATGACGCCATCGTCATTTTAAAAAAACAAAATGGAAAATCATGTTCGATTGAGAATCGGACAGTTTTGAAGAAATAAGAGCCACTGAGCTGGGAAAGTCGTGTAATTCGGTCTTCGTTTCAGAATAAAAAGAATTTCAAAGAATTTTAATGACTCGATGTCAACGGGATACTAACTGTTAACTTTTCAAATGTAATTCATTTTAAATTATTGGATCTGTCAAGATCCTTCAATGCTATCGAGTGATATTAAATTTATTTGAGATTAACAAAATTTCTGAAATTTATTTTTATTTAAAAAAGAATTCAGTAGTAATAGAAGCGATAAAATTAATATACGTTATATAATGCGATTAAATTAATTTAATTTAAATTAATTTAATTTAATTTAATTTAATTTAATTTAATTTAATTTAAACTATGTACAATATGAATGCATGTCTATGCGAGACTTGATATTATGCTCGGTTTTAAATATTACTTTCAAAGGGTAAAATTGGCCATGTGTACCAAGAAATCACAAGATTATTATTATGCACGTGTACGTAGAACGTACAATCGCAAACGAGTTTTAGTAAAAGATAGTTACTTAGAATGTTCAAGTGTCCGTATCTAAGTCGACCGATAAAATAGCAACCAAACATATATGTATGTATATATATATATATTATACGTAAATTTAATCTGCTCCTTCGAATTTCTATGAACACTCGCTTTGCTTACTTTAACTGCGCATGTCTGTTGGCGGCTTCAGTAGGTTAGTTTAACGTGCATTTTTTAATTTATCCGAATACGCGCAGCAAAATGATCTAGAATATGAGGCTTAAACACTTCATTATTGAAATCGTAAGATAGCCTCTTATATATATATATATATATAAGAAGAAGAAGAAGAAAAAGAAGAAGAAGAAGAAGAAGAAAAAAATAATAAACTACTACTCGGAGTAAGTAGGGAATTCAATCAGTAAATGGCTTCAAAATAATTAAATTCAATACAACTCGATGTTTAAGAAAAAATTAAGTCCTTTAAAAGTAATGGTATGTAATTAAAAGTAATAATTTTTATTTATTCAGTATAAAGAGACAAATCAATGAAATGAGTTAATTGAAAATCAAATTAAATTAAATTAAATTAAATTAAAATTGATATTAAATACTGAGCGTCAAATATAAGGTAGAAAAGTTCCGGAGCACCGATACACGTAGAAAAATTTAATTAACTTTGAATATCTTCATAGAGTATTTGGCAAAAATTAATTATGCGACCTCCAATAACTTAGAACATACGTAATATATCAATGTATGAGTTATAGAGCGCCACGGCGCTCAATTACAATAGAAACATTTTTAAGATAATATGCCTTTAAGATAACGACGGATCAATTAACTCGGAATTACGATTACGTACACAGAGTTATTGGGGTTATTGGGGGGTTATTGGGGGGTTATTGGGGGGTTATTGGGGTTATCGTAACGGTGGTTTAGTAGCGAAAATCGATCGTTCGTACAAGCCAAGGTTAAAAAATTCAATATTTGAATACGCGAGGGTATATAGATCGTTGACAATGCGAATAACATTAGCATTTGACGTTAATTCGCGATACGAAGCCCTGAGCTGTAATATTTTGTATAGCTTAATTGGCGAATTGTAGGTTATTGTAAGCGTAAGTAAAAAACTAGGCGGCGACGCTCCAACGAAAACGAGGATTATCGAAAAAGTCTGCCCTCGCCTACGTATTCGACGTGTATTTCAGGTATTTCAGGCGCTCCCAGTCTCCCGGATCTCTTTCTCGAGGCACGGAGTTCGAGGCACGGAGTTCGAGGCACGGAGTGAGTTCGAGGGCAGTAGTCGCGCCCGGGGAGGCAGAGCGGACGTCAGCGGCAAAGACCAATTATCTCTCCGACAGTCCGCGAAATTACGGGGAGGCGCATCTTCACACTGCCATAACCACGTGCAATAATATTCGCGTACGGTTGAATCGGCGCAACTATTCTGCGTACTGACCCGAGCGCTCCCGAGCAGCAGGAGGAGAGTTACCCTCGTGCACGTCATTTACAGTGCTCGACGCCGTTCCCTGAAAAGCTTCCGCTTCTCCTTCTCTCGTCTCGTCGAGATCCACTCCACGCTCCAATTGCCTTTTACTTCCCGGCTATTCAGGGCCCGGCTACAACTATCCTCCTTACCCGAAGCTTCCGCAAATTTTTCTATCCAATCCCGTTCTAACAATAACCTTTGGCCGCGCCACCTTCCCGAGGCCTTTGACAATTTATAATTTATTTATCTATCGCGATCGAGCACGTTAGTCTAATCGGTCGTGGCCATTTACTTATTGATTTCACATCGATTTACCGTCGCTCGACATTGCCAAACGATATGCGCTTTTACGTATACTATGCGGCCTGCGCAACAACCGATCTGTTTAGCGGCCGCTTTATCATTTCAAAGGCAAATAAAAATTGTAACGAATTTACCTCGTTAATTGATTGATCTGGTTCGGAAGAAAAATATCGTTATAACTTTATACCGCAAACATTTCGTACCGCACTCAATGTCCTTGAACGAAAAGGATGACGCTTTAGGGGTTTCGGCAATAATACAAAAAAAAAAAAAAACATCGTTGACGTCGTTGTTGATAATTGGTGACGCACACAATAATAACACGCAATAAGTAAATACACGGGCATGATGTGCATTTCAGCGAAAAATTAGATAAAAAGCTTTTTAATTCAATATCAATAAAAGTTCGTCTGTATTACTGTCGCTACTACTGGTACCGCTACCGCTACTACTGGTACCGCTACTACTGGTACCGCTACTACTACCATTACTGCTAGTGCTACTGCTACGTTTTCATTGGTGCGAGTGAAATAAAGTCGTCGGTCAGGTGACGGTGCCAGCGACGTCTGTCGTTCTCTCTCCCGCTTCGAGCGAGAGTTAAATTGCAGTATCGGTACACAAAATCCGAGCCGGAGTAGTCGAGCGAGCGTATAAAATGTCGGCTGCTCTCGTCCAAAAATACCCAAAAATACGCGTAACGCAGAGAGGTGTGAGAGAAAAAGGAGCCTTTCCGGCTACAGTGGGAGTACCGTTGATGAGTACGTTTAGGGGCGGGGGTAGGGTCAGGGAGGGCCAGATAGGTGCAGGGTATTTCCGGAGTTGGCTTTTGCTGCTGCGGGAGACGGCATCGCGGATGAGGAGAGTGCCGTTGAGGACGGCCAGGACGGCAAGGACGGCAAGGACGGCGAAGGACGGCGAGGACTATAGAAAAGCATCGGTACTGGAGGACCGTAGCCACACACACCTCGGCGTCCGCGTCCAAAAGCGCGCATTCTCCGTTTCTCTTGTTTAACAATTCGCCACGCGTCCGCATTAATAACGTTACGACAACAAGCCGGAGTTGTAGAAACTTATAACGAGAAAATAATGAACCGGGTTCACCGGCTCTGCTTGAAATGCCAGCGGACTGGCTATACCTATCCCCTCCCTCCTCCCTCCTCCCTCTGACCTCTCTCTCTCTCTCTCTCTCTCTCTCTCTCTCTCTCTCTCTCCACCCCACCGGGGCTTGTTCGCTTCTTCTCAACCCCATTCCATCCACCACCGCCCCCCGTCCCCGCCCCACGAACCCCTGCGTCCAGCATGCTCTCTTTTCCCAATCCTTTTATCTTTTCCCGCTCCCCTCATTACTTTTACTCTCACTTCGTTCCTTACTCTCATTTTCTCTTAAACTACTATTTTCTTTCGTTCCTTCTCTCATTCTCTCTTTCTCTCCTTCTCTCCCCCGCCCCCCCTCTCTCTCTATCTCTATAGACGTACTATATGTTTCACCTCGGTGTCCTTACTACCACTTCTTCATTTGTCCATCTTAACAAATAACTTTCCAAACATTCCTCTTTTCGTTGTTTTTCTTTATCTTATTCCACCCCCCGCCCCCCGCCCCGCCAACTCCTAACTTTGACCACCGCTGATGTTTCAATAGCTTTTTCATAATTATCATCAACAGTTACAATTATAATGATTAAACGATTAATGTTTATTGTATAATTGCGTTAAATATTTAAATTATCATTTATTCTTCGAGATTATCGAATAATTAAGGCGCACAAAGTCATTAAATTTTCTTATATTTCTCCCTTACATCTGATTATACGCTTTTCCGTTCGCTTGAAAGTCACTCGGGAAAACAGTTTTTCATTTGCTTCCCGTGAATTTTCATTCCCTCATAAACATTCTTATATTCTTTCGATTTTTTTTACTCACGTATTTTTATTTATTTATTTATTTATTTTTTTTATTTTATTTCATATCGAACTGTTTTAAATTTAAATTTCAATTCACCCGGAATAATAATGGATAATAAACTGTAAATACTATTAAATCAAGAGAGAAAAAATATCTCTTTGTAAAATTATACTAATATTTCGTGGGCCTTACAATGCTTATTTTTCATACAAATTGAATTCGTATGTTTTTTATTTATGCCTGTTTTCTTTAATCATTGTAAAATTGCTTTTAAAATTATTCTTATACCAATAACGTCTACGCTAACTATTTAGAATTATATTATTTACTCCTTAACTATATACAAAGATTTATATGTATATATACATGTATATGTGTATATTTAATTTTTACTTATAAGAATTTTTACGTATAACATTTTTTTTCTGTCATCTTGATTATATTATTCAATTGTATACGAAATTTCCAAAAAAAAAAGAAGAAGTTTTATATAGATTTTATGTAAGACCGTTTATAATTAAATTTTTTTAACGATACGACAATTATTGAAAAGTTTATTGTTTTATAATCATATATGGAATTTATTTATATGGAAGTTTCATTAAGCAATTTTAAGATTGTGAATAGGTCATTCTTATCAAAATAAAGTTTGCTCGTACAATATTTGTAAATATTGGAATATTTAAAATAAGAGCAACAATTATCATTGAAGTTTAATGGAAAATGAGTCCGGGCCCAGATTTTATCTTATTATTGTGAATAAAATACTAAAATGAAGGCTCACGCAAGACAATATTAAAATAATTTTTCATAATACAGTTTCATTTTTACATTTTATTTTTAAACAATTAGCATTTATTTATAAAGCTTACATGCAACTATAAGAATATTTTACTGCTGCAATAACGACGATTTATATAATTGTAATATAAAAATAAATACGAATGAGAAAACGAAGTGATTAGATTTGTCGATCAGTAATCATCGAAGTCTGACTGCGTAGAGTATAATAAGCTAATAAAAATTATACACTAAAAGTTTAGAACGATTTACAAACGTAATTGGTCCGATAAATGAATTATTAATTAGGTAACAGCGATTGCTCTTGATACAAATATACATAATTATTTAAATCGGCTGCAAGTAGTCGATTAAATTTTCATTAGGAAAACTTTTCGTCTTCGATTCATATTTATCATTTAATAATCACAAAACTTTATCTATTATCGGAAGCACGAAAGAATGTAATTCGTTACATCTAAACACTTGCATCGTGCGATAAATACTCGTTTTTTTGACGAAGGGACTTTTTACATCCACATTATGGATAGATCGTACAGTGCGGACACGGTTACGAACCTTGAGTTAGTGGAGACTACACAAGACAGCGATTAATAGTACACAAACACATGTATAATATATCATCTTTGTATAATAAACGTATTTATTATAATTATGAAGACAGTCGGGAACGTTGATATACCACCAGTGGGATCCAAAGAATTAAAAATGTTACATGATTTTGAGTCTTAGTCATAGATCTTATTGGGCGATTTTTATAGAAATTTAATAGATGATATTGATCGATTGAATTATAATGAGCCAATAAGAGTCAAAACACAGCCAATCGACGTTATTTCATATTCTACCATACGAAAACATTAAAGAGTACTTAAAATATTTCTATACATAATATTTTTGGATACACATGGCCTGTCATTAAAAATGTACAGGGGGTTTATTAAATAATAATTATATGCACGAAGTGATGCGTATTATTATCGAACCCATAGTCGCTTTACACACAGAACTTGTTTTCAAGAGATTGTTAACATAGATTAGTTTTATATTGAAGTCAGAATAATTAAATTCATAATAATCTTTGATGTATGAGCACGTACATTTAATTCATCATGTTGAAGACGATTTAAAGTCTAGTTGAAAAAGAATCTTCCATATATACGCGTTCGATTATGTTATTGTTAATCCCGGCATGATGGTAAATATTAAATGAATATTTATTGTATATTTTATTTGCCGTAAGCGTAAATAAAGTATGAAAATTTAAAGTTTCCACGTTCGATTAAATGCCAGGTAACTTGAATTTATTAATAGTCCGGTAACGTAAAGAGATTCATTGGTCTTCGGCGCTTAAATAAATGTACCGCTATAAGGAATAATTGAAAATTTTTCTTTAAATTCCCTCTTAAAAGGCTGTACTGCACCATTTAAAAAGTCCTGGGGCAGGTATTCCAACGTACTCTATCTGTCTTTGCCTATCATCGGGTGAATAACGATAAGTACTCGGAATTATAATACATTGATGAGAATTCATTCGTCTGCTGCCCCCTTGGCCCACCCCTTGGCCCACCCCAATTCAAGCTTCGGACCGAGTCGCTTTTGAATAACATCGCTAGGACGCAGAGTGCCTTTTTACTCGCTAACTCTCTAGCCACATACTAAAAGTATATACATATATATATATATATGTACGTACGTACGTACGTACGTATATATCCGGCGAGTATCTCGAGCGAATAATTTTTCGTCCACGCGCAAATTGGCTGCGTGCGGTTCTCGTTTTTTCTTCTCCTTCTTCTTCTTCTTCTTCTTGTTCTTCTTCATCTTCTTCTTCTTTTTTTTACTTTTTACTTTGCCGAGCGTCCGGAGGGACGAAATTTCTACAAAAATTATACCTCTACTTCTTTCTCATTTTCACTTGCTCTATGAATTACGATGTAATTATTTTTAGTTTTACGCATGCGCCTACACGTCCTCGCACAATCCACCCGTTTCTCTCCGTATCTCTTCTATGCCTGTCCTTACGCGCTCACACGCTTACACCCACGTATTGGGTATTGTATGCGCGTTTACACAGAACGCGGAACTGTGTCCACGTAAACACAAACTGTTGCTATTCAGCTCGCGCCTCTAGATTGAACTTCAAGAAGTTCTATAGTTAATTAAGTAAATGCAGATGAGCGTCGGAGACCTTTTTATACACTGGCATTCAACTTAAACTTAGAGATAGATTATTTTTTACTCTTGCTATTTGTTTAAATTATTTGACTTTATCGAGAGGAGTACATGCCGTACGTTGCTTCGGCATTTTACAAAGAATATGCTTATTATTTTAGTTATACGAACAGACAACGTGCTTCATATACTATTAAAAATTTACATGCGTGCGTAATTTTATTTTACCATAAAAAAACAAACAAGCCATTACTTTGTCGTTAATAATTACTTTTAAAAAACGTATATTTACGTGCATACGTTAAAAATAATGGTAAAAGTAATATTTAAGTGTTGCAAAGGTCTTCCAATGTATAATTACGTTACGTAATAAATATTCTAAATTTTTCAAAAGTAATCTTATTAAGGTCCAGTACTATATAACGGAATTTTAAATAATACATACGTATTGCGAATTTTTGAAATATTTGCCACCGCAATTTAAATTAATTCTTCCGCGCATGCATAAGGTGAATTATAAAAACATTCAGTTTTCCCTTTCTTCTTTTTCTTTTTCATTCTGACTATTATTGTAAGCAGCTCAATAATGTATATTCATTATTATTTGTTTACATAAGACTTACACTGCAATAAGACCTCGAATTCCATTATACGCATTACCAATGCGTATAGAATATAGAAAATAAAATTAACTTATATAAATATAAATACAATCTGCATTAATATTCAAATATTAATACGCGTATGTAATCGCGGATGAGTTTATAATTTAATGCAGAGCTTCAATAAAGTATTACGAGTCACGATGTGCTTCATACAATCAATATATCAAGTGCCATTCAATTAGAAGCCATAACTGCTAGCGATAGATTTAGGCCTCCAATGTATTCGTGTTATTTATTTACGTTACGTAATTACGTAATTACTTACCATACTGCATATTGATATAAAGAGAGAATATTATTTAAATTACGTAATTTAAAAATCTATTTTCTCAGATGCAACGATACGATAATGGATACATGAATCTCTTATCTTTTCATCTTTTAAAAAACATTTCAATAGTTAGGATTATCATTAGTATTTACCGAGTTTATTAAAAGTTATATTAAAAAATTTATCTTCCTTACGCATTATAATGACATTTTATTATTATTTTCACTAAATAATAAAGTAGATTATACGGAGAAAATTCTTACACGTTGAAAAAAAATTGTAAGTATAGATGATTATTAGTTAGGAAAAGCAATACATTCGTTAGGAAGTGAAGAAATAAAAAAAAAAACTTTTAACTATATGTAAATATATAATTTGTTTGTCAAAGAGTTAAAAATGACTTTCGGCTTTTTTTCCTTTTGTCAATCATACTAAATGGTTAATTAATAAAATAGATCAATTAATTGAAAGCGTAAAATTGTTAAAACAAAAACAAAAACAAAAAAAAACAGTTTACATGAATTAGAAAACAAATATGAAATATATTATATGAAATTATATTATAGTTAGATCATGTTTATATAACCAGTTTCGAGTTTGGACACGTAAACTCCCCTCGAGGGATCCTAAGGTAAAGAGAATAACGATTTGCTTTGTTATAGAAGAGCATCGAGGACCTTTCGGTGGATCGATACGTAAAGAATTTCTTTCGAACGGGAGAAATCTTGTGTTACACAGGACAGGAGAAGTAAGTAAGCTTTCCTAAGTTGGAAGTGTCACATTGCCGTGTCTTTGAACAAATATATATATATTATTGATATATGAAAATATAATGAAAATTTGATAGGATTTACGTACGTACATGTTCTTTGTCCGTAAATGGTGGTTTCCTTTAAAATAATATTATTAAATTAAATGCAATTAAACGATAATCTGTCTGGATTTGTTTCATCCAGCGAGTTAATATATATTGTTATATATATATAAATATATTATGTGTGTGTGTGTGTATATATATCTATTGTTACTTTTAATTATTTATAAATTATTCTCTCCAATTTTTTCCTCCTCTTTTCATCTTTTACGCGTTTTCTTAGTTATTTTTCTAGTTCCACTCGATCGACAACTTGACTCTTGCTTGGACTTGGATCTATAATTATGCTCTAGGGAATTTCTGAGGACTTATACGTGTCCGATGCATTTACGTTTCTACGATTCGTGAAATTCTATAGTAGAAGTCTAGACGGTGCGGATTCATTTACTACTTTCTTTTACCGAAGTCGAATAAAGAAACGAAAATAGAGACTTTTCGTGTGAAGTTTGGTGGTGATCTTTAATCAAAAACCACAAGGCGAAGGAAGGAGAAATAGAAATTTTTTATTTTATACAGAAATATCGGATATTGTCGATATTATTTATTTAAATAAATTCAATATATAAGGCCATGGAAATATATAGCACATTGACTAAAAGGATTTAATTCATAAATTTTTGTTATTTCAGTTCGCACCTGCAATAACTAATGCCAATTAATTCGTAATACGCGATATTGTATTGAGTATAAAATAATTAATGCCTTATTTCGTTTGGCGTAATTGTAACGTAACGTAACGTAAACGTGTACTATTAAAAAATTGTATGCAATTCGATCTTCGATTGCTCTATGAATTTTAATATAGACATTTTAAATTTTCGCAATTCTAAGCTGTTATTTATCGAAAATTACAAATTTACAGAGCACAGTCGATTCATACGTACTTGCAATTTATAATAATCTTTTTGTCATTATCTCTATTTATTTCATGTGCTTAGAAACGCAGTAGGTATTCATAAAATATTTAAGTACCAATTTTTCAGATATTTTAATTGAAATTAAATAAAATAAAGAAAAAAAGAAAAAGTAAATCATTCTCGGTATCGGTCGATGGTACTTTTGAGTTATCGATGAGCCGAGATCGGCTTGTATGCGTTGCTTGAAGTGTTCAGAAGTGTTCAAATTTCAATGCGAAGCATCGGATCAAATGAGATATCATTTAAAAAGTTTAGCGATAATAAAAAGGATAGCTCGAATGTTGAAATAGTACATGTTGAATATAATTCATAAGTATGAATATAGAACGAATTTTGGGTAAATATGCCTAATCCGAGAATGTTTCCTTTGGAATTCAATACCATTTATTGATAATATATTTATTTGTATAGAATAAGTGGGATCCGAATTTTATGCGAATAGCCCAGTGGATGCGGAGTGTGTCTCGTAATCGTATTGCATTGCACCGTTTATGTTCCTCGATCTGCGGACGATCGAAATATTAAGCTTAGATCAAGTAATATCGCAGGAGATGGTTGAGGATGTTGAGGCGCGATCATTGCACGGGCCTGTGTGCGGGGAACTAAAAGATCAAGAAGAAAAGCAAGTCGTTCACATCGGTTTCGACATTGAGCTCTCAAAAGTAGGAGGCGCCAGTGATAAGATGCCTCAGCATCCGTTTCAGTCGAATGGGGATAACAGTGTTTTGAATTGCTGACGATCCCATGCAATTTGAAGTTTCCGATAGGAGCGAAAGTAATAATACCCGGTTCTCAGTTGAAACCATCCCGAGTTCGTCATTGGTCCGCCAAAATAAAAAGGTGTGCAATTTCTCTCAGGTGCTTTAAAGAAATTCCTACGCGCATTATTAGTTTTTTTTTAAATATTCGAGCCGTCGAAGCGCTCGTCCTGCCCTCGTTTATTCACTAAAAAATTCATCATTTACATCGATGTCACGTTAGATACGTGAACTGAAATTCAAAATAATTAACTCATTTTTTTTAGAAATTCGTCTATTATATTTATATTAAGCGAATGCATTCTTAGTTCGCTGAAATTTAAAAAAAAAAAAAAAAAAAAATAGAAGAAGAAAGTGCGTGTACCGTCTAATTGAATAAATTACTTCTAACCCCAATAACCTACGCTTTAACTCTAATTCGATACATCGCCATTTTATTTCCTCTATGCTACGTATGCTATTCTATCCCCCCACCCCCTGACCGCACTGATTCCTCAAATACACTAAAAAATACTCTTCTTATTTTGTTTTTTACGGACTACAAACTACGTCTTTTTTTCGTCTTTTTTTCGTCTTTTTTTCTTCTTTTATTTACCAAAGCGGCATAGGTTTTGGTCACAGTTTTCAGTTTGCCCTCGTTCGTCGATTTCCCACCTGTGGTATCGTCTCGTTCTATCGTCTACGTATGCGCGCCTACGTACACTCGCCTATGCGTGTGCGTGCGCGTACACCTGCCCGTGTCCTTTGTAAGCCAATATTGAAGTTGTCAGATGAGGGATATTGTTTCGACGGCTACGATTCCCTCGATAAAAAAAAAAAAAAAAAAAAAAAAAATCACTCATTTCTTCTCCTCGTCTCCTCTGCTCATCTTGCGTTATATATCGTAAGTCATCCGCTTTTTATTTTCTTAAAATTTTACTCTCAGACCTTTTTATTCGGAGAGCGAGCCCGGTTTCTATCAACTGGGCTAAGTAATATTATTGATATTTATACAATCTTTTACTCTACCTCATAAAGTTCAAACAAGCAAGACAAATTAGCTGTACAAACAAAGAACTCGTTTCATCTCTTACGTATACATAATTTATTCGCGTGAGAGTAAAATTAATTTTTTTAAGGTTAAATTATTTACTCATTCTAATGGAATACTATGAGTCTAAAAAATTATTAATAAAATATACGTGGAAGGATTTTTTATTTAACATTTCAAAGATTGATTTTCTAATATCGTATCCAGTATTCTTTGCTGATTTTCTTTATAATTCGAGTATTCGTTGTGTTAATAATAACCAATTGCCGAAATAATTCGATAAATATATTATAGTTTTAAAAAATATTAATGTCTGTACAACTATTCAGTTCAATATGATTAATCATACGTAATAAAGACTCATGCATACGTATACAAATTTTATTTCCATTATTTTTTTGGCCGTAAATTTATCTATTTGTTAAAAAAAAAAATATGTATTCCAATAAATTTTTAAACGTAGATTATTACAAAGCAAAAAAAAGAGAATATTTCAATTTAATGTTTTTTTTTTTTTTTTTTTTTTTTTTGTTAAAATTACAAATGATTCTTAATTTTATTTTAATGGCTTTATTTATAATTCTAATTTTCTTTAATTTGCAATATTTTTTAAAGTAACCACTAATCAATGTCGATTTAACTATTCATTTATTATTTACCTTATTCCTTTATTCTACCTTCGATTTCAATTTTTGATACAACTAGATGAGAATTTAAACGAAGCAACAAAGAATTTTTAGCATAAAGTGTTAAAAAAATTTATCCGAAAAAAGAGGGTATCGATTTCATCGTATAAATGCACAGAAAGTAGTAAAAGGACCTACAACCTGAAACTTTTATAAAGGAAACAGTAGGATTCGTTAGCGCAGAGTTTAGTCGTTTGTTTTTCTTCTTCCTCTTCTTCTTCTTCTTCTTTTTTTTTTTTATTTTCAAATTAAACGGTTATTATAACAATTTTCAGTTTGTAAGAGGTTTTTAATATATTATTTTATTGTATTTAACAGTATTAAAATATCGGCCCCTTCCAATTGATTGTGATATTTTTTTTTTTATATATACTTACATTCTATAACGAGAATAGCATATTTTAGGCACGAATACATTAATTATTAATCGAGCCATTTTACGTTAGAGTATTTTAATTATCTTGATTCAAATGTAAGTAATATCAATTAATTTTATGTATCACAAATATTTACTTACCAAATTACGATAATTTCCAATTGTTTATTTTTAATCAATTGATTAATTATTTATAGCTACTAATATCTGTATTTTGCAAGTAATAAGTATAATTAAATAATTCAATAGAATAAACAGATTGATAGGGTTGCGAAGGGGGTTTGTAACATAAAATTAGCATACGAATATATTGGACTGGCTTATTTATCCTTAATAACTGCATTATATAATATTGCAATGGACATTATATTATTGAGTTGAATAATAATTACTTAACGTCAAGAACGTGCTTGTGATAGCGCATACCTACCTTGTAATAGCATTATGTTTTGTACATGTAGTAATTTATATGGTCATTTCGGTTTGAATTGCCACACATACGGAGTCACGGCAGTACTTTCCGTACCGTGGAATGCATTAATTATGATTAAATTTTTTTTTAGACCACCTTTCTTATGCGAGGAAATAATTTATGCTCGGGTATATTGTGACGGGAGGGAAGGGGTAGCCAAGGGTATCTAAGATACGTGGCGACAAGTTCAGTTTAATTTTACCCTTGAATTTGAAAATCCTCCGAACCGAAGGAACTTGTATATATCCACGCGATTAACGCGATTTCGCCGACACTAAAGGCCTGTATGTGTATATATAATTCACAAGTATTGGTAAGGGAGATTTCGTAAGCTCGAGTTAGTTGGTCGTAAGTCTTGACCGGACGTTCGCTCACTCGCGGTTCCGCGGTTTTCTCGTCGTTGAAATTTGAGTCGAGAGAGCGGGATAGAGCGGATTGCCAACAGTGGATAAGCACTCCTGCTCGCGCCCGCATAATTATTCTGAATGCTTGTTTCAATTGTAGGCATAAAAGCACCTGGACATTCTACGTTCTCACATTTCAATGTAATACCGGCGCCTCCTTCACCGCCACCGGCTCCCAGGACTCCTTTTCACCCCTACCATTAAATCTTCCATTGTCTTTCATATCTCCCCTACGCCTACTTCCCTCCCCTCCCCCTATTTTCAAGTCTCGCTTTTCTCTCCTCGAGCTTGGCTTCCTGCGACTCTACCACCCCCTCCCTTCAAAACTTTAAGAAATCGTCAAATTCTTCGTTCTCCCAGAGAATCTCTGTCTCTCATTCCACCTAATTTCGTTGCACCTCCTGTCATTCGTAATTAATTTCATCCTTTATACATACATATATATATATATATAAGAGAGAGAGAAAAAAAAGAGGACTTAATTATTTGTTTAAACTGAATTTTATACTTTTGTAACGAGTATAATCGTCATCGATCGTCGGCGGTACTTCAGCCTCGGAAACTTAAATCCTCTTATGACGTTTTTCGACTTATGTATTACAACCATTTATTGATCCTCGCTACGCCCACCGTTACCACGTAATATTTATATTAGATATGGACGGCTTTTCGGCTAGGCATCGAAGCCTGCTATTGTGACAACGTCGTCGGCAAATAATCTATTTACTGTTTCGATTTAAAATTTAACGTTTACGTTGTAACGTGTCGGACTGAGCCAACACAATTACCCTTTGACTCTTATTTATCTCGTGCATTACGCTATTATTCATCCCTCAACTACGTCAGGTTTTTCAACCTAAAGCCTCTAATGGAAGAAAATCATTCTTTACGTCTTCTCATTCTCGTGCACGTGTATCCGTCCTTCGGTCATGTCGCCTTGCCGTTTCGACGCTTACGATCACGTATATCCCGACATAAGTCGGGAGGATTATCGATACTCGGCTTGGTACTTCTTAGCTCGTTTTTATAAACAACCACGGGAATTTTTGGCCTATACGTAAACCGTAAAGAAAATTGTTAGCCTTTATATTGTTTAATGAACTTGTAATCCAATCGAATTCTCTATCAAACTTACGTTCGCGCACAAACATCTATTTCATAAAAAGTATATTTTAGAAGATATTGTTTTTCTATCCCTATCTGCTTCTATATATATATGTATATATGCACGTATACGTGTGTGCGCGTGTCATAAAATTTGTAGATTTCGTGGTCCCTTGACGTTTCATACGGGAGCATAAATTGTATGCGGAAGAGTCAGTAGTTGTATGGTCTCGAGCAGATATGATCTTTGAATTTTTCCGCGCACGAGCCGGTATGCTATCGAGAGAAGCTGGTGCTCTTGTTGCTGGTGCTTTTTTTAAAAAGGGGAAAAGATGTAAGTCGAAGGAAAGGCATGGCTACGCAGAGGAGAGCCGGGGGGATTCAAATCATGAGGTGTTGCTGCCGTCTCCAATATATGTAAACGTGTGTCGTATCGCTAACAGAAAGGGGAGGCTCCGGCTTTTGCTCTTCTCTCCCTCCCGCCCCTGCCTCTGCCCCACCCCGTCTTTTTTTCCTCCTATCTGAATTCAATCTGGATTTCGTAATTCATTCTGGATAGCAAATGTTCATACTCCGATCGTCTCTACGCAAAGAGAAGAAGAAAAGACAAACAAGAGAGATGAGAAGCGCGCGCGCGCGTTTCAGAGAGAGAGAGAGAGAGAGAGAGAGCGAATTTACTGTAAGTGAGAAAACGGATGAAAGGCATTGAAAACATATGGAAGGATAGAAAGGGAGGGGAGGACGGACGATAATATTCCTTCTACCGTTCTCTTTTTATTCTTATTTATGATATTGATTCTCATTTTGATTTTTATTCAATGTCAAGAACGCCGAAGCTAATTTCACTCTTTTCACCCGATACTTTACTCCCTCAAACATTTTACGTGTATATTTTTTCATTCCCTTTGGAAGTGTCCTTTTAGTTCAATAAGTTTTCTTTTATCATATCGGATATGCCATTGAGATTCTTTTTCAATTATTTGTCAAATTCTTAAAACGTATGGAAATACGTTTTAAGCTTCTTAATCGTTTAATTCAGCTTAACGATAAAGAGTTAGTCTGCTTTAGAACGTTTCGAAATTCCGATTAAAATTAATTCTGAACATAAAGGGACTCATTTTATTAAAAAAGGAAAAAAAACGGGAAAAAAAATTCCGTTAAACTACTAATTGATGGTTTATTTAAAATATAAGTCTTTGTAAAAAGTAGTCGAATCCGAGATTAAATGGCAATCCGGGTGCGTGGAGTTGAATTCTTTATAGAAGGTGGTATGGAGTAAGAGCATAATAGTAAGTGTAAACGATGAGTGGTTACAAAGTTTTTCATTGAAGTTAAAAGTAGTTGAGGTGAAATGGGAGAAATCAAAAAGGACGGTCATCTCAAGAAGAACTTTAAGGCTTGGGTTTTTCGGTCTGGTATTAAGAGGACCATCTTGGTGGTGGGAAGTATGGGAAGAAAAAGAAAGAGGAAAAAAAAAACGAAAAAAAATTGAAGTCCGAGAGGGAGAAATGAAATGAGAAAGAAAGAGTTTCCCCGTCAAAGCTGGACGAAAGAAATTTAATTAGCGTAACCGAATGACGAGTTTGCAGCTTCCAACACTGCACTATCTCTCTCTCTCTCTCTCTCTCTCTCTCTCTCTCTCTCTCTTTCTCTAGCGATCAATGTCGACATAGGGATTCCGATAAAACTTCTTAAACCGATGGAATATGGCAGAGATGAGGATACCTTTTCTTAAGAACGTCCTATTACTACTAATACTACTACTACTACTACTACTACTACTACTACTACTACTACTACCAGAACAACTACTTTACTGGAATTTTCATTTAAATTAACTGCCATTAGTTGACCACTTCCGCGGGTCGTAAATCATTAAAATCATTTTAGTTCACTCGACAGAGGATGAGCAGCTATTAATTCAACTTCTCCGTCCCTTCCTTCCACTTCATTACACGTCCTGTTTAAAAAAAATAAGAAGAAAAAAATTTATATCAATTTCACGTTCAATTCGGGCAAAAGACTTTTTTATTTGTGCAATTATTAGTGAAATTAGCGAAGTCATTTATCCAGTACTTCAGATTTATTCATGTACTTATTGGATATTTGGCGGATCGAAGTAGTCGTTTTTGTTTTTATTACGATTAAAGAATTATAAATTTTTTATAAGTAACCTATCGAGGCGCCCTTCACTAGCTTAAACGTCACTTATTCGATATAATATTAAAATCATATGCAGATAAATTATTATGACGCCAATAAGGAAGTAATAGAATTAAGTCCATTATGATGGCGTTGAAGCATTAAGAGGTTGCGTAAGAGCGAATTTCTATAGATCCTTTTTTCCTTCTGCTATGAATGTATAACATCATTGTGGGTATTTATTGGTAAATTTTACGTATAACTCTATGGCGAACTTCATTAAACGTCCAGTACACGTTATGTAAAAAGAGTTTGTGCACAGTTTTAGTATTTCTATTGAATGACGGAATATATAAATAGATAAATAGATAAATATTCTTTCCTATTTTTCAATTAATCCTCGGATCTTTTGTTAAATACATAAGCTCTGCAATATTCTCAATACAAGAATTCAATAATCTTAATCGATGGAATGACATTAAATTCAGTTTATGCAAAATTATGTTGATTATAATAAAAACGAGCAGATTTATTTGAAAATGCAGAATATTATAATTTTTGACAAATACAGTTTCTTACTGTTTATATGAAATTTCTTTTTGTAAATTTCATTTACCGTAATATGTACGTATATATAAAATAAATTTACATATCATTTCGTTAGTCAATATCGTATAGTAATTAATCTCGTATATGCGATTTATAATGACAATACAATTGTAATCTATCTATTTACATTAATTTTTACTTAAAAACGTATTACAATACTATATCAACATTTCATTATTAATGTTTTTGAAGTTAACTTTTACGTAGCGATAATTATATTCTTACCAATTATTATTATATATAAATTTATTATTTATGTTATAAATAGGTTTGCGTGGCCGCGATCAATGATTTAAGTAAGCGCAATTATAAAAATAATTATCTTTACGTACTTCTTCCTCGTTCGACCTTATTTTTTAAATACCAAATTTTATCCTAAAAAGTTCGATTCGTTTTATTTTGCGCTCAAACGTCCACTCACACAAGCTCCAGACATAAGGAACAGAAATTATACAAACACAAACACATGGTAACCATAATTTCCACATTAATTTTCATTAAAACGTCTATTCAAATTTAAAGAATAGTGTTTTATTAATTGCCGAGGAGTAAAGTGAATTTTTTCTCCATCGCTTCCCTCACTGCAAACTTCATGATTACAATCAAAATTCAGCTCGAAGATATAGATTTTCAGTATAAGTTTTTAAATCTATTACAATAAAGAAGATAGAGTTTAATTAAAAATTTCAAATATTATGACATGTATATTAAATACATTTTGATTAAATCAATACGAAATGTATATTTCAATTGATTTAATAAATTACATTTATTATTTTAGATTTCAAAGTCTATTAATTAAGATCTTAGATGTAGATTGAACAGATAAGATTTGATAATATACTTTAATGTACATTTCATCTAGAAAATCAAATAAATCATCATTTACAGAGTATGCATAGCATTGCAGGTATTGCCAATATTGTTTTTTCATATTCTGTAATATACTACTTACAAGTGCCCGCCAATGAAATAATTAGGCTCGACAGATTAATAAATTAATAAATGATAAGTAAAAAAAAAAAAAAAAAATGCATAAAAAGCGTATTATTTGGAAATAAAAGGAGGCCGAATCGATGTAGTGCGTTTATTAAAGTACATTCGAGTTTCCCATATAAATTACTGCTGAACGTATTGGGTAATAAAATATAAGAATGAGGTGAAAAAAGTAGGGGGAAAAAAGGAGGGGGAGGGGGTGAAATAAGAGAAGAAGAGGAAGAGGAGGAGGCAGAAGCAGAAGAAGAAGAAGAAGAAGAAGAAGAAGAAGTATAAGAAGAAAAGGGGAGGGTAGATTAGAGAAGAGAGATAGAACGGAAGATGGATAAAAGGCACTAAGTAAAAGGAAGTCGAGCTTGTCCTTATGAATGGTCCAAGTTGTAGAGTTCTTTCAATTTGATATTCCGAGTCGCTTAAATCACTCTTCAACCTCTTCCCGCACGGAATTCTGGCGCTGGAGCTCGGAGGAGCGCAACTTGCGAGGGCCGTATCCAGGCAATTCACGTTCCTCTTGCGGAGAAACGACTTTGCCGTCACATGAGCCTCCGGGTCGTGAAACGTCGGCGGAGTGAGCGAGAGAGAAGGACTCCCTCCCGAGGGATTCTTACGAAAGCGTGTGTATGTGCGAGGCAGGGACCCTACCTCTTCCTTTTTAGAGCTCCAACTTTTTGAAAGATACGCACGCCCTCGGAAAATCGAGGGAGTCGTTAAGTATACGTATTGAGGCTCGAGTAACGGCGAAACGAGCAAAAGTCAGCCGATAAATAAGATAGTGTAATAAGGTGGTGTGCAGGTAAGGCGGCCAGTCGCCCGCGGCTTACTCCCAGCCGTGCGAGGAGGCCTAAGCCCTTTCTTTAACTCGGGCTCTATCAAGTAGGGGAGCCAGTTGCCGGAAAAGCGGTTAGAGCATGGAAAATTAGCAGCCAGACATTTAAAATTCAACTAAGCTGTTCGAAATCTCCATTTTAGCCATCCCCAATCTTCTTTACTTGTACGAGCTTCCTTGCTCGTGTCTCGCTACCGCTACTACCGCTACTGCCACCACTACCACCACTACCACGACTACCACCACTACCACCACTACTACTACTACTCATTTTCCTTGACTAATTAAAATACTTCCGATCGATTAACGGAGTAAAAAAAAAATAAAAAAAATAAAAAAAATGAAAAGAACAAGAAAAAGAAAGAACAAAAAAAGACGAAATTTAATTAAATCCTATGACGATATGGTAAATGATTGAGCTGTCGTGTAATTTCATTTTCTCATTCGAAATTCTCATTCGCCGGTATTACTATTTACATTATATTACTTTTAACAAGATATATTGACCCTTCTAACTCTAACGAATCTATATTCCTTTTTATATTACGTAATTGTCAGTCATATTACAATACATTGGGAAGTAAAACAGCATATATTATAATGCATTGCGTACAATTGAATCGCAATTACACTCGAGCTAATTCAATTTGTTCATACAAGAGCGAAATAATTATCAGACTCTTATTTACAGTAATATATTTTAAACAAAATATTATGCTACTAAACGTCAAAAATCCATTATATTTGAACATTTCTGAAGAGGTTTTGTATGATTTTTGAATTCAAAAGACGTAATTGACGTATTAAGCGTCAAAGACTGTAAAGTTAATTTATCGGGTGCGTCTTCTTTAACCTTGATTACATAAAATATATTGTAGGATTTCATTAGATTCCGTAATCTTCAGATTAGATTCCTTCTGACCTTTTTTCGAATATATATGCAAATGAATTTAATTAAGTAGTATGTACTTTTCAAATTTATTTTAAGATTAATAAGATTCGGTATCTTTTTGAAATGGTTAAACTACATTCTTTTAAATGCATTCGTATGAGAATATATATATATATATAAAATTCAAATGTATTACAATTGCTTCACTCGTTAATTTTTATAAATACATTAGCATCTAATATTAATAATAATAATCGAGCTTTTTTCTTTAATACGCACCGATGGATCAGTCACTTTATGGACTTAAATTCCTCGTTATATTTTATAATAATTATTCAGTTCTTAATTTACGTACAATAATAACTATGTACTCTACTTTTGAATAAATCGATTCGATGCATGATTTCTTTGTCGATTGCAAGCGAAAGACGACCACCGTGCGGTTATGCCTGTCCACTTGTATTTCTAAAACTCAAATTCTTCTCTCCATTCCGCCCATCCCTCCCCCCCCCTCGCCACGATTTCAAATCTTGCTAAAGTGTAGGGAGGTAACCAACCGTACACGTTCCCAGGTGCCCCTTTTACTTCCCAGCCACTTGACCTGCAGGGTAATAAGCCAGTCGTCCTGTTCGATTTGGCCACAGAGGCGCCACTATCTATCCAGAACTTACCGCCAGGCTATCCGCGGCGGCTAGACGGGGGGGAGGAGGAGGAGGGATGGATAACACGGAGATTTAACGTGAAATTCGGCTTAATTCCCATGCGAAACTAACGAAAGTGAAAAGGTATACGTGGATCTATGTGTCCTATCGAGCCACCGGTCCTCCGACAAGTTTCGCCGTATTTGTATTTGCATTTAAAATTGAGGCAAAAGAGAGATTTTTGCCGAATATAAGGACTAACCCGGGCTTATCTATCGCGTATCGATGGATTTATCTTTCGTCGTATAACTCTTGAACATCCACGCGGTTCGCGCATTATTTTGCTGCTTCGCTGCCTTTGTATTTTCCATCGAGGAACGTCTTCACGCCAGGACTCGCGACGGTATCGAGTCCACTTTTCGAGGGCGAACCGAACTCCATCTCATATCCCTTACGCACTTGTCGTCGATCGAAATCGATTACGCGTTATGAACAGATTTTTATTTATCCTGACGATACGCGTTATCCTCAGCACGTACAGGCATTTACTTTTACACCTACGGATCGATATATTTTTTCGAAGCTTCAGTTATTAAACCATGGCCGAGCGCATTAGTTTTCTTTAGGGATAAAGTAAACTTTTATAATACAATTAGGAAGGAGTTGGGGTTATTGGGGTTATTGGGGTTTCGGTCGCGAAACTTGTGTATCTTTGTCCCCGCGAGATGTGCGAGCGAATAACGAACGAACTTTCATTTACCATTGAAGCGGCAAAATATTTTATCCACGTAATCTTTTTCTCTTTGTCGGTAATTCAAAAAGAGAAAAAAAAAGAGAGAGAGAGAGAGAGAGACGACCATTTCGCAACAATTAACCGCTTCTTTTACATCGAGGCTCCCCTTTATTCCTTGTACAATTGAATAATAATCTTAACGCCTACGTTTTTATTCCTAATTCTTCTCTCTCTCTCTCTCTCTCTCTCTCTCTCACGTGTTTCTATTTATCTAGATATGACAACGAAATGAATAGTGGCTATAAAAGACCGAACGAAGCTTAAGCCCCGAACAATTTAATTCATTTCTGAAGTGTTTTGGAATTTATGCGTTTTAATTAAGTTTAGTGACAGGTTCTCGGAGAATTTATTTGGAGAAATGAGGGCCGTATCCGCAAACTGATGAACGTATATCCTTACAAACTTTGCCTTATTATTTTTTGTTTTTTTCCCCACGAATCTCTCGAAAGCTTAGGGATCTTAATAATCATAATAACATACGTACGACGTACCTCTGGCTGTTTCGCATTTCTTTACTTTAGGCGATTGCAAAAATAGAGCACAGATAACGTATAGGTTGCCATTGAATAGGTAATAAATATAACGGCCCGAATGAATTATAATTATAATTATAGATCTCGGTTGCCTGTATTTATTCAAAAACGAAAATGAGTTTGATCACGCTCCTTATGCCGCTGCCGCAATGGGATGAAATTTTCACTGCCACTTACCCTCGCTCGTCCGTAATGACCATTGAGCATCACGAGGAGAAATTTTATCTGGACGTTCAATTGCTGGACGTCGGTTTGCAGTTCTACGATTCTTAATTACGGGAGTACGGAAATAATGTATGAGGAAACACTTTATCGAGGAACGTAAGTAAGTAAGTAAGTAAGTAAGTAAGTAAGTAAGTAAACGCATTTATAATCGCATTCACTCAATACTTATTGTTAAACTGTCTTTCGATAAATAATAATTATAATTGTTGATAATACAATGATCCTTTATAAAGAATTTAAATAATTTAATAAATAATTGTCATTGATCAACTGATGAGAGATTTCAGAACTTCGAATGGAAAATAGCAATAAAATTTAAAAATCGGAATAACTGTATCGCATTCCCTTAACTTTACACGTCAATATAACACGAATAGAAGGTAGAAAGATATGCTCGTATAGGAAATACAAGACTCTTCTCGGTGCTTACACTTAGTATCAATACTATAAGCCACAAGGATTTAACGTAACGTCCCAGTATATCCCGTCTCCCTTTTTTTATTAATATATGTTGTTTCCGAGCTTCGCACATCCTAGAGATAAAAAATATCATTGAATAAAGATTCATAAATATTAATCATCATTACTGAATTATTTATAATTTATTCATATTTATTTAATTATTTATTTATTTATTTATTTATTTATTTAAAGAGGTATTTTGAAACTAAGAGCTTGAAGTAATTGATTAAGCGTTGAATAAATATTTTTTCAAATAATTAAGGTAATGCATATTATACCTCTTGGAAGGATCATATCAATGTCGATAATTTAATTTTTCAGTTAATTTCTATCAATGTTATCTTTTTTTCTTTTTTTTTTTTTTTTTTTATTTAACGAATCTTTTTTTTTTTTTTTTCTTCTGATTCAGCTAATGGAGATTAGGCTAATGAATTCGGCTAATAACTAATGAAGATCTTGGAAAATTCAGAATTAGACTAACTGGGACAATTGTAGACATTAGACGTATACGTAAATCGCCTTCTTTTAGATCATGAAAAATATATATCTCGAGTTAAATCCCTGGTTAATAAGACTAATACCTAGTAAAATAAGGGATTGTATTAAACGGAGATAATATATTATAGCATGCATTACTAGAATACATAATGATGGTGTAATTGTATAGGCAGTGCAAATAATTCGAGCGGAGCGTAATTCATAGCCGTTAAATACGGCAAAGGATAAATATTGGGTGAGAAAAAAAGAAATGTATGAATTAAACGTTAACATTTGTTACTCGGGTACGGAATATTATAAGTTTGCGAAGGAGTTGAAAGGAATGAAATAAAAAAAGAAAAAAGATAAAACAAAAGAAAAGAAAAGAGAAATAAAGACGAAGAGAGAGAGAGAGAGAGAGAGCGGTGAATTTAAAATTGATTGTTCATGAGGGATTTGGAGCGAGCGCAGCGTAGCATGAAAATGGGATAGACAGTGCTATTAAATGAAATTAGATAGTAAACAAAGTCGTAGTGAGGCATTGAATTGAGAGGAATCGGAGGGATGAGTGAGCGAAGGGAATACATATTACAAAGAGTCGAAGGTAAATAGGCAGGAAAAGGTGAATGGTTGGTAAAGAGGATGAGATATCGCATTGTCTTGCGATATGAATTGACAATAGCCAGAGTGATCGGGGCTCGCGGTTCGGCGGAGGGGGGGGGGTTTAGAGGGGAACGGAGGTTGGGGAATAGAGAATGTCTCAAGGCTCAAGGAGGATGAATGGAATTCGAAGAAATGATAAAGAGAGCCGAGGGCGGAGAGGCCGCCGCGTGCAAGATAAGGCCGCGGTAGGGTGGGGCGGGGGCGGGGGGGGCGCATCTGCAGTCGAGTCACGGTACTGCCAAGGAGGGCTTTTTGCATAAGCGCGCAAAGGCTCGCTCGGCTAATAAAATTATCGCCTCGTTAATACGGACTCGTGTACGGGACTTTGCTCGCTTTATATCCCCCGCTAATTTAATGATTTTCGTTATTGCCCCCCCCCTCCCCGTTACCAGGATACGCGCTCCGCAGACCCTATAAACCTATCCCCGCACATCTGTTGCCTGCGTCGATTTTAATATCGCTTCTACCGGAGGCTGGCTTTCCTCACCTACCTACCTACCTACCTACCTACCTACCTACCTACCTACCTACCTACCTACCTACCTACGTACCTACGTACCCACCTACCTACCTATCAACCAAACTAAGTATCCCCCTCCCGCCCAACTCCACGGCCACCATCGTCAACCGATACCCGCCGGGCAGCATTACCCCATACATTACCCGTTTCATCAACGAGCCCTTCTATCCACCTTACCCACCTCTCGGCACCGGCGGATATCCTCGCAATAGCTGGCCACAATGACGGCTAAATACTTTCTATTTCCTTGTCATTGCGTAGGCCTCCCGAGCATGACGAGTGCCGCTGACAACACTCGTTGACTCGTCGGAATTATTTCAGTCCCTTAAGACCCGTCGGACGTTCAACCTCGCTTAGCTTTATTATTATTATTATTATCATTACTATTATTATTATTATTATTATTATTGATGTTGTTGTTATTGTTGTTGTTGTTATTATTATTATTATTATTTCACGGCACGTTCTCAGCAGCAGTTGCTTCACAATACGACTTTAAATTTTAATTATTTATAATTCCTAGGAAGGCAAATAATTCATTAAAAGCCAACTTACCGAGCCTCGCTATGATTTTTACCTCCTCGGCTTCGGCTCTTACTTACTCAGCTAACCTATTTACTCGGAAATTATATACCCTATTCTCCGGAAATTAACCAAAATTCTTTGGCGACCCGTCCGACATTAACGCACACCTTCTGCCTTAATTAATGCACATTAATTAATCGTTCCGTCCTCTTAATATTATTTTCAATTCCATTCAAGGCGGCGTTCACAATTATCGTTATTAAATAATAATTAAATAATTAAAATTAATAATAATCGTTAATAGTTTTTTTCCTTATCTATTACTATGAATTATACAATTCGCAGTAACGTTATTCAAATGCAAAAGGATTGCCGTCGTAGAATAATGTTTAGTTCGCTTGTGCTAAAGAAAAATCAATGTTTTCATACACTAGACTAATTACATTAAATCACTGACATTTTGGATATTTTCAGCAACTTAATTATTCGTGGATCAAATTTCTCTCTCTCTCTCTCTCTCTCTCTCTCTCTCTCTCTCTCTGCACGAGAAAAACGTCATTACATAACAGCATTACAATATACTTGTTCATTAAAATAACAATACAATAGAAAACAATGTAATTTTACTGTAATCACTAGCATTAAAATAACATTAATATTGTTTTAAGCGTCACCGATGTACTTATACAAAGTTACACGTAATTAAAATCTCTATAATAGTATTATAAATTGTATTGAATATTATACGACAATAATTATAACCATATTACTACGACTCTATTACATACCTAAAAACTCCCGTTTTATCATAATGAATAAATGACATTTATTGATTTAATATCATATAAATTAACGAAGTAACTAATTATTTCAATTTTCAAACAAATCTTTATGCAAAATTCATGTAAATTGTACGTTAATAATTGATTAGGATTTTACAATAAATAAAAGATTATAATTCTCATTCCGAAATTCTTTATCCGGGTATTATTATACTATTATTAAATTACCTGCCAGATGTTGTATTTTTTCAAAAATTTATAATGAAATATACCACTAAGACCAAAAAAGCCTTTTTAGCTTTTCGATATTCACACGCATACGCACATATATACATATACACACACATACAGATATATATATATATATGTGCGTGCATTTAATTTTTATATTACAGCTTCCCATGCTATTATAAATCTTTTTTTCTTCTTTCAGAGAGTAATTAAATTATTCATGTTCTAAAAATACTATGATTAATTGAAACGCGTTACAGATATCACAGAAGCTTACATTATGTATTTAAACAATGCACTGATTCTTTTAAAAATATAATGTATCCTGACTAATCGGCGAATGGAAGCGAATGGAAGCGAATGGAATGCTCACGGGAAAGTTTAAAATAGAAGCTAAATACCTAAGTGAGCGTAGGTAGTGAATATCGTTGGAAATACGAGTCGAAGGGACGAATATAAGTAATGATAAGTACCCGAATAAAGAGAGAGAGAGAGACTGGAGATTAATTATTAAGGATAGACTTAGTGAATGTTTGGTGGTAAATGCCGGACGGTCGACACTGCACTCAGACTAATAATGGGAATTTGTTCGCCGAGCCAAAACATACGAATACCCCGACCGGGCTACTTTCCCTACCCCCACCCCCACCCACGAACAACTCGCACGATCTTTGTTTCGCTCCGGCGACCTTACGTTTTCGCGCTTTAGGCTAGCGCAGCTCCTGTTCCGTCAGGACCCCCGCCCCCCACCCCGCCTCCCCCCAGCCGCGCCGCACGTCGCATCATCTAAAATGCTCGTCTCCTTGTGTCCATCGTCCTTTGGCTCGCTTTCGTACGGTTGCGCACATTTATAACGGTCGGTCATCAGTACCGCCGGCCTTATGTATACATTATATATATATACACGTATTTCGATTACGCGGATGCGAGTCAAAGTCGCGAGCGTGTAAATCCACGAGTGGATCCCACGAGATCGGACACGATTTTCCGTTCCTTCCCTTGTCGAGTAATTCAGAAGCTCTATGCCAAATTTTCTCTGGCCACTTTTATTCCGAAGCCTCAATGAATAGAAACATTCTTTCTTGAACAAAGAATGCTTAGAGCAACCCCCTCCACCCACCCACTAATCCCCTGCCCTCTTCAACCCCTCTTCGAGACCCTTATTTTATTGTTTACCTACAATGGTCTCTGCCTATGTCTCTCCAATTTTCTTTTTCTTTCATTTTCACTTTTTAGCGTCATATTTTTTTTTTTTTTTTTTTTTTTTTTTTTTGTACCGTCTATTCGTGAAATAAACAGAAGCCGATGAAACGATCGAATAAATATGTGGCGAATCAACTATTCCTTTTAGGTTCTGATTAACGCCGCTGCATTTCTTTCCCCCTTCTTCTTTATAATTACGTTTTAAAGCGACTACACTACAGCCTTCTGAATTATTCAGACTTTAATTGAATTTTCATACTCTTATCATTTTATAGTACTATAATACCACTGTATAGATATATAATCCCGTATAAATATTTGAAACTTATTCTGGCAGAATGTATCGTTATTGAAGTAAAGTTATGCATGATTCTACATTCAGAGATTTAAATATGCAATATATTCATATATACCGACAAACTTTCTGATTATGCAGCGTAATTTTCAGCACATACCCATTAATTCAAACATATGAAAAAAAAAAAAAAAATCAAAGAATTGTAAATTTAAACTATAAATGAGATTGATTTAAATATAAACGATGCGCTTTAATACATTTTATCTTTCAGTTTTTAATCTGACAATAAAATGCTGCTTCTAATGCTGCTTACCGTTCAATTTGCAATACCAAATACTTATGACTAATTGTGCATAACTGTAACTAGTCATTACGCATATTTTATAAAGTTATTTTACAAATAGCTGGATGATATATTATATGAAAATATTTAATGTAGTCACAATGTAAATTTCAATATTTAACTAAAAATTCTCGTTTTCGGTTGTTCCTGGTGATGATTTTTAAATAATACGATCAATAACCTATTTATAAAGGATTTTTTAGACTAGAACGGAGAGTGAGAGAGAGAGAGAATGAGGGGGGGGTAAGCTAAGAATTTAAAAGCTGTGTAAATAGTACATTCTCTCTCTCTCTCTCTCTCTCTCTCTGAAAAAGGGTTTACTCATGATTAATAAAAAAAAATTTCATATTTTTAACGTAAATATAACCTCACATCTGACTTTCGAGATCAATGAATCAATTTTCTGTATCTTTCGTGCATTTATCTTTTTTTCTGAAGAATATATTTTTGATAAGAAAAAAGCCAGCGTTTCGAATCCTTGTTTTTTTTTTCAAACTTTAGGAATTGCAATTCCATCGAATATATATATATATATATATATCATTTGACCAAATGAACAAGTTCTGAGGTTCTTAATTCTCAGGCGTTCAGAGGAGGCTAAAACAAACACCAGCCAGCTCACTAATGTTCTATATTATATACATGAATGTTAATTTCCAATTACTATATAATATTTGTTAATGGTATAGCGAGGAGTTGATTCTCAAACGTTGAGTAGGATATTTTATTCTATTGTATTAATGCACTAATATACGTAGACAACGTATTCTCTTGGTTTCAATGAGCTTGTTAGGTATAAAGAGCCTCTTGAGAGTGGAATAGGTGAAGGTAAAGACTTAGGTAATTTCATTAAATGCGACTGAGTATGTTGCCCTACTTAACAGTTCTTATGGACCGGTAGCTGTACAAGGTCATTACCATTATCTAATTCCATAGAACTAATGGTAATGGTAAACCGTAAGTATCAAGAAGATTAGATCGAATCAAATAACTACTGATATAGTGGACGATTTGCAATGAACGTAAAGAAACTCTTAAATATCTTCATTCGATTTAATTAATTTGTTTATAATATAAATTCCACGTTTAATTTGTCATTTATATATAAAGCCAAAGTCTTATTGATTTTTATTTATAAGACTGAGCGTATATAGAATCTTATTGAATTTGACAGTTATACACTTGGTGAGTTCAATTTAAATTGATTGATATTTTCTTAGAGAGAGAGAGAGAGAGAGAGAGAGAGAGAGTTCTGTTCAATTAATACTTTACATGTACAATGAATACATGGTGTAATTTTGTATAGTATTAAACCGTAATCATGAATTTTATCATAAGAAAAAGTAATGAGCAATATTTTTAAATATTACTGATGACTTTGATGTTTTCATACGCATTTTTATTTTATGTAATTATTAAATTGCTGTGCTTCCAGTAAAAAAGGGATTATCAATGGTGTTTGAATGGGTATACCAGCAGAACTTACAGATTCAATTCAACGTACGTGAGTGTAAAAAAGATAGATAAATCGCATAGGGTCCATAGCAGGCACGCATCGGTAAGTACCGGGATATATTGCGAATAATAAATGAGTAACCGAGAGAGACAAGAGATCCAAAACGATTTATCTTCGACATAATCGTTATTTCAGTCCGTCGCCGCTGTATTTCTCTTTGTCTCCGTCATTCTCATTCCTCCGTCCCTTTCTCCTCAACCTTTCACCCATCCGCTATGTATGTATCTTTTTCTCATGCTATACAGGCACAAAATTGCATTAACATAAATACACGATGGTAAATATTAAAAATGCAAGGCAGGGGCCGTTATGTGAATATAACGGAGCTGCTGCGGTGATAGTGAATGCTATCGGCCCTGACCGATCGTCCTCAACCCTTTATTCGTTGCATGCTGATATACATTTTATCGACTTTGCGCGAATCAACTTCCTAACCAAAATCACTACATCCCCCCCCCTCTCTCTCTCTCTCTGTCTCTCTCACTCTGTCCCTTACACGTACACGCACTCTCTTGCACTCATTTTCAGGCAGATCCCTTCGAACCGTCTCTTCTCGTTTTTCTACTTCACCCCCTCCCTCATTATGTTTTCATCTATTTGACAATAGCCGCGTACGGTAATTTATAATATACGACGTGTTCTTTAAAACATCATCACATAATACACTTTTTGAACTTTTTAATGATTATTTAAATAATCCTAAATATTTATCACATCGGTAATCCGTATATTTATACGGTAATTAAAAAATGAAAACATTTTTCATTAATCGTTCTTGAATGAAAACGAAAAACGAAATAAAATATTTTAATTAAAGCTCAGTATAATTTTATTAACCACAAGTGAAAATATATTGAACTATCAAGTCATTTTAATTCATAGATTCTGCTTAAATGTCTCATGTAATTACATCCCCTTCTCCAATGAATCTGAATAAAATTTGGATTTGTTAATTACGAGAAATTTATAATTACCATAACTTTAGTATTAATACAAATAAATTGTAAGTTTTGTCGTGAAATACTTTTCTTTCAATATAGTTTTTTTTTTAAGAACTATTGTTAATTTCCAAAGTATTACTCAATTCATAGATAAAATCGTAAAAGATAAACAAACGTCTGAACGAAATTGCTAATAAAATACCTTTAAATTTTTAAAAAAAAGTTATAAATTTCGTTTTTTAAGGATATCTTACAGATGTAGAAAAACACGGATTCAATGATAATTTGTTAAGAACATTGATAATTCTTAACTTAGTTTTTCTTACATAATTTCAATTGCACGTTTAAATTTGATGCGAGATGCGAAAAGAAAACGTAGAGCAAAGAACTCGCTGAACTGGTGTATGTTTTCAAACTAAATAGATTAAAGATAATAATAAATTACAAATGAGAAGAGAGACCCGTGACTGTGAATGTGTACGTCGATGTGGATGGGGATCGCCTTGCGGGGACTTTTGCGGGCCAAGAGCCAAAAACTAAAATACGTGAAAGACGAATTACATAATAAGGAAGCGTGATTGCGAGATTTTCTTACCGGGAAGCGTGTGATTCGACAAAACGTCTTTTCCGATTATGAGTAATGTGATGTGAGAGAACGGTCGGTGCTGCCATCGATATTCACTGACAATGGACAATGTGTACAGATATGCGGCCGCTGGTCACTCACGTGGCTGTTTTTCTACAGGGGAAAAGCAATGAAATATAATATACATATATATATATATGTATATGTATACAAAAAGCCAATGCTAATGAGCGCAATGCTCGATAGCGTAGGAACGGTGGCAAGCTTACTTTAAGTTTAGATTAAGTAAATTGTAAACGAATGTTATTGCTCGTGTAAATGTAAATATTTAATTATAAACAAGACGGCGGTAAAAAGAAAGGACCGCAAGATTTAAAGGAAAACATGCGATAACGTGATGATGTTGTTGTTATAAAGAAAAGGGTGGGGGGCTCACCTCTATTGCTCTTCGAGGCTATTAAGTTCTATTAAATCGACTTTGATTCTCAGAATTTGTATTGAATAAATAGACACCTCGAATTCAACTCAGTGTACATTTTTTTCATTTTTTCCCGTCTACCCTCCAAGTGCATGCGAACTTGAATGGAATTTAATATCGAATGTTGATAGATGGAGGTTATTAGCATAGTATCGCAGCCTTGTATTATGCTATCCGTAATGTATGATGGAGTTTTTGTGGTCCGTTTCTCTGACTCATTCTCTAACTTATGCTCTGTGATTATTTAGCTTAGATTTTTCTGTCATCTCTGGACAAAAATCATGCGATTCTAACCTCGGCTTCAAAAATCATCCTGACCAAGCTTAATCGAGTGCATTGCGCAAGTCCACGTGTCTTTGGTTAAAGTTTTTTTTTTTTTTTAATTTTCAGCTCTCCATTTCTTCAATGAAACTTAATTTGAAATTAATTTGTCTTTCCTTTTTAACATCGTATTCTCATATGCTAACTTGTTTTGTCAACGTTTAATGCAACACTTTAAGGATTTTACTAGAACTGAAATATCATATGTTAAATTTTGACGTTTTTGAGGCAAGTAATAAAAGATTTTAATAAAAGTTCTTTTCTGAGCATGAAATTTTTCGAATTATTTGATTGATTTTAAAATAAGTTAATCGGACACTAAAATTATGAGACTCCTATTTATTTAGCTACAACTGTTAATTTTCTTTATTACAAATCATTGAAATTTTTTTAAAAATTAAATTATAATTTTATTAAAATAGCCCAATGTGATGTAAGAATATGTAATTAAGCTTTTCGATTATAACCAGATAACATTTTCATATAAATTCATACATAAATTCTTCTTTTTTTTTTTTAGGAAATTTTTATGAAATTGTTGATAAAGATTGTCCTGCGTGTCCTATAACGTTTTCAAAAATAATAATTTAGACTTTTTAAATAAAATTATAGAATTTAGAATGATAATTGTTACGACTATATAATCGTTAATTACAGGTAAAAAACAGCGATTCGATATTTAATATATATGTGTGATCATGAAAAATCGAATTATCTCTGTTTAATAGTTATAAGCTTTGAATGTAGATTACACATATTGGGATATAATAATGGGCTTGGATATTTGTACTGTATATAAATCGATTTGAAATACGATATGTGCATTAAAGCTAGAAATAAATCTTCAATTAAATAAATAATAAAAACCTCTATTTGATGAGCATTGTTTGTAGTATTTAATTAGAAAGTATTTGTTTCAAATATGATAAAGCAGCAGAATAATAAAGATTTCTATAGTTTATAACGAAAAATACGAGATTTTGTTATAAACCAAGTGCTGTTTGAGAATTCTAAAAATATCTTCGGCTGATCATAATCTCATGAAAAATTCAGAGCATTATTTTTGAGAGTCTGAAAGGGGCAAAAACAGTCTTGAGAAGATAATAAAGAAAAAGGAAAAATAATAGTAGAAGATAAAATGGTCCGCGGATGGATAGAAAGTAGACGGAATAAGGGGAAAGAGGATTCGGTTACGAAGGAGATGTAAATATAATGAAAGATCGAGCGAGAGAGAGAGAGAGAGAGGGAGGGAGAGATTAAGGGTCGATTATGGGTGTATAGGTGGACGTTAACGTAGGTGTAGAAGATGAGGAAGAAGTGTAAGGCTTCCGAAAGTGGTGTCGTGGTTGGTTTCCCGATCCTGGAAAGGTGACACGTCAATGTCGAGTGTTTTTATTCCATTACTGACCGAAGACCGAGGGCACCGCTTAACCACTTACTTAACCTAACCTTGGCTTCCGGTGGCAGGACGGGCAATGACGAAGGGGCGCACTGTCACTTGGTTACAGTGTACACTCGACTCGAGTCTGTTACTCCGCGCACTTGAGTCTCTTCGACATCTCAAATATTATCCGTCGATTACTATTAAAGTTCTCCATTTTCATCGTAAGCCCCTACCTACCCCAATAACCAACCAGTCCTCAACCCTCTCCCCTCTCCCCTCCCCCTGCCCTCCCACTCACGTCATTTTATATATATCTATATTTATATCTTACATCTTGGGGGATCGATGAATCCATCTCCTTCCATTTGCTCGGGCTTCTCTCTTTGTGCCAAAGTATAACCGCAATAAAGCTCGACGCTCAACTCGAACTGACGTTCCAGTCATCGACGATTACCGAGTCGATTACCGGTTTCTTCTTTACGGCCAACGCGAGCACGTTTCTGGCAATAAAACTACTTATCCGCTCACCACCACCACCACCACCACCACCACTTATACCAAACCGCCATTATTTTCATTTTCGGCACAGCGCTCTTAAGTGTCCTTAAGTAGCTTTAATAACAATCCTTTTACCCGAGCTCGTTCAAACGTTATTTTGAATATTAATTCAATAACTCCTACGACATTATTAAATACAAACATTCGGATTTGTAACGCGCAGTGACATTCTAATGACAGATCCTTGAGTCCGCGTCGCAAAACTTTGACAATCTATGAAGATACGCATCTATCTGTACTATAAGTGTCTATCGTACAGCATCGTTTCTTTTATGCAGTTCAATGTATGATGATAATAATAGTACGTTAGCATCGTTAGACGATACTTTATTAGATTAAATTGTGCACGCGTTTTTAAATAAGCACCGTGATTGCATTTTTATTTATAATTATTGCGAATCCTTGGATTAGCCGAGCTCTTGTAAAAAAACGAAGATAGATAGATTTTTTTTTTTTTTTTGATTAAAGAGTTCATGGCCCTTTAATTTTACCGGAGTGATAAGTAACGTAAATTTTACAGAAATATAATTATTTATTTAGAGGACCGTTTTATAGATTCTCATCGACCTACTTGCGTCTATCAAATAAAAATAATTATGTCCCTACAACAATGATTTTTATTTGTTTTTCAGTCAATACTAGATATATTTTTGGCCTGCCGATGAAAGAGTTAAATCAGAGTTAATTTATACAAAGTATATTTATATAAAATGACTGGTTCGGTTCGTTTCGGTTTCGTTTCGGTTAATTAACCGGCCGGTTAATTCACCAAGAAGACGAATTAAAGCAGCATAAAAAGGAAAATAGAATATAAAGGTGTGAGGATGGGGCGACGAGCGGGGCGACGGATAGATCTTGGGCGCGAATCGTCCAGTGCCCATATAGATCTCCCGATCTATCAGGATGGACATCCCGCAATCTATTAAGCTGCCTGCGGTACCCTCGTCCCAGCAGCTCTCGGTGACTCGAAAGCGTGGAAACTTGAGGGATTCGGAACCGCCGCGGGGCTCGACGGCATTGCGCGGGCGCAGTCCCGGAAGGCGGAGCGACGTCGCGCGACGCCGTCCTTATCCGAACGCCCCCCGTGCACTCGTAGCCTAAGGATGAAGAGAGACGGCGGCTGGGGAGGATACGGCCACGGACGGGGGTGACTCGCTCGAGAGGGAAGTATAGGATGGCCCGGAGCACGGGCAGGCAGTTTCCGACGGGACGTCGGCCGCGACGGCACGCGACGACAGCGATTTCCTAGATTGACTTTCCACTACGCGGCCTACCACGTGACGAAGTCTACGCGCGTACTTAAACGTTAATTTTCCTGTACACGTTACCGTCACCCCTCATAAAACTCCTCACTATTTGTTTGCCGCGGCTTGCGCTCTTCGATTCATAGTCTCGTTGCAATCGGCTGGTGATGCATGTATGCGTCAGACCGATTACCCAATGATTACAGACGATTTGTGCGAGTAGCTTCTGCATGTGATCTATTGCTGAGCTAAGCCGCTTCGAGGAAATAAGATTGCGACGAATCGACCGTAGCCGTAATCGCTGCACTGACTCTGAAATTCCGCAATAATCCCGCAAGTGATTGATAAACGTTTAATGTTCCGTTCGATCGACGAGTCCAGTGAAAGTGTACTTTAAAAATCATAAGCCAAGAGCATTCCTCTTCTAGGGATAATAAGGATTTACGGAGAAAGGACATTCGCCTCTGCGCTCGGATAATTCATTCGCTCTCTCCACGACTTACTTTTAAAAGTTCGTATAAACAATATCAGTACATGTAAAAACATTTATCTTGCTAATGATCTGTTAATGATATATTCTGAAAATACATCCATTGATTTATTTTATTGAAAATGTGAAAAAAAAAAAAATTTTCCTTCGGATTTTCACAAGGTACTCTTGTAAAATTCTTTACAATCGATCACATTGCAGCCAATGGCTAAGCCTTATAACTTACGTACTCGTTATAATTCAATTGGATTTCTTTCGTTTTCTAAAAGCCAATGAATTCTCACGTTGATTCGATTTTCCTACTCTCGCTTTCTCTTACGCAGTTTTTAAAACGCGCGCCGAAAACTGTACTTTACATTTCATCGTACGGATATTTATTATTTATTTAAAAACACTACTCCGTCAATTCAATGTAATGTATATTTATATATTTTTTTTAATTCCTTTTTATTTTAACAACTAAATTTTTAAAAAATCAAAATGAATTTAAAAATAACGACACTGTTTTAACGAATCGACAACTACGTTATCTTTATAATATTTAAACGATTTTACATCATTTATTATTAAATCTAATCCACTAGATTCAATTTCATCTTATAAATCTTACGTCTAACCGTTTACTTTCTAATTTTCTTAATTTAAGTCCATAAAAGATTCATCAAAATTTCTATTATAGAAATTGGGAAGCCGTATAATTAAAGTCACACGTAATATATATATATATTAAATTTAATGTAAAAATCAATGGATATTTATGATTTCTGCACGTAATCGTCAAAATAATTTCTTAAAACCGTATACAAAAAAAAATCATTCTAATTAAGAAAAAAGATCAAGAGACCTTTTATTTAATTACGAGCTGCCACATGAATATTTCTATTGGCTCGATTGGGTATATTGCGCAATTCGTAAGAATTGAGAAGTCTTGAAAAAATTATTTCGTAAAAATAATAGAAATAATAAAATCGACATTAAATATGGAATGGAAATATCGAACGTTGAATCGTCAAATATAATAATAGCGCAGACGTAATAATAATCAAAGTTTTGCCGATGCGCCCTATCGTACCGAAACTTTCTCTAACAAGAGAACATTGTCCAAAACCTTCAAAGTGAGCAAATGATAATTGGGAGAGGAAAGAAACGAGTGAAAAAAAAAATAACAATTGATTGCGTTACGGCAATTGTAATTCAAGAAATAATAAGAAGATATCTTACTTGCTCGAGTCTCTCTCTCTCTCTCTCTCTCACTTGCAATGCTTCTATTTAATTATCTTTGGTCCTTAGATGTGTTCTGATATTGGAAGTATTTCAATGAATTTTAATCAATTTTATCGGTAAACAGTCAGTGACTCCAATTAAATTCTTTAAGGGAACTCTTTTTTGAATTCGAAAATCAGTTTCAACGTAAATATAATACAATTGATGTTGTGAATGATATACCGTTAGGCAAGAAATTTGTTTTCCGCGTAGTGTATGTCTTTTCTGTAATTCGGTACAAAAGTAATTCTTTCGTAATTGTGAGCAAATCATAAATAGATCAAAAATTATATTAATATATAAAAAAATAGTCAAACAATATTGGCTTACAAAATAACGTTGAGCTTATATCTGCAAACAAAGATTCGAGACAATTGTATATTATTTTTTAAGAAAGTTCTTAACTGAAAGTTTAAAGTGAAATAAATACAATAGCAATGATTATAATAAAAATTCGGATTGACCAATATAAATACCTAAATTACGTATTATATATGAATTAATAATAATTCTTAGTAATCGATAGATGAATTAGCAATTATGAAGCACATGAATCGCTAAGAAAAATAAAACTTTCAGTTGTAATATTAAAATACAAATTGTGAACTTTTTGTACATTATTTTATATTCCACGAAATTATAAAGTGTAATTAAAATTTTGTAATGTTATCTTCGAAAAAATTTTCAAATAAAAAAATGAAATATAATAAATACTCTTAATTGATAAAAATATTCTTAAAATGATGAAAAAGTATTATTTGAATAGCTTGGATTAATTTAAATTTCAATGATATAGTTTAAAAGATATAGTAAAAGATCTAGAGATATGAAATGAATACAAAACGATGAAGGCTATAACGGTATTAAATTTAATATGAACGTATCAAGGTATAACATTTTCTGTTTAATTTTCACATAAGATTAGACAGTGTTGTACATGTAAAATACTATTATAATTTTAATAATCAATTTCGAATATAGCGTCCATTAATTTTTATAAAAGTTAAAATAAAAACAGCAGAAAATCACCGTGGGTATTTTAAAATATATTCTTTATACTTTAGCTGAGATTTAATAAACGACCAAGATATATTTTGTTTAAACATTATACCTGCAAAAGCAATATGTTAACGCGAGCTTTTACACTTCATTAAAAATCTAAACAAATTATATAAATCTGTTAAAAATTTTACATTTTCAATTATTTTTAAATTCAACGTAAATATATTTGTGATTCATTTTGCATCAGAAAATGAAATTGATTACAAATTATTTTACAAAACAGCCGGCTTATACGTTTTTCATAAAGGATGATCTGGTTTCTTGAGATATTGAAAAATGAATAATAACTGATCTTTTGAAAATCACGAAGCTTAAATGGCTGTACTGGATTTTATTAATATTACAAACTATCTAATATTGTAGATATCCTCATGAAAATTACAGTACTTTTTATTGTTTTCGATATCGCGTAATAATTTTTTTGGCAAAGTAAAAAAAAGTTTTATTGAAAAATTAGAAATTTTCTTAAGATATTAATCTAATATGTAGTAATATGCAGTATATCTCTATACAGTACAGAATTCATTATTCATATTCGAATTCGTTATTTTTCATTACTTAATACGTACCTTTATCAAGATTATTCATGAAAGTAAATATAATAATGAAAGGATTATTATTAATTATTTGGTTGCAATTTCATTTCTTTTCGTTTTTTTTATAAAAACTATTTTCCTAGTTTCAACCTAACAAATGTAAAAAAGATATACAAACGAATGTTTTATTAAAGCTCATACGGAATGCATCTTACAGTTGTAATTAAGTATACATGAAAAGCATTGCAGGCAAACATTAAATTAAATTTTCAAATTTAAATGCACCCAACTGGCAATTGAGCTAATTATGACTAAGATGAAACACATTCTGACGGTACGTAAGCAATTTTTCTGTTGTCAAAGTCGTGCGTATTTCTTTTGTCATTTACTACATATATATATATATATTAATTAATTAAAAAAAACTCATTATTATATTGTAAATTAAGCTTATTCGTAATATGTAAATATTAATAATACCCGCCGTTTCATGTGAGGCGCTTTTAATACGTAATTGACGTAAATGAAACTACTTGCGTAGAGCGGATTTATTTAACTGTGTAAGGTTAATACGAAAAATACTGTATTATTATGATACGATTCAACGGTAATAAAAGTCGAAAGTAAATCTAAACAGAAGATAAATATATAAGCTTAATAAAAACGAGTAATTAAAATTTCACTTAAATGTAGTTTATTGCACTGTTCTGTTTTTAGTAAAACTTAATATGATATAGGAGCGTGGGTTTTTATGATATAGGAAAAATGTTTGGCATAGTTTTCGAAATGACGGAAATATTTCGCTTCAGATGTCTTCTGTCTCTTAAAACCGCATTCGAATTACATGGGATTTTAAAGTAAAACTGACGGATAAAAATATAAACGAGTGCCGCTCGATATTTTGTATTTCGATGAGCGTGGACGGATTTTCTAAATACAATTGGCAATGACGTGGCCGTTAATAGTCTAAATATGATAAAATCTAGAAAGAAGAGAAAATATTGGGAATTAGACGGCCCTTATGTATATTTGTTCCGTAGGAACGCGACGGGGTCGTGAAACAAAGCGCAGGGCATATATATATATCGAAGGATAGAGATTAAGGGCTGAGATAGAAAAAAGTTTAGAAGAAAGAGTGAAAATGAAAAAGCGCGGGGCTGTGTGTGGGTGTTGGCGATCGTTGGGAGTGAGAGAGAGAGAGAGAGAGAGAGAGGAGGGGAGAGGGCGAGGCAGGGATGTGGAACGGGGGAGTGGCGGGCGATAAAAGTTTGGAATGCGACTATTTGGCAGAGAGAGAGAGAGAGAGAGAGAGAGAGAGGGGGTACGCGCTGAAAGGTTGGCGGGGTACTACTAGCACCGGGAAATCGTTTTAAACTACCGCCCACTTGGCATTCCTGATTTCAGTTAGGTGCCATGTTTATTTCATTTTGCATCGCGCGCGCTTACGGAACGGAGCCACGAAGAGCCACGAATGCCTTCGAGCCTCCGGATACTCACTACCATTTTCCATTCCCTGCGCGGTTCCCGCTTTTCGGCCTGTCGCTCTCGTCCGTATGCTTTTTTTTAACCCTCCCTCCTCCATCTTCCCCCGCCGGCCCGAGCGAGCTCCGTTTCACCCGGGGGAAGGAACGGTCCCGCTACAATATCCCGTTCTCGAAAAGAAAAAAAAAAAAGAAAAAAAAAAAAAACCCACCCTCGAAATGCGATTACTTGCTCTCCTCTACCTCCCCCTCCCGCCCCGCCCGGCCACCCGACCTCCGCCGTCGCCCGCGCGAAGACGCGCCGACAGTCTTTGGACCAATAAGCAACTCTGCATTCTTCCTCGGCTCTATTTATCAGTTGACTTACCCGCTCCCTCCACGACACCGTCTTACGCGACTCCTGACAGTCGAGCTGCGCCCGATAAATTAGTCTAATATATATTCATCTCGTAGGGATACTCCTACGCCTGACCCCCGATCCCCAACCCTCCCCTTATTCATTATTATTATCCTTACTAATATCATTACTATTGTTGCTATTGTTGCTATTGTTGCTATTGTTACCATTGTTGTTATTATTATTGTATCGACTGCGGCAACTGTTCTATCCTCCCAAGCGTAAATTTATTAATTTTAATTTTAAAACTCAATGCTCAATATTTTTTAGACGTTACAGTTTCCGACGAAGGGAGGGCTACAAATGATTATTAAACAGAACCTGCTATTACATGGAAAATTCTCAACCGAATGGGAGAATAATTTAACATAAGCTGTCAGCCCCGATCGATTAGCTTAAACAGCCATTATTAAATTATATCTACAATTTCAATGTTATTGGAATTGTACGTACAAGCTCGATCCAAAAACTAAAAGAAGGTCAGTAAAAGTACAAAAAAAAAAAAAAAAAAAACAAGTTATTTGAATCGGTAGGTGAAATTGATATGACTGGTATTTATTTGTCCGTATCTAGTATGATTCGCGTAAATTCGTAAAAAATAGTTAAAATTATAGATAATAGTTCGAAATCCGGCGTAGGTATGGAATACAGTTAACGCCCTTATAATAATGTATATTGTGCGTATAATATAATCGCGATTATAATAACTCGGTAGATAATATCGGTAAAATCTATTAGAATACACTTCCGCGCAATTACGCGATAATTCGACTGCAACGTTATCGCTTACAAAAAAAAAAAAAAAAACAAAAAAAGAAAAACAAAAGAAAAGATAATAATAATGATAGAGAAAAAGAAAAAGAAAAACGTTCGGAGAAATATTTTCTCCTGCTTACCCTTAATTTTCATTTATCGGACAGAATTTCAAGAACAATTAGTTGCACGTATGTTGCGCATCAAACAACGAAGGCTAAAATTACTCGAGACAGAGTGGATGGTTATTGCAGTGGTAGACAGTCGTACGTTATTGTACCTTAATTCAAAGAGCTTCATAATGTTCGAAGGAGCTTATAATGTTTGCATTGGCAATTTAAAAGGCCAGAGATGTTGGGAAGTATCGGGAGTTTGTTGCGCCTGTCTATGCGTAAAGGGGACACTTTCCGAAGCTATCGCGGATCGAGCACCACTTGCTCGTCCCGTGGAAATAATTCCCCATTATTCCCCTGTCAAGGGAGGGGTGGGGCGGGGGGTAAAATATCGTCGAGCACTTAAATGACTCTGATGACGATTTAAGGGAATGCGTTTGAAATGAATTGAACGGCATTGTCACGGATATGCCCGAGTTGTCCCTCGGAAGAATCCCTATACAACAAACAACATTGACATTGCTTTTCAAATGTATTATACACCTGCCCCCCCCCCGCGTTATTATTGTTATTATAGAGAAGAAAGATCATTTAAGCCGCTTTGTGCATCGTCGGGCCTTGTCTCGCATCGTTATAACACAGAGGACAAGATGCCAATTAAATGCAAATAATTTCTTACGTAAAAGTGATAAATAGTATATATAATAAATGCTTGGAAGAAAATTCATAATTGAAGAAATAAGAAATTGAGCCGGGAAGGGTAGGGAAGTGAATCGGGAGAGTGATCGGTCGGAGCGTCAAGCAAGCCTCAACAAATAACGATAAGATGGGGGGGAGGGGTAGGGGTAGGTAATCCATCCTTTGCCAATGATATTATCGTAAGTAATAATCGTACGTACGTACGTAATCGATGGATAACCGGATTCAACTCGAGGGAATTAATTTGAATGAGCATAAGTCAGGTGGCTGCTCGGCCGAAGGTGGGGTGGAGCGGCGGTGAAGGGGGGCGGCGGAGGAGGAGGGGGAGGGGCGGTGGTGGATCGTCGAAATTCAGGAAACTGAAGCGATAGATTCGGGCGATCAGTCCTTCCCTCCCGCTGCCGCTGGATTCGTGAAACGTGGCGATCGAGCGATAAGCAGAGCCCGAGCAGACCTCGGGCAGACCTCGAGCGGACGCTGGAAATCACGTGTACGGACAAGCGCATACAGACAGGAGCATACCGAGTCCGCTTTATCGCCATCAGTGCATTTGGTTTTCCCGAGCCGAGTATGCGCCGGGCACGAAACGCTTTAGCCGGAAGACAAATCAGCCGACAACGCCGAACGATTCGCGCGGCGGCCTCTGAATTAAGGATGATCCTTGAGCGGTTTCATAGAGAGCCAGCATTGTCGGATTGGGGCGGTGGCGACCGAGAGAGAGAGAGACAGAGAGAGACGGGGCGGGGCAGGGCGGGGTGGTCGGCAGCTGGAGCGAACCTTTCTTTCTTATTAACAACGTAGACGTATATCGAAGTCTGCGAGTAATGGTTACGATTCGCGGTGTTTTGCATGCTTACCAGCACCCGAGTACCTGCGTGTGTGTAAAGAGGAGTAGAGAGAGAGAGAGAGAGAGAGAGAGAAGAGGGCATTCGAGGGAGCAAATGGGGCGGAGAAAGTCGGTTGTGTATCGATACAACGGCCATGCAAATAGACGAAACGAGGACCGACGGGGCCCTCTGCTTTATTCTTGACAAAGGTAGGGATGGGGCGGGGCGGGGGTGAAAAAAAAAGTGGGCGGGAGCGGGAGCCGTCGATCGTCGATCGTCAATCGACGCTCGGAACTCCGTCGCAAGTCAAGGGCTAATGGCCGGAGGATCTTACGTAAAAAAACTTACGTAAATTGTAGCCCGTCGTTTGGCCGCCGGTGCCGATCGCCAGCAGTCGGGCTGGCTAATCGAGAGGGGACGGGGACGGGTGCGATGTTGGCGGCGTGGGGGGAGAGATGGAGGATGCCACGGGCGACACTCGGTGAGGGATGACATGGGCGGATCTGCAAAATCGCGGCTTCCATCGCGGGACGTGGAGCGGCGGCGGCGGCGGCGGCGAGGGGTTGGTTTTGGGAGGAGGGAGGGGTGACCGGGACGCGAGAGGAAGCGAGAGGGAAGCGAGAGGGAAGCGCGGATCGAGCCCCCGAAAGAGAAAGAGCTAGTGTTTGCTGCGGGACGACTGCGTGTGATTGATGAGGCAGTGATAGCGACGGGTCTGCACTCGACACCTAGCCACTGCCAGGCTAAACAATGCATATTCATCGCTGCCGCGGAGAAAGATAGAGCCCGTATAGGCGAGGGCCTCTCTCTCTCTCCCCGTGTCCCTGTGCATGCTTCTCTGTCCGGGTCTCTGGGTGTGGGACGGACGCGTGGACGTGGAAGGCCGGGACCGGTGGTCGGCGAGGTCGGGGCGGGGGGGGGGGCGTCGGAGAGGTCGGAGAGGTCGGTGTGGTCGGCGAGGTCGAAGAGGGTAGCCAACTCTCAGCGGCAGCGAGCGATGGGGCGATACGGCGGTGTAGGGAGGGGCGGGGGAGGGAAGGGCCAGTCGCGTATAAATAATGCCTATTTAATACGTGAATATACGTTAGGGGGAGAGGAGAGGAGAGGATCGGCGTGTCGAGAGACAGAGGAGCAGGAGCCGAAAGCGTAATAATATTCGCCGCGTGCGGCACTACGTTCAGAAGAGGCGATGGTGGCGGTGGAGGAGGTGGAGGTGGTGGAGGTGGTGGAGGTGGTGGAGGAGGTGCACGCGTTTACGGTACCCCCGATGTCCAGTTGTCTGCCCCTTCGTGCGAGCCCCGGCCGTGATTAGGCAAAACTTTTCTACACCTTCCACCTACATTGTTCCCTTTTTGCCCTCTTTACCCTCTTTACCCTCTTTACCCTTTTATTTTACGAGGGCTTACCCGATACTTATTCCTGGCATTCGTGTATCCCTGAACCTTTCTTAATTAGCACCCCCGACTTCACACCTCCGCCAACAATTATTATCCTCCGAGTGCTCCATATCTCATACGTTTTACGATAATATAATGTTATCTTTGATAAACTTTCGTTCTCAACGTTATTTTTCTTGTGAAAGTTAGACGATTACGATTAATATTAATGTCCGTAAACAAAAATCTCTTCCGTTAAAAAATTATTATCATCTTTTGTTACAGTAATAATTATCCAATGGTTTGAGAATAACCGAAAAGGCCTTTTTACTCCTGCGTTTCCTATTAACCATCAAGGAAAATGGGCAAAATAAAGGATTTTATTTTCATTATTTTTGTATTACTTCGGCGTATTTAATGAATTACAAAAGAGTTAACGCTATACTTATGTAAGGGCTCTTTAATCTATATGGTAATTGCATAGCACTTGTATAACTGATGAATATAGTATTAAATTACTCACTTGACTAAGTAAATGGTTACCCTCTGTGAAATTATCAACCATTTAATATTTTGATATTTTCTCATTCTACGAGATTTCAAAGCGAATAATTATCATAATTTTACGTAAGAACTGTGTAATTACCGGGGCAAAAAAGGGAATCATTGAGAGGCTAGAGCGATATTATTTTAAAGTTGTGTGCACCGCTGAATAATTAACAAAGACATCAGGATAAATTACGATTACTTTGATGCTGTTTTATTTAAAAAAAAAAGAAAAAAAGAAAAAAAACAAAGAAGCTGAAGGCTCTTTTCGAAACGCGTGCAAATGCATGAAAAATATATTAACTACAGTAAGTAGAAAATATATAGAATGTCGTGGTGTGGGTGTAGTTTTGAAATGACGTCAATCGTGTCGATTACGTTTGGTGATATAATAATAATAATAATAATAATGGATCGTTGGTAGGTAGGTAGGTAGGTAGGTAGGGGAGTGTATCAATGAACTCGGTGCCATTCGTAATCTTGGTTCAATCCATAACGGACCAAACAGCGGAGGCATAAATTTAGCAATAGAATTTGCACGGATGTCAAGGGGCGCAAGGGGTGAAATCGAGCAGTCGGTCATTTTCGCCGGCGACAAGGACCGGAGCGCGCGCTCTCTGTGTGCCTGCGAGGCCGAAGAAAATTCTTCGGAAAATGTGGGGCGGTATCGCGCGGGGCGGCGGGAGGGTAATGGGATGTCCAACCGCGCCGGGGTAGTCGACTGTTGCGCGAGCCGAGACGATTATTTGCCGTCGAACTGTCGTGTCTTATGCCGGCGACGCGCAGCGAGCAGCTCCCGCACCCGAGCTCTCTCAAGATTGTGCTGACCCCCCCTCCCCCAACCCCTACACGGACCCTCTCTCAGCATTCGATATCTTATCCGAGCCCCGAGGCCGGCTATTCTTGGGCGAAGGCCAGAGAAGCTGCCAACCATCCCACGCTTTCACTTGCCCATTATTTCCCCGGGGAGGAAGTTTAACGTCCGAGGAACGGAGGACTCGGGGAGAGGGAGGGACTCGGCTGCGCGGATAATACGCGTGTCCGCTTTTAAAAGTACGGATAATCCCGGGGAAATCGATCAAACGCTGAGCTGACCTCACATTCCCCTATGCGTGCTCTTTTATCCTATTCAGCCGCTGATTTTTTAACCGTTATTCGATTTTTCGCCATACATCGCTATCCCTCATTATCGCTCTTATATTAACAAAAAACCCCATAACATTTTCTCTACATTATTTACTTAAATAAACGTATTTGCATATCGTTACGTACTGCCGGTATTAATATTACGTTAAATGCTCCGATGAGTATGCGAGTCGAGTCTTACGCCTAATACACGCATAATTACACCGGACAAATTAATTAATTAATTAATTAATTAATACAATTAATACAATTAATGCAAGAATCACGAAAGATTTAGATTTACGTTTCGTTTAAAAAAAGAAAGAAAGAAAAGAAAATAATAAAACAAATGCAAATCTAAATTACATCGAGTAATACAAATTCATAAAGAAGTAATTCAATATTATGCGTATTAAGTAAAAAATCGCGGGGGTTAAAAACGTGGTAAAAGGCCTCTTCGAAGCAGTGTAATTTAATCCAGACTCCCTTGCTCGCCAGATACCTTCCTCGCAAATAAACCAAGCCAAAGTACCTTTATGCGCTATCATTCCTCGAGTAGTCCTCGGATAAAATCAGCAGCGGTGCCTTACGTAGCCGAGGCCACTTGAAATATTCTTCCTGGGAATTTCGTACGCGCGTTCGGATGATTCTCGTTCAATTTATAACGTAAAACGTTGATCGTAACGCCCGCCCGGGACAATTACTCGATTCCGAATTATTTTATTCCGCGACAATTGCTTACGAATACTCGCCATGAATTGCAAAAATTTATAAGCCGAACGAAAGTGTAAAGTTTCGAGATCGTTAAATATTTATATGCCTATCAATGTTAATAATAGTAGTGACATTTTTTTCATTGCTATTCACGTGGAGCCTAAGTAAGCAGATTGAAAAATGTCGAAAGTTACGTCTACTTATGTAGGACTTGAAGAAAATCAAAGTCAACGTACTCTTAGTCGAGCCGCATTTCCAATATTTTCTGTATAAGCCAATATCCCGACACTATTGTCGATTCGTCTATTATCCACGCGATTATTAGGTAAGAAAAAATATTAAGAAATATTATATAAAATACCGTTAGCCTAGTGATTTCGTGTTTACGCGTCAACCCTTTTTTCGTTCGTATGCGCATTATGATGATTACGTTCTCGCTCCCCAGATGAGCATTTATCACCGACAAGTCAGTCGTTTGACGTACATCAAATCCAAACGTACACAGTACGCGCGTACATTAATTAAAATGTTCAGCTCAAGCAAGTTAATCTACATTATTTTTCTGCTAGCATAATAAATATAATAATAACTTGGATTGTCGGTGTGACGCGTGAGGCTGGCAGATGAATTTATCGAAACTGCGTGATAACTGGCCGGAAATGAGGAGCTCGCTCAGCACCGATCCACGGCAGTCGAAATATGATGATATTGATCGATGACCGATCGAAGGGCGGGATCGGCAACTTCACCTGACCGCTCGATCCTCGCTTTCAATAAGAATTTCGACGGACAGCGGACGATAGCCGAAGACCAAAACGGAATCGGATATCGATTCGGTAAACTCACGAATAAACGTCATTTTTTTTCTTCTTCGTTTACTCTTACGAAACGTATTTTACTTCCAACTATTATACCTTTTACAATAATACTTATTCTAACGTCTTGATTGCTTAACTCGCTATTCTAAAGGTTTTGTACAATACCGTAACGAATAGATAAAAAAAGAACAAAAAAACAAAAAAAACAAATAAAAATCCTTAATAGAATAGTTTATTTTATTTATAACCTTTTTCTTCAGGCGCTCAAGTGACTGTACTTTTGCGACAATTCAGAATTCAGGAACGAAAATCTTATATTTAATATGATATAAAAAGACTTTGTACCTTTTTTCTTTCTTTTTTTTTTTTTTTTATTACTTACCGTAGAAATATGCATCGATAAAAAAGGATTCGTGTGTATTTTTTACATTTTTTATAATCGTATATTTATTTATAGTCTCAACGAAATTGTCCGGTTCGTTCTCTTAAAAGTAGACAAAAATAAAAAATAAAAAAATAAATAAATAAATAAACCGAAATATTTCTTAAATATTTATATTCTCGGGGACTCTTTAGTTCTGGAGGCAATTAAAATATGACAATTAATCCAAGATAAAAATGATTGTCGCGATAAAAAGTAATTGCGCTAAATTAAGCTCGGAAGCATCCTGAAGACATAAATTTATATGCGCGCGAAATGTACTTTATACGTTGGGTATTAATATTTTAAAATAGGGGGGGATGAAAAAAAAACAGAAAAGAAAAATTTGCATAAGTTTATGGGGATAAATGCGTTTTTATGGCAATTTCATTAAATTACTATGATTTTCGGTCAATATTCAACGAACGAGAAACGAAGTACGTTGCAGTATGTACCAACTGGAGTACGAAGTATTGCCCTGAGCTACAGAACAGAATTTCCTTGTTTTTCCCCTCGGCTTTATACTTTACTTCCCACTGGACCTCAGCCATTAAGAGCTTTTCCAATTCTAAACACTAATTACTCTATTTCGTTGCTCTATCAGTCGAGTTCAAATTAAGTTAACAACATTTTTATTTTTTTATGTAACTACCTTTTTCATAGAGAATTAGATGATGAAAAACCGATTCTCTTCTCTCTCTCTCTCTCTCTCTCTCTCTCTCTCTCTCTTTCGAGAGCGTTTATACACTGGATGTATCGGTTTCATGGACCGATCTCCCAATCGATTATAAAATTAACGTTAATATCGTTATTATTTATTATTGTATATCGTTTCTTAAAAGTTCTTAGGGATAAATCGAGCGCGCAAACATTTTCCTTCGAGTAACAGTTATGTAATTGGCGATCATTTTTCATCCTTACGCATATTAAACTCGAAAAACTATTATGTTTTCGTTTAAATGATGAAAATTAGTTTGACCTAATTTACTTTTAAATTATTCCTGCTTTCGCATTTTCTTTCACATATTAGGATTTATTATTAATACACCCGACTCGTATTCGTGTAAAAAGGCTAAATATACGTTCATATAATCTGAATGTAGAATATAAATTTTTAGTACAGAGAGCGAACTCAAAATGATGTATTTACAAAAATTTAAGTCCATGACTAATACTTTTATCAAGTTCTCGCGTTTTTATTCCATCGCATAAAACATTATAATAGAGAATTTATTTCACGATGCTATTTATACTTAAAAAAAAAAAAAAAAAAAAAAAAAACCCTTCTTTAAATACCGTAAGTAATGTAATGGGGTAAAAAAGTCATGGAAATTTAATGTTCGCGGTTGTAGTGATAAATCAACACAATGGTCTATTGTATTGGAGCAGTAATAGAGTGAAGAAATTCCGAGATGATCGATGTAATGGGATATATTGTCGTGCCTATGAGTTATGTATTTGGCACGTAAGTCGATTTCCCAGATTAAAGGTGTTGGTCCATAAATAATCAGATATTCGCGGCGGGCTCGATTGAAGCCCGTGCCTCGGGGGCCGGTTGATGCGCATACATACGTACCGTACGTCTATCGATTAATCGGAATGGCCTTGATTTTGGCCGACCGGGTTATTACGTTACGCATTAGATGCTATAAAATCGAAAATATCGTTGTTGATTTAACAATACGAGCGACAAGCCCCTATTAGGGGATTAACCGTATCCTATGGGGAGTTATTGCTATTTGATTAACTATAGTTTCTCCTAATTCGCTTGGGCGCTTAAGAGCAATTAAATGAAAAACTTTCGCAAAATGTTCCATAATATAATTGAGCGAGAAACTTTTCAATTTCTTTTAAGTGCACGAACATTCCGATTCATTTTCAACTTTGCCATCGATATTTTATTAATAGTAAAATCACCGAGTTTCCGGACGCTTTATTTATCCGAGCAATTATTTTAATTCATTGGTACAGGCATACGTAACGAAAATATCTATAGCCCGTACGTATAACGTTTTCGCATTCTCGTTATGGTATTAACATTGGTATCCTAATTTCAATTGAAAAAAACGTCATTAAGAAAACTTTCGTGACACTCTTCTGAATAAATCATGACTTCGTACTTAACAAATAATTCAGTGGTGCCAAGAACAGACCGAGCGGATACTATTAAACCAATTTATCACGTTATTCTCTTCTCATTATTGAACAAAATGTTCCTAAGTTTAACAAGATATCGTCCTCTATTAATTGAAATGGTGTCAGCCATGTTACGATATTGTAACAGAGTGAGTAATTCCATTCGATTTATATATATGCGTTTAGCTAATCAAATAAAGTGTGCAAAAAATAAAAAATAAAAATAAAAAAATTAAATTAATCTTTTTCTAAAATTATTTTTTGCAATTTCCAAAATGTATAAAATTTAATTGATCATTGGCCGAGGAGTAATTAATTATTCATCAGTAATGATCTGAAATGATCTGAAATACTACTTAATATATGTAAATTAAAAAAGTACAATATGTCGCTTATATTCTAATTTTTTTTTGTTAATAATACAACAATATCGTTCGTATAAAGTATCGAAGGAAATGAGATAGGATATAGAATATTTAAAACATATATATTAGGTACTTATAAATTTTAAACGAAAGAATGAATATAATTATCGCATACAGTTATTCTGCTTTTGATTTACATTACAATTTTTAGCATAATAGTTTTTGCTCTGGTTTATGAATATGCATTAGGACTATTTACTTTCAAATTAAATGAGAGAACGGCATCGTTTCGAACTCGTTATTATATTATCGATAGAGTAAATCTTAAAATTAGAAAATAATAAGATATCGTCAGTTGTCCTTCCCATTGTTGTACTTCGTTAGAATTTTTTGATGCCCAAGGACGAAGCCCTTATTGCCTAGACAAATCAATTTCATAGCCAAAAAAGTGCAAGGACGTGTAATACAATGACATAGTAATTACGTATCCGTGTCATTATGACGGAATAATTTGTTATGGCCGATACTTGGCGCCTCGTTCGCCGGATTATAACGAAAAATAAATATAATCGATCCGCGCTTTTGAATGCCTATCGAAATAATGGGTTAAAAAAAGAAATGGAAAAAAATACATTCGCTATTCTCCCGGTCGGAAAGTTGCCGCGCGCACGACAAATGACATTGACTGATGGTCGGCAGTTGAAGCTAAACCATAAACTCTTTTACATCCTCGGTGAGTGGAACGACGAAGCCGGAAGAATGGAAAATAATAATTAATATAACCAGGCACGAATCAACGAACAAGGCTTTTTATAATTTTCAACATTAAATCAACGCCTTCAATTCAATTCATACATATATATATATATATATTATTCACGCAAAGAATAATTCGTTCTTCCCTGTAAAGACGATGATTTTCAGAAATTCCCTTTCGGTTTTCAGTCATACCTGTTTCCAATGAAAGATCCGAGTTTTTTTAATAACTTTCCGACTAAGGAATTGCGAAATAAAGTGTCGAATGATGTACAAATAAATTTTATTGTAACGTAAAAGCAATTCCGTAGCAACGAACGGAAGGATTATTTATTTTTCGGTATGCAAAATGCTGATTTAAATATTTTCATTAAAAGCAATTCTGTATTCCAAACGTATAATTATAATAAAGACCTTTATTTCGAATACAAGAATATCTTATTTATGCCCAATTGTTGTATTTATAAAATATTTAAAGATAAATTTTCGGTATTCGTTGAAGAGCATTAAATTCTAAACAGACGGATTCCTCTTGTTGTTAAAGGATTGTTAATTTCCGGCATTTATTCAAACTTAGAATATACAAATTAAAAGTAGGAATAACTTTCTTTCGAATGCACGGTTAATAATAAAGCTGTTATCACTAGTCTAGAAAGAGGATATGCATAATTAATGTCTAGAGTAAAACCTTTTAAATCCTTTGGTTACCATTTTAAGCTTATAATTATGAACTACATTTCAATGATAAACTCGGCGGATGAATTTTCGTGAAAATGCTTAATTCACTGTTTAATTCAAAATTTCAACAGCTTAATGTTACACAATATTATTAGTAGCTTCAAGAAACACGAAGGCTTAGAAATAGCTTTATAAAGATTAAGTAATATACAATTTGTTATAATAATACATATTGGTGTATATTAGCTAATCGAATAAATAATTAGATAAGTTAAATCCAAAAAAACAGTCTAATTCATTAAGAGTAGATGATGCGGGGGTGTACGTTGAGTTTAAAGTACCTCTAAAGGGATTTGTATACGTATATATATATATGTATAGATCGGATGGTGTCGCATCCCTTTCCCAGGGAATGAACAGAGGAAGAACGGAGTTGACTTGTTTTAAAAAGTCAGAGAGTTGACAGATATTGGTAAAGGAACTGCAGAGACCGTGAAATATGTTCGTGTCAGGGATGAGTGGATAGAGAGAGTGGCTGGATCGTGGGGCGGCGGTCGGGGGCTGGACGTGGAGGAGGAGGAGGAGGAGGAGGAGGAGGAGGAGGAGGAGGAGGAGATAGCATATGCACTGCTCGTACCGAATTTCCTTTAACCACGAACTGTACATTTGCGAACGTAGGGCTCGAGTGGCGTGGGTATCCTAACACATTGAAAATGAAGCTCCGAACCGCCTCGGAATTATGGTCCAATGAGTTCTCGTATCCATCAATCAAACCGTTCGTCGCGTCCCTACAACTATCTCTTTCTCTCGACTTCCCTCGGCCGGACTTTCCTTCTTCTCCCGATCCTCCCGACTTTTATATGCGTAATAGTTCCAAATCGTCCGTATATATATATATATATATATACGTGGGTGTGTATGGAATATCAGGTCCAGTTTAGAATGGATAAGTATAGGTTAGAGAGGGGGATACTGCAAGTACTGATCTCGGGAATAATGGCGGAGCGATACAATCCTACCTGTTTTACTATCCTAGTATAGAGGTTTTTCAGCGCTCGGGAAGTAAAATAGTGACGAGCCGCTCGGAGATGTGTAACCACCATGGATTTTTCAAGCCCGAGTGCGTGTACGCTCCCTCGCCGTTCCCCTACTCGATTCCCATTTCCCCTTCCGATTCCTCGTACATTTGCCTGTATAAGCCTTAATGCTACTCTACTCTACGCGTAACCGAAGATTTATAATACGTCGTAAAATTAAAAACTTTTCGGAAAATTAAAGGGTTTAAAATTTAATTACAAAGATTTAATTACAAAAATCATTGGATAAGTTATAACGAAATTAAAAAAGGTTTCGATGTTCCGCTACCCTTTTCCCGAGCTATTCCTTCCAATAAACAAACACATAAACGTTCTTTACGCTAATGTAGAAAGTCGGAAACTTACGGAAGGACTTAATGGCATTATTTAAAGCGATCCGCTATTTCCATTCGAGGAAAATCGTAGTTTTATATTTTCTCCGTTAAATGAAAAATAATCCTTTTCTCAAGTTATTTTTGTTTGTTTTTATTATTATTTCCTCCCTGATTAAACGTTAAACTCCACACTCAGAGTTCCATTGCCCAGTCATCATTTACTACTTTACTCATCTCTAGAGTTTTATAAATATTATTATTATTATTCTTATTATTATTAGATTAATAATAACTTCAATGCTGACAATTATTCCATTCAATTTTTTTTTCTTTATCCATTATTTTAGATATGTTATTAATTTATATATTGCTTTCGGCAAGGCCTGTAAGGGCCCGTCTTGCTGAAAATTTTCTTAATCAAGTAACAAATGAAATATCGAAATATCAATATCTCATGCACGTTATATAGCATATAAGGAATGACATTTATATTTTTAACGCGTAATCATATTAAAATGTAGCAAGTGTTTAATTTTCAGAAGCATATCATACTCGATCTCTTTAATATACTAATCATTTCCCGGTTTACATTATTAAATGTAAACATGTTTATAATAGAATGCTAAATTTAACTGTCGAAAATTTAATTTATATTTATTACTCGGAATTGAGCAAGATCCCCACCTCATATTAGATGCAGCTTCCTTTAATTCATTACTAATGAAATATCATGTAGCTTTAATGATTAACGAATACATACAATTTTTATTTAATAATCCTTGTAATCCAATAAATTTTATTACAAATGTGTACGAGCATTTTATTATTAAAGTCAATCGATAGATTTATATACTCGTGCGTATAACGAGGTGGTTTTCTTTCTGTACGACGAAATTGATTTATGCTGTAAATATACTTTTAATTTAGATGTTTTATATTTGACAAAACACGACACCTGAATTAATTCAACGCATTACTTTATTGCGTCGAAGAGTATATAATGTAAAAAAAATCATATAAGCTTAAACGTAGGTAATCGGTAAAGCCAATAATATCGTAAAAATATTTACGGCTGAGTATGCAAATCAATAATATAAATAAGAGTAGTAAATAAGAGTTAGCAAAAACAACAATAGTTTTGTATGTATTTCTAATCGCGCGTTGTTCGAGAATTATTTTACGCGTATAAAGAGCTTCGCGTCGTTTACATGAAAGTGCGATTCGAATGAGAGACCGAGGAAGGAGCGCGAATAAACGAATGACGAAGTGCAGGTTAGAGGCGCATTTCTCGAGGTCGAGGCTTTTCTCGCAATCGCGTACTGACGGCTTGGTCCCCGTTCCGGGCAGACCATCGTCTGCCTTGTCTCTGGCTTTCCACCTCCGTATCACTGACGCCGTCCCGGTAATCTGTCCCTTTTCTCCGGCGAGCTAATTACTTTCCCGCACGGTTTACTTTCATGGGCGGACCGACGCCGGGAATGTGACGGGGTGACGGCGTCGCAGACGAGGACGGGATGGTCGGCGGGGCGACGTGTGGCTAGACGGGGCGGGGGGAGGGGGGTGACGTAGGATTGACCGATACTAATTTTAGCAGAATCGTATTAGAATGAACGAGGCAACGATAAAAAAACGTATATAAGGTACGTTCTTTATTTACGCGGACGCGGAAGGAAGTAAGGGTGGGAAGTTTGAATAAACAAGCCATAGAGAGAATTGAGTGAAGGGAGTAGCGGCTCGATTAGAGGGAAGCGGAGACGATGAATTGGAGAGCAGTTAGTCTGCGAATAGGAGCGGACGAATCGAATGTGAATCATATGTGGGCGATTCGGGCTGCCCCTAAAGGAGTTTCGACGGCCGGATAGCGAGTGGCCGTGGCTGATGGGGGTTGCGGGGGGTTGGATGGGGGTGCTTGTGTACGCTTCGCGGTGAGCAAAATGGCTCAAGGAGGGAAAGAATAAGAGAGTGCGAAAGTTCGGGAAGGGCGAGGAGGGGACGGTGAGCAATATTCGAACAAGCGAAGAACACTCGAAAACAATGGTAGTAGCTAGCAGCTTCTGTACTTGAGCTTCAGTTATTGCTGAAAATGAGCAAGTGAAGCTCTCTCTCTCTCTCTCTCTCTCTCTCTTTCACCCCCTGTCTTCGAATGAGAGAGGTTTGCTGGAAATTAGCTCGAAAAAGTGGTTTGCGCTACATTTAATTATCTGCTCTTCTCAAGGATCCTTGATTGTCTCTCTTTTACCCTCCTTCTATCTTTATTACCTTAATGCTCTCTCTCTCTCTCTCTCTCTCTCTGTCTCTATCTATCTATCTCCGTCTCCTTTCAGTATCATTTCTACTCGCCACTTCATTTTCACTTCTCTTCTCTTTTCTTCTTATTTTTTTTCTTACTCGGTCTGTGTTTATAATGTTTGTATATTTGTCTACGTACCGTTTGTATTAAAATTATTATTAAAAAACTAAATTCTGTTAACAATTCCCTCTGTTATTTATATAAAATATGAAAAAATATTTAATATTAACAGCTTAATATTTTTTTATTTAAATTTGCTCCGAATGATTAAAAATGATAAAAATAAACATGCGAAATGATCAAATATCACTAGCTTATCAATACAGAGTCTAATTCTTTTAATAATAATGTTCGATACATTACTTTCTAAGTTAATATAGCTAATGCAGTCGATACGTCTGGTGTACAAATATTGATTATCAAATGTTTGTCCAAGTATTTAGAACATTATTGCCGAATTGTTTATTTAGGCTTGATTTCTTTTTCTCCGTATTGCTTCGCTGTATCAAAACATTTGTCATTATATTTAATAATTACAAAGGTCAAGGTTATACAAAATAATATCTTCTCCTGAATTTTTGAAGTTAGACGCAATTCTTCGTAATAATTATAATTATAATCTGCACTTGTTACGCATTTTATTATTATTTCTAATATCAATGTTTTGCAATAAAATAATATGTCGATATTTTTCTTTTTTTTTTTTATGATTTTTATTCAAAATTATCGAAAGCAGTGAAAACGTCAACTAAAAGTGGTGCATAAACATTGTTATCGTATATAAACGTCCCGTAGTACATATTTTTACATATTTATACGTAATAAGCAATAAAAAGGGTACGATTGAATAGAGGAAGCATTAAAAACATTCTTGGCGCAGTCGAATAGTCACAGAATGTAAAATTACGAAAATTTATGGAACAGAAGAAATATTCATTAAAATAGAATAGCTCTTTTTGAATATTTATTTAAAAAAATATATTTATTATCCGGTTCGGGTATGTTTAACCTTCGGTATTTATCACTTTTGGAAATCTATATCCGTAATATCCTCCATACGAGTGCTCGATCTTATTTATTTTTCGAAAAAGTGCAAAAGCTTCTCTGAAAGTATTATTAATTTTCTCTGGGGGCGACCTGAGCCTTCCTCCTACACGCTCACGTAACGTGGACTCTCTGAGCTTCTGCGCTTGATTTGTTCAATAGCTCTAAGTTTTTATTGAATACAGTTCATTGTGAGCTTGCGCACTATAAAATTATAAAGAGCAAATTAAAAAAAAGAATTCTAATTATTATTCCTAACCTCTAAGCTTGTGTTCTAGCGAATCTCTGTTCCTTAAGATTCCTTAATCCGTACTCTGGAACGAGTCAGTCGTATGTAGTTAAATAATTGAAGAATAATTTCTTTTGATGCTTTCTTTCGATGACAACGTACACATGCTTACATTGTTATAGTTATTAATGTATAATTAGTCTTATAACATACTGCATTGTACGTGTATTAAATTCAATTATATGTGCTTGTAGGTAACCTTATGTACAAAAATTCTTTTAAAAATCAAAATTGAATTAAACTGAAGAAAGAACCGATACTATACACGTAGAGTTAAATTCAGAAGCAGATAGAAAAAGATAAAGTATGTGAATTTTGTATATATATATCGGAATACATATATAGAAAGTAGAGGATATGAAATATAAAGATTTTGATGAAAGTAAAGTGAATGTCACTAAACTGTCATGAAAGATGAGTGTTTTACTCGAGAATGTCATGTATGAATGACATCAAAATGAAGGATTGAAATATGTATAATATAAGATATTTTTTGATAGCAGCTATAAAATCATTTGAGATACCGCACTAATATTTTCCCTTAGCTAATCCGAACGAAATGTGTTTTCTAAAAGGATAGGCAGTACTTTAAGAAATTTAATTTCTTTTAATAGACTTTCATGTCGTTTTATTTACGTACCTATAACATATAAAATTATTTATTAATTAATATATATATATATATATAACTTATAAGATAGATATAATTAAATAATTTTTCAAAGACTTCCAAAGTAATTATATACGATTTATACAATTGCATAGGTATATTGATTTTTCTTGAATTATATTATACAATGAATATAAATGTAAAAAGCCTTTATTTTTCGTTTGGTAATCGTCAAAACAATAATTTTACATTACGCTTTTATAAGATGAAGTAATACTGACACCAACAACTACGCTCGTCATTTGATTCTGTCAAAATAATTAAATCTAATAGACGAAGATTGAGTAAGCATGTCGTTCATTCAAAAATGCCAGATAATTCATTTAATGATAAAAATAAATAATTATATAAAATTTATAATATTATTTTTATTACAAATAAATGAAATATGTTATTTAAAAAAAAAAAAAAGCGTATCGTTCCCACAGTTTATTATTAATATTAATAATGAAAATAGTAATTATTAATAATAAATAATACAATAATCAAAGAAATGAAAGAAATCAAAAGCTCGGGATAAATTTTTAACGAAGTCAGTTTTTATAATAATTAATGAAAGAGAAAAATTTACTCACGGGCTTTTTATAATTCAAGCTAAATGCTCTAATCATTTTTCCAATTAAGTAAATCAAGCTTAAACTATATAAAAAAAAAAAAAAAAAATTAAAATTAATTAAAGTTCTGAAATTTTGCATGAAATCAGACAGAGCTCGATTTCGTTATTAGACAACTCTAAGAGACAATAAATTCCAAATGAATTTAATATAATTATTATTGGCTGAAATTTTGAGATCATTAATCGATGTAGAATTATTAAACGTTATACTTGGACATTATACATTATATATGCCGGGGTCAAAAAGTTATGAGATTATTTTTAAAGCGGCCCTCTCTCAAATCTCCTAGCTGAGCTCATATCTCTTCATTTTCTAGCGCAGGATGAATTTCTAGATCGATTCCATCCTAGTTTTGCGTTCTCAAAGTATAATGAAGCTCGGTAGGAGGAAGAAAGGTTGACGCGAATTACCGGTCGTTGCCGCTGTTGGACGTCCAGCAGATTACACTTTTGCCGGCTTATTTAATTACATGGAAACTACCAGAGTCATGGATTATCAGGCTTATAATGAGGTTGCGCAGCTTCAAGCGTAATTGGGAATATTATATCCAATGTAATTTAGCGTATTAAAGAATTCGCGTATTTTTGGACGGAGCTTATTTTCGGGTGCCATCTCCTACTTATTTGATAAACGAGCTGCTTTGGTGAAACAATCGCTAATTGATTTTGAATACGAGAACATTTAATTAAAAAATGTACGTACGTATACTTTTGTTTTTGAAAATTATGAGAATATTTAAACAAAAGTAATAACTTGTTACTTATACTCTTATAATCTTACGCCATGGTTCAATAGTACATAATATCAATAGTAATTGATATTTTTTTGGCTCTTTTCTGACATATATTTATATAATATCAAAAATAGAAGTCTTCTGAAATATTCACGCATAATTTTTATCACGTTAAGCAGCTGTAAGGTCGGATTTTCAAGATCTATTCGAAAACTGTTCCGAGTGCCATAGGTATATTTATACACGTATGCGTATATTATGCTACCAATAAACATAAGAAGTACAATAATTCAAGCTTTGCAACTAGTTATGCAACCGACAAATATTTGTAACGCCTTCATTCTAATTGTTATACAACATATAGTATATAGTATAATATATAGTAGTAGTAGTAGTAGTAGTAGTAGTAGTAGTAATAATAATAATGATAAAACTTTCATTGGAAGAGCGATACGTTATTTATTAAATTATAGTTTTTCTGTAAGTCTTCGAATGCTCGGAATATACTGGGGATTTAAATTTTAGGTTACTTAGATTAAAAGCTTTTAACGTCGAGTCGTAAATAAACTTGAATCTTCAATACAACAATCATAATTAATATTATCCGCATTTAAATAGGTTTTCCGTATTTGGACAAATAATACAAATCTATTTATAATAACAATTATAATATTTACTTTAATAAATGTTAAATTAGCTTATTCTTAGTATTTAACATTTAAAAATTTATTAATTATATTTAAAGCTTAATAAAATGTGTATTACTTATAATTAGACTTAAGGTGAATGATGATGTTCTAATAAAAGCAGGCCGTGCATTTAATCTTTGACTTTGTTTTGAAATTGCGGCTTCTCAAATAGGAAGTAATTTAAATAGATTGATGTTTCATACAAATACATGTACGCAGCGTGAGAGTGAGAGTGAGAGTGGGCGTGAGAGATAGAGAGAGAGAGAGAGAGAGAGAGAGAGAGAGACAGACAAATTCGTAGGGAGAAAAGCGCACAGGATATTTTTCGTACATTATATAAATAAATATATGAATGTGTAAGCAGAATATTTTTAGATACACAGTGGTGGGCATTTTTTGAAGCAGAAAAAGCCGCGCATAGTTGTATCGATTCGTTTCTTTTTTCTACTTTGGAAAGCTTGCATTATATGCGAGCTATGCTGCAGCTTGAAAAGCCGCAATGACCAGCCTTTATTCGCTTTTCCCGACATTGAAAAGAATGAGAGCTACAGATCGCTTCGTGTACGACCATACACGCAGGAGAAACATACCCAACTAATACAACGTTAAATTCCTTTTACAATAATGAAATACGTCGTATTTATTTATTAAATACGCGATATTAATTAATCTTATGTCGTCGTTGTAATTGCTAATCATTTGTAAATATGTATCGTTGATTCAGCTGATTGATCCTTACCTTTTCATTTTCTTTTTCTTTTTCTTGTTTAATTATATTCTTATTCTGTTGTTATTGTTGTTAATTCTCCCGAGCAAATACGTATTCGGAAAATAATAATACGCGAACGATAAATTCTGTTTTCCCGATTCTTTCGCAAATTTCTATGAAAATCAGAACCTGACCGATTAGGTTTCTGAAACACGACGGCGTAATCGTAATAAGAAAGGGACAAGTAATGAAGGAAGGAAGGGAGGAAGGAAGGAAGTAAGTAAGTAAAGAACGTATCTGATATGCTATTATTATTAGGGCAAAGTAGCATCGTATCCTACAATAATTATCCTACAAATTATCCTACAATTCAATCATCACTCCTTCCTAGGCTAACGAATAGCCATAAATGATGCCACGTAATAACTATCCACTCTCCTCGTGTTAATTGTTTAGTATCTTTATGCTATTTATAGTTGGATAAGAGAGACATGCGATTAACTGAGCAGTGCATAGCTTTAAATTTTCGTATATAAATAGGAAATTAAATGGAAAACCGATTGAAAGTCGCGTTTACTCCGTTGGGGGGGGGGAATAAAAAGGTACGATTTACATGAAGTTCGAATAAGATTCTTTGGAAATGAAAGAGAATCTCGTTGGGTCAGGTTAATAAATGAAAATAATATAATTGAAAGAGGGGGCTATTTTTTGTTTTGTTTCCTTCTTTTATTTCATTAGGCTTTAACTCGGTACGAAAATTAATGAATGAGCATTAATTAATTAATTAATTAATTAATTAATTAATTTTTACATTGAAATTATTTTACATAATAAATGCCCGTTAATGCCTCGAGTTGTGTTTCTTTCAAAGGGACGGGAAAGCAGATGTTTATAGTCTTATAATTAAGCCACTGGCTTCTCGCTAAATCTAATGAGAGCATGCCCGGATTTATGAATACCCTCAATATACTCATTCGCGCCAAACTTATTTAGAGAGCCATTGAATATTATATAACCGTTAAATCACAGTCGTTCGTAGTCTTATTAGAAAATCAAGAATCACCGTAACATTTGCTCGTTTTTCCTCGCGATGACCCTTCGAATTTCGTTTGCTTCTACGGTTCTCAAGCGATTCTCTTTATTATCGTCGTCGATTCGTCTCTGGGAATAAGTTTTGTCCCCAATGCCAACGAAAAGCAAACGAAATGTTTGAAACAAAAAAAAAAAAAACAAAATAAATATTATAATCCATTAGCTCGCTTATATGTTTTCATAATCGTCATATCGCAAATTATCTTCTTCAAAGCCACTTTAGGCAATAAAGTCCTGAATCACAAGGTTCCCGAGCGCAGAACGTTTCTCAGCTCGAATAATAATGAAAAATGTGCAATTCCCTATGTTGCGGTATCATCGGAGAAGGTAAATTAGCGCAGGATCGAATACGAGGAAGAAAAAAACGATCATTAATAACATTTATTGGTAAGGTAGTTAATAATAAGGAATATGAAATTCCAGAAATTCTTTCAAATAATACAGAAATCAAAAGCAGGTAGTACAGGAATGGCCTTAGTTTTCACTCTGCGAAGAGTGGCTGGAATGTTTCAGCAATATAACGACCTTTTACTGCGATCCTCCTCGTAGACGAAGTCGTAGCCGTAGTGTAGCCGCTCCCGTTGCCAACCTCCTCGCCGTGACTCGGGCTTCGTATTACTCCAGCTATGTAAATGAATTTCGTTTAATTATCTGGGGCTTTCCACTGACTCTCCATATATATTACCCTCTCTTTTTAACCCATTACCTTCGCCCTACCTTCTCCAATATATATATATATATACATATATCTGTATCTACATCTATATCTACATCTATATTCACGTATGCATGCCTTTATAGACGGCTACGTATACGGATATATCGGTAATTTAAGCGCGGCTGCTCTGCCCAAACAACAACAACAACAAAAAAAAGAAAAAGAAAAAAAAGGACGTTCTAAAGCGTTCTTATCCGCGCGTGTGTTCCCATAAGCATAAATGGTATGACAGGTCGCGGCATAAAGTCGCCCAGATAGGAAATATCCTAATTAAAATAATTATTATAAATAAATTGCCTCCTGTATTGCTTTCATTGAAGAAAGACTTTTCATTTATTCGTTGCAGTTAATTTTCATGGGCTTCCGCAGAGTTTAAAGGAAATGTGTGGAAACTTTCATTTTTCTGACCAATATTTACTTGGTGCCGACCTATACTTTCAAGCATTATTTTATTCAATGTCTTTTCTCTCTCTCTCTCTCTCCCCTCTCTCACTCGAATATTATGGAGTACTCCTATAATTTAAAAATGATAAAATGAAATCAACGATAAGGGTGGGAAAAAATCTCTTTGAATGAACCGGAGCTGATGAATTTATCTTTCAATAAGGTACGTGTACATATAATATCCAGAGCCTGTGTGTATTTATAAGGGAATAATTCAGGAGTCGAAATTTTTCTATTTAATTTATAATAAATTATTTGCACCAATACCAAGTGAACTAATAATAAGATCAATTAATTTTTCCAGCTCGGTATATAAATACGCACAATAAAAGTATAAACGGCGCTACTACTGGAATTGTAAATTGCATATTTCATGAAATTTTTACTACTACGTAGAGGACTCGGCGCTTTAACAACGTGCACAATGAGTAATTGAATTTTTTTCATGCGATAAAAATTATAAAGTGTACTCTGTTACGATATAATTTCGGGAGCCGAATCGTTAAGTAGTGCTGAATTCGTGAAACAAATCAGCTCTGTAAATTCTGTAATATTTAACCGACGAGGACTCGGCCCTCGGCACCATTATTATTATTATTACTAGTATTATTACAGTAAAAGCTTGCGCGCGCATCTGTTAAATGCAGCTCGTGTTAATTTTAAATAACGGTAAATCTTTCGGATCGTTACTTATTTATAAAAAGCTCGGTAATTGAAATAGTTTTGTAGTGCTAAGCAATTTATATAGTTTAGCTTAATCTCAGCTCAGCTAAATCTATCTAAGAAAATCCTCTATCTGAACATGCCGCGGAATGGCTTCTTCTTTTATAATTAAAAATTTTATTCTTCAACAGTTAATTAATATGGTTCGTGCGTAGCCTATGATATAACGAAACAGTTTGAATAATGTTCTTCGAATCAAAGCCGTTGTTTACAAATATTCTTACAACTCAATGTTTCTTTCATGAGTTACACGAACTTTTTTGCCATTAGATATTTATTAAACGAAATATCTTATTGTCCAGGCTCTTTTTACTATTTTAAGAATTTTCTATCCGTATGTTCTTTCGTTCCCGCGAAATTGACAACAATACATTTTTGTTTCGTAGCGGAGAGACAAAAAACTGTTGTTGAACGATTTATTTTATCGCTACTTATCGTTAAGCTTACCACCCCCTCTCCCCCCTCCCCAAATAATCCAATTTAAGCTGCTTTTTTTTTTATTTTTCTTTTTTTTCTTTTATATGTAATATAGTTTCCTTTGAATTTTCCTCAACTCTCGTAAATTAAGTCTTAAAATACTCGAGCTCCCAGCAATAATGTCGTGTTGCCAAACAATCCTCGTCGGCTAAAGCTCCATCGGAGAATCGAAGAATATAAATAAATTCCTTCGTTATATTCACCAATTAACAAATCCAGCGACTAAGCACTTTCTGTAAATTTAATTTATAATAATATTTATTTGTTTTTTTTTTCCTTTTCCTTCTTCTTTTTTCTTTTCTTTTCTACCTTCTTTTTTTTTTTTTTTTTTTGCTACCGTATTCTTCTTCCGGCGGAAGCTCTTATTCCGATTAATAATATCTTTAATGATAAAAGAAAATTTTTAATTATGCAATATGAATACGAAACCTTATCTATAAAGCCGTGAACCTTAAATACTTCAGCTCGTACATTTTGTTTTTTATTCTATTTTTTTATCGATAGATAATAAAGCTTTTGAATACAAAAATCGTTTGCGCACTTTCGTTATGAAAATTACCTTTGCCTTCTTTGCCGCTATTACCCTTCGATTCGTCCTCTTGATTATTTTAATTAATTTCATTTGAATGCCATCCGCCGTTTTCCGCCAATACGTTACAACCTTTGATCTTCACAGTCTTGTCACTTGCATTCGCTGCTTGAATATTCTTTATTAAAATGATTAAAATTTGTTACTTGTTCGCTTAGATAATTTTAAAACCCTCGGCAAGTTATATGCCGATCTTGAAATCCTTAAAGTCCATGCAATACGTAACCGAGTCTTATGCAATTGTCTTTTATCCGTAACGTGAGATATTTTTTTTTGTGTAAACATTCGAACAAGGGTATTTATATTTCCATAACGGGTTTTTAAATTAGATCTAAACGGACGCGTGTAGGCGCACCTTGCGCATACATCCATTCAGAATGCACGCAATTGCTCATTTCTCAAAGAGTGCGCATAGATTTTTACCAACAAGTGCATATACGATTCAATGTATGTGCGCGCATATGAATATAAAGCGTGCGTGTGCAATGAAAAATATACGTGTATTTGTGTATTAATCTCAATTTGCATTTTCTTTTGTGCATGTGTCGGAAAAGTTGTTTTCCAATAAAGAATAGCCATTATATCCGAATTCAATTAAAAAGGGGCTTTTATTAGAAAAATCAAAAAATAAAAATGAAAATTAATCTTACTGTCGTTCTATTACTTTCTGACTTTGTGTTTTTGCAAATGTGTGCTTATGATCGCAGGAGCGTACCGACGATTTTTAAACTCCACCACACTGTATTCACATATATATGAATTATGATTCTGTGCATGACTCATACTGCCTTACAATGTGTATTTGTTATAATGTTTGCTTAACGTAATATTAGTATTCAAATATGAACTTTATCAATATTTACCGATAAAAATGAAAATGCAATTAAACTGTAACATTGATTATTGTAAATTTAATAGTAAATGAGTGATTTTTTTGTACCTCAAATAATCGCCATTAATAATTACTTAATTATACTATACCTTTGTGGTTTTTTTTTAATTCTTATATTAACTATTAATCCATTAATGTGTCAGATAATAAATAAACTATTTTAGATTGAAGCTGTCGATATTCGTATAAAAAGATAATACACTTATACCAATTTATTTTGTATACTATACCTTATGAAATTTATCCAGTAATTGCCATAAATTAATAAATATGAATTTAATAAATTTTCTTTCATTCATAAATAGATGAAATGTATTTAGTTTAGTTAGAGACATTTTATACCAGTATTTGTCAATAGAAAAAATATATTATAAATACAGAAACAAGTATATGGATAATTTTATAATTCAATACAATTATACGGAACAACATTTTTAAATTAATTGTGCTAGTATTGAAAAGATATTACCACGAATCGTTATTTATAATAGCTATTGTTTGTCATAATTAATCTGTACATTCATTTGAGTATATAAAGTTGAATTTTAATATTATCAAGAACATTTCAGAAATATTTTAAATAAGCCAAGTTAAAAGTAGCACCAATCAATTACCAATATTAAATAAACTCATCGACCTTCTAATAACTATCGATAAAGTTGTTATTAGTCATTTAATGTATAGATATTTATTATAATTAATATTCAAATAATAACAAATAGAGTGAAAAACTATAATGACTTATTTTTCTGAATAGTCTATTGCATTAAATTCGATAATATAGATCATAAAAGTCGATACCCTTTCAATAGCGTAGTATTTTATTATTTTTTAATTTATACGTCAATACAACGCGAGTGAAAAACAACGAAAAATGTAAATGCAATTAAAATCATTAATGATTTTAAATATTTGTTTATTATTTTTTTGCAAATTTCATACTGTTTTAGTTTTTGGGGAAAGCGTTTTACTGACTTTTATCCGGAACGTTATTGGTAAAATATTATTTGTACAGCAGAGCTTCAATAATTATTGTTGACAAACTAAATTATTATGCAGTCTTCCTTAGGCCAGATAATTTATTTGAATATTCAGTAAAGAAAGAAAGAAAAAAGATAATTATACCAAACGTTAGCTCACATATTTTCTTGAGCACCTGACAACAATAATTATTAAAATATAATGAACTATTGCGACAATAATGGATTGTTATTAAAAAAAATATTGTCGATCACGGAATTAATTAATTGCATTTTTTTTTTGTACTATGAAACTATGCATATTGGCGTATGCAATATCGTCAATCTTAATAAGCAATCAATTGTAAAATTTATTCTGTGGATTTATAATCGAGCAGAGTGAGATCAGTCGAACTTGAATACACGAGAGGAAATGAAAGATCGCGTGAGAGGGAACGAAAGAAGAGAACGTGAAAAACGTCGTATGGTAATGGGCTATTATAAATTAAATAATACGTAGGTAGTTGATAATGTAAATGACGATTAACGCGTTTCTGTACAAAATGTTGGGAATGCGCGAAACGGAAGAAGGTTTTTGGGAAGAAAAGGAAGAGGAGGGGACGATGTTCGGTGTGATAGGTTTAGTCGGGAGCACAGTCGCGCTCGGTATTAAAAATGATGAGGGTAAGATTTGAAGTTCGGAGGCGATCTTCCGAGAATTTGAGAAAGCGTTGGGGCGAGGACGACGTTGGTTGCGGAAAGAGGCGGAGGGCTTTGAGGCGTTGAGGCGTTGAGGCGTTGAGGCGATGAGGCGGGAGGCGGGAGGCGGGAAAGTCGGGCATGCGCCTAGCGTTGCGATGGCCTCCGACACATAGCTTACGCACGTTATAAAATCCTCGTTATAGTTGACTGTGCGGATGGTTTTGCTACAGTGTTCCGGTGCGGCCTCGAGCGACGCGCGGCAGGACGAGGAATTTAATTTAGAACTTGATTTATATTTTAGCAGGCCATAAAATGGGGAAATAATTTGTCCCCCGACACGCGTACGAGCCGAGACTTCCATGCACCGGGTGGGGGGGGACAAGGATATGCTATTATAAAGAGACCGAAGAAGGGTGAACATGATATAGTTTCGTCGGGAGTTCCGGGCGTGGGAGGGGGCCAGGGAGACAAAACTCCGTCCGTGGACAGTGATTACGTGCGAACGATCCCCCATAAATGACTGCACTGCGATCACCTAATACTTTTCAAATCTCCAAATCAATTGATAGATTACACCGGAAGCTAAGCTCCTTTCCCTCACTCTTGTCATACTTCGAAAGATTAATTAATAAGCTTAATACCATGAGCTTTATCATATTCTCTCTCTCTCTCTCTCTCTCTCTCTCTCTCTCTAAATGATTATTCGCTCGGGTCTGCAGATTCTTCTAACGAAACCTTTTAACACTGGCGGCAGCTGAGCTCTGAGCTTCTTAAATGAAACTGAAAGTATACGGCAATCGTAGCGAGTTAATAGTCTGCGTGTATTAGAGTCCAGTATTCGAAGCATCCGTTTCATTCAAAATATTAACGTGAAAGATAACATTCATAGAAGAAAATATTTAGAAAACTTTTCATAGCTTAATTAATCCTAAAAGACAATTATAGAGCGAGAAAGTATAACAAAGAATTCAGGTTTTATTATCCTTCGAGTTAAGGAATCATTAATTATTATTATTATTATTATTATTATTCAGACGAGCTTTTCCTCGTTCCACGGATACCGGATTCGTGAGCTCCTCCACTAATTTCTATTATTGACAGATTTCTAAATGCCTTGCCGATTGTGCAACATTCCTAAATACGCTTACTTGACAGCCGTACCTAATTACTTCGTACCTGTAATTCGTAGTTATTCGTAGCCGTGTAAATTACAAGGTTATTTCAATCGAGTTGAAATAAGCCTTGCCTTAAGTAGTACGTCCCGTTGTAATTAGGCATCTCGTGTATTATTTCTCTTTTACGCTAATGAATTTTTTCCCTTACTGACCGCTCTGTTCGTATTTTGTTTTCTTTCTTTTTTCTTTTTTTTTTGAGATCTCTAATCAATTTGCACACGCGCTATTTAGATTGCTTTATAAATTTCTGCATGAGCTCGAAAATTAACTTTTAATTTTTTAAATCCAATTTTTCGGAATATACGAAGCTGTTCTAAAGATACAAAAATCTCGTATGCAACTGCAGTTGTTGTTTCAGTTGCTGGTGGACAGTGCGAGGAAGACGCTAAAGATAATCAAAAAATATGTTTACGGCTTTAACTATTTTTTTTCTCCAGCTTGAAAGATTTTTTTATAACCTTCGTCCGGATTATTAGAAAATATTCTTTAATTTCAAAATTTATAACAAAGCTACGTGGAATTTTTCGATTCCACTATTATTATATTATTTAGTGTATTATTTACCGTTGCCAAAGCAATGCAATGCTATTTTAAATTAAAGCCACTTTTTCGCATATATATATATATATATAGAAAGTTTTGGGAATGGCTCATTTCAGATAATTAAAATACATCGTCTCCAAGTAACATTTTCGAAAATATGAAGATAAAATATCAGAATACATGACATATCTTAAACAGTATATACGTCGCCGCCGTTTTACACGTAGGTGAGCGAGCGTGCAAGTTTTATTTACAGAGATATTATTAATGTTCCCGTACAAACTTTACAGATATTTTTCGTAATCTGCATAATCTCACATTTGCAATAATGCACTTTAAAAACGAAATATAAACACCGTCCAAACTTCAGATTATTAAGAAACAATAACGTCCTTCCGTTCTATCCGGACTTATCCATTCGGCTTTTAACCATCACTCACGTCGCGTAATGATCACAATCGCTATTTACATTTATAATAGACCTTTAATGATAAGAAGCTACGTCGAATAGATAGAATAGGGAAAAAAAAGGTACGTAATTAATAATTAATCGATCTGAGATTATGGATGAAAGGATCGTATGAAAATATCGAGGGTCATTAAATTTCGCGTAAGCCGTCTTTCGCTTTAATGTTATCGATGCGATATTATCGAAGACTAAACACAGTTTGGTTCAGTTCAGTTCAGTTCAGTTCAGTTCTTCTTCAGCTCGAGCCTCTCAAGGACGTCAACATTCACAGAGAGTATAGGAAGATTACCAAGTAGCAGAAGCAGGCTGCCGTGGTCTATTAAAGCGTCTTGCAAGTTCATCTAGCCGGAGATGCCATATATGTTTCTGAATCTTAGCTAAAGCTAATACTTCCTCCGCTCGCTCCCGACCCTCGAGCCACCATAACACAGCGTAATTTAGCTGTGCAAGGCTCATATAGCGATTCTCCAGACGTTCCACGCCCCCCCCTCCCGCCACCACCCCTCTCACCCCGTCGCCCATCGTCTCTCTCTCTCGCATCAACCCATCACCGAGTCACCGTTTCCTTGATGATGCCAAGACAATCAGTAAGACTGACAGAGAGACAGCCAGAAGAGAGACAAAGAGAATGACGAGGGGGGGAGTAAAATGAGAGGTCGAGAGAGAATTACATTATGAGATGCTGGAATGGTGTTGGGGGTCAGGGAAGGGGAAGGGTAAAAGGTAAAGCATAGGGATAGGGATAGGGGTAGGGGTACCTGCCGTCTCGCAGCTCCATTCTCTCCTCTATTATTTCTCCTATCCATGCTCAGTCGGAGAGCGTTAAACGAGGAACAAAGTGTAATCCAGACTCTTGAGGACGATGTTCACTATATTAACACCTCTATCTGATCTTAATGAGTCCTACCTCTGCCAGCAACTCTTTCTCCCCCGGCTCCGCGTCACGTGAAAAACTTACTTTTGGCTCGTCCGTCTTCGGCTTCCGCTTTTGCTAACCTAATTTCGGCCGTTTCCAAGCCTTTCTCCTCCACGAGCTTTAACGCGCGCACGCGACTCCCATATACCCGGGGAATTTGTACGTTTCGAGCCCGATGAATTCCAAGAGCTAGCTCATTCCAGCAGCTTGGCGAAGAAGTACGGGGAGGAACAACGGGGGAAGTAGGAAATTCCACCGGATGAGATACACAGGTATTATAGTAAAAAGTGAATAAGTAGCCGAGCAGTGGCGACGGCGAGAGATTTACTTGGGATTCCTCTGACGAAATTGGGATGTTTTGCTAAGACGACGACGACGACGACGACGACGACGACGACGACGCACTTTCTCCTCCAAGGACCAAGGATTCACTAATATTTTTACAGTCATTCTACCTCTTGAATATTTGACTCTGCCGTACTTTACGTGCCACGGGGAATCTTCGAGCTTCCTTATGTCTGCAACAAGCAGCAAATTAATATTCGTCAACGGGGAAGTGCATAAGAAGAAGTACTTGAATTATTCATTAAACCGCTAATGACGAACAGGAATTAAATTTTCTCCATTTCTCTGAAGCACAAATTTCCAATTTAATATTTATTTCATTCGATTATCTCCAGCTTCTTTTTAACTCTATCACTATGACTCTCTCTCTCTCTCTCTCTCTTTTCTTCTTCTTCTTCTTCTTCTTAAATTATCGTTATTATCTTCCTTATTGAATTATACTTATTTCTATGAAATGCAACTCGGTGGCACTTTACAATTGTAAATTTATGCACGACTATTGATTTTAAATGCGTTTCTTTTTAAAATCCCGATAGCATGAGCTCTTTAACGATTTTTCGTTAAGCATTTAATTTTATCATATTTCATAAAATTTCAAAATGTCTGTAAAGTCATTGGATATTGAAATTCGCAACATAAATATTACATTAAGGATTGTAATTGATCCAGATACAAAGAGCGAGTAATACAGTACTTGATTTTAAAGTAGAAAAATCCTTCGCATCTCAATTCATTCGAGCATCTTTGATGTCAATAATACACGCGTAGGTTTACAAGCGTTGCTACCGAATGAAAAGCTTTGTGACTGTATCGTTCGACTGTATAAGAAAATTAGTATTATTAATACGAAATGCAACCACTGATACGGCTCTTTTCATCCAATATTTTATTAAAACTCCCGTTTGTACGTTACAATTCGCGAAAGTCTCGAAAGAATGATCGTTATTCTGCATTTTATAATATTGAAATGGAATTTTTACTATTTATAATCTCATGAAGCGTAATAACGTTAATAAATAAAGCTTTGCGGTAGTTTAGGGACTTATAGGTATTGATATGCGTTGCTCTTGACCGACACGAGTCCTCGATAGAGCTGTGGAAATATTTTGTCAATTGTTAAGCCGAATTCCGATGGATTTCTTTACGTGTCAGATCCAGGTTTTCCATTTACCATTGAACGAATAAAAAGGATGCGACGATGTAAATAATATATTTATCGGGACGTCTTATCTAAATATTTTGTGATTTAAATGCATTGAAATAGCAAAATTATATTGTTGGAGTAGCGCGATTGTAAGAAAACTTCCTTACAACCAAATAGAAATTTCTACAAATTTCTATAAATACACGGCGAGACTAAAAGTCGTAGGAGCTCGCTCACCGTATAAATGACTAGCGTTCAAATAGCATTATCATATCTCATTCGAATGATACGTACGCGTAATATTGTATACAAACAACGGTATTAAGAAGTCTAGGGAATTATAAATAATTGAAGCTTGTAAAGTGGAAGGATAAAAAAAAAAAAAAAAAAAAACGATGGAATAATACGAGAATTCACAATAATACGATGGAATAAATATGCAAAAGAGCCGATCGACTAACCATCGATTATCAATTGTGAATAAATATTTGACGATTCCTGGAATTATAAAGGCTCCAAAACAATGTATAAATTGTTACACGCAGCATATTAATTACAATATCAATTTCATCGCTACGGAGAGCAGAGAATTTTTACGGGGGAACGGGGTGAAATAGATTTATCAATAGCATATAAAAATGGAAAGGTCAGGGCGGCCCTTATTCGAAATTGAAAACACTCGATGAAAAAAAGATTTTAACGCTGCGTATTAATAAAATCGATAAAAATGAAACGTGGAGGGAGGATTTATTTTCCACTTTATAAAAAATGCCGGTCTCGGATATAATTTTTAAAAATCATTTTTATCCGCCCACCCTCCCCTACTCCCCTACTCCCCTACTCCCTCACTCCCTTCCTCCTCCCCCCTCCATACAATACGGAACAAAGAAGCTAAGTGAGATTTTATAAATAAAAAAGTGGTATTAACAAAGTTATGTATGATTCAGTCGGTCCCGATGTCAAATTTGTCGACAATCGTGATTTGCGGGCCAACGTTCTGAATAAAATAGTCGGCAATCCCCTTCTCACCCCCGCCCCACCCCCCTCAGGACTCGTGCGGTGGTTTTAAAATGATTTAATGCTAACTGCGGCGGAGCCGTTGCTTGGAAACTCTGGCCTCCGCGTCGTTGCGCGTCGTTGCTCGAGGGTGCGCGAGGGTGGGCGAGAGAGAGAGAGAGAGAGAGAGGCCGAAAAGAGTTGGGAGGGGGGAGGTTGTTAGAAGGGTGGGAGCGGTAGGGTCGGTAGGCGGTGGGGGGAGCCGGCGGATCGGATCGAGCGAGGAGGGCGGAGGGGAGGTGGGTGACGCGAGCCTGGCAACTTGTTGCACGTGTCGGTGACACGCAAGGCAGTCGTCGGGCAGAGGTCGGTGCAGGCGGGATCCCGGCCGGAGTCATCTACACAACACCGCGAAGCCGTGAACACCGAAAGCCAAACACGAGGCCATCGTGTTCACCCCCTCCGTCACTCCGCCGATCTCGCCGTATTTCCGCGCATTAGCTGTCCTCTCGTTACGCGCAACGCAATGACGAATAATGTCTTCGGGTCGCCGATATATATATTTATGGATTGTCCCGTGGCTCCCAGTGGGGTTGGGGGGGGGGTGATATCGATACACTCTGGGGTAAAGAATCATCGAATCGAGTACGGCCGAAGCCGCTTTTGCCATGACGAATGAGCCGCGAATTGACCCGCAATAACCGGCTAAAAATGATTTACGCACCGGCTCGACAGAGCTAATCGAGCCCTCGTTTGTTTCACCTGCTTTTGCCGACTTTTATCCCCCTTCGACGCCTAGCCCTTTAGCCCATATTACCCACCCTATTTTTCATTATCAACGCCCCGACGGATCCTTAAACCTTACATTTAAATCTCCATATTCCCGTATCTTAGAACTTGACTTAAATGACTTTGAATAACTTTTAAACTCGACTTTTAAACTTCATAATTTCCAGTCTCTCGTACAATTGAATTACATTAACACCACATTGAGTCAAATATTTTTCGAAAATCTGTAAAACTTGCCAAGTTTATTACTCGTTACCCGTGGCCCGGTCGATTAATTACTTCCCTAAAGAAGAATCTATCTACCAACGTACCGTTATAATAATAAATATTATTATTATTCTGATGATCTATGACTAATTTGACTCAAACGAACAAGTACTTGGACCTTTTATTTTCTTTTTTTTTTTCTATTACGTCGTATAAACAGGAAATACGTCATTCGTAAGGATGCGTGGCAAACAATTGCGGAGATGAATTTGCATTCGTAATGAGACAAGCAAACAATATTATCTATCAAGCTTTAAATTAAGCAATGCAGTTTCGACCTTTGTCTACGTATCGCGTACGTATTGTGTGACAAGGTACAAACGATCCGCCCCTATCATGATTTACAACTAAATTATCAATATACGTATAACGAACATGGAGGAGAGCATAGGACGGATCGCGAATTCAAAATCTTCTTGATGATTTATAAAATTAAGCGGTTAGAGGACTAAGTATAGGCTCACACCGGCAATTAATATTCATCCCATTGATCGTTGTGATTATGTACTGGAAGGGAGTATACAATGTACGGCTATCGAAAGCTACCGATTACAACTGCGTAATTGGTAGTTGATACACATTGGCACCCATTCGGCCGGACATGAGCGAATACCCACTAAATATCTGATCGATGCCAGGGCTGTTCGCAATTTAGTTTTACACCAATTACTAGTAATAATAATAATAATAATAATAATAATAATAATAATAATATATATGAAAATATATATAAAAGAGATGAAAAAAACGTCCTCGAAGAGTCGTGTGAAAAAATTCAAAACTTTTAAAGAACTCCGAATGAAAAATAAAGTCTCGTTTGCTCGAATCCGGTCGACTTTACTCTTTGAAATGTATTTTTTTAACGAAACCATCAATAGTCGAAACGCGTGACTTTAAATTACGTTTCCGATCAGAAATGATTTTTCCATTGAGTATGATATTAAAAAAGAATTCCTGTCCCCCATTAAATCTGTAAAATTTAAAATATACAAAATGACCATTGGTATTCCTTCTTGGTCTGTATATTTTTTACCCCCCACAAATCGAACTTTTATTCCTCTCTCTCTCTCTCTCTCTCTCTCTCTCTCTCTCTCTCTCTCACAGAGACTCGCTTGCCTTTACAAATACGTTTAAAGTAATCGTTAAATCACTGAAATTATGTACGATGTTACAAATTATTTTTATACTGATTTATCGAGTATCATGATTGTTATTAAACGGCTCGTCATTGGACAAAGACCAAATGATAAATCAGACAATCGAATAACTCATTATTCAAATTATAAATTTTATAAAAGTTTATTATCCATGACTGGGCGTCTAAGTAAATGTATTGTAAATAGGTATCTAATTCGTATTCTAACCGTAGATTAATCAGCTAATGAAAGTTCGGATCTTTGTTAAAGATTAAATACCCGTATGTGCTCGATCTGTACTTGGGTCTTTTCGAAGCCTAATATCAGCTCATTATGTCAGTTAGTTTAAAGCATAAATACTAACAAATCTCTGTGAGTGTGTGTATATATGTATATATATATATACATATACATATACATACACACGTATATCATCGCTTCTTTCTCTATACGATATATTTTTTTCCTTTTTTTTTCCGATACAGATGCTTAAAAAGAAAATATTTGCCATCAGCCACGAGTAGCAATAATACGGAAATAAAAAAAGCAGACGGTAAAAAGTTTCCGGACCTTTTACACTATGCTGTCTTTTCATTTTCATCTCGCTCGCTCGGGCCCCAATAATCCACGCTCTCTAGCTTTCCTCCTCCCTTTGATGCCTTTTTCTTCTCTCTCTCTCTCTCTCCTCTCTCTCATATTACTTTTCGTGCAAACTCTGGTGGACACAAAAACAAATACGTGCGCTTGTTCCATTTTATATGGATAGCTTGTACGATACACGTATGCGTACCCAATTACATATCCACAAACTCTACTTCTTTCTCCGTACTTCACATAGTTGTGCATAAATAAATTAATAAATAAGCAAATATATATATATATATATATATGTATGTATGTATATATATATTTATATGTGGATTCGGGGCACGAAACTATCGCTGGAGGCGTTAAAATATACATCAAGAGGCGATACAACATGGATGAGGTGCCGTAGAACGGGATTTTCACGCATCCACCCTCTCGAGCTCATGGATTTCACGTAATGACCCTGTTCAGTGCAATAATTGTACATCGAACTACTTTCATGTTGATGCATTAACCCCTTGATGCCCATATATGGGAATACCAGCGTCTCTGTGCTTATGTGCACGTGCGTGCGCGCGCGCGCTCGCGTTACTCGAGGTACTCGGTTGCTTTCAATGCCTACCTTTTTCGTTCCGCTTGCTTGAAAGCTGATTGTGCGTCACATTTCATTGGGAGCGCGCGGGTGGGTGTGGTGGGGGAGGGGAGGGGAGGTAGGCAACTAATCTGGAATAATTAATGCGAAATAGAATTCCTCGAAAGAAGTCAGGGCTTCGTTAAGTACTACTCGACATTCTATATCGATTAGACATTTAAGGTGCAAATACGAAATTCAATATTGAACTTTTAGTTTAAAATTTTATATATAATATAAGCGATGCCATTCCTTCGAGCATTAAATAGCATTTAAATAAACAATTACAAAACTCTTTTAATGAAAAGGCTATTGAATTGATTCGGCCGATTAAAAATATACGGAATATAAGATTATCTCAATCGGAACTCAATTATCTTGAAGATTTGTATTATTATATAATGTACGCGAGTGTAGGATACGTTATAAATTTATAATTACCATAGCCTTAATGAGACGCGTGTATAAGTTGATGGGAAATACAATAGATACGTGATTCGTGACGTCTGCTTGAGCTTCCGTGATTATTTGCACTAAGGAGATTAAGGCAACGTGGGGATATGACTGGCACGCGGTTCAAATAATTACCTCGCAACTTTTCTAAACTCATTACCCATACTAAACTCATCCTTTGCTCATCCTTTCTCGACTATTTGCGCAACGGAGATGATCCCCGGTCTAGGGTTTCCTAGTGAGCGCGATTCCACAATAACGTTAATACCGAAGCAACCAAACGTATATTAACAGAAAGAAGTGTCGTGCACAGGACAATCTAATGCAGAGAGAGAGAGAGAGAGAGAGAGAGAGACGGAGTAATACGTCGAGTTAATCGAATAAATAACTACAACTGATAACTGACGACTTGCGATGAATTACATGCATTTTCTAATACTTACGTTATTTACTGTTTGATGGATGTTTCAATTAACTACAACGTATCGAAATACAAGGAAGCGTAAATTTTCTTGTTATAGCCTTGACGATAATCATTGTCCGGGCTTGAATGAATAACAAATATTACGCATTAAAGCCGAGAAAGTTACAGAAAGTTTAATATTTATGCGTACGCGTGACTTGGCGAGCGATTTTACGAGGACGGACACGCGTATTAAAAGTATTTCCTTCGTATGGCAATGCGATTGAAAGTGTTCGTTCATACGTAGCTGATAATCAATAACGAAAAATGTACGTTAAATTATAAATTTATTTTAATATATGCATTGGAAAATATTGCACGGGACGACGAATCGAAATGCACGTTGTGCACGAAACGTAGTTTCTAATTAAATTTTATGTTATATTCTCTTACTTACGTACCAACTCGATCTTTATCAATGATTTACAGGTAAATACGTAACTTACTCGCCCAACCAATGTTTAGGTTTAGGTTCTTAAATGTTTTTCACTCAAGAATAAAAAATTCCAATCCGAACTAGGCTCGTTCATACGTAATCTCGATGATAATTGGCAAAGCATCGATTTTAATTTCTTTCATTGAATACGTTGAATGATTGGCAACATGTCGGTGTTGCCTTTACCCGTATAAACTGAGCCTAAATAAGTAATCGTGTATTGTATGCGGAGAAGAAAAAAGCTGGATTATACTACGAATTCAGTACGAGAACGTATTGTGAAATTTAAACCGTTTTTTGTCTTTCTTTTGAATTCGAACAACCACTTATAATCCTCCCTTACATTCATTTTTCACCGATGACCGGAATGATTTATCGTATTTTCCATTCCCCCAATAAATCGGCGGACAACTATTATAATTTTATTATTTTTCGATTTCGAAATAAGTATAGATATCAAAGGTTTTCTAAATTATTTCCAGACGGGAGCCATTAATCATTTATGATTTTATAAACCTTCCAAGACCATAAACTACGTGATATGCCAATGAAACTTCATTATAAACTTCAGTTCTGATTACCTTCTGAAGTTTAAAATTAAATTTTCCTTCTACGTAAAGCCTTAATTAGGTAATTGTATTCTTCTTTGTCGAGCATCACATGCGTTACTTTTGATAAATATGCTTATTAATTAGTAGTATCAGTTGATTAGCACGAAACATACGTTTATTAAATAGAATCTTTCGTCTTATTCGATTTTTACGATATTCGATTATTTGTATATAATTTTTTTAGAATTAATGCGCATCGTCAATGGGAATCGTAACTCGATATCGTAATTAATTATACGATAAAACTGTACTTTGAAAACCTTTAGTTCATCATTGATTTTTTAAAACTTTTATTATTATTCAATTTATTGCTTTTAATATTATTACCTTCTATGAGCAAATATCTTAATTTTACTTTGGATTATGAGATAATAATTGAAGAAAAAAAATAACAACAAAACGGCTTCTATTTGTTTAACGTGATTACGTTTATTTTGAGTTCTTACGCTGAGTAATTACGTAATTTCAACTAATTGTTTAATTCACATTGTGTATATTAAAAAGGCGGACTTTAATTATAATCAAATAATCACTTAATGCAAAGGCTTTCTTTAATTCATCGAATTTTACTTTATTTATTTTTATACAGAAAACTGCCGAGTTGTCGAATGTAGTTTTTGAATAAAATTAAGTTTGAAAATTAAGAACTTTTTTTTTTATTTCATTTGTGCACTCTGTAGTATTAGAATTTTTATAGAGTTACTAAAGTTTAGTAGATCCAAATGCTTTTTCATTTGTTTTAGTAGTTAATATTAAACTCATAAAATCCTTCTTTAATGCTATTTATTATTTCGTTCATATTAAACAATCCGAACGGGATATTAAATAGAAGATCAATGTTTGTGATCGAATGACGTAAACAAATTTTCATTCGTAAACGTTTGCAAAAATTATAAGAAGTACAATGTACACAAACGAAATGATGAAACATTTGACACTTTTTTTTCGAGACCATAAATCATAAATAAGAAATCTTAATTAATTGCGATTATTAGGAAAATTGTATAATTAGATTTTATATATAAAGGCAATTACTGGAACTCTACTTTTAATGATGTTTTTTAAACTTTTAATAATTAACATTTATTCGGACGAATGTAATTGCCGCTTATATAAGAGAGACCGAGTTAATTAATTTCGTATTGAGTTAAATAATTTCCGAGTCAGGTCATACAGTTTTCACGAGTATCTGCGTAGAGGATAAAATTAATGTGCAGGAAGCAAATTCAGTTGGATAATATTGTCAAATCGTTCAACGTTAACGTAAAGAATTCCCTACGAGAGTAAGGAATCGACAATTTTATTTTCCGAAACAAATGCTCTCCCATCTGTTGTATCGTAACTTTAATGTTTTTCATATGCAAAAGTGTATACGCAGTCGGCTGATTTTATTCTATAAACAGGTATATATATATATATATACACATATGTGTATAGATAGACATGAAAGATACAATCCTTAAAAAGGATCGGAGAAGCTTTTGTCGGAGGAGTTAACATACGTATAACGTGTTGGGAAAATCCTTGAAGGAATGAGTGGTTCTTGAAAATCAAGCTTAAGGAACGAGGACTTGACTTTGGTCCGTTTTTTTCTTCTTTTTTTTCTTGTTTTTTTCTTGTTTTTTTCTTTTTCTTTTTCTTCTATTCCGTAGATATCCGTGCGTAGATGTAGGGAAGTATCGTATACATAATTCCATATTTCTCTGTACGAGCCAGTGACTCGATTTGACTTCGCCTTGGCTGCTTCATTGAGTATCGGAATACCGATAACCGTCAGCTCAAAAGTAAAACGAGCCAAGACAAAGGAAGGGATACGGAGATCCAGAACGGAAGAGAATCGACAAGGAGCAGGACTCGTGGAACCGGGGGAGTGAAAGAGAATAAGGGTAAGGGGACGGTTGGGGGGACGACGGGGGGTGGGAGTTCATTCTGATTTCCGTTCACGAGGAGGAACAAGTGGTACTTCCGAGTACCGATGCATCAAAGACACTACAGATATTGGAAACACGTTCAAACTACTTTTCCTTTTCTTTACACTCATAGAATCTATCTTCCCTCTGTTTTACCGACTCGCTCTTCCTTACACGTCCCCCCCCCTGCCATTCCGGGTGCTCGGAAACATTGAGGAAACGTAAGCTTATCACGACTTTTCACGACTATTTCGCCCTCGTTCTATTCTCCCTTATCTCTCTCATCTCTCTCTCTCTCTCTCTCTCTCTTATTTTTAATACCTTTACGAATCTTTCGACTGTTTCCTTTCTCTCTCTTACCCCCTCAGTCTTTTTTTTTGTCCCTTAGCAGTGATGATAATACAATGCGCGCGGGCGCGGGCGTAAAGAGTACTTTTCAAAAGGTATAAGGGCACAGCTTGTCTGGGAAGTGGATTTTACTATTACGACTGGGACGGCAGTTTTCGTTATTTCAAACGCGTACGATCGTCGAAAGAAATTCGCCGTATACCTGAAATATTCATATTAGCGAGTTAAAATTCGCCCGAGGAATATATATATATATATACACAATCGGTATATATGCCTCGGACTTCTAACATTATTTAACACCCTTGCAGTTAAAGAGTTTGCGCCAGTCGCGCATATAATACCAATCGCTCACTTTCCCGCTCTCGTCCGGTTCTTTATCTTCCCGACTCCTCCTCAGAGGGTTCCCGTCTCCTTGTTCCTGCTCGCTATCAACGTATACACTCGCCTGTCACTTTGGGAAAAAGCAGGAAGGAAAAGACACCGAGAACACGCTTTTTCCCGACTTATCTATGTATTTATTTCACTTATTGCTTGCAATATATTAAAACAAAACTCACTACTGATTGATCGCGGTAATTTATCCAGGAAGCACAGCGTCTCGACTAAACATCGCACTACATGTATATTATCCAATTTATATTCACATTAACATTCATGATCCACACGTACCTATGCACATACATACACGTACTTGTTTATTTAAAATTTTTTTTATCAATTTCGTATAACCGAACACGTACATTCATAGTGATCAATATTTAAGTAAAGCGATAAATTTCATTATTCAATTGTTTATCGTTATTCGTAGAAACGTAAAAGTTCATTGAACTCTTGGTTTTAAATAATATCTTATTGCCAAAATAAAAACGTTGATAAAAAAAACGACAATTCATTTGAACTATTAATACGCTCATCTACTATTGACTGATTTTACTTGCTATTACTTAAACAAAGATTTTCTTGTCGTTAATTATTCATTTCACAAGAGTGATTTTGTTATCTAAACCCTTTTGACCAATAATAGCCGCCCCAATACTCATTAATAAGTTTATTTGCTTTACTTAATTAATTTATAAATATAAAATAACAATAATTTTTAACTGTGCCGTGAGAGAAAATTTCAAGTGGATTAATTGTAATAAATTTTTCCAGGCCAACGGTATATGTAATAAAACTTTTAATAAGATCAATTTTATATTTTTACGCAATATATATATATATTTATACAGTATTGTGAGATTGTTAAAGCGTAACGAGTTGTATAACTTACAGCACAAGAATGTACTCTGGAGTCATTATAAATTTATTTAGCTCTAATGTATTTTGCATCTCAATAAGTTTTTTTTTTTTTTTTTCGTAAACGATCGAATAACCAGGAATTAGTTAATGAATTCATTATTATGGAAGGAGAAAAACGCGGAGCGCATCTACTTAGATTGACGCGCAGCTTCGTCAGCAAGTCAAAAGTGTCGATGCAAGAAATGTAGTGATTTCTATTGATTAGAAACGAACGAGTTGAGTAAGGACGGGACAACGGGGTCGGGGAGGGGAGGGGGTGAATACATCTCCTAGATAGAGAAAATTTATAAAATTTCTATGCGTAATTTTCACAATTATTTCTTTTTTTCTCACAATCACAATCACCTTCTCGTTCTTGTCTGAATTAGTTAATTAAATAAAGAAGAATGAACGTAAAAAAGCTTTATTGTTTTAGTGAAAGTATTTCTATCCTTGGAAAGTAAAATTGCATCCGTTAATAATATAATTGCCTAATACTATTTAAAACATATGCCTGCATAAAGTCGAAATGTATAGAGTGAGCGTCAATGGCTTGATGGAGTAACTATTTAGTTTGGAAGTCTAATACATTGATCCAGAATATGCGTAAAAATGAATTTCTAAGTAATAACGCCTGTTTCAAAATAATTTTAATAACTTCGAATAAGCTCGTACATTAGGGTAATATAGCTTTTATAATGAATATCTTTTCATGAATGTTATTAATGAATCGAAACTTTGAAGTAGTAATGCATATATTTTAATAATAAAATAAAAAGTATCCCATTCATCATTGTATCGATTCTGCCGGATAATGTGGAATCAAACGAAAAGAAAACTACGTTAAAATTTTACGACATTAAATACGACATGTTTTTATTTAATTATTAATTTCTGAAAAATCTATCAATGTAAACAATATTCTTGTGGTGCAGAAAATAAATAAAACTTAACAGACAATTAGTGCTTGTACTATGAGTAGTTTCACAATATTACTCAACGAGATATAAATATAAATATAAATAATAACTTCGCACTTAATATAAACATAAGAGTTTTAGTTAAATAAGTGATTATGTCATTGCGTCGTATGTTTAAAGAGTAGGAAATAAAAATGGCATTTGAAGAAGTAAATTGTTCGAACTTTTATAGGAAATAAACTTTCTGCATTCAATCAAAGTCTATTCATCATTGACAAAATTGCATAATAATTAATGTAAAATATTTCCTTTGTGCCGTAGTCCGTGTATTAAACAATGCATTACGAATCGAGGGAGCTCGTCGTACTTTTATTTATCTTGCGCTGATTGAATGCAACAACCATATTAGATTTGAAAATAAATTTTTTCTCTTTTCAATGGAAACAATTAAATTTCGTCCGCCCGATTTTCTATGAATTCCGTAATTCCAAATTGTACGTCAGGTTATCTATCGGTAATGTTAATATTGCCTACTTACATTCAGCCCTCGAGTGAATAATGTGAAACAAATAATGTGATGGATAAAAGTATGGATTTATTAGCAAACGACTCGAGTTCATCGGATTCCAACCATTAAAATCCCTTATAATTATGACAATTTTTGTTTACGCAATTACGTTTTTACGTTCTTAACGCGTATTTTAAAATTATCGCGGATGCGATAGCCGTGCATTAGTTGTACGACTTTGTAGAAGGGTGGGAGGTAGTGGTATGTTATACGTATAGGTAAGGCGTGTGAAGCGGAAAGGAGTCGAACATTCGTCTAGTAGATGTGGAATCCAGTAAATCGACTAATGGCAGAGAAAAAAGAGAGTCGATAAGCGAAAATCTGCAGAAAATTGTGGAACGAAACACGTACACGCACGTAGACTTGAGCGTTGGGCGTAGCTGGAGAATCAAATGGTAGTAGTGACAGAAGAAACGACTTGAATTCTTTCACGCAATTGATATGCAATTCGACTATAGGAGGATCTCTGTAGAATCCACTTGTTCCGTAGTTTCGCTTTTGGTGGTTCAGACGTGCGTGTATTCTCCTGTTAGTGCATTTCTCAGCCTCTTAGGCGTCTCCCTCTCTCTGTGTGCCCGTGTACGTGTGCGTGTTTTTAATAGTAGTAGTAGTAGTAGTAGTAGTAGCAGTAATAATAGTAGCAGTAGCAGAAATAGTAGTAGTAGCAGTAGCAGTAGTAGTAGTAGTAGTAGTAGTAGTAGTAGTAGTAGTAGTAGTAGTAGTAGTAGTAGTAGTAGTAGTAGTAGTAGGTATACGTCAGCGACTCCTCGGCGCTCAGATGTCCTTCGTCTACAGCGCTCCGCGACGCACATGTGTTAGTGGACTGGGGGCGCGCGTCTACGTACTTTGCCGAAATTTCAACTAGAGGGGAAAAGGTGTCGATCCTAGAAGCAGCGCTTCGGGCATTCCCCAACGTTACATACTCCGCCCCCGCCCCTCTCACACACACACACGCGTACGCACAGACAGAGTTTAGCCACCCTTTCCTTATCCATTTGCTTTCCGCTGCAGCCACCCCCTAGCCCAACACACGCACGCGCATACGAACACACACACTTTATTCACGTTTACCCAGCCACCTTTCCACATCAGACAGAGTCGCGCTCGTTATTTCTTTATTTTCCTTCATTTTTCCTTATACTTCCGGTTCTCCTTTTCCGTCCTTCCTCACGGTTTCCTTCTCCACGAGCCCGTGGCCGTTTTCAATAAGAAAAGATAGTTGTTTAAAGGCGAGCCACGTAGCGGTCAGAAGAAGAGAGAGAGAGAGTATATACGTCGAGAGAAAGGGAGACATAGCCGAGACCAGACTAGAAAGATTGAGAGTGTGAGGTTCGGATGGGTCGAGATAGAGAGATAGAGATAGAGAGAGAGAGAGAGAGAGAGAGAGAGAGAGAGAGATGAGCAGACACAGCGGTCAGCAGAATCAGAATGCTCAGAGTAGCCGGTATAACGGCCACTCAACTGGTTGGTACTATCTCCAACTATCGCAGCATCCTCCAGTCCCTTTTCTAGTAGCCTCACCCGTCCCCCGCCCCCAGCCCACCGACGCTCGTCCATTCGCCTCTGGATCTGCAAAATCCTACGGTATTAGTTGGCCAAACTATTGGTAGAAATTTTTACGGAATTCCCCCGGTCGCTGGTATCACTTCCCTTAGCCTAGAGGTAAAATTAACGTGATCCGGGTAGTACTCGCTTTTCATTGGACACGGAGCTTTCGTCACCGATAGGGTTAGTCGAGGGAAAATTCGGGATTCTCGTACGAAACGCAGGGAACAATGGAACGGAGAACGAAGAACCAACCACTTGGCTCCCCGACTTTTTCCTCCGAATTACATCCCATATATATATATATATATATATTTTATCCTACGCCAGCCCGGGTAATAGATATTCTATAAGTATAGGAGCAATTCTAACGCGGCCAGCTGATTAGTTAGAAAGAAATTACTTGTCCCCTTTGGTAAGGAGGGGGACCGAGGGACGTATAAAGCCAACGCGTATATTATTTATTCTCGACTAGACCTTATCAATTTCCAACAGCCCTGTTTTCTTACCGCAAACATTCATTCCGTCCTCGCTAAGCTCATAACTAATGCATTCAACGGGACTCACGCCTTCACAATCCAAAATTACATCGTCCGGAATTACATGCACGGAATACAAAAATTCACTCCTCCCCTCAAGTATTTTATTTATTTTCATTGCCCTAAAGATACTTTCGTTAATCATTTTAATTATTTACCTTAACGCTTTATTAATGCACAAGTTTGTACAATATAGTTTTGGAATTAAGGCGATCCTCATTTCCATATCATTTGCAAAATATTAAATAAATAAATACGAGCTCATTCGATAATATAATAAATTGTTTTTTGTTTTTGTTTTTTGTTTTTGTTTTCATACAAATGAAAGGAACTCTTGTATTTTAAATAAATAAATTTTACTTTCACTTCCTTTTCTTCTTTTAATTAAATACTTGAATATTTCACGTGTTTACATTTTTCGCGTATCTCTGTCTCTCTCTCTCTCTCTCTCGCTCGTTTCATTAACATTTTTAGACGACGAAAACATTCGAACGTTTTCTTTTAATTAGTTTTTTTTTTTACAAAATAAGGCGACTATTTGTATTCATCACGTCAAGCAGTCAATTCTATAAAGTCTATGAAAATAATAAAATAAATATATTGTCAGGAAATGTAAGATAAATGTTACTTTCAATATACCATATATAACCATATAACCATATATCTTATAAGCGTTGTAAAATTGTATACTTATATTGTAAGTAGCATATTTATCATCGATGTCATTTAATATAATGACAGACGATAATGTATAATCGATTGTTTATTATTATTTTACCAATCAGTATTACCGGTTTTTGAATTATTTCTTTTTTTATAAATATTGTATACTATAATGTTATTCATATTTTACACAATATCTTAAATAAATATATCTAATAATTGTGAAACAAGTACTATATGTTTTTTGTTGTTTTTTTTAAAATGCTGATATAATTACCAGAGGATTATGAATCTATATTTATATACATATATATATATATGTATTTTTATAAAATAATCTACAATTGCGGCATTAATTTATAATGAACTAATGGGATGGCGAGTAGTTAAATAATGGAAAAATATCATCCGGGAAAGATCCTTTCAATCTAATGCTGCTTCACTTATATTTAACTTATCAAGTATTACTTTTATCGCTGTAGTAAATAAAAAGATAATGTTAATTCTCTTAAAGGGGTGAGAGAGAGAGAGAGAGAGAGAGAGTGGGAGCGGGCGAGGGTGGGACGGGGAGGAGAAAAAAAAACATGGGCTGAGACAGGAGGACGATAGGATAAAATAAATCGTAGGCGGAGAGAAGTGAATTAGGAGTATGGGATGTCGTATTAAGCGCATAAGCCAAGTTTTATCGGTTCGGCCCCGTTTTACCCTCGTAAAGCGTCAGAACGACAATATCGCCACGTTTATTCGGCCGCGCCACTACATGACGATGAGAAAAGTGCTAAATGAAAACTTGGGAGCAAGTCTCCGAGGCAACTTTACTTCCCGTCCATCCCAGCCTCCCGGTGCCGCCGACGACGTATCCTCCACCTCCCCCCACCCCACCCCACCCCCTTAAATTTCCACCAAGCCACTTATTAACTTTCTCTTGTCGCTTATCATTTTCTCCGCGTCGGTTCTACTTTTTCCCTCTTTGTCGAGACTGTTGTTTACGTTTTCCCGTTATGCCGGCCCCGTTAAACCCAAGTACCGGCGAGCTTTGATTGCCATTGAGCCGCTCGATGGGAAAACGGCCGTTCTTCCTTCCCCTCCTCCTGCCAATGAGAAAATTAGACTTCCTGTGGTTTTTAAGGGGCGCGCTTCTTTTTTCTTTTTTTTTTTTACGTCCTAGCCGTGAAAAGCGTATCCCCTAAGGCAATCCCGTGCGTGGAGTAAACGCATGGTCACGTAATTACAAAAAAATCGTAAAGTAATCGTGCGATTAATTTCTGCGGGAGCTCAAAGGAACGAGAAAATCGTCGTGCAATTGGAATAAGTAAGTCGATAGACCGGGTGTAAGAGGCCAGCCGACCGGCCGTTACGTTGACATTTACGAATTAGTAGGTTCGCGGGGGGGGGTATTCTCTCGGCCGCGAGGCTCCGGCTCGACTCTGCTCTACCGAAGAATATAAAACTCGGGGACGCCGTAGCTCTCTGAAAAGCTGCGGAAAGGTGCGAGATGAGACGGTCGGAGGAGGGTGGAAGATGCGGAGGCGGAGGCGGAGGCGGAGGCGGACGTACGTCAGGTGCAGACCGCGATGACGTTTCGCCCCTTGCATAGGCCGCGCACATGTGTACGGTGGCAGGTGGCGGTGGGTAGGTGGGTGGGTGTGTGTGTGTGTGCGAGGGATAAGAAAGAGAAGGCCGAGAGAACAGTGGGGCAAAGCGGCTTTTCGTAAAGTGAAAATGAAAAAATTCTCGGCGGAAAAGCGCTTTAAGAGAGCCGCTTTTTGTGGCGCTCCGGCGAGCTGACGCCTTTGAAAAACACTTTACCGAACTTCACTTTGCATATTTTTTGGAGCCGCGAGCGAGGAGGGCACGTCTTGCTACTTTGCCCCCCCCCCCACCCCGGACCCCACGGATCCAAGTCCCGCCGTTCCACTAGCACGAGACGTCCCTGGCTATTATTTGCCAAATTACGCTGGCTTTCTCGCTGCGAGGTATTACGCGTTGGCGGGCATTTTAAAATTAACGAATTTCCCTTCGGATGGGTAACCCTCGAGAGCCGTTACTCAGATAAAGAAACGGCAACAAAAATTTTCCTTCTGCTATTATACATACGACGGAAACAAGGATTAATTTACATTCCACTCTCGGCTCCCTCCCCCCGCCGTCGTTCTAAATTATTTAACAAACACTTTTAAACGACAAGCGCTCGCGTTTCCTATTTACAAATAATGAATTTTCCGATTAATTTTCTTTCGATCGACCAATAGTATAATTTTCCCGTTAACTCGTCAATGTACATTCTGCGTTCGTTAAATTATTTTCAAGCGAAACCTATTGATTTCACCTTCTCGATTTCCTAAATAAAAGCTCATTAGTGCACTCGACTCGAGTAGTAATGCATCACCCATGATAATCGTAATATAATAATGCCAACGACAATAATTACAATAATAATAATAATTGTTATTGTTATTGCTATTGTTATTGTTATTATCGCCAGAAGTATTGTTATTGTTGTAATTAATAATAACAAGAATAACAAAAGAAAGAGGGGATTGTATCGGTATCGGCTGGCAGTATAAGAAAATGTAGGAAATTTTGATGATAGCGAAGCAGGTGCGCGAGTGTAGAGAAGAATTTTTTCGTTCGTATATCTATTTTAACGGTATACGATTTATAAATATTTTTATGCTCCCCTGGTATAAATTTTTCATGGCCAAAAAAGAATATACGTTTCATAAAAATTTACGCGACTAATATTTTGACGAAAAAATAGTTAAATTGTAAAAAATTACGTTCTCCTATAGATTGTCTAATCGATATACGTACACATATATATATATATATATATACGCGTACGTAGAAGTAGAGGAGGGAGGGAGGGAGGGAGGTAGGGGGGGATAATCTTCAAAGCGGTCAGATAGAATCAATTGATAATTAGGTGAAATTGATACAGCTGTTCGTTGTTAGTTGAGGTAGTTGTCGGGGTGGGGGTGGGGGATCCGATCGGTCGGGATCAGGCCACGGATCGTCGTCGTAATTGAGGAGTCGAGGGAACTTTAAAGCTCATCATTGTCGTCGCGTTCTTATGAATAAGGAGATGGGCTGGGGCCGGAGGGGTGGCAAGGTCATTGGAAAGACCACGTAAACGGAAAATGCGAGGAGAGGAGTTGGGTGATGGGTGGGTAGGAGAGAGTTTGAAGTTGGGAAACGGGGTCCGAGTGGCCGTGAGAGCCGCCGTAAACGAGCCGTAAATTCGATTAGCCGGGAAGTCTCGTCGATCTCGTTAACGGAGTGCAGACTTTCGTAATCACTGAACGGCGCGGAAGCCCCTTACGCGAGCACGAACGGAAAATCAGCGCTGTGGCAGAAGGTGCCGCTTATAAAGTCGTGGGCGGCGTACGGGTCTCGATGCCACGGGCAGGTCTCGAGCGGTGACGACGAGGCCGAGTCGCTGCGATTTCCCGTGTGCCCCGCAGCAGGATCAGCCGCAGCAGCTTCGATCCCGCCGTTCCTCATTATGCAGTGTAAGCACGTAAGGCTCGGGGGTAGCCGAGGGCCTCGAGCTCTGCCGAGCGACGATATCGGAGCCCGATCCCCAGCTACGGATCTGTGTTCTGCGGCTTCTACGAGCGCGACGACGGCGGTAGGTGGGTCGGACCGAGGGTGGGAGGTGTCGCTCGCGGCACCGGAAGCTCTTCGTCGTCGAACAGGAGATCGAGAGATCGAGAGAGAGAGAGAGAGAGAGAGAGAGAGGGAGAGAGCGATATTGCTTACTACCCGTCCCCACCGTCGAGTCGAGAAAGTAATTTTTATTCGCCCCCCTCCCCACCCCTACCCACGCCCCGTGCGTGTCGTCAAGCAGCGGCTCCTTTACGGCCTTCGCCGTCGCTCCGGTGAAGTGATGGCCCGAAGGGCGAGCGAGTGAGCGCGCGCCCGTGTGTGTGTGTGTCGAGGCGTCATCGCGATCCCGATCAAATCGGAATTTCACTTTGCTTTAGTTCGCCGAGTCAAAAACCTTCTCCCTCCGACCCTCTTGCCGGCCTTCTTTATATTTAATTGAACGTAATAATGGCTTTCCATTGAAAAACCTGTATTATTTACGCGTTTATGCCGTAGTGCGTGGGTGGGTGCGCGTGTCGTTATTATGCCGTCGATACGGCCGTTCGAGCGTCGATGCGAAACGAGTCTAGTAAAACACTCATTTAGAGGGAAGTTTGATCGATTTTTTTCTTTTGTCTTTTTACCCTTTTTACCTTTTTTTCGTAAACTTTCCAGAACTACTAAAGAAGTCAAATTTTTTTAAATTAAAGTTTTTCCCACTCGTCAAATACTAGAATGACTTTCATTGATTTTTCTTTCAAAGCCAATATATTCTATACTGGGAATGTCCCTGCCTTCCTGGACCGAGTTTGTAACAAAATTTATCGGCGCACTATCAATAGGGGAAAATCTGCCAAACGTAATACCGGGAAAAGTATTGCTAAAACCGAAACATTCTCAAATGCATTTAATTTATAGAAACATTATTCGGAACGACCACTATATGGAATGTGCATTTTCTTCATTCATTCGCTGTTACTTCTCTTTGCGAAGAACCGACATTGTCGGCATTTTATACCTACAAATACATTTACGGATATCATTTTTTTTTTGTTTGTTTTTTTTTTATTATGTTCAAAGCATAGGCACCCACGCGCTCTTCCCTCCCTCCCTACCTCACGACCGCCCTCACTCACTATACGTCTATGTATTAAAATTTTAGAAATAACGTAAAATTTTACAGATTTGATGGTGCAAAGTATACACCATCAAAGTGTCTGAACAGAATCTACATTCCAGAGACTATTTCAAGACAAAATAATTTCAGGCTTAAATTTATACCCTTAAAACGTAAATTCTTTTATTGGCGATTTAGTTTCGTTATAAATTTTATATTTACATTTAATACCTTCAAACGAAAATTATCTCCGATCCCATTCTTTTATGAAATTTTTTTCAAACCATATATTTACTACGTAGAAGGTTTTTCTTGATTTGTACGCAGAACGAATACACGTTCCTCGGATTCTCCTTACATTCTCTCTCTCTCTCTTACATTATATTCGAATCAATACATCTCGTATGCCGGCATCTCTTATTTATTTTAGTTCGGATAATGTTCTTAGAATACGCGCACTGCGCTCGATCCATTGGCTTCTCTGGCTCGGTACTGCAAGACCCGGAACGCAGACACACGGGCTCCGTCCCAAACTCTACCTCGAACGAAGCTGACCTTTAGTCGCGGATATCCAAATCCACGTGTGTAAATCGCTCTTACACCTGTAATCGTCCCTTAAGGTCAGCGGTCTTGCACTTATCTGTCAATTTATTGTATATAAATACAAAAATCCACGTGAAAAATAACAATCTCGAAGAAAATAGTAAAGTCTTTGGGAATATATATTATATAACCGATGATGTATTTAATTTTTCGTGCACGAAGAGAGAATTCTTCTTGAAATAGTAATTTAATGTAAATTTAATGCTAAATGAATTGTACTTTCGCCGTAATTATTAATATAATACGGCTCGATGGATTATTTAAGTAAATATAAAAAGTTTTTTTTCATCCGCTAGGAGTAAATTTATTTTTAAATTATACCACCATGTGAGCTTAATGGTCTCATACTACCAAAACAAATGAACACCTAAGAGCTAAATGATATAATTCAATAAATTCTTTTACAACTACGGCTAAGTATAAAAGGAAACTACTTGCTCCATACACATATTAACGCAAACGCGTACGTACGTAAATTTTAACGGACGCATTAGTCATTACTCTTGAAGGTCGTTAAACTTTAATTATTTTTATTATTGATTACCTGCTTAGATGAATTTAACGCGATCCCTGGTCGAATTTTAAATAATATACCGACTGAAATATTAAAGAAGATGTTTCTTTCGTGTATCGGATAGCAATGAACGAGAATTCAGCCAAGAGGAAAATATCTTACACAACGACTTTGAAATATGATTAATGTTTCTAAAATATTTTCTACAATACGATATTAGTTGCGCATACTCTACGCAAATTTACGTTATAAAAAATTAAATTATAATCATAATCTTTCGTAATAATACGGTATAATTGCCAAAGGATTAAGCTTAGGAACATGAAAATGTATATATTTAGTTAAAAGAAAAATAATGCAGTTTTTAAATTTCCCCCTCATAATTAATTTTCGTAATTCCGCCCTAATTAACAAGCTTTGTCCCTACAATTTATATCTATTTATTCTTAAATAACAAAAGCATATATTTTAGACGAAGAAGAATGTGCGATTACCGTGATTTATATCGTTCTTAAAATTATTTAGATATTCCAATGAAGAACGTATTTTTTTTTCTTCCCTCGCGCAATAATAGTTAAGGATAATAATTTTGATTTTAAAAAATTTTCCAAATCTAACGGTCCATTATGCCTTTATGCCTTATGCTCCCGATGCCTGTAAATTCAATATTAAAGTCTAGTGATTTCTTGAATTCTCTACAGATCCCACGTTGTTTCGTATTCAGACGTAACAGGTATTTTAAATATTATCCGAGAATTCGAGGTTATATGTAAATAGTCCTTTGGAATCGGTTTACCCGAGACAAGAATTCTTCTGGCTCAAGCTTCCAATGGAAATATCGATGTAATCAATGAAATAATAATAATAACTAGTTTAATAGAACAATAAGGTACGGTTGGAGAATAAAAAGAATAATTGGGACGAACGGGGGGAGGGGGGATACCTTAGGCAAAGCGAATTATACTTATGAATGGCGTCTTTTATAAGTGTAAGATTGAAGGAGCAAGGTGGCGCGACGAGTGTGTGTGTGTGGGTGGGAGCGAGGAGAATGGTTGGGACGGGGGGTGGCGGGTAGGTAGGTGCGGAATAAGGAACGTAGATGAACGTGAAACAACTTTGGTCGCTCCGCGCAAAGTCTAGGTAAGATAATTCGCTAGAGCGAAGAAGACTGCTATTGCAGAATCGCGGACTGAATGTTGAGTGTAGTGGAGAAGTAGAGAAACTCGTTGCTTCTTTGGCTCATGCCGCTAGAATGTCAAAATGCGACACCCCGAACGCATTCCCTCCGTCTTTATCTCGCTCTATCATTATCTATTTCATACTCCTCCCACCCCGCCAGGCTCCCCAATACCAATACCCGAGGCTCGCACCCGGGCGCCAAATTTTTTCCTCTCCTTTTAGCCGATTCCCTCTCGCATTCCGAGCCGGCATACCACACCCCCCTCCCGCCCATCCCACTCCCGTAGCAGCGCAGCCCCTATCAAGCCAATGCATCTATCCGCCGTACAATCTAATACGTTAACGCATTCAATTCGCGCAGGTGGCTGTGTTACTTTCTAGAAATTTGCGTAGGCGCCAGCTATTTCCCGCTCCTATAAACTCACGTTTTATTATTGATAGTGGCTTGGAAAGATCTTTCAGTTCCTTTTTTTCCCTGCTTATAAAAAGTTTACTCGTCTCTCTCTCTCTCTCTCTCTCGCTCTTTCTCGGCCTGGCCGTGTCTTTATCTATCTTCTTCTAATTCTATTTGCTCCAATCTCTCATCTCTCTCCCTCTCTCTCTCTCTCTCTCTCTCTCAGTTTCTTACCCCTCTCTTATTATCTCGATATATTTATGTATGCACTTCGAGACCATTGTTTCATTGAGTCCAAATAATGCGTGATCACTATAAAACTCAATGCAACTGCGCCATCTGCGTTTGAAGTTATATCGATCTATATAAGTAAATTTTAAGCATAAATAAAGTGCTTCAACCTTTTCAATTATAATAAATTTACCTTCCAGTTTTATGTAATTTTTTTTAATACTTTTAACCATTTTTTTTATGCTGCATTCCTCTATACTTTACCCGTTTTCCTATTCTTTCTAAAATTAGACCGCAAAATTTAATCAACAAATAACTACTATTTTATGATTATTTCTTAATATTTAATGCAGTTTTATATTTTATGTTTTTTAATTTACTTGTAACTGGTCGAGTATGTAATATCGAACCGATTAGAAAATATATATTGAACTGCGTATTTTATAGAATAAGTTATAAAAGTTTTGTTTGCATATTCGTTAAGGATGAACAAATATTTATATTTATAGATTTACAAACAAAAAACAAAAAAAAAAAGAAAAAAGATCAAGCATAAACATGATTTTGTAAGTAGTATTATAAAAAAATTGCTACCGTAAAATTACACTGTATTACATCTATGTAATTTAATCTGTTTTATAAAAAATAAATAGGCTGTACAAATTAGTTTTTAATATTGCACAAGTATATACATTTGATACGTTAATATTTATTGTTTCGTATAAACTTCAATACTTAATTAATTCATCCTGAATTGTAAGCTTATTTTTCATATTAAATCACAAGGATGACTTTCAAACAAAGCGTATGTTGTTTCTGAACGATCGAACAAAACTTAATAACCTTTATTAAAAATGTACATACGTTAATAAAAATATTGTTAAAATGAAGTTAACCCGGTAATTTTTTAAAAATTTCAATAGGAAGTACGAAAAGAAGAAGAAGAAGAAGAAGAAGAAGAAAAAAATCAATTCTCAGTTAAAGTGATAACCTCGAGCTTGAAGGTATAATTATTAATTAACGGTATCTTTTACAGTTTATAAATAGTTAAAAGAAAATGAGTATTCTCTGGCAAAAGGTATTAATGCTTTTAGTAAATTTAAAAGTAAGCCATGAGGTAGATTAAGAAGGCAAGCTTTAAAGCGTCAAACATAAGAAACATGGGTCTGTTAATTTGTCATTAAGCGTATGAAGCTTTACTGCACACGAGATGCGGCCCTCGAACATAATTTTCTCTCACCTGCGAGGCCATTCGCAGGGGCGGAGGGAGGGAGGGAGGGAGAGAGAGAGAGAGAGGGACGGGGTATAAGACGGCTCCGGCAAGAAGAGGAGAAAAAGCGAATGAGATAACCAAGGAGGAGGGCGGCAGTGTGCACGCGACTGTGTACCTCTCACGGCCGTGTACGTGTGCACGCCTGGCTCTGGCTCTGCGAGGGTGGGTGAGAATAATAGTAGTAAAACACTTTATTAGCCATAGTCTCGAAATTGGCCCTATGGAGCTCTGTTCTAACCAACCCCAGAAAGCATTTCAGCGGCTTTAGCTCTTCTTAGTCGAGCGACGACCCTCTTCTTGAAAAGTGGTGGGATGCGACATAAAGGATCCGAAAGCAAACTCGAGGCTTATGTAACGTAAACGTCGTTACATTTAAATTTAAGTAAATAACGCCAGCTATTTGAGAATTCATATATAAACAGAGCTCGTGAAAATATTCCTTATAACCGTTTCACTGGCGCTTCGCCATTAATTTACCGAATATATTTTTTACATCTACAACAGCAACAACAACGACAACGACAACAACGACAACGACAACAACGACAACAACGACAATAAATATAACAATGATAGTAGTCTTTCGTTTCGTTGACGAGGTTAATTGAGCGATCGTGTATTATAAGCATAAACAAAGCGTGACGTGAAACTTTTAACGAAATTATACCGAAATATCCACGGCTTGAAATTCAATTCGTTGAAAACTAAAAATTTTATTTAATTCCTAAGCCGATTAGTCGTTCAGCTTGATAGTAATAATAATGAGCTGCGAAGAAGGTAAGGATACGGATAAACAAAGCGACGTGAATTCGCGTTTGGAAAATAGCTCGTCTTACATTCGTTTTTACAAGATAAATGTTCCGTGGAATAAAATCACCGATGCCAGAATATCAAGAAATAAGCCTTCCCCGTTCTTATGGACAATTTCATATTTTATCAAACGATACAGACAGTGTTCTGTCATTGCGGAATGTAAATTTATAATATAAGCACGGTTTTAATATATAATATAAGTTTTTCTATCCCAGAAGGATGGAATTAAGAAAAATAAAGGATCGGTTATGATTACGATGCTTATGGTGAAATCGGTAAATCATAAGAAGTACGTAAGAGACCGGGAAAAATATCATAATCTCGCTCAGTTGAAAATTGATCGGGCAACTTTTCATTTTCCTAACGGTTTATTCCTTCCTCGTCCGACTCCTAACCCAGTGACTGATCACCCATAAAGTGCAAAACTAGATACTCCGAATTCCCTTATGTCGATTATACGACTTGGAATTTTTTCAATTTATATTTTACAAGATTTCTATGGAATTTAAACGGTCGAACAATAAATACTCAAAGCAATAATATCCTGTTTGGCATATCTACGACGTACCTTTGATTTCTAAACTAATATTGTGCGTACATGTCGCGCGCAAATTATACGAAAATAATAACGAATCGATCCATTAGGTTATCGATTAATTAGGTATTTACGAAAAGGTTTCTCGATCCCCGGGTCTTTATAAACAATAAAATTCTAAAGCTATTATGATACTTTACGCTTCTGGTATAAAAAATATTTTATCATCGGTATAACCGATTGAATTAGCTTATCTGCTACGCCTTTCTCAATACCTGTCAGAAGTCCATCGACATAAAAATCACACTTAAAAATATTTAACGCGATTGAAAATGATCGGAGCGATCGGAGCGGCGATATATATCGAATATTTCCCAATCCCTATATTTTTTTCGTCTCTGTATTATCTCTCGCGCTCCTCTCGAGGGCATTTACATTTATACGTACATTGCGAGGGATTGTCGTATTAAAAATATACGCTTAACAGGCATAAACTAAGCTAAGTGAACTCGCACGTAAATCTTCATTTTCGTTTTAAAATAATTTCGTGTAACGGCGACGTGGCTCTCGAATTACCATACTTTAGTAAGTCCCTAAGTCTTTATAACGCGCGCACTCTCGGGGGTCTTATTCGAATAATAATGCTCAACAGCCTTTTGCTTTTTAATTGAGAATGAAGTAAAATAAAATACGCGAATCCTCGAGATTTATAAGACAGTAATGGACTAGAATTTAATTTTCGTATCAGTGCGAGGGAGGATTATTTGACGCTGCTCAAAATCCATTATACCTTCTTACCTCTTACCTCTTACCTTCTTAAAGTCGTGCCAAGAAAGCTCGACGTCCAAATTTCTCTTCTCGGCTATAACGTACAATCACATACGAATCATTAGTTAGACAATGAAGCCCCACTCCCGCCCCTCTCCCGCCCCCCTTGCTCTTAGAACACGTAACTCGCCATTTGACGTGCCATTAAAAGAATTAATATATTTCTTGAAGGTAATCTATAGATACTCCATACTCGGCATGGTATTGCCTGCGTACAGAGTACGAAGCATTGAGTCTAGAATAATAGGATAGAATAAATTGAACTCCGAGACTATCCTGCTCTTAATTGACTTAAGGCTCACGCGTAACCCCAAATTTATAATCTCTCGCTATCTTTCCTCGTATGTATGTACTCTTTACTATTTCGTTATACTCCTCCCATGCTTCGAAGGAATAAATGGATTTAGTGCGTATAAAATTTTGATATCACCATTTTCATAGCACCGAGACTTTAATAGTTATTAAAAAAAAAGGCTCAACAAATTCCATTGGTTGAATTTATATTTATCCGTCTTACTTCAAGTCCGTAAAGTTCTTCCTGCACATCGAATCCTTCGGTATTGTTACTACTACTAACCCCTCGATGACGATTACTTGCTAGACTCGATGAAATGTCCAGTATATGAAATAACCGAAGCTATTTAATGAAAGTACTTGGAAAGAGTACTTGGTTCGTCTTAACGAAACTATATATGCATAGTTTTTCTTTCTTTCTTTTTTTTTTACCCCCTCCACCAAAGATTATCGTTCGCGTAAAGAGACATTGAAATATTTTCATTGGTCCGACGATACGTGGCGGTCCCTTAAACAGGTTTCTGCAAACATGGTCTTTCCCATCCATGGGATCCGGGCTGCCAGAACGACATGGACGATAAAGGGGCGTTGAAAGCGAGAGAGAGAGAGAGAGAGAGAGCGATTCCCTTATGCTTTTTCGACTCGCTCCCTCGCATAAAGGCAGGAGGAGCTTTCATTCGGACACTGCGCCGACTAGTGCTCGATTGTCTTTTTATTTCGCCCAGCAGCAGCTTTCTATCCTATAACCTCTGTCCGCCCTTCGGGAAGTCCGGGCGTAATCTACCGCTGAGGAATCCACCCTTTTAAGAAGGACGCGGCCGACTTATGGGTTTTTGGCCATTCGAAGGAAGGGGTCAAAGACCGTAACAGCGGCGCATACACACACACACACATATATATATATATATATAAATAGAAGATAATGTGTTTTTATTATCCCGGAGTATCGTGGCCGGAGCTCCCGATTCATTATCCCGATCAGCACCTAGCGAGACCACTTACATATCCGAGCTGTAATGCTTATTATCCAATACGTGGTAATTTACTCGGACAGGCAATTACGGAACATAAAACGTAAGGTTATCGGGGTAGATTAGAGCACCGAAAGAATAAGCCGAGGCCAATGATCCTGGCTCGGTTTATCTCTCGATCACTAATTTCGGCGATTTTCTATTGCCCCTATTGGCTGTAGAAGCGGTAACACGTCATTCGAGAAAATAAAGCCTCTAATGAAATAATGCTCTCCGGACTCGAGGTAACACGAAATCGCGCAAAGTCCCTTCGGTCGCTAACCTCTACGCTACTTCCTATAAAAAGTAAACTTACTACTCGAACCCAGGCGCACTTAGCCCTGAATATTTTCTCAGAAATGCTTCTACGATCTCTTGGCTCCTCGACTCAACGATCATTGTCGTGAACTCGTTCCCTTCCTAACAAGGCGCGCTTTTTTCTTCTTTCGCTTTCTTCCTTTTTTCCTTTCTTTCTTTTTTCCTTTTTACCTTCTCTCACTTTGAATTCATCCAGCTATTTTCTCCCCTCTCTCTCTCTCTCTCTCTCTTCCTTTCTTCCCCCCTATATTTTTCTCCCTTTCATTCAACACTTTCATTTCTATGACTTTCTTACGGATATTATTGATTTTCCCTTCGTCATTGCCCTCTTTGCACTTTTACCCTTTATTCTAAAAATCTTTAAATTACTTTTTACTACATCCTTCACGTGTGGCTGAATACATCCAAGTCCTTTCAGAGTCCAAACAAATTGGACACTCCTTGAGCATTTTAATAATTGCACCTTTTTTCCACTTTAAATAATAGAGGCTTCGAGTTTCTTATACATTTGCTCGATGGCTGCGAATACTTAAAATCAGCAGAATTACACTAAATATTATTAACAAATTTTATAGAAACTCTAAGGATCTATATTCATTCCATTTTAATCTACCAAAGAAGATAAATAAAAATTAAAATAAAATTCTTATTAACAAAAGAACAAAAATATTTGTAAATTCAATATAAGCCATTCAATAGTTCAATTATTATATTATCGTATCAATATTTTTTATATTATCGTATCATATTTGTTTTGCTACACTTCCTTATAACTTTATAGAGGATTTTACAGACTAATACTCTTGTATTAATAAAATATGTATATATATAACGTAATGTTGTTGTAAAATTAAAATGCACCGTATCGATCGAATATAAATTTAATAATTATAAATATTAAATTATTCAAATTAGGAATATATCAGTGCGATAAAGTTTCATAGATAATTGATGTATGAAAGTTCCAAACTATAACTATGCACGTTATAAAAAAAAAAAAACTATTACTGCAAATTATCGACCACAAATACACGATAATTTCAATATAGTTTTTTAATTTCTTTTAACGAATTCCGAATCACATTTTTATCCCAAGTGATTAATCGAGTAGTTTTTGCACATTAAAAATTAAGAAAGAAAAATGTTTAATCTCATGCCTAATAAATATTAATACTTATTCTATAATAAATATACTTTCCTATCGGTGTTTTTATCTTTTCTTTTAATAATTGCATGCACGGCTCAAGTGCTAGAAAATTAAATAAACTATTTTAATTATACGATTAACAAGTACGATATAATAATAATTAAATTCTTATGAATAATGCAGAAAAGAATTTTTACATGAAACGGATGTGTATTTGCATTATATGATGACGTGTACAATAGATTCATTTGAAATCTGAATATAGAGTATGATAATGACCAATAACATAAATATAAGAGGGAATTGTAAATTCGAATAACGAACTGACAATCCTCTCCATAAGCTGAAAAGATTTTTAAAATAAAAAAAAAAAAAAAAAAAAAACAGCTATTCTATAAATATGTAACAGTAATGCAAACTATGAAATTACCTGTATTAATAGCTTTCAACGGAAACTAACGGACAATACGAGGGCTTTAAGCGTGTTGTCGAAAAATATCCATTGTTTCAGCCGTAACTATTTAAAATAGAGAATTTTCGTAATGGAATTACAAAACGACTGACAGGCGTCAAAAAAATCATCCCCGGATACTTTTGGCACGATATGAACGTACATGACTCTAGTCGAATCCGCGCATATTAATATTTTTATTTTTAACAGCGGTTTTATATTTTTTTTCTTTCATTCTTTCTTTCTTTCTTTCTTTCGTTTTTTTTCTTTCGTTTTTTTTTTTGAATAGAATGACTCGGAAATATTTCGTGCTCTATTAAAATACCAATTGTAAATAAAAATCTAATCCATGTTAAGGAATGCCAGAAATTAAAGGTTGAAACGAAATAAGAATTTCGCCGCGAAGCTCTTTTATTGGGAAATAAAAACAAAAAAACAGAGAAAAAGAAAAAAATAGAAGAAAAAAAAAAGGTTTTGCTTTCACGGCAAATAATAATTGGAAACGTTGAATATAGGGAAAGTGAGGGGGCGGGGCGGGGGGAGGTGAGGGTGTAAGGGTGTACAGAGTAACAGTTTTTCTGCGTAAGTAAATTTCTGAAACGAATGGATTTGATGAAAGCTCGAGCTACAGGTATCGACGCTTATCCGCGACGATCCCGCTCACGTCGGCTTTAATGGAGCATTACGTATAACAATCCTTAAAGAATTAAGGCCGAGTAGCTGATGGTTTGATAGTATTAATGAACGTAGTAACGTGGTTGTTTCGCCATCGGAGCGACGGGGGAGGAGGGAGGGGCCGCTGAAAACGCGCCGGGCTTGGCAGATATTTTAATGGAAGTTCAAACTTAAGATACTTCTGGCGGAGGAGGAGGAGGAGGAGGAGGAGGAGGCAGAGAGGAAGTGAGCTAGCGGAAAATGAAAGAGAGAGAGAGAGGGGGGGAGAAGAAATTGTTGAGGCGACGACAGGGTCGATGCTGCTGGTATGTTCCGAAGAGGAGGAGGACGAGTCAGTCGTTCAAGTGTTCATAATGAGATGTTAATGGAGTGCCGGTATAAAACGCAGGCGTCACGTCACGGTATCGACAGGTCTTCCATCGCCGCCACCCTCCCCCCTCTCCCTCCTACCCTCCGCCCCAGCATCACGCTCTCTCTCTCTCTCTCTCTCTCTCTCACTCTTTTCATCCTCGAGTCGTGCTCCTCCTCGCGCTCCTTCGTCCCACCTCGAACCGACTTACTTTATCCGGTTCCCGCTTCAAAGTCAACCCTCCTGCCGAGGAGTCGAAAGTGTCACTGAAATAGTAAGATAATAAGTAAAAGAAAAAGTCGGGCTTTCTTGTAATCTATTTTGTCTTCTCCAGGCTTCGCTTAACCCCCCTCCCCCCAACGCTTTCCTCCGCTACGAATCATCGACCAAAGTTCGCGGGATCATTAGTTTGGAAAAAAAATTCTCCCGGCTTCATTTCTCGTAACCTTTCCACTTATACTCGTGAATTTCGGCTTCGATCATCTAGGACAGACACATTTATCGTTTCCAACATCTGTATTAAATTAATAGGAGCCGGTGTTCGCGTCGATGCAGCTTAGACATCCGTTGAGGAGAACAATACGACCCGGCAGAGTAATTAATCGCTTCGGGCAATGAGATTCCAGTACAAATTACAGTGTTCAAAAAAAAAACAAAAAACAAAAAAAAACCAATGCCATCGTTCGGTCCTGAAAAACGATTTTACCCTGACAACGGTATGTTTTAGCTAAGTTTTATAAATATAAGTATATTTTCAAGTAGATTAAGCTCCCAAGTGAGCACGTCGGGGGACGGGGACGGGGACGGGGACGGGGACGGGGACGGGGAAGCTGGCAGTGGGAGGGGGGGTGGTATCTTATTACGTCGCCGTGATACATTGCGAGGACCGTCAAGCATTTTCCATGGTCTAAATCTTAAAAGGTTCTTAATGCACGTACACTTAATTCTTAATTTTAATGGATAATAAAGAAAGTATTGTACATTACTAGGGGAAGCTGGGGAATGAAAAGGGGCAATTATTTATACGGGAGGGTAAATTTTTGTACAATCTATGGTAATTACGAAGTAATTAAAAAAATATGTTGGAAAAATTTGCTAATAATAAGCCTTAAGGATCCCTCACCTCGTGATGCTACCGAGGTGCTAAAATGAATAAATGGGGCAAAAAAGCTCTTTAGATCCCTGTGTACTTAGGCTTTAATGAATTATTTAAGATGGCTTGATTTATTATTAGAAAATTGTTACTATAAAAACTAAGCTAAGCTGAGAGCGATTGAGATAATCGTGGTCAGGGGGAAGTCGACGAGTTATCGGGAATCGGATTAAAAATTTATTATTAACATTATTATTATTATTCAAATAAATCTTTAATTATGGTAGTCGTAGCATTGTTTCGCTATGGCTTTAGCGACAAGCATTATGTGCGTCATTTGTGTTCGGCTCCATCTCCTTGTCTATTAAAAGCACTCCACGTCAACACGACTTTCGTTCCTCGCGCTTGAAATTGAACGAGTCCGGGCAAGGGGAGCGGGGTGAGGGTTAAGGAGACGGTAAATCGAACCCTGAATATATCTATAATCGCGAGCGCGGAATTGGCTCATTGAAAGAAGAAGAAAAATTCGCGCGCGTACGTACGTTTAATCTCCTCCCCTCTACTCCCCCGCCTGCCTGTCCCTCTTCTCTGGACGTCCAGAACATACAGACTCCTTACAACCGTTCGGCTGACGCTCGCTGCTCGTGCTTTTCCCACTTACCGATATACTTCATTCGCTCGGGTAACACGAAACAGAATGTCGCGAGTCAACGGGGGAAAAACATTCGTATCTTCTTTCTTTCCGGCCAACTCTCCTTTTAACTAGACTCCCCCTTTTCCGCCCACGTCTGCATTATATCTAATTCTCTCCAAATTACTCCCATTGTTTTTTCGAACAGGAATAATAAAAGTAAAAAATATATAAATTGTTGCTTGCTCGAGAAATTCCTTAACCTTCAAGTCAACTTGCCTGTCAAAACCAACAAAAAAAACTAAACCTTTTCTTCATCTTCTTCTACCTCTTCGTCTTCTTCTTCTTTTTCTTCTTCTGCTTCTTCTTCTTATTATTATTATTATTTTTATTACTATTTTAAAATTGCTGAACTTGCCTTGTGAGAAGAAATACGAAAAGCGTATGCGACAGGTCGTACAATGAATTACGATATAAAATTACTAACTACAATACTAAATACTAAATTACTAACTAAAATATAAAATCTATTATTGCTATATGTTATAAAAAAAAAATTATCCACTATAATTCCAATATATAATAACTATTAAATCATTATATTATTTGGGTAAAAAACATGAATACCTAATTAACTAAAGTAAAGCCATTTTCATATTATTAGTTTAATTATTAATATATATATATACATATAATATGATTAATAATCAATAGACCAATATTTAATTGTAGAGAACATGGGCATTGTAAATTTATAGAAATTTACTAACATACAAAATTTGTAAAATCAAGCAGAATTATATGTGTATTTAAATTAAATTACAAATTATAGATGTAATGATAAATCTAATAACAAAAAATGAAACATTTCATTCGCTCTTGTTCCCTCAAAATACTTATTTAAAAATTGCTTATAGAAAAATATAATAAAAGAAAATATTTTTTATATTAAAGCAACTACTAATAATAATATAATACTTAATCGTATATGTTATTCTCACAACAAGTTTATTTTTAAATGATAAATAAAATTTTAATAAAATATTTTATGCCTATTATTGCAAAAGATATTGTTATCTAATAAGCTTTGTTTGTAGATATTTGTATAAACTTATTATGAATTGAAATTAATGAGAAACCAAAACAATCGTTCAGTATTTCTAAAAGGTTATAAAAAGACAGGATATCATTATGGACAGAAATTAAATCGAGTCCACGTTATTATATAAAATGCATATTTTGAATAATAATTAATGCAAAATTGGATCTAAGATAGTACACAATCGCTCATATAGAATATAATGTAATTTTTCTATCCGAATCATTGTCTCAATGAATTAGCTAATTTTAAAGAATCAAGATTTACACGTAATTAGATTATGTTCTGTACTGTTGCTGTGGATGCGAATACAATTTAATCAAGAATTACGAATATTACAAAAAAAAAAAAAAGGAGGAATAGGAAAGAAATTATATTTGTATTAAAAAAAGACATTCAATGTCTTTTCCAATTAAATTTATTAGCGTTTATGGAATGATCTGCATAGTATATCGTATTTTTATGAAATGAAAAATTATAACCAATTATATGTGTAATCACAGATGAATAGATTACAAACATACGCGTACGTATTGTACAGATGAAGAGATTATATTGAAATATTTAATATATTTGTGGTATTGGCAAGTTGCTTGAATGAAGTTGATAAAAATATTTGTTAAAGCAAATAAACAATAAAATGAATTGTACAGTGTGATATTTTTACCATTTGCTTTGTATGTCTATGGCTTTCGGACTTTCTTTTTTCCTAAAGTTAAAAATATATGGAATATATTTTTATTATGAAAATAAAGCTGACATTTATAATAAACTGTATGTATAAGTCATTTATCTAATTAACGAAATTTAAGCGATCGAGGTATTAAACCGATGAAAATATATTTTCGGCATGCCATCGATATTGTATAATGTACGTAAAACCTAATAAAAATATATTAATACATCGTAAGAATTTTCTTAATGAAAGATTTTCGAGTCGCCTTTATTAAGATGTAGATAAAGTATCTTATGGGATCGTATACGTAATGTATTTAAGTGAAAAGAAGGGAACGGCCATTGCACGGGGCCGAATAAAGGTATGATGAGAAAAAGTAAAAAAGAAATGTCTATTATAATTTATCAAAACAAAATTAGCTAATGCTCGGGATGAATGTTTTCGTAATTCTACAAGGGAGTTCGGGTACCGTGGAAAGGTTGGCTTTAACGAAGAGGGGGAGACCGGCGGCCGCTCTAGCTGGGCCTGTATTTTTTACCTCCCTATATATATACGTATATACGTATATACGTGCTTATAGGATATATAGGAGTCGGGCCAGAATGCAATTATGCTTTTGTGAGGATGATCGATGGGCTTTCATATACGAAAATAAAAGCCCGGCCTTTCTAAGAACCAATCGCTCGTCATTTATTTGCAAATATAGATAAAACAATGTTATTTACAATGTATATTGATATGGAAAATAATTTCTCACACGGACGAATTATAACCGCGTGGCTTTCCCCGTTAATCGAGTGAAAAAGAGTCAAGTCGATAATGATATTTGAAAAAGCCCACGGCCTTGAGCCCAGTAGCAATGCATCAAACGCTTTTTATGCCTTTCGATGAATGGTTCGGAGTTCCGGTGGTGTCAACTGTCGACCGACGACTGGCAATTTACGAGCTCTATATAAAAAGAGAAGAAAAAAGAAGAAGAAAAAAAAAATCGGGAAAGCCCAGAATCCCATAGTCTTTGGGAATACCATAAACCTAAGATTAGATCGGCTCTTACATGTCGGGGCTATGGTTGCGCTTAAATTGCATGTCGCGAGTCGACGGCTCGTCCCGTCTCCTTCCTACGAAGCTTGTCAAGCTTTTAATAAAGCATAGACCGAATCCAGAACGGATATAGAAAGTGATGTTAAAGCTCGCACGAATGGACTTATGGAGATATCACAGCCGACTCCCGTTCTAATTCCCATAAAACGCCCGGCGCTTTTTCCCCTCGGGCGCCGAGAATCTCACTGCCAGGAGATAAGAATACGTACGCGCGGGCGCTGTTATGATCTTCTCATCCTCGTGAGCATGAATTTTCAATGTGCTGACGGAGCATCAGAAATAAGCAAGAGGAGGAGGATTTCGTCCGTCTACGGCAAATGCCGCCGCCCCTGACGCTGATATTACTACTACTACCGCCACTGCAACCGCCGCCGCCGCCGCTGCCACTACTACTACTACTAGTGCTACTAGTGCTACTAGTGCTACTCCCGTGGTTCCGCTTTACCATCGCGTACCTAAAATAATGATTAACTTGTACAAAATAAAATACGTACGCAACGAGGTCGGCTTTCAAGAACAAAACTTCAATATTGCTTTGATTAATTTATCTACGCTTTGTTACCAATAGTTACACAGCATTGTATAAATATTTATCGGCTAATAATAAGCATTAAGAATTATGCAAAATATCAGTGAAGCGTGAGTACCGATAATATTAATAAATCGTACGTTTATTTGAAAGAATTCATTTCGATGTGCACTCTCCCGCATATTGCAAACCATACCTCCTTCTCTATCTCTCTCTCTGTCTCTCTCTCTCGCGCGCGCGCGCGCTCGCTGACACCCTCCTCCCCCCTGGCCTTACACACGCTCTTTGTTCAAGCGGACGTGTTTGTAAAGAGCGAGAAGAAAGAAAAGTAGACCGATAGAATGAAAAATCACGTTATTCGGACATAATATGAAGCATAAAGGAAGAATAAAAATCGTATTACAAATTGATGGGGGTCACAAATCTAAAAACCAGTTGTAAATTCGTCAATTTCTTGATTTAGTGTTTTTACGAGGCAAATGAAGTTCCATTTGTCAAGTAAATGAATGAGAACATAAGCTGAAAAGGGAAAAGACCTTCCTTCGGTCGGGTAATATATTTTGATGTGACGGAAACCGACCAGAAAGGGGTTAAGTGCATCACATCGCGATTCGGACCTTCTCCTTCCTGCACTTTCATACGTTCTTTCTTTTCTTTTACCCTCTTGCTCCTTTTCATTCTCTTCGGCGATAAGGTATAATAGGGATTAGCCAAGCCGGAATAGAAAGCATATAACACAAATAAGTCTTATACATACTTCATGTACTCTAATTGGGATTTTCCATGGATTAAAAATATATATATATATATATATATATCAATTTCAAATCGTTCTTAATTGCAGTAGATCTCAAAGAAATAAATTTCGTTCGTGTGCCTTACCTCGAAATTGATATTCATGTAATCCGAAAGCTGTGGAGAGTCCACTTACGCGGAGAGGGAAACGCTGAAAATATTACCTTCTATTCGCATTGTACGACTAAATCGATTTACATTCCCTCGCTTTCTACGTTCTTTTCTTTTCCTCTTTACCTTCTTTTTAATAAGAAAACAAAAACGTGATTAATAGTTAGTCTGGACATTTGCGATAGTTTTGAAAACCGCAGGGGAAATGTATGTTAAATTATCCTAAGAAGGCAACGACAGCAGATTATAGTCAAAATTTCAAACAAGTCTAATGAAATGTGAAATTCAGGTAACAATTGCCCGGCTGTCCTACGTAAATAAAGCCTCAAAAAAAGAAAAAAAATAAATAAAAAAAAAAAATCTCAGACCGCCGTCGTGCACAATAGTCGTAAAAACAAGAGTACCGAGAAAAGGCATTAAAAGGTTAGAAAGTGAAAAGGAAGAAATATTCCGCGAAGTATCAAAAGTGTGGAGAAATATGCGGTGCATAAGTATAAAAGGGATAGAAAAAAAGAAAAGAAAAGAAAAATAGGAGGTACAAAGGAAAAGGAAGTGTGAAAGAGAGAGAGAGAGAGAGAGAGAGAGAGAGAGAGAGAGAAATCAGAAGCGCGCTCACGCTCGCGCACTCACCGAGTTGCGACATTTCCGCTCAAGCTCTTATCTTTCGTGTTTCACTTTATTACCTCCTGGATAGGCTTCGCTGGGGTTAGCAGTACCACCACTGTAAATCGAATAGTTCGTAATGCGAGATTACAGGAACAATGTCCATGTCGGAGTAGCTGTACGTTGCGAAAGCCTAATTAATTTCCGAGCTATTTAAAAGGAAGTCGGCAGCCACTATCCCCTCCCCCCCCTCTCGCCCCCTTCCCACACCCACCTTACGACGTACTAGCTCATAGACCGGCCTCTCTCTCTCTCCTCCTCTCCACACCCCCTCCCCTCCCATCCACCCACCCGCAACCCCCTCATCGGTAGCCCTCGCTCGCTATTTCTCACCTCGTCGACTAACGCTTTCATTGCCTGTGGGCCGCTCACGTGACGTGGCGATCGTTGCTCCCCTCGCACGATGCCCGAGCCCTTGCATTTCGACGGTACACTCGTTGCCTCGGCCAAAGTCGATTACGATCCCGCCCACGAAATACCGTGTAATTGCGACTCGAGCGCCGGCTCGTCTAAAAAGGCCACGGGCTTATAAGGCGATAAGTATCAAATATATACACATAACTATACATATATATATATGTGCGTGCGTGTGTGCGCGCGCGCATGTATATAGATAGATAAGGGAAAAGGATGGACTCGCGAAAGCAAGTTTTTAAAGTTTAATTGCCTGAGAATGGGAGGCGAGAGGCTCGAGAATGTCGAGCTCGTTAACTCTTCAGTTTCAGTTTTAAGTATAGTCAGAAATTAAATCCTCCAACTGATACGCCAAAAGCGCCCGCTGAATCACTTTAAATCTATTCAGGGATTCGATCCGAGACTACCGATACACAAAGTCCTCTAGCTCTCACACTTATAATTCCCTGCTGCAACGCAAAGCCGTTCGCTAATTATATCTAATTATATCAAGCCGCGTCGCTCTTCTATTAAAGATTTTCAATCCTTCAATACTACGATACAATGAATAACCAATAAATACCTCAGCTTAAAAATTAATCATAATTATTAGAAGTAAAAGCGAAGGGAGAGAGAGAGAGAGAGAGAGAGAGCTACTCTTTACCGAAGTAAAAGATTGCAAACCATGATTGTTTATCCGACAGTAAAAGCTTAATCGATGATTTGGATTAAAGATCTAGAATAAAGATTAAACAAGAACAATTACTTTTATCACCGTCGTCTTTTCAATTACAATTTTTTTTTCTTTCTTTTTTGTTCTTTTCAATAATGTAATCCCCGAAGAGCAGATTCCCTGACAGTTAAGCAGTGTACCGAGGGTAGGGTGTGGGGATGGGGAATGGGAAATGGCGGGAGGGGGAGAAGCGCAGAAAGCATCAGCGCACTCTGTGCTGAGCACAAGAAATCGGTTAGTTTTGCTGTAGCCTGCGTTGTTTCCTCTCTAAAGCCGCGTCTATACGAGCTCGATCGCTTGCAGATGGTTTCCGATAGACTAGCGGTGACCAAGGAACGACCTGACGTCTTCCTCTTCTTTTTATTGATTTTGGTCATACTACAGTCCTGACCGCGGATTGCCCAGCAACGAATGCTCCGTTCCCGCGTCTCTGACTAAGGGTATTCTTCCGAAGTCCTTCCACGGGATCGATAAATACCTGTACGCGTTTCACCAACTCGTCGCATCATTACACAGATTGCGTGAAGCGATCCTCCAGGATTTCATCTGTCGATCATTGAAATGGATAGCTCCGGGTTTTCTACCTCGGCGAAGTACCTTCCTTTCGAATGGTTACGAACGACCTAAAGGAAACTCCTTCTGCTCCAGGGGTGGCGAGGGGGGGGATTGACGAGGCGACGGCGCATGTCAGAGCTTTAAAAGCCCAAAAACAAATAATGCAATTTTCCTTATATTACGGGAAGAATTTATAATATCCAGTATGTTTGTGTATAATAATGGAAGACGCTGTACAATAAGATCCCGAGGATTGTACGCAAAAACGATTGTACAAGAAAATTCGAATGCGATAAGAATGCGATATTATATCCGTGTCTCAATTTATACGTAAAATCAGACTATGAGATTGTTTTTTTTTTTTTTTTTTTTTCAAGGTACGGAGACAAAATTCCATAATTTTTACGACAGGAAGGTATTTCAGCCACTAGGTAATAATTATTAATTCTAATAAAATTGCAAGAATAGTTTTTTTTTTCAAACGGATTCTTAGCTTCGTTTCCCTCTCGTTAATGGGCACGGAGTATCGATCATGAAACGTAATCAATTTAAAAATGAATATCTTCTGCAGATCGCGAAAATAACAATCACATCCTTTGCGTTTGTATTATAAAAACTTACTTACCATTCGTAAAGAAAGCGTCTGTAAAAGTGTTACTTTCCCGCCCGTTCCTTAGCTAATCAATTATTTCGTATTGCTTATGAAAGTGCTCGAGTCTGTGTGCTCCGTCAGGCCCCATGAACCAGGTCCCGAATAAAATACCAATAATGATTGCCAGTGAATGTAATAAGGTGAGAATAGCGCGAGAACAACATGTCTTAGCGATTGATTGGATCGTTAAATTAATCCGCTTTTCCGTGAGGAAAGTTTTAAAAAATTAGCGGCAAACGTAATTGCGATCCCGATTATGAGAAGAAAGAAAAAGAAAAAAGGCGAACTATTACGGTTAGGCGGTATATTATTCTTAAGTAAAATACTTGCTACTCCCCCGCAGTAAGTACACGATTTAATAACGGCAGTCAGTCAGTCAGTCAGTCAGTCAGTCAGTCAGTCCCACTGTTTCTGCAGAACTTTTTGATTAAGTAAAAACTTGAGAACTTATTCGGGCAGTCGAGGTATAAGCGGACACATAGAAAATTACTTTCGTTTACGATTAGTATTTAAAAATAAATTTTAAAAAACGCACTCCTTGTTAATACCGACTTAATTACTCCGTTGGATTACTCTATTGGACGGGGAGAACAAAGTCGATTGGGATCTCTGTTACCCAACACTTATAACCTTTTTCAATGAATAATAAACGTAAATATTGAATTATTAATGATTCGATTCGATTGATTTAATTTGATTTAATTTTTATAAACTTTATCAGGCATTATTAAATAATTTTTTTTTTTTTTTTTTTTTTTTATTTATGTTTACTATGTTCTGCGTACGGATCCGTATCGGATAAGTCTTTCAACTGAGCATAGATCATTCCCTTTGCGTATAATCAATCTCGTTCGCTTTATCACAAGTATGAATTATTTCATTGCTTTGTAAACGTATGTGTACACTTGACGCGCGCCTCGGACGATGCGCCCTACGCTGCGCCTACCTATCAGGATTAGGGGATCCGGGAGAATCTCGCCCGAGGTCCCGTTAGGTCCAAGGCACAAGGATACGAGTCGCGGGGGGGGGGGTTCTCCGAGCCTGCACGGGTAGGTTCTGGACGAGACCCCGGGTCGAAGGAGGAAGCCGATGGGGCGGAAGGAGCTGGAGGAGAGATCGGTCCGGAAAACTCCTCGAGGACGACAACCTGGACCGCGCGCGTCCCCCTCGCCAAACTCACGCCAATAGAACCAGTAATTAAAGAGTTAAAAATAGTTTAATTAATCGAACCCCCAATAACCCTCCTAAATGATTATCTTTTATAAAGCTTTTAGTTTCTCTAGTTCTAAATCTAATTCGAATGATAAAAAAAAAAAAAAAACTGTCCGATAATCATTATTATTTTATAATAGTAAAGAGGAATGGGTGGGTTTCATAAAAAAATTTGATGCTTTAAATTAAAATCAAGTGAGAGTAGAGAACGCAGTGGTTATCGATGAAAAAAGTCGATTATTTATAAGCAATATGTATATTTGTATTAATTTTTTATTAACCAAGTTCGAAGAAGTGTCTAGGGGATCTAGGGGCTGGAGAATTAAAAATCTTTCCCAGAATTACAAATGCCGTGTACCAAATACGATATTCGTCCTGTAATAAGATCCCGTAGCGATGATTGGGAGACGTAGATGCCGTTACCGACGGACGGTACGGTCATACGTAAAAATATCGAGGAGTACAAAGCAGGAGTGCAGCGCGCGATAAGGATTGCGTAAATATAGACATTTTTAATGAAATATGAAATTTTAAAAATTATTTATCCCGAATTTAATCGAGGCGGTCGGTTACACGTACGTTTCCCGGCTCGATGGATAAAAATAGCAATTGGCTGGGCAGTCAGTATGCGCCGAGGTGGGCAGATGGGCGTAAACCCGATTGCGGCCCGCAACAACAAAAAGTCAATTAAGCCATTAAATTATCTATAAGATTGGGACGGGGGGGGAGGGTATGGAGGGAGCAGAGGCGGGCATAAAAATTCGCTGAGTGGAAGTCGGAAGATAAGCCTGGCAGATGACAGCCGTTTCACCTACTGACCCCCTCTTTTACTATTTTTGTCTCCGTCATCTTTCTTTCCCTCTCGTTTCTTTTTTTCAGACCGTTGCACCGCACCGCTCGTTTGTGTCCTCCTCCTCCTCCTCCTCCTCCTCCTCCGTCGCCGCCGCCGCCGCCACCGCCATCCCTCCGCCATCCCTCCGCCACCGACTCACGGCGCCGATTACGGCCAGCGTACGAGCGTGTGGTTGGGCTGCGGAATACGGCTGAATAAGAGGCCGGGATCGGCCGGGCCACTGTCTGTCATGTCCGCTTCTTTGGTTGCAGGCATGTCGCCGGGTGGGGAGGGAGAGCCGGAAACGGAGACCGCCACCTAGGATGATGGAGCTAAGGGGATAAGGGCTAGAGGAGCTAAGCGAGTCCTGCTGGGGCACCGGTCGCCGGATGCCGACGGCACCGCGTCGCCCCTCGACGCGGCCCACGATGCTCTGCCAGCGCAGCCTTGCCATTCTCTTCATCGTCAACGTGCCTATCGGTGAGTACACGCGCACGTATTATCTCTCCCGTCGATATACGATCGCCCCAATTACGGAGACGGTCCACACCGACGTCTTAAACGAGATTAAAGGAAAAAACAAACAAACAAACAAACAAACGTATTTTAATAAGCCTATTTATTCGTCCGTGCAGCTCTCCCCTCCCCCCGGCCCCTTTCATTATTATCAATAGCCAGGGCGGTCGATGTTTTCCAATTATCAAATTGCCGATAACGTGTATAATTTCGTGCTCGTCGAGGCGAACGTATGGGCGCGCGCACGCGCGCGTATCTGCGTGTGGGGGTGTGGGGTTTAGCCAAGAGTGTGTGAGTCTGCAACAATCGCCGGACGATTGCCGTCAAAAGTCTTGGGGTGTTATGTCTTCCTTCTTATCCGGAAGCGACGGGGCTTCTCTACTTTATCGGAGCGACGTCCGACCGACGACTGACTCGACTCGCGCTAACCTGATTAATCGCTCGCGTCTTTTACAGATCGACGCGCGGATCTTGCCACCCCGTCGAACTATTATCTTACCGGCCGGCCGAGCGTATTTTCTACCCAAAAGTGATTGATTATTTCTTTTAAATGAACTCGATAGCCCGCCCAACTATGAATTATCCTTATAAAACTTAAATTGAACTCACCGGCACATTGGCCTGGCCAGCACAGTACCTTCATTTAAAATAAACCACCACCACCACCACCACCACCACCATCACCACCAACTTACTTACTGCTTGTTTCAGAAATTCTCTTTTAAATATAATCTATCGCTGTCTTTTCTTTCCGTTACTTTTACCTTCGTTTTATTCATTTTCATTTAAGCCTCTTCGATCGCCACAGTCAATAAAATAACGGTAATTACAAAATAAGAAATCGTCTAGCCTTGAGCTGTCGGATATTTCAGAAGTCGGATATTTAATTGGTAAGAACGATTCACCTGCTTGCAACGAAACCAATCAGAAATCATAATCCATGATTTCAGGTTTCAGGATATTATCATTTATCCGTAAAAATGATATATATATATATATAGATCTATCTACTCGCATGCTCTACGCTAAGATCGAGATTATGTATACACGCGTACGTACACACAGTCCATTGGAAGATACGGAGCTTTTCATGGTAGAGTAAGGGGAATAAAATAAAGCCAAGTCTTATCTTCTAGAAGGTAATGAATCAGTCAACAAAAAAAAATGAAACCATAAAGTGAACCGAAGCGAAGAATACGAGGAGACAAAATGTGGTGACACTCGTCTTTGACGTTCCCTTCCTTACTCACTCGCTCACATTCAAGGTCGTCCGTCTTCTCTCTCTCTCTCTCTCTCTCCTCACTTTTCCTCACGTAGATTCCCATTCGCGGTGAAAACTCCTGTAACTTCGTCGTTTTCATTAATTTCCACTATTTTCTATCATCAAACTCGTCCCCGAGTTATCCGGAAAAAAAGTGAAATAATCACTTTCATGATAATTTCTCGTATCGCTCCGACCAAAAAAGAAACTCTGAAAAATAATATACCGATAATGTAAACAAATTAAATTTTTAACGAATACCCGCATTATACTATAATTCCCGCTCTTGACTTTCGCATTGTTGTTTATTTGTAGATCGATGATTTTCTTTATTCGCCATTTCATTTATTTATTATCTTATTTTATTTTGTTACATAAATCATTATTCTCGTGTACAGCCATTACATGCGAATCGGTTCCCTTCTGTGCAGCAATAATTGTCGAATGGCATATTATATCAACGATATGTTTGCGTTTAATCAAATTCAAGTAATTGACGGTAAAAGATATTGACCTATTGAATGCCAGACAAAGTTTTCGATAATTGTTTTAGTTTCGTCTACTTTTTGTTACGTTTGCCTTTGAAAAGGGTAATTAATCACAAAAGAACAATAATATTACTCTCTCTCTCTCTCTCTCTCTCTCTCTCTCTCTCTGGTGAAATACTATAGAAAATCTTTATTCTTAAATTCCACGTAAACATAATCTTCTTAATTACCCCGTCAATTACGAATATTGAAATTACGATTTAAACTTATTAAGAATATTTCGTATCTTCGTTAATTATAAACGTTAATTATAAATTACAAATACTAATGTTGACCTGTAATAATAATAATAATAATAAGAAGAAGAAGAAGAAGAAGAAAACTCGAATTACATTAGATAACGAAGTACATTAGATGATACCTGCGTATTACATGTAAAAGTACCTTTCTTTGTACATCGTACGTTTCAACTGTTGATATTTTTTATTACCGAAAATATAAAAAATCAATTGCAATTGGAATCTATTTTTCAAAGGAGTAAATTAATTTGCAGCCTCGAGTACCGAAACAGATTATGAATAGAAAATTTATCTTTGACAATCACTCTTTTTACGTTAAGCTACCGACTATTTATACTTATTATTATACATCTAAAATTAATTTATAAACTAAAATCCTTATCTGCGCGCCGTACATACACGAGAATTGTTGTGAGAACGCAAATGATCGCAAACAATAATATTACTGAGTATCCGAAGACGTAATTCGAGACACAATATACGTAAAGTTTCAAAGAAATACAGACAAACAAAATAAACATACACGTTTCTCGTATTTATAATTGTTTTTCTATCGGAGGGATTATTATAGCAGTCTCGTGTACATTTTAGGTGTAAATATAATTTACTAAAAGCACAAAGGAGTTTGAAATTTCTTCTATTTTTTTTTTTTTTTTTTCGTAGTATAACGATCTGCCTGGATCTTCGGATAATAAACGAAATATACAGTGCCGCGGTAAAGTGCTTTAGTGGTTTGCGATTACGGTTACGGTTCTGTGTCAGCGATTCCGTCAAATACAAGACTCGATATTTCAATCGATCCCTTAGAATTTTATCGCCCAAAATGACTTTATGTACATACGCTTTTCTTTATATTTAAATTAAACATATAAAACGTACGTTTTAACCTTAATTTATCATTTTTGATAAAAAAAAAAAAATTTACTGCAAACAAGCAGCCATTTCGTTTTTATATTTTTCGAGAAATTATTTTTCTCATCCCGCGTTTCAGTGCTTAAAAACAACAAGTTATAAAATTACGTATCTTCAGTCCTTGTATAATTTTAGCATTTTTTGTATAATTTCTCGATGTAACTTGGCTTCACTTACTAATTGTACAATATTTATCTTAACATTTTTCGTTACCTTTCGTCTAGATCCTGTAAAATATGATTAATTTTGTTATTCGAGCAGCCACGTAACATTAAAGCTCTCCCTTCATGATAAATAATAGTTTTTCTTCTCATAAACTTTTATAAAATAAATGCAGCATTTTAAATTGCAAACATTACGGTTAAACAGGAAAAAGGCAAATGCGCATAAAAACAAATGCACGAAAGATTTTACCAATTAGATATCGAAATTATTTGTAAACAATCTCATTTTATTAATTCCGCTGGCTTAGCCTTAAATAAAATGTCCAATGACATGTATTTCATTAAAACTTTAGATCTAAGAAAAACGAAAGTTGATAAATAATAATATTAAATAATAAAATTAATACATTAAATTTATTTAAACGGGAATTTAAGCAGTACAATTAAATAACATAGGATTCACGTGTGAAATTAAACTGCATTTGTAATTTGATATCTAATAATATTTGTATTAAATATTCAATGATACATTTACATGGCGTAAATGTTTCAAGCCTTTAAGCACGCGTAAGAAGTTTTGAGCGAACTAACGATCTGAGGTAAACAATAAACAAATAAAAAAAAAAAAAAAATGGAAGGGAAACAGGTAAAAACAATTGATTATATAATTTAATGCACTTATCCGATTGTTAGCGGCCAATATCGCGAGCTGATGGACAAATCTTGAGATAAATAGAAAACAAAGTCAAATACTATAGAGGTTAGGTTATATATAGAAAAGTTCGAGGGCTATAACTATAGGTTGGCGCAAAGTTTTCACTACGGGTCAAACTGACTTAGTTAACGAACGTGCTTTTTCAACCCCTTTTTTGTTCCAATCTCGCTCTCGCTGTTTTCAGGAAGAAAAGAGAGAGAGAGAGAGAGAGAGAGATGGGGGGTAAGGGGGAGACAGAAGAGCAGAAAAGCACAAGCGGAAAGGAAAGGATGGTGCGATAGTCTTTTCAAATGAAAGCAGAAGCAAGCCAAGGACGTGAACGGTGACGGTGTGTCTTGTGATTCTTTTTGAGCCTCCTTCGCTTCTTTTCACTCTCTCCTCTCTCTCTCTCTCTCTCTCTCTCTCTCTCTCTCTCTGTTTTTCCATCTGTTGATCTAGCCTCTCTGTCTTTGACTGGCCTTGCGCCTCTACGTGTCCATCCTGCTGTCCATGCTGGTCCTTTTTTCCTTTGGAAAACCTTTTCTTGGCGGCTGCACGCGCTCCCCCTTACTCGCTCTACCCCTCGCCCCACCCGCTGGCACAATTGAGTTCGGAGCCGTGGTTATCCGATTATGGCGAGGTGTGTCTCTGCTACTTCGCCCCCATACTCACGTATACGGCCCTAGAATTTCCAAAAATTCTTCCCCAAAGCGGGGATAATTAATCAAGTCCTCTATGATTACAAATACCCTGAGCCCTTCACTACAGGAATTAAAAACAAAACGGAATTAAAATACATACCATTCTTTAAGTAAACGCAAAACTATATTACGTTTATACTATATTACGTATTAATATACCAGAAATTAATTGACATATTTTCATATTACTTAAAAAATTTACTGCAAAAATGCAATTGTTAAGTATTTTAATAATATTTTTAATATTTATAATAAATACGAGGATATTATACGACAGAGGGATTAGTAATGTTATTGTATTAGTATCGTTTGAAGATTAAAATTGATTAGATATTTCGTTTTTGAAAATCGCGAGTACTACTATAATATCGAAATTGAATGTATCTATCGAGAGAACTAGTAAATAGTATTATAATCTTATTGCAAATCCATTCTCTGTATTCGAGTTTCAATAAAATAAGAAATTCTGAATAAATAAATAACTGACATTTCGACAAAGAGTAAAAGATTAGAATTGCCATTTGACAAAATGGCAAATAAATTTTAATATTATTAATGAAAATGAAGTAGAATATAAAGTCTGTATATTATTATTGAAACCTCTAGGAACAATACTATTGTTATTAATCGTATATAAATATTGTTTAATTAAATTCAAATGGATGAATGGAGGATTTTAATAAATGCTCTTACATTTGAGGCTTGAAATGTATTTATGGCCCTAATAAATTTCATCATTAATAATGATTTCGTAAGGTACAAAAGGAAGACAATATTATAATTGCTCAGAAACTATACAATAAAAGTTGCACTTCATATGAAAGTAAATTTACCTTTATTTAGGTATGTAAAAACAAATGCAGCCAGGTTTATGTATACTCTAGAAACGTTGAATGGTAGTATAATTAAAAAAAATTTATATGTGAAATTTAAGTAAATATAAAGAAAAAAAATAAAAAAGTTATATTAAAATATTACATTATCTGAGAATGTGTTAACTAACATTAATTAAATTAATTAAGAAGATTCTTTGATGAGAAAAATGTAAAATGTATATAAGTTACTGGGATGTTCATTAAACGTTTTGCTTCGAATTTATTTTAAATACTTTATATGAACATCTCATTGTTTATCAACAAGAATTATTTTGTTTAAATATATATACGAAATATATATATTTCGTAAATATTAATAAAATTCGTTCTTTCCACGATTAGGAATTATTTAATAATATTAGATGTTATTACTCTTACAGCTTTGATGTAGTGATACGTAACCTTTATTGTATGGTAATAATAGTGGTGGTAAGCAGGAGGCGGAGGAGGCGGAGGAGGTGAGTAGTTTATCGGGTGGGAAAGTAAGGTGGTAGTAAGTAATATTGAAAATAAGAGGTGATTTGTAAGGCTGTGAAAAGGTGCGGTGACCAAGTCGATCCCAGAATCGGAAAGCAGTCGCTTGGGATTCCTCGAGCGTATGAAATCGAAACGCGTGCGTGGCGGCGGGGCGGGGATGCGGGGGTGCGGGGTGGGGCAGGACGGCGCTCGGGTCTCGATAAATTATCGCTTTGTTTTCGAGCAATCCCTCGGGGGGCTCAACTCAATTAGAGCCAATTAGGAGAGCAATGCACGCTGTTGATATAACACTGGTTATAGCCGTAGATGGAGAGAGCTAGAGAGAGAGAGAGAGAGAGAGAGAGAGAGAGAGACGTAACCCGGAGAGTCGAGGAGGCAGGCAAGTTTAAGAGCAGACAGACGTAGCCGGCGACGATTGTTATGAGACGTAAAGAAAGCTTCGGGAAAGTCGGGAAAGCTCAGGGCGAGAAGAAATGAGAGTATTCGCACAAGAATCCAATTGTTATGTTGATATATAGGAGTTTTCCAACTCGTTATGAAAAACGCCGCTCGAGTGCTAAGGGACGTGGGGACGCGGCGACGCGGGCTCATGGGGCGGAGGAGGAAGGCGGGCGGAGGGAGGAGGAAGTACGGAAGGTAGGAAGGAAGGAAGGTAAAGGAAGGAAGGAAGGAAGGAGTTAAGTCGCCATTGGAAAAACACAAACTCATTAAAAATGAAACAATCGTTTCGGAATAAGAAATTCATTTTAAACGACCCTTCGAACCTAACAGACTCTACTTCTTCTACACTACTTCCCATTAACCCCGCGGATCACAATTTCATTAAAGCCAGTAGTAATTAAAATGATAATTTTATACAATATCTTGGAATACCGACTTCGAAATACACTAACGGGAATCGGACATCAAATAATTCATTGTCATCGCAACATCATAAAAAGGGTAATGGCATTTTAATCCGAATTTAATAAGAGCCATTAATATCACATCTACGTATTTACACAATGAGTTTTAGAGTCTTCAATGACATGCGTTTGCTGTCAGCGTAGCGCACGCACACGCGTCATGATTGTTTACTTTTCGCTCAAATCTATAAACTTCATTATTAATTTGAACACATTCGTATTATTATGTCAAACATTGTATTGTATTTATATTTCATTTAAAAAAAAAACAAAAAAAAATAAAAATAAAAAAAAGAACGAAAGAAAAGAAAAGAAAACAAGACATTCATGTTGCTGTTAAATTATTTAAACCGTGGATTTCTTCTTCGTTTCTTCCTTCTTTCTTTAATCGAGGTATAACGATAATTTCTAAGATTATCTACTTTACCTTTTATTCTCTCGGTATATAGTGATTTGGTATGATTGCTTAAACGAATAATATAACGAAGCCCTTTCACAATGATTCGGTGAATAATTTTTTCCTTATAATAATTATCATGCTTAGCTCATCGTGCACATATAAACAAACGAAATGCGTTTTAGAAACTTTTAGATTAATAATTTCTGTAATTTCTGTAATAAGTTCTGTAATATTAAAAAGTAATATTTCCAAGAATATCCCTTAATAAATATCTAATGATTTGCTTGGCTTCGCTGAAGTTAATGTATTTACATGGGTTTTTACGTTAAAGCATATGTTACTAATGACCGCTAACTGGACTTATACATTTAATAGATTAAATGCAAATATATACTCGCGTCAGAATAGGATACGATTATCGACAGAATATCCTCTAAAGATATAAATTTAGTTTAAAAAAAATATAAAGCATACGAAATTTTTTATCTTCAATTAGTCCAATGAATTAATTATTTTGTGATACTGATGGATGAATAAAATAATTTTAATTCAATAACAAATGATAGATTAATCGATGAAGTTCCATAAGAAGTCTTGATGAGAATGTACATAAAATTTTTCATAACTCTAACTATAAATTTAATTACACTGCCTTTTAACATCTTTGAAAGCTAATAAAAAAAAACAAATGATTGATGCGTAAAATGTATTTAGAATTCTTTGTAATATATACTTTAAAAATAAATTCACCGAGACTTGGAATATTTTTGAAAATATCCAGATGTAGCCATCTAAGGCCAATTTTTTTTTTTAATGTATCGGTATGCGTGCGTGAACGTGATTGTACTATTAATTTACCAATTGAGAGGAAAAATATTTATTAAAAAATTGAAAACATGCATATTATGAATCTGCACGATCACAAGTAAGATATATTATAATATATATATATACACACACATAATTTTTCTAAGAGTTAAAAATACGATTCGTATTTAAACATTTTAGCGTCAAATTCTTTCACAGAAATAAGAGCGATGCAAACCTTGATAAATCATTAATGATTTTGAACATTGTAATTTATTTATTTATACTTCAGGCTAATGTACGAGTCGATAAATCACTATCATCGGATCTATTCGGATCTTCGATTCGTAAACACAAATCCTAATGAAAACTGTGAAACCATAAATATCAGCATTAATTAGCCACTCGGTAAATCGGTATGAAATTAGTTTGAAAGAATAACAAAAAAAAATAGAGTAAAAAATTTCTTTTGCCTTCAGTCGTCCAGTTTTTTTTTTTTGTGATATTTTCTTAAATAGTTTTCATAAAACGTATGACTTGAATTCGTTAAATAAATTCTTTCAATCAATGCTGAAACATGGCGAAGACGAAGGTCATAGGCTGTAACAAAACAGGATTTTCATATCGTAGAATATCACTTAATTATGAAAAAAAAAAAAAAAATATATAAAAACTAGTTAGAAAAGTGTCAATTGAACTCTGCATCAGTAGCCAATCACGTTAAGGTTAAGTCAATCCGTACATCATCCTATATTTCGATTGGCCGTGAAGTTTCGCGAGCCGCGGTGTAACTTTCCAATCATTTCTACTTAAAACATCTCGTTTGAAATTAAAGTTTTGCTTCCTTTCGTGGTAACGTCGCTCTCGGCAAAAGATCTTTAAAATGAGGGGAGAGAGAGAGAGAGAGAGAGAGAGAGAGGAGGGGGGAGAGAGCGACTACTGCCACTTAATAAATGAACCTCGGGCAGCAGCTCGAAAAGGGAATTAAAGCGAGGAAAATAGGATGAGAGAGAGAGAGAGAGAGAGAGAGACGCGAAGAATCAGAAGTAAGATTCCGAGAGGAAAAGGAAAACAAAAGAAGGGATGGAAGAAACGAGCTGCGTTGCGGCTAAAAACGGCACGAATTCCACGTCAAGTCACACGAGGGACGAACACGAAGTTCATTAGCAAGACAAGACTCTGCGTTTCCTGTAAATTTTCCTTCCTTGGTCAGTAATATCCACTCTCCCACCCGCCCCTCAATTTTACTCACCACCTCTCTCCGCCTCTACATGCCCCTTACTCCCCCCCCAGCTTATTTAACACATTACAAAATTATGTAAAGGAATTATTATAAGATAAAGGCTCGGAGCTATAAGTATTTTAGAATTATTTCGAGTTATTGGGGTAAGAAGAAACGCTTCGTATTGATTATTTCACGGGATTATTCCGCATTGCTCAGGTTGATGAAGCAAAGGAATCCCAATCCACTAAATTAGGATCTTCGTCCTAATCTCTGCTAATTGACACAAGTACTATTGTTGTTACACGCGTATAATTTCATCACTTGAAGCTTTCTCCTTGTTTATTACCGTTTAAATAAATCGTATTCAATGTACGACGTAACGAGTTAATAGCATTCACGTATTATTATTATTATTATATTCCTGATATGATGATTGTACTCGCAACGCATTATTTCGTTTCGCTAACGCTTCGTTTAATATTTTTTTTTTTTTTATTTTTTATTTCTTAATAATCTTTTCTGTATTACGAATACAATTTTACTTTTGCAAAATTCTCTAGTAACTATTTGATCAAAAACTTGTTGATAATACAGCGCGGAAGGGAAATTTGCATAGCCACGGTATTACTCGGTTAACTATAAAGTAAAACTTATAATTTCATTTGTTTACAAGTAAATACATCGGAGGTCATGGAATAAAGGCTATCGTTACTATTATCTCAATTCTTAAAATATACAAGCGTACACGTGTTTCGCAATCTTTCGTATTTTAGAATCTTAGAAGCTTAGAAAAATAACGCTAACCGACGTTTCATTTCTTTCGAGAATACTTTTAAACAATCATAATAACGATAACGACAACGGAAAATAACAACAATAATAAACAATAATAACAATTATAACAATGATAATAATGATAATAATGGCAGGGATGATGATGATGATGATGATGATGATGATATAATAATAGAAGGCGACGTATTAATGCCAAAGGCGGGACGGGATGTAATACGGGGAAAAACAATTTTCTCATTAGCAAAGTTTCTTGGGTTTTGTTCTGCCGATGTTCAGTATTCGGTTTATTTTCTTCCGCTAGCCACGCTCGTAGCATTAAAATAACCCATTATTTTTCTCCTTTCTTTCCCTTTCTCCCTTCTCCCTTCTCCCTCTTGATTGTACGTGTCTACGAGGAGGACCTTTCTCTTTTCTATCCTCTCAGCGCTTCTCCACGCTTTTCCTCATCTCTTCACTCTCACTTATCTTTTTCATCTTCCCTTTTATTAAGATCTCTCTTTGTTAATTTAACTTACGACCGATACCAAGTTTTTTAACCAAATAATTTATACAAGCGAAGCGCTCGTAATGCCAGCAGATAATAAATGTACAGCCAAGGTGTAGTTAACGATTTTTATAATCCAAGGGCACTTTCGCGCTTCGTTTCAATTGCATTTCAATTCACAATCGTCGATCCCAAGGTCTCCGATCGATTCGCACCTTCTGCTCCATTTAATTCGTTTCATACGCGCTTTAATAATATTCGTGATAAATTCATCACGTAACAATTGATCTTAACACATTTTTAACTTAAATTATTTCATGTGTAATATTTCATGTATAATATTATAATCTGCAAAAATGTTGGTATTATAAATGTATTAATAATAAATAAATAAATAAATAAATAAAAAAAAAGAATAATACGTCTTGCGCAAAGATATACATCAATTTTGGAAGAATTAATTTTCAATAAGTTTAAACGTGAAGGTTTGCCGATTTGTTGAATAAAACTTTATACGTAATTCAAATAATAGTCCTCGGTTAATAACGTAACAAAAAAAAAAAAAAAAATACGTTATTAAGTTATGGCGTTTTAATAAAAAAAGCAAATAGTGGTTGTAATGGAGAATCACGTGCAATTAAAAAAATTGTCACACCCTTGTTTCAACTTCATGAGCCTCCATAATGAGATTCCACTGTCGCACAACTACACAAGTACGGACATTAATATTCCCAGCAGCAATTACAATTGAAAAGATTATAATTCGCTATACTTCACCGCCACCGTTGCACATAACTTTCATAATGTATATTTCCACTCCCTCCTCCCTCCCTCCGACCGACCACACCGGCGCCCTTCCTTATTTCTTTTCCATACAACGCTGACCGTTATTGCTTCTTACGGTATATTTTTTGTCGTTAGCATTAGTCTAATTAATATCGGCACTGCTAATCCCTCTACCTTTATTACCCTCATTATTAATGATGGCCGTTATAATTACTCGTTCCGTTGCACATTATCAAAAACGTCACAACAATAACAGCGATAATAAGAACAACGGGAGCAAAAATGATAATCCTCGTCGTGCTTGTTGTTGATGTTGTTGTTTACGTTCCGTCGATCACACGTAGAGAAAAGCGTATAAGAATACGTGGCGCGCAGAGAGGGGGGTGGGGGGAAGCGTAAACCTGCCTTTGGGTAGATTAAAAAAAGAAGGAGCGATTACACGTCATCGGCGATAAGGTAAACGCATTATGCAGTGAGAAGAGTTTCTCGAATGGGAGGTCATAACGTAGTAGTAGTGGTAGTGGTGGTAGTAGTGGTAGTAGTAGTGGTAGTAGTAGCAGCAGTAGCAGCAGTAGCAGCAGCAGCAGCAGCAGCAGCATCAGCATCAGTAGTGGTAGTGGTGGTGGTGGTGGTGGTGGTAGTAGGTCACCTAAACCGCGCCGTTTGTTTGACGTAGAGCGCAGCGCTGACTTGCTGGTGCGCCTCTCTACCTCTGCGGCTTGTTGATAACAACTCGACGCCGTTCATATTTTACGCGCGACTCATCAATAATTCATGCTGCGAATAATGCAACCCTGTTTCATATTACTTCGTGTGCGTGTACGCGTGTCTCCTCCCGGCCACACCCGCCCTCAAAAGACTACCTTCGCGCCGGCCATGCCGTGCCCCCGACTCCCGCTTACTTATCACTATCACTACGAATGCTTAGGCGAGTGCGGATATTACAGTCCGTAGATGTATTAATACGAGATGAAGAGACGAGGACCTAAGGAGCCGCGATACTTTAACCTTCGTCGACAAAGTCAATTACCTTATCAAGACCGTCGTACGGCTTCTGCATATTTTGACGTAGGGGTTTTTTTTTTCTTTATCCACCCCGCCTCTACCCGCCTCTACCCGCCCCTACCCACGCTTTCGTTCAAATGTCAATTCGTACCTTTGAAACAATCCCAAGAACGCCCAAGCATCACGCGTTACGTCTTTCGTAGTCTCAATGGCACTGATCTCACTCGGATGTGATAAAACATTAACAAGCTCTCAATAAAAAAATACAAGAAAATGGTCGCAGGTAGCATGTACATGAATATTACCTCTGCCACGCGTACATGTAACGCGTTTGAAAATAGAAATGATCCGATAAGCGCTCGCGTCCCTTAATATTCAAGCAGCCGACCCTTCGGTATAATGTTTGTTTAAAAAATTTTATCCTTAAGATCTAATGGCCGTTATTCTTCATTTAACATACGTATCAACAGCAATGCCCTTCTCGAAACTATACATCAAATAACGTTGTTAATAAATCAATCGGTATTCACGAAGTATTTCGTATTCGTTGAAATATTTAGGTAAATAATAAGAATACTCGGGTAAGGCAATTACAAACGCTTATAAATATTTTTCCACAATACTAATAATAGTAACGATAATAAATAGTTTAGGATTTACGACCTCAGCCGTTCAAGGCTCAAAGATCATTTTTTGTAGACGAAACCGCTTAACGGTTCATTGGCAGTATCGAGTCATAAAAAAAAATAAATTACTAAATTACTAAATCACCGTTCAGTTCCATATATACTTATTGTATGCTTTATTATAATATTCGAATCGATGGAATTGATTAAGAAATTAAAATCCTTAAGCATCGTTTGTTTCATTTCATTGTCCCGATATCGTTGCAATGCGTATTAGTCCATTTAGCCTATTGCATAAAATGGATAATCATGGATTAAATGTAATCTCTCGGCTGACAAAAGACTTTGATTTGTAATAATAAATATATCTCGTATTGAATTCGTGCGTGTAGTCATTGACCCGGAGATCGAGAAGCCTTTTTATTTATAAGAAAAGCTTTCGTTCGCGTACGTAACGAGTTTTTTTTTTGTTGTAATATTACTCGATAATTATGTATAATTCACGTGGGTTTGTAAATACGGGTAAATGTCATTGATCGTTTAACGCATCGGACACGTGAGATTAAATGTTTTCGTACGTAGTCCATTAGTATGGCGCTAATGTCCATCCTTGTTGTCAGTGAGGCGATCTTCGCGTACGTATAAAATGCGTGTGTACAAGTGTCACGTCAGGGAATGTGTAATCTGTTACTCGATCGTTGTTTCGGAGGTGAATAAAAATAAAAGTACCCCAGAGTACTCCCAGTGAAACTAAGGTAAATAAACCGAGTACAGGTAATTTGCAGGCCGTCGTTCAATAATTCATTGTTATTGAAACCGTAGGGTTTCGGTAGCAGCCGCTAAAACATTAACTCGCCGTAGTCTGCGACGAAGGTTATTGTCGCTTGTTGCGTCCTGCCCTCCTCGTCCTCGCCTACTTGTCCAACCGACATCGTCGAACTCCGAGACGCGTCCGCGGACACTCGGCGCAGCCTTCATCGCCTGCCTACCTCGTCTCCTACGAAATAATTAATAATCATCATCGGCCGGATAATAAAAGGCCGAATGCTCGAGGGAAAAAGCCCCGATAGATACGCATCGCTCGCTAGTATTTTCGCGAGTATGCGAATACGGCTGAGAATACTGCACGAATGGACGCATTAAATCACGCTACTCTTACATAATACCGCCGCTATCTTCAATCTCAGACCGCGACGAGTACTAGCTGCCGCTGCTGCTGCTCCTGCTGCTCCTGATGCTCCTGCTTTATATGTACTTCACTCGCATCCATCTACCCTACAACCCCCCCCCCCCCTCCCCACGACGACCGAGCAACTCCGCAATTTTTACGCTGTATTGAATGGGCATTATTTACAGCATTTACGCAGCTCCGTTAAATATTCCCATTGCAGACGATAATTATTATTAAATTAAATATTTCTCCGAATTTTCTTAATCTTTATTTCAAATTAAAGAGAATGCAGAATGTACGAGTAGGAAAGAGACGCAAATGCACTCGCGGTACACTTTTCTTACCGCATTGTCCTGCCCGTCCTTATCTTGTGTGTCCCGTGTCTCTGGTCGCACTTTACCTTAATTTTTACTTAATGTATGACAATCAAGCCTTAATGGCATGCAATAAAATACTTTGAAATTGATTTTAGATGCATCCTCCTCACCCTGCCCCCCCTCCCCCCTCGTCCTTGATTTATGATAAGTCCGCCTTTATAGGGTGTAATAAATCAGGGAGAGAAGGTGCCGCCGGTACTCCCACCGACCATGTCCCCCCGACGTTTTTGAAGCTGACAGACTAACCTTTGCGCCACTTTTGCCACTTAAAAACTTTTAGTCGCTTCAAATTAGAAATTAAATCTAATCTAATTAAACGTGATCCTACGATTGCCGAGATTCATTAACACCTACTATGTCCTACGCACGTAGCTTTGCATCAACGCGAATCTCGATTTACATTACCATAAACATCGATATTGTCCATTAACGTCTAAAAAATCCAATGCGCAAATAATTTTCCAATGCTATTGTGTATTTAGTTCAAAAGTCGAGAGTGAAAAATACGTAGAAAACTATCGCGAAGCTAAGAATTTCATTAAACAACGGTGAAACAGAAAAATAATAATAGCGACAATAACTTTCAAATAATTTAATAGACCATATAACTTAAACATAAATGAATGATCAAGTGAAACTCATCTCAATAGCATGGTACATAGAGTTAATGTGGAAATGAATATTCAAGTACATTACCTAACCAATGTAGTAATATTGATCTAACTACTTCTTCTAAGACCCGAATTGTAATTGTAATATAATTATGCACGATATTTCAAAGTAAAATATAAAAGTAGAATTACGTAAGAAAGTTTAGTTTGATAATTTACGTACTTTCTTATTTAGTAAAATTAATAAAAATAACATTATCCATTATGATATGTAACGTAAATACATGAAAATTTAACGATATATATTTTAAATTTTCACTACCCAACGTACGTATTTGAATGGCTTATATATACGCATACGAAAGTAAAGTAATCAAGTTAGTAATGAATCGTAAGTTGATTTAAATTTACCTACTCTTTGAAACTTATTAAATAATAATCTAGTTATTTATTTCGAAATGTGTTTGTAATATTACTATATTCCTAACCGTAATATATATATAAAGAACATTGCACTTTAAGAACATATATTTTCAAATGTTCGAAATTCATTAACATTTATTATGCAAATAGGAAAATATTAGTTCGCGAATGTAAAAATTCAATTAAAATCAAATTAAACTTCAAATATAAGTGGACTAATTCTAAAAAAAAAAAAAAAAAAAAGAAAAATAAATTCTTCTGGTTGATCTTATCAATATAAATTCAAATTTAACATTTGATAATAATTCAATTATCAATGTTAAACGAACAAAAATTCAATAAATACTTGTAAAAGTTAAGAAAATAGTATTTCATTAGCGGCATAGTAGATTTATTTAGTTGTCAGAGGTTGGCAGCCTTTCATAGAGTTCGTTAGATTTAAAATACCGATAGAGTATATAAATTTTCGAATAATCGATCCCTAGTGACTCTGTAGCCACTAATAATTCTCTTTCTATTTATTTAATTAAACGAGCAGAATTTTCTTGAGATATTCATTTAATACTAATTACACTCAAGGTATTAATATTAATTATATAAAGCTGTATACAATATATTAGGTGCTAAATACTTTATAAGTAAAACTTTGGAATTAAATGATTTTATAGTTGAACTATTCACAGGAGATTAGAGATTACTTCATTACGTAGCGTATAACATGTGCTCGATAACTTTGCTTACCATTTTATCCGATTCGTAGGCTAAATATTCTAAAGCCATGTTGTCAGCAGATACGTAAGTACGTACGTGCGCTATAGACGGGTACACCGCGTCTAAGTAACGGCATTATCCTTTTGTATTAGTATAAATAGATTGGCAAAAAGGGAAATGTAGAAAATAAGAAGAATTTATGTGGCGAGTGAGGGGAGTGAGTGAGGGAGTGAGGGAGGGAGGGAGGGGAAAAAACTTGGAGGTAAAAATATAAAAAGCACGCGAGTACTTTGTCCTCGCGAGCGCAATAAATATATCGCCCCCCAATAAGAGTGTATTATAAGGGGAAAGTAATAAAAGGCAGGGGAAGCAAAAGGAAAGTAGTAAAGGACGGGAGAGCCGAGGATTGCTTTTGTTCATAAACTATCAAGGAGTATATGAACGCAATGAATCTAGAGCAGGCGAGGCAATCGTGAAAAAGCCATGCCTACTTGAGCCGGTGTGACCAGGAGTGAGGAGTAGTAGTACGAATCAAGCTTAAGGCCGACCGGCTTTATTATCCCTCGAGCGACTCCCACTTCCCTTCACGTCACCTCCCTCGGGACCCTCAAGGGACAAAGGCGAGATAACCTTTTCTCCCATGAGTACCACTCGTCGCTTTAACCCTCGGGGTGAAAATAAACTCACTGGACCTACGTATTTTGAATTCGTGTATCGCATGCGTATGATCGGGGAGATTGTTTTAATACTCTGACCCAACCGGACTCGCTGCCTACCTATCGATATCATTTTTTCTCACGATCGTACATCTCTCGAATTTCTTACGAACCTTTCGAATATTAGCAATGATTCTTCAGTCGCCTTAGGAAACTGCCGAGTAGAATAATTTTCCGTGTGACCAGACGATTCAGCGAAAAATGACACTTAATCCTTAACAATATATTTAATTATCGTCAAGTTTTTTTTTTCACGTGATCTATTTTGTTATATTTCGTTCACTAACAATCATAAAACTTACGTATTCTTGATACGCTAAAAATGAATAATACAGTCCGTTGATGTAATTCATATATTCGTTTATCCGAATCTATTTTTAATATTAAAAGCAAAAGTGAAACAAATTAAATATTTATTACGAAAGCTAATATAAAAAAAAAAAAAAAAATATTGTATTTATTTCAAAAGATAATCTTTCCGTTGCTAATTATTATTTGCATTAAATGAATAAGAGAAAAAGTTGTCAACTAATGACAAGTCGTGACAATCAATTAATCGACATGGCATTTATGCATTAATACGTAATTCGATACTTGCGAACTTTTAAACGATATAAACAAATACGCGCGCGCGCGTCCGTATATGCGGTTATACATGCGTACACGGGGCATGCGATATTAGGGGCGCAAGTAATTGTGTGCGAGTGACAGATCGGTGTACGAGTGGTAGAATAAAAAACATACAATATCCAAAAAATAAAAGGAAGGGTGGCGTGGGAGGGGCGGGACGAGGGGGGGGAGAAGGGCAGGGAGCAAATTATACGTAGAAATATGGATGGGAAAAAATTTGGTACACGTAAGCAGCGTTACGTGTGGATAAAATGAAAGTCAAATAACGAATATTTCGAGGGTTTTAGAAAGCGATGGGTCAACCTTTAATTAAGGTAGAAAGGTTGAAGCTCGAACGTATCTGGCTTGAAAAACCACTTTTAAGGGAAATATCAAAGAGCCTTCAGCCGCATTAGGGCAGGGATTTATGCCAGAAAAATCCATTCATATGTTTCGAATGCATAGAACGTAAATGCTTTGAACTGATATCCCATGTAATTGTATAAAAAGGAATATATACATACGTATGCGCATACGTATATAAATAATGAAATAAATAAAAACAGAGAAAAGCCAAAAGGAGAATATTCCGCACGGGCTTCGCCGTGCTCCAGATGCTTACTTATATTTTATTATAGCGAGCCGCTGTAATGTTAATGCAAATGTAATCGGTACCTCGTTCGACGATCACCTCCACCTCCTCGTACTCCTCAGCCGCCCGACCGCCATGTGCATTCACTCGGCAAGCTTAATCGGTGAACACGTATGTTGTCTGTATTGAAAAACCGAAGAGCCGTCACTGCGAATGACACTAGGATATTACTACCCGTTTCCCACTCCGCCCCACCCTACCCACGCTGCACCTTTTTTCCATGTGGCCGTCTCTCTCTCTCTCTCTCTCTCTCTCTCTCACTCTCGTCCGTCCTGCCGCTGCCGCCGCCGCCGCGGCTCGGGGCTACCAGCTACAATTGCCACTCCGTTGCCGGTCTTGCGCGCTCAAGCTATTTCGTTTGCTCTTCAGAGCCGCTGGAACTGTAACGATGTCGGGCCGTTTACAAAGAAGAGAGCGCGCTACCCCGTACCTCGCTCTCGAGGATTCGGCCCGGGTGAAAATCACCGTTTCCAGCTAATGCCAGCCTAATGTAATTATACATGATTCCGTGGCGTTGGCTATGCTTGTCGCTTCGGAGCTAGTCGCATTTAAATACGCTGGCCCGTTTAAAGCCGAGTCACGTGACCGGGTTAAGCTCGAACGTCCTTTACCTACGACGAATCATCGGCGCCGCACGGAATTTCACTTTCGTGACATAAACAATTGCCACGCCTCCGCGCAAATCCTATTTCTATTTAGACTTCTTTGGCGAAGTTTCCTTAACTCTTATTAATATGAGCGGAGCCTCGGCCGCGTCTATCTACCACCCACCACTACCTGCACTGTGCATTAACATTAATGCAATGCATTCGAAATATTCGGAAAACTTTTAATACGCATTGAAATTATTCAAATGCCATTTATATTTTTATACGATTGCAATTAAAAAAAAAAAAAAAAAAAATAGGAAAGGAATTTATTTAAGAAGCCCTTATCGCGAACCCGCTGTTAATGATAAGTAGGTAAATAGTTTTATTTACTCTAGAATATTTTATCAATCGGCATTACAGATCACTTTCATTAAACCCTTACCCACTATGCGTGGGGATTTCACTATTTTTTGTCACTGTACTTTTATAATACGTCACTCAAGTATAACAAATATCATCTCGTAAAATATTTAAGCTAATCCAACGTAATATGCTTTATTATTCATAAAATATTTGCTCGTCTATCGTGCGTTTAATGAACGAAGCTTTATCTGTGTTTGCGCCCTCAGGCGTATGTCCCTGAAATAGAAAAAGAATGCGTACAGTTAATTGGATCGAGTACGTCCCGACGTCATTATCAATCTAATCAATTAAATCCGTCGATAAATTAAATGGCTCACTGCAGCTTTTAAAAATTTCGAATATTTGGCTAAAATGCAATTTGATCGTCAATTTTTATTTTTTATTCTCGTGTACAATCAGTTGATATAACGAAACGAAACACATAAATATGCAATAAAGTATTTAATATTAATGGTATTATAACAATAATATGTATATATATATATATCTCAGCGAGAAGTTTTTTTTTTTTTTTATATAATAGACAATACACTGGCATTAAAGATTAATGAGGATTTTTATTTGAAAGATATATGAATGAAAAATTTTTTTTTTCATCCAACGAAAGTAGCTGCGTAAAGCGGAAGCCTCCCCCCCTCCCCGACCTTTTACCGATTAATTACTTCATTTTGAAATTGAATATGAAATTATTATCGGTGCATTGAAACTGTCTTTGCCCGTAAATGGCTTCTTGCCTCAAGGAGAGCAACTACGCCGAGCAGTAGAATATATAAATCACTAGGATTTTATAGTTAATTCGAGAAAGGCCGTAGAAAAAGTTTCAGTTTATTAAAGGAGAGTTTTGTATGCTTTGTGCGCAACTCTCTGTATTTAAAGTGAAAATTCCCAGAAAATTAGCGGCATTCGTATATATATATATATATAACAGGTAATGCAATGTAGAGGGTAATCCATTAGGAAAAATAATACTATTGAGTATATGTCGGTAACTCGTGCACGGAGAATCGTCAAAAATATTTTCCTTTAATACCCATGAGATGTTACTGATAAAGAAATCACATTGTCTAAGTGAGGAGAGTGTTAATTGGTGTTTCGCGTGTACGTGTACTTGGGGATCGAATAGTAGTTTACAACATCGGATACGAAATTAAGTATCCATTCGTCGAGTTAACACAGAGACGTATTTATTTAATACCTTAATTTTCAAGGAATGGAATAGAGTACGGGAAAGTAGGAAGTTTATCTCGGTATTACGGAGGGATCGCGAGCCAATTAAATGTAATTAAAATTTTCGTCGATAGAGGGGGGGGGAGAGGGAAACAAAAAAATGAGGATGAAAATGTGTCGGTAGGGTAGAGTCATAAATTGTGCTCCCGATACGATAAGACTCGGGCGGGAATCGAGTAAAAAGTGTTTAGTGTGTATTTCCAAGTGGGAATGAATAATGCTAATACCTACGTACGTTCTGCATTTGATTTATGATAATTTAAAATATTTTATTAACTTTTTGAAATTACGCGTGTATCGGCGAATCTTAAGTACCCGGCTTCCACCCACCCCCTCCCTCACTCCCAAAACCCCCTACTTCCATAACTCTTTGTTCTAGTCTTCGGTGGCCTTCGTCGGTGATCTCTTTAAAGAATAATGGAAATGGAGTGGGGGGGGGCGACACTGCGCGTAACGCGGCAAAAAATTATAAGGGTAGATAGGCTGAGCAGTCAGGAGAGCCATTTTCGGAGGGTTGAGATCTTATCCTCGGAGGGATGAGAAAGAAATCTTTAAAGCAGCGGGCTTTGATTCATAGGTGGGCAGAGTGTCCGGGAGTCGGTTGGAGTCGGGTGGAGGTAGAGGTGGTGGTAGAGGTGGCTGTGTAGAGGTGGCTGTGTAGAGGTGGCTGTGTAGAGGTGGCTGTGTAGCGGTATCCTGGAGCTACAGGATGGGCGTGAGCGGGAGCGTTGGGAGGTGGTGGGTAGGAGGTGGTGGGTCGGGGGAGGCTCTGTGACGCTCCGCTCCCCCGAAGAGAACGTGACCTGGCATTAAGTGGCCCCATAAAATATTGCGCTCATGTAAATACCCTCGTAAAATTCAGCGCGCGGAAATGTTTCGGCCGCTATCGCAGGGCCGCGCGCGCGCGCGCGCGCGAGCCAGTAGTAGTCGAGCCAAGGCTTTCCATTAGGCCACCTCCCCGAGAACTATGTGTATCTGTGTGTGTGTGAGAGAGAGAGAGAGAGAGAGAGAGAGCCCGCCGAGTCGTTCCCGTTAGCGGATAGATCGGATGGGAATGGCGGTGGCCACGGGGGCTGGGGGAAGCCAAGAGGAGAATCGTTCGCCAAGGAAATACCGTGGACCTTGGCTGGACAAGGTGGACGTAAATCGAAATTTCATGGCTCCCCATAGGCAACCAACGTCTTTCCTCCTCGAGCCGACTCCGCCTCCTCCTCCTCCTCCTCCTCCTCGTCGTCCAAGAAAAGTGAAAGCTATCTGGAATTTATTGGAATGCAAGTGAAACTATCCGGTTAACCGAGACTCTCGAGATTGTCAGCAGCCGTCGCGTGACCGTCATTATATTCGTCGGTCGACTCTTTCCTTACAATACCAATAACACATACCTTTCTTTCTCACCTCTTCTGCCGGCTCCAAGACTCCTACGACGCGAGCACGTGTACGGTCCGGCTTTACAACCCGGCTTTACTCGCCGGGCACTACTCTCACTTCAAGTGTACTTTTTCTCCGAGTACTTTTTGACGAAGGATTCGGAACTCGAATAAAAAAAAAAAAATCAACGTTACGTTAATAAGAATTAATTGTCGTTTACGTATACCCGTACCGATATCGATACCGATACCCCATAAAGAGGAGATCGCAAATTTTTTTAACGATTCATAATAATCCATTAATAATCCACGCCCTTTTCACCCTGTAAATCTTAGATTTACTCTATTCTCCTTGGGACTGACGGTAATAATATTTAGCCCCTAGAATAAACGTGACGCGAAGAATGACTGCAACGAATTACGGAGAACGTACGGTCGGCCATTCGAGACGCGCGACTCCACAATCATTTACAATACTTTTCCAATTAAACTCCATAAGGTCCGTTGAATGAATTTTTCTTTTCTTCTTCTTCTTTTTTTTTTTTTTTTTTTTTTTTTTTTTTACTAAAGTCCAGCAATTTTTCATAACCTCTTTCTTCTTCTTCTTCTTTTTTTTTTTTTTTTTATTTATTCGAAGCGTTATTTCGTGGCTCAATGGTACTTAACATTATAATATAGTGGCTTTGAAAGCCAAAGTAAGTTTACATCCCGCGTAATTTAAGCGTAATTTAACCGTAATTATCTGTTATGTATTTTCAATAGACGGGGATAATAAAGTAACTGCTGCGCCTTTTGTGTGCATTTAACAATGCACATTCTGTATTTTAAATAAAAAAATTTGCATGATGATTTTCGTGTATTTTAATTCCATTAAATATTTACTCCGTTTCAATATATATTCAAATGCTCTTACATACAAAAAACCCATTTGCAAAACCTTTGCATATTAATTTCTAGCCTTTTTCTTTTTTCTTTTTTATATATATTTTTTTTTTACCGCAATGTAGGCTTTATTAATAGCCGGATTATAATAATGACAAAAGTAAATATACACGCTGCTAGTAAAAATAAACTATATTTCATGCCTTTTTTTTTACCTAAGCATTTACGCTCTCTCTCTCTCTCTCTCTCTCTCTCTCTCTCTCTCTCTCAACATTTTAAATAAACTATGAACGATTACTTGCTAATTAGCTAAATTTTCCTAAATTTTATATCATTTGATTAATTGGCAACCTACTCAATATCTAGTTATATTAATTGATTTCAATAGTAATTGCATTTTCCTTTCGACTATGCTTTAATTTAAATATATATACGCGTAGATACGCGGGCGAGGGCGGTGGAACCCGTGCAACCATAAATGTTGTGTGCCTTGTTATATATATATATATATATATATATACATACATACACGTATGCATCCGTCTAACCCTTTGTCTGGGCTTTGAGTGTAGCTTGGCATACGATTATGAAGCAAACAGTCAAGTAGAAGGATAAAGCACAATACTCCTGTCTTGTGGTTAACCTGCATTAATTCCAATAATTTTCATCTCGGTAGATCTCGAATTTCATTATCGGTACAATTACTAATTAATCCACGAAGCTTGGAAAAACTCCAGCGGATGCTAGATGATAAGCATTTATAATAAGTAATTAAGAGTCTTTGAGGTTATGTTTTTATAAATCCAACGGATAATTAAAGATTCGAGAAAATATTATATATTTTTAATAATCCTACGAAGTATTTAAATTCTTATACGTTATTTCGTTAAAGATTTCAGTTTCACGAGGATATTTTTATTTATTCTTATGCGAACGCTAATTTCTTCCGCGTATCGTATCTTTATAAAACTTTCCTATTTCTAAACACGTATGTATACAATAATTTTCATGCTACGATACTATTTATTATATTGGTTCTGTTGCTCGATGAAACCGCGCGATTTACGTACATTAATTCACTTACTAATGAAATAAATACATAAATAAATAAATAAATAAATAAATAAATTATTCATCTCTTAAATCTATGAAATTGTTTTTAGGTGAATATAAAGATTACCCTTAACTTGTCTGATTCAATAATAATAATAATAATTATTGTCAAGTGATTACGTCGACGAGCTTCGATTCTTGAAGAAATTTCAAAGACCGAAATGAACGAACCGAAGTGCACAGCTGGGAATTGCTAATCGGTAATTTAAATTCGTATAATCGCCAATCGATGACGTGTTTATTCCGATTGGAATTGAAGGTGCGACGAAGAGAGTAGATATATTCGATATATTCGATATAATCGATATATTATATATATATATATATGACAAATTATTCGCTCGCGCTCATTTTCAACTGCACCAGCACAACCGTAAGGACGATTGGATAGTCCGATGATAGACACGTGTAGCCTGTGGTCGTTTGGTTATTATTGCCAAACTCATAGATAATAGTTTTCGTTGGTATCTGGTCGTCGTTAATGATCAATCGTCTCTCCACGTTTCTTTTCATAATTCCTCACCCCCTCCGCCCCCAAACCCCCTCTGAGCGACAGTCAATGTCATCATGGCATTGATTATAAGCTTTCGTGTAGTTAAATAAACAAATTTATTACGATTGTCTGTTTGTCTCGCTTAAATCTACTTCACAGATTTCTTAACTTGACTGATTTTTCTAAGTCAATAAATAATTCTTCATCTAAATTTAAAGCAGATATTATTTCTATCAATTGGCTTGAAATAACAAAGTTTTAGAATATCTGTAACCGGTAATGATTTAATTACACCAGCTCTCGTTTATTTTTTGCTCATTTAAATTTCGCTTAATTTTCTTTAATCAACAAAAACTCTCTCGCAGCTGGTGCGTACACTCATATATATATATATACACATTAGTATTTTCTACGCTCCGGCTTTTTTTTGCATCGGTCGCATATGACCTTATCCAATATACCATATCCATTATCATTTCGGACGGGTTTTTATCCTGTCGCTTAGCTTCCTTTCTACACTATTTGTTTTATCATCTGCTTATGCCGCACGATCTGCTTATACCGTCGCTCGCTGACTCGGCCACCGCTACTACTACTACTACTACTACTACTACTACTACTACTACTACTGCTGCTGCTGTTGCTGCTGCTACTACTACTACTACTACTGATCTGCCAAATTATCCGTATTATCATATCTACGGCTTTATATCCAGCCTTCATGTTTCTTTATGCATATTATGCATGCGTTCAACAAGTGTCTAATATGAATCGTAATCAGATATTCATTTAAAATCCATCCTTGCGCTTCTTCTTCTTCTTCTTCTTATTCTTCTTATTCTTATTCTTATTCTTATTCTTCCAACTTCAACTTGAAAAAATCATCGAAAGTATTTACATTAAAATTTATTCTACCGCAATTGTATAATATTATCATAGAATAGTATCATAAAACTGGATCCGGAATGAGCTGGTGGATAATCCAATCGGATTTATTTGAATAAAGATCTATTCCTTTCTATATAAGTTTGTGTGTGGGCGCGTAAGGCTGGTTAGTAGTATATGTCTGTTGCGGTCAGGCCCAGCTTTACATTTCTCAATGCCGACAGAATGTAGTTACTCGCCCATCCTACCCCACTCTTAAGAATATACGCTGTTCTTCGACTCTGCATACATTGAATACGAAATTATTGTAATTCAATAACTCTATTGGTCGATTATCTTATATCGATACTTGTATTTCATCGATAAATCTTTTCTGTATTCCCCATGCTCGTGTGTAAATAACCTCCAAGTTCATGCAATACTCATTTTCCCCATTTTTTATTACTTTTCAGTATTATTAAATGGTTAATTCTACACTAGTAACTCCAGATAAGCAAATAATTTAATATTTTTATATCTAGTTGCTTGTATGTTAATGTTCAATAGCCGTGATTAATGCAATCCTTACAATATTAGTACGAAGCGAATGCAAACTTTTAACAGCTCGCTGCCACCCTTTTATCAGTTCAACAATAACTGCTTATTTACGATTTCGTTAATTGTTTATAGTGCAGTACAAGCAACTCGTGTTTTCGCAATATCGAAATATTAAAATTATCAATATTATTTCATTTTTTCGGCATGCCGTAACAAATGCGTCCATTGCTACTTTATCAAAAATCTCATTAGAGGATTTCGTAATTTCGTAGTACACATTTTTTCTCATTATTTTAATACGCAATGAGCAGACAGGAAAGGGATTATTTTCGTCCTGCATTATCGCAATTTATGCGTCTCAAATTTATTCTCATCCCTCTGACCTTTTTAGCGCTATTTTTTATTATCCATATCTGCATGTACGAAGATACATATGTTCGTAAAATGTCAATTCCACATGCCTCGTTCCTATTAAGTATTTCCTGCCTACTTGTATTTATTATATACAAGTACTACTGGGCTTTATGCAAATTTTTGACACATTCCATTACTTTTCATTTTTCTTTTTCTTTTATTAAACATTTCATTCCTAATTATCCCTTTTAAAGCATTATTTCTTTTATATATTAGCATTCGGCAACTGTTATATACTTTATTAATTTCATCTGGATTTTACTTAACAGCACAGACAAATTCACATTTTACTCGTACCAATATACGATGGCTATAGGTTTATTAAAACAATGCTTTTATTTTTAAAAATAAATAGTTTACATCTTAATGAATCTCATAATATTAATTAACTGAGAATTCTAGTTTATTCGTATATTGTAATATTTAGATATATTAATTTTTATGCTTTTCATTGTTAAACGATTAAAGAAGATGTTAAATTAAATTGTTTTTATTACTATTAACAGTAATAGTATTTCATTATACAATTCTATAAGCAATATTTTGATAAATTTTTTTTATTCTCAATCATATAAATATCAAAAGTTGAACTAACGGATTGCAAAACCGAAATACTCGAATATTTCAAATATTTTATTTTATTTTTATGATTTTTAGTATTACCAGTATATAGAATACGTTTTTAATTTATGGCTGAAAGTGAAAATTTGACAAACAAATATATTTTCAAGTGCAAATGAATTCGAACGAAAATATTATACTTGAATATATTAGAAAAAATCTTATATTAGTAAATAAAATAATTTGCTTATTATTAATAATAATTAAGTTGGAATAAAACTTCACTTACCGTTCACTCATGCATATTATTTTTAAAATCAATTAAAATCACGTCATACGTAAGGTGCTGTTAATAAACATAGGCCTTTCAATTAAAAATATCAAAAGTAGAAACTCCGAAAGTAAGCAGTCGTTACGATTGGTAATTAATTGAAAATTTCAATGGCGATTGAAGATTATACAAGAAATTCGAAAAAATAATTTCCAAATCTAACGCGATCGTGTAAAATTTTAAAACCGTTAGCAGCTCTTTGTTTATCCTGGCTATTCTTTAAAATATGTAATGCGGACGGATAAAATGGCTTTGGCCCTCAAATCAATCAATAATTTACAGTACACTTATCGTTTTTTATTATAGATTGTCCATTTAAAACACGATGGAAGCTGAAAAATTAAAAGTAAAATTTCATTTTAAGTGATGATGTGGTGGCGTACTTGAATATTGACAGGTTAACTTTACAATGCTTTCACGTAAATGCTTTTGTTCTCTCAGAAAATTGCACAACAACTATGCTAAAACAGCCGTCCGATGTTTACGATCGCAATACCTCGTCAACGATGTTTTAGCATTTCGTGTACAAGCTCGTTTTATTCTACTGAAATCCTTTGGGTAACATTTCAATAAAAACCGAACGATCACTTTCATCCACCTATACGCACATTCGTACCTACCCACGTACGTACAAACTTATACGTTTACATATGTATATATATATATATATATGTACATACGTATATACATACGCACACATAATCACACGCATACGTACACGTATAATCCATTTAACTGCAAATTAAAATGAAAAAAAAAACAACAACAACAACAAAAATAAAAAAAAACTGTTGTATGTAGTTTGTGCGTAATTTTTATTTGCGATAACGTATCATAAAAACGTAACATTTATAAAAAACTGAAGAAAAATTCTTCAATTTTGAAGAATTAACAACATTTGAATCTATGGATTATTTCAACCCTTGGATTATAGAATATGGATATAGAAAAATATGAGTAAAGTATCGAAATGCGCAGAATGTAGAAAATAAAATGTAGAAAGTATAAATTGCACGTTGAACTTGAAAATAAGAAATTAACAACGTGCCTACAGAATGAAATCCATTTAGAAAATTAATATCCGAACTAACACGAGCCATATATTACATATACACGTCACGTGTTTATGTAGGTATGGATGTTTACGTAAAATTGAAACTACTACTGACCTCACAAAAGTCTCTTTCAAACGAAAACTGAAGAAAGGGAGAGAGATTGAAAATGAAATTATTTCATCGTATAAGTCTATCTACCTGTCCTAGTATAATTAGAAATGTAAAACTGTAAAGGGATAAGTTTTCTTTTTCTTCTTTTTCTTTAGAAACGTATAAAAACAAAAATGAAAAAAAAATAAAAAAAAAACCAACGAATTTTAGAAAAAAGAACGTATTTTTGAGGAAATTTTTCGCCTTTGTTCATTTGTAATTATGTGTGCGAGATATATAATATAAAGGAAGGAGTAAAATGTGTGACGTTGATGGTGTGTTTCAGTGACGTGCCTGGAGCCGGACTTCCTGAATCCAATGGAGAACATAACGGTGCCGAAGGGTCGCGACGCGACGTTTACGTGCGTGGTGAACCATCTCGGTGGATACCGGGTGAGTCCTTCCTCCTCCGCGAGCGGTGATCACGGTGGTGCCAATCCTCGGGTAACTATCCACATAACATGATCTAACGTGACCGCCTGCTGTAATGGATCTTGTCGACACAACTAATAATAATAACAAACAATAATAATAATAAGAATCGACTTTGCCGCACTCTATCTCTATCTATCACTCTATCTCTGCCTATTATTTATATCTCACAATGCACTAATTTTATGGCGAGCATCTCATGATATGCCTGCACCACAGCACTCCCCTGTAAAAAAAAAATAATAAAAATCCGACTGAAACGTCTTGCCTATTACGAGCCTCTCTAAATAACAACATTATTTTATCTATCACTACTCACTGTAAGCCACGCACTAATGTTGTAATCACCACTACCACTACTTCTACTTCTACTTCTACTTCTACTTCTACTTATTTGAGTCCCCCCACCCCCCGCTGCATACTCAGTAACTATATTGCGTATATTATACATGCTTGTATAAGTACTTACTGCACTGATGAACGAATTATCTGACACGCTCTAATCCAGCCCTTGTTATACTGTTCATGAGTTTGCGATTATTGAAGCTTTCAACCCTAAATTCTTTACCAATGCCCCCGCCCCGCCCCGCCATCCCTTCTCATTTATTTTGTACACTCGTCGCGGCTCTAATCATAATTTCATAGCCCGAATCATCTGTACGGCTATAATAACAATAATAACAATAATAACATTAATAATAATAATCCATAGTCCGTTTTCATTTGTGTATTTAATTTTCTGCCTCTTACTCGGAATATTACTCGGGTCATTACGTTGCTGGTCCAGAGAGGCCTTTCGTGCCATGACAATACGTATCCTTATAACTCCGTGCGGTCACGAATTTTACTCAAAAAATACAGATCTGTATTTGAAAGTAAGTAAATCAAATCGATTCATTGCTCCAAAGCTTAATAATATCAACGAATGTATCACTATTAATAATAATAACAATAGTAGTAGTAGACTTTTTAAAATATCTGGTAAATTATACTGAGAGAGGGGGGAGGGAGGGGGGAGAGAAAAAAGAAAAAGAAAAATGAAAAAGGAAAGCAGTGAATAATTCATGAATTTAATGAATAATGATGAGTTACTGCATGAACGTGAGCATAAAACAAGGCATAGAAATAAATGCACAGCTAATGTTACGTGTACATTCGTCATACAGGCATTTGATGGTCCCATTTAACAGTCTTGGAAAAATAATGCATAAAACGTTGGCAAACTCCGTGAGAGCCTGTTACTACAATCGAACTAAAAATACACTTTTCTTGATTTTTCTATATTCCTAATCCCTAATGGGCCGATCGAGCCTCTTGAATAAAATCATTACGCAATAATAATAATAATTAATAAATAATAAACAATGATTAATGAATAATGAATAATGAATAATGAATAATAAGAAGCGTCGCTTCAATTACCATTCGCGTCATACGCATCAATTATTGAGGAACTCGAGGGGCCTTTTGAGCCAAACGGACACAGCACCATGACAGTTTTTCCCTGCATGATGGTATTCTAATCGTTTTATATGCACATTGTAAAGAAAGTATAGTGGGTACGGGGAGGTAAGAGCGAATTCCCGCCAATTATTTAGCGATTGCCAACTTTATGAGCAAAGTCATTATTACGAGCTTCGACATTCTATTAAGTTTGCTTCTTCTTAATAATACTCAATAATACGGTACAGAGAAACGCTATTTATTCATTTAGCTTTATCGGCTACGAGTTTTGCAACAACGTTCGATACTAAATCAAACAGTTTTGAGACGATACGGCACTCTTAATCCTTTGATATTGAAATTTCCCGTGGCATTAAAATAGAAAAAAAAAGAAAAAGAAAAAAAAAAGAAAAAGAATACGATAATAACGGGAATGATAACTTATTCGTTTTATATATATAATAAATCCAGTCGTTTTCATTGGTTTTTTTTTTATTATATAATTGTACATAATTCTGTTAAAATAATTATATTATTTTTCATCAATCGTTATTCCAGCTTAGCCGTAAGTAGATATTCCATCGATTATAATGAAAGCGAAGCCTAGTCGGACGAATCTCGTTTCTTTAATAAATGAAATACATTAACATGGTAATGTACAGTTTGTCGAAGAAGCTGTAAATATAAAGTATACGTAGAGGGTTGCGGTAGAGATAATACGGAATATAAGAGCACGCGAGGAAGCGTTTCTTTCCGAACGTACCGAAAAAGTAAAGAAAAGCAAAGAAAAGAGAAGAAAAGAAAAGAAAAGAAAAGAAAAGAAAGGAACGGAGAGCAGAGAACAATAAAGTATTCAATAAGCGACCTAGAAAAATAAGAATAGAATGACGATTCGGTCAGAGTACCATGAGTAATATTTCTCTACGCAAATTTAACGAAGCATGTTGCGATGCATGAAGTTACTTTTCGACAAGCCAGCGAATTGCATGAGCATGAATTTTTTTTTTTTTTTTCCATGACAGGAATACAATGAATATTCTATCACGGATACTCTTAAAAAGCAATGCGTTTCGAGAAAAATTGTACGATTAGGACAATAGGGTTCCTTTATGAATTTCAACTCTAATTATCTAATTGGAAAAATATATCGTTAGGAATTTCTTAAGTCGCCGTACAATAAATACAAAATTTATCAACAGAGTATTGGGAAGATCTTATAATACGTATACGCACGTAATTAAATGGGCTCTCTCTCTTTTTTTTTTTTTTTTTTATTACTTATTCCGATTATTATTCTGATTCTTGCTTAATTTAAAAAAAAAACAAAAAGACTTAATACTCCAGAAACTTATTTCCAATACTGAATATGATAAACAGAATTTTGTTCAAAAAAATGTTTTCCCTCCCGTCAATTGTACTTCGACTGTTAAAAAATAAAAATATACGAATCCAACTCATTGGCTCTGGACGAGAGGTTATTTATTGCATTAAAAAAACCAAAGAAAAAATAATTCCCAATACTTACAAGGAATGTATTTAAAAATACAAACTCGAATGAAGTTAAGTAAATAAGTAACTCTATCAGATTTCTAATAAGTTTGCGTAAAAGAGCAAACAACACCGATCCGCAAGCTTGAAACGTACTCCGTCTCACATACACACACGCAGCATACGCGCGTATGTATGTATGCATAAAGGTAGGTAGGCAGGTAAGTAGGTAGGTAGGTAGGTAGGTAGGTAGGTAGGTAGGTAGGTAGGTAGGTAGGTAGGTAGGTAGGTAGGTAGGTAGGTAGGTAAAGGTAGGTAGGTAGGTAAGTAAATAATTGAAAAGGAAATTATTGTTCGCAATAGCATTACCTATACACGTATATTTGTATAAATGAAATTTCACCGCTCCAAAGTCGCGTAAGGATTGAGTGGTAATTTTGCTTAAAATATCCAAGGGCTTGGGTTACAAAAGCCATAAATTTTTATCCGAAATAGAAATCTGTTGCTCCCGCAACGGCTAACGAAGGCTGTGTTTTAAATATTTCGAAGCCGTAAATTTTTATAAAAACAACAACAAAAATCAATCAGAGCTCGAAGGGATTCATTCCTAATACTTTCGAGCAAGGATTAATGGAAAATCTTTATATTAATTTAACGGCTTGTCGCGAAGTCGCTGATAATTTGTCAATAAAATCATAAATAAATGAGTTTTAACGGCCTCGGTTGAATTATTTTCAAAACAAATTGAACCTCTAAGCTCTAAGCGTGCCACAGGGAACGTTATACATACACACGAACATACAAACACACATACATATATATATATATATAAATTCGACAGTTTCGAGAAGATTTGAAGGGAAATTGTTTTAAGATCGCCTGGCAGGACACGCGCGTGGCCCAATAAAAATGGCCATCTCTCCCCGGTCCGACAGTTTCACGAGCTTAAGTGGCCTGAGAATGCTAATGCCAATTTAATAAGATTTAATTACAAGCCCCGTACGTACGAGAAGGAGAGATTAGATCGAAAAAGTCATTTTCGTAGCCGCTCGATGCAAAGGAAAAAAAAGTCTTTATCTCCGATCCGGGCCAACGATGCTTGTACATAGAAGCAAGCATAGGGGTACGTTCAAGCTGTTTAATCGTTTGGTAATGACGGACGCGGGCAAAGAACGTATACCTCGTGAAGGAAATTAATCGCTCGACCGAAAGAGTTCTTCCGGACACTTGTAGGAGGAACCTCTCACCACCTCCAATTATAATTATCGCTAGTTTCGTTATATTACTTTCGATTAATTAGGGCTAATACGGTTCTGTAATATCAACATTGACATCCTCGATCATTCGACCGTATAATTCCTATTGCGGTTTGAGCTTCCGTATACGTAATTTCTATTTATCTACGAATACAAGCGAACTTCCCGTCATTCTTTTGCTTCGTCAACGGACACTCCTGCTCGAAGGCAAACGATCCCCAGACTGTTGATTCGCCGCATTAATGTGAACGTTTATATTCAATCCGTCGGCGAGGTGACATTTATCCCGAACACGAGAATTCAAATAATCAGAAGATGGATGTAGTCTTGCCAGAGGAATGAAATACTTTGAAGCTTCGAAGGTTATTACAGAAGGTTATCACTTTTTTTCCTATCTCGCGGTACTAAATATTCGTTAAACTGTTATGGAGTTTGAAGGAATGTCGGATTTTCATTCATTATAGGACACGTAGACGTAGTCTTAACGTCTTCGTAAGTGAAACGAACTATCCACGCGATAACGACTTATGGCCATTAGATCGGCGCACGGAAAGTAAGTAATTTCTCGACTTCGTTATTCGTTGTACGGCTCGATGAGTATGGGCCACGTGACAGAAGTCACGAGACAAAACGCGTCGATTGACAAAGATACGCGTACAGTCAGTCATTATAGAAAAATGTCATTGTACGTGGCATTGCGGGAGGAAGGAAACCTCGGCGAGAGGGGCTATCGGGGCGTACCGCACGAAACGAATCGTTCCCGAGGATCAAGGAATAAGATTAAGGAAGGACAATGCTGTATGAGCAGCTGGCTTACGAGCTCGCATTTGATTATCCAAGAACAGTATTATTCGTATTATTCGCATAATTGCTTGTCCGGGCTTTGCCGCAGCGACGATCTCACCTCGAGGCGGAGGCTCGAAAATTACAAGACAATAATAAAACCGGGGACAGAAAACTTTTAATTAGCCCGTTTATCCATCATTTATCCGGCTTACACAAAGACAGAACAAGGGCTCCTGGTTATTTTTTTCTTTTCTTCTTCTTCTTCATCTTTTTCTTTTTCTCTCTCTCTCTCTTATACCCGGCTCGCTCGACTCCTCTCCTTCTTTTTTTTATTCTTCGCTCTTTATTATGTCCGCTCTTCGCGCCCGTGTACGCTGCTGAAAAACAGAGTCAAGTGTAAGGACGGCGCTAGGCGGTCGCGGTACGCGGTGGCGATGAGAAGTGAAGGGAGGGGCGGGGTGGGGGTGGGGGGTCGACGATGATGAAGTCAAGTAATATAATTGAATGAAAAAGAGAATGAAAATAAAGAAAGCGAGGGAAAAACGGGGCGGTGGAACAGAAAGGGGAGGGGGCAGAAGCTCCCGAGGCCGACAATGGCCAACAAGTCTATGGATATCGGTCGAAACGCTTTGCATATGAAAAAGAGGCTGACACAGAGGTCGAAATATGCCCGCATGCGTATAAATAGCACGAGCCTCGCTCTCGACTTTTCTTACCCGCGCTCCCGACAGACTCGGCATTTTATTCTTCCTCCCACGATCCTCTTACTACGCGCGCTAAATATCTTTCCGATCCCTCCCTCCCAACCCCGTCCCCTTACATTCCCTTATTTTCACAAACTTCTTTTTATTCCCTTTCCCTCCCCAACCGACGATCGTACCGCCTTTCTACGTCCTTTGTATATCCTTCCAGGATTTCTTTGCCCCCGTTGGCGCTCTGGTGGCCGACAACAATTACTTTACCGACAAGCAGCTTCTTACGTTCTGTTTATCCTTGAGTTTTTAACCGCGCTCGCGTACTCCAGTGATATTCAGGATTTAATCGACACGGTGCTCCTCGTACGGACTTTTCTTCCTTACGATTTTCCATCAATTCATTCAGTTTATCATTACATTAGATTTATTAGAACCTAATGATCCAAAGGAACGGCACGCAATTAATTAATTAATTAATTAATTAATAATAGTAATAGTTACGTGAAATTATTCGTTTGTTCCTGGTCTCTAATCAATGAAGCTATACATTTTTCAAGAGTCTCAACTAATGCACGAATTACAATACATTTTAAATATATTTGAATGTATTTAAAAAATTCACGTTCCATTCGTACAAACTCCGCGAGTCTATTCTGAAAAATTCATACTGAAAGTATTATTGGGAACGTGACATATATAGCTGATGGATAATATGATAATATCATACTACGTGCACGCAGAGCTCTTACTTCGTATAAATAATTAGCGATTAGCCGTATTTTAATAAAATTACTCTCTATAGGATTAGATTTGAGCTCTTTCGACAAAATTCAAACAGCTTTCCAAAGAGTATTGCAAATTTGTTATAAAATTTGTTCACATCAGATTTATACATTTAGTTATTTAAAAAGTTTTAGTTTATACAAATGACGAAATCCAAGAAGGGAAATTCATTTATTGATAAAATTAAATTAATTGTTGCTATTGTTGTTACATCGTTATTACGAACGGACCAAAGGAAATATTCTCCCCGACAGTCTTTTCGCGCTAAGACATAAATTCTGATCCTTTCTCTCTATTGGATCACTATCTAGCAGAAACAAAAGCTTGGCTGTGCACTGTATCAATACAGCCTTCGAAATTCAGGAGTAGAAGCAGAAACGTAGAAAAATACTGGATACCGATCGATTTGCTTTTTCTACAAACCGTAAATGGCGTATAACTCGGAACTTACGAAAATATCGCAACCACATTTTGACTTTCCAAAGGTTCGTTACAATTTTTCCCTCCCCCTTAGACAATCGTCTAATTATTATAACAAACAAGAATACATACACACGCGCGCGCACATATATATAACATAAATACGTGATATTGGCTGTTGGAATTGTAAAAACTGACGTTTACTTCAAAATAACAAAGGTAGGGCTCGTCTTATCAGACTCGTTACTCCGTTTTCATCGAACAAGTAAAATTGTTTTTTAATTTTAGAACTTAGATTTGTAACTTCTTAAAAATTGTATGTATGTCGATCTATGGTATAATTAATCTGCATAGTCGTCTCTTTCATGTGCATGCTAAATGATAAATATACTGCTTTCATTACTTAAAAATGACAAAATGGTAATATAACGCGTTTCGTTATTCTGAAATGTAATTTCAGAGGCTTGTTTAAAAAAAAATAGTTAAATCGCGCGGCGTGAAGGAGAAGTTATTTTTTTTTTATTATTCGTAGGAATGTTAAATTAAAATTTAACTGAGTTTACAGTAAATGAAGAAAATTTAAATGTACTCGAACGGAGCTTGAAATTAAAATATTTAATTTATATAGCTATAATGTATTAAGGTATCGTGATAGTTGGTAATGTATTTTACAATATCGCATTTCGTAGAATTTTAAAAACTTGTATAAACAAAAAGGGGCGTTCGACCGGTGAAAATCGTAACCCGTAAATCTCCGGGATCGTTAAAATTGCCGGCACTACAACTAACCGTTCCATTAAATTCTTTTTCTTATTAAAATTAGTTTATGGAATAGTTACTTATTTCCTCATTTTTCATAATGAACAAATTTTGCGCTTATTTCAATCAAGGGAGTATCTGGAGGGACGCCTGCGCCCCCCATAACTTACTTCTCCGATTAAAACTAAGTATAAGTTTTCAAAGTTATTGCATATTATTACTTTTAATTTATGGATTAGAGGCGATACTTTAATTCAAAAGGAAGAAAATTAAAGTGAACAATTTCAAAATGATTTATAAGTCTCATGAATATAAAATCGAATAAACTTGTACAAATAATATCATTATTTCTCAAACGGGATTCACATTCTAATTCCATAAAGCAATTTGTTTTTTCTCTCTCTCTCTCTCTCTCTCTCTACTCGTTTCTTAATTTCTGCATTTCCTAATTTCATGAAAATTCATATAAATGATCGTGTATGCGATAAACCTTTTCTACATCCCTCACTGTCTTTTATGTACTTAATTTATTATCTATAATGTTTAATGACTGTATGTTCTGCTGAAGCTCACGATAAAAATCATTAGTTACGCCTTATATTAACGAACGAGTAGCAAAATTTATAAATTTTATACTAATTAAAACAAATACATGTTTTTTTGGCTCTGCTTTTGTCCCATTTGTACATATTTGTTTGTCTGCAGTTTAATAAAATATAGAATCGATGTTAATATGTATATATATGTGTGTTAGTAATAATTTATAATTGATTGATTTAGAAATGATCTATTGGTTATACTTATGATGGAATAAATTAATTCCCTTCCAATAAAATACGAAATTAGGTGCTTTAGCTAAATAGATACTCTTTGAAAATTTCAATAAATAATAAAATAAAACGGAATCTTATTACCAAATATTTTCTTTATTAAAAATTCTTGTAAAGTCGGGCTATTGGAAATTACATCCTTTTAAAAAAGAACTTTTCATTTTCATTCCAGTGAACTTATGAACTTACTTTCTACATTATACTTCGAATAAAGCATTCTCATACGAAAGGAAATACTTTGCCATAAATGGTTTTACATAAATAATTATTACTTTGAAAGAATTTTAAAAAAAATTTTTAAACCTATTGTATAATTAATTGACATAAGATTCTTAAGTAAATTACAAAGTATTTTTTTTAAACGATACTTTTATATAAAATTTAAAAAAAAAAAAAAAAAAAAAAGAAGCAGGAAGCAGGAATTATTTTAATTTTAAACCCGTATTTTAAATATTATTTTTGACAGAATATTATTAAAATATAATATTTAAATAGCCAGTTGAAAGGAATATAGTTATTTAGAACGAGTACTGCAAAAAAGAATGGAATTTTCTATGTAAATCATTTGTAGAGAAGTTAATATTAATTATCCGAATCAAAATTATTCTTTACAATTTTCATGTCAGAAATTTAAATAAGCTTTTAAATTTTAAAATAGTCAAAACAACGAATTAATGCACAAAAGGTAGAAGAATTATTTGCAAGATGTAATAAGATCGAAGAGAATATATGTATATATATATATATATATCTGATTGTGATTGATCGCAGGATTTGTAATTTGTTTGGCTTGCTACGGCCCGGCTGATAATATAGAACATATTATTAAATACGATCATTATGGATGCACAGAACGTAGACTATTATTGATTCTGTTGAATTTAACGATGTTGTACATGAAGCTCGATAAATTAAATGTCCGATTAGTATTTTCAATTTTTAATGGCTAATGCAGTGGGTTGCCTGACAAGTGACATCAATTTGTAGTTTCGAAGGACGTATCGTTACGTCGCAGCATGCATTAGAAATTAATTAAGACGACTAAAACTGGCTAATGCCTCCTCCGGAATTAGATAAAATTCTCAATCCGTATTTTAAGGACGTTGAGAGCCGTCGACAGAGCCTCTCCGTCTCCCCGTTTCCAACAATAGACGAATAAGGGTGGTGCGGTAAGGGGTAGGGGGTGTGGAAACAGAGAGAGAGAGAGAGAGAAAGGGGGGTAGAGAGAAATAAATAAAAGGGGAAAAGAGAAAAGGATGTGCGAGGAGGAGGAGGAGGAGGAGGGTGGAAAGAGACGCACAGTGACTGACGAATCGCATTATCGTAAATTTACAAGAGCCCGACCGAGCGGCACTTTACATCGCCTCGTTGTTGATCCGTCGATGCTTTTTGCCACATCAGATAGCATCCGATCCGTTAGAGGAGGGTTGGAGGGTTGGATGGTTGTAGGGGGGGTTGGGGGGTTGGAGGAGGAGGAGGAGGAGGAGAAAGCGCGGACTTTTCCGAATTACAAACGACGCGCGAGAGCTGTTAAATAAACGCTCTCGAGAGATAACGAGATCGATGCTGCATATTCGGACCGGTGCTTTCTTTCCCCCTTCCGCAGCCTCCCTCTTTCTCCTTTATCTCTGCCTACGAGATCGCGTATAGATGAGCGTAGACTCCTGTAGACGGCTAATACATGGATGGATACTCGACTTGGTTTCAGCTACGCGCCAATCCTAGATTATTCAAATAAATTATAGGGGATCGTTCATTGAGAGCAGCTTTGTCTTTGTATTAAAGATAATACATATATATATACATATGTATATATTCCCTACCCCAATAACCCCTCCGTCCCTCCCATAAATCGTTATCGTTACTTTTGCATTAGGTTACGTTACTGTTTAGTTGCCTACGGTCAGATATCAGGATCGATGGAATGATTATTACACTGACCTCGAATGAACGTTGCATTGGCAAGCTCGAATCTCTTTTTGCGTTCGCATTTATCCGTCAAAACGTCAAAATCCTTATAAAAAAATACGTTAAAAAGCCGTCGCGACAATACATTGCGGGGAATAAGAGCGAATAAGTGGGGAATCGGCTGTAATAATGCCTGTAAAATTTAAGTAGCCTAACGATCGGAGGACTGAGAGCGAGAGAGAGAGAGAGAGAGAGAGAGGGAGGGGCGTGGGGACTTTTAATTTAAAAATGCGACTCCTCTAACGGAGGAAGTTCACTCGTTCACTCCCGAGTGAAGGCGGATAAAAGTTTTGGCCGTTGACGATATCTCGAAGCAGTGGTAGTTGCGAAGAGCCGAATTCGCTAAAGACATTTGTTCAGTGAACTTTGATTGATTTTCGCCAAACTTTATTATATATCGCTAGAGATTATTAGAGAATCAATTATTATAAGTCGATATTATTTTTACACTTGGAATGGTAATTCGCAGACTGGATTTTGAGGGAAGTTTATTTTTGAAAGGCTCGGAGCGTCGCCGCTGATTCGGACTGAGTCTCTTACGAGTACGCGCTGGCTCGTCATTAATTTCAGCAGAGCACTGCACGAGAGGGACGTGGGGGGGGGAGAGAGAGCTTGACAATAGAAAACATACGTAACTTAGGGCAGAGACCAGTCGTTTATTACCAGTCGAGAGTTGGCGCTTCCTCCCGAGCGAAACGATTTCATTTGTTTTTTTTTTTTTTTTTGTCTTTATCGAAAAGATAATGAGGCATCGGTAGATCGGGGGACGGTGGTCATTTCTAAAATCCGTGTGATTGTATTGTTGCGTAACGCGGACAGGTCGCTTGGATAAAGGCCAACACGAGGGCGGTCCTGGCTATACACGAGCACGTCATCACGAACAACGCGAGGCTCTCGGTCACCCACAACGACGCAAACACGTGGACACTGAGCATCAAGGACGCCCACCCCGAGGACCGTGGTACCTACATGTGTCAGGTCAATACGAATCCGATGAAGAGTCAGGTAAGTCCCATCCGCCCCATCAATCATAAGCTTCTTTCTTGTTTTCTGAAATTGAAATTCCCCGGAGGCCGGGATCCTCCTCCCCTTACCCCTCGCTCGCCACAAGCTCGGCATTCCGACCCAAAAGCTCCTATCTCTCTTTAATACCTGATCGAATACAATTGTCGAGACTGATCGGGGGACTTTTTGACTTTGGTAAAACTTCCTCGTTATCCGGCTTATTAAAATAAAACTTGTTTGCATTCGGTTACGTCGAGCATTTGCTTTGCGTGTAAGAATAACCCGCCCGCTCGAGGTGGCGGGAAGATTGAGGGATGAGCAAAGAGAGTGAGAGTGAGAGTGAGAGTGAGAGAGAGAGAGAAAAGTAAAATCTGCCCACATCCATTTGCGTTAATTAATATTACCCAAGAAGTGTATGTAATTTTCAAACTATTATTCATGGGGGTGGCAAAGGTGGAAAGTAATAATTAAATATAATCTCCGGATGATAATCAGAAATCGATCGAATGATTTAAAGGCGAAAGGCACGAGCAGTCGCTAATGGATTTAATATTCAATACGGTTACTATTTTAATTTAAATTAAGCTTCCCCGGCCCCCCGGTCCCGCCCCCGGTCCCCCGGCCCCGGCCACCATCTATCCAGCCGCCGGTATTCAGAGACAAGATAATTAAAATGACGAATAATTATTATTTTCGTTTGCGCGGGCTTCGGGCGAAAGCGGATATTAATTTCTTTGCCCGGAGAAAAGTTTCGGAGCTGCGCAAATGTTGGAATACACAATTACTTTCCTATACAAATGGTAACACGGATTCAATTGCTTTTCTCTGCTTAGAGCGCGCATTTGGAAGTTGTCATACCTCCGGATATTATTTACGAAGAGACTTCTGGTGATATAATGGTGCCAGAAGGAGGATCTGCGAAACTTGTTTGCAAAGCACGGGGATACCCGAAGCCAGAGATCGTGTGGAAGCGCGAAGATGGCAGTGACATCATCACGAGGACGCATTCCGGTAGTAAAACCAAAGGTACCGTATCTCCTAACAACCCCGACCCCGACCCCAATAACCCCCGGCGTTTCTCCCACTTTATATTTTCTTCCGTCGTTTGATGATTGGGAAACGTATATTTTCTCCCCCTTACAAATGCTCTCGCGCGAGTCAATATTAATATTGGACTGCCTTTACAGAAAAAAAACAAAATCATAATTAAGTAATACGCGTAAATCTTCCTGTGAGCGGTAAAAGTGCAATCGCAAGTAAACAAGACAATTTCTTACGAATTAACTTTACAACTCCTCTTTCAATCTCATTAATTTTTATTCACTAAAACATATATATATATATATATTATGCCATTTACAGAAAAGTCGAGGGAGTACTGGAACAAAAACCAAAAAAGAAAAAGAAAAAAATAATGTATTTAAACGCACGTGCGGCAATTTTAACGTTTTAACGTAAACAATACGTCATCGTCGAAGGATTAATGAATTATAATTAATATATAAAACAACGACTACATTTGGCTCCTGTTGAATTATTCCCAAAGAATTTGTAAATTTATTTAACAATTTAAGTATCAGTCAGTGTCAGTGAAATCATACAAACAGCGGATAAAGAAAAAAGGAAGGAAGTAAAGCGTTTTTTTTTTTGAATTTAGGTCGCATTCTCTTCTTATTTGAAGGGAAAAATGTTCTTATTACATTGAGATCGCCGTTGCATTGTACTGCCGACTGATACAAGTGAAGTTCAGCAATAAAGGCTGCGAAGCAATGACAAAATACGTGTACAAGTAAAAAAAGAAATACTATGCTTGTAATAATAAAGTATTGTCGAGGATGGGTAGAGAGTGGGCTGTTGAGAGACGTGCGGATGTTGCGTGACGCGCGTTAATCCATCGATCGCAGCCTCACGATAATACAAATCGCGAATAATCTAGCGTGATCCAATTCGTTTGGGAGTTTAAAGAATTTATTCGAACGAGCTCGATAAAACGCAGGCCCTATCACGTCACCGCCATCCTTTTATAAAGCTCAATGGATTTATCATTGCTCTCATTATCCTCTAATTCTTAAATGCCCGAATCGACAGAGCCATGGGGCGGTCATTGGAGGGCGGGGGGGTAAAGCGATATAAAAGAAATGTCGCTCTGTAGGTGAGGAGGTTATTGGGGAGCTCGAGGACCGGGACGTGTAAAACGAAGTTGAAAAAATAAAAGCGGCCGCGCGTCCGTCAATGAACCAATGAATGACGACTTGGCCGACAAATGCTGCGCTGCTCTCCCCCCCTCAGCCATTGTTTTCCGCTTTTCTCTCGGCCTATTTCCCTACTTATACCGATTAGCGCTTCCCTCTCGTTATTACTTTTCAATTACTAATCTACTAATTAAATTAACCCAAGGACTGCATACCTTTCGACATGAACACGAACGCGTACGCGCGTTACACGTTGTCCTTATTAACTGATAAAATTCATAAATATTTTTACGCATAATATAATTTACACTTACGGAATAATGGCTATTTTAATGATGAATACCCTCCCAATACGTAGATGTATCGAAATTTAAAACTAATAAAAATCTTTCCAAAAATATGCGTATATTTATAATAATAATAACAACAATAAGAAGAAATAAATAAATAAATAAATAAATAAATAAAAATAGACCCGAGAGGATAAAAGGCAGAGTACGCAATCGTCGATTTCAACGCTAATCATAATAAATATTTCTTATTTACAAAATTGAATGTAAATATGGGATAATATTTTGTATTCATTTGTACGTACGGAGTTTAAAATTACAACGAAATTTATAATAGTTGATAATTATAAATAATGAAAGGACGCTTAGGCTTCCAAGTAATATTTGCAAAATATAAAAAATTCTTTACAACGACAATACCACGTAATTAATCAGATACTTTATTTGTATGGATTAAAGTTTTAATTTTCATATTATTAATGCAGTACTATTTACTACGTAATACTGATGTATAAGTATTTCGCTACGTTAACGAAATCTCTAGATTAAAACGAAAAAACAAAAAAAAACATGTTTTATCTGGTTTAATATACGACCCAAATAATTAATTATAAATTTTTGTATTAATATATTGGTGATATAAACACGAGCAATTATTTATATATATATATATATATTATGAAATTTGGATTGTAAAGCATGAAAATATAGTAAATTTTTAAAGTAAATGTATTTACTATACTTGAGATATAGATTTTTTTTTCTTCTTCTTTTTACTCATGCGAATGCCATCCACGTATATGTTATTAATTCTATTCAATCGTTGTTTATGAAAACTGAAGGTATCTTTAAAATACAATTGGATTTGATGGAAGTACTGGCTTGTAGCGAAGTTGATTGGTTAACAGGAGAGAAAATTTCTTCTTGAAGATTAATTTCTATTGTCGGTACAAAGTTAACTTTGTTATTTCATCTATAAACGAAACGGCTTCCTTATAATTCTGTAAAAATAATCATCTGTACGAGATGATAAGTCCAAACGGTATGTTATTTAAATATATATGTATGTATGTATGTATTTATGTATAGTAATTGTTAGTTTAAAAGCAGACAATGAAATAGAAACGGAATGAATGAGTATGAGGTTCTTGTGCACGAAAAGAAAAAAAGTGGCAAATAATATCATAATTGGATAATTGGAAGTTGTGAATAAAGCGAATGAAGCCGTAGGGCATATTTTCGAAATATATGCTGAAAAAGTAATGGGGAAATTGAAGAAGGAAAATCGATGGCGTTTTAAGAAGTCGAGGGAGAAAAATAAAATTGAAATATAAGGGAAGTTTTGATAAACAAATAAGTGAGTTGAGCAAAGAAAATTTGTTCAATTAAATAGTTAAGAAGCAGAGGGAAGTTAAGCGATAGGTAATTAAGGACGGCGTATTCGAATGCCTCCGACGCCCCCCACCCCCCAACCCGCGCAACCGCGCAACCTACCGCTGCTGCGCGAGCACCGTATGAGGAGGGCGAGGGGTGCGAGTTAAGAAAACGATGGTAGGAAGGCGGTAAGGCCGGAATCTGGGGTGGCGAAGGGAAACGGAAATCAATCGGCAATATAATATTAAAAAATGTAACGCTTAACATTGCAATTAATTAAAGCTGTGAAAATTTGGGTTTCAGTGCTGACGGCCCAGGGTGAAGTGCTGAGCTTCCCGAACGTCGGCAGGAGCGAGATGGGAGCTTATCTGTGTATAGCCAGTAACGGGGTACGGCCAACAGTGAGCAAGCGAATGATGCTGCAGGTTCATTGTGAGTAATTCTCGCTTTCTCGAAGGCGCGAGCCCATCGATCCCCCCCCCCACTCCACCGTCCTCGCCACCCTCAACCCCGTTGTCACCAGCGTTTTTACCCGACCCCGGTAATATTACCGCTAACGGGGCGCACTGTCATCGATATGGCTAACGCCGTCGACGAGGTTTCCCTTCGCCGTCAGCCGTTCTGTAAAATTTCCAAAGCACCGCCTCACCCCTTCAAATGCTTCTAAATAATTTACCCTTTGTACATGGATCAAGGTAAATGAATGTGTAAGTTTTTTTTTTAACGGAAGCCCGATCTGCCCACGTCCCTTGCGCTTTTAGCCTCAAACAAATTTGAAATTGCTTTCAATTACATTACGACAATGATGTCAATTATTATTTACCTGACCCGTTAATTACATGGGATCTTGATTAATTATATTTCTTGCCCGTAAGGTTATTTATCGGAACGTAAGGTACGAGGCGACCCTTTCGTTTCGTTTCCTTGGGTTTTCCTTCCCCATTAACCATTTTCCCATAAACGATAATACAGAGTAAATTTCTTTATAATAGATTTTAAATTTCACCCGACATATATTAATCATCATTTAGCTCATAACTGTATCTAACTCGCGTTACGCAAACTTTACTCCCATAATTCTATTGTAATTTTTTTTTTTTTTTTTTACCTACCTACCTCTACCTACCTACCTACCTACCCCTACCCTACCCAACCCTCCTCTAACTGCTTTCGATTTACGATTTTCATTCAAACTTCTCTATTGTCTGTCAAAATTTTCGTTTTCCTCATTTGTCCGTTAGACATTTATGTACCGCAATACAATTACCAGGCGCCGCTGCAACTACACCCCCGTCACTTGATAAATATTTTCATTTTTGTTTTTTTTTTTTTTTTTTTTTTAGTTTTTTACATAAATGCAATTTATCGTTTAGGAAAAATGTACCGTTGCCTTCTCTGCCCTGACGACTTCAATTAGCCGTCCCGTGAAAAACAAATTCTTTCGTAAATGAAAATTTTCGTTCCTCCATTATTATATTAATGCAAGAACGTTGGACTTTTGAAATGGTTTTTAATCTACCAAAACAGCATATCGACATAATTTAACGGTCATTGTTAAGGTTTTATTAAATTATTAATAACCATTGTTATAACAATAGTTATGGTACAGAGTATATTTAGCGACCTAACGTTCACCTCCATAAATACACAATAAGTAGGAAAAAAACTTCGATAAACCTTATCGTGCGTCGTGTATTGGTATTTAAGCAGGGGTTACGCTAAGAATAAATAATATGTAAAAGTAATTGTATAAAATTTAACTCGTTCGAACGTTGAAATATTTTCAATATTTAATTTTTCTTCGGCTTGTATAAATATTAACATAATTTATGCATTTACATGAAATAGTACCGGAGCAGTACTAAAGTTCAATAGCAAAACTTTCAATACTTGAATTACCTTGTACTACGGCATTCAATCAATAAGAACAATTATAAGTATTTATCAATTATTTTAATTATTAATTTACATTGGATGTAAATCTCGATAAGTATATAATGTGTTTTTTTTTTTTTTTGATAAAAATACGTTAACATTGTTATTTTCACGTAAAATACGTTTGCTTAATCGTTATATTGATTAAAATATTGTTTCAAATATTAATCGATTTAATTTCAATACTTTTATTCTATATTGCAATTGCGCACCACGTACGTATAAAGTTGCATTAGAATTTTCATTATAAACATTTGTAATTCGGCAGTACTAAGTAATGAGTAAGATACAAATGGCTCACGACTTTGAAAATGTTTGATAAATAGAATATCGGGCAGGCGTACGCGTAGATCAATAATAAGAGGGAATGAAATGAGCAAAGAAAGTATCTGAAATTACGGTATCGGTGACTTTTTTTTCCATTACATATTTGAAAGCTTTGAAGCTCAACTACTCTCGGGCGCATTGAAAATACATAAATACGGACGGGGGAAGCTGCACGGGAATTAAGGATTCCGATACGAGATCACGAGCTTATATGACATGAATAAGCGAACGAGGGGGTTATTGGGGGTTGGAAGGCGGCATGGCGATCTCTATGGAGGGTCGAATAAAATTAAAGAATAATCATTGGGAAGTACGTCGTCATCGTCGTCGTCGTTTTTGTTGTTGTTATTGTTGTTGTTGTTGTTGCTGTTGAGAAAATTAATAAATTCATAATAGTAGTAGAAATAATAAGAGGGTGGGTGTGGAATAAATGAATTAAGGTAGTAGTGGTGGCGCGTGGTTGGAGAATGAGGGTGGAGAGAGTCGAGACGGGGACAATGGCGGGATTGTGGCAATAGGGTAAAAACTAACGCCGGAACAATGAGGGTGCCGTGAGGGGGGAGCTAATAAAATTACAGGACTCGACTGGGATGGAGTTGGGCGAGGAGCCGAACTCGAGCTTCGGGCCAACGCCGAATGAATTGGATCGAGGTTATTGGGGTCGGGAGGCGAGCTGCCCCTTACGTATATTCCATATTTACTCGCGCCTATCCGCTTCTTCTCCTCTCCACTGATCCGTTAACGATTTCGTCCACCGTGTCTTAGATTTCCTCCCACGCCCCGCCCCGCCTCGCCAGGAAACGGGTCACGCTCACAGAGCCGTGCATGCAACCTGCGAGTAATTCCTTCTCGGGAATTGGATGCTCGGTAACTCAGTGGTGGAAAGCGCTGGAACTGTCCCCTGACCGTAGCACCGGAAAGCCCCTTAAAGACAAATTGGCGGCCCGTGTGTTACAAAGGATCGACGCCTCTTCTCGGGCCTCCCCACCCCCACGGCCCCAATAACCCCAATAACCCTCGTCGCTAATTACTTTATTCTTAAATGCACTGCGGCCGAGCTCGCCCAATGACCTTCTGTCTGGCAACAATAAGTTCAACGCAGATCAATCGAGCCCTTTTGCGCGCCTACGACATCTACGTCTCGGAATTATATAATATGAAACCGATATACGTCTAATGAAAGCATTAACGGAATGTGGGTGGGGGAGGGGGGAGGGGGATCGGGCCTTTAATTCCGTGAAAACGATTGCCTTGCCCGAGCAGCCTTGCTTCATCAAAATTCATTTCTTTCTCTTCCATTTACTTTAGATCTTGCAACTGTTGTTATTACTATACTTGCATAAGATAATAACAAAGATAATCAACAAATTATTATAAGCACAGGGCTAAGGGTATTTTTTACAATGAATAAATAATAACTTTAATAACGGTAGTTATTGTTAAATGAAACATTCTTTTATTAACAGGTAACGGAATTGATTTTCATGAAAATTATTATTCAAATAACGAAGATAAGTAATGAATAAATAATAATTCTATGTTTGATGTTTCCGCATTAATTGTAAAGCTAAGAATAAAGCATCGATACTCGAAGTAAGACGTGGATTCGTTACGTATCCGTGTATAATATCATCTTAATACGTTACATGCAGTAGTAATACAATAATGATAACTTATTATGTCATTATATTCTCAAGTTATACGTAAGTGTATTAATGTGAAAATAATAATACTTTATTAAAGGGGAAATTGTAGTTTTATATAAGAATTTAATATAATTAATTAAGAATATAAAAAATTGCGATGCCCTCTGGAGCTGAGCAATTAACTTAATTAATAAAATCATACATTTTGTATGACCGATTGCTAAAGTGAATAAAAAATGTATATACACGTATATAACTAAAAGTATTTCTCGTTTATAAATACACGAATAGTACAATACACTTTTTCTAGTATTAAAAAATTTTTCAATTAATATGACATAATATTAATAAAAAATATATATATTTGTGCGTAAAATGATTTAATTACTTATTTTACTTTGTGCAGTAGCACGTTCTATAGCACTTTCCATAACCAATAAAAATTATTCATTTCTATTTAGAATACAATAATTCATGATATATGATTTATTTATCTTGGACCAATATGAAAAGATTTCATTCCATAATAATAAAAATACTTTCAAATCAATTAATTAAATGTTCCTCAAAATGAATTTTAGCTTTTTTCAAAATTATACATAAATTTCAATCGCAATATAAATAACAAATAAATATCGTTTGCTCTTTCAATTATTCGTGCTTATTATAATACTAATGCAGAAGAACAGATTTCTTACGTAAATGAACTTAAAACATAAATACAAATTTAAGGTTCGAAATACGTAAAACATCTACATCTGAAACACATATTATTATGTATAAAATATTTATTTTTTTATCTAACCACATGTTTTGTTTCACCTGTTTTTTTTTATTATTGTTTTTACTTAAATATATATGTATATATGTATATATGTGTGTATATATATATATTCGTGTGCTAATTTACTAAAAAAAAAAAAAAAAAAAACAAAAAAAAAACAATACGTTACTGCACCGTATTTTTGCATTTTATCTATATGCCGCGCGTTACATGGTTAGAAATCGAGGGAGGGATGAACATTTTTTAAACCGCGAAGATTAATGGCAGAAAGAATTAAAATGTCCGTAGCGTTTTATGCTCATTCTTCCTTACAATTACTCAACTATTCGTGTAGGTATATTTTTTGAAAATTCCTTATAACGCCAGTGGTATCGTAACTTTTTACATTATTACTCAATTCACAATGTCTGGATGAATCGAGGAATAAATTAATCAATAGCCACGGTACTGCTAATGCCAATATAAGCTAAGCATTTAAAAATTATATTTCAGTAGGAAGAATGCCGCATCTTGGCTGCAATTGCCGCTTTCGTTAATTAATTTTAATCTGTTACTGCAATGTACTTATTACCATCTTATATTACTTTTTCTCTTACATTTTCATGGTTTAATTTTTCATATCTTTACATACGCAGGCTGGAATTATCGCCGACTCATTTTATTGAGTTCATAAAATTACTTTAGTTCATCGTCGAAATTATTTTTACCTCTTTGTGTCGCGCTTTAAGTACAGAAATGAAATTTTTAACTAACTACTTACCTCCTTGTTTCTTTACAGTAGTAATAAAAAATACCTTGCCATTAAAAATCTAATCATTTTAATTCTTAATATTATTTATTTAAAAGCCTTTACTAAATCATGTTTATTTTATAACGGAAAACGTCATAAAAAGCGGATGTATTAAAGTGTCTAATCATTCTCACTATATTTTCATTTACTAATTTTATGACGTATCAAGACTAGATCAAACTTAATATGCTTTATATTTATATTTAAGCTTTAATGAGCGAATTAAACGAAGAATTTACTCGTTGCTTAAAAAAAAAAAAGTAGTAAGTATTCAATATTCGATGATTTATTGTATTTTTGTACAATGATTTCAGCTTACATTCTAATATTAACTTTTTGCGCTCGAATTCTTCAGGTTTTGTTAATTCGTTAAAAATCATACTGTATGATAATCAATTGGTAATGTAGAAATTTTTTTTTGATAACGTCGTACAATCGCCAATAAGTAATAATTATAAAAGGATAAAAAAAAATTAGACGTAGAAGTATTTTCAACTTGTATTAAATCTCTCCGTTATAGAAAATACCTTAGATCTATGTACGCAAAGAATTATCCTAATTTTCGAGATACTCGATATCGGAAGATACGCCGGTATCCAAATCCCGTTAAATATTATTATAAATACTATTGGATATAAAATCTGAGATTACTTAGGCTAGAGGAATTATTTATTTATACGGGCCGGCTGATGGTTTTTAAATTTTGAATCGATCTTAAATTATACGTTGCGTTAGAAAAATTACGTAAAGACCTGTACTAAGAACCTAATAAATCGTATAATTTTTAAATAGTTTAAATTAAGTACAATTTGATACTAAAAGTAATTGAGATATTAAAATTCAAAATCTCTCCCTTCGTCAGATTCTGATAGTATCTGTTTTATCGCCGTTCATTTGGATCGTTAAAATGACTGATATTTAACCTTTCTGCATGGAAATCCGAGATAACTCGTCTAAAATATAGCCTTCCGTATAAAATTAAAACGCAAGAGGTTAAAGCTGAAAATCTCAAATTTGCAATGTTATATATATATAACATGTATTAGATAGAAATAACTTTCATCCTCGATTGCAATAAGTTGAGGGATTATATTTTTTAAAAGCTGCTTAGAAATCATTCGGGATTTAACGTGGTTATTTACATTGATAATTATTATTAATTTTCTTGAAATTCTTGTAATGAAAGGTAAACGTCGCGTAGGTCTGTTGGGTAAGATTTAAAAGGAAGGGCCTTTATCGTATGCCCTTACGTACCATTTAACTTACGGCCCTAGACGCTCGGTCATTATCGTTTCCATTCGCTATGATGACGCTGACGTCATCATTTTATCGAGTCCGTAGATTACACGGGCTCGCGGACGCGCGTCGGCGTCGGGCGCACCGATATCCGAAATACTTTTAATCTTGTTTAAGTGTAAGTAAAGTCGAAAGGCAGGCCTTGGACAATATAATGGTCAATCGAAGACTCAAGAGACGATGAGCCAAAGACAAATGAAAACGACGAAACGGCTTGGCTTCAAATGAATCATCTAAGAATAGCAAGGAAAATCAGGGTTTTATTTATTTTTTTTTTTTTTATTAATTAAGCTATACAAGCATTAAAGATCGTTCATTTACAACTGGCCATTTCGGATTACAGAGTCCGGCACAGGAAATTCGATAGGACGGGGCTTTATTTGACCGAGGGATACCTCGACGCGATAAGAAAGTCAAAGAAAGCGGCATCAGGCTCGAAAGAGCTACGGTTAATTATTTTTCCAATAGATTCGCAAACGCATACGATACATCGAGGAGTTTCTTCTATCTATATTTCAAAGCCCCGAAACTTCCTCCTTTCTTCGTTCCCCGGCCTCGCCTTATTTCTCCACTTTCCATTTCTCCGCTTTATACGCAGCTCATACAGTTGCTTCTTCCATTCGCGCTTAGATTCTATCTGCTTATTTAAATGCTTCTTTCCCTTCGATTATTGTACTTCCCGCCCCTTACATTGAAATAACTTTTATCATTTATCCATTTGAATCACAATCTCCGTGTACGTATACCCCCCGCGCGCTCTTCAATATTAATTCGCATTATTCGATTTCTCAATGACACACGAGGTGGTGGATCATCCGTATCTTATTATCCCTCGTATTATCCGTTTCCCGGAGGTATTATTATTCTTTCAATTTCTCGTCCCCTTCCGCGCTTTATCTAATTCTCGGGCTATATAATAAAAGGAAAGTCGGCAACTGCTGTTATGCGCCGAATTAAAGGACAGAAGGACTCCTCGCGTACGGGAAGAAAGGAAAGGAAAGTAAAGGAAAGCAAAGAAGCATAGCGCAAGTGGTGCGTGCGGTAGAAGAGAGCCAGACAGTAGAGAAAGTATATATAGGGGCAGACAGGAAGAAGCGCGAGCGTGCGATGCTGCTGGAACGATAAGATAACGCGCTCGATCCTTCTCTACATTACCACCTACTCTTGCAGATGGGGCGCGGCTACGATCGTTCGGAGTAGTTGGTATGGTCGGTTGGTCGGAGGAGTACAGAGTGAGATAGAGAGAGAGAGAGGGGGGGTGGCAAGGGAGTGTGGGAGACTCCGAAGCGCTTTGCCCGTAAACTTTTCGCCCGCTTTTATACTCCGCTCGCGTACTCTCACGTCTGGGCGATCGTGCCACTGGTACTGCTGCGACGACTAAGACGATGACGACGATGGAACACGTCACGGCCGGGCATGATAAAAAAGGGATTAAGAAAAGTAAAGTAAAAAAGTGAGAGGGTGAGGCGTATATACTACTCTCAAAACCCTAAAATCTCGCGTGTAAAAAGCATTTTTACTTACTCCCTTGGCCTCGTCTATCTATCTACCCTCCCCCCTCCCCTCCCCTCCCCCCTCATCGCGCTCACCGAGCCTCTCTATTTATCTCTTAAGCACCCAACAAAATACTAAAGATGAAGCAGCGCGATGTTCTGACGTTAATTGCGGGACTTGCTGTCGGCGAGAATGACATGAAAACGTCGATTGCTGCGGCCAGTCAACTCTATTATAAATGTATATAAGTAAACGCGTGCATATAAGTGCGAGAGAGGTAGAGGGAGAGAGAGAGAGAGAGAGAGAGGAGAACGAGGCTGCTAAGTAAAAATAATAAGGAAGAAAGCGGCTTCTTCCATGCCGGAGTACTTGATGTGCCTAAGTTAGATGAGATGGTGCGACTATCTTTATGAGCCGGAGCCAACACAAGTTGGACAATGACAGTGAGCATAAAAAAAAATTCGTGGAGATGTTATGGCTTTTGGGCGAACTCTGCGAAGATCGGGTATCCCATTAATATGGCCGAGAAAAGGATTTCGAGTGACTATAAACGCTTCAGCTAAAACGAAACGAAAGTACGGGAAAGCATTTTTAATAATTTAGTTTATACTCTATTGGTCTCCGGAAGTCCTTGTTCTTCTCAACCGTTCCTTTTAAATATTCTCGCGAGCTATTGTGTTGTATCGATACAATCGATCGTTCGTCAATCCTTCCGTCCAAACGGCGCTTTATTCAAAAACAAAACGTAAACAATAACCGTAAACGTGCAACAGACCAAAATGAATTCTAACGGCCTATCGTATTGCTTCTTATTTGCAAAAAAAAAATCCACTCACGTAGATGGAATAATTATTTAATGTTTTTTCAAATCGATCAAATGTAATTTATCGTGTACGTTGTGTAAATGCAATTGCGCGAACGAATGACCGTTTTCATAAACATCAACCGAGAACGTAAACGGACTTTCTATTGTAATAATATTCGCTTAATTTTAATACTAATACAAATGTAACGATAATTTCCTTGATTAATTTAAAAAAAAGCTTTATTTCGAAAAAGTACTTAATGTAATTTTAGTTAAGGAATTATCCTTCCCGTATGCGAACCAAGAGGTATTTCATAATTCCTTTAACTCCTTTGGAAACGAAAGGTTTATTGACAATTATTCGACGTTACGTTTCACCTCTGGACTTGCAATTACTCGTACGAGAAACTCCATAAAGACATTATTCACACGTTCAGATGAAAAATGTCAGAGTAAGTAATAAATATTTTAATATGAAAGAATATGAATTAAGAGTCGGGCTTGTAAAGTAATAATATTAAGAAATTTCCCGCTCCGCTAGATATAATAAAGAATTTGCACTTCAACTTTAATATACATAATACATTATTACGTCCTTGATATTCATTTAAAATAAGCATTAAAAACAAATACGCTTTCCCATACTGATTTACATAATAGTTGGGAGCTAAAGAATTCACAAATCTGCATAAAATTCGCGCCCAGGTCACAATAAAGAGAGTAATACCAAAATCTTTAAACGGATGTAGCATTACTTTGCAAAAATAATGTATATATATATATATATATATAGCTAAAGGGTTGTATTAAAATAAAAAACGCGACTCCGTATTTAATTTCAAAGGCAATATTTCTTCATTTGGCCCGATGCTCGTGGAAATAATGGCTTCGATGAAATATCCTCCCCCTCTCCCCCCGGCCCCCATTGATTAAAGGGCCGTGTAACGTAGGCGGGTTAATGAGAGCCCTTTAAACGCACGGGGGACACGGCATTTAATGTTCCGGAACTCCGCTCGGGTAGACAAAGCTGCGAGAATATCCATGAAGTTTAGCCGAGCCGACGGAGAAGATACCTGACGTCGCATATTGCGACCCTGTCCTTTATACTACAATTAGCGAATAAGCGATCGACCTTCCAGCCAACCTACCTACCCCCCGGACAACTTTCTCCCCTACGTTACCCAACGCAACACATACGCGCATTACCTTCTTTCTATATTCCTACCCCCTACTGGTATTATATTTTCCGCTCCCTTACCTTAAACGTCACCCGACTACACCTCTTCGCTTACTACTCAGTCGAATCTGTTCATATATATATATATATATATATACATTCGATAGCCACGTGCGCTTACCAATGTTTACGTAGTAATGTATTTGATTAAAAATAAATAACTAATAATAGTATTTTAAAATCTGTATTTCATATTTATTGTGAAATTCATGTTGACTTAGTGCGTAGACTTCAAATAATATTTATTTCTCTAAACTGCGTATGGCAAAAGTTAATTAATAATAAACAATCTATAATTAACAAATATATATATATATATAATGTCAAATAATGCTGCACAATCATTGTAATCATGGATCGCTGAAAGCAAGAAAAAAGCTTTATTATCGAAATACTGAAAGGTATATCTAGTAATTGCAATAACAAATGATATGAAGGTAAGGATTTGTAAAATTTCGAAAGCTTTTGAATAATATTTACGAAAAGTGCATCAGGCATTTTTTTAATTTCCATGAATAATTACGCGGTACAGTTACTCTGTACATAATATAAGATTAAAGATTAATATATAAAATTATAACTTTAATTGCTTATAAAGTTCTATTCTGCATTGTCGACAAATATTGGGTTTACGAATACAAAAAATTAAAACCGGCTAGAATATATAACCCCGAATAACCATGAATAACCTCGAATAACCCCGAATAACCCCGTATAACAAATGCATTTGAAAGTCTTTGCTCATTAGGTATAAATTGAATTTCCAAAAATATTAAACGACCCCGTGCTAAAAGAAATTCACTTTATTTCAAGCGATCGGCTTTATAAATAAAGTTTATCATAATGTAATAAAGGAATTATGAGATTAAGTAGTACGAAATAACTTTATCCAATTATTCGGCTCGTCTTCGCTCAATAACAATAAAAAGGCGAAAGGCTCAAAATAAATTCCGCGCTGATTAAAGTAATTCATCAAGAAGGTCGGGCCACTCGTACTCGCCTTTAGGCTCCCGTTTAAAGTGCCGATGAAAATTTAATGCATTAATAGTCAGTGCATTTATAATACAGGCGATACTGTACTAGTGGTATACCATCAACGTGTCCCATCCATCCCCTTGAATTTTCCCTGGAAAATCCACGGACTCCTCGTAATTCGCGCGTATTTTTCCACCTTTACTCGCTCGCTCTATCTCCCTTTCTCCCTCCCTCCCTCTCTCTCTCCTCTCTCTCTCTCTGTCTCTCTCTCTGACTGTCGGACACAAAAGCCGTTCGACGAGTACAACGTCTGTTAAAATATTGTTGGTGGTATGTAAATACCCGAGGAGCGGCGGCTCTGTGTGCCTATGTGACGTTTATATTGCGTAAGGGTTCGTCTAGTTTAGTGTACTCGTCTAGGCAAGCGTATGAGTGCGCGCACACGCGCTCAACCGCCCGCGTGCATACACGTATCAAATAAAAAAAGGGAAGAAAAAAGAAAAAAAAAAAAAAATAAATAAATGGCTCGATTGATTTATGGATTTAGCTATTGGTAAATGTAGATCGATCAGAAATTTTTAATTGCCTTCTAACTACTCGCGCACGCGCGCGCACACGTAAACGCACACGTAAACGCACACACGAGCCCTTTTGCTGGCGTTGGCCGACATTTATCGGTGCGAACCGTGGCTGGCGCTCATCTTTCCCTACTAGTTGCTGAAATGCTTTCAAAAAATACTCGCGCGCGGCACACGCCCACGCGCGTATGCGTGTATACGCATATAAAAAGAGGCCGTTGAAAAGCGACAGATGGAACTCATATGGGATTGATTGTTTCCTCTTCGCACATTTGCTCTCTTTTCACTCGCCACCTCTACTCACGTGAAAATATCCACCGCCATTCTCCCTTTTTCACATTCAATCATCTATACACGCACTGATATGCAGATGATCAAAGTACGAACGAAGCCAATTCTGTGAATACTCAAACGTGGCTTCTGATCTTCAAAACAATAACATTTTTCTTAATGAGAATATTAGCGGCATTGTCGGTAATTAATGACAATAACCGACCGATACAAAAATTCCTCTCATCTATTTAACTCGCGATAAATCATTCCCTACCATTGACCACATTATTATTATTATTTTTTTTTTACTTTATTTAAATATAACGAGAAAAATATAATGAATATTTAATGTAGTAAATAGTATTTGGATTTAGTGATAATCGTAAGTAAACGGCAATTATTATTCGTAATATGAATTCAATAGCTTTATTTACTACGAATATATAAAAGTAAATTAATGCGAAAGCTTATATAGTTTATGTAATGTATATAAGGTACCTTATAAAAATGTTTATACTTGATACTTTAATAAACGTTTAATTAAAATTATATACAACGTACATAGATGCAGGGGAGAAGTGGCATTAAATTAGTAGGAATGTTAAATATACGGATAGATGCGTAAGTATAATTACGTAATTTAATAAATTTTATTGCGCGAATATTAAAAAGTATAATTAAAATTTCGTTCCGTTTAACAATGGAGGTGAGATATTTTTCGGGAAGGGGGAAGAGAGTATCCTTAGCCGAGAACGCGTACGAGTGAGAAGGAATATTCCTTTTATCCTCCCTTAAGGAAGCTAGCAGTAGTAGTAGTAGTAGTAGTAGTAGTAGTAGTAGTAGTAGTAGTAGTAGTAAATAAAAAAAAAAAAAAATCAGAGCAATACTTTTCTTTCCGCAGTTCGTCCGTTGATCGAAGTGCCGAATCAACTCGTCGGGGCGCCGATTAGGACCGATGTGACGCTTTCCTGCAAAGTCGAAGCTTCGCCAAAACCTATTAATTATTGGACGCGTGAAAACGGTAAGTATCACTCACGTGTACGTATACATCGTGCGCCCGGAGACATTCGACTAGCCGGGTATTTATCAGAAGCGTCACGTCAATTTCAAGTTTTATGCTACACTTGCACTATCCTTATAACTACGTTCCACGTTTCGTCAGCAGCTTACGGGATTTTACTTACCCCTCTCTCTCTCTCTCTCTCTCTCTCTCGATCCACCCCCTCCCGCCGGCCTCACCAACCTCTCCATGACCGCGGGTCGCGTTAATCCATCTTTTTTCGGATAACGTCGAACCGTGTTTCGGCTTCGAATTACATAAACTCGGCGCCGCTCGGTGATAATAATAACTTAACGTCTAAATCGTCTTCCTTAATTTTTAACATTTTCCTAATTGCCCGTTATTTCGTTGCCCCGGCAAGCGAGCGAGAACGTTCATTGTACAATTAAATAAAACATCGCGACTTTAAAATTGAGAGAATTCGAGCCGTGAAATTTTATTATCATAGAGAAAAGTAAAATTTAAAATATTATAACGCAATTAATAAAATTAATTCTACGCTCCTTGCGTTTGTTCTCATTTGCACGCCATTAAATCGGACAGTAAATTAAAACTAAATTTTTTTCATTCGACTTACGTTTCGATGGTCGATGGTCGATGGTCGATGGTCGATGGTCGATCCAAAGGAAATATCAGAATCTTGTATTTTTGTTTGCATAAATAAATGAGTCATAGCGTCGAGACGATGTAATTAAACGCGTCATTAGGATAAATACGAAGCCACTTGGTGCAATAAAACATATATATATGCATAAACTAACCTCGAGCCATATCATATCATTATAGCTGAGCGTATAATTATAATATTTATAGGGCGACGACCTACTTCTTTATTGCACTCGATTTACGCCGTGAGATAAGAGCACGTAAACAATTTAACGCCTCGGACTAGAATATAAGCCATTGCGAGTGCACATGGAGTGGAAAAAAATCTTGTAAATAATTAAGGAGAAAGAAAATGTGTAAGGCCGCGGTTATTCCACGTCGCGCGCGTTCTTAATAAATTATAATTAATAAATACGTAATCGTATTTTGAGTAAGAGCCGTTGAGTAAGAACTCGTCGGCATTATTCTAACTTGAATTAACATTGGAATCCACACAACTTTATAATAAATAAAGCCCTTAAGAACATTTAAGCAAAAGCTGCTTGTCTCTCTCTCTCTCTCTCTATCTCTCTCTTTCAATTTATTTATTTACTTATTATTATTATTATTTTATTTTTAATCTGTCCGACAGGGGAAATGATAATTAGCAACGACAAGTACGCCATGTCCGAGGAAATATCGAACATGTACAGCGCCTGGATGCAATTGATTGTCCGAGATCTGCAAGCACGCGACTTCGGGGGCTACAAGTGCATCTCGAAGAACTCGCTGGGCGACGCCGAGAGCGGTATTAGATTATACGGTAAGTCGCCTCGACGGTCGTCAACGTCGTTGGAAACCGACCCAAGGCTCGGGTACTCGGGGCTCGCTGGTACTTTCTTTTTTGTTTTTTTGTGTTTTTTTTTTTTTTTTTTTTTTTTAACGACCGCCCGTCACGTTGTTATATCACTCGTTATAAATGATGGAAATTTAAAAAATAAAAAGAAAAAAAGAATAAGAAAAGAATAAGAAAAGAATAAGAAAAGAAGAAGGGGAAAAAAAAAAGCAATAAACGAATGTGTGTAATTACACCGTTGGCGAGGACTCGTCGGAAGCACAAAAAGCAACGTAAACTCGAAAGCTTCGGGAACGCGTGTTATCATCGCAGCGATCGTTATTCGCTCACATGCATTTACAAATGTATTATTAAAAGCACGAAGAGTATCAGCAGTGGGTGTACGTTAATGAATAAAATTATTCCCTCGGGAGGATAATGATCCGTAAAATATCATCCGAGTTTTATCAATCAGTTTGAGCTTGAAAAAATCTATGGTATCCTAGATCATCGTCTAGGAGCTGCTCGATCCAATGCATTACGGCATGAGAGAGAGAGAGAGAGAGAGAGTATTAGAGAATGCAAGCCGATACTCGCGCAGAGTCATTGGTGACCGAGTTATTTCTGTTTACTTTAATGAAATATTAATCCGTCCTGGTACGGGTGGACCCAGTGGTAGGCCAGCTACGGCAGATACACGTGCGCGCACAACACACCGCGGAGAGGCGCGTAGGGTTGCTTAGCTCGCGGCGCCCGCGCATTCGATCACACCCACACCCCCCCTCCCTCCCACGCCCCGGTCGCTCGACACTTCACGAGCCATAACGTACCGGCCTAGACGCTGCCGCCCGTTTATCTGATCGCGTGACTGCCCTGGTCTTTGCAGCTTTCACGAAAGCTTAAGGGCGATGCGTGACAAGGGGGCGGGGGAGTAGGAGGGGGCGGCGGGTGGCAAGAGGCGTCCCCTCGTACCGGAAAATACCCGTTTAAAGAGCTACTTTCATGCCTCCTTTCCCTATCAAATTTCAATACTTCCATCCTTCTTTCTTTTACTTTTTTTTTTTTTTTTTTTATCTTTTTTCCTTTCCTTCATTCACTTTTACCGCCGAAGCGGCTACTTTAATTCCCAGACCCGTTCTGCCCCCAGCCCCACGAAATTCCTATATGATTTCCAGCTTCTTTACTACCTTACACACACGCGCGCGCACGCGTACAACGCCGGCGCTAAGACGAGATTTTTTTTTCTTTCGTCTTTTACCTATAACATTTAATTAGAATGAACTTGCTAATTACTCGCGTATACGTGTTTGCCATTATCTCGAGCTAACGCAATTTATTTCTACATTTTAAGTAAAGTTTCTTCGTCAAATTATAACTTAAATTCTATAAACTTAATTACATTAGGCGGCTCAACTTCTCAAACATCTTTAATTGTATAAAATATTTCTTGCGTAAAAACGAGTTACTACGAGTACGGGCATAAAAAAGCGACAAGGCAACCGTTGTCGTTGTTATTGTTGTCGTTGTCGTTGTCGTTGTCGTTGTCGCTGCCGTTCGTATACGCAAAGAATGCGCAATCTCATGTAATGATATATATTACGCAATAGCTTAAAAGCTTTTTAAAAAGATATTCAGAGTATCCGTAAATGTTAACTCGATCTTTATCGCCTAATATTGCAGTTATAAAATGGCAAGAAAATCGCGATGTAAATGTAAGCTCATTAATAAAATAATCGCATAAAGTCCGATGGAAATTTTACTTAATATTACACCAGAGGCTTGTTTATTATATTTCAATATTCCCTTTTCAGCAATTACGAATTTGCATTGGAAAAAGACGTGAATAAATGTATAAAATAAATTATTGACACTAACACGACGTATTGATCTTTTACTGGGGCTTTATTGCTATTAGTTGTTTTAAAATCTTTCGAAAATAAAATAAAATAAAAGGTATAGGCAGTAATCGGTTCTCAAAGCAATTAAAATAATGTATTATTACTTACCTGATATACGATAGGAGAAAGCAATCATAATTAAATCTAACAGACGAGAACGTATAAACTAAAGTTTTCATACGCTTATGTTATACTTATATATTACCAGAAATCTAATAGACAAAGGTCGTTAATCTATTCGTGTTTCTATTATAATTAGATCGCGAATACTTATTAAATACATTAACAGTTCGAGGTCATCGTCACGGCCGTCACAATGCCAGAGAGTTGCGAAAGTTAATAAAACCGATGGGCAAACGGCATAAATGGTTGACAAGTAATCGATCGCATCGTCCGTGCAATGGTTATCGTAACAATAATCGCTGAATTACTCTCGAGAAAGCGTATAAAAGATTATCGGGGGTGGTGGGGGTGGGAAAGAATGGAAGAGGAGGGAAAAATATGAGATCGAGGGCGAAATCTTGGGCTTGATTAAGAAAGCCAAAATGATTTCACGGTCTTTGTCTCGAATGGAATAAAGCTGCCGAGACGAATGTCGTCAGCTCGTCGGGAAATCAGCGCGATTGTTAATGCTGACTGAACTTTTCCGTATCCGGTAATTACGCGCTCGTCCAGCAGCGGTAGTAGCAGCAGTAGCAGCAGTAGCACCAGCAGAAGCAGAAGCAAAAGCAGCAGCGGCACATAGGAGGAGACTTTTTCCTCGGACTGGATACGCGGAAGGGTAAAAAGCAGGAAGCGCAAACTCCGACTTATGGCCGCATAAGATTCCCTGTCCGAGTGAGACTGAGAGAGTGAGAGACGACAGGCGATGGCTGGGTGGGTGGGGGGAAGGGTCCAGGGTATGAGGTCAGGCCTCGGAAAGTAGCAGTTAAGCTCTGATAACACTTGGCGTACGTACTTTTATCGATTATGTCTGGCAACAGATGGCTCACCCAATTTTCCCCGTAGTGGCTACCGACCGCCGATCCTTCGTCCTCGCCTTCCTGCTCCACGTGTGCGTCCCTCCGTGTCTAGTCTTTTTCGGCACACTAGCCGGCACACTTGGGCTCTGATAAACGATAACTAATACGCGCCAGATATTGTTCCACTGACTTTTCTAACCTAACCCCTCGCCCCTCCCGCCTTTATAGGTTTTTTTTTTCTTCTCCCCTTTTTCTTTTTCCTTTTACTTTTCGCCACGTCTATTCTTCCGCTTATCTCTGGCCGCGCTTCTCTAGCTGAACCTGCCCCCACCCCCACCCCCACCCTCACCCAGCCGCCCATCTTCATTTCTCTCGCGCCATCTCTCTATTGCTCTCTCTCTCTTACGTCTCTGATAACTTTGTTCTATTTTTTTTCTCATTGACACCCTTTTTTCATATTCTCTCGTATACGACCGCCCTACTCTCATCTCTCCTCACCCCCTACCCCGACCCGTCCATTTTTCTATTGTTTATTTCGTATCTTCTTTCTTTTGAGGCTTTCAGTAATTTCGTGGTTGCCGAGAGATTGACCGGATTTTCCGTAACTTTTTCTTCGACCCAAGAATAAGGAAGATTTCGTTACAAAAGCTAATAATTCGCTATTTCTTTAACAAAAAAATCAAAAAAAAAAAAAAAAAAACACAAATCAAAAAAAAGTTTATAATATAAATCGGAACTGCTTTTCCATTCAAAGAAATCTTATTATATCTAATTTCTCAATACTATAACGGAGGAATGGTTTTTATATTAGCAGTAATTAGCCGCTAATTTATGTTAGAGACTGTTGCTTTTAAGGATGGTTCCATTAATTAATTATTATTTGCCGAATCGATTGTCCATTAAATTAATTATTAATTCGTAATTGCGAAATGAATGAAGGAAGCAAAGGAACTGGACTCGTAATAATAAATGACACGATATATCGAAAGCTCGAGTTAATTCAATATCAATAATGCATTATTGATTAATTTTTGCCAGTGCAATAAATTACTGTTTACCGAAAATAGAGAAGTCGTGTGGCTCTACTAATTTTTATTCTGATATTTTTATTTCTAGTGAGACTGAAGTGAATACGTATTTTATGAAATCGACTGATTCGTACTTAGAGTGTTTGGAATTCATTCGCTAATGAATACTCGTCCAGCGAACGACAAGCAGCTCACGGGCCTAAAGTGGCGAAACGATCAGGCGTGTGGTGCGGAAGGGGGAGGGGTGGGGCGGTACCTTAGCAGAGCATCCTCGCCATTAATTCATTACAGTCGAGGAGTATTTATAAAGAGAGAGGGGAGGGGGAAGTCGGGTTATCGGGGTTGACGGGACGGATCGGATAAATCGGATAAATCGGATAAATCGGATAAATAATCGAGCTCGATGGATCGTCCGATCGAAGGTCGGCGATACGAATTGGCGCCTGATGGGACGATGTAAAACTTTGGCGTTTCAGAGATCGCGCTGCAGGAGCGGAAGCACGAGCACGGCCATGGGGCGAGCGGCGGCTCGAGCAGGAACGAATACGAGACGGAGGAGCGGGAGCAGAGCAACCGATTGAACCACGTTTACCAGGGCTCGCTGAGGGAGAGCGGTTCGACCCTTCAACCCCGAGGGAACGCGGCGGCCAAAGGGAGCCAAGTATCACGGCCCCTGGGACTCCTGGCTGCCATTACGACGATTCTGATGTTTGCACAGCCGCGAGCGTAGATACCCGGACCATCATCCGTGGGCCCATTTACGGCTTTGTAAAATATTATAATTATCCGAGGGTAGTCCAGCCAGTGGACTCGCGAGATCAGGACGTCCCGGCCCTCGCAAGAGTCTTCGGCTCTGCTAGTGCCTGCAACCTCTACGTTCTCTCATCCTTCCATCCTTCCTTCCTTCCTTCCTTCCTTCCTTCCTTACTTGCCATGGTAAGCTTCCTCGATCCGGCTCTCGACTAAAATAACGTTAAACTGGACTTCCGAGCTGCGCTACGTGTACTCGTCACCTCGTCGTCTCGTCCGAGAGCGAATTTCCTTCTTGGACACCCCCTCGACGCTGAAAAGACGCTTCGGCTCACCGCCCCGATGATCCCGATGCATCGCAGGACCGCATTGGATAGAACGAGATCGTCTGCGCTCTATACCGTTTATCATTCCTACTTTTACTTTTACTTTTATGCATACGATCGTCCCAAAAGGATGGGTTTTTAAACTAACTCAGACTCAATGTTCTAATAATGAATTATATTGAAATGATGGATTCCCATATTATAAAACTTTTAAACAACTAACCTCTGTTCGCTCAGTTATTCGTTGTGCAACCTATGCATGAGCCAGGATTAACAATGCAATGTATATACTTTTATTCGCCAGGTTAACGAGACTCTTTACCTATCGATCAATCCACGATATTATTACTTTCCTATTATTACTATTATTATTAGTATTATTTTTATTATTATTAGTGTTATTAGTATTATTTTTATTATCATCATCGTCATCATCGTCATCATTATTATTATCATTATTACTACTACTACTATTATTATTATTATTATTATTATTCATGGACGGAAAAGCTCATCTAAATAAATGCATTTTTAAGATAAGTAATAATATTTTCACTTAACATTAATGACGTCGTTATCGTCATTTCGTGATTTTTTTTTTTTTTTTTTTTTTTTTTTTTTTTTTTTTTAATGCCGAGCTCTATTTAGGATCCAGGTAATTAATTCATCATTAAGCGAACGTTTTATCACTGAATTGGAGCTCAAGTGAAGAAAATTTATTTCCGCATAAAGGAAATAGTTTAATTTCGAGATAAACCTTTCAGGTAAGCGTAATTTCCTTAAATATCAGTATCCCCTTTCCTTCTATATCGGATGCAGCATCACTTTGCAAAGGGGAAAAATATTCTCAATTCCAAATTCTTATGTCGTAAAATATTCTTTTGAAAGACGAAATAAAATTCCAAGCAACATTTTAATGACCTTCATTCATTTTATATTTCAATTCGCATCCGTTCCAGACCAATACAATTTTAATTTTAATGTAATAAAAAAAATTTTTTTTTATAACAATCACGCTGTTGTATATAGACTTTTTATAAATACAAAATGAGCTGAAATTTAATTTTAACCTTTAAAAATAATGCAATAAAAGCGTACTTATTTTAAAACTATAAACGAGACGAGGAAAACGTTAGAAAACGTATATAATATTAAGAAAGAAATGAATATATATCAAATATACAGGAGAGCCATGCTATTATAAAACTTGTATAAAATAAATCTAAAACGCTTTTTTTTTTTTCATTAGCCGTTGCGATCGATATTTACGTTTTGAGTCGTGTAAAAAGTTCTAATTGCCGTGCCAAAGGGTCGTGAATTCATAAAATTTTGAACGTTAGAGTGTGTCTTTGGGAAAACATTTCGATCCTCTATATTTACTTATTGAATTCATTGAAATTATTCTTTATTAATGCGTGTAAGCGCATACGCTGCTGCTCCCACCCCCACATATATACATATATATTCCTGTATACATAGAAGTATATATAAATAAATAAGAAAAAAAAAATAAAACTTTATTGTAATATGTTATTTAATTATAATTATGCGAGTAATTTATCAATAAATGAGGAGTTAATACAATATGTTGTATGTTGACTTAGATTATTAGATTTTGTCAAGGTTTACAAACTTTAACGTTTTTTTAATTCTAAAAACTGTTAAATGTAATATTTCATTTAGTAAAGTTATAATAAAATTCTACTTTAAAGAAATTTAAACATTCAATTAACTTAAACGTTGGCATTGTATTTGGCAATGTTATTGTTTTGAATAAAATTTTTTATATAAAATCGTTTCTCATTACTTTAGTTATTGAGTTTTACTGCAATATACTTAAATAAATCTGTTCTTTCGAAAATATATGTAGAATTATATTTGTTTATGTCTTACCTTTTACATATATATATACATATATAAATATATGTAAATACATATAAAAATAAAAAATGCTAAATTTAAATACTTAAGTCGTATAAATAAAATTATATAATAAATTTCAAAATGGTCATTAGTAGTAATGCATTTATTTACCAAGCGAATTCTTCCAATAATAAGGTAAAATTTATTTAAAATAGAAACTGATGATTATTACCTTCTGAGTTTAATTTTTTTTTTTTTTTTTTTTTTTTTACATTTTCTTATATCATCTACTTTATTAGACTTTAATTATTTATGCTCTATAACTGTAAATATTAATAATTTATTAAAATTGAATCAATGTATTATTCATCGCACACACTTGAATTTACTGATAATTTTATTGATAATACTATCGCGTTATTAGATTCATTACATTAAAAAGTTATTGCAAATAATCTCATATTTTATTATACGACAAAGTAAAATAAATAAATTTTACAGTATTACGAAATATATATATATATACAGAGTTGTTCTTCTTTTTTATTATTATTATTATTATTATTATTATTATTATTATTATCATACTTAGCGACCTTAGACCTTCTTATAACTTGCTTCATAACCTGAGAAAATAATTGGTTTCCTCGCTTGTATCGCTCAATTATATAATTTCTTTTGTGCTTTACTTCAAATATCCATTTCCACTCAGTACAATATCTACATTTTTAATTTCAATAATGTATATTTTATTTTACTTATTTAATGATTATCGGCACACGTCACAAGAACATAATCATCTTGGCAATTAATTATAACACTTTCTGTATTCGCAATTCTTAATAATAATCGGAATTATATTTTCAAATTCTATACTTATAAAACTGAATTTCAAAATCCATTCTTATTAAGTAACAAAATATTTCTGCTTTTAGTAATTAAAATATATATATATATATATATATATATATATCAATTTTATTAATTGATTAATGAATTGATTAATTAATTAATTAATTTAAAGTATTTTTAAAATATAATTACATTTCATTGCCTTCTCAATATATTACACAATTTATCAATATTTTTCTCGTCATTCTTATTGGCTAATAATTAGCCATGAAGGTGGAAATACATATCGATTTAAGTGATATTATGAATTCTTGACCCTATTAATCCCTTTTACATAAAACTTTTGTGAAAAATATCATTATAAAAAACGTAACAATTACACGTAGAATCAATAATTATTATTAAATTTTTTATTTAATAGCTTTTTTTACTTAGTCGTTTATATTTATGAATTCACATTTTTTATGAGTGGAGTAGTATTTTTTTTTTTTATTTTTTTTTTAAATCACACGATCACGAGAATATGTTTGTTAACTCCAGAAAAACTTTAATATCATAAAAAACACCCAATTATAATGATAATTATTATTATTGAAAAAGTATTTATAAGCAATGTTTAGATTATTATCCGCATAGTCAATATAAGCCTCAAAACGATAATTCAATAATTCGACTGTGAAAAAAATAGTCTAAGATTTAAATTATAACAAAATAATTACTAATCGTTCATAATTTTTGTCATAATCATAAATCGCACAAATTAAGTAATTTATAAAAACATAAATAAATTTCTAAATCGATAAAATGAGTTGGAATAGCAATATAAACTATTTTTTGAATATCGCATCGTCACAAGTATTCACGGTAATGCAGTATTGAATCAATACATTTATAATAATTTCCGTAGTTTATATAAATCACTGAGTCTATACTATATTATATACTTTATAAATTCATGGAGATATATTAATATACGGATGTACAAAGAGTTGTGGGCTGCCACGGAAATCTTTGGCAGAACCGCGTCCGAAGCTCCGATGGTCTGAGGGTTAATTTTAATCTTCTCTCAACTCGGCTTATCACTTGAGTATCCTCCTGTATCCGCGAATTCGTCAACCGATACGTTTCCTCGCGCGTAGTAAAAAATTCCACGACTCTCGAATGGATAAAAAATTATGAATTCATCTAAGCAGCATTGGAAATAGTAATTTGTGCAACTGCTAATTACATAATATCGATGTAAATAATAACTGATCCATAATTAATCTATGTTATGTATAACATCGGTACTATCGATGGTTACTTTATATAATATCGTCGTCGGAAATGTATTATTGATTTTAATTTTATTTCAAAAAAAAACTTCTCAAACAGCTCATGCACGTAAAATTCACTCAATTATCGCATTGTATTACAAATTTTGATATTATTAAATAATTTAAGGATTGATCCCATTAAAAATTACACGCAATTTTTCGTATGTAAATAAAAAAAAAAAAAAAAAAAAAAACTATCAAAAAAGTCGAATTGAAATTAAAAAATTTTGAAAAGTTAATTGAAGGAAGTAAAGAATGTTTATATTGGAAAAAGACTTTTAATGCATTATTTTTAGTTTTTCTTTTGCCGTGGCGAAAGTAAATAATAAGGATTCATTTGATTTGATGAAATAATTATTGCTCTGAGATTCAGTCACAGCTATTAATTAATGCGCTTATAATGTAATTTCCATTACGCCAAGGTAAAATAATTAAATTTATACATGCAATAATTAATATTTATTCTTTGACTAATGTTTCTAGCTCTTGGACATGTCGTATCCATTACACCAGAGCACGACTCAATGGTTCAATAGATGCACACGCACACGCACGCACACACACGCACACCGTGTATACAGTCCCCATGTATTAGTACGTGCTCTGTCCCTAGATGGCAAAGTATCCAGGTATGATTTTACATAATAGAAATCCTGCAACATAAAGATAAGGGGACTCACGCACTTCAAAGTAAACATTACAATTAAGTACATGCTCAATTAAGTATATTCGGTGACGTGTATGTGCGTTAACGTCTCGATCATAACGAAAGCACTCGAGCACTTACGACGACTTACGGACACGAATGCATACGATAATGACGCGAAGGCGGTTTTTTTCCCCGTTAATCTTATTTCGGTTTCCTCTTTATACACTTGTCCGTATTAAACGAAGTACATGGCATTGATAAAAAAAAAGTATACAAAGACCTCTTGATATTTTAACCTATTGCAAAAGCAAATGAAAATATTATCCTTAATGACCATTACTTATTTATTTATTTATTTATTTACTTACTAATTTATTTACTTATTTATTTATTTATTTACCGAATAAAAAGTCCTTGGCTCGTGAAAAGTATTAAGCAGGAAGGGCCAGTTGGATGAGTGGGTGGGTGGGGGGATACACTTGTGCCCGGAAGGAGTCCGTCGTATAAGATTGCGACCAATTAAAATGAGTGCAACGGTCGTATGCTCTTAACGAAATAATAACGAATGCGATTGATTGAGCGGGGGCAGTTGAAGCATCGGTAGAGAGATAGAGAGAGAGAGAGAGAGAGAGAGAAGGAGAAGACGAAGAAGAAGAAGAAGAAGAAGAAGAAAAACTTGCCTTGCCAACTCTTTCCACTCGTCTGCCTTTTCTCCTTGGGCGGCGGCTCCTCCACTTCGCGGATTAGCGAACACCTGTTGCCGGCGATGCAGCGACGCACGCACACTACGCGACTATAGGGCGCGTGCATCACGGAAAATGTAATTGATTCCCTGACACGCGAGCAGCTAACGTTTCCCCGCCAATGCTCTGCGCCGACTCGAAAAATAACGACTTTCGTTACTCGCCCGTACCTATACACCCCCACACGACTATTTGTAAATGAATTAGCGCGAGCCTCCTCCTCTCGGACCTCTCGTCCGTTTTCTCTTTCGCCAGCGAATTATCCGCTCCTCATTCAATTGACCCTAATTTACAATTGTAACCGATGAAGATCCTTTACGAAAACCCTACTCTCTCTCCCTCTCCCTCTCTCTCTCCTCTCTCCTCTCTCTATAAACGCAACTATAATATGTATTTATGGCTGTTAACTCGTTAATAAAGTCGGGCATTCGGTCCTTCAAACGTCACAGCAACGGATAATTTAAATAAACCATATGTAATTACGAGTTGAATAATTACTTGTGTCAATTATCCAAAGTATTAATTATGTAAACAGTTTATTTGTGCGTACGTCTCTGTATGTACGTACGTACGTCCACGCGCTTATGAGCATTTATAAGCAGTTATACTTTATTACTAAAGAAATAACATAAAAGTAAAATTATCATACGGTATTGTCGTGAAACTAAATCAGAAAGACTGCTTTATTCGAGTACAGTTCATGTCGTAGGGTGTAAAATCATTTTGGTTATTATAAATTCAATCCACGTTTTATTTACAACTAATTTATGTAAATATATTGAATTGCCTATATAATTATAAATGCATGGTGTCGTTAACTATAGAAACAGACATTAATTAATAAACGAACTACTTTGTTATAAGCCATATTTATAAATAATATTTTTAACTGTAAATTTATAATATTAAAAGGTTTTCGAGAAAAAACAATTATTATTATTCTATGTGCTGTCAATTGTACTTCACTTACAATTACGATATCTTTTATCCTTTTTGGTTCATATATCAGTACAATATACAGATAAGTATACGTGCCCCTATTTATACAATCGGTAATTTTATTATAAAAGTTCTTAATCCTCTAGTCAATTATAATCTATTTTTTCTTTCAATTCAATTCAACTACTTTTATAAATAAAAAAAAAAAAAAAAAAAAAAAAAAAATAAGTAAAAAGTATTTTAATATTCTTTAATAAAAAGTTATTAATCTATTAATCAATAAAAATTAATTTAACAGGGAATTTTTGTAATTAAAAAACGTTTAGAATATTTTATAAGAAAATTTCAATCCAGAATCTAATGAACTATTATTGTATCATAATACTCATTTTTTATTAAATTAGAGTAATCGATCGATGTAAGTATTAATAAAACACGATATATCGATATTTTAAGAAAATGGTATAAATTAAATAGAACACAGGAGGACGGGTGTGTTGTGTTATAAAACGGCATTAAAAACTCTTTTATACAAATTGACTCAAATATTGCTTTAAAATTCAAAAAAAAAAAAAAAAAGAAAGAAAACTAGTGTATTTTTATAATATTGTAAGTCAAAAATTGGTATTAGATATGAATAATTTCAAATTACGCACGTTTTGTATTATTTAATTGTACGTGAAACAAATGTAACGTGAGTTTCGTATTTTGATTGTATTGTTAAATAAAAAATGAAATAAACAAAACAATAGAATTCGATAATTTACTCGAGTATGGATTTACATAGACGATATGATATGATATATATATATATATATATGACAGAACATTAGGGATTGCATTTCGACTGATAAAACAATAAATTATGTCAAACTGTTGAGCATAGGTGTTTATGGGAGAGTTATATGTATATGGTGATGAATTCCGTTGATATAAATAATCATGGAACTGCATGGAAATCAAACTATATTGAATATAATATACTTACGCATGTACGCGCGCTCGCAAATGTAATTATATATAAATACATATATGTTACGTGTGTGGGCGTGTGTCTCAACGGAAAATCTCTATAGATCTCTACTTAATTAGTCGTTATTTTTAATGATGAAACGAAAGAACAAATAAAACTCGTAAGAAAATGTATGCGTTTGCATTATTTAAGATAATTTTTTGCACTATGATTATCGGAGATGACTTCCCTTCTTTTGTTTTATATAAAAATAAATAACTGTAGGTAGCGTTTGGGAATAAAATTTGTAAAATCATTGATGGTGAAATTGACGGGGCTATGCCGGCAAACGAACGAAAGCGGCATTCGCGTCTAGGAATTTATTCATTATTAATAATTGCGAATCGATTGCGTCTGTTAATATATTATTGTTGACGATTGCGTTATCGAGCGAACGGGAACGTTTCAGCTCGCGTAGACTCGGCTGGACCTTTGTAAATATTACCCGATATTACGTATGAATTGTATAGGATAGACAAGACAAAGAAAAACGGAACCATACAAAAAAAAACAAAAAAAAAAAAAAAAAAAAAACAAAAAAAAACAAATAAGGTGAAAATAATTACATGAGAGAAAATGGCGCCTCGCACACTGTACAATAATAATATGGGTCGAATAGAATGTGTGGTAGAGAGTAAAGAGAGCGTAGCGTTGAAGTTGTGGTGTGATTCGTAAAATCAGTATAAACGATAAGGTTTAAACTATGATTAAAGAGACAAATACGAGGGTTTCGAAAGAATAAAAGGCGACGCGATGTAACGTTAACGTGTAAACATAAGCAAAAGAGGAGATGCAGGCGCACCAAATAACATAGGCGTTAATAATTCGTATTATTGTTATGCGGGATGGTGAACGTATTATTGTGAGACGATACGCATGGTATGGTGAACAAAGACCCAATTGTTCTTACCATTGATTGTACGAGCTGCGGTCGAGAAAATGTACTAACGATGCTGCAAAAATAAAATACCAGCGCATTCATTGGAGAAGATAGAATTCCGATTCTATTGATCGTCGTTCGATCTCCGATTCCACCAGCAACACCTGGTTCATTATACGATGATATATATATATATATATATATGTATATATATATGTATAACTAAATAAAGAAAAATATTAATGTAATACGCCTTACTAATTTATTACCACTTTTCCTACCACGGAATAATACAGAATCGGGATCAACGTTATAAATATAATTCATATGATATCTGATCTGATTGTTAAAATCCTTGAGCCATTATTGTCTTTATTATGAATACAAGTTTACTGTGAAACCAGTCGAGAATAGAGCAAACGCCTATTAAAAATCCTTCTACTAATAATTCTCTCGTTAAATATAAACAAAATTATTATTTTTATTTATTTATTTATTTATTTATTTATTTATGACAATTTATGACATTCTTACGGTTTGTTACTAAATTACCTATTTTATTTGCACGACTGCATAAGGGCATTTAATATACCAATAAATTAGATGGGTAAATTATGTACTTTTAAGGGCGAACATACAAGAAGATTAATTACGTAAAGCAGTTTGTGCGTTGGCAATAAAATTCGTGTTTCCCTGGAAAGAACAGCTCTCGAGAAGATGCATCATACTTAAGGTAACTACTACTCTTGGCTGGATGCAATAGCTGGCAAGCGTTTGTCACGTGATCATTTTAAACTGGGGAAACTTGTGCGACCCTTTGTCACAAGTGCCGTTATCCCTCTTCACGATTTTAAATACTACTCCGCTGCTCCGACGCTCTCGTGCCCTAGCCGGGCCCTCCCCCCCCCTCCTACTCCTCCTCCGCCCTACTCGTTCCAGCATTTCCAGTACCAAAGGAAATACTCGAAATGCGCACCCGTTCGCACGGAGTCCGCAGTTTATTAATACAGGAAAATTATAGAAATTAATTAATTTCTTGCGGTCGGAAGCAATTGGGGATGCAATGCCATCTTCGAGCGGTTCTACGAGTGGGAGCGGCAACGACTCCTAGAAATTATTAATTCAAAAATAATCAGACGCGTAGCGCGCGTTCTGGCGATAAGATTTACGTAAGATTAAAGGGTCGAATAATAGATAAGCTGTTGGCAAAGCACATTAGTTTGGCATAGAGTCCGCGGAACCGAAGTGAACTTATATTGGCCGAGAGAGTGAGTGAGTGAGGATCGGGGGAGGAAGGGATGGAGGGAGGGAGGCAGACCAGGACGACCTCGATGACCATTGAAATTAATGAGCCGCCACCCGCTGGTCGAGTACTCGCGAAACGTGACGTTTGCACCGCAAACACCGTTACGGGACCTACAACGCTTCGGGCGATCCTGGATCCTCCACCTATCCATCCAACCCCCCCCCCCCCATCAATCCGACGCTACTTCCGGGACTCGACGCGTCCCAAGTACTTCTTGTTGATATTGCGATTATTACTATCCAAGCTTCTATCTATTTCCATGAATCCGTGCCGGCGGTATTGATAATCAGGTACGAGGCCGAGAGTTAAGCTCGATCATTTGGTTGGGCTTACCGGCGAGACTTATCAATAAACTCGCGGTTCCCTCAACTATTCATTTCATTAGAGCGAACTAAATGAAAGAAAACATATCGGCCAACGCTATTGGCAATGACTTCGCAAAATATATCGTTTTCGACCGTCCAGTCAAAAATATGTCCAGCAGCAGCAGCAGCAGCAGCTGACAAATCAGGAGGGAGGAGGGGGGGAAGGAAAGGAAAGGGGGAAAAAAGAAGAAAAAAAGAGTCGTTGTACTGACTCGCGAGTGCGAGCCTATTGTCCCCCCTTGGCCAATTCCATTTTAATACCTTCCTATTTGTTTCCACGACATTCCTCGTAATGAAGAGTACTTGCGAGGCCACTGAATTATTTAAGAAAGCTTAAATACCTGATCGATACCGAGAAAATATCGACGATACTTTCATTCGAATTAATTCCATCGACTCTTACTTCAATTACTCTGTCGATATTCATTGTAATGGTAAAACGGCCCTTAAATAACTTGTCGGCGAGCCTCTGCCGATTGATTTTCTAAAAAAAATACAATCTATTATTAATCGCAAAAGGTTATTTAAGCCATTAGTTACGAAGGGAAAACTCTCGCCGAGATAAAAGGTTTTGCATTTTCGATTTCGCGCCTTTCCTTTAATTCGTCAATAAATAATTTTTATTGAATTACGAGGGGCTTTTTCGTTCTACGCCATTCCACGCCGCAAGTCTTCCAACTAATTGACTATCCTCTACATTCTATTAAGAATCGATCCGTAGATCGTCAAATCCTAATAGAGATTTTGAAGAAACCTTTTTCACTAAATGCATTTTCAACGTGTAAATGAGCTTTCGGATGCTCGGCCTTTTTATGTATTGGTGAAAAAAATACTACATGATACGGGGACATTCGTCCGGCAATTGTCGATATTTTAGAATATTAATATAAGTTTTTTTTTTTTTTTATAATTGGAAGTGTTTAATATACTTATAATGGATTATTTCTCGATATAAACTGACATTTGGCTAGATTACGTTATAAACAATATTACGTCGTAAATCAAGGGTTTTTAGCCGAAATAGAAATCGACGAAGCAAATTAACATTTTTTAAACGACGCGCAGATAACTTTGAGAAGCCAAAGAGCACGAAAATATTTCTAATAACGACGTCATCAGAAATTGTTAACTAAACTTCTTATTTTTTTTATGATAATAAAGCATTAAGAAATTACGACTCGATTTGAACTATAAAATCCAATAAATTGCAACTAAATTAATAATAACGTCAAAAATACGTTTAATTTATTTTTAAAGAATTAGAATTTTTACATGGGAAATTAAAGAAACTGAAACCGGTATGAAAATATTTATTAATATCCATAGAAATAAACACGTTTTATATGTATGGGGTAATAAAATTTAGATGTTAAATTAAACAAAGGAAAAATGCATTTCATATTCGAAAGTGAACGCATAGACAATTTTAAAATGATTAATATGCAGTTATTTTCAAAAATTTTCACCTCTAATGTCTCTCATAACTTTTATTGCGCGGGTGTCTCTTTATTAAAAAATAAACTGCATTCAAGTGCATCGAGTGCATTGTATAAATAGAGGAAAAATTTAATGCTATTTTAAAAGAAACGGCTTGCGATATTAATGAGAATTTTATTTTTACTATCGACCCATGAGTATCAGTAGCAGAATTTTTCACGAAAAAGGGAAACTCGATTGACGTCAATTCTATTACTCGAGAATATGTACGTTATCGTAATAATCTAATGAGGCCTTAAAAAAAAAAAAAAAAAAAAAAAGAAAGAGATTTATAAGTACCGCGAATCTAATGTGATTATATTTATGCTCTTCTAAGACTAGATAAATCTCATTACAAGATTAAATTTTAACGCAATATTCGGGACTCTGTTGATCCAATTACGCTGTTATTTTAAAAATACTACTTAACGAGCACGCGAGTCTGATTGAAAGCTCCGAAGCTTACGTACGGAGAATACCGATAGACGGTAAACGATAAAACTAGTTGATCGATCAATCGAAATCAGCGGGACATTAGAAAGTGCAATGGAATCGTATAGCGTGCGGCGCGTGTATGCAAATATTTATGTTATTGAGATAAAAAAGCAACTTGTTATAAGTGGATAAATGGATCGGAAAGGTGTTTACTGATCGGGCTGACCATACGTTTGCCTCCTTTCCTCCCGGGTCGAAGACAAACAGCTGCACCGATATTGCAAAGAAATCAAGGAAAGAGAGAGATGCAGGTCCCCCGGCGCCGAAGCGTCGAAAAGGGAAATTCAATTTGAAAGAAATGTAGGTCAGTAAATAAAAGGGAAATTCCCAAATAGCCTGGAGACCCTAAAATATACGCAAATAAAATGTGATCTGGCTTTTATGGGGACCTATAGCCCTCCTATAGCATATTCCGTTATCAATAAATGTCCCGAGCGCTCTAAAATGCCCGATCATACCCCCCCCTCCCAACCCCCCTCAGTCTCTCACTCTCTCCCCGCTTTCTCACGCGCGCTCTTCCTCTCTATCACTCTCTATCACTGTATCGGGCACTTTTGTTTCCCGGGGAGCTAAAGCGACCGCAGCCGCCCGGAGAATCAAAAAGACCAGAGAAAGAGAGATTGGCTGCTTTTATTATCTGTGTTTTTCAACGCGGGCGCGCGTGCGCGCCCGCGAGGAAACTGGCCTATAATGCAGAGAAGAATGGATGGATGGATGGATGGATGGATGGATGTATCGGTGGGGCGGGGGAGACGGGGGGAATGACGGAATGACTGGAACTATGCCGGAGAGAAAAACATAATATCGTAAATGGCCCAACGAACGAATCCTTTATGAAACAGCGAGACTGGAATTTTTTGACGTTGTAGTAGTAGTAGTAGTGGTAGTGGTAGTAGTGGTAGTAGTAGTAGTAGTAGTAGTAGTAGGGAAAGCGAGAGCGGCCCAGGCCCGATATGAATACGGGAAAGTTTCCCAAAGGAATTCCGCAGATTCGGGGATCTCGCGGGTGCCTCGGTATGTCGGCCGTAAGGATCTTCCTCCTCCCCCCTTCCCCTTCCCCTTCCACTTCGACTTCTTCTTCTTCCCCTTATTCTTATTCTTCTTTCTTCTTCTTCTTCTTCTTCTTCCTCTTCTTCTTTCGGTTTCTTTAGGGGCTCCGGTGCGGGCCGGCGCACCCGCGGTGAGCCCCCGCATCACGAGCAACTCCCGTAAGCGAAATCGCCGAGGAGGAACCGATAAACTTGGCGTCAAACAAACAAGGAGCAGCCCTCCGGAGTAGTCCTCGGGGCTTCTCTCCGATCCGATAGTCGATACAGATAAACTTTACCGCTTCGTAGACAAGCCCCTTTATACGTGTGCCTCAAGGAAATGCATTCGTCCCCCCCCCCTCCCTCATACCCAATAACCCCAGCCCCAGCCCCAACCCCAATAACCCCAATAACCCCCGCGCGAAGCTTGTAACCGGATGATTGAAAATCCTTGGCGGGATCCGGCGCCCCCTCCTCCGCCTACAACCACCACCACCACCGCCACCGCCACCGCCACCAACACCAGTAGCGGTAGGAGCGAGCCTCCCAGCGCAGACAGACAACTTCTGAAAGCCTTTGTCGCTCACCGGCTGGAGCTCGGCCGCGCCACGCGCATCGCACACGCCAGCATTTTTATTCCGTTTCTGGCTCTGCTCTTTTATCGACGTCGAGTAATTTCATTTTCGAGGATTTGCTTTTATGAGAGAGACGCCGAGCGCATGGATTATGGCCTCCGCGTCAAGTGCACTGTTTATTTACAACGTTTTCCATGGTATCATCCTGCCTTGTTTTTTACCTCCCCGCCACCCCGCCCGGGCCCGCTGCACATTTTTCCTCTACAGATTATGCATTAAGCCTTTAAAATTCGTAATTTTTCACCCTGTAAATTTTATCTCCTCTGCCGTCGCCCCTCCCCCCGACCCTCCCGACCCCTCACCGCCACCGCCGCAACCTGTTAGCTTACCTTTAATTCGATATCCCGATTTATTCGGCCAGAAATTATTTTCATAAGTAAAATAATCATTACGTATTACGTTTATCGTGAAAAATATTTAATCCCTTACGATTTCATGACATTTTTGTCCTCCTCCTCCTCCTCCTCTTTTAATTTTGTTTTTATTTTCGTTCTTTTTTTTTTTTTTTTTTTTGCTTTTTATAATAAAATCGATGCATGGATTGTTTCTCTCGATTTTCAAATATTCAATGCATTGGATTATTAATGCCTTACACGATATCTTTTGAGTCGAATACGTTTTCGATTCGATTATTTAAGCACCAAACGATTATACGTAATACTTGAGACCCATTGATTCCGTTAATCGCAATTTTATTGTAAAATTATTATACAAGTTTCAATTTGAAAACAAATTTATCCAGAGCTATGTTACGAAAATATTTTTATTAAATTTACCAATATAACAAGATTTTACTAGATAACAAAGTAATTTAAAGACAAATTACTCCCTAGTTTTATATAAAATAAATACCATAATCAATATGAATTAATTTCATCATCTCTCTATAAATATTTCCAATTTTTATTCTTCGATTCGAATCTCTCTCTCTCTCTCTCTCTTTTATTTTTTCTTTTTTTTCTCTTAAGCCATGTAAAACTAAATACTTGATACATGCATATGTAGTAGTGATGAATATATGTATATATATGCAGTTATATCAGGCTATAATATGATAAAAACAATGGATCAGGAGGTCTAGAATTAAAATGCTCCGATACGATAGGCATCGGCAATAAATCCATAGATATTTAAATATCCTTAAAAAAGCTTTCGGCCATTCTCAACGATAAAGCGGTATTATGAGCCGTGCTAATATACATGGCAAATAAATCCAGGGCTAATCCGGTTAATAATATTTCATTCATCGTCCATATGGTTATTCAATTAAGAGCTTTGGAAAGGAATAACGTAAAACAAAAAAAAAAAAAAAAAAATGAAAAATTTGACAAAAAGATCCGTTAATAAGTGGGTGGAAAACGTCCTCGGGCACGGATGGACGTGTTCCCGAGGGAGGCAGGGCTGAGAATCTTTTGCGTAGCGTAAAGCAGAAGAAATTCCTCCAGGTTCTCCTCGAGGCTCTGGACCCTGAAAAATGTCTTACCGCACGGAGGACGATAAAACAAAAAAACAAAAAAACAAAAAAAAAACAAAAAAAAACGTAGAAAGGAGAAAGAGCCAAAAAAGAAGAAAAAGAAAGGGCTGGCTCATCCATTAAACGTGTCATCGAGTAAGGAGGGAGAAATGTTCGCACGCCTGGAATTCTGAATATTTCGTTGTTGGCAGGGGAACGTGCACGCGGGAAAAATTAAAGGCCGCGCACCAAGACCCAAGACAATATGAATCGCCTCGCGTCTCATTCGTACCATCCTGAGCCCGTATCTCCCCCCGCCCCTCTCTCTCTCTCTCTATCTCTGTGCATCCACGTGCATAAGCCTTCTCCTCCTCGTCCTCCTCTCTTCCTCTTCCTCCGCCAGCAAAGCTCCGGAAATCATCGACTTACCCTCTTCCCCTTCGACCTCTTTAGTTTCTTATCATCTCTCGGAGACATTCAGCCCCGTCCGATCATTGTTCTCCCTTCCGGTCCGTCGGCTCCTGGGAAAGGAAGTAGTAAGTAAGTAGCCATTGTCGTGTCCGGGCAAGGGGCCCGGAACCGCAGAAGATGCGGCTAACCGGGCTAATCGGGACTTTCCCGAACGAATGTAACGCTCGAAAACGATCTCCAACTTCTCGACGCTCACCGATTGTCCTTCCCCTCCGCAAATAGGGTTTCCGTGTACACTCGCGACCGCGGGGCTCCTCGAGATCTAGGGCTGCAACAAACAATTTACTCGGTACCTCGACTCGACTCGACTCCACTTCCTTCACTTCATAAAAAAAAAAAAAAAATCCATCCAAACGCCATTTATCCATTTATCGTTTAATTTGCAATTTCACTTCGCAACTTCAGTTTAAAATCATAATCTAATAATTAATATTCGTGCATTCGTTATTTCTTCTTTTTTTTTTCTTTTTTTTGTTTGTTTTTGTTTGTTTTTGTCTAAAAATTTTCCAACGCATTATTTCGAGAGAAGAAGTGCTGCCGCCTTGTACTATAAAACAAACAGTCTGACATTCCAATAAGTCAAAGTGTAAGGATCCCGAACGCTTTATAGTACAACTGCGAATTGAAATTCATAAGTGCGATATTACGATGTAATAGATTATCGATAGTAAATCAATTTTATTACAACGAACCCGCGCTTTTCTAAGATACGTAAAAATTTTGTCGGCTGACCTACATTCGCAATCCACCTCAACATAGTACATAAAAATCATTTGAAATACAATATGTAAATGATAGAATAGAAGAGTCAATGGTAAAAACTCCATCCGCATCCTCATGCCAGCCTATCTAAATCAATCCTTCCCATAAATACGTACATTTAAAAATAAATTATTGCCTTTCTTTCTTTCTTTTTTTTTTTTTTTTTTTTTTGAGAGTGTGAGAGAGAGAGAGAAAACATTTTCTCGTTCATCGATAAATTTAAAAAGATCGTCAAACCTTTTTGTGAAGAACAGAGAAAATAAAAGTTTTTATTTCCCTTTTATTCGAGTACGTGCATATGAATGTTGATATATATATGTATATATATATATACGCATGAATAATTATTTATATATTCGTAAACGAGAAATGCATTTGTATTATTGAATCAAGACTTGCAGTACGAATATTTACGTATAATAATCATGTTATTGAAACTTACATTCTACCGCTATAGGTTTGTATTAATATTTGTTAAAGCAAACTTTCTTTTTTTAAATTATCTTTTACCTCAAATTTATAAACTTAAACGGATATATGAAGTTCGAGTCGTTTAATTTATTCATTTATCGCGTTATAGAGAAATTCAGTCGGATATTCTTAAATTCATAAAATTTTTAAGAAAACATGGATAAACTGTGAATTAGAGAAATTCAGAATATTATAATCCTCTTGTAGTTGTAATATTTTATAATTTCACGGGATATTTTAACATTGGCATAACTTGCGCATATCGTATTTAATACACTGAAATAATAAACTTATTATTGCCGATTATTAAATGTGTATGAATATTTCATTATCATTGGATTGTCAAATGAATTAGAAATCCGTATGTTTACTTTGGAAAATTCTTCGAAATCCCTCATTCTTAATGTTTACTGACTGGATAAGTCAGAAGTTTTATATTAGAAATGTTTTTATCAGTTTACTGATTACTTGATTTATTAAAAAGTTACGCGATCCGAAGACGCTCCAATTTTATCGAAAAAGTTTTTTAACGCTACTGTATTATCGACACTTTTTGAAATATATATTAACGAAATTATTTATCAAGTCGTTTAATGCCACTTACGGACAACGTGTAATTGCATTTTAAATAATGATCAGACATTCGGAATTTTTAGCGTCCTTTAGCCTTGGCTCGATGAAAACAATTACCTTTTAATGCGAAAATCTGAAAAATTATTTGCAATAAGAGCCAGCCTCGTCGCAGTTTACCTAATAAGGAAGTAAATCTCGAAAGAAGAAGTGAATCGCGAGGAATCTGTACGGGAGTGCGGATTAAAAGGCTTTTGGAATGTAAGAGGTCACATATCAGGGCCTTGACAAACGACCGGCAATATAATCAAATGCTCGACCGAAGAAATCTACAGATTCGCGCAGTTGTGTAAATTCAGCATCGTAAACCACAATAGATCAACTCAACTAATGGGGTAATACGTAATTTAGAAAAAAAAAAAAAAAAAAAAACATATATATAAAATATCCTGTTTAACGATATACATTAGATCGAAAGTATTAGTTACGACATGTTTTATACACTTTGAGGAGAAACTAGCGTTGGGGGTGATATCGATTCAACTACTTCTAGAAAGAAGCGAAATTTATTTTATTTACGATCAGAACGTGTGGGAAAGTTTCGACAAATAATAATTTTTAATATGAATTTTTCGAATGATGTAGTGCTCGTCCCAAGAATAAGGACAGAAAATTGTAAAAGTATCCGATCAGAGAGGGGAAGAGCTTTTTTTATCTTTTATAATATATCACTTAGAATATGAAAAGTATGATGGTAATTATTGCTCGGGACACGCGGACAACTAAACTATCGAGAATCCTATTTAATCTAAATGTATAGACTTGGCAATGTAGATTAGCCGATGATTAAACGGGGCTAAAGGAAGGGATTAGGATTTATAAGTAAAAGTCGACGATTTGTAGTTTCGATCGAGCGCTTTAGTCGACAAAGAAATTCAAAATATTGTCACGGAAGATAATAATACCGATCGATGTAGCTTATTAATAATTCTCCCTACGTATAGGCTGCGGATTTAAGCGATAAATATATTTATAATCACATTAACATTCCCACAGGAAATTGTAAAAGCCCGACTCGCTCCCTCGGATAATCAAAAGCCTGTGAGATGAAAATGTTCGAAAGAATATTAAAATGCACGCGCGACATCAAACGTTCGTCTAGATTCATTATTAAATATTTAATGCAAACGATTTCGGTTAGTCAATTTATTATTTACATTAAAGTTATGTGTAATAAAATTTTGTCCTTTCAAAAGCCATTGTTTCGTGATATTTTACTTGTGCTTGTACTTATACTCCGGATCGCGCGAATAATTCCCTATGATAATAAGATGCTAGTAATTATAGTAATTATAGTAATTATAATTATCGTACTGGTAAATACACGAAGTCTATCGCATTTTATAATTTTTTATATTCGTTTATGAAAATTAAAAATAATTCCACTGTTAACGTATTTAATAAATTTAATTTCCTGCTAACAATAAGGGACGTTTATTTTCCATATTTATTCATTGTGTGTGTATGCATGCATGTGCGTGTGTATGCTTATCATTGATTCCATAGAGAATGCATTAACTGCAGAATTCTGGTATATTATCTTTACTCTTATAATATTACAAATATTTGTATAAAACTTTTCATCTCCCATTGAATCCCCCATAGTTTCTTCGAATTTTCCACAACTAATTGACTAAATAATCGTGCATAAATAACGTTTATTGATAATAAATTCCTAGTTGTATATTTTGTCAATATAGTTCGAATTGTAAGAAAATCATTTGAATGTATACGAATAACGTAAAAAATGTCTATAAAAACTTATTGGCAAATAATTAAACTTCCTTATGGGTATTATTTAATATAAAATCTGAAGCATTCGCTTATAATGGAAAAAGAGGTGAATTTGTAAAAAAAGAAAAAAATAGAAAAAAATAAAGGTACATTACGTAAAGAAAATTTTAATTAAAACAAATTGAGTCAAACCCACGAGTTAAACCCACGTTTATACGAATGTTAATAGAAATGTGATAATCGCGTAGAAGATAATTTCGAACACAATCTTTATTTTTACGCATTTGTACGACATTCAAACATATTTTAACGATTCTACGAAAATTACTGTACACGGAAAGAGTTATTAACCTTCGTCACTGTAAAAATTTGCGTTTTTTTTCCCCTTGAAATTGGATCCCCGATTTACTATTTGTCTTTGCAATGCACAAGTTCGATAATAATATTCCGAAAAGTTTTTAAACTCTGATACTTGAAAAGCTATGAATCCTTTTTTATCCGAATCTTCTTCGAAGGGCTTCGAATTGATTCTTGATCTTCTCGAGCCTGTGAAGATTTAACGTATTTTGCACTCTATTTGTTATGAACTCGATGAACTCAAATTGTCTTATCCTGTAAAACCAATGAAATCCAATTACCGGCAGGGAGGACGTACAATTATTTTGTCCATAAAAACCGAAAAGACGTAACGGTGAGAAACTTCTCGTGGTAATGTATTTGAATTAGGTATTGGATGAACCTAGCTGTTCGAGGTACCTAGGTTCCCGGTACCGGTTAAAACAGATCCGGCGAACGTAGCGGCCCGTAGTTCAAATATCGCTGTGGGGATGGCGAATAAAAATCGGAGCCCAGGCTCACTGGGCGCGTGACCGCGACCGCGCGAAGCCCATGGAACAGGTGCGCGGGTTGGTCGAGGCCCCGGCTCTTCCACCCTCGATATTTCAAGTCCCGATCAACGGGGCGACAATCGCGCGGACGAAAACACGGGCGCGGCTCGTTAATTAATCTAATCGAGGGGTGGGGGGTGCTGAGGGGTAGTAGTGGCGGCGGTAGTGGCGGCGGTAGTGGCGGCGGTAGTGGCACGGGCAGCCGTCCAGTTCTCGTGGGCGCCGTGGGCTAAACAACCTCTTTGTTCGTCCGGTTGGCGTTTTCGGGCCCGGGGACATTGTTAATCGAGGCCGCGCAGCCATAATACGCGGAGTCGTAGTGCTCCGGGCGCCCAATAACATTAGCGAAACAACGTTACAATAATGCGCTCCGCGGCTCTCTATCGGGCCGCTCTCAGCCTTTGCGCCTCGACTTGCCCGCCGAGGACTCGGCTATACCGGCTTTTCCGACTCCGGGTGGGTGGCTGGGTGGGAGGGGGGGGGGACGAGCCGAGCGCGCCCCCGTCGAATACATTATACGGGATTTAGCGGGCGGTCGGCTCGGCGAAGGTCGTGCGGTCGGGGGCCACGGGGGCTAACCCTGGTCCTGGCAGTCGCTCGAGCCACACGCGACAATAGGGCTTCGTTAATGAATCGGTAATCAAGGAATCGTTAGAGGAGGAGTCAAAGCTAAGCGACGACTGCCGCGCTTAGACTGCATCGGCATCGGCATCGGCTCGGCTGATTTGCTCCTTGTGATCCCCCTACGCGCCTCGAGCTACAATTTATTTATTTATTTATTTACTCACTCACTCACTTACTTACGTAAGCGATTTTCTTCCTTTCTTTCGCACTCCTCTCGCTCTCGCTCTCGCTCTCGTTCTCGCTCTTTCCATTCCATTCACGAATATACAATTACCCCCGACTGCCACGGCAGACTTCGTTAACGAATTTACACGCTTTTATCTTTTCCGTTACAATTAACTCTATAATAATAATAATAATAATAAATAATAATAATAAGAGGAAGAATTAATAATTTTTAATTGCTGATATATTATTAGCTTCTGGTTATGTAATTGTCAAGGGAGCGGATTTTATAAAGTAAATGCAGCTTTGATTTGATAATCTCCAAGTCCGGGCAATAACATCAACTCGATAAATTTATGCAATAACATGTAGCAAAGCGCCATTGTAATTTAACCAATATCAGCCCTCTGCCGGTCATTAAAAACAATAATTTTCTATCACATGACCTTGTTGCCTGATCTTGTGGCTTGAAATATATAGCATAAAAAATATATAGCGAAATATATATATATATATATATATATATATACATAATACGATTCACTGTAAATTAAGTTTAACAATTAAGCAATATAATAAATCGTATGGCAATATAAACAATACGTGTCAACTTCTGACAGATGATATTCGTAGTGAAATTAAGTAATCGCTCTTCTTTTTTTTTATCTGTTATTTTTAATATTACCGGGCGCTTTTACAATTGAAATTTATATCCCCGAACGTGTATTAATAATATAATACTGAAATTAGGTAATAGACTGAAGCTTTCAAAATCTAAGTAAATCGAATTACTTGCGGAACGCGGTCGTGAGATATGAAATTACGAAGCAGAATAAAATGACAAAATTTTCATTTTGTTGCTCTTGCGGGCTGATATATAGTTTGCTCGATTATACGATACTAAGTATATTATGTAAATTAGTATGAAAATTCAATGGGAGATTATACGACGTAATGCGAAAATAAAGCCGATAAAGTGAACAGAAATCGCGAGGATATTCGTACTCGCAGAACTTCTATTCTAATAATTTTAAATACACCGGCTTATTTGTAAATTAAGAAAGACAAAATAAAATAGTTGAGAAATGATTTGATCGCGTTATAAGATCGTTTTGCGATTATTTTGCGCAAAATGTATACTGTTTTATCGGCGGATTTGAGCCTTTGATGCGCGATGGACATATTGGCTACTTGGAGGCAAACTGGATTTACCGGGATAATTTCATTCTCCGCCAGGCTACTTTATTAATACGTTGAGCGATTATTTCGATCACTAATAAATTTAAAGGCCAACAAAGCCTGCCAAACAATCTCCCGTACACAATGTCTTTCTTACGCTATTATTATGATTTTGTAAAATACTTCAGAATCAGAAGGGCTTCGCTTTAAGCATTTTTAGGTCCCGTTGCAACTTACAGTGCACATGCGTGGAAAAGTATGTGGGATCAGCAATTAAATCGATCCTTGCCGTTGAAATGCTCGCCGATACGCAATGAATAAAAACGTAAATGATCAAGCACCCGCGAGTCGGGGCATAAAATAAAAAAGTGGAGTAAGCAGGCAAGCTCTCGGAGAAAGGAGGATAGCCGAGAAAGAGGGAAAATAAATTGAAAGGTATATCTAAGAAGAAGATGAGACACTTAAGTCGGAAAGTACTTTACCTAAGCTTTCAGGTCACCGCGGCATCGAAAGAAAGAACGAAAGAACGAAAGAACGAAAGAACGAAAGAACTAAAGAAAGAAAGAAAGAAAGAAAGAAGGTGGGAGGATTGAGGGCGGGGGGTGGGGAGAGGCAACGCGTAGCACGTACCCCGGCTCCTTTACTCATCGCCTCGTCTTAACCAGGAATAAGAGTAAGGGCTCGCGCTTTCGGTACCGTAACTCCAGCTGCGCCGATGCACTTATATCCTCCGCCCGTCCTTCTCCGCCTCTTATCGTAGCAGCGAACCTATACGTATCCGCGGAGGCCAGCCACCACGAGTAAGTCTTTAGAGGAGGGCGGCTACAAAGTGGCGTGAGGGCCAAGTGCGCGATCGTAAGGGCTCGAGAGCGAAATGGAGGCGGAGGTGCTGGAGTATGAAGAGAGTGAGCTGCGGCGGGGAGTCGTCGGCAGGAGGAGGGAGGGAATGGGTATCGCACCGGAAGGAATTAGACCATGTAAGGAATGGTTGATGGTCGTCTCGAAGGTATTCCTTGTGTTCTCCCGGGGTGCTCCGAGGTGCTCCGAGGTGCTCCGAGCCCCAGTGAACTAACCGTTTTATGGCTCGATGCCTTTTACGAGCACATCTGCAGATATTCTCTTTCTCTATCTACTATGACTAGCCAAGGCGCTTCTATTTTCTCCCACCCCTCTCCGTCTCCTCGTCCCCTCATCCATGTACGGCCTCACCTGTTTATAACGTTTCTTTGTTTTTCAGAATTGCAAACGCTACACTATTTTATCGGCCCGAGCTTTGTTTTTTTTCCCCCCTTTTTTCCTTCTTACTTTCTTTCATACGTTTTACCTTTTTCTCCCTTTACCCCAACCCCCGCCACGTTTCTTACTCTACTAATCAGAAATGACGCGGCACTCGACTCCTTCATCTTGCACTCGATGCACGCAGCATTCTGAGCTTTCATAACTTCGATTCCTACCTGTCATTCTCTCAAGCCTCCTCCTCCTCCTCCTCCTCCTCCTCCTCCTCCCCCTCACTAAACCCCCACGCTAAACCCCGCTAAACCTCGCTAAACCTCGCTAAACCTCGCTAAACATCACTAAACCTCACTGAACCTGTATCCATTTGCATTTAGGAAGAATTAAACCGTCGAATAAGCTTTAATGATAAAAAAAAAAAAAAAAAAAAAATTGTTACGAATCGTATGAAATTACCTTTTTTATCAACTGCTTTAAAGTATTCGAAACAATTTGTTATTCGCTATCTAAATAAATCAGGCCATTTTTTTTTGTTTTTTTTTTGTTTTTTTTTTTTTAACAAAGCCTATATCCTACGCTGGCATAATGAATAAAGCTTTCCGAAATCCGACAACGAGCAGATTAAATGTATCCGGGCGAAAAAATAAAATCAACGTTTTTAAACAAATGTCCCTGAATCCGTAGATCAATGTACTTTCAAAATCAAAAATACTAAGAACCTCTAAGCCCATAAAAATAATTACAATATCAATTATATGTGCAATTACAAAATAAAATTGAAATATTATTGAAATTCAAAAATATTTTTCCGTTAGATTCCGTTTGGATTTTTTTTTCTTGTATTTGATCATAATAAATATGTATAATTCTTGGAACTTATTCAATATTACAGGTTATTTAATTTTCATTATTTATTGTATATTTTTATATTGTTTATAATTTTATATTATTACAATTATAAATTATTAATCCATAAAAATAATTTTTCATTCAAAGTCTTTTAATATTATACCTTTTAATCCATAAAATAAAAAGTATAATAATATATAATAAAATATTCTTGCAATTACAGTTTTGCAAATGAAACCATAAAGAATCTTGATTTGGCTCAACTAAAATGTTATTGATTCATGAACAATAAAAAGTTCATCAAAATTTGTTATTATTCCAGCGATAGAATAAAATCTCCAGTCAAGTTAGATGAAAATTTTACTTCTTAAAAAAAACTTCATTAGCTTTTATCATTTATACAATCGTATTTTTCAAAATTTTATTCCAACTCTAGCTAGCATTTTACTATTACAAATTAAATGTATATTTTAATTAAAAAATCCCTCCTATTGAATCGTTGATTGTTAACAGTTTACAATATATATATATAATATATATGATTATATTAACTTAAGCTCTAAGATTTAAAGCTCAATTTAAGTTTAAAACGAATAAGTAGGCCTTTTTAAAGCTAAAATTTCGTTCGTATTTATGAAATTTCTCGCAAGCATGTAGATTGACTTTTTCTTGGTCTCAATAGATTAAAGCGAACCTGAGCCCGTGTACCTAAAGATATTTCGATATAAATACATTTTGTCGTTCAGCTTAAGAAGATAGTTTACGGTAATGTGCTTTAAGAACTTAAAAGATGCTTATAATTCTTCCATGCCGAACTGTATAAATTGCCCCACGAGGCGGCTGTAGCCGGAAAGATGAAGGTCTAATAATGTATATTGATTGTCAATTTCAGGGGAGGATACGGAATCATAGAGCATAACGCGGAAACGACGCTTCTATCCTAAGGCTCGAACAAGCAGGTGCCTCTGATATTGACAAGTGAGAGTCAGTCAGATATACTCAATAATAAAAGTTAAGAGAAAACTTGAATATACAATACAAATCGTCGAAAGCGAAGACTAAATATATATATATATATATATGTATAGGGAGAGCGGAATCAAGCGAATTTGAGGAATGACGCAAACTAATCACACCCAGTCGTTCATCGATAAAGAACCGGGCTGCACAAATGAAATCTATACCACTGAAATATCAATAGCATAAATAAGTAGTAAAACCCTTTATTGGGGAAGGCAGACTTTAAAGCAAGTTCTTGCAATGATCTCTAGCGTTGATAATTTCCACGCGACGGGGAAAATGTTTGCTTGGGTCGAGCCGAGGTCGCGCTTTTCTCTTTAAACACGCGGCCGCTCCTCATTCTTCCAATATTCTCAATGTCTCAAATTCTTGCTTACCACCTGAAAACTCCGTTCATCGAGCCGCAATAACGGACGCTATTGACACGCTTCTCCTATTTCCAAATGGCAATGTTACATGCGTATGGGACGACGAATTTCGCATACAGTGCCATTTAACTTGCACTCTATTTTCCGTCGAGCTCCTACCCGTCGCTGTTCCATTTACTCTATATATATATATACTAAGGCCGATATTATACATTGCAAAATAAGCAAGTAAGTTATAGTTTATTTTGTAAAATCACAGATTTCTTCCAATGACTCGGGAATTCATAATTATTTATATCAAATTTTCTTAATAAAACATTAAAGTACTTAATATTTAAATCAAAATTGTAATCTACTAATTTACTTTTCTTTTCAATGGTTACAATAATATTTTTATTACGAAATGTTATGTTTTAATTATTATGAGAGATCGTAAACGATTGAATAATAATAAAAATATAATATAATTTCTAGCTATACTTATTTATACAAATTAAAAAATTCTAATTTTCATTTGAATCATGTATAAGCTAATACTTGAATAATTACACTTGTGACTGTAAAACTGGGAAAATGTTATATTTTTACATAAATTAGCAATATACGTTTAAAAAAATGCATGAATGGATATATTCATAAAGCGAGAAAATTATAAGCGAAATTATTTCACCTAAATGATATAGAAACATTTATATCTAACACTAACAACACATAGCACTTACGCAAAAGAAAATATTATAAATAAACTTTGCAATGCTCGTTATTTTATAAAAGACATAAAACGTAAAATTATTTGCCTTCTCGTAAATAAATTAATTTATATCTGTTTCAAACGATACTCGAGCTCATATATACAGACACATTCTCTAAACGTGTTTATGTCTGTTGGGAAAAGCAAATGTCCTGAAGGGCATAATTACTCATCGTGATGGCCTTTCAGAATGGCTGAGAACCCTCATAGACCACTCCGAGATGTATGTGAATTAACGATGTATTCGAACGTGAAAACTTGCTTTTTTTCTCATTAACTCTTATAATTATTGTTTCTATTGTACTACATTTTTAATACGTTATAATTATTTATTAAAATAATGCTTATTAATTTCGTTGAAATATTCCGAATTTTATAAGTCTTCTAACCGATAAAACGAAATAACGAAAAAATAATCTAAAATAACATTTCATTTAACTTTCTATATATTTAAGGAATTCTTTATTGGGATAATAAATTTTCTGCCTTAAGAAGCTCTTCCGAATAAGGATAACGGCAAAGACAAGTGTAAGCAAAATTTTCTGTTTATGACGAAATTCATAGAAGTTAAGGTCGAGCGGTCCTCTCTCTCTCTCTCTCTCTCTCTCACTCTCTTCCCTTTTTTCCCTGCCGCTCATCAACATCTTTCAAACAATATTCTCGTATACCTATGAATACGATCGAACGAACAGTGCAATATTTATACGTATAATTCAACATTAATAGTTCAAGAAATCAATAATCCCTCGTAATTTTACGCAAGCTCATTAATAATTGACTTTCTCTTCTTTTTCTTTTTTAATATTTACTAATTACGTAGCTTTGAGGTTATTAAAAATATATGTGTTAACGTGTTTAAAATGAAATTAATTCGATATGAAAAAAAGATTCATGTACCTCGTTGGTAGAGTAAATAATTGTCCGGATAAAAATTACAGCCCTAGTATTAAAGGAGTTTAATTTTAATAATGGATTTGTCGGCGTACGTTACTCGATCGCTTCCAGAATGTTCATTATACGTGTCGCTAAGTTTCTTTACTACAATGTAAATTACAATATTTGGAAAACGATTAAAATTCTATCGACAATCCATTTCGAGTTACATAACATTTTCACGAAAAATTAAAAGATCATAATTAAGAAAGATAAGATCTAAATGCCGATTATCAATTTTACTGACAAATTTTTACATTATGAAGAGGTTATTAAGTGTTAGTGCTTCCATTGTCACGTGCGGAGATTATCAACATTAAATTACGTATTTCAAATGTCCATATACGGAGTCAATTAAAAACAAATTACTTAAGAACCGATTTAATTGTGCTAATGAATATGCAAGAAGGGGCATCACTTCGAAAGCATTCGGCACGTTTGTCATTAAAACTTTATTTCATACTTATAGAATAATTGTTCTCTTTTTTTTTTTTCTTAAATAATTTTTAATAATTATCTAATGTTAAAACAAAAGGACTACGCAGCTATTATATCCGTAAGATTATTGCTTAAAATATATAAATAAAAAGCAAATATATTAGAGGTTCGATGCTCTGATCGTGAAAAAAAATTCAACGGATTAAGGAATAATTAAAAATGTTAAATAAATTTATCTAAAATGTTATCTAAAATCTAAAATTTATCTTGATTTACGTAAAACAATAAAAATATTATATTGTAGAAATATAGTGAGCGAGATATTTTCAATGACTTAATTATTACTATTTGCATTTATAAGTTAATCGGGAAACCGAAAACTCTCACTCGAGTTTCGGTTCATTAAGTTAAATTAAAAAAAGAATATTTCTTTAATTAATAAATACTTCTGTTCGCTGGACATTTATGTATTATAATCAAACGAATGAATTAAAGGATTTAGCAGGGAATTAGAGACGTTCCTAAATACGAAATTATTAAAATTTAATATTCTCCAGCGAAGCGATAGTTTCATCAATCAAAGATGCTAATCTGACCTACGAAGACGGGAAAGCATCATAAGCACCAAATAAGTAAAGTTGTATAAATAAGAGGTTTTTTTTTTTTTTTTTTTATAACGAGATACGACTCGTGCACGAAGTACCTGACTCCTGCTGATTAATAATATCGAATTCCTATGAGTTAAGAATAACTGGCATTTCATCGATCTTTGGTACTAAAGTTACTTTACACTGATATTTGAATTATTAAAAAAAAACCACTTCGTAGATAAATTTAACTAAGCATACGTTCTTGAAGGAAAGAAATCCTTTTGTACGGATTTGTTGTTATTATTAGTCAGCAAGAAATATTATCAATGTATAATGCTTGTAATATTTTATTAATACGCTTTCACAATTGTAATGTACGAAAATTTAGAAAGTATCAAAAAAAAAAATATAGCTCGAGAACATTTTTTATTCCAAAAACTAAATGCTTCGATAGACTCACTACACTATTGACTTTTTATGAATAATTTATTTAAGCATTTTATGTACTCCGTAGATGCATATTTGAATACAGTTTAAAGCGTTAGCGCAGAAAATATAGACTTATTTTTTTTTTTTTAAATAAAATTCCAAAAAAAAAAAAAAAAAAAAATTGGAATGACGATGCAGGTGAGCAAATAGTACCGTGCGATTATTGAAATTTATACGTAAATATTTAAATGATATAAATATCCACCTTAATGCATACCAAATATGTTTATCGAAACTATAATCTTTATAAAGCCTGTCAATTGGAATTCTGCTTGTTTTATAAAAGTATTACTTCGATAAATATTCCTCTTTATATTTATCTAAGGTCTGGTCGGTCACTCGCTTTATTAATTAATACGAGACATTACTATCAGCGAACTTACTTTCCATCCGAATATTATCCGAATAATCTCAATCGATATTGCAATAACCGTATATAATTATAATTTGTAAACATTAAAGATTCGAGATAGAATGTATAACGAAAAAAAAAAAAAAAAAAAAAAAAGAAAAAATAAAATGAGAAATTGTAAAAGAGTCTTTTAAGTTCAAGGAGAATTTCTAATTAAAATACTGAAGTATAGGTTGGATTTGAATATTTTGTCGATAATATAATGAGTTCGGCGCTTCGAATCACATAATCAGACCCCCCCCGCGATCCGTATTCGCATTAAAATAAATATAATTTACGATATAAAGAACAAAAGTAAAAGAATAATGTAGTAAAAGATAAAAGTATAATTTTGAACGTTGAGTGTAAAGCACAGTGAGCTGAACTCGAGAAGCGCGGAGATACTTCCAAGTGAAGAGAGCAGAGATACCGAGCCAAGCGTAAACTGGAAAATATTTGACAACAAACTGGTTAAAACTCCGAGAACGGGCATTCCTATATATCTCCCTTCTAATCAAGATTATGAATATACGAAAAAGATAGTCGGAGTAGAATCATGGAGAATTGCGGGAAAACAAGCGTCGATAGAAGCAAAATATACTGTTTATAATGTCATCGTCGATCACGTGATGAGAGGGAAAGACTTGGAAAGTTTAAAGAATTCCAGTTCCTCGAGTAATCTACGCACCTTGTACCGTTTGATTTTGGCAATTCGACAAGATGTTCGATGTTCGTTAATACATATTACGATAAACGTAGGCGTAAATAGGTAAACAAGGATATTTTTAAGTCGAAGCCACAGAGCATGGATACATTCATAAGATTCTCCAAGTATCGATTTAGCTTTTTATTAAAAATAGCTATTTTATTTCGTGAAAATTTTAGATGATGAAATTCAGTTCTCCGCCTCATAATGAATATTACTTAAATATAAAGTAGTAATATGCATTAGTGAAGATTGCTATAAAAATGCTTTTTATTAAAATGAAAAAATTCTCTATTAGCGAGGTTTTTCGATCCTTACTTATCCAACTATCGACTCGACTTATCCCAAAATGTTCGAAATAAAACCCGTAAATGTTTCAAGCTAAAACAAATATTCCATAAGGTAGTTCCATAAGTAAAAGATATTTACACACTTTTACGATTTCAATGACTGTATTTTCATAATATAAATTATTTATTATATTCCTGTCGATGATTAATAGGATTTAATGATAATTCTAACGAAAATCACGGATTATTATTCAAAATGTATAAAAATATTTTAATTTTAATAAAGATACATGAGATACATGATGGAACGATCGGACCTTATTAAAAGCCGATATTGAAGATGTTTAGCCGAGTTCTGATTTCTGGCTATTCTGATTGCTCGGCCGTTTTTAAAAAAAAAATCGTAATAATAAAATTGTAGATGAACTCATGTGAAATTACAATACAATTTATAAAAGTCTTTTGCATTTGGATTATCGTATGTAAATTGAAGATTATTTTAAACTACAAAACGTTAATTAATATGAAAATCGTGTACTTAGAAGTAATCGATGCTCGAAAAGCAACGAAAAGCAACGAAAAGCAACGAAAAGCAATGAAAAGCTTTAAAATTAAAAGAAAACAAAAAAGAAAAAAAAATTAAATCCTTCATTTTATACGTATTTCGTGTAATTTCGTTTAAACAAATTCAGTGATTAAGCCAATGCGGAAAGGAAGTTGTCGACAGAGATTAAATGCTATTGCATTGTGGCCAGAAATTTTAAGATTCGGGAAGATAATTTTCCCTTTACTTTTACTTTTAAGCTTGATATTTAAATATCCCGACCACGTGACGTAAAATAGCTCCGAAACGATTTCACATTATTAAGTGAATTTTCAGGTTAATATAATAAACATGACAAGGACAAATAGGAAGCAATGAGCTCGTGAAGTAGTTAATTTATAATAACGTTATTGTAAATCCGGAGCATCTGTATTCTATTAAAATAGATATATATTAATACGAACAAAAAAGGGCAAGAAATAATATTCATTGGATTGCGAGGCGAACGAAATTCCTTGAATATTGGTATCGCGCGTATGGATATACGGATGCGCACCGTTAAATGAAAGCAGCTTCATGCCCCTGCCGTTATCAATATGCCAAAGACGAAAACATACAACACATACACGCGCGCGCGCGCGCGCGGGAACGGGCTGAAATAATAAAATAAAAAAATAAAAAAAATAAAAAAAGCCTGTCGCACTCGCAAGTGGAATAGAGAGGCGAGTGGAGGGAGGGAATGGCGGGTAAGGGGGAGACGGGGATAAAAAGTAGGGAGCGAGTCCGCAAAAATTAATATAAATTCCAGCTTTTAATCGGCTTGACAATGACAAGGAGGAATAAAAGGTGGTGGTGTTGACGGTGGTGGTGGTGACGGTGGTGGTGGTGGTGACGGTGGTGGTGGTGGTGGTGGTGGTGGCGGTAGCGGTGACGGCGTGCGGCAGCGGCTTGCGTCGAGGGATGAAGAGGCGCCGCGATGAGCAGCCTCGGTAGAAGGGCTGGGCGGGGCGGAGGGGTGGGGTGGATGTGGACGTGGATGAACAGAGGGAGGATTCGGTGGCGGGCGCAAAGTACCAGCACTGCAGTGCCATTCTCCGGTACACGAATTCGGGAGGTGGCGAGAGAGGGCGCTTACATTGAAGTGCCCTTTTCTGCGGGTGCTCGCCCACCCCCCCTCCCCCCGATTTCCGCCCCTCCGTCACCCACGCCCCCCGTCCTCCCCTACCGTCAACCAGCCAAGAACTCCTCGTGACCGCTCGTCGACTGCTGCGGCTCGGCCGGGCATTTGCCACTCGTTAATGGATATTGCCGCTGCACTTTACCACCTCCTCGTCGGTCCGCATCTACACGCGTACACTACGTGCATGGAAATATCTCGGAACGACCCTGGGCCGGCTCATAGCGCGTTTTAAATTGGAAACGCTGGCACGCCGGGGCTTCTTGCTTTGAGAAGAAAGTGGCGAATCCTTCTTCCTTTCATCATTTTTATCTCGCGCTTTCTTTCCTCCCGGCGGCCTCCCCCCCCCCCCCCCTCGGATATTTTTCGCGAATTACAATTATACCCTTCCCTCATACAGAGAGCTATGATGTATTTTGCATGGAAAACAGCCGCTCATTGACCAGTAAGTGAAGAAATATATATATATATATTTGTCGGCTTTGTTTGTGTAATTCTTTGACAAATTATTATTTAAAGGATGAAAAGTCTAGTGTAAGTAACGCAAGGAGGAGAAAGATTGGGACATAGAGAAATGCAAATTTAATTAGCAAAAATATACGTAAGTTTAATATTATGAAATTATCGTCCTATTAAAAGGACACGCCGACTTCAAATAACTTTCTTAATGATGTCGTGAGATGACAAAAATAAAATCCGCTTATTCGATAATGTGTCATGCCGAGTATCTTTTCACTTTAATAATTCTAAATCTCCGTTCGCGTATTACGATAACAAGACGAAAAAACATCGAGCGAATTCTAACTTTACATTTCCTTCGATGAAATATTCATCTAAATTACAAAGAACTGCATTAATTCGCATCGGGTCGACTTAAATCCGATCCTTGAATTACATTCCCTTTTAAGACGAACGTATCCGTTGGCGACCAGTTGTTTCGCTTATAAACAAACAAACAAATAAACAAATAAATAAATAAATAAATACATATTTTAAATAACTTAGAAAACCGAAACTTGCAAGTTACGTGGCGGGAAAGTCCTGTTTAAAGAATTTACTTAATAAAAGGAAGTTTGGGAATGCGGCAGCGTTCAAGTTTGGAGCATTAAACGTACAAATTACAGGAATTTTATTTTTATCTCTGGCGATAGGAGACCAACGGAATGTGTGTACATTTCTATCGGATTATCTTCTTCTGTGTATCCGTCCACGGCTGAAGTACGGGTGCGACTATTCTGCGGCTTCTCATCGTGTCGAGCTACTTGTAACTCGCTTACTCGCAATTGGCCAATTTCTCATAATAAATTGAATAATCATATTCAATAATCGTATTTTTTTTTTTTTACTTGGCCCCTTTGTCGCGTAATATTGCAAAGGCAATTCTCGACAAAGAGGAAAAAAAGAAGTAGAAGGAGGAGGATACGAAAAAAATGGAAAGAGACGGGGAGGGGGAAAGAAAATAATTTACGCGTTAGTTGACGCATTTTTACGCTTCAGTTATCGAAGGACTATTCACTGCGTTTGTTTGTATTGTAGAGCTCGTCGGAGCCGAAGCATTATCAGGCTTTCTTCGTACTGCTCAACGTATAATTAACAACGTCTGATCTCATCCTTAAAATACGTGGCATACTCTTCTTATTCCGAATATTCTGCGCGATACAAGCACTCACATCCTCTGTAAACTTCAAAGTAATTTAGATAACGGCGTCGTAAAGTGATTGATACGTAAATAGGGAAGCTTCGATAAAGTAGGGAAATTTTCGTATGCCACTCTCATGCCAACTCCTAACGGCCACATTGTAAGCTCGATACGACTATTTATAATTGCAGCATAAATCCGAAATTCTCCTTTGCCGTGGGAAAAACTAATTGACTTTCGCAGTTGTGGCTTGTAAAATTTTTAAAAAAAAATTTTCAATAGGTTTCAGTGTCAGATGGAATGGCTCCGGGCTGATAAAACGTAGCTCGATAAACATTGCGTCTCATCATTTCATCATTCATTTCTATCACTCATTTGTTAATATTAACACTTGTATTTAACTGCAAGAGCATTAATTAGTTGAAAATAATCTACAAATTCTCAGGTATTATTATTATTAATTATCAATTATTATAAATTATTAGTTATTATTAATTATTGTTATTATATTGAAGCACCTGTTGTCCGATGTAGTGAGATGACTTGGCGAAGGAGCCGCGATAAACGGGGGTTGAGGAATCCTGGTATAATAAGTAATGCACTGCTACTCGACATTCGGTACCGGAAGCGTTGATTTCCTTTCTTTTCTTTTCTTTCCTTTCCTTTTTACAAAACCTCTTCCGTTTTATAAAGTCTAAAGATACGAAATAACTGGTCGGCTAATTTTTACTTTACGAGCGAATATTACGTTCGAAACAAAATAATAATTAACAATTACGGATTAAACTTACCGATGGAATTTTTATTATTGCCGATCATCTTGAGAGGCGATTTCACTAAATATCACGTAAACTCTATTCAATAGATAACTTTATATTTGAATTCGTAGGATAAAAATTCTACGCGTCACTACGGCGCCAACGTTGAATATGATATATTCTCGTTTAATACGTACGATTCATTTAAAATTAAAATTGATTAAAATATATGTAAACCCTTAATACTAGTATTTGAATAACAAGTTTTGAAAACTAATTTTACCTTTTATTAGATTTTCGTTAATTAAAATGTCCCTTGCCCGAAAAGTCTAACCTGAAAATATAATGAATTCGTTTTATTTGTTTATTTATTTTTTTATTTTTATTTTTCTTTATTAATTAACTAAAAATTTAAAAAAAAATTTTAAAGACGAAATACATTTGCAGGAAAATTGTAATTTATTTATTTTTTTTTTGTTTTTTTTGTTTTTTTTTTACCCTACGGCTTTTGAAAGCGTTGATGATCTAATTCCGTTATCCCGTGCGGAGAAAGTTCTAAGCTTTGAAGGAATCGATTCTCTAATCAAGCCGCTGCTTAAATATCAAAAATTTAAATTCAAGAAAGAAAACGGACGCGATAATTCGATTACGTCGACGAGTTGTAACGTGAATTTTTCATTCGATTAAAATTATCTTATTGGCGCGCCATTGGAGAAAATGCGATTCTCATTGATCCCCCGCAGAGTCGAAGCATGAGCGCAAAATGTTTGAGAATAACTTGGGGCGGAAGAGTAGCTTAGCCCGATAACGAACAAGTCCAATAAGCATCAAACACTTAATCTAACGGGTAGTTAGGGAGACAAAGGTCGAAAGGAGAGTCGGGAGAACTAGCGGTAGGGGAAAGACAAAGAGCCAGTGCGCAATTGTACTTAGTGGATAGAAATTCAAATTTTTAAACGGATAAGTCACGTGTACAGTTTTTACCTCTAACGGTAACCTCGTTGCCGTCCCGGCCCGATGGCATTCGTAGCAGGAAAAAAAAAATAAAAGAAAGAAAGAAAGAAATAGAGAAAAAAAAAACAGAAAAGAAATAGAGAAAAAGAAGGCACCGGAATCGCTCTCGTAGAACGAGTCGAATAAATTGCCTGATAAAATTTGCATATTAGCGCATATACTTTGAGGCAGAGCGAGAGGGTGGGTGGATGGGTCGGACGGCTTAAAACCGTAGGAGCGGGGCACGCCGTGTTTCTCGTCCGCCCCTTTCTTGTCGTCGAAAAGCCTCCCGCTCTCGTTGCTATTCATTCTGCGGCCCGTTTTCCCATCATCTCGACTTTCTGACCACGAGCTACGCCGTCCAAAAATGAGGAAGACCAAATAGAATGTGTGCAAGGGGTACTCGGAATTCTTACCGGCTCTATATTCGATTGACGACTCGGCGAAAACTATCGTTTCCCTCGACAAATTTTTATAAACCTCTTACCTCACGCCCAAAGCTTTACTTACAAAATACTCCATGACCTTTTACATACATTCCCATTGCCCGTTTCTTCTTCTGTCCCTGTTTTAAATTACGTCAAGACTTCTCGACCTTAACAAGCATTTTCACCATCGGCAAACGTTAGTTTTTACTAATCTATTACAAAATACTGATTCGATTACTCATACCGTTGACGTTTCGTATAAAAAAAATATTTCATAGATCAAAGATACGCGATATTAATTAAACCTTCAATATACAACAATAAACAATAGCTTTTCCTTTTGTTATCGATTAAACATATATACGTTGTAAGATATGATAGAGCAAGTTTCTCTGAAACTCATTAATTTTTATTTATCAGTATTTAATCCTCACGTTCAGCTATAGCGAAACTTTTTTTTAATTTTACAAACGTATAAGTATCCGTGTTTATGACAAATTATTTATCGTATGAATATGTTGTATGAGCTATTTATATAAAATGAATATCTGAGAATTTAGAAGGAAACACTTACTTTCATCAATATATATATATATACACACACACACACACATGAAGATTTTACTATAAACTTTTGGTATATAATTCAAAAGTGAGAATCGAGAAATTTATTATCGTCGGTATTCGTAGAGCTCATAAATATCTAAGAAATATTTAATATCCTTAAATAAAAAGAAATGATAAATGTATAATGAATCAATTGAAAAAGAAATTGTCTTATAAATATGCATTTGCCACTGTAGAGAGAGTTTTTACTCTTACAACATTAACGATATACTCATTAAATAATATTGACAAGTATTACTTTAAATTTCTAATACTTAACGTATTAAGAATATTTATTCTATTTAATATGTAATTAAACAAGGGTAGAATCAATTTCTCTAATCGGCATCGCCGTATCATTGTATACATTTCTATAATTGCATACATTTTAATTATTTTGAGCCATAAAATAATAACAATTTATTTACACATAAGAATAATTTATATCTACGCTATAATTTCTTCATTAAGAGGTATGTGCCAGATATTAGATTACGAGTAGATTAATAAATCATTAGATATTTACGCGTATTATGTGACAGTTAAACGGCAATGTGTCAAATAATACGACTCGTCACTTAATATATAATTAGTGATATCGCTATAGAAGACCACCATACAAAAAGAAGAAATAGTTCTGCCTATGGGACTTCTAAGAGCCAATGATTCCTTGAGGCCGAGTTTCGATATTAAAACTAAATTTGTATATTCGCACCTTCAAGTCACGAGTACTCATTGCGTTAGAGCTGCGCTTGTCTCTATTCAGGTTAAATTTTTCTCTATCAATCCGTCTCCCAAACTTCCTCTCTCCCTCTCTCTCTCTCTCTCTCTTTATATATAGAGAGAGCTCTCAAAAACTTGATCTAACACCTCCGACAACTATTGATAATGATCAATTCCAAAGATTTGCTATAATCCATGTAGTTGAAAACGTGCTAAAATCCAAACTTATTTACAAAATAAAAAAAAAAAACTAAATTAACATTGAATTAGAATAAAGTGAAGACTGTATAATTTTTGTATTAACTTGAAATCGTATAGATTCCTTAATGTGCGCATTTAAATGCACACGTAACTTCTTTTTTTAATTCACCCATCGAACTAACGAACGTAATTCTTATTAGATACGTTATAATTATTTTCTCCTACACTCTTGTTCCAATAATATTAATAGAAAAACAATATATAAAATACTTTTCAGCACTTTATCGTATTTGTTAAAATCGCGAGAATCGACAGAATCGTCGGAATTGTGATCCCTGATGGAGGTTGAGAAAGATGATACGGGAAAGGCGCTAATAGATTTCTCATCGTATTCAGATACATTATATCGTCGCACATTGTACGATCAATTGAGAAGCGCCTGAAAGTTGAAGCGCGATTAATAGCTTAAGTGCACGCGACTTGCGCAACGCGACAGTTCTTGACGCTCGTCATGTAGCATTTTCATGAAACACCTAATAAGTCATTTTCTCGTCGACATCCATCCACCTTAGTTATTCTAAAGTTAGTCCCGAGTTATTCTTGATAAGATAAAACAAATTAGATTATCCAAAGTGACTAAAATAATTAATACGCGAGTCTTGAGGCCCTGGCTCCACCTTAATTAGCCTTTCAATAATTATATCTGTAAGAGCCGTCATAGAATTTTTCAGTACTGCGTTCGGCTCAGGCTTTTCCAGCTCTATCGTCGATCGATAAAAGTATAATCTCACATCGGTCCCCCGATTCTAAACAGAGAATATAATTTCAATTGCGATCGAATGGCTTGATGACTAAAAACCGCCAATGAATAATAAAGCCGAATCCAATAAATTTTAATAGAAAATTCATATAAATACTAATTTTAGCGTATACGCTATATTAAAAGCGAAAGAAGTAAAAGCAGGTAACGAGTTAATGAATTGATCAGCTTGTTTATTGATAGGACTAAATGAAGGCAGCACTGTATTAACACTCGTTCTTTATATATTGAGTTACCATTAAACCTCATAAAATAGTCATACTGATTCATCATAAATTTAGTTCAGCCGGAGCTAGATGATAATTAAGGAAATACAAGTTAAAATATCAGGTTTTCACTCAATCCCGATATCATCAATGTATATATATATACATATGTATGGATTTTAAAAGAAAATATTATTTACTTGATATTACTGATGCGACAATATTGTTTGCGTTAGAATTTTTTAATCCCGTTATGATATTACATATCTGCAAAATGTTACAATTCAATGTTACATAATGCAATTCGATAGAATGAACAACGGCTTTGTATTCGTATTTATTGAAGACCTTATTTATAGTTAAATCTCACGTTCAGTATATTAATATTATCCAACAACGTACATTACGTACATTAAAAATGATTCTGCAGTTTACAATTGAAAAATTGTTTATTAAGTAAAAAAAAAACATATCGGTCTCGAGTTTGCGATGGCAATCGACGTAAATTATCTCATTTTATCATTATTATGTACATTTCATGTATATGTATAGATTAAGGGAATTGATCAAGGAGGCATACTGTCCGATCGTGCATTAAGTAAAAACAGAATTTTTAAATTTTTCATTAAATATTAGGACATATTCTACGTCATGTAAGATATTTAAATGAAATATTATCGGCTTCGTTTGAATAAAATGGCATCGTTAATTATAAAACGCTACGTAAGTAATCGCAGAAACGTATGTTAAAAGGTATTTCCCAACGCTGATAGAATTAACAAAGATTATTGATAAATAGCGCAGAAGATATTCTCCGTGTCGCGTACGTTCTTTCAAATACCTCGTTTCAAACTAAGAATACAACGAATAATAAAAACAAAGCGGGTTAAATATCGATAATGTTATTGAACTTTAGTCATTTCGAATCACTGTTGCGCAATTTAATTTGGAAATTCGATTTCGAATTCACGGTGGATTTTTAAAGAATAGCCAATGTATATCATCGATAGCGGCGCTCGTACTATATCATGGAAGTTTCGTTAAGATAAGTTGGCCAGCTCGTGCCGAAGCCCTTTTTGGAATTCCGTTCACCTAGTGCCAGGGAGATTAATATCGACGCGCTTCCGCGCTCAATGCATACACCCTCAAAGAAGGGCGCGAGGGGCGTGGGGGCGGTTGGGAGGGGGAGGAGGGAACGGAAGCCCGGGGTAGAAGCACGGGAAACACGGGTGTGTGTGAGGGGGGAGGGAGCGGGGGGGGGGCGAGGAGGGGGGAGGGTGCGAGACGGAGAGTGGAATAGAAGTGCGCGCGGGGAAAAGAGGGCGAGCCTCGGCGGGAGTCTCAAGAACAAATTTCATTTTCACGGAAGGATTCGACGCCGTGCATCGCTTCGTCTTCTCGTACTCTTGCAAAGTAACGGCATTCTGTTTTATTTTACAAACAGCGTAACTTGGAACAAAAGATGGAGAGGGAGTGGAAGAGAGGGATAGAGACAGAGAGAGAGAGAGGGAGAGAGAGAGAGAGGATAGCCGCATCGCGGGTATCGGTTACGAAACGTCATCTATTTTCAAACCCAAAACATAATTAAAACTTTGCTCTACCAGTACGTGCATACTTAACAGTAAGATTAGTTCTTAAATACGTATACGTACATACGTATATATATATATGTATATACACTTTAACTGTAAGATCGTAGAAAATCTCCGAACTGATGTTATGTCTTCGAAGAAGATGCTGAAAAAGATTAATTGTTTATATACTTTCGGTTAGTTTTTTTTTTTTCCAACTCATGGATATAACTTTTTTCCGATTGAAAATAAATTTAGCTCCCTTTCGCTTTATATATTTAATAAGGGCTTTGTTACTGTTTACGGCGAATCGCTATATTAACGTTTAAAGCATAAATATCGAAACTTTATCTATATGCTGAAAAACATATATTTCTTAATGAAAATATTCTCGTTTATTGGACTCGCGGTGAAAAGGTAATTGATGCGCACGTATACTGTTAATGTCTATATCGGAATTTTGAAAATGTTTAAATATTGGTAAAAATAACTTTCAGTTTTTAAAATATTCAAATATCGAAAAACAAATCTTAAGAAGGTTGTGCAATATATATATATATATTTTTTTTTTTTACTAACGTTGTTTTATTTTCGAAAAATGTTTCCAACGGTTCACTTTCGCGAATGTGAGATATTTACATTTTAATAAAAACAAAAGAAAGAAGGTTCGAGGTATATAATGTTCTTTGTAAGAAATGTAATACAATTTTAATAATGAATATTTTCTTATTATAACATTCATTATGTCACGTTAAAATACAATTTTTTTTTAACACAATTAAAAAGTTATCGGTCGATATTAGGAAAAAAAAAATTTATGTAACAACATTTGACTTATAAATTGACGTTTTTTTAAGTAAAAGATAATCATCATCATCAGTATTATTATTATTATTATTATTATTATTATTATTATTATTATTATTATCATAAGCAGAAATTCTTACAATTTAAGTTTAAAGACTTAAAAGTTTGTTAATTTAATAGGTTCAAAGAATCCAGTTAAAAATTTCAATAGACTTCTTAAAATTACGTTCTCAGAGAGCTTAAAAAGGATAATTCTGGAAAATACTAGAAATAAAAGAGCGAGTTCCGCGCAATTCAAAATATAATAGCAATAAAATAAGCCTCTTCAGAATCGAAATGGCGTTTAAGGATACAATAGGACATTTCTCTATATTATGTGATTGGAGTACGAGCTTCCCCTTCGACCCCTTCTTCTTCTTCTTCTTCTTCTTCTTCTTCTTCTTCTTCCGCTTGTTCCTCTTCTAGCTTACTCTCTCTCTCTCTCTCTCTCTCTCTCATCTATGTATCTATCTATCTCTCTCTCTCTTTCTCCCGTGCTTCCATACCCTTGTCTGCCTAAATCTGAATTGTAGATCATGTTCAGTGAAATTTGCGGTTATGAGTCCTTCTGATAAAAGGGCGCGAGCAGTTAGCCAGCCAAGTTAAGCTCTTATCGTCGCTAAATCTGCTTAACTTTCTTCTTGATGAACTTTACCGGCCCGTCACTGTTAATCTACTCACCGATGACAATTAGATTGAGTATATTTAGAATGAGTGAGTGCAGGGAATATAAAATGTCCCAAGATACGAAGAATCCCCGCGCGTCCTTTTGCTTTATCGTTTGCGTGAAATAATGTCAAAGTGCCAATAATTACAATTTTCTTTGACGATAAAATAAAAACGCTGAATATCATCTGAAAATACACGCGGCTATACATGAGATTGTGACGAATGTAAATTAAGGTTACATAATTCATGAAGATGGCGAGTCCGTAATTTTATATTATATATAACACTAACAAAGTTTGAATACGTGCTCCAGTGATGTTTTAACGGAAAAAATATACGCAAAATCAGTGAAACTTCCTCGCTCTTGCGAATTACTTTTTTAGACGAAACTTATTGCGATCGTAATTAACAATGTGCATCGTGTGTGTGTCTGCACGTGTGCGCGCGTGTGTGTGTATATATAATAAATTTCATTATTAATAAGATTATTAAGGAAGATAATTTATATTTTTATTTCTAATGAATCTCGATTATATACAAATAATAAATAATTTTTTCACAAATTAATGTATGTTATAAGTAATTAAGCTAATTGTATTTACATTAAAGGGACAATAAGATATCCTTACTTAAAATATAAATTGCAATTAATTCCAGAATATTGATTGCATAATTGCGTGGCCTTTTATCTAAGTAAATGAAGATATATTTACTTCTAATTGTTATTAAGAGCATCATAGTAGGCAATATTATGTTGGGAAATAAAACATTTCTCTCGATATATCAATAGCGAAATGATAATATGAATTTTTAAGGATTTTATAACAATAAAGGCTGCATAAATAAATCCATATTTATTTAGAATCACTTAGAATTATTTAGGCTTATGAATTGCTACATTCAAGATGTAGTTGACCTCATTAAGGTGCATTCGCAATATTAACACGTACTACAATTAATAACATAATAATAATATTACTATTTTATAAGACAATAGGGTCGAACGTAAATTATTAACGTAAATTGTATTTTCGTATTATTAATTTACTAAAAATTAATTACAAATTATTAACGGACTGAGGACGTTAATCTATTTGAGAAACAACATATAAGAGTATAACTAACGCATACATTTGTAAATAAAATAAGACTTGGTTATTTAAATGCACGAACTTTAATAAATCTTAAAACAAAAACAAAAAATAAGAAAAAATAAAAACTAACTAACTTCATCTATTTTGCAACTTCCTTCCAATTTCGTCGTCTTCTTACAAAGATTTCGCTCGATCGACAAGACTTTATCAAAAGCCCATCACTTATCTTGAAAATCTGTCATTCGCTGGTAAAATACGAGCCTGATTGGGGCAATAAGCCAACCTCGACCTTAAAATAACAGCAGAAAATTTCTCAAACGCGAGCAAATACTTTAAAAGGTTAAAAATTGTTAATAAATTTAAAGACGTTAATACAATTAATGACGTTTTGTCGATAAAGATCGTACAGTTAATTATCCGTAGCCCAATCTGTATCGAGTTACTTTTATTAAAAAGAGCTCTTTAATTTTAATATTAGTCAAGGAAATTTATTTTATATTTATTTATGAGGGAATCGTAGATTCTATTATCGCATGGCTATGAATTACGCTACGGCGGCATTAAAAATTTATTGTATTTTATCTCGTGCATTTAACTGTTATGATGTTCACAGTTTCATTGAGCTTTAGGCTCAATATATATATATATATATATATATATATTAAACGCTGATAAAATGACCGCGCGTTCGTATAATTCTTAAAATGGGATGCATAAATTATTCAAGGCGTTTAGTAATTTTAATGAATTTCGAAATAAATTTTAGCCCTTAAATTCTTATTTCCTTAAAGATAATTCAATACGATCAATCTAGAGATAATGTTGTTATCAACATACAGTGTTTCCAGGTACGCGCCTAGGCGGAGGCGCGTGGTCGTGGCAGCGTCAGGTGCTAGAGGACACATCTACGAACTATAGTTGATCGCACAAGACGCTGCTCTCGACTTCCTTATTCGGCTCTTCTGTTTAGCGTGACGGCGGTACACATGCACGCCAGAGCTGCTCCCTTGTATTTCCGGCCGGCTAATTAATGGTGTCGTGTAGCTAATCAGCAATCAAGTCATCGGACTAATCGCAGAGAGAGCCACTCTCTCTCTCTCTCTCTCTCTCTCTCTCTCCTCTCTCTCTCTCTCTCTCTTCAGAAATCCGAACTCCACCTGTAATTTCCACCACGCCCATGCGAAATCCTGCGCCCTCCCTCCTCCACCGCCACCACCACCACCACCACCACCACCACCTCCTCCTCCTCCTCCTCCTCCTGCTCCTCCTCCCCGAGCACTCTAATTATTATTCTAAGGGAGCTTAGGTTGCCAGCAGGGCTTGCGAAAATGAAAAATTTTAAAATAACTTACCCTCCCTCCGTACTGTATATACATATATAGTATTAAAATGCAGGAGTTTAATGCCCGAGGCCGATTCGCACCTCCGTTAAAACAAGAAATAAACTGGCTTTAAATAATTTCAATTTCGGTTGTCAGGCTAAGATATATTCTAGACCTCCGACATGTTGAAACTTGAAAGCTGTCCACGGAGAAAGAAAACTACCCGGTAGATTGAAAACATTAGCATAAAAGGAGTTAAGCCTATTAAGAGTTGGCCTCGACTCTTAAAACCAGTCCGCTTGATAGAAATATATATCCCACGAAATTCTAATATTACTTTCCTCTTTCTTTAACGTGTAACGCTCCTTGAAGAACAGAATATCTCGTATCGGACGCGTGCAGTAAAGTAGCTCTTTCGTTGTTTGAATTAAAAACTGTTGAGCTGTAGAGCATAGGTTGTCGTGATGAATTTCTTTCGTTTATGGTTTAGCAGCCGACTTGGCATTTACCGGAAATTCCGGCTAATTCCATCCCGATACTTAAAGCCCTTTTGAAATGCATCTTATTAAAAGGTATGCAGGACGATACTTTGTTTTAAGTGTTCGATATCGAACTTTTCGATTGAAACTTTCGGTAATTCCGTTAATTGTTTCGATCGGGGCTCCTCGGTGCATATTATAGATCCGTACAATAATATGCGTATCTATAGATCCAAAGGCATATAATGCAATATGCAATATCTTTTGTGTGGAGTGATCTTTCTAAAAGACGTTCTTTCGATGCTTGGCTTCTTCTTCTTCTTCTTCTTCTTTTTTTTCTTCATCTTCTTCATATTCATCTCCATCTTCATCTTCTTCTTCGTTTACTTCTTCTTTGGCTTTCTCATCGCGAAACTCCGGTCACTAAAGAGTATCGGTCAACATGCTCGAGGACCAATAACCCACGGCTTCGACTATTATTCGCAATAATCTTGACTGTTATCGGGGTAAGAAAGCTGCTTTATAATATATCCGTAAGATTCATTGAAACTTATACACAAACATAACCTCAAATTTCAAATTACGATATTGGATGCATAATAGAAGGATTTACGATCCTTATGACTTCCTTGCTTCTCCTTTAAACAATTTTAATTCATTCTCATACTACGGCCAAGAAATATTTATTAATACGGTACTCTTAAAATTATATTATAATGACATTTAACTTTTTAATCTACAATTACAATCAATGGAATTATACAATAAATATCTTATACATAACATGACTATTAGCTTCTCGTACAGTATAACTATTTAAAGCTGTAAATACATTTTTATACATTCTACAGGCCTTCAAATTTCTTAATACTTGTTATTAATACATTGTATAAATAGACTCAATCTTCGTGAAAGAATATTAAGAAAATTCTGATTGCAACAACATTAAACATAAAATACACAGGAAAAATGTAAGCAATCGCGTTATAACTATAAATATTCTATGCGACTTATGTATCTGATCTAAATATCATTATAAAAGTTAAAATATTTGTATTTAATTGATATAATTAAAAAAAAAAAAAAAACATTGAACAATTGCAAATAAAAACAACCAATATTTAATTAATAGACGTCATAAATGTATATCTCTTGTGCAAAAAAATTCGACATAAATAAACCATCTTATTTATAAAAAATAAAATGTATTTTGTTATTGATTAGCTATCTATTAAAATTCATTAATTTGGTTAACATAGATTATCAGCATTTTTTTTTAATAATTTATTTTAATTAACGATGCTCAATAATTATTATGAACATCGTATACAATATTTAATTAAATTTAATTAAATTTTTGTTGACAAAAGTGACGTTATTTAATTATTAAATTTAGAAATTACAAAACGTAATTATTATTTATTTTACTTTATTTACGCAACGGCTCGCATTGATCCAAATACATTGATAAGATTTTGAAGTTATGTTCTGTTCTTTTATTTCCTGTACATCTGAAATGATGAAATTGATATTTTAAATGAGCTGTATTGCTCACGATGTAATGAAATTATGGATTATCGAAATAAAATAATGTCAATATTAAATGGGTAATAGAAGAAGAAATAGTACGAGAAATATAATTCCATATATATATATATATGTATTTGCGTTAGTTTATTTAATAATTATTACTTGTTTAGAAATATATTTAAAGGTCTTTTATAATTACGTAGTTTTTAATTTATTTTCATAAAATTCGAACATTATGTATTTGTATATATTATAAATTGTAGGCAAATTTATTAATATCATATTTCTGTTGGCATTCAAATATAATCTTCTGATCTATGAACTATGATAAATATTCGTATACATAACTTTCAACAAAAAAATACTGTTTTTATAAAGTTTCAAAGTAAATGAACGTACTTTAAAAAATGAATAGTTAAAAATTTTTTAAATTTTAAGACCAAAGTGCAACGTTATTTTCAAAGTAATGTATATGTATATACACTGCATTAATCTATAATTATAACATTTAGGTTATAATTACATAACCAATTATAAACAATAATTATAACTTAAGTTGTGTACGAGTAAATAAGACGAAAGAGTCTTATAAATAAAAGTTATACATATTTTTTCATTTTATTTTTCGGTTAAAATTACGTATTATTATGCACACAAAGTAAATATCTAAATAAAATGATCAATATTAAAAAATGTATGTTTACATGTAGAAATATTTTGAACAAACTGTGATCTAATTTAAGTACATCGACGATTAAAATATGTAACGCAAATTGGAAGTTTAATTTAATGAATTGTTTAATTGGATATCCTTCAACTTTTTAATGGACTCATCAAATTCATGATATAAATTTGCATCTTGTAATTTAAATAAACCTCAAATTAAAAGTACTCTATTGCTTATTAGTATTTATTACTCAATTTACTGTTTATAAATACGTATATTTACTAATTATAAAAAATTGATTTTAAAGGAGAAACTTTTTTCGAGATTTAGAACAGGTTTTTTATTGATTTACAGGGAGATGTTGTACGAGAAATAAAAGACAACTATAGTTACAAATACGAAATAATTATATAAATACTAAAAAAAAAAAAATTTCTTCACTACAAAAACTTTTTTAATGGCCATTAATAATCAATGTCCGCGACTTCTTGAATTACTGCTACTTAATTAAGTCATTTTATTATATTGATTAACAGTATTATTTTCTATTCGGTAATATAATATTTTGAAGAGTTGTGAACTAGATATCGATGGCAACTTTTTTATTATTATATTTCAAAAGAATATTAAGCTGGAGTAGCCTCTTTAATGTCAATACGAATATTGACAATTTCTTTTCAGAAGAAAAAGTTCTTAATTATTAAAATAAATATTTGGTATTACGTATTCCATCAACATTTTAATTTAAACTCGATACATAAATGCATAATGTGTAGCAATTTGTGAGGCTGATATTATTATTTCCATAAGTAAAATTATATTTTTAATTTATAGCGAAGAAATTCGAGCTCCTATTTATTCGAATTTATTAAGTTCGATACAAATATATTCATTATTATATATATATATATTATTAGTAATTAGAATGATCTAGCATTTATATAGATCGTGCGTACACGATTACTCGTTTTTTTTGTTTTGCTTTTTTTCAAATATATTTACTGCGAAGTGAGATTGTATACGTTGTCCGCCCCAAGCTTTTTCCACCTCAATGTGTCTTTGTATATGGCAGGTCCATCTTAGGAAATAGTGAGAAGTGCCAATTCGTCATAAAACAGGAATCGAACAGGCATAACCTCAAACGAAGCCGAGGGCGATTTTATTTTACGTCGAGAAAGATTGAATCGCTCCTCGGGGACATCTTTGACGCTTACAGGCAAAACGAGCTTGAGTTGTTTTCTTCTTACGGTCTTCTCCCCCCCCATACCTCTCCCCCTACCTCTACCCCTAACCCTAACCCTCCTCTTTTTGATACCCCGGGCCGTCTACCCGGGTGACCCCTACGGGAAAACGGATAAATAAACGAGAAAAAGTAACGGGACGACAGTGTCGACGATGGCAAAAACTCAGAGGATTAAACATAAGTCACAAACTATAGACATCGCACGCCATTCTCCCCACTTCCCTTTATTTTATTCTTTCTATTACCTTTATATCTCCCATACTTTTAACTTTCACTTTTACTTTTATGATGTTAAGACAACAATGCATACTAGCTTATATTGTTTTAATGCGCTATTCGTCCTTACCTATCAGTGCGGCAATATTTTTGCTCTTAAACAGAGTCGAACATAGATTATCACAATACACTGTCGGCGACTTCCTAAGAATACGTGATACTCGAGTCGAACTATTCGTATGGAAATCTATACACGGGAATCATCGACGGGTTATTTACTACTATTATTATTAATTTTTAATCTATTATCCACTCATTGAAGGAAGTTGTCACTATATATTTCATTACCTTTTAAATTAAAATCGCATTCACGAAATAAACTAACTGTACATGCAAGTTTAATATTAAATTTCTTTGAATAGAATAATGTAATGCGGCTGAAACCGAATACAATTATTGTTTATGTATATACAAATATTTCAAGCTCCTTTAAATGTAAATATTTCAAAACTTTTTATTCCTGTTTATTTTTTTTTATTTTTTTTATTTTTTTTTGTTTTTGTAATTGCTACGAAATTAACTGTTGAAATTCTCGTCTCGTATAACAAAATACCAATTTATCCATATCGCTGCAAGTATTTCGGTATATTTTAAATTGTCACGATTATCAACTGTTAATTATAACTTAGGACACTTGGGAAATACAATATTAAATTGAATATTACATACTGCAGTATAGATATAATTATAAAATAAAATTCCATTAATTTATAAACAACTGACAATCAAGTTATTAACTTTTCATTAAATTAGCATGTGTAAGCAAGCATAATAAAAAGCAAACTTCAGTTGGTTATTTCAATTTATATTAAAATTTAATATGCAATAGGAAGACTAATATTTTTATTTTAAAAGACTAAACTTCATTAAATAATCAACTGAACTGCAGCATATGAAAGTTTTACTGAAAGTTTCCTTAATCAGACTAAAAATGTTATTAATTTATATTGTAAATAGAGTAAAAGAAGTTTAGTATAATAACGTATCTAATAATTCGGGTAATTTGAATGAAAACAATAGATGGAAAAATAATGCTTCACATTGACGCTGGTCTACTTTTAATTAAATTTCAATGTTAACAATTTTTATTTAAACTAAAACCTTTTTTTATTATCTTCTTAATGCATATTAAACGTATTCGGAACATCTAAGTGAGCTAGAATACTTGAGCTATTAAAAATTAAGTAGCGCCACAAAATCTTTTCATTTTAATTTCAAAAGTACAGATCTAGAATTATTATCTCTTAAAAAGAAAATGCCAGACAGTATATTCTATCGAAACGAAGCATTACGCGCGAAAACCGCAAGGTACTGCTCCAGATTCAAGTCAAGTAAAAAGTGCTAAGAGAAGAAACCGCGGCGCACGCACACGTATAGTCTGTCGGAAGAAAAAAAAAGGAATGAGTGTAGTGGAGGGGCTGAGAGAGAGAGAGAGAGAGGAGAGGGAGAGGGAGAGAGAGACGTTGAAAGGAAACATAAACATGAAGACACAGAGGTTACCTTAAGGAAGAAGATTGAAAAAAAATGGAGAGCATAAAATAGCGAGAGATCACAATTTTTGTATCCAGAACACAAAAAAATTAAGAAATAAGAAGAGGGGATGTAATCGGAAGTAATCATGAGAAGTGGGGATCTCTTCTTTTGAGTAAACGAGCGACATACAAGCTCGTTTACGAAAAAAACGTAACATAGCTCCAACGGCTAGGTATACGTATATTTATATGTGTATACGAAAATGAGAGTAGGAGTGACTGAGAGACTGAGAGAGAGAGAGAGAGAGAGTGAGAGAGGGGTTGAGAGGGGAGGGGGAACATTCGTAGAGAAGAAGGTCGCTGATTCTACAAGATATACAGGGAGAAAACGAAAGGCAATGGGGGGAAATAGGCAGAGGGAGAGAGAACCTGGGGTAAGAAGAAAAAAAAAAGAAGAAAAAAGGTAGGGCTGAATGTGTATACGCGCAGAGAAAAAGTCTCATCGTATCAGAAAGACGGAAATGGGCGCAGAGCGTAATGCAACGCGCCAAGCGGCTGACGAAGCACTTACCAATATTACTAAAGCCTATAGAATACGAGAGGCGCGTGTAGGTACAGAGAAAGAGTAGGAGTAGGAGCAAGAGAAAGAGAAAGAGAAAGAGAAAGAGAAAGAGAAAGAGAAAGAGAAAGAGAAAGAAGCATTGGCCTGGACGTGCGCACTGGACAGCTTACTCTATTTTTATTTTCACTATTTTACCTCATCCCCCCCCCGCCCTTCTTCACGGGCTATAAGCGACGAGCACCGAGCCCAACGACTGCCCAGAGAAAGCTCATTAATGCGAGCTTACGCGGATCGAGATGGGCGAGGACTCTTCTACCTCTCATTCAATTGGTCCTTCGATCCCGATCTACGCTTCCTTTACACACGCGTGATGCTTAGATCCTCGAGTCGATTCAACTCTTTCAGCATCGAGTTTCAGCATCAACACCACCGACGTCCTGACGTCCACCCTACCCCATTATGAATATTCACGGCCCGAAACCCATACACACAGAGAGAGAGTGAGAGAGAGGGAGAGAGAGAGAGAGAGAGAGAGCACCGAATGTGAAATATCAATTATCGATGACTTGATGTGGCCGGTAATGACGGGATCGATAAAGTTTCGATGTAGTTTAGCCGGGCGATCGTCGACTGCCCCCTCGTATAATATTCAAATTCGGAGGTATAATTGACCAAAGCATTAATTCGTCTTTTTTTTTTTCATATCGCGACTGTTGACTACCCGCTGGGATAACGACAAAACGCTCGCGCACAAAATGTGCAAGACGAGAAGATTTTTCGATTCGCTCTGAACCAATATGACGTCCAGACGTTCGCTGATTTACGAGATTTACGCGCAAACTTCGTAAAAGTAAGGAATTCAATTTACGTATAAGCAGTAGCGCGCAATACGTAGCCGATATAATAACGCGGATAATTAGGCAGCTAGAAAAGGACATTTTTCGAGAAACAAACTTATTTAATTAACAAACGAAGTTTAATATTTTTAACTACTTTTGTTCGTTGTGCGCTTATTTATTATTAATTGTCGCATCGAGTGTTTCATTTGCAATTACTTATTTTTACATTGGCTTTCAATGCAACTTTATCAGATTTTAAATTTGATCGGAATACTTTTTTCCCCTTATTCCAGGAGACATTTTTATATTTCATTTTTCCAACTCCAGCCAACTATTTATACAAACAAATTACATCGGTACGGAGAATTACGAGAGCTTATTGACTGCTTTTTCTTTCTTTTCTTTTTTTTCTTTTTTTCTTTTTTTATGTTTTTTTTGTGCATTTAAAGCTATAAATAGGGGTTTTTTTTTTTTTTTTTTACTAAAAGCAATTGTAAAACAAGTTTAAAGTACGAATTTTTCTTTCATTTATGCTATAAAAATAATATTCTTTATGCCTTTTCCTAATAAAATACCTAAAAAATACCTAACAAATATCTAAAAAATTTCTGAATATATATTGCCTTTGATATATATATATATCCCTTAGAATGTATTTTTGCATCAATCGCGCTCTAAAAAAAAAGTTTCGCTCATAAAAATTAAATCCAACGGCTTAGTAAATGAGTTGACATGCATTGGTATTTTTAGTAGTGCTCCTGTGCAGCCACTACTAGAACATATTAATTAAGGATAATACTTTTATCGATACGCGTTATACGCGAAATGATATTCCATAAACTTTATGAATTTATTATTTAAAGCGTTACTAGGTATGTGTGCATATAAATACCTATTGCTTTTAAGTTTTTTTAAAACAACACTCATACGTGTAGAATTTATTTATAAGGCATTTTTTGCTAATGTTTTTAAGAAAATTTTCTCAACCTTATTCCAGGAAATAATAAATTAATATAGCCTATGAAATTTCTTTAAAAATATACATTATAGTACACGTCGAATTTATTCTCTGTTTTAAATACGTAAAATTACTCGTAAAATTACAATAATTATACCTTGATCTGTAAATATAGAAAAGTTTATAGAAAAATTCCATTTTCTCAAAATTTGTATAGATAAATGAAAAATATATCCTACTTAGCAAAGCTAATTACGTGTAATTAAGTAAGATTTACGTTACGCCCATGTTAAATATATCGCGATTCGTATCGACTTTATACAATCCGTGAATTAAAAAAATCATAACATTATCTTTACGTAAAAATTGTAAATAAAAAGTTTAGCACGCGCTAAGCATTGCCTGTATACTGGAGAAATATAATAATTAAGTTCTTGTGTTCGAATTTATTTGTTAATTAACGTTCTAAGATATTCATTTATTTAATAAAGAATTTATCGAAGGATTATTTTTTCTTTGAAAACAAGTTGTCCAAAAGAAGTTTTCCTTAGCAGTATAAAAGTTATCTATTATATAACTTGCAACGTTACAGACGAGAAACTTCCTTTTGGAATAAAGGAAATGCAATTAATTAGTTAATCTACGGAGAACTACTTGTACGATATATCCAGTACTGAGCTACAAATTTCTCTTCGCACGATTCCTTCGACAAATGAGTAAAATCATTGGCTACGTTTACGAAATTTTTACTCCCCACGAGTTAACTTAATTAGAGAGAAAATTATTCAATCAATGTGTCTCGCTATAATAATCATAACATATAGAATAATTAAAATTAATTTTGAAACCTAGTATTTTGAAAAGAAAATACTAAGAATAAAGGTTGTGGAAGAATAATTATAACAAACAAAAAAAAACAAAAAAATAATAATAATAATAGTCCGTTTATAATTGAATCGTGTAAAATATTTTTTTTTCAATTTCTTAATAATTATACGAAACTTTAAATAGATTTTCTGCGTTGTTATTAATTCATAATACATATGATGATGAATCAGATATATACTTAAAGGCATTTCGTAGTGATTATAAAATTCCGATATTTAATTAGAATCTATACTTATGCTATTTTTATTACAAATATAAGTAATGAATATGCTGAAACTAATGCACATAAACTAAAAAAAATGAAAACTTCCAATATTCTTTTATATATAAATAATATATTTTGATGAGAGAAATGTTATAGAAAGGGTTCGTTAAGAGTCTATTGAAAGTAAAAAATTATTAATAAATTATTAATGACGAACCAAATTAAAGTTTTTAATATTTTTTGTGTAAATATAAGTTAGATTTAGTTATTTGTGGTATATTTTTATTTAATCCTAATGGGTTTTTAATACAATTAATATGTATTGAATAATGAAAGTATGTTTTACAATTTATATGATCTGCGTTTGCTTTAATACGTAATAAAATTATTCAATTGAAAACTATGATATATCATTTATAATTAAGATCTCGATTGATAGTTATGCATAAATATGTGACTGTACGATAATACAAGTAAATATTTTATTCGAATAGAATTTTCTATAAATAAAAAATAAGTTGGTTATTTAAAGAAAAAATATTAAGTCTCATCTTTTTTATTCGATTAAGATATTTTTCTGCATTATGATATATTTTTAATGCACGTACATTTTCTGAAGGAAAACTTTTATGCATTATTGTAAGATTATTGGAATATTATTTATAAACGGTATCTCAATAATCATAGCTTTATGTATTAATGTTCGTTATTTCGATTCCTAAGTCTTATTTCCTAATGAACCTTGAGCTGTCCTTGATATTAATGATATACTGGAACTTCGTGCACATAAATATATATATATATACATAGACAATGAATATAAGGCTTATTGCCATTACGTAAGTAGTAAGCATTACTGTAGAAAATTTAATTATTTGCTAAATACGAAATGTTAGTTTTGAGCGTTTGTATTGTTTATTGGAATTTTATATTGCATTAAAACTTCCAATATTTTTAAGAAAATTTAATAACATAATTTTTACAAGCTCATGCTAATAATAGTTAAAATAGTTAAAAAATACTGAAAAATAAGTTTCACTTTATCTTATTATGAATTTTAATGTAGACATTTCATATATTCTATTGATACGTTCCTTTAAAACAAAATCATACATTTGATTAATTTATTATTTTAATTATCAAAATGTTTATATATATATATATATATTTTATTAAATTTAACATTAATTTTTCTTAACTAGTAGAAAATTTGGGAAAGATGCTCTGAACCGATTTAGTACCTGCAAGCGTTAATATGTTCGTCGAAACGCGAATATTGTAGTATTGTAAGATCAAAAAATATTGTAAGATAAGAAATTCTACAGATCATATTGTATTGACATTGAATGCGTGGCACGAAAATACTTTTACCCGCTTGTAAACGAATAAGTTTTCGACGAAAATCTGCAGCAAGCGAATGCGTTTGTAGATAATATCATCTAAGATTATATATTTGAGCGGAATATACTTTACTTTTCAATCGAACGGATAAAGGAATTCTGACAACGACGATGAGACCGGCTTAGATACAAACTCCAGTCACTCTATTCCGTTTGTTTGTAGTAACTTTTCTTTAAATTATACTCAGCATTGTTGTTCTACTGAATGGTGTTATACAAACGAGTCGAGGGAATGCGAATCGTGGCTCGTGTTCCCATTAATTTAAGCATGGAAAGGAAGGAATAAGGAATAAGGATTAAATAACCAAATAATAGGGATATAAGTTAATGATCCATGGCATTAAATGTTTGGCATTGCATCGGAAAATTGTAAATTATGTAGCATTGAATCGCTTGAGTATAAAGAAAACTGTTCATTAATCACTAAAAATATTAAAGCTGGGGAGAGTATTAGTGTCCTTAGAGAGATCGTCGGCCCTATTGAATATCCCAATTGTTCGTAGAACTGGTAAACGGGTCTCCTCTTCATTGAGCCCCGACAAGTCGAATGAATCTCGAACGAGGCGCGCGGACGGGGGGCAGGGGGCTGGTGGTGGGTGGATCGGGGGGGGGGTGGCATATAGAGAAACGCACAAAGCGCGAGACGGCCAAGGCTCAGGGCGTCGAAACTAAAAACGCTTATTCAAAATATAAACGCGCTCCTAAGCGCAACGGGGACGATGACGACGACTACGACGACGAATACAACGACGACTACAACGACTACCTCGGCCTCGTCGACTTGCACGACACGGCAGCCGTTATTCAAAGAGACGCGGGAGACACCTCGGCGAGGCCAGCATTTAAGGATTATGCGAGTTTAGCATAATATTAGCAGCTACATATATATATATATATATATATATTTATATATATATTTACGTATGTATATATATATATATATATGTATATGTATGTATATAGCTCACGGATATGGGGGTCCGGGCTACTGGCAAAGCGCCGGGCCAAGGGGTTGAGGGAAGCGCCGGGTATTATTCATGGATTACCTCACTTGTCTCGGCCACAATCCTCCCAAAGCCTCCATTAGAATAATTGCTTCTTCATCTTCGCGCTTACGCGGCTGCTACATCTTTCGTGCGCTCCCCTCCCCGACCCTCCGCAACCCGCCGCCCTTTTATCTTTCTCTCTTTTCAAAGCTATGCGTGTATGCCAAAACCGAATATAAGCCCCGCTTCGCTTTGCCTCTCCCCCCGCGTACGAGAGTGGTTGAGAGAGAGAGAGAGAGAGAGAGAGAGAGAGAGAGAGAGATAGCTAGATAGATAGATAGATAGATAGATAGATAGATAGCTGGATAGATAGGGAGAGAGGGAGAGAGAGAGATATATATACCACTGTATATACTCTTTTTGCATCCCACTCACACCTGTAGGTGCGTGCGCGCGGTCACGTATGCGTAAGTATTAGGCGCGGTCTGGTTGCGTGAGGCAAGTCTATTTCTTTGACGGCCCGCTATTACTGAATTACTTGAATTTTAAGAGGAAACTTTATAAATGGGATAATTTCTTTTTAAACGTTTCCAATGCAGCCAAGTTATATGTATATTAAGGTTAACGAATGGAGAGCCAACTTCCCCAAGAGTCCATCTTTTACGAATAGAAATTCAAGTAAAGACACTTGCACACATTCACGATTTACTGCAGCAATAATAATACGTGCTTTTCAATATTAAACGAGAAATTTAATTTTCTGCAAAACTAAAGAACCGCGAGGACGTTGTTGTGAATATTCCTCGGATAATCCTCTTTACCGATTAACGGACGCGTTAATCTTTAATAATAATCTGTGATTATAAAATATGCGCTATGAATTTTTCAGCTGTTTAATTAGATACGGCTAATCGATTAGCCCATATATTAGCTAATCTAAGCTATCTATACGTATACATATTCACGGTACGTATCTATAAATAGATCAAAGAGTTCAGTTGACTAATCAAATTGATTTTATGTGAACATTAACTGCAAAGACAGTTCTCGCGAGTGCATAAAATTGTTCTATAAATAATAAATGTTTTATAATTACATATAACATTGTCAATAACAATTTTTACGAATTACGTGTAAATTATACTTAATCAAACATAATTACTCGTTTTGTCAGTCGTACTACAGAAATCCATTGAAAACTTTTATATTTATTTATTTATAAATTGTAATCATTACGGATTTGTTGTTGTATTCAATTACGTAATTGTATATAATGGATATCGCTTTGTAATGCATTAATCTATTAATTCTATTTTCGAACACTAGAAATTTTAAAGTAGGCGAATGTAAAAATATATTTAATAAATTTATTTAGTTTTAACCTCGCGAAATTATAATTATTTGAAGTGATAATTAAAAAGGATCTCATTTCGACATTTATCTATTATAATCCTCAAAATTTTTAATTCCGAAATTCAAGTATTTTTCAAATTCCTCTCCGAATGAACATTTCGATTACTTTTAATTGAATTTAAAGTATTGTAATTATATAAGTAAAAAAATTTGAAATTTTCATTAAATATTATTGAGATTTATTTACGCAAATGGACGCTTACTTTTATCAACATAAGCAATATCGCGTAATATCGTGTACAACGATAAGCTTCACAAATAAGTTACCTTGAATTCGATAAGCACTTATTAATTACTTTTACAAAGGAGCGTTAAAGTATTCTTGTTTTATTCATAATAGTTGATACCGTTTTAGTGTTGGATCTGATTCTCTTTAACCTCTAAAATCCTTAATCCTTAAGAAACTTGTGATCTTCATCCGTATACTTCACTAAGATTTATTAACTCGAAATCCTTACATCTTTTTAGTTTCATCTCTACTTTCCTTTGTTCTCCTTAATATTATTACGTTCAATTAGGGTTTCAATTTCACATATTTTTTTTTTCTCTTACATTAATTTAACGTTCACGTCACGCGAGCATAAACTATCCAATTAGATAATCTTACTTTTCTTAAAATCTACTAATTACTTGTTATTGAAATATTAATTATCCACAATTAAGTAGAAATACTATACCACAGTTTTGTCAAATTCAAACAAGATTCTCTTCAACGGGGAGAATACATTCGAGTCATGCATTTATTTAGTAATAGACGTAATATTAGCTAATAATTATTATTGTTATTATTGATAGGAAACATTAAGGTAATATTGAAAGAGTAATACAGTTGAATTACATTTAAAAATAGGTGGTTAAAGTAGTACTTGCTCATATGAGTAACGTGAAAAGTAATATTGCCACATAGCCAATGAAATACAGGTTGAATAAATCATTTCGAGAAAGTATTATTAGTCTCTAAAACTCTTAAGTTTTTGTAATTTAATAATATACAAGGTTGAACAAAAAAAAAATTTTATTACTCACGGTGCTGTGAGTAATGAAACCGTAGAATGAAATTAATCTAATGTAAATAACGAATTTTTATACAAAATAATTAATACGTTAAATTAATATTGCGGGCAAAGTACTCCAAGAGGCAAACAAATAATATTTATTGGCTTTTTAATAAATATCTTTATAAGCAGGCGCTCACGACGTGAAGTAACAATAATAATTACTGAAACATTAATGTTAACCTGGTATTTTGAATAAGTCGAGGCCATTTATTATTGATAAATCTGAATAAAATTTGAAATAGAGAGGGAAGGTAAAGGCTGATAAGATAGACTCTCAACGACGTTCAGTTCTCAATTAGGCATTCGTCATAAATAATTAGGAAGCTGAAAAGGATGTTAATAATGAAGGAGGTGAGGAACGGGGGGGGGGAGATAATATATCGATCTGCTCAGAAATTCGAAAGCACAAGCAGAGGCAATGCTCGAAAGATGTATTTGTAGCCGGTACGCTGTGAGAAAAAATAAGTACTTGATAAAGTATAAGGTTATGCAAGGCAGGTCTGGAAAGAAAAAAAATATCCTCGTTATTGCAGCTACTGCTCGCTCGCGATCGGTGTAGCACAAGCGGCTGTGCGAATTACCTTCCTCGTTCTCCTTGCGCGTTAGCATAAATTGCAAAGTGCCGCGCGTGGCAATTCTTCTCTTTATTTTACTGTATTTCCGCTCTCCTTTTATGCTTCTTATTTTTCTCAATTTCTTACTCTTCCGGCTCATCTTATACCAAATGTCTACTACTTTTCTGCTTCCACGAGAAACGCATTTAGCCTCATCTCTTTAGCCTTTTGTAAGATACGTGAGACGTTTCGACAAGTTGACAATATCGATTTTAAAACTTATTTTGTCCCATAACAGCCTTTCCAATTTTTATATTTGTATTCAAATTTCCGTTTCTTCTTCTTCATCTTCTTTTTCTTCTTCATGGCTTCCTTAGCTGATACACATTTTCAAAAATGAGTATTATTGCGCGAGAAGTATCCTAAGAACAATCGTTCTACAACAAAAAATCTATAATTTTACAATGAAATATCGTTGATGTTATGAAATAACCGATCCCGAATACACGGAAATTATATTACATAGTACAAACGAGTAAGATATATTGTTGTACCAACATATTTTTATTGGTAGGTAAATTTTCAATTAAAATTTGATTTAATTATTAAAATACGTAGGTAAGAAATGTTTTTGTTTCACCCACGCAGCTTGGCTACTAATGTTAATAATATCTTAATCATATTAATCTTACATAATGTAATTAATATTCGTAAGAAAAAAATCGTTTCTGCAAACACGCACCGATGAAAAAAATTTAAAAATGCATAATTCGGTCAATTTTTATTTTATGAATTTATATTGTATTGTTTTATTCAAATTATTAATTATTATTCTATGTAATTGTATTGAAGATAATAACAATGAGATGAAGAAAAATAAAAGAAATTAGCAAATGCAAGATATTTCTCACTTTGAGATTTTTAGTAACAAACATCTACTTTTTACAAATATTCAAGCTCGATATTTCGAGAAGAAAATGCACGCACCTTATTCATCTTTAAGAGTCTGAAAGCTTTTTCTTAAGTGCTTCAAGCAAGTAGGGATGATAATAACAGGCACCGACCATACCGACAGTAGAGTAAACGCAGTTCGCAATGATTTAAGTGCGGCTTGTCAAGGTACAAGTGTCTTTTGCACTTTGTCCCTTTTTCTTTTAAACTCAGCGATTTTTGCTGCTTACTACCCTTTTGCTATTCAATAATAATGCAATTCTTCAATCATTTATAAATGGTGTCATTATATTTTTTAATAGTATGCAGATTTTCTAATTAGATAAATACAAATTACATGTAAATCAAAATAATATATATATATATAAAATTGAAATATATCAGCTCTTACTATACGTTTCAACAATCATTTTAATATTGTTGAACACAGCGGTAAAAATTATAAATTATAAATATCATAATTTTTAAAGTTCAATTACAATTATCATAAATAAATCAAACCATAATAGTCCTGATCATCATAAAAAATTCAATAATATTTTCAAATAATCTTAATGTTTTTTAATTATTAATGATCTAAATAACTTTATTAATATTTATATAACTGCAACGTTAAAATTGACTTAAATTTACGATAAATAACTATGAATTATAAAATCATATTGCAAGTCACATTGTGTTATTCAGAGCTTTATATATTAATGTTTAATTTTTATAAACTGACTGAACATACAAATACAAATACTTTATATTTGCTTCCAAAGTACATAATACGATAGTTATTATTTATTATATGTTTGATATCTTCATGTGAATTATATATATATGTATAATAGAATTAAAATTAATAAAAATTGCACTACACATAAATTTTCTGCAAGAAAAACTGCTTTTTGTAATAGCACATTTGTAGAATATTGAATTTCAATCTGAATCTATGGTTCGTTTTTTAATTTTAATATAAAACATGTTATTTATAAGATTTCTTACGCACGATTAAACTTAAATAAAACAGCATTTTATTATATGTTCGCAATACTATTTATATAAAAATAATATTATTGTCTAAATGAACGAAACTATATCTAAATAATATCTAAATGAACGAAACTATTATCTTACATATATGTATTTGATTATTTTAAACTGTAACTATATTTTAAAATTTTACTAAAAGAAGAAAATATACATTTTTATAATTAAAGTTTATATGATAATATAATTTACAACGATACATGAATTACGATTTTGTTATTATTTTTTAAGTATTACTAAACAACAATTATTTAAACCGTATCAATTAAGATATAATACTATATTAATTAGATATATTAAATTTATCAACAAAAAAAAGATTTACAAAAAAGGTCCTACATTAGTCGTTTAAAAAATACTAATAAAACATAAATCTAATAATACTTAATATTTTTTAATGTATCATATTAAAAATACTATTAAATTTGGTTTAATAAATACTATGAAAGACACAAATAATACATTATATTATTAAATATATCATTATAACTTTTATGATATTAAAAGATTAAAAATTCTAAGCATTGTTAATATTTATAAGTTATTCACAAAGTTAAATTAAAATAAAAACTTTTTTTAACAGTTAAAAAACAACGATCGATTAAAATTAATAATCAACACTTTTTTTTTCTTTTTGTAATACACTATAATGCATTAAATATTTAATTTAGTAATAAATCACTATTGTCTAATCATATTATATAAATGAAATATTAAAAGTCATAAGCTATATACGTTAACGCTATATAAGTTATAAATAAGTTGATTCTATTTGTGATATTTCTAATTGAAATGCTGAGTGCTAATTTGTTCCAATTTTATAATAGATTTAGCAGTAACAATATCTATTTTATGAAGGATCTCAGAGTAAATGCATAAATTGCTTGACGAATAATCACTTGCATCTCAAAAATAATCTGAAACATGAATGAAAATTAATTGTCTGGTTTGATAAACATATATATATATATATAAATACGAATGAAATATAGAAAATAAATTAATTTAAACTTGAAGCAAAATTTCAGGCTTATCTAATATCCACAATATTATATGCTTTCCCAAACTATAAATATAAACACTGGATCCTTTAACCTTAAAATGAAAATTACCATAATACATTAGTAATTAACCATTATCTTAAAATAAAGAGCAATTAAATTTGTTATTTCATTACACTGATATGCATTAAAGGGATAACAAGAATAATAATTAAAATTCAATATTAATTTACTAAGAATATCTCTCGGTGTCATTCGTTTGAATGAATTTTGATTTGGACGCATCCACATTGCGCAAACATGTCCGTCTAATAATCTAGAGTCGGTTTCAAGAGAATCGTATAATCTGTGAGCCGGTATAGACAAATTTTCCGGCAAATTATGAATGGAAATAATAATTGAAATAATAATTAAGTAAGACGTGTATAAATATATACATATATATTATTATTATATACATTATATATACATATAATGTACATTATATATATACATTATATATATATATATATACATATATACATTATATAAATTTATAAATTTATACAATAAATATTAATATACTAGTTTAATTGACTATTTAATCACATACAGATTTTATTTATTTATTATAATTTTTTATTATAAATTATTATAAAATAATATTATTGAATAGATATTCTTTTTACTGGTTACTTTATATTTAATTTGCATTGGAAATTTGCATTGTACAGAGAAATACTGTACAGTTTTTAAATTGTATTAATAATTATTTGTATAAGTTTGCTTATTTTAACGTCTTTTTAATCCTAAAGACGTTTATTAAGTAAACTTTTATCAATTACAATAGATCTTGTATTCGCGAATCGGGATCCAGGGAACAATGAAAAATCTTCGTCTACATGGTCTGGCGGGATTTTTGAAAAGAAGTAAGAGAAACTGAAGAAAAATGAGACTTTAATAATTAATTCTATACGTAAAAAATTATCTTATTTCTTAGTTTTTTGTTTTTTTTTTTTTTTTAAATATCCGTTAAAATGGATGAAGTACTTATTACACACCCACACACACCCACACATATATATATACATGTATATGGAGTTTAACAAAGAATAGATGCGTAAGAACTTGAACACGAAGTACGATAAGGGCAAGCGAACCTTTTGATCGGACATTCGAAAGAGTATTAGCAATATCGAGCAGGGCATAAATCGAGAAGGGAGCTTTGACGGATGAAGTAGTTGGGCGACACGGTGCTTGCATTGAAAAACACGGCCATTGCAATGAGGGACGTGTTGTGGCGAGGGAGAGGGCGAGGGAGAGGGAGAGGGAGGGAGAGAGAGAGAGAAGAGAGAGTAAGAGAGAAGCGCCCCGTAGCGGATAAACGCGAAAGTCAATGGGAAACAAGGAGGTGGCGCTCCACAGCCGGTAAATGCATCGGCGTCGAAGAGGGAAGTTGTTGGGGTCGGTCTGCTGCTCCTTCGGTTTCTCGTTTCGAGAAAAGAAACGTTTTACGAGTTGAAATTCGTGCGGACCGACCGGGCGACCATCTCCAGGACTCGGGCGCACGGTCGACAGCTCCTTGGTCCCTTAAACGACGGTTGAGGTAAAAGAGCCGCTCCTTCTATTTCTCGTCCTCGCGAGCCCCTGAGTGCCGTAGGTGGGCTGGCCGGGGACGCAGGTATCGATGCTCACCGGGTCGAGGTTTTGCCACCGACGATTCGCTCCTGCCTCGCGTTTCGAGCTTCGAGTCGTCGTCGAGCGTACGTGTCGCGAGGAGGAGGCGGAGGCGGCGGCGGCGGCGGAGGTGGTGGTGGTGGTGGTGGCGGTAGCGTAACAGCTATACGTGGTCGTGGTGGCCGTGGTGGTGGTGGTGGTGGTGGTGCGGCCGTCGAGGAAGTGGAGGAGGAGAGCGTTGATGCGAAGAAGACGGGCGCCCTCGCTGGCTCGTTTCTCTTACTCTCTCCCTCTCACACTCTCACTCTCTCTCTCACACACTCTCTCTCTCTCTCTCTCTTGTAGCCTGTTGGGCGTGTGTGCTGCTGTCGGGCGGGCGCGCGTGTGCGTGTCGCGGCGCGTAACGCAGCATTGGGAGGAGGGAGGACGAGGTCGGTGCGCGCGGGCCCGTGTACGGGAAGGATAGCCCCAGTGCTTCGCGAGCGGCGATTGATTTCGGACGTCGGGGCTGGCTGGTTGGGGTGTGTGTGTGCATGTCCTGCCCGAGTGAGCTGTCGAACGTAAGGCGGCCAGCCGCGGCGATAATGCCATTGGCCCGTCGAGCGGCACCCGAGACTACCATCGCTGGCAGTAGCTCCTGAACGAGACGAGTACCCTCCTCCTCCGAGCCCCTCGACACGGCAGCAAGTAAGAGTGCGCCGCGCGACCAAGAGGACCAGCTGTGGAGGTGCCGGCAACGGCTGCGTTACGGGCTACGGACTAGGAGGACGAGCGGCATAAGTATTGCCAGCGGTAACGGGGGACGCTTCCAGGGCTGACCAGAGTGGAGCTTGCTTGTGTCGTGCAAGGAAGGCGGGGAGGAAGGCCCTCGCCGTGTACATCGCTCCATTCCTCGAGGTGAGGAGTGAGAGGGAGGCTGTTCGCCGCACGGAGGCGCCTTTACCGAGTCGAGTCCAACGGCTTTCTCTGGTAAGCAGAGCCCATATCTCCTCGTACCCCTCACCCTCTGCCTCGCTCACTCACTCGCTCTCTCACTCTCTCTCTCTCTCTCTCTCTCTCTCTCGCTCTCTCGCTCTCTCGCTCTCTCTCCCCGTATCTGTTCGCCTGTCCGCCCGCGTGATTAACGTCCACTGCCGCCCTCCTAACCTAGCATTTCGCCGCGCCGTGGCCTCTCGCAGCTTTTACGTTATTTTATTATTCCGGGAAATCTTCGATGACCCCCCGAACTCCTATTGACTCTCTCTACGCCCCTCCGCCCTTCGCTCGGTAACCCGGCCGCCGACAATAACCAATACGGACCGCATCGATCCCCGTACTAGCAGTAGTAGTAGTAATAGTAGTAGTAGTAGTAGTAGTAGCAGTAGTAGCAGTAGTAGTAGTAGTAGTTGTTGTAGTAGTACAGGCTTCCTTCGTATCTAGAGGCAAGGGCGACGACGGGGCCAAGGGCCGCGCCACGGTATATTTATGAGACAGCGGCGACGTGGGCGCGCTCTCGGCGTCGAGGGTGTGTCTCTTCCTTCGTCAAAGGCACCAGGTCGAGCCCTACTGGCCTTTGCTTTGGCGTCTTTCGTCATCACCCGAGAGAGGAAAGGGAGGAGGAACGGCTCTGACTGAGGTCGGACAGGGTGGGTCCGGTCGGCTGGGAGGTTAGGGGCGCGCGTTGCCACGGCGATTGATTACCCGGCGGGCCAGCGTCCCTCTTTCCCTCCCCCTCGCCCCGCTCAGTTCACCTTATCCTCCCGTCGCTGCCCTTTCCCGCCCGCTGCTACGCTTCTTATTTTATCTCGACCGCCACCCACACGCTACTGCCTCTCTTTCTCTCTCTCTCTCGCTCTCTCGCTCTCTCGCTCACTCTTTATACCCACGACTCACGGATTGTCTACGGACCCGGGTAACGTGTTTGTGTGCGGCCGCGACCAAGTGATATCTCAGTCTCGAAATTCTCCGCCATTTTCTCGATCGGAAGCAGGATCGGGCGAGCGAGCAAAAGGAAAATTGGAGTGGGAGGGCAGCTCCTGTGTGCGAGATTGTGCGCCGCCGTAGTTGCTGCTGCTCCTCCTCCTCCTCCTCCTCCTCGTGCTGCAGTTACCGCTCTTATTTTAGCCTTATTTTAGCCTACGCGAAAGGGCTGATGATGAGCGTCAATTAGCGACATCGAATGATCCCCTCCCTAACCCCGTAGACGTTCGACAATCTCGGCCGTTTAAATTTCGGAAGTAGATGAGGAAATATCACCTCCCCCTTTACCCCACCCTGACCCGATCCGGCTTTGTCGATACGCGAGCCGCCGCCGACAACAGCCTTCTTATTATCGCCGGCTTTCTTATACCGCCGCTTCCGAGAAATGAGCATTTGTATGGCTAAATGAGATTAGCGCGGTTGTTTACATCCCCGGCGACAATGGCTCTTACTACTTCAATACTCGTTTCATACTTTCGACCTTTTTTTTTTTTTTTTTTTTTTTACACTACCAACAGTCGTGAAATCCCTACGAGACAATCATAAACCATTATTAATTTGCCGAACCCTTTTTTCAAAGCGCTTGTGTTTCCAATATTCGAGCCGTTGATCCCTCCTCCCCCTCCCCCTATCCCAACATTCCGCCTTACTTACTACTTACTACTGCCTTCCTTCCAAAAACTTTCCGTGAAACGGACGATTCCAAGAGTTTGAAGGAACCATTAAATGTAATAATAATTTTGCCGGGAGTCGGGTGTTCGGGATTAATATTCGACTGCCGGACGACATCTCTCCGTCTCGCTTTAAAATTACGATTTCTGCACCATCCTAACATAAGTTACAATAAACATCTACGATACATCAACTTCGCGTTGATTGTTTATTTTATCAGCTTTCGATCCCGAATAATCCCGACCAATCGGCATCTCTCTCTCTCTCTCTCTCTCTCTCTCTCTCTCGGTCTCTCGGTCTCTGTCTCGGTGCGCGCATCGAGTCGCGCGTTTATATAGATAGAATCGATCCCCCCCCCCCCCGAGCGTAAAAAAAGGCACGATTTTATGAGTTTTGGTCCGTATTCGCTCGGGGTAGACACGTACAAAAACAAGTATGTAAAAAATATAGGGAGAGTCGGCGGGATGTAGTGGGTGGTGCGCGTTACCCGCTCGCGTGCCGAGTCACGAGGATACATGCAGTCCTGGTAATAATAGCTGGCCTCTCTTATGGCTACTTGCAGTCTAGACTAGTTTACGTTATTTTGCATAAGCAGCTCTTGGTACTCGGTGAGTGGGTGGATGGGAGGGGGAGGGAGATAGGTCTTGTCGTGTCGTGTCTACGCGTTCACCTAGTTGACCGAGACAAAATTATCGGGAAAGCAAGGGAGAATCGGCGTCCTCGAGTAGAGTATAAGGCCTCCGTCCGTGTCCGTAGCATCGGCCGTGGAGGAATAGCGGCACCGGGGCACAAAAACCGGCCTCTCGTCAATGCTTCTGTCCCCCTGTATTGGTTTGCCTCCTCGCCTCGCCTCGTCTCGCCTCGTCTCGCCTCGTCTCGTCTCGTCTCGCCTCGACGCACCGAACCACACCGCACCGCACCGCAACACACCGTACGACACCGCGTCTCGCCACACCGCACCAGGGCATCACGGCGAGCCTCGTACCACGTCACCCTTCACCCGAGAAGCGGGGGCAGGAAGGCAGGCGCAACACCGTGGGCGCGATTCATTATTTCATAGTACGAGTCGCGAGCGGTCTCCGCTTGTGTTAGATGAGCCGTCGCCCGTGGCCGCGGAGTCGCGGTTCGTGAAGGCGTCGTTGGCGGGGTCGGCAAGGGGCGAGAAGAGCAACTCTCGCTTGACTCGGCGGAGGCTCCGCACCGCTGACTCGCTCGTCGACAGCTCCGTGGCGGCGGTGACGGTGGCGGCGGCGGCGGTGGCGGTGCCGGTGGTGGTGGCAACCCTTTTTTCCGCATTCCCTCGGAATAAAAGTGCTGATTTCGATGGGAGTCGACTGCAGTCGCTGTACTTATTATGTTTTCTTACGAACCGGGGCGTTTCTCCTCTACTCGATGATCATGCCCTTTGGCATCGTATCCCGTTTGAGGTTAGGTAGCCCCCGGTGACCTTGGAACATAATAATCGCACCGACTTCGGTCTACGTGATCGATAAGGTGATCTGGCATTGTAATCGTAGGGAACAACGACACTTTTAATGCCCCGTTGCCTTGCCTATCTCCTGCCCATTACCTTCTTCACGAATAAAACTTCATTCATTCGTCCTTTATACATTCCATTTAATATTACCAATATGAAATAATGTTTCGTGAGTAATTCCCAAAATATTCAATGTATTTTACAAAGTCATTCCCCGTTCAGGCATTTCTGAATCATTTGCTTTCATTTTCTTACAATAACCACCAAAGTTGATAAGCTTATCGATTACAGACTTCAGCATTTTACATATTTAATTTCTTTCGACTCAAAACATTAGCCTTGACATTTGCATTTTATGAATGAAGTCAGACATGAATGAATAAATGTATTAATGTTAGAAATTAACAATTTAATCGTTTCGGTTCGTAATTTTACAAATAATTACAGTCGTACTATGTGCAGGAATTTACACTCCATTATGAATTTATGAATTAGTATTTTCTCGGTAATTTATCATTAAATAAATGTGTCAATTGGATTTTCGATTTACTTAAATCGTTTTAATCCAGGTTTCGTACAAGAAATTCAACAAATCTTATCTCTATTTGAAGAAGTAGTTGGTAAAACGATGCCATTTTCGGATAGATAATAATTTCGTTTGATTCGTCTCCTCTGTCTGCCCCTCCGTCCCCGTGCCATCCGTTTGTCACTCACTCACACTCTCTCTCTCTCTCTCTCTCTCTCTCTCTCTCTCTCTCTCTACTCCCACAAGCTTGCTCGCTCGTACTCCTTTTCCTCCTTCGTGCGTGGCTGAGTTGTAAAAAAGTTCGGGTGAGGTTGATATTCTCTCTTTACGAATGGCATTTAGCCATGCTGTGAGTCGTGCTCACACACACGCGCGCATGATGTGCGCGATAATCTATGTTTAAACCGTGACATCATCGGGATGCCAGCGTTAGCCGCTGCTTTGCTTGTGAATACAGCGACGACATTTAGAAATTTCGAATCGTGCTCGGACCCTCCTCCTCCTCCTCCTCCTCCTCCTCCTCCTCACCCTGCCCTTTTTCTTACAATCATTTCACAAGTGCGCGTGCGTGCGTGAGTGCGTGCGTGAGTGAGTCTCTATCGCCTTGTGTGCAGGGTATTACTATTTTTCATCTATCATGATTAAAGCGCCGGTCGAAAGAATGGAAACGGAACACCATTGTTGTTTGCTTATACCGCCTTCAAAAGCCCCTCTCTTCCTTTGATAGTCAAGATATATTTTAATTCTCTAAATCTAACCCTTGATCCGCTCAAATATTTCTGTTACGTTATATTTTTTTTATTTTTTTTTGTTTATTTTTTTTTGTACACCGTGGGTAGTTAGTTGCAACGCGCGAGAATAAATAGTCATGTGCGTTACGTAAGAATTGATTGGCCAATGTATTATCTTATGGTTTTAATGCGATTGCAATATACAATATGACCGAATATCGAATGCCATTGAGAGGTATGATAGAAGACACATGTTGTCCTGAAGGAGGCGATAAAGGGCGGGTCGCGGGTCTGAGAGATACTTTTTAAACGTTAATCATTACGTTTTGAATAAAGGTATCGATGAGATGGCGATAGTTACGCGTTGGAATAATAAATATATCGCAATTAGTGAATAGTTGCTAAATGTTGAAAAAAAAAGTTGAATACATGATTGTATAAGCCATACGTATTCGATGGATTGCAATGTGAATAGTCGGCCGGTTAATTGTAATAAATTCTTTTTAATTTACGTGAATTAGTATTTCGTGCAGAATCAACAATCCTTTGTGTAAATAGTTAAAAGGCAGTTAAACCGAAGGAAGAAAAAAGAAACAGGCCATTAATAATACGAGCGTCAAATTAATTATTTAACAATTTTCCATTCATTGGAATTCAATGGGACGTATAAATTAGCGATTGACGAAGCAGCCTATTTTACTCGCTGGAATAATGAAGTCCCCGCCCGACTGTTGCCGCTGCACTTGAAAATCAATAAAAAGCAAAAGGTAACGAGAAGTTTTGACACGCCCTGAGCCGGGCTAGAGACACAAGTGTTCGCGATTACGCAAAGCACCGGTGCAGCACAGCACGCGGGGAAGCCACCGCAGTGGCGAAGCTGTTGGCGTGGTGGCGAGAGAGGGGGCGGGGGTGGGGGAGGGGGATAAGAGAACAGATTACTTGATTTCTTGCTATTGTTCGACTGCGAAGCTTCCTCGTGTCGAATCGCTCGTCTTTCCTCCTTTAAAAATTGAAGGCGATGCAATTTGGTTATCCAATACCCTACATTCAAAATCCATCGCTTAATTTTTTTTTTTTTTTTTCGTTATTTACATTTACTATATGTTTTTATGTACTCGTATACTTCACCTTTATTCGCTGATTTTATAATATATTGCCATTTAAAAGTGCTAATAAAAAAAATTCTCTACGGTTTGCCAACACAATCGTAAATTTATAGCAGACTGGCATCTCACTGAAATTATTAGGCAGGATTCAAATAAAAACTCTTTTCATTCTTTCATTTTTTTTTTGTTTTGTTTTGTTTTTTTTTTTTGCATAAATTCAATCTTTATTGTTTCGCCCAGAACTTCTTTTTATTTCCAATTTTATATTATATTCTTATGTAAAAACGAATACTTTTTAATTGTTTTAGCCATTGTGAATTTCGAAAACGTTAATTTTATTATTAATTACGATCGAAAATCTCTGGCTTTTCAACTCATGCGATCTACGAAATATATATTATTTGCATTACTTCGTCAAAAAAAAATATATATATACGATCTCGCGATATCAAAATGACTTCTAACTTTATTATTATTTAATACACTATATTCTTAGTTTGTGTGCATATGTGTATGGTCGCATGCGTGAATTAAAATTTCTTTCAAGTTAATACTGCCTTTATAAATTTCTAATCAGAAACTTCTTTTAATGTTTAATTGAAATTTATTTATGAACTTAATTAATGTTAAAAATAAAATTAATTGTTACTGACTGACTTAGTAATATTTTTTTAAAAGGACAATAAAACAATTACAATTAAATGAATTGTTATTATAAGTAGCTCATCTATTCGAATACATTAAGTATACGTATATACAGTCGCCCACAATCAATTCTGATGGATTTCTCGATCATTTTAAGAATCAAAATTTAATATCAACTTTTAACTCGATGTTATTTCAATTGTGCATCGTAACATTTTTTGAATTCACTTAAAGCCATCTTTAAATTATAACATTAGCTCATTTGAAATTACTATTATATAGCAATTAACACAAGTAAGTTTTTCATTAATAAAATATTAATCGAATTGTAAGTCGTAGAATAGTTTATTCATATTTAAATATATTTAAATAATTTATATTTAAATTTACAATGTAACATTCTAATTTAAATAATATCTTTTTTTGAGTAGATTGATTATTAGATTATTAGTTTCGTTGCACAAAATCATCGTATACTGATATTAGTAAAAAGTATTTTAAGGACTTGTAAATCTATTATTAAAAATAACTAAAAAATTTTAATTGAAACGTTATTTTGTATGAAATTCTGAAACGATAATAAGTTCATGTACATTGTTTCACAGATTATTTTATATTGAAATAAGAAACATCTTATTTAGAGAATTGTAAAAATGATTTCTTCAAACAAACCTAATTTGCGTATATAATTATTTTTGAAAGATGTTGATATTACAAGCGTAGATAATTCAAATAAACGAAAATAGTAGGAGTGTAATGGTTCTTACTCGTATATTGAAATATGTAAATGATAACTATACGCGTAGATAAAAATAAATATTATTTACATTATTCTTACGAAATAAATACAAAAACAAACCTGAATATCATTAGCTTGTTTTTCTTGATATTTCTAGATAATGCGTGGATAATAAGTATATTCTTACCTCATCACGATGTTGTACGTTACTCAGTTCGTATTTCTTAATTCGAAGAGATTAATAGAATTTGTTTCCACAAAGTCGACGAGAAATTTTAATTTCGTAGTGATTTATGGTTAAAAAAACGTCCCCAATAGACCTTTTCCTAGAGTGCACGAAAGCACTCGCATACAGATGAGGAGACGAATCGAAATTGCCATGCAATCGATCATGTCTCTTAGATCATTCAATATATATATATATAGATATAGATGACCAACAGTAAGAATCGCAGTCGAATGTATATTTCTCTTGTCTTACGCTGTTGGATTTTGGGAATAAACAGATTTACTAGCAATGAATAATTAACAGTAATTAGTCTAAAGATCTTTAAAATCGTAAAGATGATCTTCAACGGTTTATTTGCAGTTTTCTTGAACACTTAATTGATAAATCATCTATAATTCAATTTTTAGACAAGTATTTTCATTAGAAAAATTGTTCTTATTGCTAAAATAATTCAATTTAATATCGTGCTCTAGATCTTGTATAAAACTAATTAAACCATAATTCTCTGTTAACTTTCTAGTTTTTAGAAAGTCTTTATTTTTATTTCCTTAATAAATAATATCCTTTTAATAAACATGAATTTAGATAAAAATAATTATATCCGTTATTTCTTTTTTCTTTTCTTTTCTTTTTTTTTTTAAAGTAGTTAGAAATTCTTTCATTGCATTAAATATTAAGTGTTTAAATCACAGACGAATCTCGGCTTGCGTTGTTAAAGGAATATTTTCCGTATTTGCTATTGTATAAGAGTAATAAAATTGCACAATAGCATTTTAAACACGAAAGAAAAAAAATCATGGCAATAAATAAAAGTAAGATCATTAGTAAGGACTACTCATTAACATCTAAAAAGAAATGTAGTAAATGTAGTAAATAAAATATTGCTTGCAATTAAGAAAGCTGAAGGTATTGACCGAAGGAAAAGTGAATTTGTATTCAAGTTCAATATGCATGTTATTAAATGATAAGCGGGGGACCTGTGAATCTTGGCTACAATATTTGAAAATCATTAGAATCGCAAGCAACAGAATAATTCGCAATGCTTATTATAATTTCAATAATATAGCAGACGGAATTGTATTTATTATTCCGTGGGAAATTGTTATTCCGCGGTAACCAAGTACCGCCATCACCACCACCACCACCAGCAGCACCGGCACCAGCACCAGCAGCAGCAGCAGCAGCAGCAGCAAGAAACGCAATGCAAGTACCTCCTAAAATTAGGTCGTACGCGTTTTAAGAGTTGGCTGCACGAACTACAGATTTTCAACGACGGAATTGCCTTAACTATGCTAGCTGGCTGTGTACTTCTTTACGGCGCGGCCGTTTACGAGTTGATAAGAACTGCGATATGGGTATATGAGCGTGTGTGTCTGTCTGTCTGCTGCTGCTGCTGCTGCTGCCGCCGCCGCTGTGCGTGTGTGGTTTTAAGAGTTTGCCTTTGCCAGCTCGGAGAGACAGTCGATCAATAAGGAATAACGTTAAATATTGATAATAAGCGTTTTAACGAATTGTAAAGGAAACTTAAGAACAAATTTTATTTCCTCGTCTCTTAGGTTCTATTTCATGAGAAATAGAAATTCATACGCTGAGTTGTTACTTTTCTAAATTCACGCTATTCCTTGACGAAAGATATTATTAATTACAACACTAGCGATCGCGACACTTACTGCTAAAAATAATAATAATATTTTAATAATACTTGGGTTTCACTCGTTACTCTATAATTTATAATGCTTATAGTACATTAACAGAACTTTCGGTAATGTATAACATAATTCTTAATATAATTATCGTCGAGAATACAGCAGATTTATAAGTATAAAGGAAACAATTTTACGCAAAAGCGTAGTCAGTTTTTCCGTTTACATAATATTATAAGTGACTGTCAAAATAGTTTTTTCACTTAAGAGAATCACGTTGAAATAATTTTTTTGATAATTTATCATATCTATTGTATTTCAATCAATTTCTTAATTACAGTTTCTCGTTTTCTTTTTTTTTTTTTAACTAAATTATATATATATATATAATTCAAATGATTTACTTTCCCATCTAATATACTTATTATTATCCTGTAGCATCGGTAGTACTTTTTAAATACTATAGGTGAAATCGCGTTATCTGTAAAATTATGAGTTATGACTCTATCTACAACGTGACAATCTCGAAAGAACAAAAAATGGTTGATTTTTCTTAATCTATTATCTTGCTCTGTTTATTTTATGCTATAGGGACTCGAATGAGATTAATGAAAACAAATGATTTCGTGAAATACAACTAAAGTAATTGTAGAAATGGACATTTCTGGCAAGAAATTAATGTTATGGTTTATTATTTATAAATATTATGAATTTTTATATTAAAAATTAAGGATTGCAGATGTGTAAATAGTTCAAAAATTCAGATGTCCAAAATAAAATTTTGGATATAAACTATAATCTGCTCATGCTTATTGTTCTAAATTTAAGAAATTTATAAAATTTCATTATTTATTTTATTTTACTATTTAAACATTTAAATAGTTCCAATATAAAAACATTTAACATTATATTATACGCCATTGGTCTTGATGACAAAGATACTACTTTATTCTACACCAGTTTCCATCCTATTGTTTTTTCTTTCTTTTTTTTTCAAGTAAATCATTTATATTTTTATGATTCTAACTTTTAATCGCTCCTTTTAAGTACGTTTGAATTCTTATTCTTCGGCAATGAACCCTTAACTGTTTTAAAAGTACAGTAAATAAATTAAAATTCAAGAAATAGCTTTTATTAATACTTTTTTAAAATAACAATTATTATGTAAGGAAGAAAAGAAGAAGAAAAAAAATATCATTACCGGGCACCTTAAAAGTAATACGTTCTTGCTTGAATTTTTAATTACATTTTTATGGAATACATTCATAAGAGGATCGAATATGTGATTCCTTATAATTAAATGTTACGATTACATTAAGGCTCGAAAAGAATTCGTATGTATTCGATTAATTATAATATCTATGCTTCCTATAATGGGTATTTAAAATATTTAAAAATTCATGAATTATATATGTCACATTGATGCCTGACGTCAGGACATTCTTAATATAAATGTAGTAAAGCAATTAAATAATATATTTTATTGAAGAGGGATATGCAGTACCAGGGATATATTGCTGTAATTGAATACAATTAACTGAAGCTGAGAAACTTTTATTTGGAGATTGAATTGCTTAATAAACGAAAGGATCCACTGGACACAGAGTGAAAAATCGAGAGAAAGTCTTATAAAAACGTACGTTACAATAGATAGGGAATAGGGGGATGCTAGTCATAAATTATTGAACGTAGCCTGAATTTTATTTGTCGAGGCTCGATCGATGGAATCCAATGAACGCGGAGTAGTTATTTACAAAAAAAGATACATTAATTGAGCAGCGGGCGTGCAACGATCCCGCGGCTGGCGTCAATTTCCAAATGATGACGAGCGGGCGACGGTAAGCTTAGATGGTAATCTCCGACACAAAGTATGGCCGTGCGTCTCTGGCTCGTTGGGAAATTTGACTGAAAACTAGTGGTGTGTGCAGATTCGGCGAAGCTACGCGACGCACGAGGCGACTCTGCCGGCACGTGCTGCCAGAGTCAGGTCACGTCGTGAGGTCAGTGGACGGCGACCCCCACACACGAGCGACGATGACGAAGTCACGTCATGGCAGAGCAGAGATACGTTGGTACGCCGCACTCTTACTCGAGTCGAGTGTGTATACGTACGTCGCCGGCAGTGGCAGGATTCGCAGTAGTAATATGCCCCTTTCGACGCTACTTCTTCACGACCCCCTCCTCCCCGCCCCCACCCCACCTCTCGAGGGATAGGCTTGCCTTGGCTTGCGTGCCCCGGCGGTAATCCTACCGTCGACGGCAACGGTGTTCGAGAGCACGCGCACTCTTGCACATGGGCGGTTCCCCCCGACACTTTTATTAGGTTTCTTTGATAATTAGGCGCTTGCTCTCGCTTCAATTCCCATTGCAATCCAAGAATTATTTTTATCTCCATGGAAATGGGCCCTTTACGACAGCTGCCCAAATATTCGCTCTCGAATCCGGGACCTTAATTATTCCCGGGCTCCTTCTTCCCTCGCGTTTTTTTTTTTCAATCGTGTATTTATAATTGCGAAACCCCCCCACCCCTGCCCCTCACCAACAGCTCGTACCTTTATGTATTTCGATTATAAAATTATCTCATAATTAAAGGGCGAGGGGACAACTGATCGGCCACGGACACGTCTCGCTAATTCACAAACATTAACGTACCCACCCATCTTCTTATCTCTCCTTCGCTCAATAACAACAACAACAACAACAACAACAACAATAATAATAATATATAAAAATTATTCAGTTTAATGAAAAGGCTACGCGTTCAATGACGTGCAGGGAAATCCATTGTATTGTACCTATACATCCATCGGTGGCATCCGCTAACTTTTTAGTCTTTCGTAAATTAGTAACCGCAATAATAATCTTAATGTAATGAAAATGAGAAGTTTAAGGTTTTAGAGTAAGTACTGTTATTTCAGTTTATTATTATTTTCTTTTTCTTTTTCTTTTTCACCCGTTAAATTCAATTTAATTTTATACAAATTTCATTTCAATGCATTTACGCATTACGATGTAGAAATGGAAAATCCGAACGGAAGTAATTCATTTTATAATCGTAATTATTGTTAGTTATAACATAATATTGGCATTTTATTTATAGCTTTAGTTAAATATAGAAACTGAAATAAAAGATTATCTTTTTTTTATTTCTTAGTTCAGTTACAGTCTCACGTTACATTACTCCTTCAGTACATTATTAATTTCTATTATAAAGGCTAGCTTATAATAATGTTATTGTTTAAATTTTAAATTTCCACGCGTCTGTAATTATTAAACAAACCGTCGTGTTACATTTTCCAATGTTTCTAATTGATGTAAACAAATATTGCCGTCAGTGTGGCAATAAACATCTTCGCTTTACATATAAGTATTATTTTTGTAAGTAGTTCAGCTTGAAATAGAATGTATCTTAAAGCAAAAGTATCTTAGAATTTAGTAGGAAGATAAAGAATTTCAATTAAATGCAATCTTATTTCTAATTTCAATTTTTATTTATCAATACAGTGGCACGTCCTCAGAATAGTTACTTATTTTTACATAAGCAATCACGATGAAAGCAGCATAGGGATAAAAGTATAAGAGTAATATTATCCCGTGATGTTGTATCGAAAAGAAATTTTCTACAGAAGAAATGCTTTCCGCAGAATTAACGAGAAAGTCTAAAGTCGGAAATGACGTTTGAAAGTAAGAGCAAATACTCTTTCGAATAGATAATACGGTTAATATAACTTTAGAATGAAAAAAAATCCGTCGGATTACCGTAGAAGAGATGTAAATAAATAACATATTTTCTAACGCAATTGTTCTCTCTCGTTTCAGGTGATTACGTGAGCTGGAAGCTAAAACGCAGACTTATAGGTGAGTAGTAAACGATCAGTGAAGTAATTCATCGGCGGGCGTTAATAAGCGCATACGGGGAAAAGGCGAATAAAGTCGCGGTGCGGTGCGGTGCGGTGCGGTGCGAGGCGGGGAAGGTTCGCGAGCGGAGCAGTAAACCCTCTTACTAAATATAATCTGGGAAAATTTAAAAGAGCAGTTCCGCTTTCGCACTCATGCAAGCCCTGCTCTCGTATGTAACGTTCGTGCATCTTGAGAAAATCTTGAGGTTACTGTCTGGCCAGGGAGAAAGTATGCGGACTTCTTGTTTGTCCTTTCGTCGGACGCAGCATCATTTCAGACATTGCCGTACCATAAATAGACGGCGGCGCTCTCTATGAAGCCCAGGTCCGAGCGGCTGGCCGTCATTGTTTCGTAGGCGAGCTTTGACTTGTCGCTCGCTTCGCACTTCACTTGCTCGATGCACTCGCTCCAAACAAATTCATTGTTAATCTTAACTGTTTGTAACAGCATGATAACACCTTCAATCATCTATGATTGAAGGTACGTATTATGTTATGAAGATCTGACGCTCTTCGGTGCCATTATTTCACTGCTATTCGATCTGCTGATATTAACGTTTCACTTTATTAAGTAATTTAAAATTAATTCCAATACGTTTACACTTCTTTTTTTTTTTTTAAATACATGTATTTAAAAAAAAAAAAAATAAAAGACCAGAAAAGACGTTATTCATAGCAAGTTCTTGTATTACAAGACAAAGAGTAATATTCGGGGATAGCTTAAATCATTAATTAAAACGTAAATCCATGTCGCTTGTACGCTATGCCTCTAAAATATCTGTGTGGCTACGTAGCCACTGCTGCTAGTAAGTCTGAATAAATTACTTGCAGATCAAGGCTTTAATATAACTTCTTCCCTATCCTTAAGTGTATAAAATATTCATATTGGTCTAGTCTTTAATTTGCATTTAAAGGCCAGTTATGATGAGTTTTATTTCTAACGCTAAAGAAAACGAAAACTACGTTCGTTGGCTAATCTGGACGTTAGACGTTCGACGTTTGACGTTCGACGTTCGACGTTCGACGTTTGTTTAAGCGACCGCTCGATGAATTGGATTTAAGGTCGGGCTGTTTCGTTTTCATAATTAGTATAAGCTTGTACTCGCTCTTTCCAACGAGAGCTGGTAAAATATTTTTAACAATTTTACAACTCGATTTCAGATTTTGGTTTCGTATAAGCGACGGCGAATAGACTCCAAATTATTTTACGATGCGCTGCTCAAGCAATAATTTTCCGAGTGATTTATAACGTTAATTATAAAATAAAGTTTACGAAACATTATAAATAAATCAAATTTAGGAATTACAAGCTATCGGTCAGGAATAATTCGTTAAGAATTGTGCGATCTAAAGTTTTCGTAATTAACAAAAAAAAAAAAAAACAAAAACTCGCACACCAATGAAAATAATTCATTGCATTAAATAGTATTGTTAATTGTTACAAAAACGTACGTAATGGGCTTTTAAATAAGTGCACTTGTATATCATTGATCGAAGTTTTGTAGAAAAAAAAATGCAACCATCAATTATATCTGTTATATGGTTAGTTAAAAATAGTATAACCAAGAATTCACACCAATTGAGGTTAGACTGTGACATCGTCGATATTAATTAAGTGCTCGTAGGAACGGTAACGTTTGTACGTGAGAGCGAGCGCGAGCGCGCGCGCGAGAGAGAGAGAGAGAGAGATGGAATTAGTGCAAGGGTGTGCATAAGGCTTAAAATGTAGCAGTTCGTGCATCAGCTTTAATCATGGGTATAATAAGTACGAGTTGAATTTGCGAACGTCTAATCGACTTCACTCTTCTTTGCTCGCACGTACCTTTTTGTTCGCGTAAAGAGAGCAAGGTCAGTCTCGAATACAGATTTCATGATCGAATGCGTTGAACGATTGGAAAGCCTCGATATAACTATTCTCGTGGACGTTAACGAAGCGAGCTGCGAAAATCAAGTATCGGAAGCAGCGGCAAAACGCATCTCTTGGCTCAGTTATCCAAAATCCTGACGTGCAATTCCTTCGAGGCGCGTCGTTTTATTTATTTATTTATTTATTTATTTATTTTTTTTTTTTTTTTAAGTGCCACTAACGATAAACTCGATAAAACTATATAACTTTAATGATTATTTTTCTTCTTCTTTACTGGGACGATAAAATACTAGGTTCTAATTATTCTTAACGTGCAAATTAATATGGATATTTATCACGAACTGAAATGAAATGACTTTTGTGACCTTCGTTACGAGGATGAATATTATAATGAAAAATATAATTTCTACGTAGCCCATTTGAATTTAAGCTTTTTACAAATTATGACTACCAATGACATAGAAAAAATGTCTCGTAAGCTAGTATGACACAATTCTACAAATAATGAATAACGAACTCGCTGCCATTGTGATAATCACAATATGGATTTACTCGAGCTTATACCATATAAATACCAGCGTTACGTTATCATATCCATTTTTCACATTCTTTCGTTTTAATTAATCGGCACACTTTCATCATAAGCATTAATAATAATAATAATAACAATAACAATAACAATAACAATAACAATAGCGATAGGGTAGAAAAAGTAAAATAAGACAGAGCAGCGAGATTTGCCAGAGATATTGAAAAATTTTCAAGGTGACGTGTTGAAGGTAACGGCGACGGTGACGCCGTCGGCGACTTCTTTACTTTCGAGTTCACGCATAGAGCAATTTAAAAATAGAGAGGGAAAGGGAAGAAAGGGAATCGATATTTTGGTATCCTTGACGAGACTCGCGGTATAACGACTATAACTGTTTATAGAAAATTACCGACAGGCAAATTATACGTAATGGTAGAAGAAGAGGAAGAAGAAGAGGAAGAAGAAGAAGAAGAAGAAGAAAAAAAATATGGAAAAAGTAAGGCACGAGTTTTATAGCCGGACCGGCGCAGTGAGCCTAGTAGTGAGCGTAGCGTAGCAATGCGTGTGTAGCGGTAGCGGTAGCGGTAGCAGCAGCAGCAGCAGCAGCAGCGTCGAGGCGGCGTCGGTCGCTCGAGTTGCCGCCGTCGCAACCTCTGCTGCCACTACTAACTACCACACTCGTGTCCCGGCGCACACTGCGTTTTCGTATTGATCGAATCTCCTGGCAGGACGTCGAGACGCTCTAATGCGTGTGTTCCCCGGCCCCGGATTGGCGGACTAGCACACCACCGCGCCATCACCGAGGCCATGAGCGAAATTCTTTTTTTCTACTGTTTTTTTTTTTTTTTTTATTTGTCCTTACTTCCTTCCCATTCCCCCCCCCCCCCCACTCTGCTCGGACACGCAATTCTTCAATCCCGTGTACGTGGATGCTCAGGACGCGGTGACATGCGACAGCGACTGGCTTACACCGTCAAGTGTTTTAAAAATATTTGCCTCCATTGCCCATGAAGTTTTTCTTTTATTTCATTACGTAGAGGACTAATTGAAGGAGCGAGTCGTTCGCAGTCGCGCTTACGTCTTCTCTTAGAAATTCAATTATTGCATTTTCAAGGTGCATTTGCGAATACAGGCGAGTTCGATCGCGGCTGCGTGTGTGTCCGTGCATGTGCCAATTATTGGGGACTAAGGTTAACGATATTTCCAGGAAGTGGGTACATACACCCTACCCCGCCCTTTAGGCGCCCCTTGGAATACGTATTTCTACAGAAAAGGATTTTAATGTGGTTTATTTTATGTTAAGCCAGTGCGGAGCTTCGTCACCCCTGGGGGCGCGGGGGGTCATTGGAGCCAAAAAAGCCTATGGGAACGAGCGATTGAAATCCTTTTCGAACGCAGTCGCTGGCACATTAATAATAGCCGCGTTCTTGTATTACGTAACCACCTCGACTGCGATACGGATACGTTTAATAAGTACTTATTAGGCGTCGGAGTTTTCTTCTTCGATTCGTAAATCTCTTGGTAATCCTGACGAATCGTCCCGCAGAACGCTGCCTTTTAAAGACATTCATTCATGCGGCGCTTAGTTCTGCTGTTCTTGCCTCTTTTCTTTTCTTTACTTTACTTTACTTTACTTTACTTTTCTTTTCTTTTCCCGTTTATCGTCGACGAGAGAGAAAAGAGCTACTACTGCCTGATGAGCCGCGCGGTCAAAGGTGGCAAAATGGTGGAAGCGGCGGCGCTCTCGGTTTCACAAAGTCGCTGAGCAGCAGCGTCGCGTTGCATAATTGCGGGCTGGTGATGCGTCCAGCTGGTGGCCGACGGATAAGCCGGGGCCCACATGACCCGGAAGATGCATATTCAGGTTAAGTACGGGTTTCCGGCAACAGAATGCAGCCCTCGCCGCCGTGCCGCCGTCGCCTCCTCCTCCTCCTCCTCCTCCTCCACCATCTACCTCTCTGCCCCTCTCTCTCTCTCTCTTCCCCCTCCCCCGCCCGTACCCTCTACCTCCGTCTCAACCTCCTATTTATTCCCACTTATACAGACATCGATGCCTATAGATCGGTGTTATTAAGTACGCGAGCGCGCGTCAATGGCGTCATCTTGGGCTTAAAAAAGATCCCCTTATTCAGCCGAAAATAACCACGACGATCCGCTGTAAGCACCTCGAATTATAAAGCTTACACGTTTGTATGCTCAATAAACGTATTTTGATATTAATGACGCTAATAAGCTTATTACATATAATTTTGCAAGATTACTTACCTTTTTCTTGTTTTCTTGTTTTTTATTCTATTCGGGATTATCCGCTATTACGCTTACACCCAAGCATATTAAATCATTTACTTACATTTATATATTTTTTGTTTTTTTTTTTTTTTTTTTTATTTACTAGGTTCGTAAAAATTTTCACTCGCACGTATCGCGAATTCGTTTTTTTTTCTTCATTCTTTAACTTTCACGTATATGATATAAAAATTAAACATATAAAACTCAATATAGTATATTTATGATTAAATGTCTGTGATATTATTTCATAAAATATTTCATTTAAACTTGATCTTATTGAGAGAAAAAACTACGATCTAGTTAGTAAATGATTCTTCGCCTCTAATAAGATTTTATTACATCTGGACAGTTGCAATCATTAGTATGGATTATAATTTGAAAAATGATAGCCTTACCATGTAATATTAATTATACATGTAAGGCCGCAAGTGTTGACATTTTCAATAATTTTATTTTGCTCATACCGTTATTGAGCAACTTGAATTAACGCATCAAGAAAATTTGTTATAAGAAATTATACAGAAATCCGTTATAAGTTTAGCATCTTCATAGAATGTTTACTTAATCTACTGAACCATGGAATTTGCTTACATGCAGTGAGTGATTCATTCCATTCGCTCGGTAAGAGAAAGTTTTATCTGAAATAAACTTTAGTTTCCTATACTTAATACTCGCTAAATAACTGTATGCGTAAATACTTTTTGGATATAACGAAGTCTAATTTTATACAAACTCAACAAGTATTATAAAAACAACAACAGATTATTCGAAACTCAATGAAAGTATACTGTTTCTTTGTCTATTTTATATAATGTATATATTTATATTACAAAACGGTTTGGTTAAAAGATTTATTTACGCAAATGCAATACTGATCTGCCATAAGAACGAGTTAAAAGCTTGGCTTTTATCAAATCATGTTTGCGTTTAAAATAAGATCACGTCTATTGTATCAGTTGTCGTTGAGATAATTCCAATCAAATCAAATTGGTCTTTTGATGATTGACTTGACGTTGCTAAGCAGATTAATATTAAGATACTTTATCTATTAGCAATGTCAAGTTTTAATAATGAAAAGGTCTATGTTAGAAAACCGTCGTGACTAACGTTCTTTCGGCTATTATAGTTATAAAGAGAAGTCGTATATGCGTACTCGAGCCAAGTAGAATAAAATTTTAAATGAAAATCAAAAGCCGTGAGAAGGATAAAAAAGATTTTTTGAAAAATAGTTGCTTACCATTTTTCACTTTAGTACAATATAATACATTTATTTCATAAAATCTGTTGAGTTACGCTTTAGTGACGGTCGACGATACAAGTCTGCCTTAGAAATCATTTAAAATTATACAATTGCAAAGTAAATTTAATGCTATTGTTTTACGATAAATAGAATTGATTGGCATGTTACGAATTGAAGATTCTGTCAACGGATCTGTGTCTACTTTATCTTTCCATTGTTTTATTTTTTATGGAATAAAATTACTAAACTTCTAAACAAAAGCTTTTCTCAAATGTATTTAACTGTGCTCACAGGCAGTTATATTACTTGACGTATGTATAGTTCGATTAGCATATGTGTTTTATAATCAATTAGAAATTTATCAAGTTTCATCTCAATCATCTCAAGAGTACTTTTATGCATTTATAGACTCGATATCCATTCGCATACTTATCCTAGAGTATAATTATTATTTATTCAAGTGTAATTATCTTCGATAATTCACTCAATACTTGTCTTGAAACATAATTAATATCGTCTTATGAATGTTGAATGCAAGCAGGGTCAACGATAGTATTAATAAGTATCATATTCTATAAAAATTAAAGATTACGTTTAAGAGGGGTTGATTTTTTTTTTTTTTTTTTTTTTAAATTAGAATTATACTGAGTATGTTTGATAAAGACCGAAAAAATTACTATTACAGCGGATGAATTGAACTTCACTGTAACAATGATTTCGATGAATTGCTTGTGCGTGTCCTTATGCTTAATAAGTTCCATACAATTAATTTTTGTGTCTGTACTTTGTAATACACTTTAAAATCTACCTGTAGATTACATTATCGATTTGATCCATTGCCATTACAATGCTTATTTACATAATCTTGTATTTGTCAGAATATTTAACAATACATAATTCAAGCGTCGGTACCGATGTACCGCCTTTAAACATCAATAAACTAAATATTTTATAAATATAGCTATTAATTGTGATACCAAGTATGCTTCAAAAAAAAAATACACCTGCGTCTAACAAATTATTCTAAATATATATATATATATTGATGGAAAGAATCGTTAAGATTTTTTGATTTATTGAATTTATTAAAAATTATTCGAATGTTCATGGATTAACGAGTGTAAGCATTATCGGAAGTGGGTAGTGTAGCAGAAGAAAAACGTAATCGGGGAGAAAATTAAATTCGAAACGCATGTTTTCGAATGCGAATAAAAGTATGTAGTAAATAATAGTGATAAATAATAAAATAATCGTTCGGCCTCGTTACGCATTCAGGTTCTTATTATAATAAAATATATTTCTATTCATACCGAAAAAACATATCGATCCGCGTTTATTCCCCTATTCCTAGTCTTTTGATCTCTTTGCGCTTTAACTTTTTATCAATTGACTTTTTACATTATTTCTTTATTTTATTTATTTATTTTTTTTTTTTTTTGATAATTCCTTCGACAGTATCCGCCCGTAAATTCCAGCAAACAATGACCAAGTAGAGTTGATCGACTGAAGCACGTTATTAAAACAGAGCTGCTTAACGTTTCCGCCTTGTTTTTGCTCTTATCTTTTATTGTTTTATTTTCTCTGCAAGGAGATGCACTGTATTTAATTTCGTATTGTGCACATAACCGATTGTTCATCTTCATTCATCCGCAATTATATTTGCAAGTAGTGGAATGCTAAAATTCCCGCGTAGATGTATTACAGCAAAGTAGCGTCTTTATTTTATCATCCATAAGATTAGAATTATCCGTAAATACAAGTGGAGCTATTTTTAAATATTATTAACAGAATACTAATTTACTCTCATTGTACACAAGTAACGTTTTGTAAGCATCCGTCACTCAATAAAAATAAATAACTAATCTCACGGTGCGTTAACTTTTTCCCTTTGTTTTTGCTCTTAGCTTCTATTATCATCTCCCTTTTCATTATTTCATTACATTTATTTGATAAATTTTCTAAAAATTTGAATTGCAAATGAATAGTCTCTTATGCCAGCCGTATCACATAATTTTACAACGGTAGGCTTGAATTTCATGCCGAGCATGAAAGTTCAATGAAGTATACTGTATTTTTTTTATGGTCCGATAAGAAATATATATATTTTTATTTCGTATAATCTGAAAAGTTGTTTCTGCGATACTAGATATCGTAAAACTATCGATCAATTAATTTAGTAAATACGTGTTCTTTAAATAAATATAAAGCAATAAAACGAAAATGCTAATCGTTGGAATATCGAATAAAGTGTTTTCTACAGAGATAGCGTGAAGTACTTGACCTTGAATAGGAATATATATATATATAGTGTTCCATTTAGTTGTAGTAGAAACAATAGCTCGAAGACTGTGAAGAACGCTGAAGTCTGTCTTTCATGTGAGACCAGCATCAAGGGGCCATTGTTGATCTGAATTTTTGAAAGGATGAGTCAGCAAAGGGAGAGGACTAGATACAAGCATGGGGTCTGAGTTTTATCGTATACCTATCGCTAAGTTAAGATAACGACTAAGACTCTTTGAGTAATCTTCTTGTTTCAATAAATTTAGTTGTAAGAAAAAAAGAAAGAAGAAAGGAATGAAAGAAAAACCAAGATAGTAATTGAAAATAAAAATTTATAGAAATTTTATTTTTAAAACAATTAATTTTTGAAATATAATAGATATTGTATAATGCGTGAGTAGGAAGAACGAGGAGAATAAATCCAATTATGACAAGGCATAATTGAGTAACGTAGTTTGTGAATGACGTACGTAATTATTAAAGAATTATAAAGTTCAGATAATAAATTGACGGTAAAATAATTTTAATACACTGGCCGTACTCTCGGTTAGAAATTCTCTTTAATAAATATTTTCGGACGCTCGTTGAAGCAGAACGCGTCCGCTGACGAAAAGCGGCAATAAATCAGAATATAAAATTCAGCTTCCCCGTGTAAGAAGAGAGAAGATAATCGCGATTGGTCATAGGCCGAATAACAGAATCGATAACTAGATCAGGGCATTTATTAGACAGAGGTGGGTATATACGAAAATATACCTGTCGTCGATATGTAGATTTTCTAAATGGGAGGTAAAATAGACGACAGCGGACAGTGGTCAGTGAGAATAATGCTTTCGACGCGAGAAGGAGTGAGTAAGAGTGAAAATGAAAAATTTATAATGAAAAATGGTCAGACATCGGTTGTCAGATGCCAATGGCTGGTATTGTTAGCGAGTGTCGCAGCTATGCGCAGACTCGCCAGGGAACAAACTTCTCCGGGATAGAATATTGAACCCCTTAATAAAGCAACGCTCTCGTTTTTCCCTCCTGGACCAAACATTTATACGCACCCGTTTGACATCCATTTGCTTGATTGCCTACTCTTCTGTCTACATTTACTACTACTACCACCACCACCACCACTACCACCACCACCACTACCACTACCACCACTGCTACTGCTACCACTGCTACTGCTACTGCTATGTAACTCTGGAAATTATCAGTTTTATCATGTAGAAATTTCGTCGCACAGCTCATGGAATATTAAAATGGATCATTGAATAATAATTAACAGGTCACGATGGGTTTTAAACTAAATCCTCGGGCGTTTCGTAAACTAAAATTAGATATTAGAAATTAGACGAAGGAAGGTCGTCCGAGAATTCGCAAAAGTTTATAGGAATATATAAACGCTACGTATTACACGTATTATACGCCATGGTACATGCGCTGCCTGTTACGTTGGTTGTTGGTCTTATGCACGCAGCTGCACTTTGAATGAATGTGTGTTGCTGCTGCTCGTCGTGGGGCGTCAGCTACGCGCATAATAAACTACGTACGTAAGCTCTCGGATCAACAACGAGGGAGAGAGACATTTAAAGCCAATAAGTCAAACAAAATTTATATTCATTCGAATTCATTCCTCATAATTATTTTGATTTACTTCTTATGGCATTCGGTTAATGAAGACCGCAAGTTTGGTTTTTCTTTTTATTTTCCTTTTCTTCTCTTTTCTTTTCGACTCCATTATGAACACGTAAAATGAACTTAATGAGTTGTGGTTTATAATTTTAAAGCGTCGCATACCTTTTAAATATAACTCCACATTGATCCTAGATATGGATAAAATCCTGCGTACACGTCATCCTCGTGGTTCGTTATGCATGCCTGCCTGTATACTTTACGTATGTGCACGTATACTGTATAATAATTACCCGTTACGTTTTTCCGTGTGTGGAATACAGCGATAGTCCCCGTTTGAAAAATAATAGTTTTCAATTAGAAATAACTTTTGAATGACTCAGCTTGTCGAAGATTATATACATATATATATATATATATATATATTGATAACTCATCGTTACGTATGATAAAATGTCAAATTCTGTATTCTTACGTAGCGTTCTGTTTTATCCGCAATTTTAATCGAAAATGGCGATTGATAAAACATTTTGTAGATAAGCTTTCGCTCAGAAAGTATTGAATTTATTTCGAATCGTTTAAAAGAAGAAGAATAAATGGAATGCATAATCGTTAAATGTTCATAAACGAGGACATGATGAAATTTTACGAGGTGACGTTTTTAACAACATTGATACACGATTGTCATTCATTAATGCAGAACGCATTAGAGGAATACTAAGAATAAGTATTGTGTTAAGGAAAAAGTTCGGAGACGCCGATCGTTCAATACCGTCGATATTATCGAGCGAAGAAGAGCATTATTGTAAAGCGTGAAGGTGTCGCCTGAGGGATCAGTGCGCAGTGTCTCGATCAAAGCGCAAGCGAGCGGTAGCGGCGGGTGGTGGTCGTGGCGGCGGTGATGGTGGAGGTGGTGGAGGTGGTGGTGGTGGTGGTGGTGGCCGTAGTAAGAAAAGGGAGACGAAAGAATAGGCCGTTTCATTTTTCTCACAACTGTCAGCCGGTGTAAATTGGTCGGTGAACCCAATTTGTCAGGGCGTTACGCCGCCAGCCCCGGGCAGGCAGGCACTCGTTGCGAAACCGATTTCGCGCTCCCGTGTCACGGGAAGGCGAACTCGTCGGTGGCTCCGAGGCTCCGAGGCTGGAAAAGCGATCGGCCAACATGGCTCTCTACCTGACGACTCTCTGCTCGCCTCGCCGCGAACAAATCGTGGCCGCGCCATTTCCTTTCTACGCGCGCTGATCTCGCATTCCGCCGAGAATCTAGGGGAAAAAAGCCATTCGGAATGAGTCACTACTACTGGCTGTTGCCTGACCCCCCCCCCTTGCCCCTAAAGTCGGTGCACCGCGTCTTTTTCAACTTACGTAATATTTAGACTTTCTTCACGTTTGTTGTAGAAAGCCTAGGTTTGGCCAAAAGAAATTTTCTTCCGGCTTTGGCCTTTATCTTTATCCGAGCGATCCATCCATAGTCGTCCCCCCTCCCCTCTCTCTCTCTCTCTCGCTATCGTACGCGCGCGCGCGCGCGCTCGCATTTCATTACGATGCGCAGACAGGAAGTCACTTCCTCCGTCTAGTTTAGAAAAATAGTCCTTTTTATAAATTCTGACTTTCGGTATCTACAATTTATCAATCTCCCCCCCCCCTCTAAACGGATGCCGTTACGCGTCTCACGAGATCTTTTCCTTACCCGTACACGAGCACAGCCATTTTCCGTATTTAATAATAATTTTCTTATCGGTAATCATCTCCTTATTATCTCTTTTCCCATTACATTATAGCTTTTCCCATTATAAACATTGTTTGAACCGTGCAATGAGAAAGTACCACTTCGTTCTCTTAAAGCACAATAATCTAATTAAGATTTCAAAAAATGTATTTGAAACCCGGCACACTCGTTCGTTTTATTTTATATAATTTATATAGCCAGAAATATTAATGCTTGGGATTTTTCATCCGTAACGCGCATTGATAATGCCGATTTCTTTTTCGTTATAATAGTCGAAATAAAAACATTCGATGATAGAACAACAAAACTGAACACCGTTACCGAAAACTAATGACAACTACGTACAGTTTTTATTACCTTTTTACAGACTTAATACTACATACAAAATTAGAGCCTACTGCATTTATACATACGTATTATCTTAATTCTTTTCATTTGCATGCGGTCATTAAGTATTCATAAATTTTAGTATAAATCGAGCCTTCCTGAGAAATACTAAGAATGCTATAACGTTGTAATTATTGCACAATTAAAATAACTACAAATAATGAATTCTTAAAAATAACGAGCTATGTTTCTCGCGTTGACTGAAATTCTGTAACAATATTATATATATATATTGATTCGGCTCGCTTTTCAACTATCTTTAATTAAATCTCTTAGCAATTAACGTAAAATAATACTTATTATTGCGCGCCTCGAACCTCAACAATTTACTAAATTTAAGTTTATGTTTATATACAGATATAAAATTAAAAGATGAAAGTGAGTGGGGCATTTGTTAAAAAATTGGGCAGGGGATATTAAGTAATTGCGGAAAATTTTACTAGGAAATTTCGCTCCGCAGAAGATCTATTTAGTATTTAGTATTGCACGGCCTAATTAATGAAGCCGAGTACTTTTTAGATGATGCGCTAGGATACATTTGCCCTTGTCTGTCCTTGCGTTGTATTATCGGTCGCGACGCCACAAAGGTGAAACCGGAAAGCGCTTTATATTCGCTGGCCACAATTCCGGTCTCGAGTCGAAAACAGTCAACGCAGGAAACCGATTTATACCTTCGATGCGTTAGATAATAAAAAAAAAAAAATTATGTTTTCCTTAGTCGGGTTTGCGAGCCTGAGCCCCCATCGATCATCGGTGGATGCCCTCGATTTAACTATAATAATCTCTAACGCCCTTTTAGGATAATTAAAACATATCTATCTGGCCGGAGCTTCGCGTTGATATAATAAAGACAGCACAGGCACTTAATATAAAATTGCGACGGAGAGGGGTTGCCACGAAGCCCCCATTGCCGCTAAGTAATCCTCAAAGATGGAGGATGGAACGCGGCGGCGCAGGATGGCGAGAGGGGGGGGGTTTGTTGTTGTTGCTGTTCTGTACGAAATTGATACCTACGACGCATATTTTGGACGAAACAAAAGACAGAAAAATTGAATTTAGCCGAACCGTTCATTTCCAAGAAAAAAAAATAGAAACGATCGCTTAGTATCGAATAGTATTGGCTTTATTCGTTGATATTGATGTTGGCATTGATAAATTTACGCTCGTTCTTTTCGTTTCTACGGAAAATGAACAGCCAATCGATGCATTCGTTCCTTTTCTCTTTTTTATTTACGATAGATTTTACGGAACAAGCTTATTTTTTTCTTTAACATAGAATATAATTACACGTATTTTTCAAATATTGTCGATACTTCACGATAAATGTCGAACCATAATTCGTAGAAGTGATATTAAGCTTATTTCGGCTGAGCGAAGATTATCGATGTGCGATTTCCTTAGATATTATCTTAGATAAAAATTTTATCATGATCACGCCGTAAATATAAATTCAATTTGAACATCGTGTGCGTGATTGAAATATTTCTTTGTCGGGACTGCTCGAAATCGAAATCGAAATCGAAATTCACTCTATTGAAAGGGATTACATATATATATATATAAATTATAAAAATAAGCAATAGAAATAATAATTGTAAATCACTCGACTGCAAAGATTTTCATAATATTCAACAAGTACTAAAATAATAACGTTCTTTTTTAATTAATTTGTATGAATTTAATTATATTGTCATAGTTGTGTTTATTAAGAAAATACGTATTTTTTTTTGTTTTGTTTATTTGTTTACTATATTAACTTTACTCATAAATTAGAAGGGGAGTTCAGACAATAATTTCGGATGAAAAAAAATGTATGTATATATATCGAGAGAGAGAGAGAGAGAGAGAGAGAGCAAATTGTTTAGCTTCAACTGCCCGAGTGGTGGGAACTGAAAAGAAGCCACCCTAAGTATAAGTTGTACATGCCATAGGGTCGGTAACCCGGGGCTGCTCATTCCCTGTGTCTGACTTTCTTCGGTGCGACGACTCACCCGCGTTTTCCGTCTCCTGACTTATCCATTTCGCACCGAAAGACTCGCGTTGCGGCTCGCCTCCCTTTATCTCTCATCGTCTTCTCCACCCCTCCCCTCCCGCCACAATTCCTCAACAACTACTTCTTTCGTTCGACTATTCGCTTCTTCATTCATCAGGATTGGATTAGCAGAGCTACAACTGTTTTATCCATTGGCTTTCTTCTTAGTCTACGTTGAGAGACGTGGATCAAATTCATTAGCAGCCGAACTTGATCCTCGCAACAAAGTAGTCCACTGAGTGCCTCATGTCACGATCAGCAGACCTACGCATGTACTATTTTTATCCTACGAACGCTGTGCCGATCAATCATTGTATGGGTTGCCGAAAGTGCCAGAGCGTAGGTTATTAGATAAAGAGGAGATTCGGCGTTCGGTTATAAAGAGAGAAAAGTAAAAGGGAAAAGGAAAAGGAAAAGGGAATAATCGAATGTAAATCTAAATGTTTCGTTTTAATTGGCCTTTCGCATAAATATTCAAATTTTTCTTATAACTGGTTTAATTATAAAGCTATCGTTAGATCTGCCGGTAAGTTATTTCAACGAAGCCCGTGTACTTATTCATTCGTATTTAAATATTTTACAGCTTAGCCGTGTAAAAGTTTTTATCTGAATACTCAGATTCGAATGGAACCATTAAAAACGTTATGGCTCGGGCCTTTCGTAATGCTACACAATAATAACATTATCATATTAAATACCCTAAACTTGTACAAATTCACACATTACTGATCTCCCGCGCCTATTCCTCTCACTCCCTCTCTCTCTCTCTCTCTCTCTCTCTTATATTTTTAGAATCTCTCACCGCAACGCTTTTTATTGGCTTTAAACAACCATTAGGCTTTACGTTTCATCGATAAATTTAATCATATGCCATATATTATCGCCAGGACTATGTCCAGTAGTCGTCAATCTTTAATTCTCATTATGAAATCACTTCGTAAATCTCCGAGACTAATCTTCGGTTATCTTATTTAAAAAGTTAAAATATTCTGTAGCTCGTCACGCTTAACTTCTATAAATAATACCATCATATATGTATATGTATAAGTATATAGTAGCTTTAATACATCGTTTAAAATACAACTGAGTGCTTAATTTTTTTTTTTTTTTTTTTTTGATCTATTTGTTTCATTACGTAAACTTTGAAGTAAGTGATATGAACCTTAACTTTGAAAATTTTAATTACGGATGTAACGATATCACCTGACATGGCTGAATTATGAAGATATTATTATTAGATGCTCTGACCGACATAAGGAACGAGTAGTGTCACCACTTTTCGCTTTCCGGTACTAAACCGATCTATCCACTTCAAAGAATACGATTCTGCCGACTTGAGCACAGATGTCGTTCGATTCTTCCCTTCGATTTCAAATATTTATCCAAACTATTTTCAAGTATACTCATAAATTCCGTACATCATTTTATTGTAATACATATATGTATTCTAAAAATTGACTATTACTTTTACAAAACTTAGAACTATCTACTATGTAATCTGTCTTGTTGAAATTATAATATTTATGAAGAAATCTAGTAATACGCGCACCGCATATTTTAATAATAAAACGAATTATTTTAAATTCACGTCACGCAAATTAAAAGTTTAATAATGAATCCCAATGTAATTAATAAATAATTTGTGTCTATAGATATGTGTATGTACACGGGGACGTCGGTGAGACTCAACAATCATAATATTGTTTACTTAATAATATCAAACTTCTTATCATTCAAATCGTATTCGACAATTAAAAACGATCCTTTTTTAATAGCTATGCAAATAACGAAATCTCTCTCTCTCTATATATATATATATATTAATCGTGATATAATATTATCCAACTTATTAAAGCTGCTAAACGAAATTTATAAATCTCATGTAAAAGACCGTTGTTGCAAATAATAGAAATGAACATTTTTACATAGTTTATTGATATTAATTTATCGTTTTAGAGAAACGTAAAATTGAAATTGTTTCCGCCAGTGTCGACATTGAAGAGTACAATTACAATTGAAATTGCTATTGTGTCAATGATGAGACTGACATCAGCTCGATTACGTGGACATCCGTCCTATCATGAATTTCCTTAGTTATTATGAATAAAGCAACTGTGAGCATTAAGAAAAATAAATAAAATCAAATGAAATTGTTGCTTTGGAAAAGGTTTTCATACGTAAAGGGAGTCAAAATTCAAATTAAAAAAAGAAATCGTTACTTTTCCCAATAACAATAATAATAACAATAATAAACTTTAATCGAATGAACGATAAATTTTCTGTATTCGGTATTCGAAGGCGCGTTTTTTGTACTTTGTTCTTTATTTTGTCTTTTTTTTGCTCCCCCCTCCGCCCCTCCGCCCCTCCGCGAACGTTTTTAGAACATTCTTAAAATCTTATAAATATGCTTCAAGATAGAAGGGGATTTCATCCGAGGCATAGGAGGAAATTCCTTAGGAACCAAAAATATAAATACGGAGTCAGCGGGATAGACAGATCAACTGGAGTTTATCGGGGGAGGGAGTCGCGACTCCTTTACGCTTTCCATGTGTAGCACATGTACGTTCGCCTTACGCGGCCCCCGCAGCTATGTGTTCGGGAAATAATCCGTTTGGGCTAATAATAAAACGCTCGGTACAGTGCTGCTGGATGCCACGCCTCCGTAGACTCAGGACTCAGTATCTCGTGTATGCACGCGTCTGCATATTCTCGGTAAATACATAACTGCCCCGTGCTCCAGGCTATTTTCCTACACTTCTTAGCGCATGCGAATGCCATTGAATGTCTGCGTCTTACAATTACGCGCGAAATGTAACGATGGCACGACTTTTTTAAGTTTGCGCAAGGCTGCCGACGACGCACTGTGGTGCACCGGTGGTGACGATGACGAGGGTGATGCCGAATTAACGGGCAGCAGCACTCGTTGGTGGTAAGGCTTCGCCGATTTGTTTTTTCTCTCTCTCTCTCTCTCTCTCGCATTTTATATCGAGAACGGCAATTCTTCGTTCAGTTACTTCACTCGGGCGAACAACATTATCCCGTATTAACTAATATCCATACGTTGCTGGAATGTTCGAAACTCTGTAAATAAATAGCAGCGCACTTTTGAGGAACACGCGACGTTTCATTCAAGTGCCCATTAAAATGAAACGCTTAATATCTCGTAAGCTAAACGTTATTTGAAGGTTTACGCTGTTAATTAACTGTTAAGAGGATTAATTAAAATTCTTGCCTTAATGTATATTTGTACAATAGTGCGTCGTGACGTTGTTAATACGCGGGTCATTGGGGGGGGGGAACATAATGGGTATCGTTATTTCGAGATAGCGAACTTGAGTAGTCGCGGTATCGCCGGCCGCGCTTAGTCCGGATTCATGAAAAATACTTGAGCGCATAAACATTATTAAACAATAAACGTGTTAGGCCGAGCGCCGAGTTCGTGGTAAAATCCTTCGGAAGATTGACAGTCTGCCAGAACGCGAGTTGGTTTTACGAAGCGGGAGGAAGGTTCAAGTGCAACGGCACAATCAACCTTTGGTTCACGCAGGCGGAAAAGTGACATCACATCCGCAATTCGGAAAAAAAAAAAAAAAAAAAAACAGACAACAACGCAAATAAAAAGAGTCCGTAACTAAAGAACCGTAAAGACCGGCGCGTATTTATTAAGCCCAGAATTATTCTCTATTGGTCTTTTTACTTTGTGCTTATAAAAGGTACACGTCCTTGTTATAATGTAGTCGAATCAATACATATTCCCCCCCCCTCCCCGCATTATTATATGTAATTGAAAGAAGATAAAAATGTTAACCAGTATACTTTGATACGCGAAGCGAGACCGAGGAGTATTATTAAAGACCGAGTCATTTTTATTTCGTCAATTGTCATGTAATAAAACAGGTGTACTCGTGTTATGACAATTCTACCATCTTTTTCATGAAAATAATAATTTTATGCGATAAAAGATTTTGAGCCAAAGGTATAAGGTTTCCGTTATTGGAGTATTTATAATAGACCTTAGCGGATTAATAATAATTTATGCACGTTTAAAGAATACTTTTATTTTAAAATACGCCGCTTCGGTACCACAATTGTACTTTATCAGTACAACTTAGTCATTTTTAATGTACGCATTTCAAACAGTAATATGTTTTAATTTATTCAGTCATTTTAAAAAGACTTTATTGCCTATTACATTTTGGCATTCAGTGTAAAATAATAACAATAATAATAAAGTAGCTTTTTTTTTTTTTAAATTCAAATTGGAGAAAATTGTATTTTAAGAATACATCGAAGATTATTTACACAGTTACAATTTAATTATAATAATTATAATTATTATTAAACGACAAAGGTCTTAAAACGGTCTACGTTTTGAAAACACTGTCAACAGCGCATAAATAATAGAGAGCAAAATAAAGATAGGTTGCCGAGGTGAAATGCCGTGGGTGGCTGGTTGGGTAGGGGGTGGGGGGGAGGGGGGAGAAACGCCCTTGACGCCCAAGTGAAGCGTAGAGAAGAATATAGGGTCGAGATAACTCGGGGAATCACGTGAATTACAGGGATCGAGAACTGAATGGGAAAATCGTGAACGGCGGATCCCTTCTTCCCTCTTTTATTTAACAGATGCTCCGGAATCGCTCCGAATTACATGAATCGTACCGACGAGCGCGGCTCCCGGGAGTTAATTTCAAGGCTTGATTTTCTTCGACCAATGAATAAACAGAAGTGCACATTGTAATTCTTGTGAGGTCGTAATGGGCGGGCTTCTTCGTGTAATTCTTTTTGACGAATCAATTCGTCCCTTTTTTTTTTTTTTTATCGATAACAAATAATATTAAAACTTAACCGTTATTATTGTAGATTATTTATGACAAACTAATTGTTATTTTTCTTCTTCGTGTTTCTTGTGCCGCAAGTATAATTTGATAAAAAAAAAAAAAAAAAAAAAGACTTAAGTATAGTGAGGATAAATAGATATAAAGTAAGGAGATTTACATTGGCAATGGATAAGATTTTTTTGCGAATCTCAACACATATTATTAGTATTACCGAGAGAGTATATAGGCATAGTATGTATTACGTAAGCCTCATGAGGAATATAACATAGAGATAGCTTATATTTTTTCTTCTTCCTCTTCTTTTTAACTTAATTGTTAAGAAATACGTTTAAGAGCAACGTTATGAATAAATATAGCAGCTTTGACACAGATAAGTCGAAGTCACATTCGCATTATGTACCGTTAAGAAGATAAAAAAAAAAAAAAAAAAAATCGTTCGCTTTGCAAAAACTTCTAAGAAAAATATCCTTTTCTTTTCAATGATCTTTTTCAGGAATAAAAACTTCTTTTTTTTATTTTTCAATAAATCAAAGAACAAAAAGGAAGCTGGATATCAGGCATTTACGTAAGAATTGCCGCGTGAGTTGGCTAGCATGCATGAATTAGTAATAAATCGGAGGTAGCGCTTATGTAAGGAGAGAATAAAAATTCAAGAACAATTGAAGGGAAGAAGGAAGGTGTTCTGAATCTCGATCGCGTACAATGTTTATATTGAAGCCCTGGCGGCGCGGGGCGATGGGGGAGGGGGGGGGGGGATCGTGCGCTAATTCAGAAAGTCAAATTAACGGATATACGACGATGGTTGTAGAGACGTTGGGCGGGCGGAGGGGCGAAGGGTATATGTAGTATGGGCAAGTGAAACCTCTCCGACGCGTGTAAAAATGTCCACTGTCGAGAGGACACTGTCTCGGTATATATAGTTCGTTGTCCGTTGCGTCGCTACGTCGGATCGCCGTGTCCGTGGCACTAATAGTCCACCTTTGGAGCGATGATTAGGAGCAGGTGAGCGACGGCAGTGGCGTCGGCGCCCCGCTCGTGTGGATCGAGCCTCTGGCTCCGAGCGTTGTAACTCGCAGTGGGTCAAACGGTGGGTCGCCGACGATGATGTAACGCGTTGTATTCTCCGCGTCGTCGAGAGTAGTGGTTGGATCGCGCCTCTTTCGCCCCGGTCAGCCGTTGTCGGCGGCTTTCAATGGACGAGCGGCGCGCGGGCCGACCCTCCTCTACCCCGCGTACCCCAATAACCCCTATCCCTCCCTCCTCCCCTTCCTCCCCGTCATCAGCACGATCCAACGGCCGGGTACGAGCGAGCGCTTAGCTGCCGTAGCAAAAATAACGAAAGCGCTCCTTTCGTAGGAGCTCGGATCACCGGATTCTAGATTTTTCTCGGCCACGCGCCGATAAAAAGAGCCAGTTACACCTCGGGCATCCGACCGTCAGTCGGCTCAGTGCTGTGTCGTGCGAGGAGGAGAGGAAACAACAAGTGGGTCAGCGGGGCTCGCGGCCCGACTACTCGCAAAATAGGCGCTCCGTTATCGTAATGGGAGGAGGATGATGGAATAGCGCGCCCGATGTCTTTTTGTTATTACATGCGAGCCCTCGGTATAGTTCGAGACGGACTCGGGCCCGGACGAGGGCGGCTGAGAGATTACCATTACGAACCCGAGGCTATAGTAAATTGAACTGCTGCTGGGAGGACGCGCCGGAGAAGCTTTTGCGGAACGGAATTGAATCGGGAGCACGGGAACTACGGAGACGAGCGACCCAAGTGCTTTACGTGACTCGGAACTCGTAGTTATCGGGACCCGCGTGCACGGAGAGGAGAGGATCGTTCGATGGAGGTGATCCCGAGGTGCACCAGGTGTTGCGAAGACGGCCGCGCCCGGGCGCACGAGTACCCCGCGGCCTTCGCTGCAGTGACCGTCTCTCGAGACGAGATTAATTAATCGCGCACCAGCTTGGGAGTTATTGGGATTATTGGGCTTATTGCATCGGGCCGTGATGGTTATTATTGGGGTTGGGGGTTGGGGGTAGGAGCGGAAGGTACGCTCCTCGTTTCTTTAATTTTGTCAATAGCTTTCGCCTGGCCCGACTTGGCTCCCATTGGCTCGATTATTTAAGATTTGTCATTGAAACGAACCGCTGAGCTCCGGCTGCCTGCCGAGCACTAATTTTTATTTAACCATGGCTATGTTACACTTGATTCTCGTCGCGAATGTCATTAATAAAGCTCTGATGAAATCTATATCGAGTCGAATAGATCTGGTGAGTAAGATAAAACGAGAGAGAGAGAGAGAGAGAGAGAGAGAGAGAGAGAAGAGATAAAAAAGATTGAAGGAAAAAAAAAGCTTTATTAAATTACGCTATAAAATTGAGTATTATTATTCTTATTAAAAATAGCAACGTTATCTGTCATCGTTGTGAGAGATAAACTCGGCGTATGCTTTAATAATGTACGTACGTAATCATGAGCTCGTTCACGTAAGCTCGAGCCCGATGATGCTCTTAATTTACGCTTAGAAGTAGACACGAAAATGAATTTCAATATGCAGTAAAGTTTTTTTTTTTTTTTTGACGTTCCTTTTTACGTGCAATTGTTTCATTTGCTCAACCGGACTTGTAAGATTTCATTAACCTTGGTGTATAATTATACTGGATTTATTTAGCCGCTCCGCTTCTTAGCGCGTATGCTAATGATTCTTAATTTAAAATTTTTTTTTTTTTATTAGATTCTTCAGCCTACCAAATAATATCATCGTTATTCAAGCGTAAATAATTCCTTGTAGCCGTTGGTACTTGCGGTACTTAGCCGAAAATTGATTTATTCTATATGGTTAAATAATAAATAACGCGCAACGTACACGGATAAAGTATAAAGTAACGTAAGCAATGCCTAACGATTACCAATACATTTTCTAAAAGCACGTACGAATTAAACAATCAAATGTCGTCGGCTGCTTAAGCTTATGTAATTAGATTAGGTTTTATCAGTCAACTATAGATAGGCACTGCTAGGCTTTTTAAACTTGGGAGGATACAACTTGTGCGATGCACTAAAATATTATATAATCTGGCGACAGTTTTTAGAATTCAATTAGAAAATGCACGTGCCTTAACCGCGTACTGATTAAGTGCATATTGATATAAAATTCCAAGCGTCCCGTTATCTTGTAAATTAATATACGATAAGACGAGACTTATCGTGTATTAACAGCAGAGCAGAATTTTTTTTGTGTGTTTTTATTATTATTATTATTATTATTATTTTATTATGAAAGTTGTTAAAGGTTCGTTTGTGTTGTTGCAGACCGCTCTAGAGATTGAGGAGAACGACAAAATGGCCGATATAAGTCAACAACAGCAGGAGGAACCACCGCAAACCAATGGCGTTCTCGATGGGCTTACCGAGGAGGAGAAGAGCAAGATGAGGCCTGCGGACATTGACGCTGTAAGTACACGCGTTTCGTCAACCTGTCGCTAATCCAGTCGATCGCTGTGCAAATGATCGTCAGCCAGAGGGTGGGTAGCTCTGCCGCCCCTCTTTAATGTTTTCACGTTTTAGTTAATTGTGTACATGGCAGACGCCACCGCGAACCCGGCGTTCTGTAATGAGTCTGAGACAAATCGTCGATTGGCCCGCCGAACCCAATGATATATCCACTACTGGTTCATACATTATTTATAGACATAATAAATTAAGAAGCAAAGTTTATCTGACCTTCGTTTATTGCAAATGTATTAAAGGCAAAAATAAACAAACCAAATTTGTTTAATTAATTGTCATTTGAAAAAAAAACAAAAAAGAAAAAAAAAACAATTTCTAATGTCGGACCGCATTTTTATATAAAACTTTTGAGAGTAGGTAATATATTTTATATCTATTTTCATCCGCTCCCTAAGACATACACGAGATATTTGTTAAATAACTCGGTACTAATGGAATTCTATTACTAAAATCACTAAAAATAAAAATAACGTGACATAATGTTCTTTTACGAATTATCAATAATTGTCTTAGTTATCAGTAACTTATAATGTTATGCAAATTATTCTTATCTCTCGCATTCGTGCTAATGTATTTAATTTTCTAAATGTAATTTTAGTCACTTACGCAGTGGTTACTACTTTTTTTCTTTCTTTCTTTTCTTTTTTTTTCTGTTTCAACGAACTCTAATATTAAGTGAAGAAGAAGAAGAAGAAGAAGAAAAAATTACGTTTTTGTAATATTTTAAAAATTAATTTAAATTATAGTTATAGTAAGAAAAATAAAACGCTTTTTTTACTTAATGTCTTTTAAACGTCCATTAGTTATGTATATACGAATCTGACCTTAAACCATTCTCTCTAATCTGGATAGCGGCCAAAATTACAGGAACTACCTACCTACCCGGTTTCCATCACTTACGTCAAAGCTCTAATGCAAGACAAAATATTAAAATTTTTCTATACTGTCTATATTTTCAATTTTATATATAAATTGCGTGTCATATATATATATATAGATAATACTTATAAACTTAAATTAATAGCCATAAAATAATATTAAATGTAAATTAATGAAGATATTTAATGATTGCAGGATATGAGGGAAATGGAGAGAAGAAAGAGAGTGGAGATGATGATGAATTCACGTTTATTTAGGGAGGAACTCGAGCGCATTATAGAAACCCAAATGAAAGATGGCTCTGGCCCTTCTGGTTTATTGCAACAAATTTCGGAAATGATGGGCCCGCAAGGGGCTCGATTTAATACCAATGTGTTCAAGAGTAAGCTTACGTGATTATGATTTGTTTTTGTCGTTGTAATTTCAACATGCCGACACAACGTATTGAAAATCTTTGTGAATTTACGAATGGGAATTGCTTGCAGATTCGAATTGCGTCGTCCCGATAAACGACATTCGCGGTCTGGACCGTATGGGCTACTCGAAAGACGAGAAGCTACTGCGCTGCAAGCTCGCTGCGGTCTTTCGGCTCTTGGACCTGTATGGCTGGACACAGGGCGTCGGGGGCATGATCACCGCGCGCCTCAATCAGGACCAGGAGCACTTTTTGGTCAATCCGTACGGGCTCCTCTACCACGAGGTCACGGCCTCGAGCCTGCTCAAGGTCGACATGCAGGGCGGCATCGTCGAGCAGGGCACGACGAATTTCGGCGTACACATGGCCAATTATCAGTTGCACACGACGATTCACGCGGCGAGGCCCGACGTTAAATGCATCGTCCACATCGCGACGCCATTGGTCACGGCGGTAAGTTACTAGATAAGAGCTATCCGAGGCATTAGTAGACGACCGAGACGGGTCGTCGTACCCGATGGCCTTTTCAGAGCGACGAAATTATTGTATTTGTCAGTACGGCGGGGGGGGGGCCGTTTCAGTGACCGTGAGTCAGTCGTGCTTGTTATTGTGCGCAGGTATCGTCGATGAAATGCGGCCTTCTACCCCTCGGTCAGGAAAGCGTGGTGATAGGCGAGGTCAGCAGTCACCATTACGTAAGCAGCACGAGCATGGACCCGGAGGAGCGGGAGAAGCTCTCGAGGAACTTCGGGCCGATAAACAAAGTTATGCTGCTGACGAACCAAGGGGCCCTCTGCTGCGGCGAGACCGTCGAGGAAGCGTTCTTTAACGTATACAATACGGTCCTCGCCTGCGAGACGCAGCTCAAGCTCATGCCCGTAGGCATCGACAATCTCGTCCTCTTGTCGGAAGAGGCGCAAAAAGCCATTTACGAGGCGTCGAGGAAGCCACCGGTTCCACTGCCGGCTGCTATTGCCGAGCGCTCGCCGATCGCCGAGAAGCTCCAGAAGAAGCGCTGGCGCATTGGTGGCACTGAGTTCGAGGCTCTAATGCGCATGCTCGATAACGCTGTAAGGTTTTTTTTTTTTTTTTTTTTTTTTTTTTTGTTTTTTTTTTCTTTGTTTCTACAGACTCACTCGTCCAGGGATAAGTCCTGGATGAATGACTGCAAGAAGACTATTTTTTGCCACTCGTTAAATTAAATATTACCATTTTCTCCAGGGTTTTCGTACGGGATACATTTATAGACATCCATTGGTTAAAAGCGAACCTCCTAGGCCTCGAAACGACGTTGAAGTACCCCCAGCCGTTTGTTCTCTTAATTATCTACTTGAGGATACAGAATTTTTCAAACAAGGGTAAGAGGAAACAATAACTTCTCTCTCTCTCTCTCTCTCTCTCTCTCTCTCCTTATTACGCATAAGTTGAGTATATAATTAATAAAAGAAAAATGTTCACAAATTCTTGTTGATTTAATGTCGGATTTTTCATTTTCTTTATTTTTCTTTTTCTGTTTCTTTTTTCAAGCTTGTGGAAGGGCGATCGTAAAGGAACAGATAGATCACGTTGGCTAAATTCACCAAATGTTTATCAGAAAGTAGAAATTTTGGAGACTGGCACACCAGACCCAAAGAAGATTACTAAGGTAGAAGTCATTACTTACGAGGATAAGACAGATTAATAAGATTGACTTTTTTTTTTTTAATTATTAAGTAATTTTAATATTTTTTACTCGCATAAACATTATGTAAGAAAAATAACTCAATTATTATGACGCTTAAAAAGTCGGTTAACTATGTTTATCGTAATCGCTTTTAAAATAGATTTTATGAATGAATTTTAAAAGATCAATTTATACATACATATAAATATATTTATACATAGATATAGACTATACAAATGTGTGTGTGTATACATATATATATATATATATATGTCTATACACACACACGCATATATATACATACACGTTATTATGATGAAATCAACCGAATGATATTAATTATCAATAAATCATTGTTCGTTGCTTTGTGAAGCTCTTTGAGCTTGCTTCGATTTTAAAAAAAAAAAAAAACTCTTCGAGCATTCCCAGCAATGCATTCCATTTTTAATTAGTTTATCGCCTTATCTATTACGTAGATTTGATGTTTTATAAATGTTGTGCAATTCGACAGTGCCGTAAGCGAACAAAGCGATGAAATTCGTATTATAATCTAGTTCCTCAGCACAACGGCGTTAATGACTCATATTATATATTAATTTTAGATTTACATCGTGATAATTATCTCTTGTAGCCATTGAATGTTTTAATAAAAATAAATATTGCTCAATTGCCATAAAAAAAAGAAAGAAGAAAAAAAGTATTTAAATACTCTCCTATGACAAATGGATACATAAATATTATATGTATATATGTATATATATATAAACAGATGTATACCCATTAGCATTATTTTCTAAAGCATGAAGTAGTTTTTCTCTCTATCTCTCTACTTATCTGTCTTTGTTCTTAACAATTGTAACTCATAAAATGAGTGTGTGCCTGTTGGTCATCTTCGAAGCTTTCGGTGGCCTCGGCATCAAACATCCACTGCATCCACAAAACCAGACTCGTCGCCGAGAATGATTATGAAAAGTGACTATTGAGAGAACGAAAGCTCGTTGATTGATATACGAGGTAAACAAACAAAAACAAAAAGAGAAAAGGATAAAAGAAAGTAGAATAAAGTAAAGAAAAAAAAAAAAAAAAGAAAAAAGGTCAGTGAAACGAGACCGTAAGCTTTACATGAGACTAGCAGGCACACAGTTCGCGTGAGTGGAGTTGCCGATTTCATTAAGAGAATAATGCGTTATGACACTGGAAGAGTTTGTTTTTAATTATCAGCTCTTCATTAATAAAAGGAGGAAAAATTTATTTAAACAGAAAAAGAAAAAGAAAAACACGTTAACGACTTGACATTACGGGATCGCGCGTTGATTGTAATTTTCTGGTTTTGTGCGCAGTGGGTGTCCGATGGCTCGCCGACGCACAGCAGCACACCAGTCAAGATTGACGGGGCTCTACAATTCGTGCCGAAAAATACCAATCCGAAAGAATTCAAGCAACTTCAGCAGCAAGTAAGTTTGTTTTATACCTTATTTACTTAATCATCATCGCCAAGACGACGAAGATCTTTACCGACTGATTAATCTTTATAGATTAAGGACTACAGAAGAGCTGATAAGATCTCGGCTGGACCTCAGTCGCATATTCTTGAGGGCGTTACGTGGGAAGAAGCAAAGAAAATGCAGGTTAGCTTATTTTGAAGCTTATTTATATTTATTATTAAAAGCTATTGGATCAGTCGTGGGTGTAAGCTTCGCGAAAGACCTATTAAAACCATTTTCTTTTTAGGATGCCACAATTAGTGGTACCGGAGAACAAGTTGTTCTTGTTGGAGCGGCCAGCAAAGGTATTATTCAACGGGGATTTCAACACAACGCTATGGTGTACAAAACTCCTTATGCAAAGAATCCGTTTGACGCAGTCACAGATCAAGAACTTGACCAATATAAAAAAGAAATTGAACGCAAAACTAAAGGAGATCCTTGTATGTATAGTACAAATGAAAATTTTATATTGTTTGCATAATAAATAGATCATAAATATCGTTAGAATATTTTCGCGTATACGTAATAAATCATCGTCTCTCTCTCTCTTTCAATCTCTCTCTCCTTCTCTCTCTCTCCTCTCTCTATATATATATATGTTTCCTTCATAGATGATGAATCACAATCTGAATCCGAAGGGCTTTCTTCCTTTAATATTAGTCGTATTACTCACGAATCAAGTACAGCCAAAAGTCCTATTCAGTCGCCAGTATCTGTAACTTCAGAGACAGAAGAGGAAAGCCGAGATGGTAAAGAATACGTTCTAATATTTATCTTTCTAGATATTTTCATATCTTATATTAACAGTCGGTTAAAACTTCTTTATAATTCAGAGCCAAAAGTATTACGAATAGAAACGAAACAAGTGCCTGCACCGAGTCAACCAGAAGTTGTGCTTAGTGACGGTGAGTGTTTTAAGTCACGTAAAGAGGACTATAGAAAAGTTCATGGTGCTGGTAAAAGTTATTCATATTTTACGTTAAATATATACAAAATGTGTAGTGTGTAGATGCGCGTAATAATTATAAATTTTGGTATATATTTAATAATTCTAGTTGTAAATTTTGCATGAAACTCGACGCATGAGCATGAAGAAAGTCTTATTAAAAAATTATCTTTTGACTATTGGTGTTGGATTATTGAGTTCCGCGGCCGGAGGATATAAAATTTAAGCAATTATTAGTTGAGCGTCTAAAGCAAAAGTAAAAGTGGATTAATTAAAACTTTGAAAAGTTATACAGAAGATGATTTCGTTTTATTTTAACGATCCAGAAGTATTATTATTTTTTATTTTTTATTTATTTATTTTTTTTTTTTTTTTTTGAATTTATACGACGCTCAAATATTTCAATGCTCAATTTAGAAAAGGGACTTAATTTTGATATAATAAATCGATCTTGCCAATTTAATGATAACGATAATATTATTTATAAAAGTAATATTTATGACGATATGTTTATAAGTATAATTGATGTAACGCAGTGGTTGGTGACTTTCTCAATGAGCAACGCCGCTCGGAGATGATGCAGAGAAGTGTCTATAAACGAGGTAAGTTCTGCGGGATGTCAATATCTGCAGAACTTGAAAGTAATTTTACGTTTTCTGTTTTTTTTTTTTTGTTCTAATAGTCCTACTCCTCCCAATGCGAATAGCTCTTTGATCCTAAAAATGCTTTCAAATTAATTTGCTTTGTTATTGCCAATAATTTTTCTATTATTCACGGCATCGCACCTCCTGCTATTGAGCACATTTAATTCTTACCACGCCTTCATTACTGCTCACCGCCATTTTTATATTTTTATATTGCTCGAAACCATTTGTCTTAATCCGGATCGAATCACGCTTCTCACTTTAATATTACGAGACCTGAGATAGTTCCTCATTAACCGAACAATATCTGGTAAAAAATGTATGCTTTCTTTTAATACATAAGTCTAATGAATTTTTAAAGTTTTATATTCCCTGCTCCCATTAACATTCTTATTACAAATTTTTAATTGTATTTTATCTTTACGATTTAAAGTTTAATTTAAAAAAGTACATTTCATTACCATTATAAATATAAATTATTACTATAGTCGAAGAATTATTGAAATCATAAAGCTTAATTTATTTAATATTTTATGGTAAATAATGGTAAATAATTATTATGGATAATGCATGGCCAAGTTCTGGACTAAGAAAATTTGTAAAATGATTGTTTATGCTTTAAATAATTTACCATTTTTGGATATCAAAATACAATAATGATGATGATAATAATAATAATAATAATAACAACAATAATAAAAATCTCGTACGTTATTCCTACGTATGTGTATATATAGGTATAGCAATGATAGAGAGTGTATAGGATTATAAATTAAAAAGTTTCGATATCCAAAAATTTGAATTAATAAAGGGGAAATTTGCAATATGCATGCATTGTTGTTGTGTTGGTTTGAAGAGAAATTCGTAAATTGGAAATTGAATGTACATTCCCCAAAGAATTTCTTTTTATTCTAAAAGACTATATTTTTTATTTGATATTGTTGTGAGTGGCTGCTTGCTTTTACATATTAAAAATTAGTTTTAATGCTTAACCGGATCGGGAAAAATTTAAGCTGATTTTACTTTTATCGAAAGGCCAATTGTCGTGTCAATGAAAGGGTAAGAAAAGGTTTTTAAAAGCACAGTGGAAGAAAAGGCCCATTGACAGGGGGTGCGGAAAGCTCTCGTTCTACGTTTTGTCCGATTTGACTGCCCATTCTCCTCATATCTATTTTATACATTAGCCGTGTGTGTGCATGTGTTTTGGCGGATGTATGGTTACAGGAGTTTCCGGAGTATCACAGCTCAGTAGCAGCAGAAGCAACACCAGCAGTGAAGATCTAGAATCGTGGACAGGAAGTTATGAGTCCTATCAGTCTGAAAGGGCAGAAGTTCAGGAAGTTGTTCGGCCAATGAAGGTCATAATTAAAGAAATTGAGAAAGCTTCGATGATTTCGCACAAGAGGAAGCGAGAATTTTTGAACAATTACGAAAGCAAAACTAATCTTGACATTTGCTCAGTTCTTAATAATAATTCTGAATTATGTGATAATGATACAACGTTGAACACTGAGAATAATACTTCGAATGCCGAAACGTTCCTTAACAATGATGAAACTGTTATAATAAGCGGTATTCATTTTGGCAAAAATGCCGATATTAATTTTCCCGAGACAATTATTTTATCCTCTAATCACGAAAATGATCATAACGAACATTGTGAGGAAGATACTTTATCTTCCATAGTCAAAACTGAGCCTTCCAAAGAAGATGAAGAAGAGGAGAAGGAGGAGGAGGAGGACGACGAGGAGGAAGATAATAACGAAATCATTAATGTACCTAGCAGTACAGAGGATTCCTTAAATACTTCGTCGAAAGCGCTTTCAGCTAGTGATACAGACAGTGAGAAAAACAACGAAAGAATACTTGATGATGGCCAAATCGCTAAAAACGAGTCCGAGTTGTGCGACACAAATACATCGAACTTCGTAATCCTTAATTCTGAGAGAAATGATGTATCTCCTGACTGCGAGATTATAGGCAATAATGAATATCATACAGAAATATTATCATGCATAGTCAATACTGAACCTCGCGACGAAGAAGATAATAGCGAAATTATTAATGTACCAAGTAGTTCAGAGGACTCATTAAATACTTCGTCGAAAGCGCTCTCGGTTAGTGATGCCGAAAGCGAGAAAAATAAGGAGGAATTAAATACGTTGAGTGATATTAAAGCTGTTGAATATACTAATTGTATTATTGATATAAAGGACGCGAATATATATGTGAACGAAGTAGAATTCTCTGTTATAGATAATTCTAACAAAGGAGTCAATAATAATATTAATAATAATATTAATAATAATAGCAATAACAAAAACAACAACAACAACAACAACGATTTAGAAATAGATTCTTACGAGTCGAGTAAGGCTAAGGATAAAAAAGAAGATGAATGTAATGATGATGAAAACAGCAATAACCAGGCAATCAACGAGAAAAATAAGGCACTCAGTACTGAAAATAACGATAACGAGGATATGATTAATTACGTAAACGAATTAGAGTTTTTTGTCAACGACGCAACTTCCGTTGGCGGTTTTGATGATTACGTGAACCGCTTGATTATTAACAATGACGAGAACGGCATGCGTATTTCGGGTTTGAACGAGTCTTTGTCCGCCGATGCCGACACAACCATAAAATGTAACGATGAATCGAATAATCCAATTGAAAATGACAATGATTGCCAATCGGTGAAAAAGGATTATTTAAGTTCTTTCAACGACATGAAAATTATACCGAATGGCTTGGACTTAACGTATTCGGAGATCGAGAAGCATAGCGAAGATCTAAGTCCGCGGTCGACGAGAGAGAGCTTTTTCAGCGACGACGAGCTGTTGATGAAACGAATAACCCGCCGTGACAGTATAGCAGAGGTTGCCAGCAGCATCAATGCCGACATAAAGCCGTCGAACAAGGTCACCGTGGACATGCTCGCGGATACGGAAAACTCAATGAAGTACAATCTCGATTCGCAGAACATGAGCCTCATTTACAGCATAACTCCTACGAATGATATAAGCGACTCGAGTAAAAACACGACCGTGGAGGATATCCTCGAGGATAACGATGACGACGGCCCAGTCGTTCAAGGGAACGCCGAGCTCGTCCGAATGAATTCTTTGAATAACATAGACAAAAGGGAGGCCCTGAATATGAACAAGACTATCGAGCTTTCGGAAACGTCCTTCGTGTCGAGCCTATCAAATCAGGGATCGGACATATTGGAATTGCCGAGTCACACTTACCTGGACTTGCAGAAGTCCAGCGACGAGATATTCCAGAAGAACATGAGCACGTCCGTCAACCAAATTATTAACGAGCTCAATGATGCCGAGCTCTTCGTTAATGCCGCGAATTTCGTTGACGAAATAATGTACGACGTCGCATGCTTGAATTTACGCGACGACATCAGCCAATTCTCTAAATTGGAATTAAGAAAATTCATCCAGGATAAGATTTGGGCTTTGAATTTAAGCAAGAAATTAGCCAAGGACCTGATCGGGAACTTAGAGTGTTACGATGCAGACAGACCGGCGAACCCAAAGGTTAGTAACATTAATGAGGAATCGTGCCAAGTAGAATCTGTAGTAGATCAGAGCGTTTACGTTATACGAGAGGTCGTCCATCATTTAGTCGATTGTGACCAGTTAGGTAAGTGCGAGGTTAAGTACAAAAGAAACGTTACCGATAAGAGAGAGAAGGAGTCGATAAATACGGGATTGAAAGGCCTGAAGGACGATTACGAGGACGACGATGCAGACCAAGTCAACATCAAATGTTCGACTCCGAAATCATCCTTATCGCCAGCAAATAGATCCAAGTCGAATAGCATCTCCGACGAGGACGTCGACGTTGACGTCGACGTCGACGTCGACGTCGAGGAGATGCCGAGCCTTAAGAACGATAGCAGCAGCAGCAGCAGCCGCAGCAACAGCGGGGAGGATAGCAGCGCTAGTAATCCCCCGTCGCTTAAGAAAAATTCGGACATTATTGTCGAAGGTCAGGTTTCGGATCATTTGGTAGGATCATCGAATTCGTCTCCCTCTACGGAGTCCCAGAATTTCGCAGAGCAAGAGGTGACGTCCGAGTCGACGGACAACGACACCAAGTCCGACAACAGCAAAGAAAAACAAGCGTACGCTCTGGAAAAGGAGCCGAGAGATCAGGCGACGAGCAGCATCAGCATCAGCAGCAGCATCAGCATCAGCAGCAGCAGCAGCAGCAGCAGCACCGACAGTAATATTCATGAAAATATGGATATTATTGTTTTGACACCGAGAGCCGGCGGCGGACTGCAGGACCGAATGCCTGGCTACTCCGAGCCGGGAACGCAGACCTCGAGTAAAATAAGCTACTGCTTGATCGAATGCGCGAGCGAGAAGGACGAGGATCTCGAAAGCGAAGCCTTAAACGAGAGAATAATCGATCCCGAGGCCTCGTTCGAATCTTCAGAAAGTCATAAGGACGAACATACAGACGAGGTAGCGAATCCCGTGGATGGTGACGCTACGTCAAACAGAATAAGTTATTGCATAATCGAGTGTTCCAACGAACGTAACGCTGAGGAGGAGACGGAGGAGGAGAAGGTGGAGGAGGAGGAAGCGCCGATGTCCGTCGTCGTAAAGTCCGAGCCGAAAGAAGACGTAGGCTCGGACTCGAACGAAACCGTCACCGATTTTATGGACAACTATATGGATTGCGAGGAGGAAATCAATCGGCTGTGGAGCCTCAACGAGGACAAGCTCGAGGAGATGTATGCCGCCGAGCGTCTTTACATAATCAATGTCGAGGACGAGGATAACCTGGACTCGAAGGATAAGCTTCCCACGGCGGAAGCCTTAAAAGACGAACGCAGCCTACGATGCTACGGCTACGAAGACGATACGAAACGGAGCGAGGAAGAGTCGACGGAAGAGCACGAGAAGTATTACAAAAGCTTGGTTGCCCAGCTGTCCGAGAAGCTCAGAGAGATCCGCCCGTCGGTTACGAACGATAACGTCACTGCTACCAACGACAACGACGACAACGACAACAACAACGGCAACGGCAACGGCGACAACGATGACAACGACGACAACAACAACAACAACAACAACAGCAGAAGCAGCAACGATAACGACTGCGACGACGACAACAACAACAACAACAACAACGACGACGACGACGACGACGATGGCGATGGCGATGACAACGGGGCGGGGGAAGAGCTCGGAGAGCGTAAAAGCTCGTACGCGAGCCTGACGCCGATACTCGAGCTGCCGGAAAACAATTCGTCCTTAGATGAGTATCTGGACAATACGAGCGAGACGAAAACGCCGGAGTTTTACTCCTGTCAGAATTCGGTGTCGTTGAGGTCAGGCGACGAGCTCGATGTCGTAAACTCGAGCTGCACCGTCTCCGGAGACATGGGCAGCGACGACTGCGACAGAGCCTATAATAGCGCGGACCTGTCGACGAGCGACATCTTCTCGGACAGCTCGGCCCTCGGCTGCAACCTCGAGGCACCCTGCCGTGACGATAAGAAGCCCGAGGCGACGGACGAGGTTGGACAAGAAGACGGCTTGGCCGACGTCTCCGAGACGAGTTCGGCCAACCTCGAGTTCTGCATGGCTTACTCCTACGAAACGAGCGAATTCATTAAAATGGAAATGGCTTGCAGGAATAGCGGCGACGAGCCCTCGGCTTTCACCTAAAAAAAAAAAAAAAAAACTTTTTAACCCGACCTACTACTACTACCAACAACCCCTCTACGACAATTCGGACGTACAACTTGTCTGTTAAACAGTTTTTACTTGTCCCCACTACGTTGCGCTCGCGAAGCCGCGACATGGTATTTTACTATTTTTTTTTCTTCTTCTTCTTCTTCTTCATTAGCCTTTGCAGATTTTACGAATACCCGTGTTTACGTGTTACCGATCGACATCGCCTGTTGTCTTTGCTTATGTAATTAATAAGGTTTGAGTGTTTCTTTCTTTTTTTTTTTTTTTTTTTTTTTTTTGTTTTTTTTGTTTTCTTTTCTTTTTTACCTTAGAAATAAGTCGGTAGATAAGTTCCATCGATGTTGCTTTCGTAGCTTTAGCGGCTTAAGCAATGGCTTAATAAAATAACATTTAGTTTTATAACGTTCTATTGCCAAAGAATATTTAGTCTAATAGCATTGCGCTCCGTGCACATTCGCATTATATAAATATTTATATATTTACGTGTGTATATTATCTCGATGCTTATATTGTTTCTTTTCTTTTTTTTTTTTTTTTTTTTTTTTTTTTATTCATATCAATACGAAGCTCGAATTTTTTCTACCACTGATTTGTGAATATTTCCAATATGTAATTCTCTACATATATTCCTAACGTAATAGGAAGTTTCTTATAATAAACAAACAAACAAACAAACAAACAAATAAATAAATAAATAAAGGTTCTATTCGTTCAAACAAAGTTTTATTCTTTAATTTACATCGATCTTTTTTATTTTAATCGTTATTATTGTTACTCTTATTCTTGTTGTTGTTATTATTATTATTATTGGTGTTGATACTGATGTTCTTTTAATTTTATTAAGCGATTCGACCAAGGAAGTTCTAAAGCCAACTGCTAAATCTTTTTCTATTGATGCGCGGTCGTCATTATTAATAGTTCCCGTATACATTTACTTGCTGTCTCTTTCATTTTATAATATTAAACGAATAATTATGGCTTTTTGGAATAAATTACAAGTGTAATTAGTAGTACGTTAACAACACACATTATTGCGAATAAATTGATATAATTTGATATTTTTTGCATGTCTAAGCGCATTTCTCTCTCTCTCTCTCTCTCTCTCTCTTTATGCAAGAACATCTGCATGCATTATTTATATTGCGGTTCCTATTTTAAATAATTTAGTAAAAAAAATATGGTCTTTGGGTAAACGTTGACACATTGATCGTTGTGCGTAATTTTGATATTTATCCTACTTTAGAGCTTCCTTAACAAAACCTCTGTGTTGGAATAATTTGTCGTAGTAAGTTATTTGTACTGTGTTTTCTAATAAAAACAATACCACGCCAAATGATGTATTGCTCGCACATTATGCTTTTACGTATTTTTCTTTTCCGCCCGCTAATTGGCAACGAGCAGAGCTATTATCTCGATAAAAAAAGAAAAAGAAGTTTCATTGTGGTATTTGATATTTATTAGAGCATGCTAAAATCGAAGATAATTAAATCGGCGTAAGCGAAGAAAACGATAGAAACGTTAACTAATAAACTACACAGGTAAGCTTGGCTTCATGTTTTTTACCTTTTTTTTTCTTTTTTTTTATTATTATTATTTTTTTTTTTTTTTTTGTCACTTACACACAATCTCAACTGCTGCCATCATGTCATACACGTAACTAACACAAATACGCCATAATCGTCGAGAATTTCCGATACGTTAATTGATGAATTTTGTTGCAGGAGAAAACACCGTTAATGGCGACCATTCGGATGCGCACCACAGCACCTTCTCACATAGTAGCAAAGAGGTATTCCAGCGATATATGCATTTTATATATTAACAGTTACAAGAATAGCATTGTCAGAGAAAACTATATTAAATTTCACTAAATAAATAGATTAATTTTTTCTTTTTTTTTTTGTGTAAGGGTGTAATAAAAATGTTTTTAATAACGAGGAGGAAATTAATTGATTATACCGAGTTAAGTAGAATTTTTACTTGTCAGATAAATTTATTCTTACATTGTCGAATAAAGTTATGAAGAATTCGTGAAAACGCCATGCTGTTGTTAAGTTATTCAAATTGTTCTTTAACGCTGTCAATTACTGTACATACAAAAATATTAATTAAAACGTGCATTTAATGTTTGGATTTACTTACAACTTGCCGTAAGCGACGGAATTATAAGCCTAATAATTTTCCGCATACCATGTCTCTGTGTTAAAAAAATATTTGTTATTAACGTTTTATCGTTATTAGGCGGTAGTATGTAAATATTTAATATAGTCGACTCGGGACGTATGAAATTAACGCATCAACATTCAAGCATTTTCTACTCACTACAGTAATTAATGAAGTCATCATAACACATGTTGGATAATTTCATAGAAATTCAATTTCTTTTAATAAACCTTATTTTTCTCATAATAAGTTATTAATACATTAATTAGATCGGCTGTCTTAATTGCCGAAAGCCAAGCTTTCTTACTGACATATTGCTTGCATGAACGATTTATTAACAATCGAGAAGATTCAAGTAATCATACACTTCAATACTATGGATATTATTGTCTTGTCAATGAAAGAATGAATATCTATTGGCAACTTGTAATATTTTTTTTTTTATACGTAATCGTTAACTCTAATGATAACACGCATCAAGAGTAATTTTCTGGTAACGATGGGTCGGACGTTATCTAATGTGTGTGTGTGTGTGTGTGTGTCTGTTTTCTTATGTATGGTTGTAGTTTTTTTTTTTACCCGCAATTGATTTAATTATTAAATGTTGAAAACGTACTTTAACTTAAAGACTTGAAATTTAAACAGTTTTAATATCATAAATACCGACGTTAACAACAATTTTATCATTACTATCGATGGTTTTTCTTTAATTTTGTCTCCTGCCGATGTAAATTCTTTAATAATTTCCAACGAATGAAAGATCCACTTACGATCACGAAGTAAAATAACAATAAACAAGTTGCCGTGAAATGCAAAATGCTCGACGGTAAGGAAGTGTTGATTGTTGATTCGTCTCGAATGAAGAAGATTGTAAAGATATGCATGTGCATGACAAGAGGTTTATGGTTACGGTTGGGACCTTCCATGTTAAGGGTTCCATGTCGCAGGATGTAAGCGTTAGCGAGGAGTCCCCCAAGAAGGAAAAGAAGAAAAAGAAAGGTCTACGGACGCCGTCCTTCCTCAAAAAGAAAAAGGAGAAGAAGAAGATAGTGGAGGCGTAGGTAGTTTGAGTAAAGGTACGTGCAGACTGCTGCGTATACGTTATTTATATTTTGTCAGTAAAGATTTTTAGGGCACATCACTGACCAAGCAACAAGTCAGTAAAACAAAACAAAATTGACTCGATTATGAGCTTTTATAGTTTAGTGGCCCGAGAATTTGAATAATTATAACTATTACGATGTATTTAAATAAGTAACCAAATCCTCAATACAAATCGGACCAATTAAGTTTTGCGCAACAGCAATAGATACGCGAATGAGCATTACATTAGAATTATATTCCTTATATCATTGAAATGTGCATAACTTTATTATGGATATAGATTCAACAGCTTGCTTTTATCGTTTTTATCATTCAATGCCATTTATAGACAATCGCTTAGATTTCTTATTTGATTTATACAAACATGCCCTTTGGATCTTAAGTTTTTCTTTGTTATGAAAACCTCTTTTGAAAAGTTGTACATTCAGAGTATTACGAGATGCCTGATATTTCACTGATTATTACTGATAGGATTTCGAAAGAAGATAAAAACATTAACTTCCAAAGGGCTGCGATCGATGAAATTTACTATTTAAAAAGATATTTCACTTATGGTTTAAATAATTATTGTAAGGTTTTAGTGATGCAGTTGATAGCGAGTGCCAAATTAATACGATCGCTTATCGTTTCTAGCCACTGCCACGAAGAAAATATACTTATTTCAAATGAAGGAAGAACAATCAGTAGCGATACGAAGAAGTCCGGAAGAGAAATGACATTTTTTGGAGGATTGAAAGAGGCGGCGGCGACGGCGACGGCGACGGCGACGGCGTATTTTCCTGGGATTTAAGACTGCCATTTTACAAGATCAACTACCTAACGATTTTCTCTATGAGTATATTGATTAAGACGAAGGGTTTGAGAGAAAGTTATATTTCATTGGAGGAAAGAACCGTTTTAAGAATTCCAATGTTTTTAAATGCTAGGATAAAATTAAAAAGGAATTGGCGGGGCGGATGGGGGTGGAGGGGGGTGAGTGAGAGTAGGCGCAGCCTATTGTGTTTTGGCACGGAGGATAAAGGAAAGAAAAATAATAGGATGGATAAAACGGTTCCACGGCAGCTGCATTAATTAACCGTTAACGTAAAATAATCATAACGAGGATGAGAAATAAAAGTATCGTGTACCGTCCCTCTTCCTGTTCTTCAGCTTCTTCTCCGAAACGACGGCCTACGCGAATTAAGTGAATAAAGCCGAGAAAATGATGGAAGGGGCGAGCCTTTGGAGAGTCAGGGCATTCTCGAGACGAGATGAAAGCATTGAGTTAAGAATTGGTAGCTCAATTGCGCAAACTACGAGAAAGCGGCAGAGTAATGCTGATTAAAATTTCAAGAAGAAAAGAAAAATTAATTATAATAATGATAATGATAATGATAATGATAATGAGAAAAAAAAACTTAAGAAAAAATGCAAACAAAACAAAAATAAAAAGTAAATAATAATGATAATATAAAAAAAAAAAGTCAAAAAAACATCAAGGAAAAAACATGTATGCAGCAGCAGCAGCAGCACAGCAACAGCAACAGCAACAACAGCAGCAGCAGCAGCAGCGGCAGCGCGCCTACGTGTGTGTCGAAAGAGCGCGACGGTCGTAGTGACTTTAGTATAATTCGATCGATTTGGCTTTTTGAATGCTTGTGCTTGCAAACTGAAACCGTGAGAGTGCTTCTAACGCGTTTTATCTTCCACTTTAACGTCTATTGTCTTTTAATCACGTAGATCTTTATCTGTTGTAATTCCCGCTGCCTGCAGAGACGTGATCGAGAGGGATCTAGTATGTAAGGAGGTTGATGATCCAAGGACTTTGGCAGTTACGAAATAAAGCCAATTCGAAAGGGCAGCGACTTTTTAAGGCAAAAAATTATAATTAATAAATAAATAAATAAAATAAAACACGAACGAACAGAGAATTATTGATAGAGGGGAGGCGTAACGATAGGCTAAATGTCGATGAAAATAACTAATGTGACTTGTCGCTGTTCGTTTATTGACGATATATTTTATTTTTTATTGTTCTCTCGTTTAAGCTTTTATCGATAAAACTGATATTAAATTAATATGACTTAGGGACGAACCAAGTGCGAGTGTACGATGTAAACGTCTTGAAATTTCTTTGTACAGAGATAAAAAAAAGGAGGAGAAAAAAACAAAAAAAAAGAAGAAGAAGACATAATGACTTATTGATAAGTGCGTAGGTGGAATTTTCGCTCTTCCTCCTAAAAAGATTTTATTCGCTGCGAGTGCCTTTTGTTTTATATCGCGATCGATAGACCGATCGTTAAAACTTGTGTTAATATAACATCGTATTTTATTTTATTTTATTTTATTTTATTTTATTTTATTTTACCTTATTTTAGTCTCTTTTAATATGTGAGATTATTATTAGTCGCAATCGAACGATATTTTTCGTCTTTAAATTCGACTACTACTGCAATGAATTTTGTATTATATGAAATGAATTTTATGGATCGTCGTTGAAAAATTGTTTTAATATAAAACGTTTAGATAAATTTTATTTCGATAGTTCGTTTTTACTTAGTCCTCCAAAAGGGAATATGTTGTAAGCTAATAAAAGGCACTTGAAATGCGTGTCATTTTTCTCGTTGCATGTTGCACGCCAATTCATTAAAGAGAATTGTATACATATATATATACATATATATATATATACATAACGACATACGCGCATGCATACACATACATACGCCCGAAACCCCTTGCGACAATGCATAACCATATTCATGCAGAATACAAATGGTAAGAAATTCAGTAAGGAAATAAAAGCACACTTCATATACACGCAATAATTGTATACACGAAAACATAGAGGACAAACGTCGAGATACATTGTGTGTATGCAGAATACAAAAGCGAAAAGAAAATTTAGAACCCTCTGGAGTACTATCATCATACATAACGATAATGATTGTATTACTGAGCGATATGATAATTTCCGTTTATCATTGTAATAATAATAATTATATATATGTATATATATATACATATACACATATGTATACATATATGTATATGCATATGTAAATGTATGTATGTATATATATATATATATCATATTATAAAATTAATATTATCAAAGTATAGGGATAAAGTACTTTATTCGACGGTTCCGCTCGTTATATGTTTTAACAATTTTAACGAATTCGCTTAGTGAATGAAGATTATGCAAATTTAAAATCATGGAAGGATAAAGAAATTATTATGATATATTGTTAGTAAAGTACTTTATTTATTAAAAGCTAAAACTGTTTGATTTTTTTGTTACTTCCTACATCCCGGCGATCAAATAATTAATATTTATTTATAAATTCTGCACATGTGTAATTCAATCCCTTCCTATGAAATTGTTAGACTGTTTTTTCTAGTACGAAATTGTACAGAGACACTGAGAACAAATATTATCAAAATTAAAATTAACAAAATAAAAAAAAAAATAAAAAAAAATACATTTTAATGAAAAAGAACAAATATTGAATGTTCATAAATTGCAAGTTGAGATTGAAAAATAATGATATTATACAAAGCACATCATAATATAGCATTGATAAAAATAAATTATTACTTTAAAAAAATGAAAATTCATTGGATTACGTATGCATAAAGGTTTTCTTTATTTATTTACTTATTTAATAATACGAAGAAGAAGGAGAAAAAGACCGAAGCTTTCAAAAATTATTATTGTTACGTGTATGAAATAAAATTTATCTAGCAGATGAGTAAATTTTATATGCTGAGTAAATATATATACGAAAAAGCGACTTCATTCGACCGAACTGTATAGTGCAATAAATAAATTATACGTTCACTTATGAATGAGATTATTTTACGCGGAGAACCGAGCAGTCGTAAGATAAAATTAATTCGGATGTTCGCGGTTGCTGGCCGAATGAAATTGATGAGAACGTCTTTATGATTTTACGCAATGAAACTGATTCGCACGAGACGAACGACGATAAGTACAATCGACATGGTTTTATTGACAACCGATTTGAATTTGAGATTTGAACCGATTTGAACCGATTTGAGATGTCGCGAGTATTAAAATACATTGAAATACCAGAGTCTGTATTGCAAGCGAATAACACAATTAGAAAAACATAAATATTTACATGACGCAACGATCATCTATATTTTTCTTATTTGCTCCAGTCCTCGTATGGTTCTGTCAAGCTCTCTCTCTCTCTCTCTCTCTCATAACTAGCCCACTCACTCCAGTTTTCTATTCATCTTTCTCTATTTTTGAAAAAGAATAAATAATTATTTCACTTGACATTCGGCGATAAATTTATTTGCCTTGATGCCAGTAAATGCAAGAGATTCGAGATCAATTAACCGTCTCGGGTCAATCGTCTATAATAAATCCTGATCTATCAATGCTTGATGGATAAATAAAACGTATTCTTTTTTTCATCACATTTATTTTTATTCGTTTTAAACAATTACTTTACAAAAGTTCATTTAATTCAGCTCGAATGATATTGTACAGATGCCATTGTACAGATCTTGTTTGATCGAATCGGAAACTTACGTTCTCTCGTTATGCCTGATGAGCCGAGGTGCAAACAATCCAACTAGCGTTTGATCCTTTCGCTCCTGATCTGCCAATAACGCATCTTCTCTGAAATAATAATGATAATGACAGTCGCGCCCTCTATTTATTTGCAAAAGTTTATTGTCGGGCCAGCGACCGATTGATTAAAATCAATATATCAAGTTACGAATGACAAAGGGTAATAATTCGTTCTACTAATTGTTCGCATAATCTAAAACGTAAACTGGTATTGATGATGATGATGATGATGAGTATCCGTGTGAGCGGATGACGTATTCGCGCGCACAAAATTCTCTCAGGAAACAGTACGTAGGGGGTATAAATAAATAAATATTATGTGCGATGTCGAGTGGTGGAGATTGAATTGAATTGAATTGAAGGAAGGTTCATTGGCACCGTACGGCCTGGGAATGACTAATGATCGGAGGTGCTGCGCATGCGTGGCGCGCACCGTACCCGCAAATAAAATAACGTATTAGCTTATTAAAATTGCAGATTCAAAAGAAACAAATAGACTTTTATTCACAAGAGGCAGGTGTAGTTACATTGTATTATGTCATTCGGTTGCTCCATAGAATAATAATAATAATAATACCTTAAGAATTAATATAATAATCATCGATCGATCGGCTTGACTACACGTACGAAATCAGCAGGCAAGTAAGTGCTCTGTCTTTCTCATATAATTCAATGAGCATGTATCGCCGGCCCGTCGTCTCCCCCCGAGCTCATTATTATGCTCGTGCACTCGTGCGCATGAAAACACGTAAACTCGCCAATACTTATTCATAATTTATAATTTAGCGAACCTCGGATAAGCTCCCCCCCCCCCATGGATGCGAGGGACCGCCGCTCGTTTTCCATTAACAAGCAGTAATTTTATTTTTACTTTATAACACTCGCGGCACCACATAAAATTTACCGCAAAAAACATTGAATTATCAGTGGTCGCCGGTAAGGGCGATCTCAATAAATATTAACAAAGAAAAAAAGCTCACCTACGCGTGATATTTTTTATTTTATTTTATTTTATTTTATTTTATTTTTTTTTTTTTGTTTGTTTACCGTATCTGTAGCATCAACTCGTTCGCTTCCCCCCACACCGCCCATTACTTCTTTTCTTTATCTTTATCTTTTATATGTATTTGACCCCCCCTCCCCTTCCCCCACCGCGACCCCGTCGCCCTTCGTTCATTCTCTGACGAGCCGAAAACAATGTAAAAATTTATATTTCGACCAACGTACGGGCACGAAAGCGAACGCATCTATTTATCATTAATAAGAAATGACGATCGATGCTCGGGAGGAACGTTCGATTGTTACGGATGGGATCAGTTATTAATAACGACGTTAGATGGTGGCCGATGAAAAAGAGCGAGGATGCGACGGGATCGTGTTTGTCGGTTTAACGCGCGCGATAGACAATGAGGAGATGATAATGTATAAATAACAATTAGAAAACGGCATTTCAACGATCAATCACTAATGCCGCTTTTCGTTTATTTATTTACTTTATTGATTTCTTCTTCTTCTTCTTCTTCTTCTTCTTCTCTTCTTCTTTTTTTCCTTTTTCCCTTTTCTTTTTCGTTTTCTTTTTCATTTGAAATAGTGGTAATGACGTGCTCGCCGACTTTACTCGGAACGTATACGACAATTATAATAGCGCAAACAAACACAAGCTTATTATAATTGATAGTAATAAATGTGTGGATTGTGTGTGTGCAGTGGATGGATTGTGAGCACTGAACGTGTATTTCGATTATAGAAAACCCTTAGCCTCGTCGCGTCAAATCATTAATGTCCCTTTAAAATAGACGCTCAGTCCTACAAACCGCATACAACAAGCCCTCAATGAATTAATTATGAATTATTTACGTACGGTACAATAATTCCATTTTTCTCCCCCTCTACCTTTCTTCTCTCTCTCTCTCTCTCTCTCTCTCTCAAAGATTATAATTATCACGAAGCATTGCATTTTTTGTGCAGACCAACTCTTTTTCACTGTCGTATCGCGTATCGTCTTTGTTTTCCTTTATTTTCAATTAAGGTACATCATAATACATCTCACATTAAGTACAATATATCGTTAATCCACGTGAATCGACGCGGTATCTCCTTTTCCCCTTCAGCCCCTAATCTTAATTGTCGCGCGAACGATCAAGCAGAGACAGTTTGAAGCTAATTTTTTATTTCTTCCATTTCCGTAAATCCTCTTTCTTACGCAATTTGTATATATATATATATATTTTTTTTTTTGCGTTCGCCTATTATTAGCTTTTGTCCTTGCGTACTTGTTTCTTCGTAGTTTCGGCTTCTCCCCCGTCTATAATTACCCATAAGTACACTATGTTCTAAATACAAGAAATTTAAATAATACGACTGGATTTCCATTTCCATTGTCGATTATGAAAAATATCATCGTCAAGCGTCTTTTCATTGAAACTGCTTGTCACATTTAAAACTGCTTTCCTAAAGACTAACTATTTTTTTTTTTTTTGTTTTTTGTTTTTATTCTTATTTAAAACATACTCTAACTTTGAGAACGCAATGAATACCTTAGGAGCCATATCGTTTTATACTGCAATTGTTAAATAATATTCCTCTACGTAAATCATAAGGCTAATGACAAATGTGTAAAAATATAATGGATACAATTTCTCTGCAAAGCTATTTTAGATATTATCTTGCTCCCGCACGCACGCACGCGCACACACACACACACGCGCGTAGTTATGCGCGCGCATGTGCCTCTGCGTGTGTAATACTAGAGGCAACGATGCAACGGTATGCCGTGACTCGATTACCGTTCGATAAAACGTCAAAATTCATAAAAAGGCGAATGGTTTTTCTTTTAATATTATCCCCTCGATCCCATGGGAATTAGCAGTTTAGTTATTATACAAAGCGCAAAAGAAAGGAAACGAAATTGCGTGTGTATGTGCGCGCGGAGAGGGAGTCGCTATTTCATTCCAGTAATTAGCTTCGCTTGTATTTGCGTTTAACATGTATATTGAGCGATACGGCTCAATCAGTGCAGGAGGCATCTTCTTATTTATGGTGATATTTTCCTTTTTTACGAGCTTCTTTTTTCAACCAGCGCGTCATTTTATTATTCATTCACGTGCACGCATGCGCCTCTGTGTGTATATTTTGTATAATTATTATTTTTCTTCCTTTTTTCTTTATAGCGTATTGGTATATATGTATTATGTACAGATAAGTCATTTAAGCTGAATCCGGCAAAACGTCAAATATTATTTACAATATCACTAGCTGCTGTTCTCGCTCGGCTTGCAATCATGGATCTCTCTCTCTCTCTCACACGTTTTTTCTTCTTTTTTTTTTCATGACTTTAATATTTCTAATTATTCTTACAGACGGAATTTGTATCGCTTTCATCCAATCACTTGCCTGAAATTACGAATGAAAACGAGTCTTCAAACGTATCCTTCGAGGATAAACTTACTAATACAAATTTCGTTGGAATCCTTTCACTCGATCATCGCATCCTCACGCATTCTCTCTCTCTCTCTCTCTCTACTTCTTATCTATTTTTTTTTAAGTCGTCGATTCACGTCCTCGTGTACTTTATCCTATAATGAAATCGCCATCGTGGGTCCCGCGTAAGTTTGTCGTCCCTTACCGTGAATTCGACGTTCTGCGCAGATTACATTTTTAATACATTTTCTTATCCTTTTGCTTGTTTTTTTTTTTTTTGCTTTTGCTTTTGCTTTTGCTTTTTTGTTTTTTACCGCCAAGTTTTCCTTTACAATTTTTCATGCATTTAATGTTTGCAAAATCTCTACAATAACGCTTGGAAACTGATCGAAGGTCAATATCAAATGGCTTCTTTTTTTTTTTTTTTTACTTCTAGTAACAGTGTATTATATAAAGTTACTAAGAAAGCTTACTTATCTTTATAATCTATCACAGATATTGTAAGAAATAAATTTCTGAATATGTAAGAAATATGCCTCGATTACTCTGCCAATCGATGTACCCTTCCCTTCCCTAATTTTTATTAAACTCCTTTATCGATCCGTAAATCATATCTCTGAAACATATGTATACGACAACTTATTCTTGTATACATCCGAAAGCGTTGGACTTTTGATATTTCAACGAAACCGTCGTGAACCGTCATTTTCGTTACGAAGTCCTTTCGGGATGATCTACGCGAAGGAAACGCGTTCGGTGCACGGCCGATGATTCCGAGATTCGAATCTCGAGCTCCCTCCCCTCCCCCCTTCCCGCCACCAACCCGTGTATAGGTGCACCCAGGTTACGCAGGCGCGCGCGCGCGCGTATATCTCCCCGCACGGGGTGCGTACTTGTGTGGGTGTGCGTCGGGTCCGTCAGAATAATAACCACGAGTATTCCCTTTATCTTGTATAAAGTGCGCTCAAGTGCAGCTGAATCGTGCAGTTTTTTTTAACGTACGCATTCGTTTAGTACGCAGGACGAGAAACTCACCGAATCTATTGTAATAATGTTTATTCGTAGCCTCGAAGCTTCATATACGTATTTGCAGATAGGAACAAATAGAAGAAAGCATCCGCTACTGCCTCCGTCGCTTCGTCCATCTCAACACTCTCTTACGCTCTCTTACAAGGACATTTTTTTTTGCATTTACACGATCCACCGTATGCATATACGTATACGTATACGTATACATAATCTTACGTAACGCGGTAAGCCGTTGTACGCGCTGCGCTGTTATAAACAACGCGCTGCGTAAGCAAGCGCGAGTAAGTACTCGTTCGGTACATGTCAGCAGAGCTTTGAAAGTAGATAAAGTCGGGAATTGAATTTCTAATACGTCTTTTTCATTCTCTCTCAGCTCTCCGAGCTCGACATCGACTCTCCTTCGTCTTTTTTTTTTCGTTTATTTTTTTTTTTTTTTTTATTTCTTTATTTTTCTATCCAATATTCCTACACTAGTACTAGTAAATTTCATATTTTTTTGAATTCTCCACCACTTGCTCCCTTAACATAAAAAATAATGCTCGAACTCCTAAAGGACAGTCCCCTACCCCTCCCGTGGGCTTATTTATTCACTTCGTTCGTCTATCGAAGAAATTCCAATACCTCGGATCCTTAATAATACCTTTTCTCTCGTTCCTTCTCTCTTTTCAACAGCCTTTCATCCCTTTCTTTTTTTCTTTCCCCCTCTTTATTATTGTTATTATTATTGTTGTTATTGTTATTATAATACGTGCCCGAAGGACGCGTTACGGAGTCGGAAATATTTACAGAAACCTTCCCCGTCGTGTTTATCATTATTACTATTATTACTATTGTTATTATTATTATTATTATTATTATTATTAGTATTATTATTTTTATTAGTAGTATTATTAGTATTATTGTTATTATTATTATTATTATTATTATTATTATTATTATTATTATCATTATAATTAAAGGGCCAAAAGATAATGCATCGCTCCGTTCTCTGCTCTCTCTCTCTCTCTCTCTCTCTCTCTCTCACGCTTTATCTTTAACATCCGACAAGACGAGTACGAAGCGAGGACGTATCCTCGGTGCGACAAACGCACGTCGTTCTTTATCCTCGCCATTCTCTGGGCCTCTCGGGGACGAGAGAACACCCTGGACGAAAGCGCTCACAGGACACTATAGGATACACTAGAGGAGCTCGCATTTCCTCGTACAGTCAGACACGCACGCACGCACGCAGTCAGGCTCTCTCTCTCTCTCTCTCTCTCTCTCTCCTCTCTCTCTCTTTCTCTCTGACACACACACGCGCGCGCGCAGACAGACGCGTCCTCCGTAGGGTAGGTATGCGTGGGTGTCCAGGGTGGCTGCTTAAGAGTTGGTGCTGTCCCAGCGGGCGAGCTGAATGCGTCTCGAGTCGAGTGAGGGCGAGAGTAACGATTTGAGCGAGGCACTCGGCGGCGATCCTCCAAAGTACTTGAGGGTCAGGGGTGACTGCAAATGCCTGTGTCTGATGACCTCTCGCTCGGCAGGTAGTGGCCAGAGTTCCTGCGACCCCGAGTCCAAGACAAATAAATAGATATCATACGATTTTCTCATTATAATACATATTCTCGCCTCGTGTCCTTGCGCAAACGAGCCCGCTCGTCCTTCCCGAGCGATGATTCGCTGCGCAAGTCCCACATCCAGCTTACCTTGTATGTTATATATATATATATATATATTCGACAACCAGAGAGATTATTATAACATTCGTACGCGTGAAATTCACACTTCATTATCAATTAATCATGAATTTCTATCGAACGTTCGTATTTATTGCCGACCCGTCCACGGAAATGTTTATTATTAAATATTCTTAAATTTAATTTAACTTTTAGCTTACTTAATTTATTATCGTTTATTTATTATTCCATAGATTATCAATCAATTACTTTAATAATACAGTTTCGATAGAGCAATTTCAATTCTATAATTCACCTTTCTTTGTATTATTAATACGCATGGACTTATGTATTCGATGATACTCTACTCTACGGCTTTTGCATTGTTATCTCTCTTTATTGTCAAAATATTGAAGTTAAATTATATTTAAGCTCGTAGTACGACGGCTAACGGTAAAATATTAATTAGCCCACTAATTATACTTTTGATGTACAATGAAAATATCACAAAATGACTTTCATTGGATTAACTTCTTTATTTTATTCTTTCGTTATCGATTCGTCGTAAAAGATTCATGGATTTCTATTAATTAGCCTTTCAATTATTGGAATGAAAAATTCAGATTTCAAAGAAACGGCTATTACTTAATGAAGAATAGTAATTAATTATCGACTAAGCAGTAACAATATTTTTAAAATGTACACCGAAAATTCTTTTTCTATGATGTTATTGTTTGGAAAAAAAAAAGTTTATATTTAACGAAGAGTAATGCAGGTTAAATGATTATTTTCTTTTACGTTTTAATACTGATTCAACACTTTCAATTAGATCTTTGTACCGAATGCGTTGTTTTGCAAAACTTTTATGCCTTACGCGTATAATACGTTATAATTAAGAAATTTACATCAGTATACGGTATTATACAATACACAGTATAGAGATTAAAGAAAATTAATCCGAATGATAATAGTAAGTAGGAATATTGCGTAAAAGTTGATGAATTTCATCAAACAAAGATCTCACGTAATTAATTATATTCATATACAATGGGCAAAAATATAGTAATATTTCCGATACGCAATTTTAATAAGCAATTATAATTAAATGCGAGCGTGTAACAATGTTTATGTGATAATTTCTAAGAGCTTAATTAAATCAAAGCTAGTTTTCACTCCGTTATTTAATTACATTCAACAAGATAAATCCTGTTTTGAAATAAAATTTTACTTATATCGCATGCAGCAATACAATTTTAGAAATACAAACTCGTTTTAAAAAAAAAAGCATCGTAAAAGCGTCCATTCTTATTCGTATTCTTCTAATTAATAGTCAAAACATTTTACAAATGAAATTAAAAAGTACAGATATTTTTTTGAGACTTTACGATTATTATAATGAGTTTGGTAGGCAGTTCTGTATAATGATAAAAGTGTGTAGGCGACAATGATGTAGCGTGCGACGTTAATGATGCTTGATGAGCGAACGATATGCTGTACGAGCTTAAGGTAAATTCGAGGCAAATAATAATAATGACGTTCGTCAATGTGAAATCAGGTGCATTCCCAAGACAGGCTCAGTGCACATGTCGCAGATACAAATAATACGAACAATGTAAAACAAAAATAAAATAATGAAAGCGAGCGAGCGAGCGAATGGATATAATTGAATCTAACCTAGGGGGAATGTAATGAAAAGTCCTGGGGCGTAGGATGATCGTGGCCGATCGAGTGAAGCAGGAGCCGAATGTAACCGGGTACGGTCTTACGGTCATTGGTACGGTCATTGGTACGAGGCAAAGCGTAGGTATTACACACCTGGAGCGAGAGAACCTCGTCTCAGGATTCGTTATGCTTGTTTTTCCGGCCGGTGATCGAGCCGACGAAGGACTTGAGGGTCGCGCTTATGCCCCGGCTGTTGGGGGTGTTGGCGCTACTGGCGTTCCGGAACCCCGGCGGATGGGCGTCCAAGCACTTCTGGTACCTCAGCTGAAAGCACAAGCTCATTATTTATCTAATCTCGTAGCGTATACCTTACGCTATGGTGTATCTATGTCCTTTGCGGTACGTTGGCTACCTTGCACGCTGCCTCGATAGTTTTGCAAAGAGCCCCGCTGCTGGGCTCGCAGTTGAATACGTGGGCTATGAAAAGGTCCTGGGCGGTGTGCATTATGAACGCGCACTGCTTGACATTCTGACCGATGCCGAGGAAGGACAGATATCGCACCCGGCACTCGGTTATTAGCTTATCGTCCTGAAACACAATAAACCAATCGCTCTATTCGACAAAAGGATCTTTTGCAATCATCTCTGTTTAGACTGGGGGCGGGGGGGGGAACAATCGCCGACCGGTCATTGGCTCCTTACTCCCCTCCCGTTCCCTTTATTCATCGACCATATCGATCCCCGGATAATTATTACATCGAGCACTCGAAACCAGTCAAGGAAGTCAACCTCGTTCGCCTGGCAAGCCAAACCGTCGCCGCGAGAATTGCTGTCATAACAATAACAATAACAATAAAAATAACAATAACAACAACAATAACAACAAGAATAATAGTAATAATCGGCCGAGCGACGAGTTCTAAGGAGAAGTAGTAATTTTTGGGGAGCTTTTTAAAACGCGGCGAATTGCAACGGAGCCAAGTAGCCGAGCAGGCAATCGAGCCTTTAATGGAAAAAACGGCGCTCCACCCTGAGGGTAATAACAATGTCCCGGGGTGGGAGGGGAGGGGACGAGAGTCGGCGTGTCCGATCGCGGCTAAACAAGTGAGGTAATAATTACGCTGGGCGTTAGTATGGAAATCATGCTCGGGGCGACGGCAACGTTAACGTTTCGCCACTGGTTGATGGGAGTGTTGCCGACAATCTGGTCTATGGCATCGTTGAGGACTTCCATGCCCGTTGCCTGGGAGACTTGCATCGATCCAAGATACTGGGCTCGCAGGACCTTTTTCGGCTCCTCCATCGGCGTCGGGAAGGATTGCGCTGAAAAATTAATGGCACATTAAAGGGATGCCCGCTGACTCTCTCTCTCTCTCTCTCTCTCTCTCACTCTCACTGTCTCCCTCGCGCGCGCGCGCGCGCGTAATTGCTCGAGCCTCGGCCATTTATTTATTCCCTGCCACTGCAGGCAATAGCGTCTTTCTTCTCCTCCCTCCTTGCCTCCTACCTCGCACCCCATAAATATTTGCGCCTCCTCAATTACACCTTATCTCGCGCGGACAAATGCATTTTAACGCTATACTCGCACCGTTACATAATCTAAGCTCTTAGTCTTGGGGTTATTCAATTAGAGAGACAGATAAATAGAGAGAGAGGGAGAGAGAGAGAGAGAGAGAGAGAGAAGTGGCAATGACGCTCGATACTACACGAGTATGTACTTACTGACGAGGGCTTGACCGTTTTTGTGGAACCGCCTGTGCTCGGTGGGGAGGTTGGTAGGCCTCGCGGCGAGACTCGTCCGGCCGTTGATGTCGACGGGCTTGGCCAGGCTCTGGTGGAGCGAGCGCTCGATCATGATTTTCTTGCAGATGTCCCGGAGGGTGTTGGCGATCGTGCGGGCCGGTATATCGCAGCGGAACACGTGACACATGTGCTTCCGCGTGCTCCGATCCCTCGCCACGTACGCGAAATCTCTGCCAATGGTTTACGATCCTCTTGTTAGTTATGGGGATCCGAGTCCGGATTTCAAGCGGATCGCTCGATCATTTATTACCTTTACTTTTATAACCTCCTCCCCCCCCCCCAACCCCAACCCCTTACTTACCTCCCACGCTCGTACACGCCATCCCGTCCTCGTACTTCCCGACCCCGTCGTAATCACTCTTATCTCTCAGCTTATCATAATAAACTCGACATTTTACTCCCACGACTTATACAACTTTAATAATACTAAACTTTATAATTACATATACCCCGGAATTTTATATATTATTTAATGCAATTAACAATTACCTTTCTCTGCATCGTCGGATCGAAGAGTAATCCGTGTGACGGGGCATAAACAAGAAAACAAAGAGATTTATTAGTTCTAAATTTCAGTGCCTTTTCTTTTGACTTTATTATTAAATTATAATTAAATCGCATTGTTTTACTCTGATCTTCTGACTGAATTATGAATATTATACATATATACACATATATATATATTCTACGTAGACATTACCTTCCGTGATCTCTTCCGACGCCCCAAACCCGTAGAGTATGAATCGGTTGCGTATTGAGAACCGTGAGGTTTTCCGGATCTATTAGTTTTAAAGCCCCTTCATCCAGATCCATAAACAGATCTTTTCCCTAAAATAAGAAGAATAAATAAGCTCATTAAATGAAGCTCTGCCCGACAATTTCAAAATAAATAGGCACTCGCGTTTCGTATTTATTCCAGTGCAGTATACGCTTATAGAAAACGAGGGATTCGGTCATCGAGTAGGTAATAAATAATTGAAAATTTTTGTTACTGCATCGAGAAAAAGGAAGCGCATCATTATTGTCGGGTGATAAAAAAAAAAAAAAAAAATGTAAAGACAAAGTGTGAATCGCTCTCTTGACTTACTTTTCTCGCCGCGCCGGTGCTTTTCAGATCGATCGGTTAAAAGAATTTTTATACAAAGTACCTTGTTAAAAATGTATTAAGGAACTTAATATTAAGGACAGAAAGTGCTTTTTACGCTTAGCGTTTTAATTCATTAAACATTAATGCTTAATTTTAAGTGCTTTTGAACATTTGGCCCAATGAAGTTGTCGATAATGTATCATATGGAATTGACAATAGCCAATGTCAATAATTCATTGAAGGTTTAAGGCCGACGAGCTGAAATTACGTATTTTCATTCCTATTGCCATTACGTAATATATATATATATATATCGATCGGTAATAAAATACAAAGTGAAGCGACAATACTTTCTTATTCGCGTATACTTTGGACGACGGAAGGACAAAGAGTTTTGCAAGTTATTCAACTGGCGTAGGAAGCTCAAGTGACCCGCACTTGCATAATACGAGATACGATTGACGGTTATTGTAGCAGCTTATAGTAGCAAATTATTATTGTCGTTGTTGTTATTGTTGTTGTTGTTATATTAGCTTATTGCTATAATTGACCGAAGCCTGTTGAGAGAATCGCGGACAGGACACGATCGATTATCGTCGTGTATCGGTACGTCGTAGTCGGCTGGCGATAGGAGGGAGTCGGGGGTGGGAGGGGATTGTGGGGGTCGAGGCGGGAGATGCGAAAAGCACCGGAAAGTAGTAAAAAGAGACACTTTGAAATGGTAATGATGAAAATCGAATTCTGAACTCACATCGCCCCATCGGCCGACGACGTCCAGGAGGTCGTTTCTCCCGAGCGAGAGGTCGACGATACACTTGTTAACGGCTTTGCTGCTACGTTCCGGCGTCAGGTCTTCTTCCGCGATTTCAGTCCAGCCGAGCGACCTCACCGCGAACCTTATTGGCTTGTTCCTGTCCTCGGAGTCCGCGCGTGCCGGGTAACTCCTTCGCCTGGGAACATTTCACGCCCGTAAAGTCCCCTCGCTCACACAGACTCGCACTTTCTTCTTCTTGTTCTTGTCTTTTTTTTTTTATTTTCCCTCTCACTCCACTCCCCTTTCTACCATAATTTACATTCTCGTTTCGTTCAAAGTAACTCACTTTAATGCCAGTTCCTCTTTCCTTTTGTTCTCGAGTTCCTGGTCCAGCGCCGAGCTCGTGTTGCTCCGCGTCACCGTGTTAACCAGGCAGCCCAGCGAGTTGAAATTGTTCACCTGAGGAATATGCGGAAAGGCGGACCCTTAGCGTACGTATTTAGACGACATCCCCTCGAACGTATCCCAATAACCCGATACTTACGTTCTCGTTATCCTTGACGAAGCTCTTACGCGACTCGGCCTTGGACAGTCGAGCCTCCGGCGGCTCCCGTTGGATCGTCCCGCTCTTGATGTGCCAATAATACGGCCCGTCCTTGTCTACAACGACAACAACAACATCAACATCAACAACAACGATGACGACGATTGTTATTATTATTATTATTATTATTGTTATTTTGTTATAATGGTGGATTCGGATAGATTGCAAAAGTTTATTGTCGGGCCAGCGACCGATTGATTAAAATCAATATATCAAGTTACGAATGACAAAGGGTAATAATTCGTTCTACTAATTGTTCGCATAATCTAAAACGTAAACTGGTATTGATGATGATGATGATGATGAGTATCCGTGTGAGCGGATGACGTATTCGCGCGCCGGGAATACCTACGCCGACCACAATCGTCTCGAGACGGCGTAACCGTTCCCGTGCCCCGAACCACCTCCTCGACAATACTTATACGCGCGAGCACGCCAGATGCACGCGCGCGTTCGACGTCTATTTATTTACGTACGCGTGCACAAATATTGCCGATCAATACGAGAAAGCTCTTCCTTCCGTACTCTACTAAGGCTATTCCGATTCTTACAACTTTTTATAACGTTTTAATAATATTACAAGGGATTGCCTAACGTAAATTAGCTCCTATTTGCAATAGGATACTACTAATTCCTATAAGCATTAGTTAATAAAACGAGTCTTGGGGCAGGGGGGGTGGAGGGGCGTTGCTAGACAATTATTAATGAAATTCATCCACCACTGGTTTATTAATAAAAATAACTACGGCGGTTCTCGGGAAGAAGAATATGCGCTCGAAGCTTACTTCTCGAACCGCATTATCTTATATATAAATCAATACTCTATCTAGCGCGGCTTGGCATAGCGATTTAATTGTATATTGGTATATGGATTTCGAGTTATTCTTAAAAAGTGTTAGAGCAATTAAAAATCCCAAGGCAAGTCTTACTTTGTTCGCGTTCGTTCGTCGATCATTTCGTCCCCTCCGATCAATCCTTCGTTGTATAAAAAAAATTCATTTGTCCCAGCTCCTACGTTGGATAAGTCTGTGTGGGCTGTTTTACGACCGTCATTTTATTAGGCCGTAGATAAACTAAATTACTGCCCCGAGTATTAGGAAGTACGTTGGTGTGAATTATTTCGTAAATGGAATAACCATTAGTACCGGGCTGTACGATCTTGTTCGTGACTTTGACGAGTTTATAAGTGAGTGAGATTTTTTATTTTTTTTCTTTTTTTCTTTTTTTTTTTTTTTTCATCGTCTCGGACTCGGCGAGTGCGAACGAACCGCAATGGCATTGTCGTAGTGTGCGTTATTGCATTGCATGGACTGGGAGCCGTGTATTATAAATAATGCCGAGAGTTCCGGCGCAGCAAGGAGCGAGAATTTAATATTCCAGCAGGCGCTAATGGATCCCCGTAAGGGTCAAATTAGCCTGGGTACATTGAATTTCAGGAATGCCGGTGACCCTTTTGGCGGCTAAACTAAGAGCTGTCGATCAGCCGAAGAAAAATTTAGAAGCTATCGGTACTCACCCTCGTGTTTTTCCCATCCGGTTGGCAAATTCTCGTCCTTGTCCTCGGAGTCGATGGCATTCTCCTGCAGCCCTCTCTCTACTAAATTGTCGACATTGTTCTGCAAGTGTTGATACTGATGCTGTTGTTGATGCTGCTGCTGCTGCTGCTGCTGCTGATGCTGATGCTGATACTGCTGATGCTGATGCTGCTGATGCTGATACTGCTGATGATGCTGATGCTGCTGATGATGCTGCAGGGATGTGCTCTTGTCTTTGGGCTGACGCCGTTTCACTGTCACATTTGTATACAGCTCGTTATTTACTCCCTCCAAGAGTGGCACGCCACCCATTTCCGTCGTGAGGCTTTCCGGTTTCTCGCAGTAGCTGCACACAAACCAAAATTCCCTACACTCTTTGACTCCTCGACGCCCCGAACCCGCCATCAGTTAATCCACATTGACGTTCTCGTGTTACAACTATTCTAAATAGTCGGACTAAACTATTCGATCCCTCGTTTGAATCTACAATTTTTGCTTTTTTTTTTTTTTTTTTTTTATCTTTGTCGTTAACGGCTTATTTAATCCACACAGATTTTATTTATTGCAAACCGAATACGTCGATTACGTCCTACTCATCAGCAATATTTTCATTAATAACACGATTAAAATAAAACGCATTCCTATATTAAAAAAAAAAAAAAGCATATCAGTAGTGCAATTGTCATGACAATAGCAATATTAGCATTGCAAGTAAATAAATTTCTCAACTGTTACATTGACGTTAATTTATAACATTAATATTATTCACATTACTGACAAGAAGAAGCAAAATTTATATCATTTATTAAAAAATCGAATGTGAGCTATGTAAAGGTAAATTAATTAAAATATATATATATATATATGTATTACATAATAAATTGCGATCTTTAGGAAGAAAAAAAAAAGAATATCAAAATAATACTGGTAGTAGAACAACGACCTTTCAGAAATAAAATTAATTACACTAAGTATAGTAAGGATTTTCAAAGTTTTGTACATAATACCTTTCTGACAAAGAAATATGTATAGGTAAAATGTAAATTATGAATGCAGCACATCTATCATCTTTATTTAAAATCAATCGAACGTGAATTTAGAACGTGAAGCGGCGATATTGGTTTCATTTAGTTAAGCATTTGAATTAATTATATAAATTTCATTATAAAGAACATGTCCTTATAATCGTTAGCTTAAACTTTAGAATAAATTGAAAAGTGTATAATTTTATATTTAGTCGAATCGTTGGATTAATAAGTTTTTAAAAGCGCTTAAATACGTTTCAATGTTTTTTATAATCACAACAAATTTATAAATAAAACCAATGAGAATAATAAATCGTAATAATAAATCATAATAAATAATAAGAAGAAGAAGAAGAAGGAGAAGAAGGAGAATAACGTAAGCAAAGCGTTTGGAGTTTTACAATACAATGGATAGAATAAATAAATTAGCGGATCGGTTGTCGTTAAAAAAAAAAAAAAAAGATTTGGCTACGTTGATACGTTGCAAAGCACAGCGGTATTACAGTCTATTGTCCAACGATGTACAAATGAAGGTTAGCTGGCAATGTGGTGATAAATAAAATTCGGTACAAACGGGAAATCTCTCTCACTTTTCACTTTGACGCGCGAGCCTCGAGGCCGCTCCCGGCAGATTTGCATGGGTTGCACTCGCACGCGTAGCCGGACTCTAATGACGAAAGGCTTTTAATTAAGGAATCCACGTGCCTGGCAATTAATTATATCATTTCAATATTTCGGAAACATAGATTACGAAAAGGAATCTTTCGGAAATTAAAGGGGCTTTTGGCATTTTTGTAAACGGGCCTGCGAGCCTTTACTGAGCGCTCAGCGTGCTCAGCGTTTTTTTTTTTTTTTTTTTTTTTTAAATCCGGCGCAACCCTGCTTTATTAAAACTATTTTAATTTTAACGTCCGTCCGTTGTAAAAATAAATCCAATGGACTTTGAAGGCTTACAATAATGCTCGAAATTCATTAGTCCCACAGCAAAAGTAATTTTCATAAAATACAGCTGATAAAATACGTTTTCTTTTTTTACTTTATTTATTCATTAGATGGTTATTCTGATTTTTTTCTTTCTTTTTTTTCTTTCTGTTTTTTTTAATTCACCCGAGTGTTTACGCAGCATTTTTCGGAGCGTACTTTTTCCTGTAAATTTTCACGTTCTACAGTAAATTTTTAAGTAATAATTCCACCCTATGTGTGATAATACTTACCGAAAAAAAGAGCAAAATAACGTATTTTCAATTAACTTATTATTTTCAATTAGTACATTGAAGACGCGCCAACAAAGATTAAATTAAAAGCCTTAAAAATTTTTCAATTACATCCCCGAATATGATTATTATATTGTTCAATTTGAAATTTTTGTTAAAAAAAAGTCTGTATTTTTTTAAGGGTGACGTTGCACATGGAAAAATATTATATTTTTAATTAAAGAAAACAAGAACAAGTTTACGCATATACTGCTTTAATGATTTTTTTTTTTTTAAATATTTTAGAAAAATTTCAGGGTTTTTTTTTCTGTTTCTCCAACTTGATATGAAACAATAAAAATTTATTCGTAGAGGAAAATAATATATATAAAAAAAAAAAACTAACCACTAAAGCTAATTAAAGTAAATGAAATACATTCATTGAATTCGAAAGAAATTTCTGTAAACTAATTCAAAACGTAAAATACCGCCGAGTAGAGTTTATAATATTAAAGAATAGTTTATAATTAGTATAGAAAATTTTGTTTGTTAATTAGAAATATAAATAATGACGAAAGTTGTGTTTTCTAAAATGAGATATTTTAGTGAAAGAGAGTCAGAGAGAGAGAGAGAGAGAGAGAGACAGAGATTTCTTAATAGTTGACATTTCTACGAAAGAAAGGAGTATACGTTGTAAAGAGGTTAAACGAAAAATTAACTAAAGTCTTCGTATGACGGGTTTTCGCACAAGCACAGCCTGTCATATGCAATGAAAGCGTAAACAAGCTTTAATCATACATGGTGAGGGTAATATAAGAGCAGCAAAAGAAAAAGGAAGGATAAAAGGAAAAAGAAGAAAAACCTGCCAAAGTGAGGTGAACTTAAATTGTATGCAATACATGCCGGCGCAGATTGAAATATAATGAATAATAACTGGAGTTTAAATTACGCCTTCTCAATTTAAATAAAAATGCTCGACCCTCGAGCGCATACTCTACGTACACATTTTTTTTATTACCCACTGCAGTCAAAAATTACTCGCTTGTGAAAACGAAAGTGGCTTCTTCGCAATGAAATCCATGAAAACGGAAAGTTGACTTTTAATAATTTATATAAATTTATGTAAATGAACTTTGACTATATATATTACATATATATATATATGTATATTATACGGATTATGAAAAAGCAGCGACAAAGTTACAATAGCGTTAAAAAAAAAAGAAAACAGATGAATGGGGCTTTCGTAATGAAGTACGCGATCGAGAGACGATCTGGCGATAAGCTTAGTAACGGGGTATTAATAAAACGAAAAGAAAATGATGTAAATGGTAAAAGAAAGGATAAAAGACTGTGCAAAGATGATGCATGAAGTGCTCATGCATCATTGTTTAATTGCCGTGTAATGGCTAGCCAGCGAGTAGAATAATATTTGGAAAATAAGAGAAAAAGGTATTTTGTTCCCGGCCAGCTGGATCATTATGATTGAGAGTGTTGCTGTGCGTATAATGGAGGAAAGTGAGAGCGGGAGGGGCGAGGAGGTGTCCGACATAAGCAATAAGTGATGCATATTCACGAGAAGGCGATAAGGAGGAGAGTGCCTTGCTTTGTAGATGTATATATGTGTGTGTGCGCGCGCGCGCGCGAGCGCACGTATATGTATATGTATATGTATATATATAATTATATATGTAAATAATGGCAGTGAAGATTATTATAATGATCTGCGGGAGGAGCGCAAACGTACTTTCTGACAATGGCGTCGGGCTTCTCGTCCTTGGCATCGGAAGCTGAGGCCCGCCTCGGCCCCGGCCGATCCTCGGCCCTCGGGACCTCCGAGCGGGGATTCCCGTTGAGGGTGTCGTCGATCAGACTTGACTCGGCGAAGCTCCCACCCTCGCCACCGCCGCACCTGAATACAAGCCGTCCGCACTCGTCACATTAGAATCACCTCGCCCCAACACAACCACCACCACCACCACGAGCGCACATCCGCCGCCATAGGCTCACCCCGATCCCCCGGCCCTTCGACCCTCCCTCCTGTCTGGACTCGCGATGAATGGTGGTTATGTGTTTCGCCAAATTATTCTACCATCTCAACGAGCGTATTAAAAAGAAAAAAAAAAGGCAAAAAGCAAAAAACCAAAAAATAAAAGTACTTCCTCGTTTCACATATCACGTTGATTATTATTATTTCGGATACAAGAAATCCATTTACCCTTATTATTACGTATAATACAAGTTAAACTTTTCTAATTGTCGTAAGTATTCGACTTTACTAATAATATTAATCGATAAAATCGTATGATATTCGTCACATAAGAATAATATTATTGTAAGCGTCACTTTAAGAACGGAATATTATCGTTATTTTATTTTATTTTACTTTTACCTTTAAAGCACTAATAGTATGTCTATCGATTGCGAGTATAAAATATATAAAGTTCTTAATAGAAAGTCCAAGTAAAAATCATCCTAAATGCAATGAAATCATCAGGTGTAGGAAATACAGAAATGCGGCACGTATTAATTGTTTTGAAATATCCGCTCGCTGGAAGATTTATAATCGAGAAAATGAAGGTTACGCATATTTATTCTATACGTAACGGCAATTTTATATCAAATCCAAGGACTTGCAGTTCGTAGTACAGCGATTCGAGAGAATATTAAGCGATGCAGTCCGACATAACCTATAAAAAGCACTCGCGCGTGGGCGTATGTATATATATGTACGTATGTAAGAAGAGTATAGGTAGGGTAGACGATTTGGTGCTCCGAATCATCGGTCGGATGTAAAAATCCAATGACCTTAAATCATAAAACGCTTAGAAATGTGTAAAAAGCTGTGTAGGATAGCTGATCGTCGGTACACGTAAGCAGTTCCCTGTTGTTTTTTCATCCAATTGCGCTCGATTGCGTTTGTTGTTACCCCCCCGAGCACGGGATCTTCAGCGTCGAAAGAGGCATTTTTTCCTTTCTACAAGGATGTGAAAATTTCGGCTCCGCTATATTGACGGACGGACGGACGGACGAACAAACCACTGCTCTCACTAGTTTCGCAGCTGCGATTTATTCATTGCAGATTCGCTAAGCCAATCGATGCAAATTAAACCTTCAAATCCTCACCTCCTTCCTCTCTCTCTCTCTCTCTCTCTCTTCCCTCCCGCGCAATAAACTACCTCGCTTCCCTTTATTTTTTACCTCACACTCCGCGACATCCCGTTTTACACGGACGTCCCTACTAACTCTCTGTATTTCTCTATTTGTCCTCGAGCTCGAAATCCAGGGAGAATAAAATTATTCTAGAATCTAGAAAATCTAGAATCTATAGAGTCAATGATGCAACAATGGCTTTCGTAAAGCTCACGGTCGTTATAATCGCGAATATAAGTAATTCGTAAACGTAGTGAGCCAGTAAAGATTATTCTTAACGAACGAGGGCTTAGCTGGGGCTTTAAAGTATTTAAACTGATCGTAGAAATAAATTAATTATATTTTTAGGAGGTTTTAGGGGGGTAGATTTTTAATGGCTCTCGGCGATAGAGTTGAAACGGTAGGCGATAAAATCTCTATCCCAGAGCGCTTCACGTCGCAATTATAATGCCAGTGATTTCTCCTATCGGCGCTTTTAAAAGCTCGGCTCGTAAACTGCGCGAGGCAAAGCCAACCAATGAGCGGCGCTTGACAAAATGGCCAAAAAATGTCGATCGGTTAGTCTTCTTCTTCCTCTTCTTCCTCCTCTTCCTCTTCTTCCTCTTCTTCTTCTTCTTCTTCCTACTTGGCTCATCGTCACATTAATTTCAAAGCGCTCCGACACATCGTTTTCTCGTCCCAATAGGTCCATTAGGCGAAAGTGTCGAAATTCCATTGGTCGACGTTCCTCAACACACGCACACACGCACACACACGCACACATACGTATAGGCTTATCTGGTAGTAGATTATTGCCGAGCCCTGGCAGGCCGTTCCTCGTTGGAGGAACGCGTTTCCAGAGTCAGCCCGCCGCCGCTATGGAGGCTACATAATTCAGAAAAGCCTCTTCTGGGACTAGCTGCGCATTAACGACATAAATAGGACGCGAGCCGAATTCACGTTAACGACGATTAGCGATCTTACTCCTGGGGAACATCAACTCCACCACACACCACCACCACCAGCCTCACCCGACGCCACCATGTAAACTTAATAAGCTCACTTTCACTCGCTTTCGGCCACTTTATCCCTTTCGTTTTAACTGTCAGTTGTCCCATTAGCCTCCCCCTCCCCTCTCCCCACGCACCCCCCATCCTTACTCGCTGGCTCTTTAACGCCACCAAGCCCAACGTAGCACAGGGCCCTTTAACGAACGGCCACCCCTTCTATCTTGCCCTACATAATGACGGAGTACGGATTTCGGGGACCGTCCCTCAGAAAATCCGCTATGGTTTCCTCCTCCCCCCCCCTCCCCCCGCCATTTTCATTCCAGCTACTCTTTACGACTTAATAACTCATATCAGTTACATGAATTATTACAAAACTTTCTTATTTGTATACAAAGTTAATGAACATTTATTAAAGCTCCCCCGGTCTACGTAACATAAAAATGACTAATTTACCTAAAGGCAAGCCGAGAGCGCCTTATTTATTACGGCAGAGCTTCGTTTATGCGTTTTAAATGTAAAAGTGGCTTTGCTTTGCATTAAATTTGCGAATGTGTACACGTGGACCGGCCGTTCTCAACTCAATCAGCATTTTTACGCATTAAAGTGTAGGTGTCGGTCATTGACGTTACTTATGAATTTGATGAAAATAATAAATCCATGCTCTACGTTGGATAATACGATATTAAAATAGAGAGAGAGAGAGAGAGAGAGCCATTATTTGAATGAAACGGTAATTAACGAACGGTAAAATATGGCTGCGAAAAGAAAAGAAAAGAAAAGAAAAGAAAAAGGAGAACGAGAGAATAGTAGTTGGGGTTACGCGATAAGAGGTGTTGGTGATGGTGGCGATGGTGGGTGCGGAGGTGTAGTAGTAGTAGTAGTAGTAGTAGCTCGGAGAAAGAAAGAGTATTAACATTAACTGGGGAAAAAGAAGACGTCAGAGGCTCGATCGGGCTCGCTCGGACTCGGGAAAGCCAATATAAAAGTACACTCATTGGTAAATCAGCAGAATCGTTATTGCCACAGGAATTAACAGCACCTCATCTGGGTCGTGGTCAAAAGGGGTATTAACTGCCGGCGATATCGCCTTACTCTACTCGGCTCTCCGTACCGGCGGCAGAATCGCCCTGCCGAGTGGGGCTTTCGGATCGGAGGATGGGTGCTGGCGACGGCGGCGGTGGCAGTGGCGGTGGTGTCGGCGGCTGCGGGGCTAAGAGTTTCGGCATAACCAGAAAATTCTCCTCACGAAGTCCAATGTCCCTCCCTACTATATCTTACTCGCTCGCACGCTCCTTCGTCCCTTCATTTTCGCAGCGAAATCGAGGTGAGAACGACCACTCGAGCGAAACTCGACCGTCTCCCCCTCGACGCCGGCAAAGTAGGACCGAGGGTGAGGTAAAACTGCACCCCCGCCCCCTATCTCTCTCTCCCTCGCGGCTACCAAGCTATGTCGAGCTTCTTTTTCTCGAGTCATGCGCACGCGCGGCCCGTAAAACGACCCTCCGTAGGAAAATGTACCCCCTCCGCGGATCGACGACTCCGGCAAGGACCCTCGGCAATACCCTCCCTCGCTACCCCCCCCCCACTGTCCCGCAGTAGGCGACTCCGACCAATTTATGTGGCTGCATGGGCTCTTCCACGTGGCTTCGTACTTGACCGCGCGCTCTACGCCCTGCTTTTCATACACAGAATTCGCATTCCTCTTTCGCGTTCCTTCATCTCCGAATTTATGCGTCTACGACAATTGCGCCGGAAAAATGAGGGGGCGCTCGGGCCCCTCCTCCGCCGTCCCTGCCCACCCATAAGCTCCTCGTTTATTTATTTTTATCCCGGGTATCGCCTCATCTTTATCGCCCGTGGGAATAATGTACTGCGCGAATAAGGGAAGGCGCTGCCTCAATATGGACGACCCGCGGTGCCAATTGCCGAGCTTCCTTTAATTTCATACCATTTAAGCACAACGGATAGTTTTTATCAACGGAACCATTGATATCTAAAGGCCGTTCGACCCCACCTTATCCAGTCGCAATACTATATTTCGGAGCTTGTACGTACTCGATATCCTTACATTGCTTACGTTCTTTATGAATACGAGAGACCCTGTCATTTCGTACAAGCTTTTTTTTAATTTGGCAAATTTCGGCATAAAAGTTGTATAAGCAAGCGACAAACAAATTGCCGTCGTCTAAGACGTCAAATAAAGGCGGACATTGAAAATTGAAGTTTTTACAATTCCATTATATTCTGGCGGAAGTGTAAGGGGGAACACAGGGAAACAGGGAGACAGAGAGAGAGAGAGAGCGCGAGCGATAGAGGGGGATGGGGGAGTCACAGTGGGAACGTTCAAAGAGTCATAAAGTTAATGCGGACGATCTTATTCCGGGTTCGGAATATCGTAAAATGCCGAGGAGGAACGACCGATTCGTCCATTAAAATACAAAGTAAATAAAAATCAGTTTATCGGAGCAATCGGAGGTCGTATCCTCCTAGTCGAGGCTCTAAAACCTCTCCTTTCCCCTCGACCAGTCCCCTCCCCGACATTGGCAGTCTCATACTCGGTCGCGTCTCTTTGGCGCTTCCAGAGAAAAACAGCGAAGTATTACAACAGGCAATGAAAAGAATCCTGGACGGCGAATGTCGGGGAGGGGGAGGGGTCGGGGAGGTGGAACGAATAAATGTATGAATAAATTAGGTTTCGTCAAGGCGTTATCTGTGATGAGCTAGTGACGCGCTCGCGTCTCGTTAGTTGTAGGTTCAGGGGCGTCATGGTAAGGGGGGAGGGGGGAGCGGGACTAGGAGTCAAACCCAATTACCGATGGGATTCCAAGCAATTTAACAACTCGATCCATCGGTTCCCGAGTTCCATTCACCTAATCTTCGAAGAATTTCCCTTATCCGTACTGCTTCTGGATCAGAAATTACACGCGAAAGCTATGCTCATGCGTTCTATACGAAATATTGCTTACTCTTAGCATTTTATGAGGAGCATCTCTCTCTCTCTCTCTCTCTCTCTCTCGGCATGTCTCTAATGGGGAACTGTAAAGTTGGGCAAAGGACGAAATCAAGATAGGTTTAGTAAATGACAAGGAGCTTGGCTGGGAATGTAAATTATAAATGGCACGCGGCCGCGTGAAAGGGAGATCGGGAGAGAGAGAGAGAGAGAGAGAGAGAGAGACTAAGAGAGAGAGAGAGAGAGAATAGTAATAATTAAGTCGGAATACCGGGGGCGGAAATAAAGAGAGCGTGAAAGTACTGGGAATTGAAGGGAATAGGAAGAGAATGGTGGACGTGTGCCGATAGACGATCATAAGGCATTTACTTCAATAGGGCGCTTGTCGTTTCCGATGTAGTCGTAGTGCAGTGGCCGACGCCTCTCCCCGCACGAGACCGCCTATTGTCGAGATCGAGCCCGTGCGCTTGTAAGGGTATGCGTCGTGCCTGTAAGCGCGGGCGGCCTACGCGGAGTCGAGCGGTGCGCGAGTCGTTCCTAAGGGGCTGGTAGGGCACGGGGGGGTGGTAGCGGGTAGGGGTTAGGGGTTAGGGGTTAGGGGTTAGGGGTTAGGGGGTGGGAGTGGGCGAGGGGGCAAAGAGAAAGAAGAGTGGCTTTCCGGCTGGTGCCGCCAGTCTATCCACACCGATACACAAAGCAAAAGAGAGAAGTGCAGGAGGGAGACAGATATAAAAAGAGAGAAGGAAAGAGAGCTGAAACGGGCTGATCAATACACACAACCACTACCGCCGCTACCGCCGCCACCGCCACCGCCACTGCCACCGCCACCGCCGTCGCTACCACTACCGAGTTTCGTCGACCCTTGTCCTTCGTCGTTCCCGTCCGGCTCTCCCTTATTCCCTTGCTTTCGCCGAACCCCAATAACCCCGACTCTATTCACTTCACCGACTTGTTGTATTTTTTTCTTTTTTTTTTTTTTTTTTATTAATACGAAGAGCGTGAAACAAAAGAGAAGAAAAAAGCAGGTACGTAGCGTAAAGTTCACGGATCTATGGATCGGCCAAGAAATGGACGCTGAGATGGATCGCGATGCCGCTTCCTCGACCTTTCCTTTATAATTGCTCTCTCTCTCTCTCTCTCTCTCTCTCTCTGCCGATCTCCATTTACATTTCTCACGGAGCGTAATTGCGCAACGAGGTAATAATTCCTCGACACATTTTCGTCGTAATTAAGCTTCGCACGAGCACAAAGATTATCAATGTGCGCGCTCGTAAAGCATTAATTTTAATTTCCCCTTTAAATTATTTATCCTTGCGCCCGGAGTGCAGGACGAACGTCTTTTTATTTATTGCCGCTTATCGTATATCGACATTAGCTTTCAGTTATTTGCCTATTTGGTAATCAAGTGCACGAGTACGGAGCGGAAATAAATGAGCCGCGAGAGCCACTCTTAAGGTTTTTAATCGTAAGGTGAGCGGCTAACGAAGTAAAAATCTACTAATTTCGCCGGCCGGCCAAACACTTTCGCTTCGACGTAATTTTTAAAATAAACTCGGCCGAAAGTTAAATGGAAAGGAAACGTAGTCGCGCGTTCCGAATGAACTTCGGCCAGATTTTACGAGTCCCGTAAAGCTCTCGCTCCGTTCTTTTCTCTCTCGCACCGGCTGTCCGGAGGCCGGATCGTCGTCCCAGAGCCGTCCCAGAGCCGTCCGAGAGCCGTCAGAGCGCCGTCCGAGCGCCGCCGCCGCCGCCGCTCCCTTACTTATATATACATAAATCTACGCGTTATGCGGCCAAAGTTCTCGACTCTCCTCCTTAGCTCGTGCGAGCCATGTCCTCCCTTTCTCGACTCGATGACATCCTCATCTAACTTATGCGATAAAATGCGATTATCTGCCTTCGGAGACTCCCTTCAGATTCTGTAAAAAGATACTGCTCCCACGCCTCCCCCACGCCTCCCCCACACCCCAAGATTCTTTTTACCATCTCTTTTTTCTTTGTTTTCTTTCTTACTTCTCCCCTCTCTCTCTCCCTCTCCCTCACCCCTTTTCGGCTTTCATTCGGTATCACAGCCTTTACCCATAAGTATCCTTTTTCATTGGCGAAAGGGGAGAGAATACACGCTCAGATTTTATTTCCCCGACACGCGTTGACTCCTCGTACGCGAGCTTTTCGCCCTCTCGTATTTTACTCTTCCGCATAAGGATTTCACTACCACGTGCCTACGGTCTTTACAGAAAAATCATCCCGATCGCCGTTCGCATGATGTGACATTTTTTCTTCCCCCCCCCTCCACCCCTTTTCCTTTCCTTTACTTTTTTTCTGTCCTCAACCACCAATTACGACGTCTCGTCAATCTTTTACACGCAATATCCCGTAGGCCGAGCGGAATTCGCCTGTACATCCGAATTACAAATCATGCGTTTCCAACGTTTTACCATATTAAGCATTCTTTGGGCTATTCAATGACAGTGGCAATAAATTTACAGGCCATTGGATTATATATATATATATAATAAGACGATGTCTTGAGTCTGTGCAGGGCGCATATAGGACGAATATTTACCGAGCGCGCGTATCATCTTATGAGATTTCGTGAAGAAAGGTTTAAAATTTCCTCGCTTTTCCATTAACCCCCCCCCACCCCCAATGAAATCCATTCTTTATTCTTTCTTTCTTTCTTTCTTTCTTTCTTTCTTTTTTTTTTTCATTATTCTACTATACTGTTTTGGTATTCTCTAGCGACAAGAAAACTTATCGGGCACTTCGATTTCCAGATTTCATGTTCGCTTCAATGGAAGTACCGTCGCTGTGTACTTGAGCCACGATGTTCAAAGAAACGAGGCAGATTATAGATAAACGTAGCAGCTATTGACTATTTCAGGCAATTTAAGGACGATCGACAATGGATGCGAATTTCATATAAGAAATACTTTATAATGAAATAATCGAGAGGATACCCTTTTTTTACGTAGGACGATGCTCTACGAAACGTATAATGAAATACTTGAGAGTTATTCGCTCTTGTTTATTATAAAGACAAAAAAATATATCGGGCTAAAGCCGCCCGAGTGCACATTATTAGTAATAAATATGTATATAAATGTGCGTGAGTGCGAGTGCGAGTGTGCGTGTTTGTACGTGTGCGTGCACGTATACGCGGAGCTTTGTAATCAGGAAATTTTTTATTTAACTGGATTAAGTAATTCGGGAAGGATTAATTGGATGATACGAGTTTCCGAGCAGAAGTATAGATATACGAAAGCGGGTCGGGATTTACATTTTATAAAACGAGAGGAAGTGGAAAGAAAAGAGCAACAAACGGAGAGAGCGAGAGGGATTCCATTCCAGCAATTTATGGCGATCGACTTGCATAGATGTGATCCAGAACCAACACCCCTAAGGCTCTTAAAATTTCTCAACGTTCCGCCTAACGCGCCACGTGTCACACAATATTACCGTTACTCTCTCTCTCTCTCTCTCTCTCTCTCTCTCTCTCTGGCTAGTGCATATATTTGAAAAATAGACAGGCTGCCTCTTTCGGTTGAAATTTACCGAAAACTTTTACTTTCGCCTCCTCGACACGAGCTCTCATTATTCTCCCAGCGTGCTTTCGAATTTTCAAATAACGTATTGCCTCTAATCTAATCCCCGCAACCGAGTCCTTTGACAAAAGGATATAAAAACGAGCAGCACCGCAGTTTTTAAGTAAGTAAATAAATAAATAAATACGTAAATAAATAAATAAGTAAATAAAATACGAACGTAGTGGCGCAATGTTTCTCGAACAAGTAGATTATCTTTAAAAAAAAAAAAAAAAAAAAAGTCTTTGTTCTCCACGGCTCGAATGTCCTTTTATACGAAAAGGTCAAAGGCTACGTAGATAACGGGGAGCGTATTAATAGAATCGGCTGCTGCAATTACCGAGTGAGAAAGAACGGCCGAGGCCGCATCCATCCTATCCTTCCATCCTTCCATCCATCGAAAAGAAAAAAATAAAGTAAATATATATATATATCAAATAAAATTCTCTCTCTTTACCGGGGGCGAATAAATGTCAGAGGACGACGCGATAAAAACGGCGGCCGAATCGAAGATAATAAAATTTAAATTTAATATTAAACACAAGCGCACCGCCCGGCGCCTTTTCTATTATATTCTTGTATAACTTATTTCCCGGAGTTTATTCACCCCGTTTCTACGACAATTTTATTGCTATATACGCGTAGTCGATCACCACCTCCACCTCCACCTCGCGCCACCACCCCCACCACCACCACCACCACCACCTCTCCTATGTCGAAATAAGCATCGGTGGTACAAGAGCCTTCGTTGTATTGTAATTCTTGCGGTAAATACATGCAGTCGATGTACCGACGAGCGCTGCCAAAGAAAGGAGAAATGGCAGCTGGCCGATGCCGGCCCCCGGGAAATTTTTTAGTAAGTGCGGTAAGAGCGAAAGAGCGCGAGGAAAAATGTCAAGATAATAATTGCATCGATCATATACTCGGGGCTTATCCCGGTTACCGGTACGTAATGCCGCGATCGAAGCCTCAATGTGACGTGGCCAATGGCCCCGTATATTATTCGCCCGAGTATTATTCCTTTACATTGTTATTCCGAGAGAAGGGGCTTCGTCGGTATCGATAAAAATCCTCTCCTACGTGAATACGAAATGGGACGGAGAGATGCGGAAATGAAAAATGAGAGGACGGGAGGGAGGTAAGGCGACGATCGTGCCGAGTTTCACACGTGCTCTCACGGGGGCTCGGATTAAAGCTGATGTGGCTCGCAGCCTCCGATAAAATAAAGAAGTCGGACAGACTGTCTCTCTCTCTCTCTCTCTCTCTCTCTCTCTCTCTCTCTCTCTCTCTCTCGCTCTCTCTCTCGCTCGAGTACTCCGAGAGAGTCTAAACGAGGTCTTTCTAGGCTCGGAGTAATTACGCTCGCCTCTACTTGCGTAAGCGCGTACGTCTGTACATAATGAAGAGATGGCGTACGTGAGCGAGCGAGGGAGGGAGGAAGGGTTGGGGGGTGGGAGGTGGCTGGTAGGGAAAGGGGATCGACATGTCGTGAGGGTGCTCGTGTCCAAGAGCCAGCGAGTGTTGGATTCTCGCTGCAGAAGTACGCGAACGCAAGAAATAAGAAGCAGCGGCGGAAAGGTGCGGCAGGGGGGGAGGGGGTGTGGGGCATAGGGTGTGCGCATGAGCAAGGGAACGGTAAAGCTCCAGCGCCCTTTACTCACAGAATTCGAAGCGCAAAGTGGCCGCCGAGTTTAGAAACGTTCCGAGAAATAAGATTACTCCGCTCCGCTCGACGTTGTTGTCTGGCACACTCGCACACACTCGCACACACACACACACCTACTCGACGCTGCTCGTGCCCGTTTGTTTGCCCGGCCGTTTATTAGCGTTTCTCAGCCATTGCCGTCCGTGTACGCGTAGTATGTGTATGCCCTACGCGCGGTCTCTCGAGCTCAAGAGTTCAAGAGTTCGAACTGTTTTTTGTGCTCCTAAGCCTACTCTTGCTGAATATTCCATTAGCCCCCCCCTCCCTCTCTCTCTCTCTCTCTCTCTCTGAAGAATCTCTTTTCTAATGGATTTTGATTAACTCGCCAATGTTACTTTGTCCAGATAAAAGGAAGCTCGTAAAGCTTTCTTGGCTCTTTAATTCAAAGGGCCCTACGAGCATTTAGATGATATTATTAACGCTTTTTCGCGCTCAGCGATTCGTTAAAACTCGCGAGATTCATTTAATTCATTTAGTTCATTTAATTACGGGCAAGGCAAGGCAAGGCCCCGGTGTGTTTTCCGGCCGTAAACATATTTCCCAAGGCTTCTCACCGCCGCTTAATTCCCACCCATCCCCCACCCCCCTTTATCCTCATAACTCACAAGCCTTATAATTACTGTCGTTGTTACGATTATTCAAATCCGGGAATTAATTGCGTTTATCCCGCTCGGAGTGGGCTTTACTTTTTAAAAAATCCTGATTTTCCGTAGATCCTTCTTCGACCTCGCTTCTTGAACTCGGCGCCAAATGCATTGTAATGTATTATTTATAAGTGGATTAATGTACTCTAGCGTCCGTTTCCTCGTTTCTTGCGTCCCTTTACGAAAATTAATCCCTTACGATTGAAAAACGATCTGAAGCGCCGCGCTTTCACGAACTCCCAATAAATACATTTAATTATATTCTACGTAAAACAAGAGATAGCGATAGAGATTAGGGACTCGCGAACTCGATTGGCGCGGTACTCTATACTCTTTCGTTCCCATAATTATAATTACGTAATTAATAGAGTCAGACAGTCAGGCCGTAAGATCCGTAAATTATTAATTAACGATGATTTCTCTCTCTCTCTCTCTCTCTCTCTCTATAAATTAATTCGTTGAATGCATCGATTGGATTTCGTATTGATTTGAGGGCAGATCCGTAGGAGTTTGCGCGGCTCGACGGAAGCTTATAAACTAATTATGTTTTTGGCTCGATGTTTGTATTGAGTTAAGTAGACGTAGACTTAGTTAAAAGGCTGCATTCGAGCGGGGTTATTGGGGTTATTGGACATTGGCCCGATCTCGAGACGACATAATCCTCGGAACGTGAGCGTCATGAGCTCGCGACGGCCCGTCCTCCAAACTCCAAACGACAAGTAAAGTCCTGCATTCGCCGTTGGGTATTAACGCCTTCGGAGATCTAGTGGGTCGTCGGGCGGGAGGGCGTCGCAGTAGGCGTCGCGCAGTAGGCGTCACGGATGGTAAATAACGTTTTACCGTGTCCGGGAGGGTAAAGGTGGGAGGACGCGACGGGTCCTTTCGCCAGTCGGCTCATAACGAGGGATTAAAAATGACGACGAGCAGCCAAAGGCTTGACGGAAGAGGCGGACGGGTATTAAGTAAGGGGCGCGATGATGGGCTCGGGGAGTAGAGGAATCGAGGATGTGCATTAAAGGCATTAAAACGCGAGGGTGGGGCGTATCTCTCTTTTTTATCGGCGCCAATCGATCGCCCTTCGGTCTTTTGCATTCATTGCAAGCTATACGGCGGAAGAGCGTCGCCGTAGTTCATCGGGCATGTCGGTGCACCGGCTGGGCAACACACACACGCGTCACCGTCCTCGATGTTTATCCGTGTGCGGGGAGGCTTTTCGCTCCCTCTCTGTCGCGCCCGTCCGTACTCTCGGGGGAGCATTGGATGTGGCCCCGTATACACGTCGCCGTCCCTCTGCGACTGCCGCTCGCTTTTATCGATCTGCGTTTCTCGGTACTGCCTTTAACGATCTCATTTATAGCGCTCCTTCGCTCCTCACTTCCAGTCCTCTCTTTTCCTTCCGTCTCCCGTCTTAGCCGGCCCTCGAATCGCCTCCCCCACCCTCCCGGCCCATTGCCATCAAACGTCTCACTCTCTTCTGAGCGGACGTTCTGCCAAGTAATTATGGGATTTCGAGAATAGCCTTCGTAACTACTGCCTCCTAACCTATACACCTAACCTCAATTTTTCAGCCAATTCACGCGCGCGCAAACCCACTCGCCGCTTCTACTTGGCTACGTGAATCACGTAAAGCTCGTGCCCGTCTCGAGTAACTTTCGTACCACGAGAGGGAGGGAGGCTTTTAAGAAAGACCGACTTTACTATGTAAATCTCGCTGAACCGCGCTCCCGTTCCACCATCCTCATCCCTCCCCACCCCACGCTATATCTCCCCCCTCTCTCTTTCCGCCTCCCTCCCTCACTTCCCCCCTCACTTTACAATCATAATTACCAGAGTCAAGCTCTTTTAAAACCATATGTATACAAATGTTATATATATATATAGAGAGAGAGAGAGCGAGGGGGGGCTGCCTATAGATGTAGAATCAGCACGTGTGTACGATGAAGCTTTTTTAAAGCTCGGCTCTTACCTAAGAAAATAAGTGATTGCGAATGTTGTTGTCGATCGTTGTTGTTTTTCTTTCGTTCTTTCTTTCTTTCTTTCTTTCTTTCTTTTTTCATCGATCACGTGTTTCAGCTCGAAAACATCTATCGATATGAAGTTGCGGGAGTGGGAGACGGAGAGCAAGGATCGAGGGTCACGCGGTCTTAATCGGATAGCAGCGTGGACTGGAAGGAAAAGCGGAAACGGTGGGCGAACTGTGACTGTTGGGGGGGGGTGGAAGGGTGAGATGGAGTAAAAAAAGAAAACTCACAGTCAGCTGCTGGCGACTTTGAGGTGCGGAGTGAGGGGTAGGCGGCGTGCCACCAGCTCGACCTCTACCACCAAGCCGCCCGTATTATTGTTCATCGAAGCTCGGTAAGAGGTAAAGCGTCTCCGCGAAAGCTCGCGGCGAGCTTTTCCGACCGTTCGATAACCTCGAGCCGGTAAGCTCAAAGTCTCGCCCTTAACCACGTTCTTCGTCGACTTCCTTCCCCTGGCCGCGAAGATCTCCGCCGGAACATCTGGCGGTGGGTTGGGGAGGGGGGCTGAGCTGCGTCGATGGGACAGGGAGGGGGTAGAGGGCGAGGACGATCGCCCTGCCGATCCCTCGATCCCTAGGTCCGCCTAGATGTGCTCGGCAGCGCTCCCACCCTCGGGCAGCTTCGATCCGCGATCGAGACTGCCTCGGGCTCTCGATCACCGGACTCCTTGGCTCAAGGACTCCTGCGACGTCCTCAGTGTTCGGGTACCCCCCCGAAAGCGCCGGGCGCAAGCTTCCACGCGTCCTGACGCGAACTGAACATTTCTCTCGGCATAAGGCGGCTACGTGAGCCGCTGCCGCGAGCGCTTCGGTCACCCTCGGTATTTTTCGCTTCATTTCGTGAGCGCACGCCACCGCCTCCGCGTCGTCGGCCCCAGCCGCCAGCCCCCAATGCCGCCGCCCCCCCTCCCTTCCCAGCCGCCTTTCGTCCCCTCGCCCGAGCTGCCCCGAGGGCTGCCGCCCGTACCCCACCCCAATAACCCCTCAGCCAGCCCTCCCGCAATACCGGAGCCTCACGTGCTTACGTCATTTTCCCTTCGCCCTCGCGAGGCCGGATAGACGCCGCCACCCACGCTCCCGCCTCGCCCCTACCCCGCCACCATTCGCCAACGCCACCGCCACCGCCACCGCCACTCACCGCGTCTCGTGCACGAGGACGAGTAGGAGGACGAGGAGGAGGAGGAGGAGGAGGAGGAGGCTCGTGGGCCAATGCAGTCGGCTACCGCTGGCGGATTCCGGCAAAATTATACGGCCTGTAGGGTTTTACCCTCCTCCTAGGCCCTACAAACACCAACCCCTCCCCCTTTGAATTTCGCAAATTTTTGAAAAATCCCCATTAGAGGGACAGGAGTCGCTCTTGTCGTTACGACCCTTTTCCTCATTAAACCGAGGTCGTCACTTGACCTCCCACTTGACGTTCTCGCGTCTTCCCGCGAATGATTTATCTCTCCGATCGAGCCTCTCGCCAGAGACTAATTTAACCCCAATAACCTCGAAGGTCATCTCGATCTTTCTAATCTCTGATTTTTTTTATTATTGTATGCGTGCAATCGATAGGCCAGCCTGTCTTTAATACAAATACGTAGAGTAAGAGTCGCGCGGTGGAGTTTTTATCTTCTCTCACCCTCCCACCTCCCACCCTCATCCCCCTCTCAGCCCCGCCCTATTTTTAACAAACTTCGCCACTTTCGCCATCTACTATGAATTTCACGCATTCGTTCGGTTCACTACTCGACGCTAAATAATTTCAATATTATTTATGCTCGCCCTTATTCGTTCCTTCGCACGACATACAGCTCGCTTCGACTTTTTTTCTCTCTTCCTCCCTCCCCGACCCCCATCTCTCGCAACTCTCTCTCTCTCTCTGTGAATAGAAAAGCAAGCCGGCGCACACGTAGAACCGAGCAGCCAACGAGATTCTGCTGTTAATATTCACAAATTTCACGACTAAATCTTCTCTTGACGCGACGAAAAGGTAATAATTCAGAGGCTAATATTATTAAAAGTGAAATAACTGACAACTTTTTCTTTCTTTAAAAATAACGGCGGCGCTACGGAATTTATAACAATAGATTTATTTAGACCGCCGTTCTCGATTCCCATGACAACCGTGTATTGTAATCTCATATGGTATAATAAATACGTTGGGGTACTTTCTCCCGAATGATGATAATTCAAGCGTTACAATGGGGCCAACTGAAATTGCAATGAATCGTCCGGTCCCGTCCGTAATTCTGAATAAAAATCCAAGAGAGAAGGTACGTTACATGTATTTTAAAATTTAAGCGGCTTAATTAGGCTTACGTATTATTGGGTAAGAGTCCGCGCAAGTAGGTGTCTGAGCCTTTGGCAATGGCGGTAAGTAAGAAAGAAATACCAGAGCCGAAAGAGGAGGTATTATCGAAAGGAGGGGTGTAGCTCACTCGGGCTGCTGCCCCCCCCCCAACCCACGACGAACAAAAGAAAATTTTGCAACAAAAGTTTCTCTTACGCCTCCTCTTATGTCACCCACCCTACCTCCCTCCCTTCCTCCCTCCCTCCCTGCCACCCAATAACCGAGCGTCTCGATCTCGGTGTCGCGTCTCCTCCTCCCTTCTCCCTTCCTCCCACCATCCGACAACCAGGATCAGTCATTTAAGGAGCAGCTAACGCGTCGACGTATTAAATATTCCAGCAGCGCCATTACGGCGGCCAGCCCCGTGTATTTTGCAATTACTCCTCGCCTGACATCCCACCCCCCCCACCCCGGCCCATTATCGCTCCCGGTCCCTACCAATGTCATGCGGATTCCCCGGCTACGTGGGATCGCGTAAATTTATTGACGAAAATACGTGGCGGGAGTCCTTGAAAAACTGCAATGACTCGGCAACGATGGATTTTCCCTGGTAGTGGGACAAAAAGGGCCGAGGGGAGGGAGGGGGGGTGGCGAGCATCCTACCCTGGACAAAACTTTCGAATGTCCCTGGTCGTGTATCGGGAGAAGGTTTCGTGCGCCGGAGTCGCGGGGCTTGGGAGGAGAGCGCGCAGAGAGTCATGATCCACGCTTGCTGTTAAGGCTCGAATGAATACGCGTATTCCTTACGAACACTCTGACGCTTGTTTTCTCTCCTACACTCCCGCATCGAGTCTACGCGGGCATAAAAATAAATACTTGGAAGGTACGGGAGATAAATCGATAGAGAACGAATTTTATGGTAACAACCATCCGCATTATAATAATAAAGTGCCGTACTTTTTATGGGAAGGCAATTTATCCGTTGTTTGTATAAGATAGAGAGCTCGAGTCTTTTATTAAATAGATCATTCAATGAATAACTTTAACTCCGTCTCTTCTTCGTGATAATAAACCATAGAGATTTACGCGAAATTCCCTTAATATTCCCATGTGAAATAAATATTTTAATGCCTCGCTCCTTCCCGGACTAATAGCGTACCGTCTTTCCTATTTTCCCCTTTATATATATAAAACATTTTCATACGAAAGACAGCAACGCATCGTCAACGTTATCCTAAATCGAACGGAATCGTGCGGATTCACGTGTGCGTGCACCACACCGAGCAAACTAATACATAATTGACAGTTACCCGATAGCGTTTGATTATAGTCCGAACGGGTAGCTTAATCTATACTCCGGCTTACTTATCAATTCGACGAAATTTTATAATAAATCCGATTGCACCGGATCGCTTAAAATTTTAAAAGGATTAAGTACGTCCGCAGAAAGAATTATTATACATTAACGGTTTTTCAGTAATTAATTTGTCATAATTGCCAATAGGATTGCACTATAAATCCCTGTAATGATCGCGATCACGTGCCAGTGCCAGAAAGTAGATTAGCTTAATATTAATAAAGTCACGATCGATCGCGAATGATTATTATTATTATTATTATTATACGTTTAAAGTTATCGGGATCGAGGATGATTTTTCCCCCTTGGCTTAATCAATCTGCCGATCGGAATTAATAATTAATTGACCAACGTAGCTCTCTCTCTCTCTCTCTCTCTATAAATCATTATGTTTCATCTTTAAAATTCAATTCCACCGAACCCGATCCACCGAATCATTACGTAAATAATCTATTTTAAATAAAAACTTGCTCTTCGGTAGGGATAATACGAGCGATTACGAGGATACGCTCGAGAGTGGCTTGGTCGTAAAACGTCTCGGCCGTAATTATGTAAAATGTGAAAGGACGGTCGGCCGAACGGAGTGACGTAATCGAAATCGAGGTAAGCGAGGTCAATATCTCGTTCGGTTCCCGACAAAAGACCGGAACGTTCCTTGGGGCAGAAAAAAGCGCATTACCACGTATGGGGGCGGGATGCCGACAAAGCCAGGGATGGCGATACGATAACGGCGTTGAAAAGCGTTGAAAAGCGTTGAAAGAACTTCTTTCGGTCGTAGACGGGGAAGGTGGGTGTGGGGGGTGTGGGTGTGGGTGTGGGTGTGGGGGGCGGGGGCGGAGGAGGTGGAGGGGGAGACGGGTGAGCCGCGCACTTAAAAACGGAAAAGAAAACGTGATAAGGACTGCGCAAACGTGCGCGACGTTTGCATGTCCGCTTTGCACGCGGGTACAAGTGCGCGTACTACGTGCACACACATGCAGACGCAGGCCTGCGTGTAGGCGTGTGGGGTAGATTTGTTAGGCATTCGGGAAATCACTTTTCGATAGCTTTTCCTTCGAATGCTCGAGGATTATAAGGCCCACATTGAAAATCCTGCCGTTGAAAAATAATCGAAAAGAAGAAGAAGAAGAAGAAGAAGAAGAAGAAGAAGAAGAAGAACGTGGAAGCTTTCGTCGGATAACGTTTTAAGTTTTACTTACGCGTTACGTAAGCGGTCGTTACTTCGCTCTTCGACCCGCAAATGTATTCATTGATAGAGTAATAGGGAATGCCTAATCGAAGCAAAGAACGTACGCGCGCCGTCGTATATAAATTACGTTAGTCCGACGCAAGGGTTGTCGTAGTATCTACTACTACTACTACTACTACTACTACTACTACCGCTGCTGATGCTGCTAACGCTACTCGGCGTATGATTATAGTGATTGGTTGCGTTCTGGAATATAGGATAACGATGTACGGGGAAGCGGACGGGGGGGGGGACGGTTCCGTCAGACGGGCGCATATGCTGCTAGAGGTATATGCCAGTATTATACGAAGGGAAGGAGCGAGCGTAGTCGATATACACGGCATTCGAGGGTAGAGACGAGTTGAATGGCGGTGCAGGGGAACGTCCATTCGAATTCACGAATATGAATGCGTCGCTGGATTTTCGGGGCTGGAATTTCGAATTATTTCGCGTGGGAGTCAGCGATCGCGAGATGGGACGTTCGGGAACGAATTGGGGCGGCTATTTGGGGTCGGCGGTCGAGGAGGCGGCCGTGGAGGAGGAGCGGGAGGGATCGGTGCGCGCCGGAGATTACCGACTGAATCTAATACGGAATACCGCAGCCCAATCAATAGGAGGTGGGAAAGAGATGGTCTTCGACGGACGGGACGAACCAGTCGAAAAAGAAGCAGAGACGAAGGGAAGAGGGAACAAGAGGAAAAGCGGCTTTTCTCCCTTTTGGACGAGGCGTTTCTCTATTGAGTGCTATTCTCCAGCGGTCGCAGATATATCCGTACAAGAGAACGGTGATACATAGGAATGGGAGCGAGAGGGGGAGGAGGAGGAGGCGGAGAGGAATCGAAGCGTATTCTTCAGAGGTTTTGTAAGAGGACGTTGCTCCGACTCGTCGTCGTCGTCGTCGTCGTCGTCGTCGTCTATGTCCTTCTACCTCAAGCCTCCTGCACGTATACACTACTACTTATTTCTCATCTCTGTCCTCCTTGTCCTCTCACTCTTCTTATCCTTTCCTTCCCTTAACTCAGCGCTCGGCTATTCTTAGCCTCTCATTCTTTGTATTCTCTCTAGGAAAATCTCAACTTTCGCCTTGCTCCCACCCCCCCCCACCCCACCCCATGCCCCTCGTCACCTTAAAAAAGAGCAAATTTCCATTTAGTACTCTTTATTTGCGTATGCGAATACGTGTGGCTGTAAAGTCATATTTTTATGTAAGGAATTTTGTTGCAACTTTGTTTTTCTCCTATAAAAGCAAAGAGACTTTCTCATTTTCACGATTTTATTGGAGCACAAGTACGAAGTGCATATGAACGGCTCATAAAATCCAGAGAATTTTTCTTCTTCTTCTTCTTCTTCTTTTTTTTTGTTTTTTTTGTTTTTTTTTTCATCCGTTTTCCTTGCGCCCGACGCGACGTAAATTTGTATTATTAATGAAATTAATTCGCCGGGATTAATTTCGTTTGGCACGAAAATTATTATCATTCGGCAAATTAATTTCAATTAACGACGGACGAGTGCTTTTCGCTTTTAATATGAAATCCTTTGATTACGTGACGCAAACATTAGCTTTAATTAAAACGTTACATGCCTTTTACTATCGTCCAAATAAAAAAAATACGTAAAGACGTCTTTCGCTTCGAATGGCTATCGTGATTCGTGGAACATATTTCGATAAAAGCTTAAGGAACGGATAAAAATCGTTCGGATTCACGAGGCTAAGGCTGGAATTGAATAAAAGTAAAATTTAATTATAAAATAATCCGCATCTATCGGAAGTAGGGCGAAGTCGCAAAAAAAAAAACGGCGGGGTGGCGGAGGGTGACGGAGGGTGAGGGGGGGCTGGGTGGGAAGAAAGGAGGAACAAAGATTAGTAGAGGCAGCTTTCGATTTCCTATAAAACGTGCGGAAATTCAGTTAAATAAATAAATACATAAATAAGTAAATAAAAAAAAAAAAAAAAAAATAAATAAATGTATAAATATATAAATCACTCGGAAGGCGGAGGAAAAAAGTCCCTCGGTATTGCACTTTGCTGCGGAACTCGGTGCGGGAGATAAATCTTCCCGTCATCTCTTTATTTTACGCAAGCCGGTGGGAAGCGATGAAAAGAAAAAGGAAATACACGGACCGGACGATGGGAAGCTCACGGGGAAATCGAATGGACGAGACTTTTTTTTCTTTTCTTTTCTTTTTCTTTTTCTTTTTTTTTTTTTTTTTTTTCAAGGATAAGACGAAAGGAACGGAGCCGTAAATTCACTTATTTCCCCGAGAGAAAAAAAAAAGAGAGAAAAAAAAAAGTGACACCGATCCGCAAATTAGCCAGTAATTATTGTTACCGCCATCTTTAATTAAGAGCCTGTATGTCGTTGATGACGACGACGACGACGACGACGATGATAATAATAAGCCGGTAATATTGATTCTCAAGAAAACGTAGATAATTCGGGGAGATGCTGATTTTTCACTGCCCCGGAACTTTCTTATCTGGAAAACAAGATTCCGTCATTTGTTGATTAAAATCCAGTTGAGTTTGATATTCCATCGACGGCCAACACGTATACGCGACCATCGAATGTAAAGCGCATGAGTATAACGGTTGCGTAAAATGCACATTCCGTATTCTTTATCTAATTGGACGAATGGCCGGCATAAAAAAAAGTATGAGTCTCATGGAGTCGCGGGACAAGTACGGGCTGTGTAAGTCGCAGTCTTTGTTGTAGGCGAGGGGGCGGAGGGAGAGAGAGAGAGATGAGAAGGTAGAAAGAGAGACGAGGGAATTGCGAAGAATTGAATTTAATCCAGGATTATATTATTTTTCCCTTCTTAATTACACGCATCCGCGAGCACGGACTCTGCGTCGTCATAGAGGTGGTGGGCCCGGCCGCCGTTGAGATGATCGATCGAGGCTTTTCTTCTTCGCCGCTCGGATACGCTCGAGATCCTTAAAAATCCGCGCTCCTCGATAGCGCGCTCGAGCCCAGAGCCCCAATAATTTATTACGTAGGCCTAATATATAAGCCAATAATATACGATCTTTTCCAGCTCCCGACCACGTACCCCCGTACTTCCTTATTTGCCCTACGCAATACGCGCATATATGATGGAAATCCCCGCGGACCGGAAACTTTCCTCGCCTAGTGCTCGAATTACTCGCTCAAGTCGCTTGGAAAAGCCCGGCGCTACTTCCAAAACGTAAAATATTGACTACAATTTACACTCTATACTACCACACAACGACTATTTAATTTCATTTGGTTTTTCTTACTTTTCTTTCTTTCTTTCTTTCTTTCTTTCTTTCCCTTATTTCGATATTTGTTGTTGTGTCAAACATGATGGGGGAATTATTGTCGCGCGTATCTGGCGACGACGTCGTATTTCGGGAGCTCGGATTGGCGGAAAATTGCACGAAATAAGCATAATTCCAAAATAGTTCCAAAATAAATATCGTAATCGTAAAATCGAGTCAGGATAAATCTATTGAAGGCTAAAACTCATTTATCTTCGAAATAGGTCCTATAAATCATTAAATTTTTCCCAATCCGCGGGCAAGATTAACAATTTATTTAATTCAGACTTATCCACTTCCCAAAATAGAATTTCTTATTTCTGATTTTCCCCATTTTTTTTTCGTTTTTCTTTAACTAACAGCGGAAGTAATGAAAAATCAATGGTAATTTAAATGTTACGATATGCCGGCTACGCGTTCTCATTATCGAAATACATCTAAATCATGAGATTATTGGAAAAAGTTGAAGAACTTGGTATTCTAGGGAAGGCACGTTCTTCAAAAATACTGGGCGGGCTCAGCCTTGCCATGGACTCGAAAAAGTCTTTATTTTAAAATTTTAAGAAACTACACTTGTTAATAACTTAATAAGCCTAGATAAGGTTACGGTTGTTATGGCGAAGAAAGTTCGTCTCCGGGTTAATTAAGACATTGGGATTGTTGTAAGAAATAATAATATTAATGGCTACGAGTGCCGAATTAAAAATTATATGCTCCAGTAAGAGGAAGTAAGGATAAGAAAGGGGGCGGGCCGTCGGTGGTCCTTTAATACAAAGTCATAATTAAGTTTAACCGTAGTTGGGGAAGGCCGTATTAAATAACAGGATGCTTAGCTGCAATAGAAGAGAACTCTTATTCTCCGGTTCTTTTAATTTTTATCTCTATATAAATAGATGTCTAAATGGGTGGCTTGTGTGGGTGGATGGGGGGGGGCGAGGGAGGTGGTGAACGGAACGAGTGGGCGTAGTAGCGTTATGAAGTTTGTTGGTCGGGAGGAGGAGGAGGAGGAGGAGGAGGAGGAGGAGGCGGTAATGATTGAGAGAGAAACAGAGGATAAAGGGAGAGAATGTGATGAAAAGAAAGGGAGGGAAAGAAGAGACGAATGAAAGAAAATAGGCTAGAGTAGGATCAAGGAGGAAAGCTAACGAGGTTGGAAAACAGAGGGAAGAAGGAGAAAAGCCTGTCTGAGCTGGAGAAAGGCGAAAGGATCGGGGAAGGGAAGTTGGCACGACTCGAAACTAAGCGAGAGAGAGAGAGAGAGAGAGAGAGAGAGAGACGTAAAGAGACATTCATATATTGTTGCCTTAGTGGAGGTAGGTTATGGGGGGGAGGCGGGAGGGGGAGAGCGTCGACGAGGTGACTGGCTTTTTATTTCTTTTGTAAAGATCGCCAGCAGCCAAATCCTCATTTGTCTTTTTATAATAAAAATCCACATCCTTTTCCCTATAGTACCGAAATTTTTCATTCAAGCTGTCCACGCGTTTTCTTTTCCTTTCGCCTCCTTTCACCCCCCCACCCCCGTTTCGCCTCTCTTTCCAATAATAAAAGCGAACAAGTCCGGATATACCCGTATCGTTTTGTTTTTAATCAAAGCTCTAAAAACGAAGAATGAAAAAAAGAAAGAAAGAAAAAATAAAGAATAAAGAAAGAAAACACACGTAATAATAAGAAGTTTCATTTGAAATTCCGGAAAAGCGCTCCGAGCCGGAGAGCCGACGTTTCCATGAAGATTTCCAAACTCTCCTCGAAAATACACATAAATTACTTTTCTTCCTGCCGAATGTATTTCTTTAATTCACCTATACTACGAATTTGCGACTTCTTTTAGTCTTTAGGAAGCGGAAAGTCATTTGGGCGTTCAATAATCTTTAGAGCTTTGGATCGATAATAAATTTCGAAAGCCCGAACGAATTCTTTATCGACCTGGCTGGATTTTTTTTTTTTTTTGTTTCTTTAAGGGACGAGGACAAGTACGCGAATGCAATACCTCGATACCGCATTTAATTTGGCTATCGAATGGCGGTATCGGTAATACGAAGGACCCCAATAACGTTTTCCTTTATAACGGGGATAGGAAACTCTAGCCCTTGGAAATCTCGGCCATCCCTCCCCCGCCCCGCCCCGGCCCCGGCCCCACCATAAAGTTAGCGTTAACCGCCGACACTCGTCAGGGCGAATCGCGGTCGTTATTACCGGATGCTAGGGGGAGATAATAGACGGGCGCCAGGAGGTCGTGGCACGCGTCGCCAGGAGTCGAGGCAAGGGTTGCTGAATCACCGGGCGGACGATCGGGAGCACCGGGGTCAACGATCCGGCCGTCGTTGGCTCGTCAGACACTGTGGCGTCGTCGGCCCCTTGTCCCCGTACCGCCGTCTCTTCCGGAACTGTTTTCCCGTAGTCGTGTATTCGACGCCCGTTTTCCGCGACTCGGCCAATCCGCACTGATTTACAACTACGCTCCGAGCACGAGCAAGAATTTTAAGAGCCGTTTCACTTTTTCGCCCTCATTGCCCGACTCCGCTCCACTCTATTCGGTTCAATCCACCCACTGCTGCCGCTGCCGTTACTCCAATCTTGCCCTCCCCCGCCTCCCTCCAATAACCCCAACCGCCACCCTCGCCGCCGTTAGACCCGACGTCGCCTTTGTTTGCTTTGGTTTATAGGCGAGTTTCGCCGTCGGGGCCAACTTCGGCCAGCGTCTGTCTTTAAGGCTTCCTTTTGATTATTTTTCAAGCTTCTTCCCGAGCACCGAACTTCCTATAACTTTTTCCACCCAACCCCGTCTACTTTTGCGACGGTTATTATTGTTTTCCGTAATCCCGTACAGTTTTCTCAATGAGCGGTAATTCAGCGGCGCCGCTTACCATACAACCCCATCGCGTACCGTTGACCTATTTATTTACAGAATTTACAAAACTGCCGGCCAGCCTTTGGAATTTAAATAAAATTTCTAGATAATATTGCAGAACGTCGTTGTTATACCCGCGCTCGAGTCTCGGATAAAAGCAACAGGCTCCTCCCTGTCTCCTCCCTGTCAATATAAACTTTAAATGTATATACCGCATTGCTTCCGATTAAATGGAACGCCCGAGAATTCAATTAATACTTTTATTATTAGAGGATACTTTGTTCCGCGACGAATTCGTGGATTTTATAATAAAATTGTCTATGCTTTGCTTGGGAATGGATTTAACGCGACGGTCGCGTTATCTCTGAATTGTTTCGTAATCTAGGAATTTAGGCGAGAACGAGCTCGAGTTAATAGAAGAAGAAGAAGAAGAAAAAAAAAAATCTAACGAGTCTTCGTTTACGATACCTTACTTGCCATAACGGTCCAAGGCTAAAATCAAGATTTTTAAATGTCAGTAATTGCCAATAAATAATTAATTTGATTTTTTTTCTTACGCGGCTCTGGCTTTACGCGTAGAAAGAGTTTTCCTTTTAATTTTTCACGTGAAATTCGTGAAAATTTGAAGGGATTCGAATGAACAATTTATTAAAAACCAATCGTAGATGGGAAAGTAAGTTTGTCTTAATAAAACAAATGAGTCGTGGAATATTTACTCGAATCATAAAAACTGATCCGAGCCTGCGAATATCGATTATTAACCCTTTACTCGTGGCATTATAAAGAGAAAGAAAGAGCTCCAATCCCAAAGGACGATAAGTTTCCATAATATAAAAAACAAAAACAAAAAAAAACCGGATAGTTATCGAAAGCTTTTTACGTTTTTATACATTGGCAAGGAAATCGGCGGCTGGCTGGCTGGCTGACTAATTTCGGACGCCACTACTTGAACGTCGCCGTATACTCCGCGTGCACGGGAGCAAGCAGCCGGCGTCCATTCCAATTGTTCTGTACAAGATATAAAATTACCTACGAGACTCCATGTCAGCAGTACTATAAGCAGTACTATAAGCCGAACAGTTTCGTGCAATCTCATAAAATTGAAACATAAGTAGTGACTCCGTAAGAGCCACCCAGATAATAATGTCGATATATTTCTCATTCCGAGTTTATATACATGTATAAACACTGGCTTACGCACAAGCGTTTACTTATGGTGGTAACGGGAGCTGGGTGGGTAGGGGTAGGTGGGTGGGAGGCGAAAGTGAGTCAGAGATGGGTAGAAAAGTAAGCGAGGGGACAAGAGATTCTCTGCTGTCTAGACAGTGAAACTACCGTTTTCGCATTAAACAGGCCATCGTTGGCGGAGTCCATGTACAACGACAACACACGCACATGTCTTACACGTATCGCTGTTACTTTGGACACAATTCCCATCCACAATTTGATTTCTTTGACATTTTGTCCTTTAACGTTAAGCATTCGTATTGCCGAGGATCCACATTATTATTAATATATTATTTACCAATGAAAGTTATTCGTCCTCAACTTGTTGTTATCACGTTGTTATCGTTGCTCTTCGTTTGGAGCCTTAAAAGGGACTCGTAGTAGGACGCGTAGTCTAGAGCTTCATATATTCATTCGACGAATGTAATTAATAAATTTCTTCGAGCAATTACTTTCATTGTATTACGACCTTATAATTATTAATGCCCGGAAACGACGAATACAGTTCAGCGTACTACCGATAGCGGGGCTCGTTAATTATTATTAATGATTCTCATCAGTTGCATAATATTGCGCGGTAATTGTATTGTATTATATTTATTTTAGCATGAAAATTCGAGATTCGGGCAGTCGGGTGATGTAGGATTGAACGCGTTACGCGTCGGGGAGCTCGTTTGCGGGTAGCGCAGGCATGTCGAGCACGTTTATCAATAAGTTTATCCGAGGTAATGGCGTCGCAGGCCTAGAATGGTTTGAAAAAAAATTGTACAACGACAGGGAGGTGACGAAGGTCAAACGAATCGAGTGGAAGGGGATGGTCGGGGAGGAGGGGAGGGGGGGGTAAGCAACGGCAACGAATCCACGTAAAGCTTTAGCATCAGCTTTCATCGTTCCAATTAGAGTGGGCAGGGACGGTGGGAAGGCTGCGCAGGGGAACGAAGCTACATTCTCGTCACGAGTCGGCCAGGTTAAATGTGCGAGAGGGGGCACATCGCTGGCTCCCGTAGCCGGCGCTTAATTATCACGCAGTCTAATTACAAGATGATAAAGTTTCCGCGGTCGTCGAGCTTACTCGAACCGAGCTTTCCCTCCTCACCCTCCGTTAATTTCAATTTGTCCGACTTGTACGTGTCGTGAACCGCAGCTGTTTTGCCGACCTCCACCCCCCCCAGCCCCTCCAGCCCCTCCCAGCGCACCCCCTGTCCACGGCTTATCATTTTTATCATTAGGCTTTCATTGGGCAATCGGACCGTCAGTTTTTACGATCGTCGTCTAGGCCGAGGCTCCGAATTAAGCTTTACCGACTGTTTTACACGGCCATTTGAGGGATACGATAACGAGAGATAAATACGCGTAGCCCGGCCCAGGGGAGCAATTTGCAAATTGTAAAAATTTTAATCCGATTACTCGAGTACGAGGCTCTTCTGACTCCCTTTTGCTTATGCCGCGATTCCCTCGTATTTACACACGGCGCTCGTTGCCTGTGCTCTTTTTTTTTTTTTTTTTTTTTTTTTTTTTTTTTTTTTTTTTTTTTTTTTTTTTTGTTTTTTTTTTTTTTTTTGTTTTATAAATTCAATTCCGTGCGCGTAAATTCTGAATTTTGCTAAACGTACGCAATCAGAGCGCGCCATGGCTTTTCTTTCATTCTCCAAATCAAGCTAACGAGGCTGTTGTTGCAATCAACGTTTTTTCCCGATACACGGCGACAGGGAAAGATGCTTATTATGAGCGTTACAGGCATGTAACGTGAATTCGAGCAAGTCCGCGAGACACGAATACTTCACATAGTCCTTTTAATTCATGCGTCGAGATTCGGCTGAAGAATGGCTTACGAGTGGAAGTATTTACGGGAAACATTTTGTCCCGTAAATGTCCTTTCCGCTCGATGGATAATCCCCCCCCCTGATGAATAAAATAAAAAAAAAAAGAAGAGAAAAATGACGAAAAAATTCCTTTGCCCAGAGGGGGAAGCCTCGATTAAAGCGTTTTCGAACTTAAGTGAGCAACATCGATCGGCATCCCGTTCGGCTGGACGGAGAGGGCTCGGGCTGCGGGCGGGAGAGAGATAGAGAGAGAGAGAGAGAGAGAGCAGCCAGAGAAACTAAAGGGTGAGTATGTAAGTAGGGGTGAGGTACAAGCCTGAAAACGATCTAACACGAGTTCTGGCCTCGTTTCTCTCTCTCTCTCTCTCTCTCTCTCTCTCTCTCTCTCTACCATTTAACCTGCCGATGTATTCGTTATCCAAGACACGATCGTTAGTAAAACTATTCTTGTAAAAAATTGTTGCCCCACGTCCGGGGCAGTTCACGTCCGGTTCAACATTTATACTCGAGGATCACTTGGCGCTTAAGGACCTTTGAACTTTCTCGGCCACCGAGATCTTACCGAGAATTATCTCCCGCCACTCACGGATTAGAAAGCAAAAGTGCCAAAATTTATAGATGCACTTTGTTATTAAAATAAACAATAAAAAAAAAAAAAAAAAAAGAAGAACAATAGCGTAAATTCGCATCTCGAGATTATTTTTCTTTCTTCCCTCCCCTGCCGCCCCGATCCCTTTATCCTATTGTTTCATTTACAGAATACATGGATGGTTAGGTAACGGCCAGGTAACGGCCAGGTAAATGAAATTAAGCCAAAGTACAGGCAAAAATTACTATCGCTTAAAGCTCAAATTCCCTTCGTACTATCTCATTTATTCCTATTATTCCTTATCGAATTACCCTGCGATTCTAACGTTGTACTATTGTAATTATACTGTAATTAATGTTGATGGCCGATTGATTAGCTTCGTAGATTCGTACGTCGTTACAGCGATATTGTCGGGCAATGTTGCAGAAAAGTTCCGAGCATTGTATAGGATAATGGGCGAGGCTGGCTTTCGAATCACATAATTTTTCCTTCTTATTTCACGGTGGGCCGGGGACATAATGGTCTCATCGCGGTTTAAAGAAAATGATATGAAAACGAATCGAGTAACGTGACTTTAGCTAGCAGCCGCTTATCTCGCATCCATTCTCTCCGACTCTCTCTCTCTCTCTCTCTCTCTCTCTCATCTATCTACTAAACCATTCTTCTCCTTCTTCGGCTCTCGGTCGTGTTACGGTTTCACTCCTCATCCTTTTCTCACCCTCCCATCGACATGCGCTTGCATACTCTTGATCACTCTCTCCCTCTCTCTCCCTCTCTTATACGCGAACACGTTATAACGAAGTTATCCCGAAAGTCCGTAATGGGCTCAGCGGCGCCACACAATGCTTTTCCATGAAAATTCGATTTCTATTGCTTTCGGCGGTTGATCGCTCCCTATACGGGTGATTTCCTTCACAGAAACTTGAAACTACGTAAGGTAACTCGCTTAAACGTCGAGGTGGCGGGATTTTCGTCGGCAACAGCCGTAATGAGAAAGGAAATAAGAGGTTTATATACTTTTCCTCGGCTTTCAAAAGAAATAAGAAGAAGATAGAAGAAGAGATAGAAGGAGGAAGAAAATTGCTTCTTAAATGTATTCGTTGATGTCTCGCTTATTTTCTTCAAAAGTATTATAGTTATAAAAGTTTTAAAGATAGAAAAATTGCGAATCCCATCAAGGAGCTATAATTTATATTTTACTTTTAGACTAGATATTACTTTGTCCCGTCTATAAATAGCCTTTCGTATTTGTGTTTACGTCTTCATTAAAATGAAGAAGTACGGGTGGAAAGTTCTCGGGGAAGCCCTTTGGGCCGCCATTATAAATATAGCCTTTAATTTTTAACCCACATTATTTAGAGAATAGCCACGACGACGACGACGACGACGACGACGACGACGACGACGACGACGACGCTCGATTATTATATAAAACCATGAGAGCATGGAGGCTAAGGCCGAGGGGCGATTTCTTTAAAAAAAAAAAAAAAATCAATGTAATTACTGGACGGAAGGGGCTGAAGTTTATTTTGACGTATAAAAAACTTGGGAGGCGCGGTCGCGGTTTTCTCAAGTGGTATTTATTTTCCTTCGACTCCGAGGCCGTATATAATGAGAATAAGGGAACATTGAACGATCCCCGGCCGAACTTCCGGCGAGTTCTTGTATTTATTTTTAAAAAAGTTCGAAAGCCACGATTTCGCCTTGAGCGCGCGGCCCAAGAGTTCGTAAGTTTATTTTATTAATTCAATTAGCTCTGGTTCGCATTCGAAAGCGGCCCATCATCCCATTGGCGGCCGCGCTCAACGTAACCGCCCGGCAAGTCGAATTTTCCAAATTCATTAGCATTTACCCCGCTTCTATCCAGCTGCATTAACAATTTCTATGATATTATGCAGGGGTAAAGTGTTGCGTAATGTTTTTTATGAAAAAGGTATCGAAGGAAGGGCGCCAAAGGCTCGTAGCGAAGGCTCGTAGCGAAGGCTCGTAAAGCCAAAGGCCCCTCGGCTCGTAAATATAAGAAAGCCGAAATTGAGTTTGGCCCCTTTTAGCCTTCGGGTACGGGGAAATAATTGCGCCCTTTGAAAGCAATCCTCGCAATTTATTCCGCAAAGGCAGCCGAGTCATTGCCGAGGAGCGCATAGCCTCGGTTATCCCCGGTTCGGACCCCGATAACCCCCAAACGCTATGCCCCGGCTTCATTAATTGCTTCATAATTATCTTGACTCATCGCTTGTACAAGACGAGAGGCAACGTTCGTCGCAGAGGTAAAACATAAAATAAAAAATAAAATAAAGAAGAAGTGTCAGAAGTGGGCGAAGGACTCACCCGTGGTTGTGGTTCTCGCTGTTGTCGGGAGCGTCGTGGTTGGCAGGGTCCTTTGTCAAGGGACCCTGGCTCACGTCGACACCCATGCTCACGATATTGAGGGCCGGATAGGTGTGGCGACCCTGTACCCTCGTATTGCTCGTGAACTCGGTTCCGCCTCTTCTGCCTCCGCCTCCGCCTCCGACACCGACTCCGACTCCGCAGCCGACGCCACCGCCGCCGCCGCCACCGCCGCCGCCGCCGCTACCAACGAGCTCCTGATAAAGCTCGTCGTAGAGAGAACTGCCGTTTTCATTGCTGTTCAGGGCATCGTCCAGCCGCGCCGAATCCAGATGATAGTTCGGATTCTCAAAGGAAAGCAGCCCATTCTCTGTAATCGCAAACCAAGTGCCAAACTTTATACATGACTCGACGATGCACTTCCCGAGCCCCCGCCCCTCCTCCTCCTTTTCGGCGCTCCCTCGCTTTTTCATATTAACCCCTCCTGTACCCTCGCCTTAACTCAGCCGGATCTCGCGCGAGCTCCCTCTCGATGCGGGAGGGAGGGGGTCGGGTGGGTGGAGGCCGGCCGAGACGCTTCGAGGTTTCGATTACGTTCACTAGGAGAGCCGAAACGGGCCATTAATCAATCGATTGTGAAATTTCTAAAGCGTCATTTTCATTATTAGCTATTGTTGGTGAGGCTTCGATCAAATATCGCGCGCTCAAACTTACTTTCAAACGCGCTAATCTCATCCGAACTCCTTCGACTTTATTTCAAACAATCCTTCGGATTAACGTAAAACTACGTCTCTTTAACGATAACCCATATTTTACGTCAAACGAAATGGAATAATTACAATTCCGTTAGCGTATTACGTAATTCTTCTAAATAATAATTCTGGCTAAATAATATAGCTAAATAATAAACTTTTGCGAATTGCATTGATAGATGAAAACATTTTATGCGTGTAAATACTTGATTATTTAAACGTATTTTAATTATGTAATTAAACGTTCATTTGGCCATTGAATTCTCATTATATTCTGCATTTATAATCTTAAAAGCATACGAAAAAACGATGTAATGCTGTAAAATAATAAAATAAACGTGTTGTATGTGTACGTACACGAGAGCCGAACTTTTAAGGAAAAAATTACTTAAACGAAAAAAATCATATCGAGTGAAAACTAAATTCTTGATATTGTTTATATTTGTCACGTGGCTATTACTTTCTTTCTGAGATTAAAGTGACGAGTCGAGTTCCGATAGCTTAATCAGCACCAATGACACTTGATCGGATAATATCTTAACGAATATATATATATTAATATTCCGTTAGAGAGAGAGAGAGAGAGAGAGAGAGAGAGCTAAAATAAGAAAAATCTCGCTTAAATATTTCTAATGCAAAGTCGCGGAAAGTGGAGAGGAAATTCGCGCTTTTCCATTTTCAGTTCCACATTTTACATCGCATCATTTTTAAGGAACTTTGCATTTTTCCGCATAAGAGCTTCAAGTAGTCCCGTGTTTGAGTCTGGCAATTTGCAGAACTGCAAAATAAAATGGTGACGGTGGTGGTGGTGGTGGTGGTGGTGGTGGTGGCGCGCGCGCGAGTCGAGAAGGAAGGAAAAGGGATTACGAAAGCGAGAGAGCAAAGGTAGGCCAGTAAAAACAAGAGCAGAAGAGTAAAGGAGAGCGATGGAAGGAGAAAAAAAAAAAAAAGTAGTGTAGCCGGTGGACTCCCGGGGGACCTGCCAACCAGTTTGAAAGTTTGGACACGCTTTTGGTGTTAGAACAAGTAGAAGTCCTAAGGACGAGGGTAAAGAAAGGGGAAAGGCCGAGAGCAACCGAGTAGAAGAAAGCCCAAAGAGTCGAACAGAGAGGCTAAAGTCTTGGAAATGTGAAGAGAAAAAAGTTACTTGAATAAATAAAAAAAAAATAAAAAAAAAATAAAAAAAAAAGAACCCCTTCTTTTATATACTATTTGTTTAGGTAGATCTTTAATTCCGAATAATAACAAAACTATTCTAAAACGTGTTTAAACTTCTCTGTAAACCCCTGCGCACCTACGCCCACATACACGGACGTATACGTATTTATTTATTTTATTCAAGAATTATTATCCTTAAATTGCATTAAGCATTGCGTTATTTCGAAATGTGCTGAATGTGGATCAATTATTATAAATAGATTTAGATCTCGCTCCGATACTAAAATGTGCAAATTTATACTGATTTACGTACATTCTCTGTTTGCTGTACATTATAAATACATTTTAAATCGTGTATAACGTATTTAGCCAGTAGATAGTAGTATTTTTTAAATTATCTTCAAAAATTATAAAGATCAATTATAACTGTATAAATTAATTTTATTTATACAGTTATTCGATTCGCAAATACACGTGCAATTCTATAAACATATTTTTCTATATAAATAAAATTTGTGCAGTTCTGTTTCCTAAATTACTTTAGATGAACATGACAAGATAAAATTGAATTAGATTAAGGAGACGTAGAATTTCAAGTAATTTAATTTATTTCTTAAAGATTCCGAGCAGAAAGAAAGAAAGGATCGTTATGTGTGTGTGTGTGTGTGTGTTTGTACATAGATATTAAATTGGTAAAATCTTGAAATACAATAGATATCAAGTTTAAATAATAGCGTTTAATAATAATAATAAAAAAAAAAACATAATATAAATAGAAGACAAGTAATTGTCCAAATTCTCTTTCTAATACAATAATAATAATAATAATAATAATAAAAATAAAAACAACAACAAGGACTACGATGATGATAATAATGAGGCAGAATGTAACTTCATGTAAAATAAAGTTCATACATAAGACGTACAATGCAAGGAAACAAATGACCAAAGTTAGTAAAAAAGAGACGTTTTAAGTAACTGTTGGAATAAATAATGAGGGATTTGACAGTATAATCTTTATGTATTGAACGAGTGTTGGCTACTTAACAATGCTGGGAAAGTAAATACGGGTGGGGTTATTGGGGTTATTCGCTGAGCTAGAAGAAAATGCGGAATCGGGGATAAAGAGTCGAGTCGACTAGAGGATGGCAGCGAGCCACTGTCGATCGAACCTAAAACCTTTATTTGAACTCAGGATGCTGTAAATTCATCATCCGATGACCCGATCGCCGCCTTTGTCATTCGGCTATTTCGGAACGAGTGCGTACACTCTCTTATCCCAAGTTTCATACTTTGAGAGATACTCGCGCTCTAATAAAAGCTCGGCACAATTAATCGACGGTACATCGACGATAGATCGACGGTAGTGGGGTAGCATTCGCGTTAGAAGTCAGGTTCAGGACCTAACAGAGGCGAGGCAAGCCTTTAACTTGAAACGACCCTACGCTCAACCGCACTTGTTGCTTATTTTCACGTTACGTTCGAGTACTTTCCGACTGCTCGTTCAGGTTATTGGGCACTAGGTTCCTCCGACGAACGACCTCGAGGTCTAACGGAGCTCCTGAGCTTCGAATGAAAATCCTTCGTCGACGGCGAGCGCGGCTTCGAGGCCATTAATCAAAATGCATTTTGGGGCTGGGGCTGGGGCTGGGGCTGGTTAAACGTTATTTTAGCGACAAAAACTTGGTAAGTTCTCTTTTCCGGATAAGCTAATAGGACCTGAATTAAACTTTTTTGAACGAGAGACTCGGATTATCTGATACGGGGAAATCGGAGGAAAGGATGCTTTTTAAGGAGCCGAGGTGTCGACTCGACCTCGAGTCTCATTTTCTTTTCTTTTCTTTTCTTTTCTTTTCTTTTCTTTTTTATCAGCAGCGAATGATAATCGATATCTCCTAACCTCTATGGAAATTTATCCTCCTCTCTGTCCGAGAACGGATGGGGCGGGGGACCCCTTCGCGTTTACCTAACTAATTACATGGAGTTTTATCTGACCGTTAGGAGCCGCCTTTGCCCGCGCTCCTCTAATCGCCTATGAAAATTTACTACCATTTGCTAATTATAAAAAAAAAAAAAAAAAAAAAAAAAAAACGAAAAAACAAAAACATAGGAGCATGTGTATTGGGATTGGGAGTGCCGAGAATGCCGAGAATGAGTCATGCTTATTGATTTTACGACGCGCTGAGGCTAAGCAGGAAGAAATTATTCGATATTATACCGTTTCCATTTCTCTATCAACTTTCTCCATTTGTTTGCTCTTTACGACTATCAATTGCAAAGAACTTTTTAACCCTCTTTTACGTTCCATCGTTATTACCTTAATATAAGAATTACTGCTATAAATTTCAAAAAAAGAAAAAAAAAATAAATATATTCATACTCTCGTTCTTTAATTTACGTTATCGATTACGCACAATGTATTATATTGTGTAATGTATGTTATTGTTTCATCTATGGTGGTCGATGTGCCGAATAACGATCGGATACTTAACCTTTGGATACTACTCTCTTGGATAATTCAGAAAGATTGGATCTATCGCTTATTTCATAAATCCTTCCTCTTAGGTCCTATGCGGAGGAATAAAATTACATTTAAAATATCATTTGATAAAAAGAAGAAGAAGAAAAAAAAACGAAAAAACAACAACGTCGACCCGCTCGATTTAAGTGGCCGCTAGAGCCGATGACGAATCAAATGGCGGTTGGTACGGGCACCGTGAGCCTGTGAGGAATGCGAATACGTAAATGACGGTGTGAAAGAAACGATGGCTTAGGAGACGGAGGCCTCGATGGAGAAATATAAAACATGGTGATAGATCGCGAGAGGGCTGATGGGCTGACGGTGGGGGAGGGGGAAGGGTGTAAGGAAGAATGTCGTTTCTCGCGGTGTTCTTGATGGACTGAGAAATCGATCGATCGTCTGCCAGTTAATCGCGGCCAGCCAACTCCTGGGCGATCGCGTCAGGTTAAAACAGCTGGCACGCTTCGAGCTTATCGCGAAGACGATGAACCCGGGGGCGAGCCAAGCTCCGGCGGGTGCTTAGACCTCGTGGCGCCACACGCAAAGACTCTCTCACTACCGCTACCACCGCTACCACGCTACCAACGCTACCACCGCTACCACCACCACACCCACACCGACACCGTTTCCCGATAATCCCGAACAGACTTCTTATCCTATCGAACCGACCGACTCTCTCTCTCTCTCTCTCTCTCTCTCTCACTACAATTACACTCCCTCCCCTCCCACACACACACACTCCGGGCAACCCGACGGACATCGTTCGTTTTTAATGGCCGATTTCACCTCTCGGCCTATTTGCACGCGTACGAAAGCCCTTAACCCCCCGCAGAGCAGCAGCTTCTCTGACCGACTTATCGTACGGATAGGATCGCTTTGCCAACCTCACCTGGCACGCGCATAAATCTACCTCCCGGCACATACTATTGTCTGCCCTCTCGATTTCATACACTGCCTTTGACATACACGTAACGGCCGTTCTCTCATAGAATACAAATGTTTGCGCGTCGAAGATACCATAAAAGGGGCGTTTTATGCGAATTTACGATACCTCGCTCCTTCGAAAATTCAACTCCCGCAAGAAATTCAATTTGCATTAATTTTACATTTTCAAACTTTCCTCCTTAATTCACCGGCGAAACAAAATCTTCTACGATACGCGCGCCCGCACCTTTCCTGCTCGCTCCTACTTTTATAAAGTTCGCGTGACAATCGCAACGCCAAGTCCCAATAAAATCCTTAATTCTTAATTTTCATTTATCAGCGATATATTTTCCCCCATGTATATATAATAATGTATATATATATATATGTACATTATATATTCAAAGGCGAGGTAAACTTTTACTTTCCGAACTAATGTGAGAAAAATTTTTCATACCAAGAGCAGTGAGTTTCAAATGAATTGGCCAACATACGTTATTCGACTTCCGGTCACAACGTACAAGCAAACAAAACATTCAATTGCCGGTTAAATTTCATGGACTTTAATAACTAAAATCCACTATTATTACGTACGGAATGACAGTTTAATACTCGAGGAGTCATGAATTTAAAAAAAAAAAATAAAAAAAATATTCTCTAATTACTCCTAACTCTTTAATTCTGTCGTTTTTATCATTCGACTTATCTATCCTACAGAAAGCTTTTTTCTCTCTTTTTCCTTCTTTTTTCTTCTTTTTTTTTTCATTTTCTTTCTTTTTTTTTTCACCCAACTACTATCAGATTATTTTCCATTTAGAAGATTATTCCTTTCATTCTTCGATTATCTTTTTTTTTCTTCTCTACTTTTTACAATCCCCCGGAAGCCATGAGTATGACCCATGTAATCTTTATTCGAAATCTTTCCCTCACCCTTTCCCCGACCGATAGTTTGTCCATTTTTCGCACCGTTATCGAAATAAACCACGGCTTCGGTTTATCCAACGTGGAGCGCTTTGCATTCTCAAGGCGGTTTTAACGAGTGATAAGGGGAAAAAAAAAGATATTACGTCACATTAATGACTGCCTGGTATAATTATAATAATAACAACAACAACAACAACAACAACAACAATAAATAATAATAATGCCTGGGAACTCGGAAATGCGCTTTAGTTTCAGAAATTTTAATTTTCAACTCGGGTCTCGGGTCTCGGGGCTCGTCACTTTATCGATCTCACGTATAAAACCTTAAAATCCTTTCATTTCAATTCTCCGATATTTTACTTCACCTACCCGTCGTACATTAAATAGCCGTTAATTGTAATTCCACACATATTCTTTTATCACGAACCATTGGATAAACAGTAGTTTTCACATTCATTTGACGAAGAAAAAATAACATTTGATATTTTACGCGCTAATTACAAAATAATTCACTGATGCAATACCGCTCGACATTATTATTACTATTATTACTATTATTATTATTAATTAATTAAATCAAATTATTATTTCAAATTATAATTTTCAACAACAAATTGAATAAATTCAATAACGCATACGTGGACGTGTACAATTCGGTCGAATATTATTTAATATTCTGCAGCGGCAGCAGCAGCAGCAGCAGCAGAGCATGTATAAATTTAATTTCAGCCTGGCCAAGTTATCTATAAAAACCTGAAATGTGAAGCCCTAAGATCGCGTGCATTTTTAAACCAGCGAGTCTTGTACGATAAAAATAAATGTTACGAAAGAGGAAGATTAGAAGAGCGAGTACACAAAAGTTTAATAAATAAAAAGGAAGGTCTACGTGTACATGATAATGTAATTAACATTCACATCGACGTTTCAAAACATTGCTCCAAATTCTAATAAAGAATATTTCCTTTTTTTTTTTTTTAGTAATTGCAAAAAGTAAATTCTGTAAGCCCATGTGATTATGATTTAGCGTAGTGTATATTTTAATGAAGGCATCGAGCCGATTAGTCTTAGGAGCTTCTAAATTATATAAAATTAATTCCATAGTAATTAGATTTAATGTAATTTTACTTTAACATTTCCAAAGAAAATAAATTAAATTGAGAACTCATGAGTCCAGTAGGAAAATCCATCGAAATCTAAGCATCATCGGAGTCCGTGCAACCGAACTGGACAAGGGGTTCGAAAACAAAAAAATATATTTTATTATACAGGTGAATAAATATTATTAGCTACGCGTTGTTTTGAATTTTTTTTTTTTTTTTTTAAATTTATTTATTTTCGACGTTAAGAAACGTCGTGGGAGAGAAGCGTCACGTGCTGTTTGAGTTCGACTCGGGCCGCATAGCGAAAGCTCTTTATGAAATTTAAATGTCGAAGAATTTCTCCGTCCAATATAAGTAATGTTTTATAATATCTCAAAGCCTCTTAGCGCGGGCTTAAACTAATGTTAATCGATTTTTATGAAATCCTCGAAGGGCGTTCGTTACTCCTCGCCATTTACAATCTCATGAGTATCTAGCGCGGGAAGAATAAGCTGCCCCTCATCGCTGACGATGATTTAGCGGATTTTTTCGTAATTGCAAGGTCGAAACCGGTTTCAAAGGTCGTTCTACATCGGCCCACGCACTTTTAAGGATAATTTAAGAAGGAATGTCCGCGTAGGGGGAAAAATCTTCCAGGGAGTCGCACAATAGTTTTTTATAGCGCTGGCGCTACTTCCATCGAAACTCCGAGAGTTTGAAATTTTTCTTTTTTATAAATTTCTCTTTGAACTATGAATCATCTGCCGAGTGAGTGGCTGGAATGTTATTTATAGGAAAATCTAGGGAATGCGTTCCATTGAATTTATGTTAATAATTACAAAAGTCTAATATTTCAATAATCAATGTCTTGGAGAATTAATTTCGGTTGGCGTTGCCTGGTGGTGCTGGTGGTGGTGGTGGTGGTGGTCGTGGTGGTCGTGGTGGTGGTCGTGGTGGTGGTGGATGATGAGAGGGGAGGGGGGAGGAGAGGATGATTGGAGGTGGTTATTACGGAGCTGGTTACAATAGGCCGCGAATAGTTTGTAAAATTTATAGAATCGAGGCTGGAATTCAATTTCGCAAAGGCTTCACCCCAATAACCTGCATCCCCGTCCCTTTTCCCCAGCCCCGTCTTTCCGGTCTTGTCCTCCGCACACTGCCCCCAAGCCCTCCTTTCCCACCACCAGTACCAATAACCCGTCGGACGCAGCATCTTATCCCCTGATCGATAGTTCAGGGAGGATAGGACTCGGGCCTTTTTTCAAATGAAACATTGACGTGCGCCGAGTCGTGCGCGCTCGCCGCGGCTTCATGCATCGATTGCCGCTCTCCGGAAAACGTGACCACGAGAGGAAAAAGAGGGCGAGGGCCAATCTCTTCTCGATCTCTCTCTCTCTCTGCGTTTAAAATGCTCGCGCACGGTCCGGCCCTTCCGCTGGGGCTAATGCCTGGCGAACGAAAGTTCCCTTTTTTTTTATCAAGCCGAGGGCCGACGAACGGCTGCTCATTAGGGAAACGAGGACTGGGGGGGGAGGGGGTGGGAGAGAGGCTGGGATCGAAACGCCAAGTTCCGCAATATAACTTGATGAAGCTTTTGGATTTACGGCTTCGGCCAGGAGATGTCACGTGAATTCAAAGCCCCAATAACCAGATACATCATATATTTTTAGTGGCTTCCGCTTAAAGGCCACGGCGTTCACTGTCCTTCTCCGCCCGTTAAATCCCTTCTACAAGAACTCGTCAAGCAGCTACGCGAGCCTCAAACATTCCAGAGGACAAGGACGCCATCGATAAGCTTAATCCATTTCTTCTTCTTCCTCTTCCACTTCTTCCTCTTCTTCCTCTTCTTCTTCTTCTTCTTCTTCTACTACTCTTTATATTTTCGCGTTTTTTCACGCTCTATCCGATACTGCGCTGATTCAGCAGCTGGAGAATCGCATTATTTTACGAATGCAAAAACACCAGTGGAAAATAGATAAAGGAAAGCCCGTACGAACTCCTTCCCGTATCATCGTCCGCATCTTCGACTGCTCGGCTTACCCTCCGGACTCTCCGTTACAGCAATATTTAGATTTCAGCTGATTGGCAAAATTTCTTCTCCCTTATTCGTTTTTTCAACTCGTTGACCTGCTTTCCATCCTTTGTTAATTTTTCGTACTTTCTACCGGAGATTGCATTTTTTCCGCCCCTACCCTCTCTTCGCCCTCCCATTCCATCGGCTTCGTCAACAAAAATCCCAATAACGGCTCAATCTATTTATTATTGTTGTTGTCGTTGTTGTTGTTGTTGTTGTTTTTGTCGTTGTTGTTATTGTTGTTGTTATTGTTGTGGTTGTTATTATTATTGTTATATTATAACTAATCAATGCCTTGACCGTACCTGTTCCTCTGTGTATAAGGTTATTGATAGCGTGCCAATTCACAATACACGTAACAATGCTCTAAAGTAATTACTTTGCCACGTTTTAGTTGTGTTTTCAAAACAAAAAACAAAAAACAAAAAAAAAAAAAAAGAAAAAGTAAGCTCTTCTTGATTCATTACGTAAGGTGGCGGTAACGCATTGCGGTTAAAATGAATTTCTACTATATTTCAAAGCGGACAACAATTTTATGAAGAATAAGGGAAAAACTTTAAATCACTGATAAATTACTAGTAAACTTTGTAAATTAGAAATATATTAATACAACTGGTATCTGTTATATGAGTATTAAGTTTATTTAATATCCGTAACGGCAAGCGCATAAACGTACGTAAACTAAAGTTTTATATTATTTTTATTCATTTACTTTCTTTATAATAATAATAATAATAATAATAATAATAATAATGGTAATAAAAGAAAAACTTTACAAATAGATGGAAAAAGTCCAATGATACATTTTTATCTATAATATAGAGGAATTCAGATAGTTATGAAATTATTATGAAAGCTAAGTTTCTTTCTTTGAAAAGTTAGCTGAAAATATTCTTTGAATTTGATAATTTTAAATAAATAAACATTTAGATCCATGGAGATAGTTTGAGATAGGAATTAAAGTATTAATTAAAAGACGATTGAATGGAAATTTTCGATCCAAGACTCGTATTCGTAAAAACGTTAAACTATTAGAGAAAGTCATTAGGTTAGCGGATATACGTTTAAAAAGAAAATAGAAGCAAATAGAACAGTCAGAAATGTTAAAAGGTAAACGAAGTAGAAATATAAGTTTATGTAATTAAACAATCTCGACGGGGTTACTCTTAATTTGAATTCCCCTATCGGATAAAAGGTATAGATAAACAGTAATTATATTTAGATTTGATTGAAAATGTAGATGATTTGAGGCTCGACTGTGCCTCGAATAAATATTTAAATATTAAAAGCCGAGAAATCAAAGAGAGAATTTTACGACTTGACGGTATAATCTCTTTTCATTTGAAAAACCAAAAAAGAAAACCTTATTTATAGTTCACGAAACATATTATACATATTAAACCACAGTACGAAGTATTAACACGTATTATTTTTACACGTTCCTAGTTTACTGCTTCCATCGGAATATCACGCTCTTCGTTACGCATCCCGTATAACAATGGAAATAAAATTACTCGAACTAATAAAAAAAAAAAAAAAAACACACGCTTTTATTTCACAGTAAACGAAATTTTATAAAACACGGAAAAATCATAAGTTATTTACGAAAAAAAAAAAGAATGCATTTGTTATCGTTAAAAAGCAGCAGTGAATTATTATTACGTCTCAAGAGAATTGATGCCTGATAAAATAACGATTCGTTGCTAATATTGTTATTGTTATTGTTATTATTATTATTAGTTGATGGAGCGATCGAGTAAGAAGCGAAGGGTTGAGAGGGCCGACCGAGCGCTCGAATGCTCGTATGAGGGGAAAACGTAAAAGTCGGTCGGTAAAGTAGGAACTGCGCAGGAAATAGCACTCGTTAATCAGTTTTCAATATTTACCCGAGAACGATTTGGGATCCGCCGCGCGGGAGCTCGAGCCCTAACGTGGCCGAATGCCCTTTTACGCGAGCTACGAGGCACGGGCAGTTAATCAGTAGTATCGGCAAGAAAAAGGAATGAAGTACAATCGGCGCATCGCAAAAAGTTAATTATTTGCCACACCCTATCGCGGGCCAATAAACTCTCATTGGAAGCGTAACAAAAAACGAAAATTTGCCAATGATTTGGCAAATCGGCGACTCAGTCTGGCACTTTCCTCCCGAAGCTTTGGCTTTAATGCGATAAAACTAAAGAAAAGAGGAATAAATTAATTAAGCAAATAAAAGTCATACGTACGAGGAGCTCGTAACCTCGATGTCCGAGTTACGTAACCGAACGTAACCTTTCAACCGAATTTTTTGCACGTAAGTTAGCGCCGGGGCTGCCTTTTATTATAATATATATATATGGGAAAAAAAAAGTTTTTTCTAATACATATATTTCGCCAACTCATTTTCAAGTCTCGCCTTACGCGAAGAATATTTCACAGCGAATGCAGTGCATCCAATTATACATTATTGTAATAACGTAAAACGTGTTAAGTTTCTATCGTTAACCCAAATATTTTTACAAGCATTATCTCAATAAATGATTGCAAAAAATAACCAAAGAGCTAAGAACTTTGCTTGAAAACGTATTTCTAATTTTACAACATTTCTTACATTTCTTACTTGAGTTTACGATTTTCAGAGAGAGAGAGAGAGAGAGAGAGAGAATTTTCATGAAATTACGAATTTCTATGAAGTATTTTAATGAAAAAGGGCTTTTAAATGCACCTCGAGAGAAGGCAATATTTTTTTTAAGGAGCATCGACTATGTAATATAACTAATGCATTAATAGTTTAAGGTAACGTAAGGGAAAGTTTGTTTTCTATCGATCGTTCGACTTTTATGAAAACTTTAATATCCGCATTGAAATTATCTTTGAAATAGATTAAAAATATCATGGCCATAGTTTCTAAAGTAGTTACAATTCATATCTCATTCATTTGGACTGAGAAATACGAAGGACTTGGATTATTATATAACTGGCACTTTGTTAGATTTGAAAAAAATTTTAAAAAGTATTTTCTCACCATTACCGACTGTTTAAACTGAATTGCATTCTGTTATTACACTTAATGCTTATAATATAATATCTCTTTTCATTGAAGGCATATTTTATTTTTTTTTTATTTTACTTTTGCTTTTTTGTGTATCCACTACATCTTACGAGAAGTTTAATGGATTCGTAAGGATTTTATACGCACGAGTATATGATGCTCAGCTTATACGAGATATATTAGCTGTAAAACTAAGCGAGTTGATTGAATCATATAGGAAATTCTTTATGGAGTCGTTTAACAACTCCTGCTGCTGCTGCTGCTGCTGCTGCGCGCAATAAATAATAGAAAAGTTTTTACTTTTTATACTGCCAAGGTTATTGGGGGGGTCGTGTCTTCCATGTAAATAAGACGAGGCAACGTATTAATTAAAAATTAATTGAAATTAAGCTCGAGAGTCCTGTCCTGACTTTTGTAAAGGAATTACAATTATATGTATCATAAAGTATCGGATGCTCGAGTGTCGGCCAGTGTCCTACGGAGCCAAATTTCTTTAGCTTTTGGAAAGTACGAGACATAGCGCGGATGGATATTATATTATTATTACGTGCATGTCGTGGTCTACGCCACGCACTGTACTGTAAAGCCTGACTCGCCGAGAAACTCGTGGAAACAGTAACGGCAGATAAATAATGCCCGATAAATTTATTCTGAATAATAAAAAGTCCGTGTATTCGTAAAGTTACAGAAACATTAAGTTTTATATAAGCCATAAGCCAAACCTTCCCTCTCTCTCTCTTTTCATTCCCTTTCATTTCTTCCCTTCTACTGTTTTTCTCTTGACGTTTCCATCACACCACAAGTTCGCAATAGCCTTTTACGGTTATTTTACTAATTCGTCGGCGACTGAGTGGCAAAAGCGTAAATAAACCGAGGCTCGAGTCCTCGGTGCAGATCATAGAAAAGTCCTTGTATCATAAATAATGTCGATCGCGGGCGTATTTTTCATTGTAAAAGAAAAAGAAATCTCGGCGGGGATGGCATTACAATCCCATTCGAATCGGGTGTAGGTCGGTAAGGTTCGGCGAGGTGATGCTCGGTCCCATTCTCCGGGCAGGGGGTCCCTTTTCAAGCCACGGAAGACTGGGTTCGAGAAGCCGAGGATCCCCGTGCGCAGCTCGAGCTCTGGCATCGTTAGATTCGCATTTAGATTAGCGAGCGCCCTGGCAGCGGGTAATGGCCCAAGTTGGGTAGGAAGGCTGTCCCCGCGGCCGCCGATAACTTGGCCCATAACTCAAGACCACTCGCCGTAGCCGTAGCCGTAGCCGTAGCCGTCGGTTTGCTTGGCTTTCGTCGCCGCACCGCTAAACAAAGTCTACGGCCATGTAATCTTGGCCCTAACAAGCTGCGAACATAAATACGCCCATTGGCCGAGTCGATGCGCGCCCTCACGCAATGATTTACGGCGGACGTCGTCAAACGGCTGCTGGAACCGGGGGGCTGGTGGGTGGCTTACGGAGGGGTGGAGGACTCCCGCGACTACCGCGTACCCACCCTACCTCCCCACCCGTCAATCTCTCAACCCGCGCTGCAATCCTCGTTGGGTATTTGTAGGCGCGGATCGGAGGCTCGGCCTCGGTCCTTTCGCCGTTAGCCCCCGGGATTCCCTCGATTTTCGGCACTCCCCTCTCCGCGATCGCGGATTGTCCCGACGAACGCGTTTAAACGACAATAACCCGTTTTATTAAATACTTTACTTTACGTTCCCGTACCCTCGATCGGCTCGCCCCCTCTGCCCCACCCCAATAACCCCAAACGTTTACGGCAACGATTCTGCCCTCGGCTCTATTAATCACCGGGTGCAACCGGATTGCGCAGCCCTCGCGTTATTTCACCTCGTTGCGCACTCGCAACCTCGCGGCAAAGCGCAAATGTTTTTCGATTACTACTTTTAACTTGACAATCTTCTGATAGAAATACACCGGCGCGAGTGTCATTTTGGCTATTTATTAATCACGCTCCCTGTCGTAGTAGGCCACAGTCTTTCTTTTGTATAAGAGAGGTATTATTACCGTCGCTTTAATTACAAGCTTAATTCGCGAGAGCCTATGATCGTTCAAAGTCCGTGGATCTTACGGCCAGTGAGTGGGGCCCGTATTATCGCCAGCGGGGAAAACGTCGTAAGGTGAAACTCGTAAAATTACACGACGCCTTGCTCCCAGCGAGGCCGAACGTATTTTATTCCATTTTATCGGCCTTCGCTGGTGTTGGTGGTGGTGGTGGTGGTGGTGGTGGTCGCGCGGCCCGGCAAGTACACGGAGGAGAGGAAAAGCACACCGCGTCCGAGCGTCCCGAGGACGGCCTTAAATATATTACGGTACGTAGGAACTAATCCGAAAAGACACGTACGGCAAAGGGCGCGTCAGTCTGGTGGGGAGGAAGTAGGAGGGATGGAGGGACATAAGGGTATAAAAACCAAAGAGAGTACTCGACGGGGCTAAATCTCGAAAAAGCGTTTCGTCCGGTTGACTTAGCGAGCCCGGCAATAAGCGTCTCCTCCGAGCGGGGATGGAATGATCGATGCCGGCCGAGGATGTAAAGGTGTCCAAAGGGCCCGGGATCGCACTCCCGCGAACGTTATTGGTGTTCGTGAGGGTGCAGAGGGGTGGCGGTGGGGGAATGGGGGTAGGATTCGGGTGGATAGAATTTAGCTCGTAAAATGCGCAACGAGGGACGTACGCGACGTCGCGACGTTTAAGTGGATTAAGTCGGCCGTGCGGGGGCGTCGAGGCAAGGGCTCCAAGTTTCGAGCGGCACGCGACACGGCCGCTGGGCTTACCCGTTACCGTAAATTCATGCGCCAATGACGTCTTTCTCTCAAGAGCCGCGCCCAATTACCGAAATATAATGTGCTCCGAATAAATAAGTCAGCCCTTTCCCGGGCGGTTTCGAGGCTTCGGGCGGCCGATACTCCCAATTAAATACCATCGACGTTCCGCTCCCGATATCTCCACTCGGATAATGAGTAACTTTTGCCACAATCACCTATTGCCGCTTCCCTATCTTTCTTCAAAGCCAATCGGACGCATCGCTTGTATGTCCGCGGATCCTCTACGCGATCCGGTATTCGATACAAGGGTCACGTTGAACCTGAGCCACGTACGTGTTCGCATAAGATCTCACATGGGCGTTGAATAAAATACGCTTGGCTTCCTCGGCCGTTCAATTACGAAATGCTCAATAGACAACGACGAGTCATTTATATCGACTGATACCTACGCACATTGCCAAATCCGTGCATTGCAGTAAAAAGTTAGAGTTAAAAATCTTTCGGCTAATTCGTGGCCTCGGCTTCGAAACAACTTTTCCTTATTTACGTTAACTCTTTGTCGTATTTATGTGTACGTGCGTGAACGTACAGAGGCGATCGTTTCAATAAAAGTTTATTAAGCTACTTTGACATTAATGCGCTTATCTGAGCTGGCAGCTGGGATATATAATGGAGGAGCTATTTAATACGGAAACTCGGTAGGATTTAATTTTTTAAATTCAAAAAATAAACCGACGTAATGAACCAAAGAGGCTTTATTTATTTATTTATTTATTTATTTATTTATTTACGTATTTATAAGCTGATGGAGGAAAATGGAGACCGAGCGAGCGTGTACGTACTTCTGAAAAACAACGCGATTCGAATTTACAATAAATGCCTTTTCGGTACAATCAAATGCCCATTCGTTATTTACAGCTAATTGGCAATTAAATTGCTAATGCGATATTATATTTTCACGGTGCACTTTATAATTGGAGGCATAAATAATTGCGATGAATCGCAAAAAAATCGAAAGAAGCAGACCTTTTTATTAGACACTGAAGCGAGCGATATAATTACAACGGGGAAGCGGGGTGTTGGGAGGTGTTGGGGGTTGGGGGGTGGTATCGGACCATAGAGAAGAAATAAATTCCGCGGGCTAATAATAATTTTCAAAGGACTTTATGAAAAAGTAATAAGAACAAAGCCTTACAATATTGAGATGGAAAAAGCGAGCGAGCGAGCGAGTGAATGAGTGAGTGAGTGAGTAAGCGAGGCAGTGGGTGGCGGAGGGGCCGGGAGTGGTAAGGGTTGAGTTACTTTCGAGCAATAAAAAGGAAAAAGGAAGCGAGAAAGCCAAAATGCAAGAGTGGAAAGTGGAGGGACAGAGTCAACATCGCAATATCGGTTTTACGGTCTTTCTGCGGGAAAAAATATATATATCTTGGCGAAGGTGGAGGAGCTGCGGAGGAGTAGGGGTAGGAGGTGGAGGAGGGGGAGTAGGAGGTAGCGCCGCTAGCTCGCACTGTAAAACCAAAAAACGCTTGAGCAATACGAGTTGAACGTGCCCGAAAGGAATATTGCGCGAGGGTCCAGGAGTTACAGTCCCCGGATCTTGCTCTCGGGGACAAGCGGAAACAAAAGATGGCGATTTACGCAGCTTCCGCAGTAGTACTTGGCCACACCTATACCAAGACCTATAACACCACACGCCTACCGATCATTCGTTACACACGTAGAAAAAAAAACGCGGCTGTCTTTCATTCAACGCACTCCCAAGTATTTCCTTGGTGGTGTTAGTTGCCCGCGAGCCTCGTAACACGATACACTCAACGGATTCGTATAAAAACTGTTTGCCGACTCAAAGGCTACGTTTGCTTTGCATACGAGAAGCTGACCAAGAGCTCCAAGTGCTCGTCATTATTCATTATTCACAATTCATTATTCATTATTCCAATATCGAGTGTACGCTGAGCTGCTTAAGGCTGGAAGAAGAAGAAGGCGGAAGGCAGATGATAATGATAAGCGGCTTAGTTGTCTTTAGCCCTCGGACTCTTACGTGTAAATACAATTACGGCCAACACATCGATTGCTCTCTTACATACACAATCGTTTGCAATGCGCATGGCCGATACGCGGACGCGGATATTACTTTAATTTAAATCGTTCTCTCAAATCACGTGGGCGACGTGCGCCCAGCCCTCGCTCTGTACTCGTTGTCTACCCACGGAAAGTAATTAAAGGACGCGGCTACGATCTTTTGACAATAATATACAAAAACGTCGTATTTATGATGCGGCTGACCGAGCGCGACCACTTGAGCGGCTAAATACTACGTCCCTCTTATCGTATTAACAAGAATTTAATTAAAACTCGCGTTTGGATTAACTCGCGCAAATTTACTCGGACCACGTAAACACAAAGCGCTTCAACGACCACGAGCTTTTAAAATACTATATCTTTAGGATGATATTTTTTTTACCTTTTTAGATCTTTTAGATCTTTTCGCGGCATATTTATATCACGTCTTCGTAGCAGCCTCGTCGCCGGCATTATTACTTACGACTTTATTTATTTATTTATTTTTTGTTCTTTTTCTATACATATATGTGTGTATATATATACATAAAATAGCGCGATTATTTGGGAAGAAAGAAATTGTTGAATGAGGAGGCGAGGAAGAACGGATCGGCGAGCATTGCCGAGGAATTCAATGGTCTGCTTAAGACAAAAGCTTAACTAAACTCTGGTTATTGGGCTTATTTTAAACATTTTAAACTGACGGGGATATTAAAAGTTTGGGAATTTATCTTCCTCGGTGCATCGGGTGTTGAGTAAAAAAGTTTATTTTGAAAAAAAGGAAGCAGCGGGAATTTTATTCCGATACTTAGAGTGAGAGAGAGAGAGAGAGAGAGCTTTCTTTCCCTATAAAATTATAAAAAAAAAAACAAAAACACTTGGGATTCTATTGAGTTTAATCTAAAAATCGTTGATCTGGTAAACGAAAAAATGAAACGGCGCGCATACATTCTGCATTGTAAGCAAAAACTTCAAACACGATTTTTCTTTTAGCTTTGTTTTCTATTTCTTTGAGAACTTTCGACGCGGGAAGGTTCCAAACGTCTTGGATAAAAAAAAAAAATCTTGAGAATACGCAATGTGTATGTGCCACGGTACTCCGTAAAAAAAAAAAAAAAAAAAAACTTTGATAGATCAAATTTAAAAAAGGATATGAATTTTTAGTGGCGCCTTAGCAAGTTTTATTTGTAATTAAAGTTAATCTGGTTTCGGGCCAAGAAATTTTTTTTTTTTCTTTCCCTCTTATATGTTCTACGTCATCCCGGAGGAACTTGTATTCTTAATCACATCTAAGCTATTTGCGTGGATTTTCAGAATTACGTTAATCGCAATAATAAAGCAGCTGGCTTTCGAGATTTTACGTGACCGGCAATGTTATCAAGATACGTTTCATAAAAAAAAAATAACGCCAATAACGAAATGAATCGTACATGAACGAATCATTGGAGCGAAAACTCTATAAACAATTGCCGTATCAATGTTTTCTAATAATTTTCTAAGCTCCGATGCATAAATAAGCCTTAGTCGGACAAAATAGCGAACAAGTTTAGAATTTCATTGTGGAATATATAATATAACGATAGGTTTTGTTAAAATTACAATTGCCCGCATTGATTGCAATTCAAATGAAAATGTTTAATCAAAATAATTTAACGGGTATAAAGAAGGTTAGAGAGAGAGAGAGAGAGAGAGAGTATTTCATAATTGCAATGCATAGCGTATTAAAAACTATCGACTATTATGTAATTACAACCATCCCCGTACAACCCGTATTGAATTAAATATCTAAACAATACGTACGCGCATTCCTTTATTCCATTTATAAATAAAATATTATTTTGGCCCCTTAAAGTATAAGGCAATTATGAATAATATTCAATGTCCCGAAAAAAAAAAGAAAAAGAAAAAGAAAAAAAATGCACATTAACGCTTGACGCTGTCGTACGTAATCCAATTATAATAAATATTATGAAAATAGATTAAACTTATTTTTTTCTCAAGTTGGCGCTTGACGAGCGCTTTCTCTGTCTAATTTTTCCTTGTTTAGAAAAAAAGAGAAAAAAGAAAAAAAAAAATCAAGGACATCCTCTCTCGTGAGCTACATTAACGAAGACGAGGGTTCTAACGAAACTAGAGGAGAAGAAGAAGAAGAAGAAGAAGAAGGAGAAGAAGAAAACTGGTTCACTTCAATTTGCATCATTTATAATGCAAACTTATTTATCTTTCAATTATTCCACGTCATAATGCCTCGGCCCGTCACTGATAAATAGTTGAAGCCACGTCCAGGAGCGAAATTATAACGGCGAACGTCATAAAAGGAGCAGCATGTCTACCAACTGATTTCCAATTTGAATATACGTTTTACTTGCGCTTCAACTTTATATTCGACAGCCGCTTACCGACTTCCAAGCTGCGTAACGAAATATGATAATAATTATTGTTGTTGTTATTATTGTTGTTGTTGTTGTTGCTGCTGTTGTTATAAAAGGTATTAGAAGCCGGGACGTGGAATGAAATAATCCTTTAAATTAATATGGAGACAGAGAGAGAGGGAGTGAGTGAGAGAGAGAGAGAGAGAGAGAGCGTAGAGAGAGAGAGAGCAATAGAAGAAGCCGTAAAAGAGCCAATTTCCACGTGGATTTCCGTCTTTCGGATTCTCGTTTTATTTATTATCTCTTTCCAGCTACTTTCAGGAACTCCGGCCCCGTGCGTACACATGAATTCCCGTAACAAGATCATAGTACGCATCCCGTCGGTGCAGACACCCGCGCATATTTAAGGCTTCAAGTGGAGCGCGTGCTGACGCCTACAACTGAAGCTTCTTCCACTTTTGTTGCCTCGAGAGCGACAAAGTGAGCGGCAAAGAGAGCCTCTTACTTTTCATGCGCGCATCAGTCCGTTCTCCGGATTAACTGGATCAAAGGGGCTCTTTATCAAAATCATTCGTACCATTCTTTACGCGTGCGTCACTTAATATTCGGATCCTCGACTAATATTCCCATAAATAATTCCCCTACGCGAATATTCATACGCGCATTGTATTAATTAACACGGGCGAGGGCCTAAGTATTGGTTTAAATTTATAAAACATTAAATTTTAATAATTTTCCCGAGCTACGTCGTATAATTTTAATGAATCGACAATATTAATATACTATTTTATATAAAAGCTACTTTTTATATCTTTATTATCTCTACACGCGCGCGCGCGCGCACACGCACACACAGGCACACACCTAAATATATATATATGTGGTAATACGATAAAAGGATTGCGCGGATCGCACTTAACGATTTTTATGATCGACGGGATGGCTTGTTTTCGGTACTGATCAAAATCTATAACATTTTTATTTTAAAACTTAACATTTTTACTACAAATTTTATCTTTATTATATTTAGCATTTCCTATAATAATAATAATAATAATAATAATATCGAACCTCGCATTAAATATGCAAAGCATCGAAAATTGTAAAATTGTATTTAAAAAACGTCTAAGAATAAAAAACTTTTTCGTACCAAAAACGTAGGGATGGGGAAGTTAAACAAAAATAAGTGAAATAAAGAGCTAAAAGAGTAAATATTGGGTTCGGATTTGAAATGCAAAATTAAATCTCCTACGAAAATAGACGTAAGAGAAACATTGGTTTTACGTCAATCTACTCTTAACCCAAGTTAAGAATATTTATTTAATTTATTTAATTACGTATTAATATTCTTTTAAAAATAGAACAAATTTATATTATGAAAAAGCGAGTATTTCTAAATAAAATTGTTGATTAAAAGCACTTTGGCGGCTTTAATCAACAGTATTAAATACATCAACAACAGCAACAACAACAACAACAACAACAACAACAACAACAACAATAATAATAATTCCAGTAAAATATTCTTTTATAAAGTTTAAACTAACGAAATATTATTATTTCCCGGTAGTGATGTATTAAAATTTAAATTTTAAAGTTAATTTTAATTTTAATTTTAATTTTAATTCAAACTCTGTTAAATAAGCATTTCTTTTAATGCTAGTAAATCCATTGATAAATTTCGTTTGGCTTTTTACAAAATAAATTTAAAAACGAATGCATCAAGATAAGCCCGTTGTGTACTCAAATTCTTTATTTCGTATACGAACATGTTATTTTATTATTATATTTTATTAGAAATTCTGTATTATTACACGTAAGCGTTTTTAAAAACATTTTGTTATTGAATTCCAAAAAAAAAAAAAAAAAAAAAACCCGCGCATTTGACAAAGTAATTAAATTTCCTTGTATTCCGAGAGTACGAATAATTATTTATCGATATTATTATTTTAATTTTTATTAGCGCTCGTTCTTTCTAGAAGTAATAATAATAAAAGTCCAATGAAATCTCGACCGATTAAATATATATATATATATATTTAATAATCAAGTGGATTGATTATTTTTCTTTTATTCGTTTTTTTATTAATAATAATAAAATTATGCGCTTGTTCGCTTTCATTATTTAATGCCTCGTTCGTACTGGTCAATGGGACTTTACATTTATATTATTAATATTTATCGAGAATAAGAATAGACTTTTCAATGGGAAGACGTGAAATTCTAAAAAATGGGCAAATGATAAATGATGCGTATAAGATATTCATTGGCTTATTACATCCGCGGCACAATTGGATAATGAATAATCGTTATTGGGAATTATTTTGAAAGAATGCAATGATCAGAAGGAATCGTATCTGTAAAATTGTAACGGCAAAGGTTTTATCTTCTCTGTCTCATGTGTGGCTCTGGCGTCTACTACACTAATTCGTATAGACGATGAGCGTTTTTCAGGGAAGTCCGAGGTATGTAAGGCAATTTTCAAGAGTCGCGGTCACGAGTGGCTTTTATTGGAAATGATAAAGCCGTTTATCATTGTTTCGCTCCTTCTCGCTCCTCGGCACCAGCCGGATAATGCCGAAATGAAAAGGTACGTTATCGGCCGCCTCGGCTACTTCCCTTTTCGACTCTCCGTTCTTCGCCCTTCCCTTTAGCCCTTCGTATTCACCCCCTTCTTCCGCCCTTTCTTATTCGCATAAAGATGAAAAAGGCGTATAACTGGACACGATTGTGGTCGGGATTACGTGTAAGAGACCTTTATCACCGAGCGTAATTCTTATTTCTTTATTCCGTCCTAAAAACGATGGTCCTTTACCCCCCCTCCCGCCCTTTAAACAACGTTTTTGTTTTTGTTTAAACAACGTACCCGTCGTAATAAATCCGTTGGCTTATTTTTACGCTCGGATTTCACTCGCATTGTAATGTTATACTAGAATTTACGGATAATTATAATCGACACTTATTGTCTACTTTATTAAATTTTATTTATATCATTACCAATACTGTTAGGCGCTCGCGCATAAACTCATAGTGACAAAATAAATGTTAAAAATGTTAAAGAAATGGCTTCGCTAATAAAAATTTATGGCCACTACAAAAGTCCTTTATTTTTAATATCACCATGAAATCTTAACGTTTGTTGTTATAATATTTCTCTTAATAGACTGTAAATTTGATAATAACGATGGCACAAATATCAGATTTATTAACATATTTAAATGAATATGTAAATCAACGTACTTTGCTAAATTTACTGTCTAGTTAACGTTAATATATTGCTTATACACGCTCGGGGCCACTCTGATGTTTTCCACAGTAAATTTAAAATATAAGACATAAACGACCTTATTATAAACACTTTATTTATAAAATATTGTTGACACTTTTTTGTTATCTACTTTTTTTTTCTTTTCTTTTTCTTTTTTTTTCGCTTAAAATTGTAAACTTCAAATTTTGTCTAATATTGATTTTGTTATTTCGTCATATTTGCATAAAAATGAATTAGCAGTGATTCTAATTTTTAATGGCATTCTTCGTTTTATTTTCCCTACTCATCTCACGAAGTTTACATATTTCCAATCGAAGTATTCAAATAAAAAATTCTAGCACGCAGTTCATATATAAATAAATATACAAATGTAGTGCGTTATGAAATGTTTATACAAACGCGTTTCCCTAGCCAAAGTACATTATTTAAGGACTGGTGTAGCCGCGGTAATATGCGCATGTGCTCGAAAAGTATCTTTATCATACGACTACCATTACTCTGTCGTCTCTGTAGAAAGTACAAAATACTTGATGTTGAAATAGGTGTGTTTACTCTTCGAAAGGAAGAAAAGAGAGATAGCGATGAACTTGTTATGCATGAAGCGAAATGAAAAAAAAGGAACATTTTTAGGAAAAATGTAGAAAACGGAACTGTAAAGGTAATAAAGATGCAGGAGAAAGAGTCTGCGGCAAAGAAGGATGTCTTCGCTAGATTGTTACGGTGAAAAAATACGTTCTTGAAAAGACAGTGATTAATTAATTTATTACATTAACGTCGATGCAATTATTCTCAAGCTGTTTTGTACACGATCGTTCGTTTTAAAATTTCTTTCTCGTGTCAAATAATAATCAGCCGAATAAATAATTAATTCCTCATACGTTTAATCAATCGAACAATATCGTACGGATAGGAATACGAAGAAAAGCTAATGGACAAGATTAATATCGTCTACGTACTCTGCTTTCGTTCGAAAATTCAGATATCATGGCAATGTAAAAGAATGGAATAGAAAGGAAGAGAGCGTCGAGGCACTCGCTAAGGCGTATGGAACGAACTACTTACATGTATAAAGGAAAGCTAGGAAGAAAAAGTAAAAGACAATCGAAAAGGAAAGAAAATAAAATAAAGGGATAAAATAGAATGTATTATTCAAAGAAATAGGCGAGCGATGAATAAATATTTTAAAGACAGCTTCAGTAAACGACAATCTCGTTATAATATCGAATGGCCTGAAGAAAAGGGGGGAATGAAAGAAGAGCTTGATATATATAACGGAGAAATACTACCAAATCAGATGAAGGAAAAGGTTAATCGAATGAAGGAGAAACGTAGGATCCAACGTGAGAAACTGGTCGACGTAAGTGAAAAGAAGTAAGCCATTATTATTGCTAATGGAAATTCGAATAGAGGTAATACGAATTGAAGTAATACGAACTTTATTATTATTTATTATTCATTATTTATTATTACGGATTCGATAGAAGAAAAAAAAATCACAAAACTGTAAGATGCATAAAAAAAAAAAAAACAATCGCACTGATTAACTAACATCAGATTACGTAATGAGGCGACAATTAATTGTAAAATGTTATTACCGGCCTGGTCACATTTAGCTGTCACCTAAATGTAGATAAATTGCGTATCTTAAAAATAATATATTTCGTCAAGGACGGGAGACGAGTTTTTATTCAAATAACGACTTGCATAGCTTGTATGGGAGAAAATTCGAGTAAATACTTAATTCGCAGTCGATCGTTTGTGTTACTTTTTTTTTTTTTTTTGTTTTTGTCTTCTTGTTCCACAAAACTTCAACGCTTTAATGCCCGTCTGTCGAACGTTACGTTACGCATTCGATAATTATGTATATGAAGCCGACAGAAGGCCGGCATTTTTTTTACTTTTTACCCTTTTCAAATGTAATGCGCATTAAACGTCCGTTAAAACATCCTTTGGCCATTTTCTCGGCAGGCGTTCGATCTATTCTTGTTATGAGCCACCGATGCACGTGCATTTAACAATATTGATTTATATTCCGCTCCATTCTTAGGCGTCTCAGCCGGTGTTCCATTTTCATTGTATCTGCCACGCGAGCACTTGCCCCTACTCTCCGTACTCGTGCATTTATCTATTCCCAACGACTTGCTACAGTCTATTTTATTTAAAACGTAAGCGGATACACGTTCGCTGTGAAGTCGCTGATACATCGAGATATAATTAACGGCCAGGAAATTTTACTTATTTCAGTTGAAACCAGCTATCAAATCGATAAGAATAAGGTCGCGGCCTTTAATTCTCTTCAATAGTTCATTCACCTTACTGCATTAATAAATCCAGCGGCTTTAAATTTATTTACATTTCCGTCATCTACGTTATGCGTAGAATGAATTTTTAAACTCATCAAAGTTCCCGAATCTCCAAAATTTTGTAAATAATTCAGCGTAACAAAAAAAGAAACGAAAAGAAAAGAGAGAGAGAGAGAGAGAGAGAAAATGGCTATGTGGTAAGCAAATACAAGTAAGGCTCGGTGTTTTTTTTTTTTTTTTTTTTTAACATCAATTACATTGTATTGATCGATACAGAAATAGATTTTTCAATATTTGTTTTCATCGAATGTTCTAACGTAAAATCGCAACACTGCGACGCGGACAAACGTCCTTTTCCATATAAAAAAACTCAATAGCTTTTCAAAGAGTTTACAATATCTGCAGTAATACTTAATATGACGTACCTTGACTTGTCCGAGCTAAATATTACCTTCGCATTTAATGAGCCCGAATAAGGAAAATCCTCACAAACTGTCGGATCATTTAGAAAAGGACACGTAAAATCGACGAATTATTATCAGGTTAAACACGTAATGAACAATAATGGCGATTTAGGTAAGCATGACTTTGTAATATACTAAGTACTTGTGAAAGTAAGTAAAGTATTCAGAAGCCCAGTTTAACGAGTGACGTGCCTGTTTTGTTTAAAAAGAAAAATATATTTTCATCGCTGCTCTGGTTGCGAGGGAGTGGAGTGTCAGGTGGTAAAGATTATTATTTCATTACAGAATCATAATAAATGGTACAAGTTATTCTGGACGTATAGGGGCAGTTAATGAGGGCGGGCTCGTTATTAATTTGACAGGGCGAATTATACAAGCTGATGAAATAATACGCAAATTATATATTACCTGGAAGAGGATTTAAGTTCGGAAAATGTGCGTCGAGCGGTAAACTTGGGCACGTACTTGAGCGGCAAATTATTTGAGTTTGAATAATTAATTACGTTAAGTAGCTATTTGTAATTTAAGCCTGCGCATATGGAGACTGGAGTGGCAGAGGGTTGACGGGGGGAGGTGGGGTGGGAGGAGCATTTATTGTCAGAGCCCCGGTGACAGGGAAACTTTCCCTGGGAACATTGGATTTTCAATAAAGGGGTGAAATTTGTCCGATGGCCCGTGAAAGGATGGCGAAAGCAAGGTTATTAAATGTGATTTAGCCGAGGACGTAACCTCGGCAATACATATTAATTTCCCGGCGGGACCAAGTATGCGCAATCTCTTTTTATCGGCTCGACTCTGGCCCGTAAAATTCCCGGTCTCCGGGGCTAATGCACCGGCGGGGCTGGAGAACCGTAAGTCGCGGCCGGTCCTCCTAGACGCTCCTATCCAATGATCCCTCCCTCCCCCCCCAATAAATCTCCCCCATCCACCTGCCACTCTGCCCTCTGCCCCCTCTGCCCCCAATAACAACCCGAAGGAATAACAGGACAATGGCCAATCTTCGGGCCAATCCCACGCTATTATTACTCCTACCCCAATAACCCCATCCGAATCACCGAATCCCATGGCTAATTTCACTGGGCTACTTCCGGCTCATTGGCCTTCCTTAACAAAGAGCCCCGAGATTCAATGGCCATCCGGGCGCGCTGACGTTTATCACGCGGGCAAGGCGAGAACGACTTCCGCCCTCGGCGAGACTCTGACTCTTTGGGGTTGACGAGGCGAGATGAGGTGGACAGGGGTGGACAGGGGCGGGACAATTGTTGAAGGAATAGCTGAGGTCGGCCATGCAGGTACATCAGCAAAATTCTTTTCTCATAACGATATCTATCTATTTTATATCTATTTTATACAAACTTTCCGTTTCCGTTCGTTAAATACGCCCAAAGTAGCATAACCGTTTGCCATTTTAATCGTCACATTTTATACCGCTTCTCCTCGACTACTTCGCGTTATTTACGCGAACCTTTCGGAATAACGTCTCTTTATGATTGCAACCGATATTTATCAATTAACGCTCTGCGCCGGTAAAAAATAATACAGCCTCGACCACTTAATCTATGCTATTCTGTTAATTTAAAGCGCAATCACGCATAAATTGATAATTATGAAGATCTTCTTCGTTCGTGAGCGATAAAGAACTCGTCACGGCTGCAGATAAAACTTGGAATTTCAATAAATACCGAATACGTAATTTTTACAAGGACTAAGCTATAACGAGACGTAAATTTGTATCGACGGTCATTACGATTTCCTCCCAATTACATAGTCTCATTCGTATTACATAGTAGTCAGTCGGTGTTAGTTTCTATTCAACGTAGTAAGAAAGAAATAAATAAGAACAAACGAAAATTTAGCCGATAAAATGTAAAATGTGATTACTTTCGGAGCGGGCGAATGGATTTCAAGTATTTGACTTGGAGGAAAGTACGGGTAGTGCACGAGCGCGCGTATACGGACGACCGAAACGGCAGAGTAGCCCTTAGTCGCAATACGGCGAATGACGTCACGGCATCACGACCGAAGGATATCCGAGCCGATGGCCAAACGGCCTTAGGATACATAAGCGTAAATAACGGGGGTCAAGTAATGTCCGAATTGAGAAAATACCCACCACCGACATTGCCCTGATCTTTTAAAATTTCGCATGAAAATTTGGAAATAAAGGCGCTCGGAGTACTCGATTGCTTTACGATTCATTTCATTTGGAACTTGATTGATTGCCTTATATAGCATTATTCACGAGCCTTGGCCATAACAACAGCTTTACATCGCGTTATAATCCGTTTTAATAAATTCTCACGTCGATGGCTGTCGATTGTCTTGTATCGATAATTTATAACCAAACGGGCCTTCTAATACAAAGCAGGGAATTTAAAGGTCAAATGGACGACCCCATAGCGAGGCTATTTGCCCTGCGTTTTTTAAAACTCTCGAACAGAGCGTGTAAAACCGGAACTGGTCGGTTAACGGCTCGTGCCCTACACCACCAGCCTTACGGGGATACGCGGAGCTGGAGCCTTTTACCGGCGCCCGTGGCCGCGATGACGTAACGGAATCGCTAAGCATTCCGAGCCTTAAACCTCTGCGGATCGCGGATAGCCCGGAGCTCCATACTAGGGATGAATAATTTCTCTACGGATTTAAATACAGGCTAGAGCTAATGGATACGTGATAGAGGGAGAGAGAGGGAGGGAGGGAGGGAGCGGGGGTGGGCGGAATAAGTTAGACGCACGAGTGGGAAGTTGTAAAGCCCTTGCGGTGATCCTTGAGCGTAAAAGGGTTAGGAGTCGAGGCACGCGGGATGCGAGCGTTTGGAAGTCGAGGACCCGAGGATCCTCGATGCGCATCCCCAAGCCCGCAACCGTAGCTCGGTTATTATTAGGAGGTCATCGATCAGCTAAAAACTCGGGGAGCCGCGCGTTTCCGCGCCTCGGGCTCCGTAAGTCTTAAGTCTCAAGTCTCCTCGATCCATCCATCCTCCTCCTCCTCCTCCTCCTCCTCCTCCTCCTCCTCCTCCTCCTGCTCCCCCTCCTCCTCGCGGCCTCCCCCAATAACCCCAATAACCCCATTCACCCCAATAACCCCAGTAGCGGGCCACTCGTATATTTACCAGCGAGTCCGGAGCGGATCCCCGGCTATTGGGAAAAGGAAGCCCGCCGTCGAAGCTCCGGACGGTCTCGTAAAAAAAATTGATGACCTCTGCGGGCTATGGGACGACGGAGGCGAGAATCCTCCAGTGAAAGGTGGAGCAGTGGATATTGATATTTATTGACCCCGCATAATAATTAATCGTCCCACGTATATTCGACGTATGGTCATCCCCCACGCCCTCCCCCGCCAAGCCACTCCTTCTCTTTACATTTCCCATAATTAGGGAACGAGGTCCACTTACAAATGGAAGAATAACCTTTGCGGGGCGCTTAAAGGGATCTAAGCGTCGCGTCGCGTTCGCAATCTGCGGCTAATGTTTCTTATTCTGTATTTTCCATCAATAGCTTCGACAATTACGACCGAAGCTTCGAGCTTCTACAATATATATATATCGTAGAACTCGTATTCGTGCAATAAATTTTCTTCGATCACATCCTCGTTAGGATTCGATTGTACGTACCGTGAACGTGTTCTAATTAAAATTTAAGATACGTCAAGATCTTCTTGTCAATTAATTATATTTTAGAACTCTAACCCTTTACAATCGTCAATTCTATAAATATATAACGTGTCGGGTTGGAATTTTTTTTTTTTTTTTTTTTATCAATTATATTATATTCTCGATATGCATTAATTATTACTTCGACTTTTTATTGAGTCTTTGCAAATAATATTTCCCGACTCCTCTCTCTCTCTCTCTCTCTCTCTCTCTCTCTCTCCCAGCTATAAATTAATCCCGGTGGACACTTAATGAATCGTATTAACACGTGTCTTTAACATTTTGCCAAATTTTCATGAAATTCCGTCTTCAAATTCTAAAATCGTAAAAGTTAAGAAATTACAATTATTTAATATTCATTATGCACGATTGCAGGAATAATATAATTTTTTTTTTAACTTTCTCATTATTTTATGAGGAATGTATATTTATGAGATAAATTCGTTATGAACAATAAAGTTATTTACCAAAAAACTTCGGTCTATTATTCACGTAATTTTATTGGATAATCGATAGTATCGTAATTATTTTAAAAATGTATATATTTTTGCATTAAATCGAGATAAAGGTCATCGCAAAGTCAAGGTGCGATTAAAGACATATAATATTATAATAAAAGTCGATTTTATTATTTGTAACAACAAATACTCTATGAATTTTGTCGATCTAATGACTAATTAACATAAAATTAAGTTGTTTAAAGTAAAATGAAAAATTATATTTATTTTAATAATAACGTGGCTACAGTTTATTAATATTGATAGATATCTGTTGTAAAATTACTTTCTTTTTTCTTTTTTTTTAATACATCAAGCGTGTATAGGAGAGGGTTATGAAATAAAAACGTAAACAACTTTAATTTGCTTAAGCTAATAAAAAATTCATTATTCGTCTTATAAAAAATGTTTACATGTATTTTTTTTAATTTAACTAATACGTTTATGGGGGTAATTTAAATTTTATTAAAAATAATTAATTTTTCAAAGTAACGCGAGGCTTTATATTGAAAATAAACAAAAAAAAAAAAATAAAAAAAAGTAATGAATGACGTATACTAACGACGTTGTAAGGAATAGTTGAAAAATTTTAATCTACAATGGGCTTAAATGTTTGTTTTAAAATGACTTATGAATCCATAAGCAGTTATAATATAAGTTTAATAGGATTATAATTACATTAAGCATGTTAAATTCAATGCAATTACTCATAGACTAAACTTCTTTCGACAAATTTTAAAGACATAAAATTCTCGCAGAATATTCTTTCGCGAGAATATGAATCATTGCACAAAGTAATTTAACTCTGCCAAAAAAATATTTACGATCTTTAGTAAAAAGGGTGAAAGAAAAAAAAGATGAAAGGCTAAGTCTCAAGTGAACATGAAAAACACGTCAGGAAGGAAAATAATGATTGTGTTAGAGAAGGATTGGAAAGGAAAGGGGGAAAAAAGGAAGCCGGTGTATATATATAAAATGATGAAAGGAAGAAGAAGAGGGAGAAGAAGAGGGAGAAGAAGAATATGAAGAAGAAGAAGAAGAAGGGGAATAAAGCAAAGAGTATGAAAAATAGAAAACGTGCATAAGAAGACTGAATAAGAAGTTGCACAGGGGCGATGAATACGACGGCTCCTATTTCCGTCTCTCTCTCTCCCTCTCTCTCTCTCTCTCTCTCTCATTTGATAATGAAGTTTTCGCAAGAGAAATAGCCGCTCAGTCTTTCATCCCAAACACGTACCTTTTCCAATCTTATGTACCCTTGTAATCTAGCTATGAGATGCTTGCGCGTGCAACTGAGATAGATGAAAGCAGCTGGATTGATAAACAAAGAACGTGAGAGATGTAGAAGGAAATTGAGAGAGAGAGAGAGAGAGAGAGAGAGAGAGAGAGAGAGTGGAAGATCGGAAAAGGGATCGCTAAAAAGCCTGCAGTGAATCAACCAAGAAGAGAAGCTGCTCTAATAATATAACGATCCCTGGTCTATCTCTTCATTCTAGGCCTTCTAACACCCCCCCACCCCTCCCCGAACTCCCCCACTCCCGTCACAACCCCAACGTCTCTTTCGCTCTCGACGTTTCTTACTCCCCTTTTCCCTCTGTTTGACTCTTGTGTAATATATTCTTTCTATCTCGCAATATATTACCCTTTATCCTATTTTCGTAGTGTTTTTCATTTTCTTTTCACGCTTCTTGTCCGAATCCTCTTAACATGACATTTACGCTACTCCTAGAAGCTGATTCTATTTGGCAAACTGATTTTTGTACTAAGCTCATCGTATCGGGAATACTAAATTGCAATACTACTTGAAAAGCGCCAATGGCAAGACTTTCGGGCTCACTTTCTTTAACAGGTACATGTATTTTTTATTTATTTTTTTTTCACTACTTAATTTCGTATTTAAAATAAGTAGACTTTCTTTTTGAAATTACGAGATAAAAGTATTTTTTGAAATTGTTCGATAAGGAGACGATACTACTTTACCTTGAAGATTTTCTGAAGCTTTGTTTTTTTTGTTTTTTTTGGATAGAGAGGGTAGATAAGAAAGAAAACAGAGCACCGGCTGAGTAATGCGATAATGGCTTTTGTAAATATACGGCAGGGGGGTTATTTATTTTAATTTAAAGCCGCTTATGAATTTCTTACCATTCGATATTATAAATTGCACTGCACAGCGAGATGGAACACTTGAAGGAGTTAGCTTTCTCGATCTGCGCAGCCAAGAATTGAAATATAGATTTTTTTACCTAATTCATCAGGTCGTACAAATTCAATAGATTCCACTGCGAGTCATAAAGTATTATGGGTAAGAAAATAAAAAATTAAATTAAATTACGAATTTAAATTCCTCGGGTATTCGTTATCGATAAATTCCCTTTGGTTCTCTACTTATTTGGATGGGGATAAAAGGTGACGCACTGCAGAACTAACTAAGTTGAACGGCTCCAATGAGATTCTCATCCTTTATGAATTATTTAATTCAAATGTTTCTTTGTAATTAAAACGAAAGCGTCGCTTAATGAGAAACTTTCATTTTTTTTTATTTAAATATCGTTTAGATAAATATAAAGTTTCTCCGAGCGTATTAAGTAGTTTATTACTTACTATAGTAAAAAAGTTTGGTAACTCTAATTTCGCTAGCTAAATATTTTTATTACTTACGACATTAAAAATGAATTATAAATTACAAAAATCTTAAATTTAAAACTTTCGAGATTAATATTCTTTATATAAAACATAAGTATAAGTATTCCCCTGCTTTTTGTCTCTCTCTCTCTCTCACTCTCTCTCTCTCTCTAGACTTTTAATTGTCACTCGTATTCCTGTCCTGTTCCAGTCCTAAAATATTTTTTACAGTCTCGATTCTTTTACTTGAAAATCTCGCTCTCCGAAACTTCTTACTTATTTCAAATGTTAAATTTCAATTTATTTCACCTTTAATTCACCGCCATATACGCAGGGGCATATAATATATTCATCATTCAATGAATTTCCCTCTCGTATGAACGATGAGTTTTTTATTACGAAAATTCAAGGAATAACATTGACTTTAGAGTATTTACAATAGCGAAATAATAGCCTTCGAAAGAACTTAATTATAATTCCCTTTTACGAATTAATTAATTTCTTATACATTATTAACGTTTATCAGATACGTTTGATTATACAAAATCTTGTCAATAAAAAGAATAACGGAGATAATAATAATGATAATGATAATAATGATAATTATGATAGTTAGGATTAGAAGGAGAGGGATATGAATGAATTCACGGAATTAATTTGAATGGAACGTGTGATACCGTGAAACGTAAATCCCATAAATGGCGATAAAATTTTGTGTATCGGTTGGGAGGCGGGGGGGATGGGGGGAAATAAATAAAATATTGTCCCTTTGAATCTTAATTATTGGATCGATGTCGTTATTTTGCCGACAAAGCGATATTATTATGTATTTCGAATGAGTGTATCGTCGTGAAATTGAAGAAAGGAGAAGAAAATGGGAAGTCGTCAGTTCTCATTGAAATTCGGCAGAGCAAGAGATTAAGGTGGTATATTGACATAAGCTCATGATGAACAATTCCCGCCCTCGTTCGCTCGAATTCGATTTCGAGATAATACGTGACGAAGTTGGCCAAGGTTGTGCCAATCCGTTTCATAACTGGCTTTCTCGTTCTATTTTTCATACGCCATCCAGGACCTTATTAATACAGAATCTCATTAATCATAGCCTTTCGCATAAAAAGATGCATATTCTCTATTTACTCCCGTGATTACAAAAAGTTGTCCGTCTGGCTGTCATTCCAATGCAAGATTTTATTAGATGAATTAATAAAAAGGGGAGGTGGGAAAAAAAGAAAAATGAAACGAATCCACGCTCGAGCATTATTCGATGATTTTCACGTAATCGTAAGTACGAGTCGGAGTAATAATTGTATTTATAAATAATTATACCATTTGTTATGGAAAGGCTATTCTTTAATTAACGCGTCGAGAATTTGTTTTACGATAGAAAATTTAAATGCTCCCGTAATACATTCTCTATGTGGAATTTCCATTTTATAATAATAATAACAACAACAACAACAATAATAATAATAAAAGGTACTTTAAGTATTCATGCTCGGTATAATATTGTTAAAGCGTAGTATACTGATCTGAAATGCATGGGAAAATAGTTTCCTATACTTTATATACATAAATTGTTGAAAAACGAGGATTTGAGCGCCGCTCCTTTTTTTTTTAATTTTAAAACAACGACACGTTATCCGATACATACATAGTGTATCGGAAATTATTATTTTTTCTTATTACTATGCGTTGCTCGACCTTCTGCGGAACAAGATTAAGAGCTTAATTATTCCGGCTCCCGTTTCCACTGTATCGAGTCGCGTATTTATAAACAAAAACAGAGAAAAAAAAGAAAAAGAAAATAGAAGGAAATACGAGGAAATACGAGGAACCCGTGTAAGGGCGAAGGTATCGTGCAAAATTTGATAAAAGAGAAAGGGCTACCGGCAGAGGGGTGAGGGGCGCGCAGTAGCAAAATACAGGCATTATCAAAAAGTTTGATAAAGTAGAAGCACAATCGTTGACATTAATCTCGGTAATTATAGTAATACTCGGTAACCACGTGTATGCATTCTTACTGTATTATTTACGAACTTCATTACTTACGGGGCCCACTTAAGGAAGGGAAGAAATTACGATGGGTAGTCCAGACCGGTCTAACTTCGCGAAAGTTACGACGTCGTGATCGGGACAACGGGATGGCTACGCCTCTATTTTGTCCCCCTCTATCCCCCCGTAGCGCCCGAGTCTTTGTAAGGAGCTGAGTTTACACGGAGTCCGAAATCAAAAATGTGCCCCTTGCCGACGTCGTCCCCCGGGAGCGGCCCGGTCGATCAGTGTCGCCGACACGGTTTACTCCCCGCGACTCCTACGCAGGAATTAGCCGGTTGCGGTCACGTGGGGCCGTAGCCGCGGGCTCTCCCACGAATTAACCCTACGGTAAGGAGGCCCGACTTCCTTGCTGACGGACATAAAGAGGACGCTCGAGCCCTCGACCGATGACGCCAAATAACTTTCTGGCCCCGTGTACGCGTGCAGCCCGCGCTCTCCTCTACCTCCGAGAGAAGTTCTCGATGGCGCGGTCGGCCACCCGCTGGAATAAACAAGAGCCGACGTGAAATACGACGCGGGCGGCTATCGTTTAAAGTACGCCGCGCGCTCGCTCTTTCTCTTATTCCTTGTCTCTGTCCTTTCCTCCTTATTCCGAGCGAGCTCGAACAGGCTTAGGTTTAGGAAAGTTCACGCGAAATATTAGTTGCCATAACAGTATTTCTCGGGGTTATTAGCGAGAAATAAGAGAGAGAGAGAGAGAGAGAGCTAACGTTTCTATTCCTCGAGGAGTAATTTCAAGGCTCTGTATCCGACTCTTTTTCACGTTTCATAGAGATTGATTATCTGTCCTCTGCTCGAATTTACAACCAACAACCCCAACCCCCGAGCCCCGAAATACCCCGAGCCGAACAACAGCTGCTGCTGCTGCTGCTGCTGCTGCTGCATACGCGATCATACGACTCTACCCACACAATGCACAATATCGTTTATTTACCGTTTTTATACGTCATTGGTCACGTCCTTACTCACGGCGGATCGACTCAATCCGAGGCTGATCTTTAAGAATACACTAACAGTCTCGACGCATTCACTTCGCATACGTAACGTTATAATACAATCGCGAATAAAGTACGGGGACGTTATTTTAATTAAACTTTAAGGTAAAACGTAATTTAGAATTTAGCTGTGAAAACGAGCCTGATAAATCCCACGCGAGAAATTTATGTAAAACGCTAAGGAATCGTTAAGTATTTGAAATAATACCGTGACTTAAAATTTCGGATTCGTTAATTGGAATGAAAAGTGTTAATGGAGCAAAAGCAATAAGTACGCGGGAGCGTTTAAATGACAATGAAATAGGAACGAGGGGCGGGGGGGGGAGGAGAGAGAAAATAAAATAGCGAAATCATGATGAGCCATAAGTTTGTAGGAAGGCTAATAATAGGCTGGCAATTAAATCACGTGCAATAAGTTTTGATTGGACGGGCGGAGAGGGAAGAAAAAACAAGCCTGACAATTACGGAACTCGAGAATATATGCATTTAATAAATGTAAGCCGACAAAAATTAATTTATCGCACAAGTTTCGTTAGGAGCCATCGTGTTCTAACACAATGAAATCCAACGTATTACGTATAATTATTACTGCCCCAACAAAGTATTGTTTAATCTAACTGTTAAATTTTACTTGCACGTCTAATCTAATTAGCGGGAGTATGAAAAAAAATTAAAATAAAAACAAATAATAACAATAATAATGATGATGATAATAAAAAATAAAAAAAAATAAAGATTTGAATACGTTACGATCGAGGGAAATAAATCCCGTTCTTAATGTTCAGGCTTATTTGATACAGCTCCGTGATATCATTATAATTGGAATAATTAGCCTCGTAAAGTAAACGAAATATTTCCTTGATATAAGTAATAATCAAATATTTGAAGATAAGGCCACGAGTTGTTTGCAAATTGAGTGTTATAATGAAAATTTTATATTTCATAATCATTTCGTCGCTTATAATAAATTTCTAATAAATTTATACTACCCGCCAAAGTAGGTGAGTAGTAAGTCGTTCTTTTTTCTTCTTAATTAATATAGCTTAATAATCAATATAATATATATATACATATATATATACATATATATATATATACATAAGCAGAAGTTTGCGACGCATTCGAGCGTATAAATTTTAGTGAAAATAAAGGGAAGTGTTAGGCACGGTCGAGCGAATGTGAAATACTATTACAAATTCAACTCTATCTCGTAATGTTTTTAATTACGTTATTGCACACGGCCCCGCTCGCCTTTTTATTTTTAATATTCCGTACGAGCGCGACTTTCCTCGTACCCCTACGTCGGGAAATAATCTCAAAAATGGAAAGGGGATTAATAAATTGTACGGGACGCTGATAAAAATACTGTTTTCTGATGGGGGAAAGAGAGGGGAATAAAAGGTAGGTATTGCGAGGGTCGGTTACTTGGTCGGTCCAAGCTTCTTTATTCAAAGGGTAATTCGAATAAACGATTCACCTCCCTAGGAAAACACGTTCTCGAGTGTCATAGAAAATTTGTGTTTGCTCCATTGTGATAATGCCTGTTTCGCGTAAATCGAAATCAAGCTCAAATAGTCTCGAGAGGCCTAAATAGGAAATACGTATGTCGAGGAAATATGTATGCGTGTGCGTCCGCGTGTGTGTTTACACGTGTGTGCCGACCGCACTCGATTTCCGTAATTTGACATTATTATTATGATGAGTTTTCGATTTGCCGTAAAATTTGCAGCAGCAGTGCTCACTCACTCCCGCCTCACCGATCCTAATTTGTAATAGGAAAAAGTGTTAAATTACGCATTACAAGGTTACAGGCTCGTTAAAGCATTTGCATATAATAAAGCGATTCATTAGCTGAGATAATGGAACGTGTTTGAATATATTTAAATACATTCTATACAGGTTACGATAATGAGAAAGGCATGCGGAGCGAATGATTTCCTACTAAAGGTTCTTTTTCTACCCCCCCCCTCTCTCTCTCTCTCACTCTCTCTCTCTGTGTGTGTCTGGATTTATTCGCGGTATGAGGCCGCGAAACATTGGTAGGCGAAAGTGCCGTTAAGGAGGGAAGGGTTGAAAGTGAGATGAGACGGCGCGTGGTGGTGGAATCCAGCTGAAACTGATCTCGCGTCAATAGAGCCAAGGACATCGGAAATTTACGGTATAATCCTCTCGCGCCCCAGGCCTCCAGCCCATCTCGCCCTCCCCCACCCCCAACCCCCGCAAACCGGCTGCAGATGACATCTCGACACATCGACGTGTGCGCGCGAGATCGCGTTCTGGATGCTGATTGGCTAACCCGAGCACGCGATGGTGCTGGGGGGGTGGGGGAGGACTAAACGGAGCCGCAGCAGCAGACTGGCGTGCGGGATATTGCGGGCCGGTTGAAATTTTCATTATGTATGCAAACAAAGGGAAAAAAAATAGGGGGAGAAAAAAAAAACAAAAAGGCTTACGTATCTGAAAATGTCTAATGAAGTGGATAATTTATTTAGTCGGCAGGTTAAATGAACGGGGAAATTGCGTTTTAATTACGGCCAATCGATAAATAAGGGAATGGGTCGCGACGGGCTGGGGGGTTTGGAGGGATGGTGGGAGGGATGGTGGGAGAGGGCGATGGGCACGAAGTAGTTGTAGCAATTCGTTGGTAGGGAAAGGATGGTAAATTATTGGCGTGAGTTGGTGGGAGTGGGAGTGGGAGTGGGAGTGGGAGTGGGGTCCGGTCGAACAGATTACTTCGTTTTCTTCATTTGTTGTACCAGGGGACGAGCCAGCGTCGTAAAGGAGAGCCTAAGCCGAAGCTTCGCGTCTCTTGGAAAAAAAAAATAAAACTAAAAAAAACACGCGTTCGAGTAAATGGGATTTCGGTGCGGCTAAGGGAGGAATGGCCCTCGGCCTTCGGGAATTAATAATCACGAGTCTTTCAACTTCAGCCGACGAATTTAATAAGATCAGCGAGGATTACCGGCCAATTAGAGAGCGTTAGGGGATGAGAGAGAGAGGGGGGAGAGGGAATTGAACTGCGAAGAGCTCGAGCGTCCGAAGCGGAGTTGAGAGATCGATGAAAGATCGTTCAGTCGGTCAGGATCATTGAATCCTTGGCTCGTAAAAGCGCTCGAGGGTACGAAGACATACATCGTAGAATACATCCACGGGGGCACTGTGTGCTGGTTGAGTGGTTTTGTGGTGGTGGTGAGTGAGTGAGGGGCAGGGGGCGGAAACACCGCCGAGGGGAAAGTAGGTCGAGAGAGGAGCGAGTGAACTCGATCATCGCCCCGACGCCGTCGCGACCGTCGCCGTCACCGCCACCGCCACCGCCACCACCCCGGCGGTGAATATTTCCCCATTTCTATCCGAGTCGACAAACATCGCGAGCCCTCCCCATCCCCCCCCCAGTGCGGACGAAGGCTAAAATAACGGACGATATAAGCGATCCGCGGCAGCTGGCGGCTCTTCATCTTTGCCAGTCGCTCGCCGGTCCGCTCGTAAATTAAAGGGTAGCGGCGTCGGCGTCGGCGTCGGCGTCGGCGTAGGCGGCTCCGGTTTCCCCGGCTCCTCCGCCCGGGACGTAATCCAGCCGCAGGAAGGAGCGACCGAGGCGAATGCGAGAGGGCCCCGACGCCCGCGACGTACATCCTCCGGCGGTAACTGCCCCGGGAAATTTGCAACCCTGAGCGCCTCCGCAGCCCCCTTTCCCCTCCCGCCCTTCTGCGAGACGAACGAGCTACTTGAGATGCATCTCGAATGAGATCACGCGGCGGTCTCGGCCTCTCCGTCTTAGCGCGGCTTCGCCTGTACCCAAGCCCCCCTTCCGCCACCCCTCGGCCCGGCCCGGCCTTCTAGCTCGCGATAACGAGACCGAGTGCGACGACGAGTCGGTTACCTCGAAATGACCGGTCAACGGACCGACTCTACATCCCCGCCCCACCTCGCTCAATCATCCGTCCTTAGACTACCTTCCCTTATTCCACGTATTTTTTACATCTCCTTTTCTATTTTCAAGCTCATCCCTATAATTTTCATCAGGCTTCCCAGGGACTGTGTCCCGACTTCGTGTATTATACATTCCGTAATTGCTTAAAGCCACCCGGGGATATACGGACTTTGACAACTGCACTGCCTACGAATTATTCCATTCCTTCCTCTTCTGTATTTTTCCTTCGGTGTAGATTATTTTCTCGACTTTTATAGCTCCTTCATCCCCGGCCAGCTTAACCTCTCCAATATATATATATATATATATATTGATATTAAAGGAAATGAAGGCCTCGACGCTTCCACGGACCTTTCTTTCTTCCGAGATTATACGTCACAAGAGGAGAAGAAAATTACCTGCTCATACCTGTATACATATATATATATATATATATATTATATTATACAACGTTATATTGATTTCTAAGTTTCGCGAACTCAATTAAAAAGTTAAACAAACTCAATTAAATCTGTTTTCTTTTTTTTATCATTTTTATTTTTATTTTATATTTTATTGTATTTACAGAGCCTTTTATATTTTAATTGTATGACAGATAATGAGCATAAGTAATTCACTGCTTTTACTAAATTTCAATATCCCATTCGCCTGTAATAATAACAACAAGTTATAATTATTTTTTATTTTTTGATGCATCGAGTTTCTTCAAATAAGTCGTTTCTCTCTACATTTTAACGTCCATTTGTCGAATCCGTAGTCTACTTTCGTAACTTTTATTTCTCCAATAATAAAAAACTTACGTTCCTCATCGCGTAGCGAGTTAAAAACAAATATTTAAGAAATAACAATACGATAATGTTGCTAACGAGTTATTCTATATGAAAGATAAGTAATGAGTAATTTTGATAAATAAAATTGGTTATTTGATAATACTCATGAGTAGATTTGAATTTGCGATTGTGAATGTCTGAAAAGATTCCGTCCTTGGGTCGCTTGTATGCATAAAGTCCACTTAATGCATGCAAATGCATCAATAGATTAATTTCTGTAAGGAGCTGTAATGATTGCACGAAAAAAATCGTAAGCGAAATTATTTAGGGATTTTTATAAAAAAAAATTTGAAATAAATTTTGTATCGAAAAATGTTTATGAGCGATTAAGCAAACACGTTTCGTGCAGCGCACACGCGCATTAGGAAATTTATACAGGGAAATGCTTTCTGCGAGCCTTCCGACTAATCGCTCGTTAATCCTATTGCGTGAATGCAGAAAATTGTATTTTAATTATTTTTTCGATCTGCCTGATGGAATCAATCAGCGCGGTTTGATCATTTTATTTATTTAATTGAGAGCGAACACGCCATATCGACTATAAAACTGTTAAAATTAAAATGACGATAATGAAGGGGTCGGTAAGGCAGGCATTCATTTGAATATTGTTATTTTCCGTCAATGTCGAAATTCAACGCTTTACAGGACATCGAGGTAATCGATAGGGCCTCGGGTCGGTATTATTCCTGGCCGAGTATCTTTAATTACGCGTATTAACCGAACGGAAAGTTGAAATACGTATACGAGAAAGAAAAGGGGTAAGGGAAATTAGAAAACGTTTTAGCTGCTTGGAGCTTACAACGGGGAAAAAAGAAGGTAAGTAGGTTTATTGCCTACGATGTAATGGACGAGTCGAACAAAGTATGGACGAAGCGCAAAAAGGCGCAAAAGGGCCTTTCAACAGGGAAGCAATCGACAAGGAATTGCCAAAGTCAAGCATCGGACATGCACGCAAAGTGCACGCGTACGAGGCTACGAGCTACGCTAACTAAAAGGAGATCGGCAATAACCTATACGAGACTCAACATAAAAAGTATAAATATCTCTTAATAAAAGTTAATAATTGAAGGTAAGCGTTACTTTTAGTTACAATGTAGGCTGGAGGGATGTATCTACTACTAGGCCTCGAGTCTGACCTCGGCGCCTCATCCCCAAGCACTCATCACCACCACAACCGAAAATTCCTTGGGCGACAACTTGGCCACCCCCGGCAACCCCACTCCGCGTGCAATATCGAGCTCACGGTTGCATAAAAGCATAATAATGCCGCAGAGAGCGGCCGTGTTTCACGTTTGCCTCGCCGCCGACCGCGACTCTACTCGGCATTATCGGTTTCGCATCAACGTTCCTTACCTATGTACCTACACATACCTACGGACATACGTAGAGCTTGAGAAACAGACGCGACCGGACTTTTTTATGCATAACGATGCGTTACCGTATTCCCCTTGGCAATTCTACCTCCTCCGCGGCTACGTAGCGGATTTCTTATTTATGAATTTGTCATTTGGAAGGGCCTCTCTCTCTCTCTCTCTCTCTCTCTCTCTCTCTCTCAGCTCTCTCTCTCTCTCTCTCGCCCTGCCCTGCCCGCCCCGCTCCCTGAGCCCCCGGCTCTTGATGTACGAGCTTAAATCATTCATAGCTTATAGCCGGTCTGATTTACGATTTTTAAATTCCCGGCTTCCACGAATTACTTGACTCCCCCTCTTAAATATTTCATACGGCCAACTCCTTGCTTACGGAGTACAAAAAACAAACAAACGAGCGAACGAACGAACGAACGAACGAACGAACGAACATAATAATAATGATAATAATAAAAATAAACCAAGAATTTGCACCGCGGCTCGCTTTCGTAGATTTCGTGTATATTTTGATACGCCGAGCCTCCGACTCCTGGTGCGCGAAACGCTGTCACATAATTTTAAATACTGAAAAACTTCCCGGGCTTTTATCTCTCCGGGATCAGACTATTGTTTACGAGCACTTTACATCTGTCCTTGCAAAGGGACTACGAATACCTTCTTCTACGTCTACTTCTACTTCTACTTCTACTTCTACTTCTACTTCTACTTCTACGTCTACTTCTACTTCGTCCGAGCCAGCTTTGCCAAAAGTAAAGTGAGGGTGAACGAGCCACCGAGAGCAGTGGGGGCTGCATTCGCGTTGAAAAAGCCAAAGGCCGAAGATAAAAGGTCCGAGCGTGAGGAGAAAAATAAAATCTCGCTCGTTACATTAGTGGATTTAACTGACAATTACGTCCGTGTCCTCAAACATTTTTTTACGACCCGCTTCCGCACCAACTTAAGGACGAACTTAAGGACGAATGCGGGTTATTTGGGGGGGTGTGGGGTGGGGTGGTAGGGGTGAGACTTTGGTCTTTGTTTCGTTGGCAGCGCGCACTTGGCTCCAGGACGCGGGACTGACTGACTCCCCATTCCTCCCCATTCCTCTCCATTCCATTCCTCTCCATTCCATTCCTTTCCTTTCCTTTCCATTCCTTTGCAATTCAAATATTCTTGGCCCCGCGTCCCTGGCGAGGGTCTGTCCGGCCAATTCGAATCGGGTAAGAGCCGGCTTTTCTTCGACCTCTCGAGTACTTTTTATCCGCGCACTAGTGTCGCTGCCCCGGAACACCTTTTTCAAAACCTCGGCTACTTGTCTTCCCCCGTCCCCGTTGAGAATCACCCTATCTACCTACCTACCTACCCTTCCCCCCCCCCGCCCGGCATCCTTTCGCAATTAAATAAAGCCGCCGCTCGACGACGGCTCGAGCCCTCCCCCTTCCCCGCAGTCCCCGTCCAACACTTTTTCTCCCTTTTTGTACGCAGGACTTAACTCTTTACTGGTTCGTCTTCATGCATAATGCATTGGCCGTGAGCAGCAATATGTCCTCGGCTCCCCCCCCCCGGATAACCTGCACAGAGTTACCTCGGCCTTAAACGGGGACCTCCTTTCGTTGGCTTATGAATTTTTCCTGCCAAAGGCTCGTCGACGTCCGAGCAGAGTTGCCGCTCAACTTCCACGCGAGCCCCGACTTCGATAACCAACCACGGCGCAACTAATATCTTGTAAACTCTCGCCGACCGACAAGCTTAAACGCCATAAGATTTATTATATATATACTTTTCCTCTTCTTCTCCCGCCCTCCCCCACGTCAAAATTACATAACTTTTTCAAGCACGATAGTAGTTGTAATACTAATACTAATACTAATAATAATAATAAGTTGTTGCTGCTGTTGTTGTTATAACGAAGCTTATCGATTCTTTATTGTTCAATTGTTGTTATTATAATTATTATAATTATCGTTACTATTGTTTTCGTTGGTATATCGTTATTGTTGATAGCGCATAGTGCGTCGGACGAACGTGGCTGGGAGTAACATTGAAAAATAGCGCAGCGTCCGGAGTGTCGGACAATCGATGATGTGAATTTCGCAAGTTAGGCGGAGCTTTTGTGCGACTTATCCTTGGTCGCGTAGAAATAAGTCGACCGCCGCAGAGCCTTTTCTATGTTTTCTTAATCCCATCCCGTCCCCCGTCCCCGGACTTCCAGCTCCCCATGACAATACACGTTACGGGAAAATCTAGTTAAAATATTTTAAGCATTCGAATCGACTGGTAAAAAAGCTTCCCTTAACGTCTAACGGACGTTCGACCAAGTCCGATATACGAATTTTAGAATTACCGTATATTCAAAATAGAATGAATTGCTTTTTATATATACACACACACACACACATTATTGACAGGGTTTCGGCTTCCTTTACTTCCTTTTTTTTTTGTCTTCCTTTTTTTATACGCATACGTACGTATATTTCACAGATCTGTACTTACACTCAAGGGGTTTCACGGGGTATCGATCGAAAAAAAAAAAAAAAAAAAAAAAAATGAAAACAAAATTACGTTCGGCAATTTGTTTTTCTAATCCACGTAGTATTTATTTATTGAAAATTGGGGATGCAAAGAGGGGGAAGAGTTTTTCTTTCTTCTTCCTTCTCCTATATTTAGCAGCATAATACGACAAATAGAGTGAATCGTTCGATAGACTTACCGAGAACTCTACGTATTCAGTAGTTTTTTGTACTGTCCTACATTATCCTATTTTACTTTTAATTAAATAAACGTCCGTTAATTAAAGAATATGATCCGGCAGCACAGCAGCCTTTAATTCTCTCCGGCTCATTGTTGACCAAAAATACCTGTCCAGATTTTAATCGAGGAATTTAAAAAAAAAAAAAAATCAGTGTCAGCAACGCAAAGACTTTACGCATCTCCTATTATTATTATTGTTGTTGTTGTTGTTGTTGTTGTTGTTGTGGTTGTTGTTATCGTTGTAGTATTTAGTTTAGGAGGAATATTATCGCGTTAGATAATTAAGCGAAAGAATAAACACGTAGAGAAAGCAACAGCTGCTTTATTTAGTATGCGAGGGTTTCCATAGAAGAGCTAATATTTTGCAATCCGACTGAAAATCGCTAAAATATATACTGGGACGGGAAGGAAATGTGGGCCAGACTCTAAAAGAAGAAGAGGAAGAAGAAGGAAAGAAAGAAAGAAAAAGAAGCGAAGGGAAGCGGTAGTTTGAGGTGAGATCCGTACACGCGTTCCGCCGGTTCATTTTTATATGGGCTCAAGGAGCGGGGAAGTAAATTTATGGGAAATTATGTTTTAGCCGTCCGCGGTAAGGCCTGCCATCTGGCCACTTCGGGAAATGGAAAATAAAGTAAATGCAAGGGCGCTGGTCGCTCGGTTACCATTCGGGCCGAGAACCGAAATGTCCAAAAAAAGATCTTCCCATTTTTATTCCCCGATCTCGGCAGTTCCCAGACCTCCCGCGGATTTGTACTGATTTTTAATTCTTACAATTGTCGGCTAAGCCTGGCTTTTACCATCACTCCGACGGCCACGACTACTCCAGGACATCTTTTTAATCTCTGCTCGAATCCATTACGGCATTTTTATCACTACATTTTTACATTGCCAGGTACCGACCTCTGGCGCAGCAACCAGATATTTTCAATATAACAAAGCCATGTCGTTTCCATTAAGTTCAGCGAGCTAACCCCTCACTTGATGCAATGCTTAATTTACTCTACTCTATACTGCAGCCTCGTCTTTTTTATCTGCTTATTCTAAATTTTAATTTACATTACAGGATATTATACCAACGTGCATTTCTTACCAAAGCCAAATCCATATATATATATATATATAGTTATTTGTTTCCGAATATTACGTATTTTGTAATGAAATATCACGGATTCGGTTTCGATAGGCGTGATGATTCTTCGCTTAAGGGAAATGAGGATTTTAATAATATATATATATTAGAGAGAGAGAGAGAGAGATAAGCTCATAATTAATGAAGTTTAGCGGTGGAGTGTAACAATCGGGAGCGTCAATAAAAACTAAAGGATTTGTTAAAATTAAAGTTATCCCCGGGCGAAATGATAAGTCGAGGATCGACGTAAAGTCGCCCATCGTTATAATGGGCTGGCCTTACTATCTCATGCGTCGTCACACGCAATATCCCGGAAGTGTCCAGCCTCCCGTGCGAGTATTCCCGTAGTATTCTCCCCCAGTGACCGTAGATTCGAAAAGGTGCTTAAATCTCGTATTTCGGGCTTTCGGGGTCGCGGGTCATAAGGGGCCGTTACTTACAACGAGGGGAAAATTACCTGGAGGGTAATTAATTAATAGGAAGCGTAAAGGCCCAGCCTCGCTCGATGTAAGCGAACGCCTAAGAAGAAGGAAGCGAGCGCGCTTTTGTGACATTCCGCCCCCGACGACGACGATTCGCGGTCGTCCTTACTGCGCCAATGGGTCATGGACGTATCCCTCTCCCTCTCCCACTCCCACGTCACCGAGACCCCCGACCCACACACCTACGTTCATTTCATAGACACACGCGCGCTCTCCCCCCTCTCTCTCTCTCTCTCTCTCTCTATCTCTATCTCGTATAAGGGCGTCGCGAGCAAGCGCATCCTGTCTGTCTGTCCGTCCCTAGCTCTCGACCAAATTTCGGCAGATTAGAGCTACGAAGTGGAAGGGCAGGGCGCAGTCGCGAGAATGTGTAGGACAAGCCCTGGAAAGTACCTTGCGGGATCTTCCGACGACCTTACTCCTCTAGAATATTAATATATGACTCCCTTTTCATTCTCATGCTCCCTCCCTCTTTATTTCTCCCAGTCATTTCATCAAAAGCACCAAATCTTTGATGTTACAAAGTTTGCGAAGTGGACATGCATAACCTTCCTTAGATAGATTTACACATTCCTTCTCTCTCTCTCTCTCTCTCTCTCTCAATCTCTCTCTCACTTTTTTTTTTTTTTTTTTTTTTTTTTTTTTTTTTTTTTACAAGTAAAATATTCGTCGACGTGATCTTTCAGCCGAGTTTTGAATCTTTTATGCCGAATGTGAGTAATATTTCAATAACTTTTAAGTTCAACGTCTATGGAAATTTTTCCCGATGACTTTCTCTTCCGCTGCCACCTCTCTCCCTACCCCCCCTCCTCTACGACCACGACGACCAAGCTTTCTAGGAATTTCATTATTTTATATTTGCACTACTGAATATTCAATTTCACTTCCTACTGCCAGCATCTGTTAAAAGCTTAATTAATTAAAGTTAGAGTAAGCATCGCGCTGGATTATATAATAGCGAAATCGATATGTCTGCTTACTCCTGTATTCGTATTGATTTCAAATTTAGTATTCATAAATATAACTTATATGCACTGTTAGCTCCCTGATCAATAAGAACTCGAACTCGCGATATATCGAACCTACAATTCTTTCGCTAAGAATCATCTCTCCCAACGATAGACGACAATAATAATAATAATAATAACAATAATAAGTACGGTGTATTATTTATACGTGATATAAGGGTGTGGGGGGTGTGAGGGAGGGGGGAGGGTCGAGACGTTGGTTCGAGATTTATATTTGAGATCCGATTAATTTATGAAATAAATTAATATTTACCCAATAAAGCCGTTAACGCGTAGTTAACGATATTGCTTCTACGGTTACATCTTTATTATTGTCTTACATAATTGGGGGGTTCGGGACTGGGGTTGGGGACTGGGGTGAGGGATGGGAGTGGGGGGATGGATGGATGGATGGATGGATGGATGGATGGATGGAGAAGATAAGGAAATAAATGAGGGGAAAAAGTTACAATAATTTTGAGTCTGGAAATGCCCGAAAGGCGCGTATACTTTCGGTGTAATATCACGGGAGATCTCGTTATTTTCAAAAAGCATAATTCAAAGGCTTCGAGGAACTTAATTGCGAAGGAGATACACACAAGACGTTCCGGAGGGTATATACGTATATACGTATATATATATGTAAGCCTGCCTTCAAGAGAAGAGAGGGTGGATTTTACATTGGCGAACGTGGCCGTTATATTTGGTGGGTTAGGAGTGGAGGTTGTGAGGTTGTAAGTGGTATAGGTGGAGAAAGAGGAGGAGGAGAAGGAGGAGGAGGAGGAGGAGGAGGAAGTCTAGGTCTCTAGCGAGCGCGGACTCGGTTTTCAGAAAATCGAGTGCTCCGCGCCAAGTTACGTCTGATATTTATCATCCCTTGGTATTTTATTCGCCTCGTACGTCTAGCTCACGCACATGCGCTTAACTACGAATAGGATACGCAACAAGAGAATAAGCAGTTTCCGCTCTCCTTGGGACGGCAATTGATTAAATGATAGATACCAGCCAATTCGCTTTCCTTCCTTCCGAACAAGCGCCTGTTCCGCGAAAAATCTCGCCACGAATAACTCGAATATCCGCTAAATATTCAGCTAAGCCAATGTATTATCTCTCTCTCTCTCTATATATATATATATCGCTTAATTGACATCCTCTTGCTATCTTTCGATCCAATACCTCTACGTATATATACGCATTTTTATACACGTACCCGTTCGACTTGAAAAAAAAAAAAGAAATTTAGTTTTTATATCCGTATTTTATATACGTACCGATACGATAACATCTAGTATTGCATTTTATTTTAAATTACCGGCATTTGATATTACATGACTTGGGTTGGGTCTGCACTCGAGGCATCTGACACAACAATAATAACAATAATAAAAATAATAATCATAATAATGATAATAACAGTAGTAGCAGTAGTAGCAGTAGTAGTAGTAGTAGTAGTAGTAGTAATAAGAATAATAATAATAATAATATTAATCTGAAATTGGGGTTGGTTGTATTAGTATTAGAGTGCAATGAATTTACAGGAATATTCGTCTTATATGTTACGCAAGGCAAGTCTATTTGCGTGTATGTTTACATTATAATATTTATTTACCGAAGGATAAAATAAAATACGTCAGAGACTAAATAAAAAATCGATTGTAAATGTATAAGCAGTCGGAGTTATTGGGGATGTTTGCCTATTCGCCCGTCTACATTAATTCTATCGTTTGAGGTTGAGAGAACAAAGTGTAGTAAATTAATTAATATTTATATACCTAAATATATATATATATATATATAAATAAATGAATGAATGAATAAATAAATGAATAAATAAATAGCTCGCGTCAGTTTCATTGGACTGTATTATTAGTTCATTACGGAGATGAAAAATCAATAGATTAAGCCTTCTAGAATAAAACGTACACGTAGCCATTAATCATTTGGTTATCAGCGATCGTGACCAAAATATTCATTCCCCTAGGTCATTTGTTATTTCGAAGATATAAGCTAAAAAGGTACTATTTGTCAAAAAAGTAGAAGAAGAAGAAGAAGAAGAGGAAGAGGAAGAGAAGAAGAAGTAGAAGAAGAAGTAGAAGAAGAAATAGAAAACGTAATATCACAGCGTGTGGGGGGGTGGGGGGAGGTGGATAAGGAGGAGTCTCGAGGTCTTCTCCGTCGCAGATTATTCTCCGGCGAAACTTTTAATTAATAAACTTTCCTGTAAAACTGCTAATCGAGCTTGCGCTATTTGTTATTTAAGAGCGAGGGACTCGGTCTCGTTAGCTTTGGCTTTAGGGAACTAAGGGAACCGTGGTTACGCTCCCGTTGGTGAGAAACATGTCCTTCCGGTGCGTGCGGGAAAGTTGCTCGCGAGCGATACCGGAACGCGAAGCTGTAAATCCGATCGAAGCCCGTCCCTGAGCTCCAATTAGCTAATGCACGGTCAGGACAGTCTGGACCACGCGGCCTCCGACGACCGTGTTGTTATTCGGCGGGTCGTTGGGTGGTTGGGTGGCTGGGTGTTTGGGGTGGAGGGGGGTGGGGCAAGGAGCGTAGAGGGTTTTTACGAGGATCCATCGATTCTCGGATTAGATCGGCGGCGTGCAATCGGGTGGATCTAGGTAATACGGCGCACGAGGTAGTGGTTCGTCACTCCACACACCTCCACCAGCACCACCAGCACCACCACCACACTCGATTCCTCGGGATCCTTCGGATCGAGATCCGTAAGGAGGATGAATGGAGGAGCGGCGCGGGGGAGACCGCTGGCACGAGGCCAGGCCTGCTTTTCTTATTTTCCGCTCTCGCGAACCGACGGCCGCGACAACTTATTGACAATTTCCTGGTACCGCGTCCCGTCCAATCCCCCCCCCCCCACCCCCAAGTTGATTTCGCACGAGGGCACTTCCAGCCGCCCGAGTCCCTGAGTCCGCGGTATCCGGGTACATCGTCCGGTGGGCTTCGTCATTAACCGAAAGTTTATTATCGAGTCGCCGAAGCGCTTCACCGGCTCCCGCTTCTATCCCTTAGTCCTCTAATTGAATTCGATCGTAGCTCTCACTCCATTCCCGTCCCCTACGCATTTTCATTACCAATTACCATTCGCGCGCGCTCGATCCAAAATAATCGATGGACGCTCGTATTTGTCAGCGACCTCGCGACCGACGCACAACGACAACTCTCCTAGATAATCTATACGACTTTCTATTTTTATTTTCTCTCTCTCTCTCTCTCTCTTTCTTTTCGTTTCTTTTCGTTTCTTTTCGTTTCTTTTCGTTTCGTTTCTTTTCTTTTCATTACCCCCCTTCCCCCTCCACTCAGAATTAATGTCCACGAAACTTATAGAACGAAGGCTCGGAGTCGAGAATCGGATTATCGGGATTAATTAAGTAGTATTTGTATAGGATCGCATGGATCGAGGAAGGAGCTCTCGTGCGTTAATCGTCCCCACCTGGCGACCGATGCCAACAATAATTAAGATAAAGGAATCTCCGCGGGGCTTATCGGGGTGAAAGGAGGTAAGGAGTGAGTGAGTCTGGGAGAATGACGATGATCCGATCGTGAAGGGAGTCCCTTATCCGGCAGCGCGGCTTTGTAAATCGAAAATCAAATAAATCCGGACCACCACCTTCTTATCCTGGTGGGGATAATAATACCCTCGTCCCGTTATGGAGGGAGACGTGTAGAGTCCTGGGAATAGACACGGAGACGGGATCCGGAATTCTTGTAGGAACTCGCGAATCCTCGATCCGTCGACGCTCCGGGAAGCTCGTCATCGTCCTCACGCACCCCTCCAACGTCCTCTGGATAATCGCTTCCGATAACCCCCACTCCAACCACCCAACCACCACCACCCCCATAAATCCTTTATTTTCCCGTTCGTCAACCAGGGAGGATTTTTATTTTTCCGGCGTCCGGTCTGGTCGGCGAAGCCGCTTTTCCCGTTCTTTCCATTCGCTGACGTTATCGACCTTCGCCATTTCCACCAACCTTCCACCCCCTTCTACGATGCTAAGCCTCCGTCGGGCTAAGGCAACTTTAGCACCGCCGTCTACCCTCCCTCCCTCCCTGCCCCCCTTGGCCACCCCTTCCGGCCCTAATGTTAATTGAATTGGCTTTTAAGTGCCTTAACGTTCCCGTCAATCCTCCTTTATTAGCGGACCATTGTTTTTCCGACTTTATCGCCCCCTTAATTTAATAAAAATAGCCTTATGGTTAATGGAGATAATGGAATCTCTTCGGCTCCTTTTGTCAGATATAGCCGCGTTCCCTTACATGCCCACCCCCCCCAACTAATTATTTTAAAATAGGAAATTCACTTTGGCCACGAGTGTCTCGTTAAATTCAATCCCTTTCGCGGAGATAAGAATTTAAGATCGGCTTCGAGCTAAGTATACACTTACAATCCTTACGTTGTAACCCCTCTCCGACCTTACTACCCCCGCCCCAATACCACCCAAGCCCATCAGTGCTTCATTTATAAACGTATTGTAATATTTGTATTGGCTTGAGAATAAATATCGAGGACGATGCGTTCGGATTTTGTTCGCTTGCCGTCACCGACACGACGCCAACGCCTTCCCTCGCGTAAAACGGTATCGAGTACCGGATTATATTTATCCGCTCTACTCCACGTCATTACATTTCAGCCCCGTCATTATAATAAAGCGGCGTAATTCTGAAAATAATGCAAAGCCTTTAAATATAACGAAATACAGCACGAGCTCGAGCTCCGTCCGTTGTTATTATCGTTAATAAAAGTATTTCCGTGGTTATGAAAATTCGAATTACACATTCAAAAGTTATACGAACGTACGTATATACCGAATTCATTGTCGAGGAATTTCATATGCCAGACAACATTGATTATAATTTTCTATGAAATTTCATTATCTCCGGAGTCCGGCTGTCCTATTCATGTAATTTTTTTTTTTTTTTTAATACATTTTTAAACTCATAATCTCTCAATCCGAGACACTTTTTCGAATGTGAATACTGAATAATACTATTTTCACGTATCCCGGCATTGTCTCTCTGGTAATAAGTTCTGCCCGACACGGGCTTTCGCAAGTTTCCTTTTACGTTACAAAAAAAAAGCCTGACACTCCGCATTTGAAATATTTACTGCAAAGACATTGAAGCCCAAGCGTTAAATTATTCCATCCATCTCTTGTTTAATATAAATAAACAATGTTGCCGAAACTAAAATAAATCCTTAATTTTTAATTTACGATAAACGTACTTGTAACTGTCACGAGCTAAAAAAAAAAATAAAATAAAATGTCCTCTTTTTCGTTTCCTTATTTATTTTTTTCTTTTTCTTTACCTCTTTTACCTTTTTTTACGCGAATGCGTTCAAACTTTAGGAATAATATAAAGGGAATACGTGTGTGCGTAGGCCCACGGTTTCCATAACTTCTTTTTTTTTATAACATCACACACATACGCAATGAAATGTATATAAATTATTAACGATATTAAATGCACGTATGTAATTAAATGGGCGTGTACTGTAACTAACTTGTAAATAAATTAAATTACGAGTAAAATCGTTAGAAACGATGATCACTTTCTAAGAGTAAAAGGCTAAGAGATATAAATAAATGAAAATTTTTTATTTCTTTTTCTTTTGGAGGTTATGCGCCATAAATGTTAGAGTGAAAGCGTACGGTTCGTTCGTTTTTCTTGTAAAACAAGTCACGTCAAATATGTATTTTTGGTGAACTAGTATTTGGCCACTGCGAATTGATTCCTATACACGTATGTGTTTTGTAACCTCCTTTCCTCGCGTATGTATTTTTCTTAGAAAATACGATACACATTTTCAATGATCGCTTGCCTATTACACGAGGTCTAACGACATTTGCAAAAGCCTTTAATTTAAAAGAGAAAAATAAATAAATAACTAATAAATATATATATATATATAAAGCACTTACACTCGTAGCCACTCGAAATACCTTATTTAAAAATTTGATCTTTAATGTAGATATATACATGTACGCAGACACGGGAGCTTTTTATGGAATAAGCACTGATTCGGATATTTCTTTAAAGGATAAGAAATAAAGATTTATAAATAATTTTCTAACGTATTGGGTAACGAATGTGTGGAGAATATCGCGTAACATAGACTATATATACATATTTTTATATATATATATATATGTATGTATATGAAAGGTATATTTTTATATAAAATAGAGCTTTTACCCCTTGACGGACGAAGTCGGTTTTATTTAAAGTAGACTCTCTGGTTATTTGAGAGCTGAGCTAGAATATTTGCAGCTGTCGATTCGATAAAATATTGAGGGAATCCAGGGGTTGAGGCTTCGAGTCAGTGTCGTACGTTATATTTCGGGCATCGGATATCCGGAGGCTCATTAACCGTCTTTCGTTTACCAGGAGAAAGCCAGTGACGGTTTATTTATAACCAGGTATCGATCGGCAAGAAGAGCACCCGAGACTCTTCAATAATGTCCAAAGGTGTACGTGTCATGTATAGAGGTAAGATACAGATCCGTTAAAATAAAATAAAAAAAAAAAAAAAAAAAAAAAAAAAAAATCGGTAAACCTGTGAATGGCGGCTGCGAGTCGTCGGTTAGCCTCCAAAATACATCCGTGTGGCGACCTGCGTTTACCACTCATACACAGAGCGAGAGAGAGAGAGAGAGAGAATAAGGAATCGAGGCCTCAAGCGAGCATAAAAAAATGCGCTTCCAACGTCACCCTGACCCACATTGCCCCCACTCTAGGGAGCCCTGTTTAATTAAAGCTCTGATTCCGCGGAAAAGGCGCGCGTGATACTCGTGGCCGAGGGATCGATAAGAAGTCGAAGCGCCGCTAAATAGACTAAATAGATCCCCACCCCCTCACAGCTCACCCCACGTCTCGCAAGAGCCTACCACCCCCCGCATGCGAATTCGGCAATGCGACTTACGGCTGACCCCGTGCAGGACCATCCTGGCTCGTGCCCCACGGCACTCCAAAGCCCGAAGCTCGCCGGTACTCGCAGCTCCTCCTCGATCCGCTCCAGCCGAGCTCCTCCGCCGGTCCCCGAGAGAGCGAAGCGCCGACGACCGGGACGAGGCTTAACTCATCGCCCCGGAGCTATGGAGAGGCCGTGCTCGGGATCGCTCACTCCGGGCCACGTGACATGGCGCGCGCACAGCGGCGAGATGGATGGAGACGCGGACAATCGCGTACCGATACGGGCGACTGCACCGGGAGTCGACGATCGACCGGGATCGGTACCTCTGGCACTTCGGACCCGAGAACAGGTGGCGCGACGCACGTACGAGGCAGCGCGTATCCAAGACCGCTGGCTAGACGTTGGCTGGAGTCGCGGGTGTCGCAGTGACTGCCGAGTCTCTCACTCTGCTCGTCCGTCCCCTTCGTTCTCTCGACCCCGCGTCGTCCCCGTCGACACCCGCCAACCCCCGCCCTTAGGCCGCCACCGTCGCTGCTGCTACCGCCACCACCACCACCACCACCACCAATCCCTACCGCTCCGTTCGAGGAAGGTGCGCGGGCGCGCGCGCGCGCGCGCCCGCGCCCTGCCACCCCTCCCTCACCCGCCAAGCTCTCGCGCGCCTTATACGCTCGCACGCTCGTCTTCTCCTAGCCGCTCAACCACCCCACCTACACCCGCAACCATCACCGCGCGCCCTTTCACCCTCAGCCGCGCAGTCGCTCGACCCCTCGTTAAATTCCCTTCCGTCCGTCCGTCCGTCCGTCCGTCCGTTCGTTCGCCCCCTCCCCCCGCCCCACCAACCACCTCACCAATCGCCGCCGAATCCCCCTTCCTCGCTTCAACCCCCCACCGAACAACCCGGCACCCGTCTATTTTCAATTCTGCCTTCTCTATTTTTCGCCAGCTTGTGCAAAACACTCTTCACTTTTCTTTTATTTACTTAGCACCACCCGCCCCTCCATCCATTGCCCCTCACCGCCGCTCTTCCTTTCTTCTTCTTCTTCTTCTTCTTCTTCTTCTCTTCTTCTTAAATATTTATCCTTTTCTAATGTTCATCACGTACGGAATGTTTCTCCCTTTTCACTTTAGTTCTATCGACATCCCTTTACAAACTCTTTTATATTGTATAAGAATTATTTAGCATGTAGATCTTCCTTTTAGTGCCATTAGCTTGCTCTCTTAACCATCCCTCCGTCCTCCCGCCCGGCCCCATTCCTCAACGAACCCAGGGCAGCTCTTACATTTTAATCCTTTCCAACAAACTGCTCAGCTACTCTCCAGTTACCTTCCAATCTCTTACCGCCGTATACTTATATATATATATATATGTGCGTGTGTGTGCGTGCGTGTGTGCATTTATATATATATTTATATATATATATATATATGATACGAGTTTCATCCCTTCTCTTTATTTCCACATAATTTGCTCATTTTCGTAATGCATCATACACATTTTCCTCTCCCGAAGTTTTGTTTTAACTAAATTACAAGTACGATTCCGTTTACAACATTTTTTATTATTACTATCTCATTCCCGCTATCATTCAACAGCTCCAATTAGCATGAACTACTATTATCCATTCTCTCATTTCATATTCACATTCTCATACCTAGATTCCCTTACCGTGATACCTAACGAAATTCAATCATTTATTTCACCCCCTTCATCGCCATCGTATTTATACGTACACGCGCACACACGGTCTCTCACACGCACACGGTCTCACGCACGCACACACACACACACACACTCAATCCCTTTTGTCTCATTTTTTTCGCTATGTCGCATGTACTTGTAAGCCGTCACCCTAACAGGTCCGTTTATTCGGACTACTGATAGTTCATCTTTGTTCTCTCTTCTCATCGCCGACCAGCTCCCTTCACGTGGCAGCAGTCACCCGAGGGGGCGGTTGCTTGTCACGTGATGCGACCGCCCCGCACTACGTCACAGCAGAGGTTCTCATCAGAAAGCCAAGATACGTAGCAGCTAGCGGTTCGCTGAAATGGTAGATGGAGAAAAGGAGCCGGAGTGAGGGAATGGGCGGGTGAGGGTGCGGGTGCGGGTGCGGGGGGGGGACGAAGGAATAATTAAACGGACTCGTAATATGCATCAGTCATCGGTCTAAGAGAAATATGTTTCCAGTTTTCGGGTCAGACGTACGGTCTACCTCCTCCATATTCTCCTTCATCCTTATTCTATACAGCCACTACGGAGCAATAGACCTTTTTTTCCACTTATCCCAGGGAAATTCCAATGAGGTGTAAGTCTGTGTGTGTGTGTGCGCGCGCCCGTGTGTATGTTTTTTTCTTCCAATTTCTACGGCGAGTGAGTTTTATTGAAAACGAAAAGGAATATTAAAGTGAAAATATTCCGATTACATGAGCTTCTTTATTCGCGGCAAAGGCGTGTAATTGCGCGATTGGGTCGTGTATTATTGAATTGAAAGAGACCGCGTCCTTCAGCTCGTAAAGCGTACATTTAGAAATTCGCCGAGCAGGTTATTGGGGTCTTCGTTAAAATGCCTCTTTAGCCCCGTGCGATGATAACATCAAGAGTAGTAGTTGCATTATTCATCTGGGCGGCGGGAAAAACGATTTTTCCCAACCCCCTCTCAATTTATGTTTGTTACCAACTTTTATAATAAATAACGGCAGTCGGTGAAATTTTAATTTTCGGCCAAGTGAAAATTTTCATAATATTTTAACGAGAGGGCGCTCGGAACTTTAAAGCTATTTATATTTATAAAACTAAATAATTACTTTAGCCAATGCGAGTTACACAAAATTACGATAATTCTAAAATTATCTTTAAGTCCTTTGGTATTATTTGCCTGGAATGGGAAAATCCCACTCTCTGTCCTCGGATCTTTCTAATTCAGAATTATTCAAAAGAAATTTTTCATACTTTCTAAGAAGCTACGTAAAGTACCTACGTTAAACCCGTTATCGTATTGATGACGTAAAGACTCACTCTTGAAACTTTTTCTCGTAACTTCATTCATTCACGAGAACAAAAACTTGCGTAACTTTTTTTATTTCCTTAATTCTAGAAATGCACGACGTTGTTGACTTTTCCCCCGATTTTTCCCGAATGATATTATTTCAATTTCCGAATAATTGTTTAAACGACCGTAGCTTATCGATGTATTTTCCAGGTCATCGAGCCAATATTGTCTATCTTTATTTTAATGCTAATTTCGTAACGCGGAAATTGATTTCGCTCGGAAATTTCGAGGAGAAGTATTTTGTTTGAATAAGTTAATTTTTAAAGGATTTATTTTTGGAAGGAGGCGAATAATTATTACAGGAGGTAAAGTCGTAAATAATACGGTTCGAGCAATCTGACGTTGCAAAATATTATTTTAAGGATTCACATGAATTCCTAAACGTTATTCTAATGATAATTTTAATTCAATTTTATACAATACATTATGTGCATATTTCAAATAATAACGATTATACTTAATATATACACACACATATATATATATATATTTTTGATACAATATACAAAGCCGGAAATGGAATTTTTTTTTTCCCCCTCATCCTTTGAACGAAAAGATATTACACAAAGCCGTGTAATATATTTACGTGTGTTGGTGGAAAACTTAGAGACTGCAATTTTCCACATGTAAGGAGAAGAATTTATGGCTGGGAATCCTTTATATTTGTAATCTTCCTTCTGCGTGACTTTTCAACGTAATAGGAATACAGGCTACGATAGCCACGATATGTAAAATATATATATATGTGAAAGAAATTATATGTACATGTAGAAGAATATTTATGAAGGGGATCAGAACTGCGAGTAGAAATAATTGACTGGACAAGCGATCTCGCGTGCAAGCGGAGTCGAGATAAAAATGAGCGGCCACGGGTGATCAAGTCCGGAATGAGCATCGTTAGCGAAGATTTCCCTAGACGGGTGGGAGGGGAGGGAGGGGGAGGTTGGGCGCTGCCACGAAGCTGCGAAGCATCTGTCCGAGAGGTTTGTTCTAATTAAAAGAAGAGTCCGAAGGTGCATTATTAAATGACAAGGCCGCGAAATAACGAGAGGAGGGGCTGGCGGGACGGGGAGAGAGAGAGAGAGACGCAGGCACTAAATAGTATTCCGAACTTGTGAAGAACGAAAGGTATTGTAGTTGATTCCGGCTGCCGACACTCGCCGAAATGAAATTCTTTGACTCCGCGATGCAGAAATAACGAGGACGGAAGTTGGTCGCCCGTGGCGGGGGACAGGGGGCAGGGGGCAGGGTACAGGGAGGGGGTAGCGACTCGTATAAATTCTGTCGAGATTTCTTTCTTAAAAGCCCCCGAGCGCGAGCTTCTTGTCGGCCAAAGGAAAAGAAGGCAAAAAAAAAAAAAAAAAAAAAGGATCGTAGAGGCGGTGGTGGGAAGGGGCGCATTGTAATACTCCTCAGCATTTGCGAAACCTTAAAGATACGCGACGGTAGTTACCGGCAGAAAAGCTGACAATCGCTCCCGAGCTCTTTCCGCTTATATAAACAATGCGAGCTTACCCTAGGATTTTCATAGGCGTCACTGCCCTCAAACAATGACCCCCCCTCCCCTACCCCCATATATAGAAATTCCTTTCCGATTTATTCCGTCCTTCGTCTATCCTACCTCCCTCCCACCCTCCGCCGTCCCATTCCTTCGTATTTTTACGCCCTCGAGACTCGAGACTGGAGACTGGAGACTCGAGAGCCGAGACCCGAGGCATTAATGCATTCCCGACCTTTTGACACCTTTTGTTTATTCTGCATAGCCGTAGCCTCGGCCCGAGCCCGAGCCCGAGCTCCTGCCATAAAAATTCGATTAAACGACCGGGAGCGAGATATGGGAGCGGAATAAAAGGGGCGGGAGAGGACACGTGATTACGGGGAAAGCGCAGGGATTTGATTAAGAGGGGGCGAGTCCGAAAAATGAATAACCTCCCGCTGCACTTGCACACTCACGGAAATCGACTAACTCGTAAAGCTACCTTCAACTGCATGCAAAAGCTCTGTCAATCCAACTTTCGTTCTTCTCTCGCTCTCTCTCTCTCTCTCTCTCTCTCGCTTTCTTTCAAAAAGATAAAAAAGAAAAAAAAAAAAAAAAAACCCGTACAATTTTTCCGGCGCACGAATCTAAAATCGATAACCGGTTTAACGTTAATATCTTAATACTATATTTATCAGCATCTCCACCATCGTCGTCGCCATTATTATTATTATTATTGTTGTTGTTATTATAATAATAATTTGGTAATTGAGAGACTGTCGGATAATGGCTATTAATGTTAGCTATTAATGCTGGAATTCGTCTTTGTTTTACGAAAACAGCTTCCGTCATTTAATGAAGCGCAACGACCGAGGATTCAATTATAAATAAATTATAATTAATAAAATAGCTCTTACTTAATAAATCATCCGGGGCGATCAATATTCTAGCATTGGTATCGTCCGAAAGAACGATATATTATGTGGCGAACAAGCAAAAACTGATTTACCTAATGTTAATAAAAAAGGAAAAAAAAAAACTATAGATGATTTAACGGAATTCTTTTTTAAAACGAAATCCTATTATTAAAGGCATTAAACTTTTTCATTAACAATATCTTTTAGCCCTTAGATTTACTTTCCATTGTAATGCTTTCAAAGGGTAAATCTTCGATCAACGAAATAAAAACACTTTTTCAATTAATTGTCCTTAAACTGCAGTAATTAAATTGCTTGTCTAGTTCTTCTCTACGTGCACGTCTCCGTCTTTCTCTCTCTCTCCATCGTACTATTTCCTCTGGCGTTTCTCTGTGCGCGTGAGTGCGCGAGCACGAATCTCATTTGCTTACGTGAAAAAGTACGTGTCACTAAAGTCCGACGTGAGAAAAAAGGAAGGGAAAGCGAAGGGAGAGAAATCAATGTAATAAAAAAAGTGTTCAAAAAACAAATAAAAAAAAAATATAAAAAAAAAATGACAAAAGGACGAAGCGTGAAGTAGAAGAAGAAGAAGAAGAAGAAGAAGAAGAAGAAGAAGATGAGGAATCTGAGGAATGTTTTCCCTTAAGGAAATGAACAATATAAATGCGTTGAATTTATTTTCCATCGGGTATATTAAAAATATTTACTCCTGAAGCTACGTATCGTTGTATTAATTAATTATTTGCAAGCGAATGGTATTTAAAAAAAAAAAAAAAAAAAAAAAAAAAAAAAATGATATCTATAACCACAACGTCTACCCGTAAATATTCCTACAATTTAAAATAGGTTTTTTTTCTTATTATTTTTCTTCTTTTTTTTTTTTTTTTTTAAATATTTTTGAAATTGCCACTAACTCAATGTTTGTAAAAAGAGTTTTTACCCCCGTAGAGCCATAATTTTAAGATGTTTTTTTTTTTTTTTTTTTTTTTTTTACCAAGAACGCGGTTGAACGTGTATTCGTAACATTAATGAAATTTATAGGTAATGTAAGTTGTATAATATGAAATTTACAAGCCTATAATTTGAATAAGACCTCGACTGCGCCGTGAGAATAAGAAATTTAATAATCGCGTGTAAAGTTGAGCTGTGGTAGTCGAGCGTGGTGCCGAGCGAGCCCAGTGTTGCTAACTGTTCGAAAAAAAAAATAATACCCTTTTCCGAATTACAGTGAATTTTTTACGAGCAATTTGTATTTGATACAGTGGATTACGGTCTCGCGGGTAAATTAATAAAAGATCCTTAAGGCCGATCTCCGATCGCGGCATTACGACAATATCAATCAATAGGCTCAATAGGGAAATTCATCATTAGGGTACGTATTGTAAAATCTGGATTGGCCGATAACGAGACAATGTATCCTCGTAATGTGTAGCGTAACGTAGCGATAATAAAACCTCTTTGTCCGTGGGAGTTTTTCATTTCCCGAGTTTTTCATTCCTTCTCCCCCCCCCCACCCACCCTCTGCCCGTTAAATAATATCGGATAAAGAATTTCAGAGAGAGAGAGAGAGAGAGAGATGCATGCTCTTACGTAACGCAATCGAATCCTTTTCAGAGTTTCTTCGTCCGTGAAAATACCTTAGGCGTAGCTGGAGTAGCTGACCGAACAATCGGGGCCAGAAGAAAAAAAAGTATAAAGACGAAGATTATGAAGAAGAAGAAGAAGTCGTCTGAAGGCTTTAAAGGTCTGCGCGTTATCTTTAACTCCCGTAAAGCGTACGTTAAGAATAAATAAAAGCAAAGGGCTTTGGAATCTGTCGGGGATATCTGTGAGGAAGAATCATGGGCCATCGTCGAGGATCGATATCCGCTGGGCTCGCGTACTCGACGTCGTCGTCGTCGGCTGGCGCCATTAAACGGTCCAAGCATCTCAAATTTGTAAGGGAGTAGTTAGTTTAGGGCCGGGCTTGACCGACGTCCCGTACCCGCAATCCCCCTAACTCGACCGGGACAGATAGATAGGGGGAGGTTGGGGGAGTTGGGGGGGCGGTGTGACAATTACTGGGCGACAGTGGATGAGAGACGGGTGTGTAAGCGTTGGGGCGAGTACGCGGCGAGGTGCGACCTCCTGGACGAATGTCCCGAAGGCCACGGCGAGGATTTACGAGCGCGCTCGAGCCCGCGAGCCTCCGTCCCTGCTATCGGTGCTTCGAGGCACACCGGTGAGAGATTTAACGCGCTTCCCCCTCCCCACCCCCAATAACCCTCGTCCGTACGATCGCCGTGTTACGACTTGAAGCTTCCATTTAGCCGGCGATGCCCTTACCGCCATACGAATTTACATGAAAATTATAAAGCTAAACGTCCGTGACTTTGACTCTGACACTTACTCCCGACCCTCCTCTATTCCGCTTCAACGCGTGATCGATCGGTCGATCGATCGATCGAACGATCATGGTTACATTGGCAGCGTAGGCAAATGGTTCACCGGCCTCTCCAAGTGCTCCGTCGTATCGCGCGCGTTCATGATAAATGCGTCGAATGGACGGGGACGTCAAAAATTACGTCAGATTACGTGGTAAGCTGCAATGACGCGATCGTCTTCGGTAAAACTTTTTTCTTTCTTCTCTTTCTTCTTACGTCCGTTGATTCAGATCGTTTATACGACAAAGTTCTTATCCGGCTAATGAATTGCGGGGGTTGGGAGGAGGGGTCGAGCGAAGCTGCTGCTGCTGCCGCGGACGAAAAAAATTAAGTTACCAAAGTCTCACTTCTCGAGTCAGGCAAAAAAGCAGTTGGGCAAACGTGAAATTTACGTCCTTGAACGCTCGTTTACATAAAAATATGCTCGAGGTTATCGCGGGAGCGCATTAACCCCTCGGAGTTCGCGAAATCTACTATAGCCTAGGGGCCGGGGGTACGGAGGGATTGGCAGAGTCTATCGGCGGTGAGGGTGTATTTATTTGACCGATAAGTGCCGGTAATGAAAATCTGCACTCGATTGATTCGGCGAATAATATTAGCAATAGGATTATAGGGAGTCGAATTAATTGAGAATGGAGAAACGCGGAAAATTTCGTTGAAACTCGATAGCGATAGCGAATCGAATGCTGGCGCGGTTAAAAAGAGGTGGGGGGCGGTGGTGGTGATGGTGGTGGTGGGAAAATACCTTTGGCTCATTATTCACGTTCGGTGGATTCATTCGACGAGTAATTATATTTGCTGACCGAGCCCCCGTTGGAAGAGTCGCCGTCCGCACGGATCTCGGGTCTCTCTCTCTCTCTCTCTCTCTCTCTCGGAGCCTTGAAAATAATGAGCCTCTGTGGGTCATGCGTGGGAGAGGAAGGGGATATTCGTCCACGTAATCGGCTCCAGGCCTCGAATTGTCCAAAATCTCGTCGGGCGGATCAGATTTCTCCTCGGCTCAGGGAACTACGAGCCCTCCCCTCCTCCCTCCGCCCCTACCGCACCGCTCCGCCCCGCTCCGCCCCTTCTTCGACCCTACGACCGGGGCTGTAAAAACTGGTGGCCCGATGATACGAAAGACGCAGCCACGTAGCCGAGGCCGCGTATCGTCGAGGGCCATAAAGATTCAATTTCCAAGCGTCGCTTCCTCGTAGAGGTACGTTGTGTGGGTGTGACTCCTCCCGGCTCACCGGTCGCGAACCGCCAGCGCTACTTTACTTTTTCTTCATCGGAGCTTCGATTCCACCCTCTTGTGTTCCCACCCTCGCACCCTTAACATTATTCCTTGGATTGGGGAATTCACATTTCTATCATCGGCCTCGATACTTCCATACCTTCCTTACGCGGTCCTCGCCTCAACGTCATCTCCACGCTTTTTGGCCCTTCCTCGCGGTTAATTAAATTCTCCGCCCTCCCCTACCCCTCCCGCGCCCATCGCCTCTTCCCTTACTAATTCTCCTTTTTCTTTTCATTGTACTTTAATGGAATCTCTAACATCCGAAGCCATTGCACCGCTGCACGAATATACTTCCCAGATCCAGCTCAGCTACAATAGAATTCCATCGCTTCTTACCCGCACCCCTACACGTCCGCCACATCATTATTTATTTACTTAATTTATTTACCTCCAACTTGCGCCTCATTGCCTTGAGCTCCCTCCTCTTACGCGCTGTAATCGTCCCATAAACGTAATAATATTATTTCGTTAAAAAAAATATAATATTGTATATGGAACATTCCACCTTTTGCATAAAAATTTATTTTATTCCGCAAATTCCGAGCTTCTATAACGAATTCCTAATTCCCAACGTAACTCGTATGCACGCAGTTACGCTGTTTGTAAAAATTCCAAGCCAACCAGCAATAATACCCTATCGAGAATTCATCCGCTTAAAAAACATTAATTACTCTTTCCTATTGACCCGATTGTGTCGCTTTAAAACCAGTTTACCCTTTATCCGAGAGATGAATACAATAAACAGTTAATGCTGGTTTAATTAGTCTTTCGAGACTTTCTGATCTCGGCTAAGAAATACCGGAGTCGTCCTCGGCGACATTCTACGCATTCTACATAAACTGGAAATTATTTTGAATTAATAATGACAATGATGATGACGACAATGATGATGATGACGACGGCGGCGTATTAACAAAGACGGGAAATCATAAAAGTTATGAATTATTTAAAAGGTTTGGCTAATGCAATGACATTGTTGAAAGTGCAAAATTTTTGCAAATATAATTACAGGAAAAAATTCATTTTAACGAATGATAAAATAATTAATTAGCTCGTAAGTTATTTATTATGCATTCGTTTCAGAGAAAGCGGCAGAAAAAAAAAAAAAAAAAAAATTAAAATTCACTTGACCTTAATGGAAAATCCAGTCTAAGACCCTTTCCTTGATAAATAAGAAAAATTGCTTTTTTGATTAAGCATGAAAGCTGAGAAAAATAATTAACATAAAAGAGGAAAAAAATAAAGACGAGGAATACGGATCTCGATGTTGAGAGCTTCACTCATGGGAATGAGTTTATCTCTAATTAAATGGGATTATTTTATAAGAAAATTTGCCCCTTTGATATATGTACGTGTAACTGCAAATCGTCATTCGGATCTATTGATAATTGGAAAAATGAAAGGCCGGTTTTATATTATAATTTCTAAAGGAATGTCGGGCGGTTCGTTGGGTCGCGGCATCAGAGCGAGCGAGTCCCCGTATAAAATTAATTTAAACGTTACGGCGCAATAAAATCTGAATAATTACGCTAATTCGTTATAATGTAAGAATGCCTGCAAGCCGACGATTTATTAGTTAAAGTCGTAAGGGGTGCGCGCGTCGATAGCCCGACGAAAGGATCGACAAGGATCGCGCGCGAATTGAACGGTCGCGCGCGGTGGGGGTTGCGGGGTGGGGTGGTGATAACGAGTACTTTGGCCGAAATAAGATATACTTTGTGGCTGAGCAGTCGTAGGTTCTTTCACTTAAAGCGTTGGGCAACCCGAGGGTTACCCGGACTAATAGGACGGTCGGGAAATTCGTGGCTACGTACGGGAGAGCAGAAGTAATCATTAGACGGGGGCCGAATGCATATACTACAGTTACAGAGGAAATGTAATTTTAATTACGAGGGAAATTCCGGAGTGGGCTCGAGCACCGAGTCAGTCATCGTTTGCACTTAAAGGCTCGCTGGAGAACCGGGATTACGCCGGGATACGGGACTTTTTCAAATGCCGAGCGATGAAAAGTACGTCGCATTAATTAAACTCGCCGACGCACGAACTCACGCCCTCGAGCTTAATTCTCTTCAACTTACGTGCACGCTCCCCCCCCCCCCTCTCTCTCTCTCGTTCTTCTTTTACTCCCGACCAGAACCCCCTCCTTACTCCCTTCCTCTGACCCGGGGGTGGAGGGGAGGAGGGCGAGTCACACGTTCTTCCTCCATGTCGAGCGTGCGGCAGCCGCCTTTTCGCGAGTGTCGCTTTACTTTAAGTGCGCCGTTCTACGTACTCGAGGACTACCTCCTTGCCTGCCCCCCCTCCCCCAAGCCGAACTCTAACCCGAACCCGACCCCGAACCCGAACCCGTACCGCCCTTCGATACGCCACCTTCGCTATTCTGGCTGCGGAGGGGGTGGGGTTATTGGGGTAGGGGTAGGTTATTGACTGCATAAAATAAAAGCGCAGAATATTTTTACTATACTATTTACGCGGTCTTACACCCCTTCCCCCTACCCCTCCCACTTCGTATATCCCTCGATTTAGCTTTATTATTATTATTATAATTATAATAATAGCATTAGCACGCATAAGCCCGCATTAAAAATATGTAACACCTTATACGCTGAATAATTATTTCTGATGTTATGCGCCACTTTCATTAAATATACGTCCCTTACATCGACCCTTATGAAAGTATAATTTCTTATCTTTCCATACCGTCGGCGCTCAAACAGCTTTATACGCCAACCGTATTAAATATATCTATATATATAATATTACATTTAAACATTCGTGCGCATCGTAACAATACGATTTTACAAACTCCTCAAATTTTCTTTTGCCTTTAAATAGAAATTCCCAAGCTCTCGTTCCAAATAAACCTCAAAATGTCTCCCTTTGTTTGTTTATTTTTTTTTCTTTTCTTTTTATCTAGACCTTTATTAATTATCGTGCCGTGCGGATGCAATCACGTGCATACAAAGTATAATAATAATCTTTAATTAATTGTTTACTTTTTAGAAATTTGCATAAAACGGATCTCCGTATTATACGAAAAATTAAGCGATACCTTCAGCATCGTTGTCGTTTCTTTTTTACATTTTCTCTTTTTTTCTTTAGTAAGTACGTCAGTTCAAACGAATCTTAATTATATCGACTAATTTATTCTTCTCTTAATGATTATGATAAGTAATGAAGAATAGAAAACCGTAATCAATATTCAATTACTCGATTAAACAGAGAAATTCGTTTAATTTAAGGTACAGGCATGAGCGTAGAGAACAATATGCGATCAACAAGTATAGTAATGGATTAATTATTTACAATTATTCGTCGTAAATTGAATGGGTAATGCAATCACTTAAGTAATTTTATACGTTAAATCCTGATGCCCTTAACAAAATTGATCTCCGAGACATGAGGTCACGTCAGCGCGGCCGGAAAAAAAAGAATTTTAATTTTAAAGGTATCTTTCGACGAACACAAGAGTTGCGAACGAATGGCATTTGCGAGCTTAGGATAAATTTAGAAAAATGTTCTAACGCCGAAACGTTGATCGATCGGAGCGATTATTGTTTAGTTGCGTTCGTAATGAAAGGCGTAAATTATGAAGGAACGAATGAATAATAGACTTTAGCCAGTTAGGTAAGCGGGGAAAAATATATTTGGAGCCCTCGGTTTGAAGAGCAATTACCGTAAATCACAAAGAAATAGAATAACAAAGTCGAGCTGTGCGAAATGATTCATTAGCGAGAAAGAATTTATGGGATTAAAAGGAGGTTCCTCTCGAGTCATAAGGACTTTTAAGTTTTCCTCGGCACGAGTCGGAGGACGAAGCGTAAGAGGCATAAGAGGCATAAGAAGAAGAATACGACGAGTACGAAGAAGAAGGAGAAAGAAGGCGGTGATGAAAGAATTGAAGTAGAAGAATTGGGCGAGAAGAATCGAAGTTTGATGGAGTCGTCGTCCTTCTCGCTTAATGAAGGAAATTCGACGAGAATTGCCGGTTCTGCTGGACGCATTGCTAGGGAACGATTGGGAATAGCTCGGCTTGCTCGCTTCCGGTAATATCCGCTCTCGAATTGAAACGCTATTGCATTAGCGAGAGAGGTCGCGACAACGAACTGGCTGTTCCGCAGCTCCCTCACAAGCAAGCAACCAACCAAGCCAACAAGCAAGCCAGCCAGCAAACAAACAAACAAACAAACAAACAAACTGACAGACAGACAAACTTCTTTTATAAATCCTTCCGTTCCGTACTTATCGAGCCGCAGATAAGTATTGTCTCCGATATACTCTGCATCCTCTTCCTCTACCTCTACCTCTACCTCTACCTCTACCTCGATACACTTAACTTCTCGGACGCGAATATCACCGCGTAATGTTACGTAAACTGCGTCACCAGCGCCGATTCTCCCCGATTCCCTCTCAAAGCTACGAGTTTTAATTTCTTATTCTATATTAATTTTATCTCCGATTAAAGTATATTTTAACTTAAGGCAAGGATACTTTGATACTTTTCAAATAATTCTCAAGTAAGTTCTTTCTAATCCTTTTAAACTCATCGGGATTCAACTTAAAAATTACATTACGGATCAGTGCGTTTCGGGTAAATCCTCCGATTGAACGCTAAGGACGGTTATCGAGAGAGCGAGAGAGAGAGAGAGAGAAGTGAAAACAAGGAAAATACGTCTTTGGTCGTCATTTTAATGTCGGGGAGGGGGGGGTGTAAATAATTCGATATTTTAAATGGATTGAAGATTGGCCGGAGGTAAAGGATTGCATTGGAGTGAAATGACTGTAGTAACGAGTAATTGTGACGATCGCGAGACGATCTTCGTAATAAAGTATTGATAAATAAATGTTTGTAGCTAATTGGTATCGGATTTAAATGGCAAAGGCATATCGAGTTAGAATTAGAGGAAGGGGCTGGCCCCGAGGAGCCTTGCGTAAAAGGGCCTCAGAGAAAAATTGCCGCTGACGTCGGCATCCTGCTGTTATTTCCGAATAACGATTGTTCTGCAGGAGACATTGGCGGCGGTCGCGACAGCAGACCCTCGGGCGTGATATTATGGAATGGATCCAACTCCTTCCACCCTCCGGCCAAATCACTCTCACCCCCACTCTCATTCGGGGCGCGCTTCCCCTCTTTTTCACTATTTTTCTTCTTCTTCTTCTTCTTCTTCTTCTTTTTCTTCTTTTTCTTCTTTTTCTTCCCAAACAACGACTTTTATCCCTTTTCTCTCGTTCTAACTATATCCGTCCGTCCATCTATTCCCCGGGCCTCCTTTGTCCCCTCCATCCCCACCCCCCTCTCGCCACCGCCGCGTACTCCGCCCTACTTGACTCGTTCACAAAATAACGGAGCCCGTTAACAATCCCTCTTGGTGTTTATCAAGATTTAGAGCGGACGGCCGCGCGGCCGCCCTTCGAATTTAATGCGAGAATCGAGTAGACGGGGGCGGAGGGGAGGCAGGCGAAAGAAGAAAGAAAAAAAAAACCGCAACGTCTTCGAGAATTAAGTAGGCTTCCTTCGGAGATTCATTTTATTACTTTTTCCTCTTCTTTAATAAGGAGAGTATTGTAGTTCACGTTTACACGGGATTCCTACCGCCTCCGCGATTCCATCGATTCCATTAAAAAGAAATCTCCTCTTGATTTACATCTGTTATTCAATTACATTCTACGTTGCATTGTACTGGACGTACTCGAGCAGCCAATATTATTGCCCTGCTTCGTTAATGTAATTGATTGATACAAAAGCGGCATTTACATTTACATTTACCATTACTTATACTACCGAATTATTCCGAGCTCTCTCTCTCTCTCCCTCTCTCTGAGAGAGAGGTTCTTCAATTTCCAAAACTTCGTTAGCTCGAGTTGTTGTTAACATTCGTTCATTGGTATCGCGCGCACCGCTTAGAAAAATAATTCGATTCGACTACCGCGAATTATAATTACATTGACAATTTATCTGGGAATGGGAATGTTTCATGCGAATCGCATTCGGTCAAATAAAAAAAAAAAAAAAAAAAAAGAAAAGAAAAAGAATGGCTGACTCCTCGTGCGGAGAAATTCGTGAATATTATTCGAAAATGTCATGGCCAATGCCGAATTCCGCCAATTCCGAAAGATATATCGAAATTAAGTCATAGCTGTTTCGTAATTGCTCGTCCGAATCATTGGCCTACTTTAATTTCCGATAAAAGATAGAAGAAAGAAAGAGAGAGAGAGAGAGAGAGAGAGAGAGAGAGGGCTACAATACACTGTGCTTTTTGCTTCGGTAAGAGCTTTATTTGAGAATTCAAATAAGAATTCTACTTACCGGATTATTTTACTAAACGGCAAAGAAGTATTGCGGGGGGGAGGGGAGGCGGGGGAATTTTTTTCTTCCCTTAAATTGACTAAGTTACGTAATTACGAAACTAAAATTGTTTGCATTGTATTACAAAGTCCTTTTATGCACTCCCTCCTTATCGGATTTAGTATTCATAGTCTATTATGTCTGTTTGCTAATATGGAGAGACGGACAGATTTACATAAAATTATGAAAACGTTCACGACCTCACTTTGCTTACATATCATAAGATAGGCATACAACATTATAGAATGTATAAGGGAATTACAAAATGAAATTTACAACTAGATCGGAGCTTGAACATATTATTTTTGGATATTTACCTTTTTTTTTTTTCGTTTTTTCGTTTTTTTTCGTTTCCCTACTTAATGAGCTTTGCGAAACGAATTCATTCCGTTTGAAAGGCACTAAATTACATTGAAATACTAATTCCCGAGACAAGCAGAGGACTAAGGGCTTGCGATTCCTGCGAATCAAATATTCCATAATCATAACGATGATAGATATAACGTCGGATGATATTGCATTACTCCTGAGGCTAAGATGTTTCGATTCGGTGTCAAATTCTTGACGTACGTCCTCGCTCTTCTCATATTCATCGAAACTCATTACCGCCGTTCGAGGATACTTTTTTAATTTCAAGCCCCGTATTATTAATTGTAGATCTGTCGCGCGTGCCAGACGATGTACATTTCTTGCCAGTGACTTCGTCAAATACTTACTTACACAATCAGCGAAGGGGGTTATTGGGGTTATTGGGGTTATTGGGGGGAGAAAAGAAAAATCAGAAACTTAAATGATTTAGTAGGTTTTGAGCCCTCTCGAGTAAAGAAAGCAAAGTTTAATCGGGAGCGGCGCGATCGACAAATTATAATTAATCGCCGTAATCGTAGTAATAGTCTGTATCAGTTACACATTAAATCCATTCGCTAATGATCAATATAAACGAGAGCCCGGCGATTCTTCTGAGATTCAATAAAAGCGATTTAATTCCAATTAAAAAAAAAAGCGTACGAGAATTTTCCTCCGATGAGGTAAAATTGATTTTTTTTTTTTTCGTTCTTCAATCGCTGTGCGCGTAATTCCGTTAGCCAAACAGCTGTTTTGCATTTGAGCTCTTAAAATAAATAGCCGATTATAATTGGAAAGGTAACGAATCGGAAGGTTACGGAGTCTATTGAGGAAGCGATCAATAATCGGATTAGCGAGTCTGGGTAAAATAGGGCTTTCTAATAGGAAACTCGAAACGCTGTCCGTAATATTTATCATCGGAGAATCGTCGGATCAGCAAAACAAGGACAATGTAACTGCAAGTTCCGATAATTATCCGTTTAATAATAGATTAATTATCGGCAGCGAAGTTAGCCCGCTACGGAAGGCCCTTTAATGAATTAATTCGATTAATGAATTTATAGTGCACAGATAGAGAGAGAGAGAGAGAGAGAGAGAGAGAGAGAGACGAATTGCGAATAGAGCAAAGTCGGCACTCGTATACTCGCTCGTATATCACGACGGAGCAGTATTTCTCCTTCCCTGAAACGCTTTGAAAACAAAAAAGTAACAAAGAGGAACATAGAAGTATCAGGATCTAAATGTATACGCAGAGCAGTACGACGACGGTGTATTGTTAACTAAATGCAAATTGAAAATCTTTAAAGTTATTCCCTCGGAAGTTGGGAGTTTTAAAACTTTTATGCTTTCCTCAAAAGTATTGTATAATATTCTTGGGTTGGGTTGGGTTGGGTTGGGAGGGGTAGGGGTAGGGGAGGAGAGGTGGAGGGGATTATAATAACGGCGGCTTTAATATGCCGAGCGTGTACGGTAAAAATAATTTAAAGCGCTTAAAATACGTCATACATGTGCGAACGAAGTAAACATGGGGAATTAGGAAATGAAGCCTCGAGGTTATAAAAGATCGGATATAAAAGGCGAGATCGGCACGGATAATTGGAATTGAGCTCGTCGTCGGGGCGCACGTCCGCGCATGTCCGATGCGTGGTGCGAAAAGGGCAAGTAATTCGGCCTTTGTCGACGAATCGTTCCATTTGCGCCGCTTGTTTTTCAATTGCAAAAATCTCGTAGAAATAATTGCGAGGCTTCGCGTGACGCGCGTGTAAGTGGAAACGGTATAATTGAACCGGGAACTCCGGCAATATTGGCCTTCGCGAGCCGCCCCCCCGCCCCCCGCGCCCATTTTGCCGACGAATTAATGTACGCCGGGTACAAAGATCAAAATGGCCAATGGGATGGGGAACTGATGCGCGCGCGCGCGCGCGCGTGTCTTTGAGCTTGGGTCTCTTGCTTCGTCTATCAAGGAAAATTGAAAATGTTTCGGGACAACGACGTCGACGAGATCGGTGGGCCAACACGCTCAATACGAGTTACATGCACCGAGATGAAATCATCGCACGAGCTGCACTTGTCTGCCCTTACCCTCAACGACGCTAGTTAAACCCCTTCTCCATTCCTCCTCGTACCTGCGTATAAAGTACGTGGGAGGTGGGACGGGGACGGGGACGGGTCGAGGAGGAGGGGAGGGGGTGGAGGTGGAGAGCGTGACGGTCGAGGAGGAAATTTTAAGACACGGCGGGGCTCGAAGGGAAATCCGAGGAGGACGAAAGGTCGGACTCGGGAAGAGCGAGAGAGAGAGAGAGAGAGAGAGAGGCTCGTTAAAACTCGGCATTGCACGGGAAGGGCGCGACCGCGTACTATATATCCGTGAACGAATGAAAAGGCGAGCGAGCGGGCGAGTGGCTCTCTTGACAAAGTGGAACGAAGTATAATGAAAATAACGGAGTGCGCAATGCTTTCGAACGTTATTTTCTGCGTCTGCTGCGTCAGGTCGGCCAGGAGCACCGACCGAGACTCATCTCCGTCAATTCTTCATCTCTTCCCCGTCCCCGCACTCTTCATTATTCCCCCTCTTTCTTTATTCGGTTCCGTGTACCCCTCATCCCCCTCGCCCTTCTCCCATCAGCCCCTCCCCGCCCCTCCACCCTTGGCCGCGCGATGTGCTTCATACACTCTGCGCCTCTTGTTTCGGGCCCTGCCTCCACTACCAATTACGTAACGCTAAATTCATAAATCAAGGACACCAATTCGTTTGAAAGCCACGCTCGCTCGTAAAATTCATGCCAAAAAAGTCTCTTACATTAATTCGGCTTTCCTTCTACCCTTCAGAATACCCAATTCTATTTATTTGCAGCGTTTTAATTGTATCATCGTGCATTTCCCCGCCGACCGACTCTACTCTACTCTACTCTACTCTCTCCCTTTCTCCCTCTCTCCCTTTCTTCCCCTGTGAATATAATTAATTATAAATAATAACGAGGCAAGATCAATCCCCCAGTTACTCGAACTTGTTTCAATATTAACTTCATTCTTGGTTGTATCCTTCGCTATACGCGATATACAACCAAGGTAATCCAAGGACTCATTTCTCCATTCTCAGCGGCATCTTCTTGTAAATTGTATATAAAAAAAAAAAGAAAAAAATCGCTAATTTTATCGGAGCGCGCTATTTTGGAACGAGTTAGCCTGAGACAAGATGATTTTATAAGGTGGATATTTTGGGGTACTACGACCCCGATAACAAACTGCTTCTGATGCAGACCATTTGTAACGCGGCCTCGGCTAGATCGCCAGGCATTTCTAGGTAAATAATGGTTGGCCGAGCCTCGAAAATTTTTCAAGCCGCGACAACGATGTCAACAGTAATAACAACAATAACAACGGTAAAGTGAAAATCCGTAGTAACGCGTAACGGCGTGTTAATGGTGATAAATAAATAAATAAATAAATAAATAACGAATGAATACTTGGGAGCTATCGCTTGGATTGTAATAAGCGAAACGTCGACATAATCGGGCGCGTTGTACTCGATTAAATTAATATTACGAGCTGCAGCAGAAAATTGATAATAAATTCTGAATAAAGTGAGCGAAGACTTGGTGTCGGGGCGGGGGGGGAGCTACTTTACTGTATATTAAATACGTGACGGTTCGCCCGGGGATATTCCTTTTTCACTGGGCTCGTCAATAACTGCACCCGCACTCCTTGGATGATTATTACAAGCGTGGGGGGCGGGGGGATAATATCTATCGATTGTCGGACAAGATGATTGACAAAAAAAAAACCTTATAACAACGTTATTCGTCGTCATTTATCGTTGATCGCCTATCGCCTCGTTGCTTATCCTCGGGATCATAATCGCCGATTACGAGGAATTACAGCGAGGACGACTCGTTCTTACGAACGGATTGCAAATTACGAAACCTTCGGCTAGAAATGCCGTGTAATAAAGCATAAGCGTAAAGGATGTAACGGCCCGTACTCGTAATATTTACGACGCAATGTAACTTCGCAGCTGCGCACACATCGAATTTAAGTACATCATTTGTAATTTAATCCCATGATAAATAAGGAGACACGGCTTAAGTAACATTGAATACTTGAATTCCGTGCCCTATTAATATACTGTATACTATATACTATATATGTATATAGTTATTTATCTATTGGGGCTAATATTATACTGTCGAGGCGCGATAAAAAGTACCCCCAAGTAAGTATTTAATACTGCCGGGCTAAAGACAATCCCGCGGATATAATAATAAATGTAAAAATTAAAGTCCAGCCACGATAGTACGTATATGTATATGTATATGTATATATATATATTGGAGCGGAGAAGCGAGTGGTTAATCTTTGCAGGGAAAATCATTTGTCAGTCGAAAATCTAAACGAGCGATTGATGGGAAGGTTTTCGGCAGCTCCGACAGTCAATATTGACGAATAAATAACCGGTCGGACAGATCTGGGCTTCAGGGATATAAACTCGATATACATTATGTACGATTTTATTTGTAGAGTACCCTATGCGCCCGTGTGTATATAATACATGCGGGGGTGACTGGCTGCCTAGAAAAATTTAAACGCAGAGCCTCTACGCGTAGAGACTAATTATTATACATTCAATACATTCACGGCGTCGACTTGAATATTTAATCGAAAATAATTAAATCAACATTTATTATTCAATTAGTAATTGTATCCACTGGTACTTTAATCTAAATTATCCAGGTTGAAGAAGTACGGGTAATGTCCCTCTTCGCCCTTCGACATTCCTTCCGTTCTATAATTTTCTTTATTCTTTTTTTTCTTTCTTTTTTTTTTTCTCTACGATTCTATGATTCATACCGACGACGACGACGACGACGTTGGTGGCGGCGGCAGCGAATAATAATAATAATAATACTCGATGACTCGCTCACAATTTATTCCTCTAGGAGGAGCGAAACGTTTTCAATTACGCTCGTACGTAACACTCCGAGCTTTACTTCACCGCCCGAGTACTTATAAATGCATCGCACCCTGATAATTCGGTATCGATGAGCTTCCGCTCGAATCACGTTCGATTTTTTTTTTAAATATTACATCATTGGGAAACTAATTATAACCACGTTACACGCTATAAAATCATATTTACGTAACGCGCTTTATATATATATAGATATATATATACGTATGTATGTGAATTTAAAATAGGATGAATCCATTTGCATTGATATAATCCAGCAGGAATCCAATCTTTGAATCCGTATTATCTTAGATTCCTGGTGGGCCGCGTGCGCTTGAAATATGTATGCGTATAAATACGGAGAAATCATGTGCGAGACTGTGTCAATATAAAAAAAAAATTCTCTAATATCATTGGGGCGCCTTTTCACGTACGATCTCTACAAATATATATATATATATACATAAGTATATATATATAGATACACAGAAGAGTAAGGACTTTGAAAACTTTTTTTAAAATATCGAGAGTAAGAACGTCGATTTTCTAACTGTGATCCGAGTGCGGGAAAATTGCGCTTTTATGAGATTTTCGTCAGAACTACGGTTACGAGCATTTAATATGAAAATAAATGCTTTAAGTCAGGATCGTGTATTCTAGATGCTAAAGGCATTCATACATTTGCATTCATTTTATGGACTCCTCTCACACACACATATATATATATATATAGTATACACGTATTCCCATACGTATGTACGTATAACTCTCTATATATATATATATATATATGTATGAGCGCGCGCGTGTGCGTGTAGAGGTGAAAGAAGAGTATACCCATCCATATTCAGGAGCCCGGGCGCGTCCATGTATATCAAATGCTATTATAGCGAATACCCGGCTCGCTCGTCTACATGGTGCGTGCAACTAATTTTACTTTTTCGAGACTGTTAACAGAATTTATTAAAGCATGATAATAATTTTCGTACGGAGAAGCTATAGAAACGATAAATCAAATGATAAGCATAATGAACGACGGATAAATGTATAATGAAGAATGAAAGGCATAAGCAGACGCATTCTCGTGCTGTAAAATTTCAAAAGCAAGCTTACCACGACAAATTAATTTTAATCCACTCGCCCACGACATTATTTATAATTAGGCTTTATGTAATTACAATTACACTAATATTACTACGACCTATTACTACCCATTATAAATAAATTATCATTATTATTCCCGCAATCGTTGTTATTATTAATTATTAATAATAATTATTATTGGTAATGTAATTTTGAACTGCGCGAGTATCGCGTTATCGCCGTATTAGTACTTCGAGTAATTACATAAATCTATCTAAAATAAATCCCTAGACATCAGTCGCACGCGCTACATTATGCAAATTGCAGATTTAAGTAATGCGGCGATAGGTATTACAATGATGGGATGATTCTAATTGAAATACAACTAATTGAGTATAGAGATAAGGGTATTTGTTATTATCGCGTGTAACGAGGAGCTTAAAAGTTTATTTGGGTTATTGGGGTTCTTTGCGGTTCTTTGGGGTTCTTTGGGGTTATTTGGGGTTATTGGGGTTATTAAGCGGCCGGGGCCACTTGAAAAGAAAAAAAAAGAAAAAAAAAGAAGGAAAGCGAATCGGAAACAAAATATCCTGATGGATTTACGGGAAGAATGCCTTTGCAAACAGACTAGGATAAATATCCGTAATTTGTAAGCCAGAATCCGAAATTGGAATGCTTGATCCCTCAAAGTATTTACCGAGTGGAGGCTGCGTCGATGTTATAATCTCGATGGCCCTTCAAGTTAGTTATTATCTGACAGGTTCGTCTCTGCTATTCGATCTACTGTAAATACTTCAGAGGAGATAGTAAAGCTTCTCGAATAAATGTTTAACTTGCTAATGTATACTATCCCGTCTATATCCCCGCCTCGCCTCGCCTCGCCTCCCCCCCCCACAACCCCAACCCAACCCAACCCAACGCCGCATCAATCATTTTAAGATAAAAACCGAGATTTCTGCATTATCTCCTGCATTATTACAACATCGGATTATAAATGTTTGTATATATATATATATATACATTTAAAGGTATATTCTAGGCGAGTTTGTATCAAGTAATTTAATTTATACCTTGTAATTCGCTCGTTGCGCGAGTGTATTCAAATAGAGTAAAACAAATCGTTGGCAGAGCACTTGTATCGACATCTGTTTTCAGTTTAAATCGCGAAACTATGAAATGGCCGAAAGGTCGATTCGTTCCGCGGGATGTTACATGATTCGACACTTTCCTACAATTTCATCAATCCAAACGTAAAACTACTCTTACCAACCTATACGTACAGGAGTTTCAATAATACGTTATAAGCTTGCATCCAGTTCCCCCGATCATCATCATCATCATCATCATCATCGCCACCACCATTATTATTATTATTATTACTATTATTATTTTCGTTATTATTACTATTGTTGGGAACTGAGATATAAGTGGGTCATCCGCAAGTTGGGTATGCCCTTTTCCCCACACATCCCGTTCGAAGGGATGAGCCCCCGGTGCCATTTGGTTCTGAGGCTCCGCCGTTTACAATGGTGGAGCTAGAGAGCGCGGCAAGCTCAATGAGGAGCCGTAAGGGACCAGGGCCCGATGGCCTTCCGGCTGAGGTGATGAAAGCGGCGGCCAGGAGTCACCCACAGCTCTTGCTCACCATGTACAACTCGTGCTGGTAAGCAAGGGCAAGGGATCGTGGGACGCTCCGTCGTCGTATAGATCCCTGTGCATGCTGGACACCGCCGGGAAGCTCCTGGAAAAGCTGCCGAGACCCCGCCATCAGGTGGCGCTTCTAACATCTGGCGGCCTCTCCGAGAGACAATACGACTCCCGAAGGAGTAGGTCAACCATCGACGCTATCCAGAGAGTAGTGGAGGCGTCCAGGAGCACGGAAAGGGGGAAACCATTTCTCCCGGCACAGTCTCGATCAGACCATGCGGAGAATTCGCCACAAAACCGAGTTAGTGCTCCTCACGAAGAAGCGCGTACCCAGAGTGCAGCAGCTTATTATCGGAGAGGAGTTGGACCAGACCAAAGCAGCCGTGAAGTACCTGGGGGTGACGCTGGATACGAGGCTCACCTTCGGGGAACATATTCGGAGGGTGGCGGATAAGGCGTCACGGGTAGTGACTTCCCTGTGCAGGATCATGGCCAACGTAAGTGGGCCACGTCCTTGTATCAGGCGGTTGCTGCTCCGTGTCACTGAGTCCGTCATGCTTTACGGTGCAGAGGTTTGGGCCGACGCGCTTCGGATGCGCGAGATGCGCACTTGGCGCAGCGTACTCGTATCGTACGGTCTCGGAGATGGCCTCCCTAGTGGTCGCTGGGCTGGGTAATTCCCATCGACCTCCTGGCCCAGGAGAGGAAGCTCGTCCACCAGGCAAGGAGGACACTCGACCATGGTGAGCAGAAGGTGCGAGCCAGGCAAACATCCCTGGCTAACTGGCAGGACAGATGGGAGCGGGATACGCGCGGAAGGTGGACCGCCAGACTAATCAGTAAGGTGTTACAGCTGTTGACCGGCCATGGGTACTTCCGTGCGTACCTCCACCGCATGGATAAGGCGGCGGATTCCAGATGCGTTCATTCCAGATCCGCCACGTGGACGACGCCTTGCACATATTTTTCGTGTGCGAACACTGGGGGCGACAGAGGGAAGCGTTGGAGGGCGATGTCGGAAGGATCACTCCTGAAGGCATCGTCCCTCTGATGCTCGCCAGTCAGGAGAACTGGGGAAGGGTCGCTTCTTTCGTCGAGGATATTCTGAGACGTAAGAAGCCGGCTCTTCTCTACGGTAAGGGGGGAGCTCAGAGTGTGCCCCGAAGGCATAGCTCCTGGTTCCCTCCCCAAAGTAATACTTAACGGCGGTGCCGGGGAGAATATACGGACCAGGAAAGGCGGACCCCTCGGCGAACTTGCGTCGTCCCCGCCCTGTGGTTTACGCAGTAGGACGCGGGCGGCGGGAGTGCGCTGAGGGGGTGAGGGTGAGTGGAGAGTCCCAACCACCGGGGACTCGAGTCCCTCATGGCCCTTAAAATATTTCCACCCTCCAAAAAATAAACAATAAGAACCATTATAATAATAATTATTATTGTTATTCTTATTATTGTTGTTGTTGTTGTTGTTGTTGTTATTGTTATTATTATTTATGGATACCTTGAAATTGATCGCATAAGGCCGCATACGTGCGTGTAAAGCAAAATGCTTTTTCCATTTCAAATAATATATTCTGTTTGTATATCGTTGTTATTGTTGCACGTACTATCGCAATTATTATTACAATTATTATGATTGTTATTGTATGTTGTTGGTCGAGTCTGTAATCAGGGTCTGCAACAAGAGGGTTAGAGTATCTTGTTTTAAGTGCACCTGCATCGCGGATAAGGCATTCGCTTGAAACTGTTTGTACTAGAGCTAACGCGCGCTGCACGTCCCGAAGAAAGTTATTTGTTCCCATTTGATTTTTATTACTTTTCAATATCAAAGATGAATGCGTTTAAAACGAATTTGTATTTAATCAAAGGTAGAAATTATACAAAGTCGTGTTTGGAAACGTTAATTGCCACTTCAATCGTTATCGGGCTCAGTGAGATTTAATATTTTCCATTAAACGAATATTCACTTCTGCTGAAAATTATAAACTTTTAAGTACTGCGTTATTTTATCATAAGATTCTTATGTTAATTCGCTTGGAAAGTAATTTAAATATTTAAATTTATATAAAGTAATTTACAATTATGCTAGGAAAAGTCATGACCCGAAAAACAGGGAGATAAATTAATAATAAAAATTACATTAATTATTGTACGGTCGTTCGATAATTACATTTGAATATTGTGAAATAATGAAATTACCGAACACTTTCGTGCATTCAAAGCTATATTACCTTTACAATTACATTATTAATTTATACCTAAGTGAGTGAGCTCGATTTATATTTATTTTTAATTGGAATACTCACTGGCCATTTAGATATTTATATAAAAAAATTAATTTTTAAAATAAAAATACGTTAATTTCAATTTTAATGCGTCGCTTGTACAGTATAATTTTTGAATAATTTATGTAATAGATACTTTAATGGCGCATAATTTAACAATAACACGAAGGAATGATATTCCTGGCATACGCACACACGTATAATATCACTAAAATGATGAACTGAATAATTATACTCTAGCATACTTGTGATATATTAATTACATACGTTGGATGTAACTCGATATAACAATTTAATCAAGGACAAGTTAAAAGTTGAGTTGAAAGTAAGATATTTATACACAATTTATTTCAAAACAATGATTTTTTTATTATTAATATTGCAGTATAGTATACGCGTCAACGTATACTTTTGCTAACCTAACGAAATCTGCGTATTACTGAATAATTTAATGCATTACGTATGATGAAGATATTCGCGCGAAATAATCTGTAAGACCAAATGACATTGATCAAATTACAAGTGGAGTGCATTAGGTGGACGTACTGAGCGCATATTAACAATTGATTTAATTAAGCTATTTGAAGAGGTTGAGTAAACGGGACTGATTGGAGTTAATCAATGTTAATGTGAAGCTGGAGTGGCGATGAAATGAAGGAGATTTAGCTCACCGAGCAGGACGTCCTCGTCGACTTCGTCGTTTAAGCGGAGCCCGAGGTCGTTGGGTCCGCCCCGGTTGTCCAGCAGCTGGTCCTCGAGCTCCATCTGCAGCTGGGGCCAAAGCTCGGCGGCGAGGAGCTCCGCGAGGATCGGCAGGTAGGGCGAGCCCGTCGAGGACCTTGGACTAAGGCCCGGGAGCCAAAGCCCGAGGAGACCGCGGGGTACCGAGACAGCACCAGCGCTCGCGAGGCCGCCGTTCACCAGCTCGCCGCACAACATAGGGCCACCTGAAGCCGGTCCCGCTGGCCCCTGCTTCCACCGGGCTATCGAGCTACGGACGACTCTCTGGGCTCTCGGCTCTCCGTTCTCGGCTGGGCCTCACACCTGTCAACAATACGCTTGCCTTAATCGGTATCAGAGGCGACTCTATGGCCAATCAATATTCAAAGAGCCGAGGGGGATGGAATGTTAGGCCTGCGGGTCCAAGTGCAGGAAGCTCCTGGGCCATTTGTGTCAGAGGACGCGGTCCACCCGAGCCCTGGCCTACTTAAACATTACCGGACCTCCCTTACCGGGGCCGGTGCACGAAGGACAACGTTTTCGTGACCCGGGAACGCGGCCGATGACTACGAGATACATTATTTCAGTTTTAGCGCGAACCTACGGAATCCCACGCGTGGGCTACGAAACTCGACTTCACGGTCGTCGACGCCCAACCTTTAACGCCGCGATTATTCGCTAAACCGAGTAGGTTATCGTGCATTCGTTTTGCTTTCTTTTGCTTTTGATTGAACATTTTAAAATCCTTCTTGGGCTGGTATTTTATTCGCGAGAACATTTTTCACTTACGGACGCTCGACTCGAATTTATTATCCTCGTATGTTATTGAAGGGCAATGGCGATAAAGACTTTATGCTTTAACGAGCAATTTCTCGCAACGATTTGAATGCCCGGCTAATAAGGATTTATTATAAATAAAAGGGAGGGGGTTAGCTCTCGTAGGTCAGAGAGTCAGACCTGCTACCTTCGTCCTCCGAGCCTCGAAATATATTTACAAATATCGATAAATCATAAATTATCGTAAAGATTTTTGTAATACCATTATAGCCAATTGCGCGTGAGTAAGGGCTTTTACGTATAAAAGGCAAAACGAAACAAAACAAAACAAAACAAAACACACACAGGCACAAAGGCACAAAGGCAAGGCTAATAATACGAAGAAATTTGAATGGGAACGGGGTGATAAGGGGTACGTGGGGTATGGGGGGGAGGATAATAAATATCTCGATCCTTGATTAAAGGGTTTCATCGGGTTAAGAAGGGCAGCGATGATTTATCGGTAAGTCGAGCGGTCCGCTTATCCGTTTAATATTTGCTTTGGCCAGTACAGTCGGAGCACAAGAGAGCACTATGGACTCGGGCATCGTATTTCCCCGAGTAAAACAACGTCCTGACGACGTAGGTGGGGAATATTACGGGGTAGATTGGTCACGTAGATCAGTGACGATCGGTTCGGTAGCAACGCCGTATGCCTGTCGATCATCCGTGTGGACGCCGACGGCCACGCGATGGGCAATAAAAATGGTAAGCAAAACTTAGCGGTCAGGGTGGGCGCCCTTTAAGGTACTCGCAGCCTCGTCGTGGCTCGAGTTCCGCGGGTCTCGTTCCGCCACTCCGTTACACTTAATTTAACGGCCGAGGACCAGGGCGTATCGGCAGAGAAGCCCGAGGAAAACTTCCGAGTCGGTGGTAGTTTTCCTTGAGCCCCGGCCGCTCCTCCATTTACCACCTTCGGGGCTTTAGCGCTTTTTACCCCCCCCCCTTCCCCTCCTCCCTTGGAGCGGACGGCTCCTCTCATCGTGCCTCTTAAAGCTCCGGCCACGCAGCCTCCTTCGTTAGTTTTCCGACCAGGTAGACCCAATTCAGACCAATAATAACCCCCCAATAAGCCCAATAACCGCTTCGTTTTACTTATTTCGGCCCTATTTCCCTCGCGCCTCAAACTTTACCGCTTTACTTTGTTTTTTTCTCTCTTTCCTATTAAAGGTAATTGGACCTCGCCGACATCCACGGCTCTAACTCTCAATAATAAATGGAAGAAGATAAATGGAAGGGCCGAGGCTCCGCCACCTGGGCTTAATTACTTTCTTATCTGGCCACCATTTTCCTTTACAACGTCTTTCAATTAACAATGAGCTGTGCTTTAATTATCGCGAGCCCACCTCGGACCCCTCCTACCTCCACTCCAACACCCGTAACTCGAGCATTCGAGCGCTCTCTCTCTCTCTCTCTCTCTCTCCCCCGAAGATGGAGGGTTCCTCCATCGGATCATTATCTCGCGTCGAAAGGTCATTTAAGCGCTTCGTCGAACGTTTCGGGCACGACGAGTAAAAGGATAAGATTCGGAGGTGGAAGAAGGGTGGTGTCAAACTGTTTTATAATTTCCTGCTTTGGCCGCTGTTATAACAGGCAAATTTCACTCTGATTCTTCGAAGCTCCGATCCGTACACCAGCCGAAGAAGGAATTTTTTTAAGAAATAAGGAATAAGATGGAACTGAAGAATTGTACGGGGACAAGTGGCTCGGCGGCCCCAACAAAGTTCGTTCAAAGCCTTTGATTTCCACCCCCACACCCCCGGACCTTTCTTGCTTCACGAGCCAATTCGTCTAAAGCGGGCACGGCGTCAGACCAGGCTGACGTACCGATTCGAATCCTTCAAGCCGGCGCAAGGACCGGTGACAAGCCATGGGTGACGAATTGATGTAATAAGAGGTCAAGCCGTACCGGCGACGACCGGCACTCCTCTCGCTCTTTTAACCCCGAGAGCTCGTGTCCCGCACGAAAGCCCGCAAACCCAAAGGTAATTGTATCCCGGACGCCCTTCGGCCAAATGAGATTTTACCTCTACCTGACGGCCTCATTCTCTCTCTCTCTCTCTCTCTCTCTCGCGGGGACGTTGACTGTGTGGAGCGCCACGTATGGCCGGGTGGGTTTTTCTTCATTAACTGCTATGGCCTTTTTGGGGAGGAGGGGGAACAAGGGAGGACAGGTATTCCTCCACTTTTCTCTGACATTATGCCGGACTTTACGCGTCCCCGACCGCTGCTCCCCCCGACTCCTGTCAGGGAGAGCCTGGGGAACGAATAGCATCCGAGACGAGTAGCGGGCAAATCCGCGTCATGCCGGGCCTCATTCGGTTTGAATCCCTTCCCATCGATTCCTCGACAAAGCCACCTTCCTCTTTTACGAACTGCGGCCATTCAATTGCCACGTCCTGGCGATGCTGGCGGGGCGGGGCTGAGTTGGAGGAGAGGAAAGGCCACTCGGGTAAGTAGCGATAAGGTTGTTAGGGTCCGTCCGTCCGAGCTCGTCGAGGAGAGAATCGACCGATCGCATAATAAATTCTCACGAAAGCGGGACACGGGCCCTGCCCCTCCGATAACTCCCTGCCTACCTCCCCCGCCGTCTCCCCGTGCCGTGGGTTATTGGGGTGGTAAGGGGGAGGGGCGGTGGTAAGGGGGGTGGAATAACCGTTAAATTGAGTCGAATGGAGCCAAGGGTCGATTCTCCGACGTCAATGTCCCCAACGGTCTAATCAGCGCCGATGAATTATTCGAGGACGGCCATTAATAATCGATGCCACTTGACAAAGAATTATCCCCCTGGACGCGTTTAGCCGCTCGTCCGCTCATCCGATAAATCCGCGAGCGATTTAAATAATAGATGCCGGGGTCGGCGAGCCCGGCCTTCAGTGCGCAATTAATTTTTTAGGAAGAGGCAGCAGAACTTTGGCCAGCCCGCTAAAGGAATGCCTTGGACTGCGATCCTCCTGTCCGGGCCGGAGCGGGACGACGGGGCGGTACGTTCGGGGCGATACGTTCGGTGCCGAGGGGGTTGAGACGGAGGAGGGGCGGTTAAGGGGGGGTCGGGGGTCTGAGGTGGCGATACGGAGCGCGCTCGGTTACCGGGCTAAGTGGATTCAGACATTATCCACCCGCGAGTAAAAATTTTTACGCCCCTGCGTACGTTTTATTGTGTTTTCGTTTCGAGGATTTGGAATGAAAAATGTTAAAGCCACTGACCTATAAAGTAACCACGGGCTTTCGCGAAAGTGCACCGTAGTAAATTAAGGAGCTTCCGCGTCCCGTCGATACGGGTGGGTAATGGCAATACCCTTTGGCCGGCCCGACGAGCGCGGCAATTAGATCGTCGCGAGGGAATAACCTTTACGAGGGATCGATATATGATCGGCCGGAAGGAGGCGTAAACTCGATGACGTAACCGTCACGGTCCTACCCCAATAACCCTCTCCATTAAAAACAAATAGCTCCGAGGCGTAAGAAAAATTGCCCGGCAATCCAAGGATAACGTTATTTTTTTTTTAACGACACCGCCTCGTGTTACGCTACCATCGGGGCTATAAGTTTCCCAATGAGTAAGAAATGGATCGGTAAAATATCTCCTCCGCCTGGCCTTATTAGACGCTCGGAAATTATTGGTCGCGTAACGCGGTGCGGGATAACGGTGGACGTCGTCGGCCTGGGCAGCACGGCGACCCCTGCCGATGGTTCCGATAATTTCATAAGCCGTTGGAATTAGCTGAGATAAGGGAGACAGGGATTAAAAGGAAATTCTCCGATAGCGTTCCCCCGGGGCTAAAGGATTACAATGACTCGAGGTGATGAGCCCAATATGACCGGTTACGTGGAGGTTATTCGGGTGGGAGTGGGACACCTCGCTCGGGGAAAAACGTCGGCGCAAAGTATGTAATACGCGAGAGAAAAGGTGCTCGAAAGCAGGGGAGATTCCGGTTCCCTCGTCCGGATGGTATTAGATAATCCGCGTGCGGGAGCCGGTGCGGGAGCCGGTGCGGGAGCCGGTCGACTACTGCTCGGAGTCGCGGGGGGATTTAACGCAGTCGCAATATTCCAAGTTAACGCGGCATAAGTTTCAATATCACGAGGCTTACAACTGCCGGAGAACAAAAGACGTCCGATATTACATGGTGACCCCGAGGGCGGAAGGGTGGGGTGGGGGGGGAGTGTCGTCGGCACCGGCCGCCCATAAATCCCGCGCAAATGCGGAAGCCACGGACTTGCGCACGTATGGAGGTTAGCCGATGCCACCACGTCGGCTAAGCTTTCGTTAGTCGTCGGCCGCATTGGCGAGGGCATCCAGGCTCTAGGGTCGACGAAGGGGGTTAGGGGGAGTGGGGCGGGGCGGGTAAGAGGCCCTCGTCTGGCGCGGGCGAGCTCTTTCTTGTGTAGAAATGTGTGTGTAGTCGTGTGTGTAGTTGTGTGTGTGTCGTGGGAGCGAGAGAGGGCGCCTTTAAACACAATTCTTGGACGTTAGCGCGGCTCCACCTCCTCCTCCTCCACCTCCACCACCTCCTCCTCCACCACCTCCTCCTCCTCCACCACCTCCTCACCCACCACCTCCTCCTCCTCGCGCCACCGCCGCCACCGCCACCGCCGCCGCCACCGCCGCGGCCGCTGATGCACGTAGAGGGAGAGTACCAACGGCAGGTTGATTGATCGGGGGCGCATCGGGCACCGGCCGACCTGGCGCCAGCAGAGGTTCCCAAACTCCCGACTCCCCGGCTCTTTCCTCGCCCTAGCATTAGTCCGCGTACGACTAGGAAGCGCTGGGAATTAATGAAATATGCAGCCGGCGAGCCGAGTTACCGCTATACAAATGTTTCGGATGATCCTCGCTCTCTGGAGGGACCTGGACGATGCCCTCGATCCTATTACCCCTGCACTAGGTGTGTATTAAGCGCTCTTTATGGCTCTCCGCTCCACCCCCGGACAATGCCACCTCTTCCCGACCCTCTCTCCCTCCGTCCCCCCATCTCTCTCTCTCTTCGTTCCACCTTCTTCTCGCTCCCCCTCCCACCGGCCAACCCTCCCGTCCCACCCCGTTCTTTTTACCTGCTTTTCGTTGGCCAGTGCCGGGGGACGAGGGACTTTTACGAGCCGGCTTTATCGAGGCTGTTAATTATAAAAGCCGTCGAGCGGCCCGCCAAATGACGAATCATTATACGGAGCAGCCTGCGGGATAATGCTCCTTCGTCAACATTGTTCCATTAAAATATTCATTTTCACTTGTGGGCTTCAGTTAAACTAGACTAATTATCTACATCGTTACAGTTTACGCAATGACACTTTGAGTAAGTTTAGCCTCGGCTACGATTTCGTGTTCATGAAACCAAGAAAGATTAGCCGAAATCTGTCAGCAGCTGCCGCTTTAATATCAAATGACGACCTTCTCCCGTCTCTTCCTCCCCCGCCCCCTCGCGCCCTTCCATTTTACCCGAGTTCCAAGTACTAAATTGGACCACTTATTATTATTATTCTTATTCTTATTTATTTTATTTGTTTTATTTTGCACGGCTACTATAATGACTTTATAGCCTAATAATTACGGAATTTGTATTTTCGGTTTCGACTTCAGGATCGACCTCACCTTTGTACCCTCTATTGCCAACGGGAAAGGAAAGAAAAAAAAAAAAAAAAAAAAAAAAAATAAAAAGAAAACGAGAGGAAAAAGAACGAGTTTTAAATACATTTCAATAAGAGTTTTACGAACGTTTTATCCTCTTCGTCTATTACTATACGATCGAATGTCGTAAAAATAATTTATCGATTGTCTGACCAATAAAAAATTTACCTCACTACAAAAGTTGTACTCTACAAGGCGATTTCAGTTATAGTTGAATGAATTTTTTGAATAAAGCTTTTTTATTTTTAGTGCGGGAATTATGAAACTTTTATTCGTTATTAAATATTACTTCTGATATTGTGGAGCCAGAGATAGATTTTTGGAAATATCAAAGAGTGGAAGTATATCGATCCAAAGGTCAATTCATTTCTCGACTCTTAAATCACTTTAAATTATTCTCGAGTTTTCGTAATCAATATTCATTATTGTTAATTAATAATAATCTCTTTCCTTTACTTTTTTGTTCTTTTTTTTTTTTTTTTTTTTTTTGGATTTACTTATCGAAAAGCAATTATCGAAATGTAAATAATTACGATACTTTAACAATGTACTACGCAATCAAATCCTTTCGATTTTTTAATGGATTCTTTTATCCGACGATCGAATCAATAATAACAACAGTCGTTTCTATCATGAGTTGCGATTTCGGATGATTTCAATTTCAAGTAAATCTCAATTATTATCATGATATTACAATGTACGAACCAGTTACGTTACGTTAACTATATTAACCACCGAAATGCCAACACATTATTTATTTATTTATTTATTTATTTATATATTATCTCTAGACGCTTGAAGAATTTACATTATACGCCGATCATTGCAGGGCACGATATCTTAGGTATTTATTTTTTTATGCAAAAAAAAAAAAAAAAAAATTTCCCAGCACGTAATCTGTATTTAATGGTGAAAAAATAACTGATGGTTCTCGTTTTCGGACAATTTTTTTGCATTAAATGACACGAGAGAAATAGTAAAGATACTGGACAAATGGCCCCCATAAAAACTCACCGAGATAAATATAATTCACGTTTCGAAGAAAAATCCTTCTTTACTTTTCACTGACATAATAATGAAGATATATTAATAGTACCAAGCAGCTAGGACATTGAATGCCCGTCAGACTAAAGATGCTTTCTCGAAAATTCTATTTATTTCAAGTAATTTCATAACTTCAGAAACTATTTCCCTTTCAACGATATAAGAATTAATGCTCTTTAAAGGCCATTATACATTTTATTCGGTCCTGGGATCACTAAAAAACACTTAAATGAGATAATTTATGTGAAACTGAACTATGAATCAGCGAATTATGTTCCCTTGCCTATAAATTCTAATTTGCAAATACACGCGTTTGACCTTTAATACAACATTCGATCTGTACTGCACTTTGAAACGTAATCGTAACGTATAAATGTAATAAAAATATTTAAATTCCTTTTGCAGGACTCACTCCTGCATGTGTAAAGGTCGTCGTAATTCCCTTTATAAATAAAATTCCAATACGATAATTATGAAATGACTGGACGACAAGCATTTTTCGCTTAACGTTATACGAGTACAAATGTTTGTTTATTATTTATGACAATAAATTGTATCTATACGCGTGCGTGTATTACAATAGCAAATTAAAACGACAACAACAACAAAAACAACAAAAACAACAACAAAAATAGGGAAATTTAATATAAGCCGAATGTTTCAACTATTTGAAGAATTATTTCTAAAGTAAATAAACTCTGCCCGTGGAATTATTTAATACGTTTAATTGCTTGCAAGGAAAATGAAATGCTCCAACTCGTGGCCCGAATCCGCCCGACTCGCTCATTCGGGAATATATTAAAAAACTTTGGCAAGTTTTTTATTTCGTTGAAAATTCCTTCATAGATAAACAAGCCGAATGAGTAGAGAAATGTTTGTTGTTAACGTAAGTTCGAATCTGACATTAAACATTCCAAGAGTCCTTTCTACTACTCTAAAGGATTATGAATCTAAATAGCAACTAAGGCGGATGATAAATTCTTAGGCGGACGATCGAAATGCACCAATACAATTGACAATATAAGGTTCGACAGGGAGAGGGAAAATGAAAGGGAAAATGAAAGGGAGATTGCGATAGCTTAGCGGGGCGGAGGCGGTGGGCTTAGCCAAAGCGTAATGATAACGTAATGATCTCGGTGCATAAAGAGGTGCATCCGTGACGTTTTATTTTTTTTTTCTTTCCGTGATAAACACGCTACTCGAAGGCGTTCATTCCGACGTGAAATAAAATAATAATAATAAAGTACACCAAATTCTATTGGAGCAGTTATCGCGTTTACGTGCGATAAGTGAGAATGTATTCGCGTGAAGCTCGAGAAGGATTAAAAGGATTAACGAGGATTAACGAGGTAGGAAGAGCGAGGACGATGACGTCTCGAATACACGACGTACGTCATGCATTAGGTATAAATTGTCCGACGGCGTGAGGCCTAGTGAGGGTACGAGCCGAGGTTGTTGGTGAGTCATTCTGGTCTTACTGCTATCCTCGCTTTAAAAACATCGAATACGAGTAGTACAAGTAAATAATTCCTCCCGACAGAGTCTCAGATTATTCTTTTTAACTTGCATAAACATTCATAAAGAATTCTTCTCGATATTAACGTCGACAAAAAACGACGTTCATTATTTATCAACATCTCGGTTATCAACATCTTATTTATAGGTATGCGGGATTGAAGCACCTTGTCCAAGCATATCGGCGCGTGTTATTTCATTAGGAAGTCAAGGTCGGTCCTTAAAATCGTTCTCAGCCCGACTTTTCCATGTCGTCCATGTCGCGAAGATAACGGAAGTCGCCGAATAACCGGCACTCGGTGCATTCCTTAATAAATCGATCCTTTAATAAAAGCAACGAGTAGGTCGTAGGTCGTACGATTGCCCCGGCAACGTTACCTAGATTGTTAAGGACCGATCGCCGCCGGCTTGGCTTTTCTCTCGAGACGGAATTGCGTGTGCGTCTCGAGGAGAAATAAAAAGCCGAAGTAAGATGGACGACGCGAACGGCTTGGTACGCCGGCAATCGACCGAATAGAATCGGCTGTTCCCCGTAACAAGGACAGATGTTCGTCGGCCAGTCGTTCCATCACTCCGGCAAGATAAATAAAAAAAAAAGAAAAAAGAAAAAAGAAAAAAGGGTCGAGAGAGAGAGAGAGAGAGAGAGAGAGGGGATAAAGATTAGAATATAATTGCGAGGACATTCGCAACATTCGCGTGTACAATGCGTTTACCTTTTTCATTGCTGATTTTATGCTCGAGATCCCGAGATCGATAAAGGAATCTTGCAGCTTTCTTTTTAAAAGAAAAAATAAAAATAAATAAATAAATAAATGAATAAATAAAACCCCCCCGAATCATGCGTTATTAGTTGGGACCGAATGGGTCGGTGCGATATGACCGCGCGGTGAGCCTTATTCACTGGAGGTGGCGGGTGTCCCGGATGACAAGGCGCTCCTTGGGCGCTCAAATGAGCTTGGAAAAACGGCCGTAAATAAAGCGGGCTCGGGCAGCGGGGAGAGGCAGCGTGGAGTGGAAAGGGTGGTAAGATTTAGAGGCGAATAGCCCGAGAGAGTCGAGGTACAGGGGCCGGAAGGTTCCCTGGAGACGGGGAGTTGAAATGAGTCAAGTCGGAAGACGAGACGAAATCTCCAGCGGATTAACTCCTCTCGAGGCAAATCGAAACACGTCCATTGTACATTCAAGGTTAGACTATAGCTCGAGCTGTTCCGGTCGGGGGCGACTAATGCACGGGCCCGTGCATCCGGTGAGCCCGGATACCGAGATAGTGTACAAAAGCCCCAAACGAAGCCCGCCCGGGTCGCAGAGCTCTGCGGCTAGAGTATGCACGGCGGAGATAAACGGTCGACGAGGGCAGGGCAGGGCAGGGCAGTGGGGCAGAGCAGGCAGGGACCGGGGTGGTAAAAAGGACAACGCGCAGTGGGTCAAGAAGACCCTGGAACTGAAATGACCATAAACTCTCGTCAGCAAACAAACGGCTGGTGAGTCGACCGGAGAGCGGAGCCGGTCTCCGTGCACTTGGCTGAGCTGACTCCGTCGAGTCCCAGGATATTGTAAAAGAAAGCACTGTATTCACAATATTCAGTGGATATGCTGCTGCTCTCTCTCTCTCTCTCTCTCTCTCTCTCTCTCTCTCTCTTATGCTCGTCACCCTTCCAAGGCTCAAATACGCGCTCCAGTCTCTTCAAGATCATTTATCAAAATTGATATAAAATGCTTCGAGGCCGTCCTTCGAAGGCGCTTCCTCCCATCGCGAATTCTTACTTCATCGGCAACGCGTTCTTCCGGGTTTCATCGTTGTTTCTCTGCCGCGAATACGTACTACATTCTGCAGAAGTAGGCAAAACGCGTAAGGCGCAGCCAGCAAACGGATATATATATATATATATCAGAAATCGTAACAGAAATCGTTAAAAAAAACTCGGGCAGGGATTTTTTTAGAGAAGCGGCGGTGATGAAATGTTGCTCGCGGAGGATGAATGGTAAGAAATGAAAAAGGGGTATGAATAAGGGCGGGTTGGAGGGTAACAATGGTTCTAATCTAAACAGCGTCGATCGATCTTCTTGAATAACGAACGGAGATGCATACACGTGCGCGCGTACGTAAGTATACCTGCCCCGAACATGCTCGCTGCTCCTATAAAAGACTACACTCCGAACAATAAACGTACTCTCCACTCGAATATATCTATCCGCGCCCGCACTCGCTCCCCTACTCCAGTCAACGTTACGTGCAACGCCCCCGCCCAATACTCTCTCGCTCTTTCAGAAAATTACGCGCATCTCCGTCTGGACAGGCGAGCTTACGTATTGCAAATACTCACTTTCCTCGTAAATACGCCTACTGACATTTCCCTTCTCTTGTCTTCTTTTACGGCCAAACTGCCTATTACGTCATTTAAATTACATTAAAAGCCAGTGACGGGGGTTACGTACTCGGAAATATTTAAAATGCAAACGCGTTACTTTTCAAAGCCTCTGCACGATATTTACACGTTTATATGAAATTCTATGAAATTGGGTTTGTTAACGCGAACGCTAATGACGACGAGTATCCGACGGATTTCGCCTACGCGAAATAAACAGGGCAACAGAGGGGGTAGCGGAAGGGGAGGAGATTTTTCAGGCGAATTAGAAAATTCAGGTATTTAGTTGAGCCATTAAACGAGTCGCAATACCGTTAAATTTTACCTTACGCCATTAACTTACATTCGTTTTATCTTTATTACTATAAACTTTATTATATTCAAGTTACTTCGAAAACTTTGAAATGTTCATAAATTTTAATAACAACCCTTTAAAATACTAATCCCTAACGAGTTAGTAAGTAACAAGTACACGTGTCGCTGCGCGTCCATTTGACTCTAATATTTTTATTTTTCTTTCTTCTTCTTCTCCTTTTTTCTTTTTCGTTTATATATATATATATAAAAAAAAAATATATATATATATATACAATGGAATGGCTAAGAGTCGAATAGGAATCTCGACGGATGAATACGAAACGGATTTTTAATATTCCTACAAAGTCAGCAGCATCAGCAGGCGTTACTCGTGATTGATTACCCCGACGGATTATTTGTATTATTGTCTGTAAGAATCGTAAGTCAATTCTTAAGCAATCCAGATCAAAATAAATAGTCTCCGGTCCTCGGTCGTAAATCAAAGTTCCCATCAGCCTCGATCATCCCTGGCTCCGTCATTTTTTTTTTGGTTTGTTGTTCGTCACCGACATATCGCGCATACTTATACGTCCTAAGGTTACGTGGCCCGAAATCACGTGGTCTTTAAAAGTCAAAAGAAATAATGACGGTGGATATTATCCAATTGCAGTAATTACATGGGTTTTAACGAGCCGCTTTCTTCTCTCTCTCTCTCTCTCTCTCTCTCTCTCTCTCTCTCTCTCAGCAGTAATTTCAGCCGCCGAGTCGGAAAAGCCACCCTCTGGCACGTGCACGGGACCTGCAACCCTTTACCAGTCTCGGAGAAGCTCATCCGGACGCTTACCATTGCCGAGGCTGACAATTACCGACCATTCTGACCATTCTGACCATTCTGACCTTCGCTGACTCTATTCTCTAGGTAATCGTAATGGAGCTTAAGAATATTCATCGAGTCGGCCAGAAACTACCAGTAGTCTCTGTACTGTACTGATCTTATCCGATCTTATCCGGTCTTATCTTTCAGAATTCGCTCGAACGATTAATGGAAGAGATTTAACTGTACGATATTCTCGTGGCTTCTGGCAATCCGCATTTGCCTGGATGACAATAAGAGAGAGAGAGAGAGAGAGAGAGAGCCAAGCCAAGCCAAGAACCTCGAGAATTCTATTAAAATCCATCGCTCAAAGCTCTGAGATGATTTTCTTACAAAAATATTTATAAATAATTTATTTTCACCGACAATGCGACTGCAACGTCGCTCCGTACGACAAGAGATCCTTAACGTGGTCTAAATCATTTATCCTCGCTCTCTCGACCCCTTCGAAACTTCCCTATCGCACACGTTACGTTCAATTAATGCCTACGTGACATATATGCGTTAATTAATAACAAATTTCGTCGACACCCTCGAGTCACGTGACCTATTCGAACAAGAACGAAAAGAATAGTCGACGCTTCCGCCAACAACGAACCTAAGCGGGACGATTAACGTATTTATGCATATAAAATGTCGTTAACTCTGCACATACAATACAACGAACGCATAGATAAAATAGAGGAGGGTTACTTATCGCTTGGATTAAACAAAAAAATAAATAAATAAATAAACACATGAGATCTGGACGGATACTCAACTTGTGCAGTATAACGCGTGACTCTGAAGAACCGTAATAAGTATATTTTAAATTAAATTACTTTTAAAAACCTTTCGCGACATTGGCTTTCGCGGATAAGCGTAAAGATCGCCGGAAAAATTATACATTGTTACGAGCCTTTTAATCGAATAATGAAAAAGTTATTACAGAATTATTAGAAAAATGAAGGGACTAATGGAGCAATTCACCAAGATTATTTCGGTTCATTCGGTAAAATAATAAGGGATAAAATACAAATGTTTAATAAAGGAAGGCTTTGTAACATTTAATCTCCGCGTAACTGTTTGTGTTTATAATTGCTTTCTCAGAATTTGTTTATTTTGTTTATTGAAGTATTAAAAGCTAACAACTCAGTACTTGTAATACCATTAAACGAAGGATAGGTCATAAACATTATTTTACATTAATTATGAATTCAAAGTATTACCGCGAATTAATAATTCAGGGCAATGACAAAAATAATGAGTAATTAAGTTTTAAAGAATTATTAATTATATTTGAATTGTTGGATCAGCTTGTGTATTTCAATCTAACATTTATCTTGGAGTCGTCGATTTTACAGCTCAAATAAAGTACGTATCAATCGCACCAATCCTATTCCAAATTAAATATCCTTTACACGTCGAAGCTTTACATTACAGATCGATGATTATAATAATTTCTAATTCAGTCGGTACGTTAAATCCTTCAGGAATTGGGTAGAAAATTATTTGAAAAAAAAACGCGGTACATTCAATGAAGTTTCGCGTTCCTCACCGAAATAATTAATATAATTAATTGACAATGGCGAGGGAATCTACGAGGAATTTCATTTAATGATACAGAATTATTTTCTATACAAAAGCCCATCCTCATATGGGTTAGTTAATAGTTAAATTCAATTTAAAAACGAACGGGGGTTTTTTTTTTTTTTTTTTTTTTTTTATTTTATTATAAATAAAACTGGAATCCGACACTGAGTACTGGGAAACCTGACGAATAAAAATCTATATATCATGGAATGAGCGCTACTTCAATTACGAGCTGCCTGTCCGAAATGTGAAAAATGAACGTTCCTTCATTATATATGCGATCGCGAGGTTTCGTAATCGTCACGTGGTACGGCTAATGCCCGTATAGAAACGGGTAAAGTAAAAAGTGTCTTTTCATTCGGCCACGAACAAAGCTGTTTAAAGGGATTGTTAATGGTCGTGAGTAATGAAATTATTTTGCTACCGTTGATAATATTCCGGAAGCAGGAGGCAAAGTGCGATAGGCCTTTAGTGAAAATTCGATTCGCCTCATCGTTTATGCATGACTCCTGCTATTATACGGAATTCCGAAGCTCCGGAGACCGGGAGTAAGTAGTAGTACATTGTCGTCCCTGAGAGCACCGAAGGCCAGAGAAATTGTAAACTAGTTGCGCCCGTCATTGGAAAACAAGAGAAAGAAAAACGTTATTATTGCTGCTGCTGCTGCTGTGGTTGTTGTCGTTGTTGTCGTTGTCGTTGTCGTTGTCGTTGTCGTAATGAAATTATAAAAGGTATGGGCCGCGCTGACCAAAATATAATCAAGACCTAATAATATCTTCTATAATGCATTATCTATTGATGCGTATAATGTAATGACAAGGCCGCTAATAAGCCTTATTCACAAGCTTTGAGTCTTTGAGGCTTTGTATTCGAATTTTCTATGCTATCCGAAGGAGATCAGTAGATGAGCTCGACAATCACCATCGTAACTTAATAAAGCGACCGTGATTTTACTTCAACTTATCTTCCGCTCCAAATTACAAATTGTTGTCGACGCGAACGTGTCCCGGACAGCCTTGATCGTTGAATATCGTGCCGCCTACAACGCCGGCCCTAATTAGATATTTCTAATCGACTTGGCTGGGCGATTGGGGGGAGGGGGGAGGGGGGGGGGACAAAAAAACAACCTAATTCGCTTTACGACCGGGAAAGGATTGGTAGCGGCGGTGGCGGCGGTAGCGGTAGCGGCAGCGGTAGCGTCAGTGAGGGGGGGAGGTAGTGCCTTGGAATCGAAATCCTGCTAGAGAGGGTTGGTTTTCTAAAAAGTTCCAAGCCCAACGGCTTGAACCGTCAAAGCTGCCCCGCTAACGTTCGTCATTAATCGTCTGAGCTCGTCAAACTTCCCGTGTCCTCGGTAACGCGGGTGTCAGCGATGGTTACGACTATTTAGCAACGGATTTACATTACCGGAGTCGGCGAGCGCGGCAAAAATATCAAATCGCGTGCAGGTGGGGCGGAGGCGGGGACGGGGGCGGGGGGAAGTAAGGGTCAGTAGAGTGAGTAAAAATTTTGAGAAAAAAAGAGAGAGAGAGAGAGAGAGGAGAAACTAATAAAACAAATGTCGTTGAGCAAATTTGGCCTTTTGTTTAATCAAAGCCCTTGAATTTTCTAGACCGAGAGTATAATAAATGAAAACTTTTAATGGCGGCTCTAAATGTTTGCTCGAAAGTTATAAAGAAGCGCCTCGAGTGGCATCCGAGAGGCTTCGGACAGGAAATAAGCATTTTATCTTACTTTGTAAGCCGTATTGATCCCGAAAGTGTGAAGTTCGTTACTCAGAGGCCATAGTTGCGGGAAATGTGTCGGGCGTAATATATCTATATGTATATATGTATATACATAGGTAGGGGATCGCGGGAGGAAATTTTTCCATATCCCAGTATTCGGTTAACGACAATTTCCTCCAAGCTCTCTTCCACCCGGAAAACTTTCACCGGCTCCTTGTACTTAGTATTATTTGAGAATTGAGTCCTCGGTGACACCGGTGACTCGGTGACTCGGTGACTCGGTGACTGTCAAGTGCACCAGGTGCATTAACCTCTCGATGCTAATAATTCGCTTGACTTGTCCCACGCGCTCGATCTTTACCATCACTTTTTAACTCCCCGGGAATTTCCGAGACACGTTATTACGTTTCGTCATTTTTTTTTTATTCAATCCATTACGTAACTTTGCCCTCTTACCTCTATTCTTCTTTTCCGTATTCTATGACACGAGTTTCCTGCAATAACGCCAAGAAAAATCGATGATTTATTGATTTCTGCAATCGTATTCTCTCTCTCTCTCTCTATATATATATATATCTATTTATCTATCTATCTCCATCTATCTCTATCTATCTCATTTTGTAAACATAAAGTAAGAGACTCGGCGCGGCACATTTTACGAGATTAAGTTGCATATATTTTGTAAACAAGGCTCTCCTTATCCCCAATGCGATTACGCTTAAAAATCTTTAAATCATGTAAATGTAATAACGTTATTCCGATAAAGACGGACGGGTTACCCTTAACCTCGGCCAATCGTTTCGCCATATACGTTTCGCATTCGTTAGATCACAGTTAATAAAATGAAAATCAACTGCAGGTCTCGTTCCGTTAACTTATTTATGCATCCGCACGTGAGCGGTGGATCTCGGTAAGAGGGATCGGACGGCATGGATCGGACGATGATTTTACATCTAAAAATCTGGAATAATAAACTTAACTTTTATCGTTTACCGAGTAGAAAATTACGTAAATCTTTGAAAATTTTCGTAAGAAATTCCCGCTCTTCCGAATGAATCCCGAATGAAACGTTAAAAGCAATGAAGAGAAAGAAAAAGAAAGAAAGAAGGAGGGAAAAAAAAACAGGAAAGTAAAAAGGACTGATTTTGTACTAATAACTGATTGAATTAATCTTTAAAGAGCTTTGAATTCATTTGCGCCTCTTGAGTCTTGAATATTGCAATCAATAAGTTCATCCGAGTGCATCGAGAGCTCAGATTCTACCCGTAACAGTTTGTCCTCGGCGCCTTAACCGTCATTATATTATGATCGTTGTCGTTGTCGTTGTCGTTGTCGTTGTCGTTGTAGGTGTAGTGCATGCTCGGGATCGGCAAAGGCTCGAGTATTGTTATTTCAGACGAAAGCTTTAGCAATGCACGCGTAACGTATAGTAACGAATACGGAAAAAATACGACGAGGACTGGGGCGAAAAGGGGGGAAGAGGAGAGCCGGGGTGGAGGATTCTTTATTAGGATATTAAATTAAATTTTATAGGACGAGCTGCGAGCGAAAGCCGACGAGTGCTTGTGATATTAATGGGCTCCGCCTAGAGCTCCGGAGGATTGTTGTAATTCCCCGCGCATTGCCATGACGTACTTCCAAATGAGTCCAGAGTGGGGAAAATCCGGGGGCAAGTAACTGCCCAGCCATTATAAAACTAACTCTCCCTCTCTCTCTCTCTCTCTCTCTGTAGACTCGAGATATATATATATATATTATTGCCGGTAGAAAATTAATGCAGTCCCGAGTGAAAGGGCAGCGTTTACCGGTATCGGGGCCGGCGCGTGTCTCTGTATAAAGGGATCCATCGGAGCGATCCCCCGATAATCGAGTCTCTCTCTTCCACGAGCTTGTCCATCGGGCTCTTGGCCGTGGAAGCGCGGCCGGCCAAAGAGGGCGTGGGGGATAGGGGTAGGAAGGAAGGCAGCCTGTTGTGAGGTATAAATGAACTAGTTTGGGACACGTTTCGACGGATGTGCCGTCCATTTGGCCATTCATCGGCCTCTAGTTACCTTAGGTGTTCTCCCAGCCATTGTCCCGGGCTCCTCAATTTCTATTTCCCACCGTGTACGTCCCAGCCGGGCACCTCCTGCCAGCCCCCCACTCCCCCAGCTCCCCGTCAATACCGCCCGTTTATTTTGCATTTACTGCCAATGCTCGTTTAATCTTATTTGCGTAAGGGCGAATACTTGACTCGCCGTGCGTGCGTGTACGCGTGTATGGGCGGGCGTGCGGGCGGGCGGGCTCGGGCGCGTATTTACGCGCGCATCCGTGCATGCGTTTGTCCATCCATGCGTCAACGATATCGATGGAATTTACTCGGCATTACGCGCTACGTGCTCCCACGGCCGGTTAATACCGAGCCTTTTCTATTGAAAATACCCAATAACCGGGATCGCGTGTGCCCGCTCGCCTGTACGATGAACCGTTGGAAAGGATTGGCCGACTCGGAGGAGGCCGTCAAACATTGATTTTCCCCGACATCGGCGAATTCGATTTTCCTCGGAGCGTAGCAGTGCGGCGGCTTCGTCCGTCGGCCCCGTCCGAACCAAGCCAATGTCAAAATTCTCGGCCCAATACCTCCTGACCCCGTTGCCTCGCTACGCTTTTTTACGGATACCGCCCCCCCCCCGCCCTCCAATAACCCCCCAATAACCGCCGTCCCGTATCACGGCGGCGCGAGTGGTCCGGAACGGCATCGACGGCCTTATCTGCCCGAATAAATAAATATTTATAAATCTGCGTCAGCTGTCTCCTCCTCTGCCGCCTCAGCGCGACTTATCGCTCGAGCGTCCCGTTTTTTTTGTCATTTTTCTTCTTTTTTCTTTTTACTTCGAGCCGCGTCAATGCGGCGCGTCATCGATAACGTCACCGTGTTCGTTTCGTGTAATCAATTACGGAGACGATACTCCTTAAGTGACCCAAACACGAGCCGCTACGTTCTACCGACGTATTCACATTTTCGATCGGAATTATTACGAGGCCGATAAAGTCCCTACTCGTGATTATCGAGCGGGCCTGCTCTACCGAACCCCCATAAGCGGATGGTTGCTTTAATAAAATATAAAAAAAGAAAAAGAGAAAACGATCGAATTAAGCCCGGAGCGATTAACGAATTATCTCGGAGTCGCAGTCGTTCGGGTTTCCCGGACAAAGTTAACGGGCTGTCATCCATTGTGGCATGCAATAACCCACCACCAGGACATCGTTCAGCCTTAATTGCTCACGTTAATTTTAACTTTTAAAATTTTTGGATTACTCTTGTTATTATTAGCGATGCATTACGAAGATACGAGATTTCGAAGATACGAGATCTAAGTGACGCCTTGGCTCGACGTTTCTAATAAATCTCGTAAGCCTCTCCCTCCTCCCTGACCCTCGTCTATTGCGAGTTCCCGATAAGCTTCGTTAAATAATTATGGATAAATTCGTAAAAATTTCAGCAGCAGCCGGCCAGCCTTTTAAATTTAAATACCAATAATTCCTATAAAGAGCCTTTTTAATAAGAGCGAACCAGTTGAACGGAAAATTCTATGAAAAAGCGGCTTTTTCTTCTTTTACTTCTTTCCCTTCTTTTCTTCTTTTTCTCCGTTTTCTCCTCCATTCAATTGGTGGAACTTTTTCCCTTACCGTCAAATGAAATTAAACAAAAATTAGTATTTCGCATGGGCTTGCGTGAATTTAAATATTTAGCTTTGATAATTGCGTGGATTTTAATTTTAATCCACCTGACGGGTACAATTATTTTTACAACTTAAAGGAATTAATTACTCGAGTGAAAGTTCTGGGGACTCTTTGATTGCGTTGGGATATCTTAACCGCTAGAACCGCTAGAACCGCTAGATGATCGGCATTGCATTTTCCGCATTAAAGCCTTAGGTATTTTGGGCCTGACAATCGCCCGTATGGCATTAAATCATCGCTTTTTAAGGAATGTGCACAGCGAGTAGAATTAAGGACTATAAAATGACGAATCAATGGCGGCATTTCATTAGGGCAAGGCCGCATTTGTTTTCCCCTAGCGAATACGGCAATTTTGCCAATTGATCTGTTATTCGAATACTTGGAGTTAATTTGTATTCACTGTGAGACTAGACACGTGTAATAAAGCAGCACGAGCCGTCGTAACGAAGACGGGCTGCGAGAACGAACGAAAGGAAAAACAAAACAAAACAAAACAAAAAATGACAAACAACTAGCCGGTCAATGTTTACGAAACAAACAGTGATTAGCCGCATTATTTCGCCTAACTTGACTGATACCTAAATTAAGCCTCGAGCATTACACGTGCAACGAGCTCAATAATCATAACAACGCGCTCTTTTATTATCGTAATGAAGAAAATAAGAGATCGGGTGGGGGGGGGGGGGAGAGGCATAAAAACGTTGCTTTAAATACTGAAATCCAAGTCATTTTGGAAAAAGGAAGCGCGTAGCCCCTTATAGGCCGTTCGTCTTATACGGCCTTTCTTTGAAAAGTCTTCTCGTATAAAATAACAACGATAACAATAATTACAAGAATAATAATGACAATAATAGTAATAGCGATAGTAATAGCGATAGTAATGGTAATGGTAATAATCCGAGGCGGGAAAGTTTTACATCGTGTAAAAAAAGGTCATTGCTTTTTAGAGCTCGGAATTAAATGTAAGAAAAAGGTTGTTTATCGCAATGTCAATAATTCGTGGGTCCGCCTTGGGGGGGATATAAAATGTTTCACACCGGAGGGAAGCCCTCGTGAGCCCTCGAGTGTCCAGTCGTCTGTACATAAAAAACCAAAATTAACGAACGATTAGGCGGCGCGTTCCGTAAGGATCGTAAGAAAAGAAAACGCGATCCGCCAACGCTCTGGTGGGATCGTTTTACGGGGCGGGTGCGGGAGGCGGGAGCGAGATAAAAACGAAGGGGTGGAGGACCCTTAATCTCGGACCGGCGCGAGACGACGTTAATTTTTCGGTAATATCCTCTAATCAAAGTTGCCTCGGGCAAAGCGTCAAAGAGCCAACCGACGGCAAAGGGAGCCCGTTCATCAAACAGTCGTCGCGCCAAGCCCCGTCTTATAACTGCACTCCTCATTTGCTAAGAGTACATTGGCGGCGCGAGGCGGAAAGGGACGAGGGAGGGCGGGGGGGATAAGGAGTGACGAGCGGCGTCGGAACTTTCCTCCGTCTCGGAGGAAAATATATATCCGTTTTGGCGCGCCTACGTACGTGTGCCCGGATACGCGTGTACATACCCTCTCTCACCACCACCACCACCACCACCACCACCCTCTCCCTCCCTCTCATCCAACCCCATTCCCTCCTCCCTCAGCCCCTACGAAAACAACCTTATAACGGTTCGCCCTTCGGAGCCGAGGTACTTGGAGCACTGTAGTGGTCCGACACTCGCTCGGAATAAGCAGGAAGCGCGTGTGGGGATGCACAATACTCAGCCGTGCCTTTACAATAAAAGTGTAGAGGTGGAGGAGGAGGAGGAGGGATCATTTGCATGGCTGTCAGGGAAGATATTCGTCGCGAAGATGGCGCTCGATCGAGCCCCGGATGGTTAACTCGACTAGCGCTTGTGTAGCTTAGACATCTGGCTTAGCTGTGGCGCATATGCATGTCGGTGCTTCCGTGGTCGGGTAGGGTAGCTACCCTGTCTCTACACCCGACAATACAAATACACGCGCGCGCGCGCGCGCATTCGCTTCCGAACTACTTTAACAATGACATTATATTGTATCTCCGAGGAAAGTTAAAGGAGTTCGTGCCGCGCACCGCAACTAAATTAGTTGTTGAGAATTCGTCTATATTATCTGCCGCTGGAAATAAATGCTCGCTCTAATGGCTTTTTTTCAGTTCCAACAAAACTTTCTTTTACCAATAATCATAATAGCCTCCGTTCTTCTATTTCTTCTTCCTCTTCTTCTTCCTCCTCTTCTTCTTCTTCGTCTTATTTTGTTCTTCGACCGCTTCTGCTTCTGCTTCTGCTCCTCCTCCTCCCCCCCCCCTCCCCCTCCACCACCACCACCTTCCTCAGCTCACAAAAACAAAATCATTACGTAATTATTATTTCGACAGGCGCTGTTTCATACAAGAAGATCAAATTAAACGCCCGTGAAATATGAAACGTATCCATAAGCTAAATTGCAGCGATGCCTATTCGATATTGAGAAAGTTTTATTCATACATCACGAAAATTAATGAAGGAAATTTGAAATCGATAACCTCTCGGCTCTGCGATAATAACTTGACTTTCCCAAAATTCAGCTCCCCGATGTTGATTGACACCTTCCTTATTATTACCATTACTTTTACTTACTCTTTTATTTACCACATTATTATATTCAATAAAACATCGGGACCACATTATAATTTTAATAATTAAACCTTCTATCAATTAGCTTTGTAATCGATAATCGATTTTTAAAATCGTTTAATAATGATTTCCCTCTTGAATTACTTACTCTCAGTCTTTACGAAAAACAAACAAGAATCGATAGAAGTGGATAAAAAGAAGAAAAAGAAGAAAAAAAACGTTCAAAATTCTACGAGATTACGTTATTGGAAATCGAAATTCGTACCACTGATTAATTATCCGTCGACTTATCGTTCAAGCTCGAGCGAAAATGTGCCGATAATTTCTATACGGATTTTTATCAGATTTGAAATATGTATGAAAAAAACAAAAAAAAAATAAAAAATTATTTTCGTTATAATAATTTGTACTTCGGGATAAAATCATTTCGAAATAACATTTCTTAAAGCTATTACTTGCCGAATTTTATAAACTAGCTCTTTGATGTTCTAATATTGTGATTTTCAAACACGTTTCGGTATCAATTTTTGCCCACAATTACAAAATCTCGCGCGGTATACGTGAAAACGCAAAATTTAAATCCACAGCTTTTCCATTCCCCAAATTGCTTTATCAATATATATATATATATGTATATAAAAATAACGAAATTAATAATTAATAAGACATTGTTAGTTATGTAGTATTTGTAGTAAGAGCGTATAATTTTGTCGTAGGAGCAAATTACTGTACGATAAGGCTATCGCGGAGTTTAATATTGATAAATTATAAAAAAACGTGTAGTAGCCGAATGTAAAAGATAAGAATTCATTGCCTATCGATTATTCAATGCGCTTCAATTAAAAATCGAAGCTCTTATTAATTAAACACGCTGAGCATGTAATAAAATATTTCAGAGCTTATCTTTGCGATTATTATACTACAATGACTACGATTTGTCGTGACGTGTTTGTGGTTTTGAAAATTTTCACACGCGAGCCTTCCGTAAAGGTCAAAGGAAAAGCAAAGCGAAAGAATCAATTGAGAAAAGCCAACAAGTTTTCAAGATAAGAAGCAAGAGATTATACAAGAGCAGTACAATGAAGCGGAAGTTCAATCGACGCTAATGGCATACGAGTCGAGTCGAGTCGAGTCGCGTCGAGTGTCGTGCGTTACACAATATCAATAACAGATGGGGGCAGATGAGTAAGCGAAACTCCCTATCTTTGAGAAATCGTGATCGCGCGCTGTAGGAAATTGTATAAATGACAGTGTATTTGTTGACGATTCGAGGATCGTGAGAAGATCATCATCGCGGCATCGTGATCGCGCCAGAGACCGAGATGGAAACCTCGAGCCTGATCCTGTCGTTGCTGCTGCTGGCAACGGCGATCTACTGGTACTTAACGAGAACGTACAATTACTGGAAGAGTAAGAACGTACCGCTCTATAGGGGTTCAGTCCTGCCAGGATTCGGCCACGCCTGGCCCATCCTCGCATTCAAGGAGAACGTAACGAGTTTCTTCGGTAGAATGTACTCGATGTCGGAGAGCAGCATGACGGCGTTCTACTTCCTGCGGAAGCCGGCCCTGCTCGTACGCGACCCGGATCTCGTCAAGAGTGTCCTGCAAGCCGACTTCTCGAGTTTTCGTAAGAACGGCATCGCCCTCGACGAGGCCACGGATCCGCTGCTCTCGAAAAATCCCTTCTTCGCCTCGGACTACCGTACGTGGAAGAACGGGAGGATACACATAGCCGGCCACCTATCCAATAAGAAAATGCAGTGCATGTTCGTCATTGTGCAGGACGTCTGCTCGAGATTGTCCGGCTTCGTCCTTAGGAATCAGGGTAGCGGCGGCGAGTCGGCGGGTCTTTACGAATGCGAGCTGAAGAGATTCTTCTCGCGTTACACCGGCGAGGTAGTTGCGAACTTGGCCTTTGGCATCAACGGACAGAGCTTCGACGACGATCCGGACAAGCTGGCCTTCACCAACGTCGTCAACGAATTGTTCGACGTCTCGTTTATCAACGGCATCGGCCAGACCTTGTTATTCTACGTGCCCGAGATCACGGGCCTATTCGGTATGGGCTTCCTCGGCAAGTCGACCGAGCGGTACTTTCGCGAGACCTTGGAGGCCAGTATAAGGAAACGAAGGGAGGAAAAGCTCGTGGCCAACGATTTCCTTCAATTTTGCATGGAATCCAACCGAGAGGGCGACCTCGACGGCATCATTGCCGACATAGTCGTTTTTTACGTCGACGTTTACGAGACGACGAGCGCTGTCATGTCGATACTGTTTTATCACCTTTCCCAAAACGCGGATATCCAGGAGAAGCTTCGCGCGCACGTAAACACGGCGCTCGAGGATACCGGGGGCCTCGTAACTTACGACTCCTTGAAGAACATGGATTACTTGGAGTGCGTCATATACGAGTCGATTCGCATGCTGCCGTCACTCGGTGTATTGATAAAGGCCTGCACGAAGGAGACCGCTCTCCGGGGATCGGACGGCCTCGAGTGCTCCCTACGACCGGGAGACCTAGTATTCATCTCGGCGATGGGTCTGCATAACGACAAGAAGCACTGGACCGATCCGGAGATCTTCGACCCGGAGAGGTTTTCCAAAGAGAGCCGGGCCGATCGGCACAAGTACACGTTCTTGGGATTCAGCGAAGGTCCCAGGATCTGCGCGGGCATAAAGATGGCAATGATGCTGATCAAGCTCGCGAGCGCGACTCTCATAACTCAATACTCGATCGAGCACTCGGAAATAACGAAAACCCCCATAGAGTTGGTCCCTTGGTCTTTTGTCACCTACGTCAAAGGCGGTCTGTGGGCCAAGTTCAGGAAACTCAATGAGAGAACCAATTCAACGGACATTTGACGTCCCATCAGGCCCATAGTAAGTATTACGACGTATGTGCGCGTCCAATCAATGCAGCCAATGTCTTTACCAATAATCTCAATCGTCATCTAACGTCCGTCGGCCAATGAATTGTAATAAATACTTCGTTCCGATAGATCCCTTTGATAATCTTTTATGATTTATCAAGATTCACGAGGCCCGCTCTGCCCAAACTTTCATATTGAAAATACTCACGATTTTCACTTACCCGCCAGTCATGAAAAACAAAACAAAACAAAAAAAGCAACAACAACAACAACAACAACAAAAGGAATCAATATTATTTCCAGTGTGCGTTAGCCAATTTTGTTTCAATTAAAAATCAAAGCTTCTCGAGTGCGCCGTCAGCAATTAAAACTGGAGCAATATCATCTAATTTCAAACAAAAATGTGCTTTCATTAATCGTAGCGTCGCTATATCGTATTAAACAATCCTACCTGTGCATTTTAACGTGTCTAATACGAAAAAACTTTCACCCTCCTACTATAATAATACCAGTAATAGTAATAATAATTAATAATAGCAATAGTAATAGTATTAATAAAGAGTAAGAGGAGCGTTTTTATTCGCAGCAGTAAGAAGAATGGAATGAACAAAACAATTCCTTATCGTTAACTCGTAAACAAAATACTTTACATTGAATCTTTAATTAATTACAATGGATTCAATAAATAATTTACAAAATCATTCATTATCAGTAAGGTTAAAATAAGATTTTTCATATGTATGTATATTCTCGTCCGCTCGGATTATTAATTACAAAATATGTGATAATAGCTAGTATAGGAGAAATGTTATGTATATTGTAAGTCATTTTATCGAGCTATGTAATAATAAAAATAACCTATGCTAATTGCGTGTAAATCATGCGAATAAACAAAATAGTTCTTTTAATCTGTTGTATTGCTATGTATTCAACGCATGCCTACACAACGCTGGCTATCGTCGTATACGTAATAACTCCAATCAATTGTTATCCCAGTCGCATGAACTAATTTCATTTATTTTAAAAAAAAACATTTTACAACTTCAAACACATGCTCTCGATTTACTTTTATAAATTACCGCACATTGTAATTATAAATAATTAAAATTAAAGACTCCTAGCCGGATACTCAGCCGAACGTATAAATTACAATGAAAATTAAATGATAAATGATATTGGAGGGAAAATATCGAAGGCGTGTAGCTCGTCCTTGTAATAATACTCGAAGGAGTCCATCGTCGAGTTATGAAATCGTCCAAATATATCTAAAAGGGTGTGAGATAGAGAGAGAGAGAGAGAGAGAGATTCTCGACACTTCGACATTAAATGAGGGCAAAGAATGAGGTAATAGATCAGGAATGGTGGGAGGAGGTATTTTTTTTTTTTTTTTTTGTTTTGTTTTAGTAATTCTCGATAGCCGAGCAAGGATACAGTTGAGCGATAGAGCCAAATAGGTGGGCAGGTAAGTTGGAATTATAAAGGAAGCTCGGCTCTCGAATAAACCAATCGACTCTCACAGGATACGGTCTAGCGAAAGCTTAAGCCCCTTCTCAAGCTCAATCGTGCGTTCGCTTCGGTGTATAACACGCTTAAGCCGATGTTATGGTCGGCGGCGGCGGCGTGGGGGGGGGGAGAGCTCAGCTAACGGGATAGCTTGTAGTACCAACACGTGTAGGGATAGAGAGAGAGGGGGCGGAGAGAGAGAGAGAGAGAGAGAGAGGTTTGGGCAAGATGTTAAGCTACGACTGGGCCGGGGCAATGGTAAGCGGAGGGGAGTAGAGGGTCAAGGGAAGAAATGTGGAGGGTGGCAAACATCCTGTATCTTTACGAGCTCCTAGGGACATAAACTGGCGTTATCCCTCGACTGTAGTCAAGAGGCGCGGCGCACTTGCTCAAACGCTTCCTCGCACCTCGTCCTTACCAGCTAACTCTGCGCACTTAGGGTGGGTGCGCGAGCCCAGGGCCGAGCCTCGGTCCACCTCTCCGCTAGGATGTACTTTTTGAAAAATTGCAAGCGCACGCACATACTGAGGTGCGGAGGCTAGAGTTCCGCCGCGCCGACTCATCTACGAGGACTCGTCGGAGGATCTCCCCGAGCCAAGTGCATCGTCCCCCGTCGTATATACCCGGCACCGCGAGTGCGCACTAACACGCTCAGCTACGCTTATAGAAATACAAATACAGGCGCGTCCCAGCAGCGGGAGATAACGCGCTCCCGGGTGACGTTTTCCCAGGGCGGACCGGACTACCCGACTTTGTATGCGACACCGGCGGCCTGCATTGTGCCCCGGATGACGACGACTATTCGATGAACCCCCCGTCCCCCCGGCCCCGTGCACGTAAATGTACATTGCGCGCACGCACGCACGCACGCACAAACGCACGCACGCACGTTCAGCCCTTGTAGAAACGCAGAATAGAAAGAGAGTTATTATTTGGAAATTTGTAGCTCCGGGTAGCTCCGGGTAGCTCCGGGTAGCTCCGCTTGGACCGACGTCTCTTTTTACGCTTACCTAAATGGAAACGGATCGGCGAGGCTCCTCGTCTGGATATTCAACTAGTTTGTATACTGATTTTGTACCGATATGTCAAATTCGTCTCGTGTATTTATTTATTATCAATCGGACGGCCGATCATCCGTTACCTTAGAACATCTTTTCCTTTTGCTTAGATCCTTAATAAGATATTCAATCCAATCAATCGTAAGCATTTCTTTTTTCTTTTTCTATTTTTTTTGTTTTTTTTTATAGTTTTTTATAGTTTTTTATAGTTTTTTAATTTCTATAGTTCTTCTTATAGTTTTTTCTTTCTTTTTTTTTCTTTAAGCAATTTAATAATAAGCTAAAGGTTAATCTTTATTGCATTAATTTGGAGTGAAAGAAACTTGCGCTGAACTTTGCCCAGAAGCATCGCAAACTCAAATGGACAAATATGAAATGCGATATTTCTATTACACGATAACATTCTTTAGCGGACTTTAACCTTTGAAAGTTTGTTCCACCGTTCGAATTTGACTCCCTGTGAATTCAATTTTACGATCTCCCTGCAAACGAAAAAACGAAAAAACAAAAAACAAACAAAAAAATATTCAAACGGAAATGCAGACAAAAGATTTTACCCTCTCTCAGTTAAAATTACACGGGTATTGAAGCAATCCTTTATATTTACATAGAGTGGGCAGGGCGGAGGGAGGGAGGGAGGGAGGGAGGGAGCATTATAAATACGTGCATGTAAATAGTCGTCGTCGTCGTCGTCGTCGTCGTCGTTCGTTTAAAGATTCAAAAATCGAGGAAAATTGGAGTTTTCGAAGTTGCGAGGCCACGCGCGCGTTATTACGACTGTAAATTTTTATCCCTTCGTGACACGTCTTGTATATCTCTTGTGACAAGCTTGGCAGGGGGTCGGAGAGGGGGCGGGGGGCGATGCGATGCATCGTGCGAAAAAAATCGCACGTACCCAACAGGCCTTTTTTCACGCGAAAAGCCGACAATGCATCGCTATATTTCGCGTATAAGATGCTGAGAGATGATAAAAATGGAGCGAGAGAGAGAAATTGGGGTGGGGTGGGGGTGCGGGGGTGGAAAAATGCGACGGGGAAGAACGAGATGCGCATAAAAATGTCCTCAATCTTCGTCTTAGTAGCCGAAGGTGACGAGGCCTTGCGATGCATATCAAATTTTACTTTCTTTTTTTCTCTATTATCGCGATGCCCGGGGAAAAACGAATTGCGTCACCGCGATAACGAATAACGCGACGGATAAACGTTATAATCTTATGACCTTTGATAATAAATTGAACAATTATTCAACGAAGCATCGCCCGTGACCGTAATGTAATCCCTCTTCGTCACAAGCACCGAAGTATTTAACTTGTGAATTAGCAAAACGATCCGGAACCAGCAGAAACGTGTAATATTTTTGTTATGAAGTGCGCTCATTAAGATGAATCTCGTCAGATATAACGAGTGTCCCGATGTTTAAAATTTAAATCGATATGCCGTTTTTTTATGCTAAATTTACGAAGGGCAATGCGATAGCCGATGCCTATGCGTGTGAGGTGCGCGTGATACGTTTATTTTATCTTGGGAGATAATAAATCGGTGTGAAAAATTATCCGTCAATGCCGACGTACTTTCATTAAATAATCGATGATGCCTTAAATGCCCCCACAATAAATTACATATTGTTTTTTAGTTTTTTTTTTTATATGCACGGGGGAGTATAAATTTATCGGGGGCGGGGCTGGGTGTGGGGACCCTTAGGATAACCCCAATAACCCCAAACGTGGCGTAAAAAAAAAAATATATTTTCACTAACGCGGGATCCATCCGGTATAGAAGGGCATAAAAATTATAATGAAAAACCCGTGAAATGAAGTCGTTGTCGTTGTTTTATCCACTATAGGACAGAAGTGATCGAGTCCGATGAATAATAACATACGAAAGTCGATGGAAATTATCACGAATTAGGTTATTGGGGTTATATTTTATTGATATATTCGACGGGCGAATACATTCATTCGGATAATTGATATAATTTCTCAGAGTAAATACGGTGGTGCGAAAGGAGCGGTTATCACTGCACGGGGAATAAAAAATATATACACATATTGCTCACGTTCCTTCCGATTTGAGCATTAAAGGTAGACGTACGCTTCCACACCCCCACACTCCCACACTACCCCGGACTCGTCCAGCTCTTTATTAATTACGTATTCAGAGAGCTTGGAATGTAATTATTATCCGTATAATAAAATCAAAAGTGAATATAACTCAAGCTCGAAATAAGGCAAATGCGCCTTACATAGATAGATAGATGCAGTTATTTATTATAGGTGTAGGTAGGTGAGCATTTTTTTGTTTCCTTTCCTTTTCTTTTCTTTTTTAATACCTGTTATATTTAGCAACGTCGGGCAACGTGATTATTTAAGTGGGACGCATTCTCGCACGATAGATGAACGCTTACTTTAATGCGCCCATAATGAGCTCGTTGACCTCCCCCACCACCACTGCACCACCCCACCGCCGTCATTGCGCCCATTGCAGTGTGCGTGAAACGCCAGCCGCACCGAGTGCCACATCAATGTCAAGCACTGTCAGATATTACGGGCTGGAATTCATCAGCGTATATACAATTTGTCCGGCTCCCTGACGCTCCGCTCCCATTCAATACTCGTAAAAACTTGGGATTTTTCCCTCCGACTTTGCCGAGACTCGGCCATGTGTGTGAGTGCGCGCGCGCGCGCCCGCGACTACGGGAGAGGGAGTCATTTAACCAGTATAAAATTGATTTGACAGACGAGCGCCGCACGACTGCTATATTCCTTTGATTTATCGCAACCGCAGCGTTAGATATTTTATTGATAGCTTTTTTTTTTTTTTTTTTTTTTTTTTTTTTATTTTTTTTTTTCTTTTTTTTTTTTTTTTTTTTATCCTCTTCGATTACAACCTCTGGTTTAACAACATGGCTTTGATTTTATGACGGTTCCGAGGGAAAACGAACGACCGACACGAAAATAAAAATTTTCCAAAGCAACGAGCCGCGATTTCTCCGTGTCTGGATCATACGTGTCTACTAACGCATCCCTAACGCCGTAGCCTAATGTCCGACTAATGTTATTTATTAGATCGTTTAGTGTTAGGAGCGGCGCGTGCGTACGAGTCGGACTACTGCGCGTTCTGTCGGATAACGGCTTCGTTTATACGGATGAAAGGCCAATCGGGGAACCGGGAAGCTCGGCCGAGGTTGGCAATAATCTAAGCTTGCGGCCACGTGTTTGTCGGAGCGATGCCGCTCTTTTGCCAGTCGAGTCAGTTTAGTCCTTACGTCGAGGCTTGTACGCGCGAGCTTTGTTACGGACAACGTGTTCGTAATATTCAAAGCATATGGCAGTCGACGAACTCAACTAATACACCTGCGCCCCTCCAAATATTACGCTCGTACGTAAAAACGATAGTTGCCTGGGATTTTTACGATCTCCCGCAAGCTCGGGGTGTATTTATTTTAATTAAAAGAAAGGGGGGGGGAAGAAAAGAAAAGAAAAGAAAAGAAAAAAGGAGCGATAAAGCTGTAAGAGACGACTTTATGTATTTCTTTTCCTTGATTATTAGCATCGGCTCGGCATTTACGGACTTTATTTAGATTAAGAAATTTATTTTAAAAAAACCGTTAATATAATCTTAAGGATTTTATTGGGATTCGCGGCATACGTTGTCCGTAATTTATTGCGCGCGCCTCGTCCTTGGCGATCGAGAATGCCTAAGGTTTTATAGGTACAGAAGCAGTTTCGTATGGCAACCTAAAACGAAACATTAAATGGCAAGCGAGTGAGATGTCTATGACTCCGGGCGTAGATCTTACAATGGAACGCCTTTACTTTACAAAAGATCCATCGGTTTCTGTACTTTATTTCTTATGAATTGAATAGAGAAGAATCGTCGATGCGATATATCGAAATTCCGTCGAAGGTTATCTTTTATTTTTATTGACAAAGGAACCCAAGCGACTTACTTATTACGGCCTCACTACCAACCACCTCATTACATTTGGCAATTCAAAACTTTTTTATCCATTCCCATGAATAATTAATTTACGTTCAACTATCGTTGTATACAAATTGCTTTATTCATACATATATATATATGTTTTTCTTTTGCCCCTATAAAATTTATTACTACTTCTTCCGCCGCTCGTGTGCGTTAAATTATTTTTGAATACGCACGAGACACGGAGAGTTACGTAAACATCGTGTTTTCTTCCTTCCTTTCTCAATTTTACCTAAAATAAGTATTTGCATTTTTTTTTTTTTTTTTTTTTTTTTTTTTGATAAAACCAAAAGAGCTTCATTATTTTGCTCCAACTAAGTATTTCCAACTGGGGATACCCCCCCCCCAAGATATTACGATAAGCGTGTGCACAGCCTCGGCATATATTTATAACATTTATATAACAAACGCAAGTTAGTTATCGAGTACGCGTACGCGCGTGTACGCAATATTGTTGCAAAATAGCAAATCTTCTGACAAAATTCTCCGGCATACCATCTATTACCATATTTTAATACTTAGTCTATTTTAAGGTTATTAAAATCTAACTGAAACGTCAATATTAAGAATTTAAATAAAGATAAAAGTTTTGAAAACCTTCCCGAATCTTTTACTCATCATTATGGCCGATGAGCTATTATACTTTGATTCCCGTGCATCAAAACATATATAATAATTACATGTGATTTATAGATCCGATATTACGCCGCTGAGATTTTTATTTATTTAAATAACAAATTTCTAATACTTTCGTCTAATTACGCTTGCTATTGAGAATAAACGATTTAACTTATTTTTACTTTGTGAGCGAATCGAGTGTTAAAAATCCCTCTACCACTCACTCCCTCCCTCCCTCCCTCCACCGCCCATCTACCAGAACCGAATTATCAAAGTTTAATATTCTCGGATTGTTTCGATACGCGATATCTAGTAATAATACGTTTTTTCATGCATTTGTAAATAATTTAGGGAAACTGAACACCGCATAAACTCCTTTACAGAGGATTTCCTTGTTGTTCTTGTTGATTCCTTTCGTTTATTTATTACTCGTTAGAAACGTCGAAAGTTGAAAATTTGAAAAGTTTTTCAAATAAAACGGTATTAAAAATTTTTTTACCTTATTATTACGGTCCACGATGATTCGTAATTAAAGTTTAGGATAGAAACGTTAAAAACCATCATTCGAATAATGACTTTCGCGGTTTATTTCATACTCGGTTATAATTGAAAAGGGGAAAATTTCGTTTACGCTTGTAATTACGTGGATGTTCCCAACGAGAATATTACGTACGTACATGTAAATAAATAAAATTGTCAAAGACAGAGACACGAAAGTAAATACTTCCATATAAAAAAATGTTATTGGCATTATTACAGTATATATAAGAAAAATATAGGGTATCGTTTCCTCTTTTTTTTTTTTTTTTTTTTTTGTTTTTTTTATACATAAATATGATTTGTATCTTTACGAACGTAAGATAAAGATTCCTTGTCTGCTATTGATTATTCCTCCCCCGTCATTCTTAATAGCATATACAAAATAAGTAGACTATACGTTGAAGCCAGGGACGAGTACTGCGAGCAAGAGCAGAAGAAAGGGATTTATAAATTTATATTACAAGAGCGCACGCTTAGAGTAAACTTAGGAAAGAATTTAATTTATATAGTTCCGGTAGGTTAATGTCCTTGTTGTAAGTTAATGTACAACAGTGACGGCATCGACTGCGAGGGGCGCTTATAAATAAGCCAATAAAGGGGATAAATGCCCTTAGGACAAGACTGATCCGTCGAAAGTATCGTATGGAAAAGCCATTTCCCGGATAATTCCCCATTAGAGCGGAGGGTAAAGAGTAAATCTGAAATCATGGGAGATTTGAAAAAGCGATGCTCCCCCCCCCCACCCGGTATCGTATCCGGTTAGGGAGGCCGGAGAAAGAGGTATCGGGTTGAGTAGATGGTCCCGGGTTAAGGTCAAGCTCGGCTAGCTCCGCTTCCGATCGAGGATAAAATCCTGGCCCGCTCTCGCAGGAGATGGGGATGGAACGGACGCAACCATAGGACGAAGTGACTGCGGCCGCTTCCGATCTCTTCGCGCAAAGACCGTCGCCTAGGAGTATTGACGCGTAGAGATGCCTTTTCAATATTCCAACCAAGTCACGTTCCACAAGACGGAGGCCACGTCCTCCACCTCCTCTACCCCTCTCTCTCTCTCCCTATCCCTCTCCCTATCCCTCTCCCTTATACGTATATACAGAAACGCAAGCGAGCGAGCGCGCGCACGTACATGTACACGTACACATAACCCTCTTGCGTTCCTATCGCCCACCCACCCCCCTCTCTCTCTCTCTCTCTCCCCTGAGTCCCTTTCTTTCGTCTTCGATCCATCCATCCATCCATCCATCCATCTCTTTGATTCGTAGAGTCCCGTTGTCTCCCGTGCACTTGGCTAGTAAAGAAAATATAGAAAAGCAGAGAGTAGTTACTTCGCAATGCGCGATTGGAACGTCAGTCATTCTTCGTAGAAAATTAACCCGCGAGATGTTCCAGCCTCTCTCCTCCCCTGTCACTCGTTCGAGTAATATTGGCTAATGTAGACTGAGGGGCAGACAACGTAGGAAAATATTAACGCTTATCTTGTAACAAAGTACACGAGCTTGAGAGATCTCGTGCCGCAGAAAGGGGATAAAAAGATTTAGCCGACATTTTTCAGGTATTAGAGAAATAAGAAAATACCCCTCCCTACCACTCTGGCTCAAACATAATATATATATATATATGTATATATTTTTACATTACAGCTCTGAACTCGCAAGTAATACAAAAGCAAAATAATCCTTTGAAAGCTCAGCTTCTTATCGAAATGTTTTTAATGAACTCTTGAGCATCGTAAAATTATTTTAAAAATAATTTAAGTAGAATAGTGTTGCCATTACTCGTATGACTTTGCAGTTGTATGTCCTAAATATATCGTAGCGCTAGTACAATACGGACAATGCACATTCTTATCTCTAATTACATTTAAGTTAATATAATGTTTAAACTGTATTATTAACAGCAGAATTATAATATTATTAACGATTTTAAATATATTTCTCATAATATTACAGGCCGATAAGGGCGCTTATTAAAGTTAATAAATTCTTGTAACAATACAATTAATATTCGGATAAGCTAGCTAACTTTTAATACATACGTTATTGTAAGTTTTCATTTCAAAAATATACTCTTAATAGCTGAATTCCTATAAAAGGGTTAATAAGTAAGTGAGTGAGTGAGTGAGTGAGTAAATAAATAAAGCTTGTAACTATTACGTCGGACAGAGGAGTCGGATAAAACGATATATAATAAAGGATTTAAAGGATCATTCGTACAGTACTAAAATCCAATGGCAGGGCTGGGGTTATTGGGGTTATTGGGGGGGGGGGGGAGTTTTAGAAGAGGATCCGTTCGGTGGCAACTAAAATTTCAATTGGACAGTCGCATGTCTGCGGACTCGGTTCTGGCACATAAGCTAAATTATTCAATAACAGCGAAACGTAGGGACGCGTCAATACCGCGTACTGCAGTAGTATTGCGAATGTCTTCGATTCGTGAGATGCGAGGCTTGGCCATGAAACGCGGCGGCTGATCGCGATAGAGATTCACTTCGAGCGCAAACTCGTCAAGCTAGTGTAGGTCGATCTCGTGGATCCTCGTTTCTCTCCCACCCACCCAACCCCTCCCCCAACCGCCTCATATGCAGTGAAATTAGGTGACGTGTACATTGTATTCGGTTATCGGCATTACGACGACTACGTAGTGGACGACTCCTGGGACGTGTGTCTTGGAACCTGTGTGTCGAGACCTTCGAGCTAGCCGAGGTCGCGGTCAGCTGTTGTTCGCGATCGCCGCGATTGACTCTCGGTTCGATCACCGTACATCCCTGGGAGTTTCCCTCCTCGAGGATGAGGCCGTCATCCAATGCCCGGACGTGCCTTCATACGGCTTTTTCACTAGATAAGAGAGTTAAAGAGTCCCGTGCAAAGGTCGCGCAAGGCCTCGTTTGCATTTAAGATAAGACACGTATCGCGTGCGCGATCATAATCCTGTATAATTTAGCTTGCCGTGTGTTTCGTCCCTTACTTACGTAAGTAAGGGAGCGTTACGAGCGACGAACTTTTTTTCTAAGATACGGGCCAAAGAGAATGCCTCCCTGCTTCCTACGTACAAATCATCCGGGCATGCCGTTATCCATTATTCCGACCTACTCTTGCTCCAGCGAAATTATCACGAAAATTAGCTCTATAATAAAGCGATAAATATATTATCGCTTAATAAAGCGGGATTAAGAAACCTGGAGAATGTTGCAGCGGCATTAGAGCGACTAATCCGCTGAGTCTAACGAAGCTCAATTTACGAGTAAATTCCGGCTTATAATTCAATAGCTGGCACAACGTCCCGGCAGCCTTCGTAAATAATAGCCTGGAGAAAAGGCTGCGGAGTAATCAGCTGATTAGAATACGCTAACCCCCCTACCCCCAACCCTCATCCGCCATCTCCGCCAATCCCGCCCGCCCACTCGACAGCCTTCGTCCTGTTTACCGCCCACCGAGGAGGGGTGTAGGAGGGATGGGCGGGAGGGGTGGAGGAGGAGGTGGAGGTGTAATGCCTCTGGCGCTGACTCATCCCGAGAACTTGGTTCGATCGTGCTCGGGGCTGCCATGTATACCTATAGATTCGCCCTCTTGGTGATTCAGCCCCAAGACAATGACTCCCTCACTCGCTCGTCATTCAAGGCCTTCCTCTCGATAGAGGGACCCGACTCCTCTCGTTCCAGCAGCAGCAACAACAACAACAACGACAACGACGACAACGACGACAACGACAACGACAAGGACAACAACAAGGACGACGACGACGACGACGACAAATACTCTGCCAATAAAGCATCGGAGCCAAGAATGATTCGAAACCCCCGTTACTTCCAGCGTCCGGAGACCCCTTCTCCCTGCCAGCACCCCACCCCAACAATCCCTCCCAGAGACCAACAGCGGCATGCGTGCAGCAGGAGCTGTCACGTGCGCGCGCGCGTGAGCGCGGTTAGCGCGGAGCTCACGCGACCAAAAGAGCGCAACCCCTGCTGAAACATTACGGGCGCGCGCGCGCGCGCGCGCGACAGAGAGGGAGAGAGAGAGAGGGATGGGAGGGAGGGAGGGAGGGAGGGAGAGAAGGAAAACGAAGATCGCCTCGGCTTACCATGAGCTGCACCACTCAGCAGCCGACCAGTCCCTCCGACGAGTGGGCCCTTGGCCCTGGCTCTCGCTTCCAAGGGAATTCGCTCTCTATTGTCTGTTCGCCCCGTTCCTTATTTATCCCTGAACTGGTAATACGCGCGTGGGAGCGAGTGGAACCCGAGCCCTCCTCGCCAACCAGTCCCGCCAACGCTCGCTTTGTTATTCTCCTGAATGAGGCGAGGACCGTCCAGCCCCGTCCAGCTGTTCCTCGACTCGCGCGGGCACTGCGCGAAAACCGTTTGAGAGGAGCGAAGGAAGGAGACGGCGACTGGGCGGCCGAGAGAGGGAGCGAGAGGGAGGGAGCCCCGCACGATAGAACGCGCAACTCCCCGATAAAGGTTAACGGGGGAAGGGTGAGAGAGAGAGAGAGAGAGAGAGAGGGAGAGAGAGAGAGAGAGAGAGAGAGTGAGGGAGGGAGAGCCCAGTTTCGCGGTAGTTTGGCCAGAGGACGCAGGGAGGCGCTGCGGTGGCGCCTCGCTTTCCTGAGCGGGCATACCAGAGAAGAATAAGGGATGCCACCGAGGATTCGGAGGGGAGAGACAGAGAGAGACTCGACGTCGGAGAGGCAGATCGAGGCCGTCCCAGGGTGATGAGGAGGGAATGCGACAGCGAGGATGAGGAAGCTCGTCGTGGACAGCCCTCCATCGACAGCCAGGACGGTCAGAAATGTTATTCCAACCCCAATAACGCCGTCACACTCTTTCTCCTTGTTTTATTTCTCTCTCCTCGCCCTAATCCCTCCCTCCCTCCCGCCATCCATTCGACTACTACCACCGCCACCGCCACCGCCGCCGCTTCCGCCCCCGCCGCTGCCGCCGCCGCCGCTGTCCTCCCACCCGCACCCCAGTTTTCCTAATTATCCTGCTGCACAAGACCTTAATAACATTTCCTTTCATTATCTTTCTCGCATATCGATCCTTTTTCCCTCTTACGCAAAAATATAATATTTTATACTCCATTGGGTAGGCCTTTTATATCTGGCTACGAGACTACAAAAACACCTCCGAGCTCAAAGTCGAATGCAGCCTACCCCCCAGCCCCCCCCAGCCCGCCCCAACCAACCAACCAACCGACCAACCAACCAACCAAGCAACCAATTCCACTAACTAATAACGAAACCACGTTGAGTAGCGTAAATTTAGAGGCGGACATTATAATAATAAACGGTCGAGTCGAGTCGTCTTAAGCGAATGGCGTACCGCTCGCTCTTCCGTCACATTTACATAAAAGCCTACGGAAGCTCTCGGAAAATCAACCAAGCAAATAGAAAAATCGATAGATCTTTTATTCTTTAAAAAATACTTTCCGAAATTAGGATTATTAAATTTTTTTTTTTTTTTTTTTTTTTTAATCTTCCTGCAGTCGATATAATTTCAGATTTCAGATCAACCGAGTTAAATTAGCATTAACAATTTCTTCACATTGAAATTAACAATATATTCAAAAATATGCAGACCCAATGTCATTAGCTGCACGAATTTTCTTTATTTTAAAATTCTAGCGATGCAATCTTAAACGTGTACTTACAGACCTTTATCTAAATAATCGATTATTATGACATTGCCGTTATTTAATATTTTCATACGTTATGTTTATTATATTATCGGAGCTTATTTATTTATTTATTTATTTATTTATTATTTATTTTCTACAAATGCATCATTTAATTATAGCGTTTGATTAATTATATGTAATTCGCATACTCTACTATGAATTGCCTACATTTACAGATATAAAATTATAAATATACCGTTTAATTGTTACGTTGCTCTGACATAAAGGTTTTTTAAATAATTTTTATAACTTCAGCCTATGTTGGTCATATCATATATATTTCACTTTATAAAGATGACGTTATTTTCAGACGTCTCAAAAATAACTAGAAAATAATATATATATATATATACATAGATTATAGAAGGGACATTTTTGCAAACGTATAATTCATAATAAGAACTTTGTAAATTTAAAACGTTTTCATAAATATATAAATAAAATCTGTTTTAAAAATGTATTTCTGCAAAACTACGGTGTCGAGGTATATATATATATATATAAAGTATAAAAATCTTTATTTATGAAATTAAAAATATAAAACGTTTGCAAAAAGTCTAAATTTATTTTAACACATCGTGATAAAAATAAATAAATGTTGAGTTTTTTTTTTTTCTTATATTTTGAGAGTTTATTTCATTGTATCGTTTATTGCTACAATTTCTCATTGTAATAATACGGGAATGAAATTAAAAGTGTACTCATAAAATACTAAATTACCTTGAATTATAAATACATGCGGAGACATATATTTTTGCACATACATTTTCTTCATAACATAGATTATACATCCATGACGTAATAATACGCATTTAGGCTTATTAATATAACTTGGGTCTTGTAGAATATGGTTTTTTTTTTCTTTTTTCTTTTTTTTTTTTTTTTTGTCACGGGCATACGAAATGTCAGATTGAAATATTAGTTTCGTTAATAAACCCATTTAAGCGTCTCGTTGAAATTTCAGAAAATATTTATAGGAGAAGAAAAACGTCTTGAAATAAACCATTTCAAAGGTATTCAATATAGTATTTAGAGCGTTTATTAATTGAAAATCGAAAGAACCCATTGGTATTTGTGTTTATTTTATTTAATTAATCCTTAATAATTCGTTAGGGCATTCGAGTGATATTCGGCTCGTATAGGGTTACTTTGGCGTGGGGTAAGACGATATTGCGGTTTCCACGCCCCGACTGGTTTATTCAAGTTAAGTAATTTAAGCTTAGGATAGAAACGATCGGACGCTGAGGAATTTCAGGCAGGTTTATAATAATAGGGCCGAATATAATAAAGCGGCCCGTTACTTCGAACGGAGTCAATAACGGAAATAATAGCGATAGAACTGGCAGCGGTAATTCGCTCTGCCGCGCGGAGATTTTCTCTCGCGCGGTACACGACTGTCCCGGGGGGGGGGCGGCAGGGGTATAGAGGTTGAGAGGGGGGGGCGAAGACGAGATGAAGCTATTGGCTTATAATTCTAGGAATGCCAAGGCCAGCCTCAAAATGTAAGGAATCCCTCGTGAAAAGCGATCTCGTTGAAATTGCCGTGCGACTGCACCTCGGCTCTGTCCTCTAACCAACCGATCAATCTCCTCCTCCTCCTCCTCCTCCCCGTACTCCTCCCCGTACTCCTCCGACGCAGCACCGTGCCAGCCAGCCAGCCAGCCAGCGGACGAGCTTAAAGTTTAAAGAGCCGGGAAATAGCGGCGGACGATTAGCGCGCGCGCGCGCGCGGCCTCGATAATTAATGAAGAGTTCGCGAGCCTGGCGCCTTAATGGCCTGGGCGGGACGGGCTTTCGAAAAAAAAGAGTGCGCCAGCATCATCGGCCTGAGTTATTGACTCCACAAGTGAGAGCCGCAATTGCTCGCCTGGGCTGGCCGGGGTAGCTAGGGGGACTCGGGGGGGTGAGGAAGACGGAGGCGACCGATCGATCGAGTACCAGGCACCAAGTCTACGAATTCAAATGAAAGGAAATCACTTCTGACCGATTGAGCTTATTCTTGTTGTTGTTGTTGTTGTTGTTGTTGTTGTTGCTATTGTCCATTCAAGGCTAGTTTTCATAAAGGCTCGGAGTAATTGTCGGCCCCACCATCCCCGCCTTAAGATTTCGATTATTTCTAAGCGACACTCGACTCTCCGACCCTTTACGACGCTCCTTGGGCTTCTTAGCCCGCAGAGTCCAATATTGACTGTCTTGTCAATACTTCTAAAGCTCCGGCTATTCACCTGAACATTTGCAAGGATTAAAGGGATGTCGCGCCACGAGTCTCGAACCTGCCATAAAAGCCTCCATCCTTCATCCCCACCACTCCCCCTCTCCTACCCGCCTTACTTGCTCGACAAATTATTAACTACGCTACCGAGGAGCAATCGAAGGTCTCTCTCACTCTCTCTCCCCCACTCTCCCACCCTCCGTCGTTTCGTTTTACCCTGCAAGGGTTGCGCGTATCCAGGGTAAAGCGATTGCCACGCCAGAAAGAGCCTCGAGCGGCGTGAGCCGAAAACACGATCGGCTTCCCTCGCTGAGCCCGCAAACTGATGTAACATTATTGCCAGGCGAATAATCGGGATCGATCAACAACGATCTTCTCAGATGCTCCGAACCTCCGGTACTTTCCGCTCATCGGCAACTCTCCTCTCTCCCGGGAAACTCTTCCCTCCCTCCCCCTCTCTCTCTCTCTCTCTCTCTCTCTCTGACTCACTCACTTACCAACGTTAGCAGTAGTTACCAAGGACTTCCTATTGTCGAATGTCGGCACTCTCTTTTGTTATTAATTCCCAATTTTGTTAATATGTTAATAAAATTTATTTTATTTTTTTTTTTTTTTATATATCTACGATATCGCATCTCGAAGAAGAAAAAATTGCGTTCGAAATCCTGCCTTCGGCTACAACGACATTAGCATACAACGACATGGTAAGCGTATGCGTATTAAAAAATGACTCGATGCGCACAGGATCGGGGATGAGGGTGACGTTTGAAATAAATTGCCCCTTGCAGGACGTATCATGATTTATTCAATTCAAAGTACAAAACCGCTAAAAACCTGCTAAATAATCGTGACGAACTTTCGTAATGATTCGCAAACAAATACTGTCCGTTACTCGGTAAATTTTAATTGATAAAGATATTTAACGGCTCATTTTTTTTTTTTTTTTTTTTTTTTATAACAATTATTCAAGAATTTACGGTACGTAATGGATGGCGTAAAAGCACTAACTCGTCCATCTCATTAACCTGCCGTACAATTGTATTGCAGTCTTGTAATAAACTACCATAATAGCAGTCTTAATTTTTCACTGACACGCATCGCTCTCTCTCTCTCTCTCTCTCTCTATCCCGCCGTTTCCCACCGTCTACCTTTACGTATCCATCTTAGCTAGTCCGTTTTTTTTTTTATTTATTTCTCTTTCACGTAATTAATAAAAAGAAGCCTCTTAAATAATGGAGGAAAGTAGAATGAGGAGAAAAGGAGCAGCTTAGCTTGTTAGTAGTCGAGCTTTTGATAATAATATTAAAAAGTCGTTGCTTAAAAGTTTCAGATTCAAAATGTTTAGGCTTGTTTTAACTTGGTGGGTGTATTAAAGAGACGTATGGCGAGGGACCGAGACAATGAAGGAGGTTGAAGCGACAAGGGCAATCTAGCGAGCACATTAGGGATGGGTAATTGTAATTTCACACACGACGTAACACGTTCCCTCACTGCTCTGGCCCTCCCTCCCTCCCGACTTATCCTTTCCACCCACCAGCTATATGCACCTACAATGTCGAAGAGAGCTTTAAGGAAAGGAGAACGGAGATAGAAAGGAGAGAGAGAGAGAGAGAGAGAGAGAGAAGGTGCGAAGTGAGATGAAGCCATTTTCTATTCTACCGACTCGTTACGCCTTGTCTTCCGGCTTTCTTTCCCAATCTCTTTCACGTCTATTGTCGTCCTATCAGTCCTTGTACCTCTTCTCCAGAATCCGAAGCCTTTTGTTCCATCATAAGAGACGCGACCGAATCCACAGTTGTCCTCTTGTACACCCTTACAATTATTTATACTATCCAATGAACACGACGTCGTTTCATTTTATCTGGACGTAAAAGCTTATAACGATAATTTTATACGTTTTTATTACATTATAAACGTTTCATAAGAATTCATTCGACGTTCAATACATTGTTTAAGCAATTCAAAACTTTATTAAATCGATAATGCATATAAATATAGTATTGAGAGTTTTGTAATAAAGTTAAGTACGTACGCTAATGTAATAAAAAGAACTTTCTTACTTTATGGATTTCTTAAACTTGCTACAAATTCACCTCGCTTCGATACATACTGTATATATGCACATCACCCTCAACAGTTACAACTGCAGAATAGTTTATTATTTCATTAACGTTAATAAACATTCGTTTTATATTTGATCGTCAAACGAAAAATATATGCTCCCCATTAAAGTTATAACTTACCGGTATCTTAAAAGCTAATTTCTAAAAACGGATGTGCATAATTTAGCGTTAAAGAGTAACACGTAAATAGTTACGAGCCACAATAATGTCCTGCATTAAATGTTGAAATTTAAACAATAAAATTCAAACGTATCGTTTTTAATATGCACGTCGTATCTGAATTACATTTCGTTCGAGCTCCAACGCGAATATTCAAAGTTCACTTGAAGCAATTACTCTTTTCCTTTTCTTTTTTTCTAATACAACAAAAAAAAATAAAAGAGAGAGAGAGAGAGAGAGAGAAGAAGAAGAAATTACGTTATATTGTTATTAGAATTGTGTAAGGACAGTCGGGTGCAATGAATCCTTTATTAGGCGAAATCCTAATCTTCTACTTATTAAATCGTAAAGTCATCGCAGAGCCTTAAACAACGATGAAGAAGTAATAATTAAAATTTATATAGGCTTACGTACATTTCTTGTAAAATGACAATAAAATTTTAATGAAAGGGTATAATAAAGGGAATATAAAGAGAGCTATGAACGGCTTAAACGATGTCTTAAGCATTTCAACGTCCGGCTAATACAATTTTCATAACCCGCAAACGCAAAGGCTTAAATTAATTTATCTTAAGCGGGAATGAAATAAATATTACACAAGAATAAGTGCGACTTGTCCCTCCTCCTCCCTCCTCCCTCCTCCTCCTCTCACCCACCCCCTCCTCTCACCCCCTCCCACGGCCAGTTTAATCTAATATATGGAATTTATAGCGGGACGTACGTGCGACGTGGTGCCGCATAAAATTATCATAAAAGCCCCCAATTGAATAATAACGCCGGTGAGAAGCGTGGGATGGCCGAGTCATTTTTATTAATAATCCGCCGTAAAATTTGCATCCTCTTGGAATTGTTTCGGGCGAACCGCGCCCACCGAATCTCGCGCCGATCTATTTTACAGAATCCTTACTTACGCCGCTCGCCAAGACCGGGAGATCGGCTGCCTCCGCCCCGATAACCGCCCCCCCCTCCCCTTTTCCTCGCATTTTCTCGGAGAGGGAAGGAAAGGGAGCCGGAGGCCAAAGTCATCGAGATATTTAATATCCCTTACGTGCGCCCGGCAGTCGTACCCTAGAGAGGAGAAGAAGAGGAAGGAAGAAGGCAAAAAAAAATATAAGGAAGGGAATGGGAGGGAAGGGAAGGAGCCGGTCTGTCGCCTTATCAAAAATTAAAATTTCATTCGGCCAGACGGTCTTTCGCTGTTGGGAACAAGATCCCGGTGGTTTCTACCGACCGAATGCTGCCCTGGCAAAAAACGAGAAGGAGCAACAGATAGCGCCTAAACGAAAGACGGAGACGCGGCGAGAAGAAGTGAGAGATCGAGGGACGAGGGATGAGAGAAATTGAGAAGAGAAAAGGGACGATATGGCTGCTTGGAGTGGGGGGCTCTCACGGGGTGAGAGGGTAAGAGAGAGAGAGAGAGGAATCCGTAATCGCAAACGAAAGTTACTTTTGTTCTTCTCCTCGGGAAACTCTCTTAACGTCCAAACTAAAACTTCCCATCCAGTCGCAGTTCCTCCTCCTCCTCTTCCTCTGCCTCCTCTTCCTCCTCCTCCTCCTCAAGATTCTTCGCGGATCGCCGCCTTGATTTCATTCTCCTTCGAGCCTCCTTCACTTGATACAAACGCACATCCCCCACACGTACACACGCACACGCTCAAATCGATCCTCAAAATTCAACGCGAGGCTAACGAAATTTTAACCTGGGAAATTCACAGGCTTAACGGAAGAAAAACAAGAAAACTTTATTATTAATATAAAAGCGAGATCGATTAACAAATAGATATTTACTCTCGACATCCGTGGCTGATTGAACGTACCACATCTACGCATCCACAAGTCCGCACATCTATATATGTATATAGACTGGCAAAAGTTGTAATCCATAAAGTAGGGGTAAATAATTAATTATTATATCGACGCTTTTCCTTTACGTGAGACCGTGGATGCTGCCCGAGCTGCACGTGCACGTGGATGCTTCACGTGCAAATAATATCGGTATCCAAAGGAAATAGCTAAATAATTTAGCAATTAATAGAACGACAAATAACGATAATGCCGTGGGAATGCGCTCGGATGCGTTCGGATGCGTTCGGACGCGTGGAGAGCTTAGGTTTATAAAGCCGATCGTTTTTCCCCCGAACGAATCGGGAAAAATTAATCACCGAACAAAGCGAAAGGAAGCGAGAATCGCTTTCGGTTTCGTTGATAAAAATCTCGTTTTGTATAATAAGCCCGAGCGGCTTGTCGAGCGAGTTTAACGTACGGGACCGCGTAGGACAAACAAATCCTTCCACGTGTTCTTACGTAAGACGTTAGGAGGGGATAAAGGAAAAGAGGGAGGGAGATTGGTAGATCACGGCCTGAAAAGGACAAATTGCCCGTTGGATCTTAATTTCGAGTTGGCCGATATTTGCCACTCGCACGATAAAAGGCCGATCTCCGAGGAGCTCCGAGGAGCTCCGAGGGCTCCCCCCAGCCCCAGCCCCTCCCCAGCACCTCCCCAGCCCCAGCCCCAGCCCCAGACGACTATACTGATGGTCCCGTAATTGGCTGCCGCCGGACCTTTCCTCCTCGACAAGCTTCCGAGAGCGGCCTGTCTCTTTTGTCTGAGAAAAGCTTCTGCTCTCCGATCGGCTCTTGGCCTTCGACGTTCACGTCCCTTCAAGTTCCTCAAGCTCTTCGAATGACCAAAGACTCCCATGATCTCGCGCGTTACGATGCTCATCGACCCGACCCCGACAACCAACCAGTCCACTGTTATTAAATATTTACTAAACCCTCGCCTCCAAATTATCCCCGCCGATTTTTCCATCGTTTTCCATCGTTTTCCATCGTTTTCCATCGTTTTCCATCATTCTCCATGACCTTCCTTCGAGCGGACCGAGTATTCGCTACGATTTTCGAGGAGTTGGAGGGGGATGGGGGAGGTGTAAAGATAAGAAAGTCGAAAATTGCAGCGAGTCGAGTGCGGCTGTCCTTGGACTCTCTCCGACATTCCCTTACCCGTTATCAAACCAATCCTAATACTCTCTCTCTCTCTCTCTCTCTCTCTCTCTCTCTCGCTGTCGCTCTCTTACGTCTTAATCGTGCGAGCCTTTTACTCGGCAGCTTTTTTATCCGTAGCAGCTCAATATATTGCGCAGATACGGTAGCGTTTGAGCATTTGATGGGCCGGCAACTCTATTGTCTCCCCTCCCCTCCCCTCCCCCCATCCTCATCCCTATTATATATCCCAATAACCTTTCGTCGCCTGCACCCGATTCCGGCCCAGTTTCACTTTATCGCACCGTATTTATTACCCACCACGGTATCGATCAATTCCTCTAAATAATTGATTATCCCCTCCCTCCCACTCTCTCTCTCTCTCTCTTTCATAAATATAAAAGTCGTGCCGTGGCGAGTGCACTCCGGTATTCCGGGCGGGTGATGGAGCTTATATCGAAATTCTGAAAATTGTTGATTTCGCGACCGTAAACAAAAACTTCAAACACATTTCCTCGAAAACTTTATTCCCACTTTCTTAACTTCCAGAACTTTTTGACACGGGCTCAAATTGACTTGAAAAAAATTTGAAAATGAGTCGAGCACGTGTTACGAGAAGCCCGTCGGAGTTCCCAAGAAATCGCATTTTTTTTCATAAAGACATTTATAAGCGAAGAATTTCGCTCGGCCGTATTATCGAAATTTCATTTTTGTCTAAAGCATTCCCTCCCATTTTCGACTATCGCCATCTATTTTCTCTTCTTCTTCTTCTTCTTCTTCTTCTTCTTCTTCTTCTTCTTCTATCTTATTATTTATCGTGTAGCAATTCCTTGAATGAAAATATTTATATACGAAAATGTTCGATATTATTAATTACGGAGCAGTGTCATGGCATAATGTTATATTTATTACTTATTTACTAGGAACAGATGGTTAAAACGTAGATAAGCGTATATGCTGTGTAGCGGCTAATGGCTCTGAAGGCTTAAATAACAATATACGATATTTTAATAAAATTTTATTAAAATAATGTCGTAAGAAATTAATTTTTGCAGAACTAATTGTAAATAATAATGAATATAATAAGGAATTGTCTCGTTGCTCATTATTTATCAAGAGGTTTAATTGAATTCGTTATTATTATACTTTCGTGAAATTAAAAAGCTCAAAGTACCCTTTAATTTAATAATTAGCAATTTAGATTTACTTGGCCATATAATTTGTTGAAATAAACGAAAATTCAAATGGTCGTTCAATTGACCAGACGCAATTATTCAACGATTCTAATGTTTACGCGAAACAATGCCGATAAATAAATTATTAATTAATAATTAATAATTAAGATTATTAAGACTCCCGTAGTCGCATGACATTTATAATATTTTCACGTTCTTTATGAATTAATTACGTGATTATGTACGAAAGGGGGAAGAAATTCGTATTTTATTTATTAATCTTGTTTATCGTTTGTGTAAATATTTTCATATGCCGGGGTTAAGTCATGGTACGCGTTGTTTTTATGTTTCACTGCCTCAAAACGTAAAACTTTTATTTACTTTGCGACGATTACGAATGTTATTACGCATCATTGCTATAGATTTATTTTGAAATTTTGCAATAGAACGGGAAAGACTGAGCTTTAGGTTTTGTCGATAATCGTGGAGAAGTGATCGATGTAAAGTATTTCTCTTATTTATATTGAAATAATTGGCATTGATCGTGATTCACGTACAACTTAAGGCTTATAATAACCCCAATAACCCATATTTGAGGGAATATTACATACAAATGGTGTAGAGCCGGTGTCCTCCGTCCGACTCATCCTTTTACTTTAAAAATAATTTATCTTCCTCTTTGGTCTAAACTTTAACATTCGGTCATTGTATGCGTCGGTATGAATACAGTCGGGCTGGCTTATTTGAATAATGATTTCAATTTAATGAATAAAAGAACGCGCCGATTAATAAAATTCTAATGTACGATTTGATAAGATTCACGATTTGCATTTTTTGATGAAATACCTTTTGTAAATAAGGCACTCCGCCGCTGGTCGTGCAGTAATCTTCTTGAATTGGTGTAATTTTGTTGTTTTTTTTTTTTTTTTTTTAAAGAAAAAAGAAAAAAGAAAAGAAAAAAAAAGTGTAATAAAATAAATAAATAAATAAATAAGGGGGTGGCGGGGAGGGGCGGTGGGTATTATTTCATTAGGTCGAATCGAGTTTGTGGAAAAAGGGGAAAGAAAGAAATTCACCGACAGAGAGTACCGAGCACCGGAAAAGCAGTCGGGCAAGACGTGCATAAGTAAAGCTAAGGAAAGGATAAGAGCACTCGAGGAGTCAATAATTCGCCAAAGATGCCGGGAAGGTTATTGGGGTGATGGGGTTGGGGGTGGGGTTATTGGGGTAGTAGGGGGATCGAGGGGAGCTATAATTTTTTTATCGCGCGCGGAAGTGAAATAAATATGGGACGCTCCGCCTGATCCGCCTGGGGGAGAGGGAGGGCAGGATACGCGGACTTGAGAGGGACGAACACAATCGCCCCCGATATCGCGCTGCGCTAAAATAAGACCTAAGGAAAGTTTTGCCTCCCGCCCTCGACCCCCGTCCTCTGCTCCCCCTGCCCTGCCCCCTCCCCTACAACGCCTACCGCCTACCAGACACTTGCTGGGCTGAGCTGGGCTGGGCTGGGGGCTGGGCTGGAGGGAGGCAGGCAGGCGGTAGCCGCTCTTTTCTCATATTTTCTAACTCGCGCGAGAGTCAGTAGTGCGAGCCCGTGTTAGCGCCACTCGAACTAGTATACGTTTCTCCTACTACCCTTTTAGCTTTCCTTCCCGAGGGATGAGTCTTGCAGACAAGCGACGTTGCCGTGCCATTTTCTCCGACTTGAAGGTACACCCATTTCTCTTTATTTCTTTCGCTTTTTACACGCTATTTTACTTTCAGCGCGTATGCACACCTACGCGCGCGCGCGCGCGCTCACATATATATATCTACGCATGCATACGTATGTATGTACGGGAGTGCATCATTTTGCTACGACTATCATTCGTTCGACTCCCTCCCCTTAAGCAATTGATGGAGGGACGTGGAATGCTCCAACACTACTACTCCGAGCCAGCCATACCGCAAATATTATTTCCAAGGCGAATGAATGAATACGACAGAATTTCATGTACGCCCAAAACTAGTACATTTTATAATTATTTGCTACATTGGCTTGTTAGAAAATAAAGTTTTTATTATCCACTCCCTTCGCCATAATACCAGAATGCAGCGCTAATTTATATAAAATTACCTGCAATGATACTTTTTGTAATATTTGATATGAAAGATACATGTACCGGTGGATTTTATGTAAAATTAACTAAAATAATTAAGTAAAGAGGTGTGAAATAAAAATATACATAATTCCGTACGTTTCGTCAAATAAATATACGGAATTCATGAGCACGGGTACAAATGTGAGCATAAAATCCATATAAACGCCGTATACGGCCGTTCCATGTCAAAGGCATGAAGCTTTACTCTCTACGTGGCTTTTAAAAACTTATAATTTTATTCTACTTAAGCCTCGGCATTCAAATGTAAAATAATAAGTATGATAAATACAAGGCGGAAGGCGCTTGCTCCATTCCAATACGTCTACGCGCGCATTGTATAATACGTATTTAACAATACGATTCGCTTATGCATTCGCTGCCCTACGAACACTAATCCTCCCGATTCGTAATAAATACCGTAAAAATTATTGATTAAAATAATTACCGCTGATAGTTGGTACTTATCTTACGACGGTATTTCTGAATTTATACATTTTTAATTGACAACAATCGCTTTCGATTGTTGGGACGTAAAATTTATTCTCCTCGTAGGCGGAGAAATCTGTCGAATATTAAATTATGTACGCCAAGTCGGCTCGACTATAAATTTCACCTATCGATATAAAAATGTATTAATGTTGGTTGGTCGGTTGGTGAGGTTGGTCGGTTGGTTCGTAATAATACGATATTCGTAAGGAGGACGTAACGATTGGCCTGAATCGAGTCAAGAGGAGGATAAAGCGTACTTTATACATTCCGTAGTCTGAAATTTCTGAGAGAAAGGGAGAGTGGGGGGATGATGAGAGGAACGAGTGCAGTCGAAGCTGATTTTTGTTAGGGCGGAAGCAGAGGAGCGAAAAAGCCTTTGTATATGGAGCTGGATAACTCGTCCCTAAAGTGCAGTAACCTCGGTAAGGAACGTGAAGTGAAGGCCTTATGATCCGTGGAAAATGTATACCCCTTATACAACAAGTGCCTTATGGCTCCCGCTAAATCGAGCATGCCACGCTCTACGGAATTTCATTTGAATCTTCCCTTGCATCTCACTTGCATCCCTCCATTTCACGCACGTATCTCGGAAATTTAAGGCGCAAGGCTCCGTGTAGGGGGAGGGAGGGGCACAAAGCCCTTTGTTCTCGCGGGGGTTATTTTTTTATTTTTTATTTACTTGTTTATTTTTCTTTTTCCTTTTTCCTTTTTCTTTTTCTCTTCTTCTCTTCTTCTCTTCTTCTTTATTAATCCCATATTTCTCGGGGATATTTGCTCGGCAAAGGCTGTTCCACTTGTTGTTGCCGTGTATATTCAGTAGAGTGGATAAATAAATGGGTTGGCGACGCAATGCCGTTGCGGTGGCCAGGGGGCCAAGAGCCCGAATACGTTTGTAAGTGAGAAGATGAACGCGCCGGAGTGGCCAAAGCGAGCCAGACAAAGATAGAGATCCCAGTGGGAAATCAGACGTCGACCTTTAGACGAAGAACTTTGATTTTCGATTTGGTTTCGTAAATAAGAAAGATACTGCTACTCCGCGCAGGTATATCTCCCTAGAATCTCACAGACGAGCCTCCCTTCTTCGTACGCCCGTGTGTATGCGTATATACGTGTATATGTAAAGTTGCCCTTTTTCAATTTAAATCGTTAATTTAAATTTCTCTCCTCGGGCCGATAATACAATTCATAGACTTAATTAATGTTAACGTAATTAATGTATGCGTTTGATGTTTCAGGTGCCGAAATATCTAAAAAAAAAAATATATATTACAAAGATAATCCGAAAAAATTATCATGCAAATCATTGAATACGAATAGAAGGGAGTAAATAACCTCAATAGGAAAAGAAGCTGTAGGAGAAGATATTTTTTTTTTTTTATGTAATGAATTGATACATTGTTATATACACGTTACATAATCTCGCAAATTTTCTTTTTAAATTATCGGAAAACCATCATCAGAAAATGAGAAAATTTTATATATTTTCAAACTCTTAGCACTGATTTCCAATTTTTCAAAAATTTACAAAATCTCTTATGCTTTAAAATAACTACAGCCCATAAAAAATATTTGCAATATATTCTTAATATTTTTTTTTTTTGCAAACATTTAGTATTAACGACTCGGTATACGAAACTTTTGTCAACTTCAGTTTATACCTCAAGGTAAATAGTATAGAAAATTCTTAATACAAAACTTGTTTTATATAAAAAAAAAAAAAAAAATTACTCGTAATGTAAATAAATCTTTGCTGTTCGTATAATGAAGCCGAACGCAAAAATAATAAAAAATTGAGTTTCTTAATTATGACTAATTCCATTAGAAGATAAAATCGATTGTTTTTGACATTGTGATGATTAAACGAAGAGTAAATAAGATAAATAAGTAAAAAAAATTCATAATTGGGACTTACCTTTTCTTTTTTTTTTTTTAAGAAAGAAAAATCTGTTTTTTATTTTCTACTCATTCCAGAATCGTGTAGTAAAATCTCTAAAATGTGATGGCCGCACAGGAAATTAGGAAAGCGTATTACAAATGGTATACTGTATTATCAGCTACCAAGATTATTTAGAATTTCATGAAGTTAAATAAGCTAACTTACATTTATTTAATAAAATTCCGTAACGCCGTGGATCTGGAATACTGAAAAAAATTATATATTCAATTGTACGAATAATGTCTTCTATTATTTATTCTACGATCTACTATGTTTAAATTATAAGAAAATATTCCGTGGAAAGTAATTTAAACAATTGAGAAATATACCGACGATAAATTTACAAAGAAATTGTTGATAAAAAAAAAAAAAAAAAAACTTTGAAACGTACCAGTGCTTCTTTGTAATAATAAAAATATTTAAAATTAAAAATCAATACGAACCAGCATTAACAATAACAATAAATATACTAATGTTTATGATCAATAGATCGAATGATTAAATTTCTGTGATTTACAGTATTTTTTATATTATACTATCCGTGTTGGTAAAGAAAATGCAACGTACTCTTTAAACTTCGGTCTTATTATAAAAGAAAACGAAAAAAATTTTTAAAAAAAATACGAATTTTGACAATGATTAAAACAGATAAATTACGTTGGTTATGTCATAGTACTATAATATATGTAATGCTGCTAAAAAGGTATTCGTTTCTTTTTGTTTTGTTTTTTTTATTAATAACAGTAGAATTTTGGAAGCTAATGGTAAATCAAGATTGCGCGAAATTGCGTGGTTGGGCAAACATCAAAACGAAAGCACTTAATCATCCGTATCTGATTGAGAATAAACACGCCTACAAGCGCATTAATAAAAGTCGCACCTTTTCCTAGTCGTCGGAAAATATAACAATAACTTGATTGCGTTTATTAAAATTTCAAGCACGAAATCATCATTAACGAGTTGCGCAAACAACAACGACAACAACAACAACAGCAACAACAAAAGCAACAAGAACTTTTAACTGAATACAATTACCGCTGGAAAGAAAGAGGATCCTCCTCGCCTCGTCGAGTCGATAATACTACTAAACTCCGTCCACACAGACGTACATTTATTATGTGTGGACATAACGTAAGGCTATTATTGCTTCAGACAATTGGCACCCGGATGACAAAGAATACAAATTAACACGACAACAGGCTCTTACATTGTGTACTAATTACAAATTAAATGTAATCTCGTTTTTGATAAAGTCCGCGCATTAACGTAAGTGCACAAGTACGCAAGCCACTCGTAGGTGTACAATGCAGTTTTTAAGTGCACAGGCACTTTTACCTTTTGCCCTCCGAATTTAAAATGCATTGAATTTTACAATTATTTTTATTTACACGAGTACTGCTATCGAGCATGTGCATCGACACGCGTCGCTTTTACAATGCATACGTTTATCTAGATTTGGTGTACGTAAATAATCGTTACAACAACAAAACAATGCTGTTACTAGCCCACCAAAATACTTTTCATTCAAATATACATAAATTGCTCGTGAAAAATAAAGATTTTTAAACTGTAGTTTTCTTAAATTTAATAAGTTCATTGACCTTGTGCTCTTGTGCTCTTAATACCACTACCGCTACTATCGCTACTACCACTACAACTGGCACTGCTACTGCTACTGCTACTGCTACTACTACATAGATCTCATAAAAAAAAATGAATAAAACTACACGGATCACGAGCTCGAACTTTCTCCACGTATTTAGTAATGACCTAGCGAAAAAAGATTTTAGGTCCCAGTGAGTTTTCAAGTAGACACGCAATTTATTCCGTAGCGATTGCGATAGTAATTTTCTAATGCTATAGATAAACAATAATGAGAACACATTTATTTTACATAAAATAATTAAATAACGCTACAGTGTTCGCGGTTTCTTGAAGACTGAATTCTTTACTTTCGGTGCTATTTTTAAATGAGAAATGTGAGTAAAACTTGCCGGAGACTTATTCTGTAGAGTAAATTTGCGTGGCTTACTTATAAAACTGCGCACTCGGTCTTACAAAAAGATGCCCTTCGCCACTAGTCCACTAGTAGTAGATCGCTAAGACGAGATGAATTTATCGTAGTAGAATGTTCGATCAAATATCTTACGATGAAGAAGAAAAAAACAAAAAAAAAAAAAAAAAAAGAGCCCTTCAAAGTTGAATCGAGATTATTTTTAATCTCCATCCATCGTATTTAAGCCGCTGAAAAGCAGCAAGTATTTTAGAGTTTATAAGGCGCGGCAGACCTTTAGATAGAGCTCTATTTAAAGATTCATCATAAGCTCGGGTATTGTATTTGCAAAGGAATCCATTACCAATGTGCTGAAGGTGACCGTCGTACAAGTAATCACGATCGATGGGATTTAATGATCATGATGATGACGATGATGATGATGATAGTTTTGTAGCCGAGTCAATCAGTTGGCGAAAATCCCTCGACCCCGTGCGTCCTCGTAAATACATATAGATTCGTAGATCATGGGATGATACCCACCACCATGGGCAAGAGCTGGATCACTGACGCTGCCTGTCGACCTTCGCAGGACGTCTCGTGTTGTGTTTGTTCTCTCAGATAGAATTGCAGTCGGTCCGCCAGCGGACGTGAACCCTTTTACCCTTTTACCCCTTCGACTATTTCCCCGATACTATTTATAATGTACCCCTAATCGATCCATATTGATCAAACAAGAAGTAGAAAAATCGGAGGTTAAAGCGCAGACCGTTGAAGCTCTAATCTCGTTGCTCTGCCGGCTAATGCGGTAATTTGCAAATTCAAATTTTGGACAGATTCGAGAACAAGACGGAATTATTAACTCGATCCGAAAGCAATATTGGGGTGGTAGGGTGTCAGGGAGAGAAAATCAATGGTATTAATAAAGCACGTGACTTTGACTTCCGTCGTGGTCGGAAGGTCTGATCATTCGTAAACGTTTAGAGCTTTTTTTTTTGCGAATAAAGCGTCTCTACTACGACTCGTGTCAACTCCTGGTCATATTACCGAGGACAGATTAATTAATTCTGTATAAATAAACTGTAATCATTGGCTGATGCAAAGTCCCCTCGGTTCTCCGCTCAAACAATCGAATGAACAATGCAAATTATAAAAAGTGATTTCGCATTCCTAAGCATTCGATATTCGGAAATTCAATTTAATTCTTTATGAACGAGTCGGGGAAATAGCCCGGAGGACGAAATGTCATTTGGAACTCGGCCAAAAGTCAATTGAATGAGGAGCCTCGAGACTGTCAGGCCTCAAATTTACATTTACGTTTGACGAATTCCAATAAATTTTTTTTATATTCCCATGACTTTTTATTGAGGTTATCGGGGGTTATTGGGGATTATTGGGGGTTATTGGGGGTTATCGGGGGGCCTCGGCTGATACGTCCGATCGAAAGCCTAAGCGCAGCTAATTGCAATGCATTTTGTAATTTATCCTATTACATATTAATTGCTTTCTCTGTTAAAAAGAAGTTATCCAATCACGACTCGATAATAAGTACGTAATTACTTGTGAAAATAGCATTGAAGTAGCGAGTAAAATGAAGATTCGTATGCAATTGTTTCTTAAATACCGATCGCTTAAATTTTCGTAAGACAAGGACTCAATTTTGCAATTTTCAGGATTTTTACTGAATTTGTACAATGTGCAATGTAATTAAAGGGGGGGGGAGGAAAGGCGAAAGGGGCGAGTAAATAACCAGCACTGAAATTACGCTATAAACAATAGATTTATTCAGCGGCAAAGTTAGAGAAGTCGAAGCATGTACCACGCGTACCCGAACCGTCAACTATTATGTGCCTCTGTGTCATGTACAATAAAACGAAAAGGAAAAAGAAAAGGAAAAAGAAAAGGAAAAAGAAAAATAAACCTGTAAACAGAGGCACTTGCTCGCGTTTCCGACAATAACCTCTCACACTCTCTCTCTCTCTCCTCTCACTCACTCTCGCTCGCTCGACTTTTCTCTCGACACTGGCAATATTTGTTTTAGGGGTCGTACATACATGTCCGTTGCTCGTCTCCTTATCTTTTCTCTTTTTCTTGATCCAAGCCGAAATTCATAGTCTCCGTACAATAAATACTCATGGATGCCACACTCCCACGCATACGTATCTTCATGCATATGTACATATTTATTTACCTTAGGTATAAACTCCTTAAGAATATATCAATGCGTGTGTGTGTGTGTGTGTGTGTGTGCGAGTTTACTTTTAAAAAGATCATTATATATATATATATATATTTGCTATTTATTTTCGTTATACTTTATTTATTACTCTCTGTGTTCTGAATATTAAAATTAATATCAGGATTTTATTTACAGTAAAATAGAGTAAAGCTTTTATAATCTGATTGGATTAGTTGAAAATACATAGTATTCGTAATTTGATCATTTTCTTATTTCTTCGTGTTTGTGTAGAAGAGACACGATGACTATTATTAACAATAAGCGAGGGGATTTATTTAGGGTTATTTATAAATCCAACCAGAATAACTTTTTGTATTAAATATTAGAAAACTGTTAACATTTACCATAATTTATACAATTGACATTTCTTTTTTCTTTTATAAATTATTAGATATTCTCCTTGTGTGTGTTCATTTCAAATTAATTTAAATATTAGATCATCTAAACAACGTTCGACACTTACTCTTAATTATCAATGAATTTATTCTAAATATCAGAATAAATTTTTACCTGGAAATAGTTTTAGTGTCAACCTTTCAATGGTTAAAAGGTATTGGTAATGTAAATTAAAATTACATATTTCAGTATTAAATTCTAATAAATTACTTAAAGATCGAGACTTCTAAGTACAATTAAACATTTAATTTTTAATTAGTCATTCATTTTTACAATGATAATTCAATAGTTTTAGATGTTTATATGATAAACTTTTAAAATTTCAATTCAATATATATATATACATATATATTAAATTAGCCTTGATTAATAATTTTCACAAATATATACTTGCTCATTTTAAATCTCATCTTATAAATCTAGTATTTGAATAAATATATGAATATCTAATTCTTTTTCTTTTTTATATATATATAAAATAATTATTCGAAGGGAAGTCTATGTACACATTTTTAAAAAAATACTTTTTTATTTTGTCATACATATTTTGAACTTATATAGATTTCGATATATATATATATTCATTTCCTTTTGAATCAAATTCTAGGAATCGACATATGTTAAGGTTACCAAAATTAACGCACTCGCCCCTGTAACATTAATTTTCGTGGCGTAATTTAAGAAGTAAAATAATGCTGAATAAATTTTAGGAATAAACGTTAAAAAAGCTTAAAGTATTGTCGCACATTAATTTTGTTGTTACGATCATAGCATGAGGCAAGGCGAAATTGTCAATAGTATGAATTTTGGTTTTGAAAAGCCTTTTCTTTTTTTTTTGTTTGTTTGTTAATAAAGATCTAATATCTATTTATCTTTTTTAAGTAAATACTATTCAATGGAGGGAATATAATAATAATAATAATAATTATAATTATAATAATAAAACGAAATAGCTCTTGCTTCATTTTAAAACGTCGGATAACCCTACCGATCGATTCTTTGCTCGTAATAACTTTTACCTAAGCTGAGCGATCCTTTATTCCCTATTTACTAGAGAATACAAATCGCAGTAAAATTTTTTAGCCGCTGATAGGTATTGTAAATATTGTTTATGCATTAAATCCGCTTGAATGTGAAGGAGAATTTTATAAAGAATTCGTGGGGATCGGTAGGCTTTTCTCTGAATTTTTTAAAGAAACGAATAAATTAACGTAGAATTATTAAAGGATAGTGATTTTTTTTTATAGCTTAGTATCACGCAGAAAATTATGCTTAATTTTATTAGACAAAAGTGGTATTGTCGACGAAAAAGTTCATTATTTCAACGTTGTTGGCGATCTGCCCAGCATTGTGAACAATAGTACTCATTTTCAGGACGGCCATAAAATTGACACTTTTCCGTTTGACACCGTTTAACTTCATGCTATATCAATAATAATAACAATTGCCATTATCATTATTATCATTATGAGTGTAATTATTATGAAAGTGAATAAAAATCGTTGAAATGTATACGTACGTCGTTTTTAGTCCAATGTTTATTATTGGGTAATGTTTGATCATTGTAGAAGGTTGATCTACGGAAATATAAATCGAAGGTAAACGGGAATTTTTCAGCTTATTAAAGACTAAAGGCCTCTAAAGCTATATGCGCACGTAAAACTTACTTTGCCAGATATAACGTTGTATCTTTGTTAGGATTCGTTGCTGGGAGCTTACTAACACTCGCATGACTAATACTATCGCTTGCAGCATAAAACTTTGATTTTCCAGTTCCGTAATTCATCTCACTGCCAGAGTCATTGCTCTGGTGATCTTGCAGGTACCTGAAATAGATATTTTCTGTTTTTTTTTTCGTTTCTTTATATATATATACGAGAGTGTCACTAATAATAATTAATAATTAATAATTAATAATTAATAATTAATAATAATAATGACGACGATGATGATGATGACGATGATGAGGAAGAAGAATACCTTGCATGCGCGCTTTCTAAATAGTTCTGAAGCATTTGATCTACGTACTGATGTCTTCTACTTTTTATTCTAACACAGAGTAAGGTATCTCCGTATCCTCCAGAATTCGAAGCTGGTGGACTCTTTGGTCTTTTAGTCATTGACAATAACTTTTTGCTCACAGATTTCCCAATGGACCCGAATTGCTTGGCTACGCCCATCAGTTGCTTAGCCGTCTTGTTTCTCGCAGCATCAGAGTCTGCTAGCCTATCTATCTCACCTGGGGTGAAAACCTGATTCTCGCAGTCTAAATATTGTTTTATATATTTCTCCATCTGAAAGGCACAAAGCCGTCGTTTAAATATACACTTATTGTTTAAGATTATATTTTATACGTAATATTCGTATTATTACAATACTATCCGTGTCCGCGTGGCAAAAGAATAAATCCTGAGAACCACTCCAATCCCAATTGGGTCCAGGATCAATTGCAAATAGTACGGGATACAATTTACCAGTATCTGGGTCCACGAGTGGTATACTGTAGCCTTCGATGCTGCCTTCACTTGGATCGGAGCTACTGTCTACCGTTACCAGTGGCGAAAAATGTGCCGAGTGATATGCAAGCAGCAGTGGTGTCTTATGACATTCCGATGAAGAAATTTCTAACGGAAGGTAAATTCCTCCAAATGGAATAGGAGCTAGTGCAACACCTTCCGAATCCCTGAGCATTGTTTCTGCTACGACGATAATAGGTCGCCGCAAAATGTGTGCCAGAGCAAGAATGTGTATCTATAAAATTTTTATTTAAATTAACGATATATTGCTCTACGAGCTCAGATAATATACAATAGAAGAGAGGCAGGCGTTGTTTCGCTTTCGTTAGTTAATACAACAAGTAATGAGATTAATTTTATCATTAACTTCAGAATTGAATTCGAAAAAAAACTATCCACCGATGGGTTATCACATTTCAAACGTGGAATATACTTTATGTTCTTAAGAATGCCCGAGAGTGCATATAGAGACGTGTACCTCTTCTAGACTCTGATAAGAAGTGCTCAATTGATTTCTGGGATTTACAGATGCCATATCTACTATTCCTTGCCATTCTGACATCCATTCTTCTTCTGTGTAATCTAGTCCGGACACGGCATTCAAACCCATCTGTCTCCATTTCCACCTCCTATAGTAAATCACAAGGACATTGGAATGCTGTCTGTAAAAAAAAAGGGGGAAATATTGACGTACCTAAGTAGCGCTGTCTGATGTTCACCTCTCGAAAGCATATTGTGCAAAGTCTCTCTAAGAGTCAGTTCTCTGTCGTGGAAACCCCACATGCCAATAGAAGCTGCATGAAGAAGGCAGTTCCCATCGCCCGTTGTCGCTAGTGGCCACAATACTCTGTGCTTCCCTTCGCACCACCAATTCAGCCTCCCTGCGGCCTCTAATGATACAAGACATCCTTCTTCTATAAGATCCTTTTCCAAGAATTCACGAAAAACGTCTATAATATTTATAAGTTGCAATTATTATATTATCGTCAACATTAGCGGGAGAAAAGCAGTTTTCTTAAATTAGCCTATTGTGCCGTATTTCATATTTCATTTGCTTTCAATGCCCTTACGGTTAATTTATAGATTCACGTTCAAAAGTAAGCGAAAGGTAAGAAAAACCATGTATGCACGTATCACTATTCGATCAAAATAAAGAATTAAAATAAATCTAATTAAATTAAGCACTTTGTTCGATCGCGTATATGAATACGTACATATATAACAAAGAATACTCAATCAGGGCGCCAGTTCAGACGTTAGTTTATTTATATAGTTATTAACTGTATACATAACCGTGAATTTAAATAATTAATTTTTTGTACTGGAATAACTGGCGAGTAAAAGAATTTGAAGAACAAGTGCTACGATAGTATTTATATTAGATTGGGATTAGTTATTAGCTGATCTTCCCCTTAAAGTTGTATTAATTAGTTAATCAATCTAACCTGGATAAATAGATAGGTCAGGTAATGAAAATGTAAATTCCTTTTCAAAAAGTCCTGATGCTAATTGCATCCGAGCATGTGTAACAATATCAACATTTTCAGTTGCTCTTGATATGCCTCTGACGAGTTTTTTGCCAGCTCCACTGACGGTAGGCTCAAGAGAGTTGCTACTGGAGCTACCCTCTTGATTAATTGCATCGTACATGGATAAAGTGTCATTCATACCAATATCATGAAGAGACATTCAATAACAATTTGGCAATTATCTCTCTATTTCCTTAACTTGAGATCATTGCTTTGATATTAGTGAAACAACGGTTGCTCCTATCGCTGTTATATTCGTACTCATATTTTAAAACTTGTTTACAAGCCACGGCGAGCGTTCATCTGTAAAAAATATAATTACAATTTAGGGATCGGTATAATATTGAATTACTTATTACTCTAACCACGTCAATAGGTCTTTGAAAGAAAGACGCAAAGGCTTAACATTTAAATGTAATCGAGCAGCGTAGGATAAGTAAATAAAAGATGCTGAGCGCAGTTAACGGAGGAGACGAGCTGAGAGGAAGGACTTGTCATTTTGTAAAGAAGTACCCAATATTAAATATATATAGTATTGAATTTAGTAATGCGAGTGTCCATCGAGAGATGCCAGCGAGCGTTGAGAGAAAAGTTGAATAAAAGTGTCGGGGCTGTGGTGCAGAGGCAGAAAAGTTGTCGGAACACGTCGTGGTATGTAATAGCCGAGGAAGATGTTCGCGCTCTGAGCATAAATAAGGGATAAGAAAGATCCAGAATATCTTGGCAGTCGTGTGAAGGCAGATGATATGAACTTATGTAAGGCGTCATTGAAAACGAAGTGACATTGAATGTATAAGGTGAGAGCCGTGAGTGGGTGGGTGGGCGGGCGAGCGGGCGGGAGAGGGGTAGCGGGAGGAGGGTGGTGGGAGAGGGGTCACTGTCAAGATAAAAGTCGCGGTCTAATAAAGGGCACGACGAGGACGACGAGGACGACGAGGACGACTAGGAAGTGGTGGAGGAGGAGGAGGAGGAGGGGCGATCGGTAACGGTTAACCCGCGAGACCCGCGAGGATGGTCGTCTGTCCGGGGGTCGGCGATAGGTGGGCGAAAGGGCGGGAGGGGCAGTAGTGGTAAAGACACAAGGGGCCCAGGGGATGAGGTCGAGGGTCCCTTGCGCCGATATCCTACCTCAAAAGCACAGCGAATAATTCGAAGAACGAGCCTCGGCATTGTTTAGACATGCCTCACGAGACACTTTCAAACAAGAATCACAGAAGAAATGCGTTATTGAGGATGAACATGTGGATCAGCGATGAGCGCGCGGAAAAGTAGGAGTAGGAGTAGGAGTAGGAGTAGGAGTTGGAGTTGGAGTAGGAGGCGGCCGCGGTGGAAGGGCTGAATGAGACGAAGAAGGAGGTGCAGCAGCAGCAGCAGCAGCAGCAGCAGCAGCAGTAGGTGTAACGTGTCGCGGCGACGGCGCGGCGGGGGTTATGGTGGTGGCGGTGGTGGTAGCGGGAGGGGGCGAGAGGAGTCACCGAGCGCGTGTGCGTACGATCTCAAGGCCTACTAGGAGTCCAATGAAAAGGCAGACGACATTTTCGAGAGGCTCGTGTGTACACCGACTGACGCCGACTATCGGCTCGGCTCGCAAAACGTGCTCCTCCGAGCCTTGGCCCGCTAATTAAACAAATCAATGGACCGCCACAGAGAGAGCGACGGCGTAATACCGCTGATTATTTCGTTCGGCGGCGGCGGCGACGTAGACGACGTAGACGACGTAGACGGCGTATAGACTCCCCGAGCCAGCTATGACGACGTGCACTTGAACTCATAGTTTTATTATCTGCCTCGGCGCGCGCCCCACCATCCCCCTCCGGTACACGGGCGCGCTCCTCCCCCTCCCCCTGCCCCCTCGCGCCACCTCGCGCCGGGGCTGCCGCTTTATAGTATATTTAACGCTCGGCTTCGGTCTCGCTCTCTCCTCCTCCTCCTCCTCCTCGTCGTCTTCCTCCTCCTCCTCCTCCTCCTCCTCCGCCGCTCAATCGGCTGATTAATTAATTCTTCTTCACCTTATGGACCGCCGTCGGCCCTCTTCGCTCGAATATCTCGCTCCCGATATACGCAGACAGCTTGCGCTTGTCTTTTGTATTTTCCATTCTCTCTCCGTGGATCGCGACTCTCGTGCTCCTCCTGCCCCCGAATGCGCACAATCCGAACTACTGATGCGTAGATCTCGCTAGCGACCTACTCGGCTGCCATATACGCGCTAGTAAAATGCTCATTCAATCGAAATCCATCCTCCATTCTCTATAAATCCGCATACTCTGGCTTCTCCCACGAGGGATCTAACCACCTCGCTCCTCCTCGCTCCTCTCTCCTCTCTCCCCTCTCCGTGATTCACGATCCACGCGATCCACGCGATCCGTCCTCCACCTCCATCCCCACCACCTCCGCCACCTCAACTTCCAATTGCTCGCTCCGTCCCTTTTCAACCGTCGATCATCGCATCGCTCGTTATGTCGCTCGTTATATATCCATCTCCATGACCACCGCCAAATAAGTCGCACCTCGCCTCTTTCCCCTACCACCGCCGTCACCACCGCCACCACCACCACCACCACGACTACCGCGTACGCGTGCCTCGCGTTGCCTGACATTCTGTAAACAATCGCTCGCCCACCCCAATAACCCCACCTCCGACCCCCGTCCTCCTAGACCCTATTATAACCGCGTTATTATTACCGCGTTGTTATCGTTATCGACCCCAGCAAACTCCTCTAAATTTCACGAACGGCACTGCTTTCTGCGCCCCAACTCGATGCTCAAATTTTTTTATTTCCTTGCCGAAAAATAATCTTCGATCGTTAAAACGCATTTTTTTATTTGAACGAACGATTAACGGCCGATAAAAGAAAAAAACCCCCCCAAATAACAACGATCTCTTTTGTAAAACGTAATTTGACGGGCGAATAAAAATGTCACGTTCCCGATGACAATTCATTGTCATTTTTATGAAAGGATACAATTACGATACGCTATTGCCTTCCTCGTGTAATTGTAGGTAATTGCTGGGAATTAGTACACGACTGGCCACTAGATGGCCAAGTTGCTCAGTGTCACTCGAAACATTTACAATTTGTGTGGAGAGAGAGAGAGAGAGAGAGAGAGAAATTTTAATTAACTAAGAGTCTGTTGGAGGCATAAACTCGTGAGGCCTTTAATTGTTAAAATATCGTTAGCCGACGCATTTGCCTTCCTATGAATCCAAGAGTCGCTCCCAAGGACAAAAACGCTATAAGCTTTCAAAGGAACGCGCGCGCGCGCGCGCGCATACGAAACGGATATTTATTGCTTTGTTTCTTACATCTTTAACGCCGTGATTCAGGAAACGGAAGACGAAATAGGAAATTGAGATTTTACGTGTGCGCGCCTCCTCGTTCCTCGCCTTCGCCTTCGCCGCGACGCAACACGATTTATCCCCGCCCCCCCCCTCTCTCACTCTCGCCCCTACACCTCCCCCACCTCCTATTCCTCGCAGACGTATTACGACAATTAAATAATGCCGTCCGCCCGTCAGTTGCGCTTACACTGCGCTTCGTTTATCTACTTATAAGCCAGGCTCGGCTTACATCAATGTATAAGTAGAACTTTATGTGCAAACGCGTGCACTATGTTGTTTTAAAAATCTCTCGTTACTCTAAATTCTTTCCTACGTCACGCCGACTTCCCGTAGAAGGACTTAACTTAAGTACATCAATAACCACCGTATCGAATAATTAGCTCTAGATTAATACTAAAAATTTACTTATTCGCAATTGCGTAATAGTAAACTTGAAGGTTGAAAATTTCGAACCGAACCATTTCACCACCTCCTCCTCCTCCTCCGCCTCCCCCGCCTACCCACACCTCCTTCCGTCGTATTACGACGCCGTATTACGATTTGTATCTGAAAAATTACAAAACACAACTTCAGTTACCGTGTTTGGGGGGAAGGCTTCGCTTATTGCATAAGCTCTTCCACTTCGCCGACTAATTTACATGACAAGTGCGGGTTTTCGAAAATTAGGAATCATTTTTTTTTTTTTTTATCTAACGCTATTACGCGCACACCCACGCGGTCGGAGGCACGCCCACGCGCGCATAGAGTACCTCACCACGTGAGATAGAGAAGAACCGTAAGGTTTGTAAGAAGAAGAAAAAAGAAAGAAGAAGAGAGAAAGAGAGTAATTGTAGAGAAGTTAGTCGGCTAATTAATACGTTTGGAACGACCGTTAATATTGATAAATAAAAGAAATTTAACGAGCGTAGAAGAAGAGCCTGGTCGGTCGGTCGGTCGGTCGGTCTGTGCTGGCTTTGGTTTCGAAAGAAGAATCGCGACGAAAATACATAGGATGGCCTTGGTCCTACACTGTTCTGTCTGTGTTGTTGAGTACGTAACGTTCCGATTGAGTCGGTCGCGCTTGACCTCCTCCACCTCCTCCACCTCCTCAACCTCCTACTCCACCTCCTACTCCTACTCCTACTCCTCCGCAGCTCCTCCACCACCACCACCACCACCTCCACCACCTCCTCCTCCTCCTCCTCCTCCTCAACCTCGTCGTCGTCGTCGTCAACAGCCACAGGATGCTTTGCCTTCATTTGAATGCGTCTCCAACCAAATGTTTTTAAGTTCACTGGTTATAGCAATTAATTTTATACGTCGTAAGCGACAATCGATCACATTTCGACCTACGTTCGAGTGGCAGATATTCTTCATCATCCTCTTCTTCATCATCTTCTGCTGCTTCTTACTCTTCGTGACCTTGATAATGTCATCTACTCGCTCGACGTTAAAATCTCCTTCTTATATCTTATTATTAAGAACTTTATTAGCGCTCGACAATATAAATAATATTAAAAACTTTGGTGAAACATGATTACCGGAGTTTACAGAAGTTTTGCACTGCGATTTGCACATTGTCATGCCGTAAGTGAAAATTAAATAACAATAAGGCTCATTGGGGATTTTTTTTATGATTTTTATTACAATCCAAGCGATATAGAATCACTAAAAGTCCCCGTTATTACGTTGGGGAAATTAAGCAGGATTCTTTATGATTAGACTTTTATTTCCAACAGAGTACTCTCACTTGCCCTCGTTTACCCGTCATAAATATTACATATTTATATACAACGAATAGCTTTGTAAATAAATTGGTTTAAAAACTTGGCGCAAATAGTTCATTCGTCTTCTCGATGTCGATACGATACCTGGTACTTCTGCACTTAAAAGTCTTAATTATTAAATAAATAAATTTACGGTGGATTTATCATACGTCATTGTTATATACTTGGTACGTTTTAGTTTATATAATACATCGCTGTAATTGTAAATTAAATAAAAATTCTTTGTAAAGGTACGAGGAATTATTTTTCAATTTTGCAATTGTCCTGCCGTGTCCTTACTATAATGTAATTTAATTTAATGTATGTGGCAAAAGGCACGATCGAGGTCTTTTTGATTGGGATCGAAAGGTCTCGCGATCCCTCATCGCTTTAGCATGTATTCAGAAAATTGTCAAACGTCACGAGGTCGCCGAGCTTTCGGGACATTAAACGTCCCGAAAGCTCAACAATCAAGCTCAATTACTTGCTTACGCAATCGCTTCAATAAAACGAACTGAAATTTAAGAAAATTACCATATACAAGCTTCGCAACATTTACAAAATGGAATCCGTAATCGTAATACGTTGTCGATGGGAATTCGTATTGCCGATCCGTGCGAGCAATCGCCTAAATATCATGCAACAGTCTAAATATTTAACGCGCGTAATAACTTCGTTTAACCGTCACAACGTTACCCAAACACATAAGCGCGCGCGCGCGCGTCCGCAATAAGTATTTATCACGAGCGATTCGTGAATTTCAATAAATACTCGATATAAAACAACTAATCTCGAATGGGCGACAGGTATATCTCAATCTTGCCATCGATGGGCTTTAAAATCATTCGCGACTTGAACCTGATTTCATGTGGTTTCAGTACACTCGAGACACGCCACTTTCGCAAAATGTTGGCTAATAACAATTTCACCTGTAAGAGTGCGATCTTCTGGCCTAAGCAATTACGCGGTCCAGCGCTAAAGGGAACAAAGGCATACGCATGCCTGCCGGCGCTATTTTCTGGCAAAAATCTATCCGGATTGAAAATTTCGGGATCCTTCCAAACCTCCGGATCGTTATGTAACTGATAAATGTGGATTAGAACATTGGTTCCTCTCGGTATGACGTAGTTGTCTGAAAAAAATCATTTCATTATCCCGCATAAAGGTTTATCTTGTCTAAAGCAACGTCACGTAATTCTTATAAAAAAAAAAAAAAAAAAAAAAAAAGATCTGTATATATATATATATATATACGCGTACACGCACACGAATGGTAAATTTTACCTAATTACCTAATTTAACGCTATTGTCCAGCTTTCTACTTATTTGAGGGACGATGGTATAGACCCTTTGCGCTTCCTTAATGACTCTGTCCAAATACTTCAACTTGGTCAAATGTTGCATCGTTATGTCCTCGTCCGGAGTCTCGAAAACCTCGTTCAATTCCTCTTGAACCCTCGATTGCACTTCCGGAATATTACCAAGAGCGAAAAGTGTATAAGCTATTGTAGCGGACGTAGTATCGTAACTCTTTACGAGCCAAACAAACATTTATAAATCAATCAATTTCATAAAAGATGTAAATATTCTTATTTTCAAAATAATAAGAAACTTATTCTTACGGCAAATAAAAACGTCTTGACTTCGTCCTTTACTTCCTCCATCGACATCGAGCCATTCTTTTGATCATAGAGATCTAATAAACCGTCCAAGTATCTTTTATTCTTATTAACTAGAAACGTATAAGGAAACATCGAGGAGTTATTAAGTAATTTCATCGGGCATTAATTGATAAATAAATAAATAAATAGATCGACGGGGGCGTAATTAATTAATTAATTAATTAATTATTTATTTATTACATTTGTTGCTGTTCTCCTTATTGGCCTCCCTTGTATGTATTGTATTTCTTCTCTCCGCAATTCTCTGCTCGATCGCCTACGAAATACAACGTTAAAACAAATCGGTCGTATAAAAAATAAATAAATGATAAATTATTTATATTATATATATATATTTATTTATCTATCTATTTACCCCGGAAGTAAAATCATTCAATGTTTTGAGAACTCTCCTGGTCTCTCTCCCCAATGCTGACATAGAAAAAATACTATCCCAATTCAGCCATGGCCGTAGAAATCTTTGGCTCCGCAGCTCTTTAAACCTAAAAAGAGCGTTAAAGTGATGAAATTATTTCCGTCGCGACGCGCTCGCTCAATAATCGACTATCTATTTATCAATGATCGTAATTCGCGTTTTTACCTATCGACTCCATCGATGTATAAATTTTTTGACTGCCTTTGCGAATCGACGCGCACACCCAGTCCAGTCTCGGCGATGATGTCAAACATAAACATCGTTATCATTTTTAAGATATCTATCGGGGCTCTCGGGTCATTCTCAACGTGCTCTTCTAATAAATTATTTAGTATTTTGAAATTTTTATTCCCGTTGATAATATAGTTTTCGTGTGAAATAAAATGAAAGGCAGGCGTCAGCATTCGTCTATGCGTTTGCCAAATTGGGCCTACGAAGTATAAAAAAGACTTAACACTTAAATATTCGACACATCTATACGTATATATATATATATAAAAGCTTCATTTATATCTGCCGAGTAAGACTAGAAAGTAAGTAATTACAGGCCAACCTGATTAGCGCTTTTAATTAATTTAAACTCTTCATTAATTCATGTGTATTTAACACCAATGTACGTTTCTTTCTTTCTTTCTTTCTTTCAATATATCACATACAAATATAGATCTGTACAGTTTTTAGATATAATTCTCGTATAAGTTTTAACCTTGTATGTAATACCTGAACTTAAAATTAATCCAGTTTCACCGAGCCATGGTTTAACGCTTTTGTATCCATCGCCTTTATTCATGTTCCTCTTGTCCGACAAAATTACCTAATAATAATAATAAATTCATGCATACACAGAATTGCATAATTAATTTTTCCAAGAAGACAGCTTCTAATTCCGAATTATATTACAAATGGATAAATTTATAATATTTTTATTCAACGTGGATGTTATACGGAAACGAATTCAATGCCGAAATACATTGTTTACGAGTCATATATACAACTATATTACGTTGCTTAGGCCACTTTTATTTGAAAAAAAAAAATAGAAGAAGAAGAAGAAGAAAAAGTAGAATGATGGTAATAGCACTGAGTTTATCATGGAAATATTTATTATGGCTTCTTCGAACAAATTATTTAAGAAATATTAAAAATAATTGACAAGTTCATTACCTCGATATGCTGAGGTTTACGAATTATCAGCAAAGGTTCAGCGCCGAACCACATAAGAACTATTCCACTTTCAAATTGATAACAGAATTTATTAAACCATTGGAAACGTTCTGCAAAAAGATTATTATTATTATTATTATTATTATTATTGTGGCATTTAGAAGTACGTTTTTTATTAAAGTAGAAAAATTATTTATGTATGTGGCAACGTGGCAGCATTAATTCGCATTTAAAGGTATGAAATTGCGTTAATTTTAAGATACGTTGACGAGTCTGCCATTATTAAACGAATAATTGCATGACGTAAATACAAAATAAAGAAGCGAATGTACTTCGTAAGAAATTAAATTAGATGAATCAGATAATGTAATTCATATTGGATCCAGGCAGAGATTTAACGTTTAAAAGCAAAAAAAACAAACAAAAGAATTTAGGATTTGCCTTCAACAAAAACTATATGTATTAATAAATCAAAACTTATATAGGTATATGATATCTATTTAATACGTAATACTTGTGACATTTTCGATTTTCGTAGTAGCAAATGTAAATTAAAGGTAATCAGTAAAAATGAATGCACTGTACAATATGTTGAATAATATGTTGTAAAATTTATAAAATAATTTAAAGACTGTAGGGGCTTACCTTCTTCGGGCCGTTTAATTATTTCCTTATTGAATCCCATAATCGGGGTTGAATTTGGCGATGGTAATAGCCTCAGGCTGCGTCGAAGCATCAAGTGTTTGAAAATCCATCGGAGGAGTGTAAAATTTATTATGAACAATGCCAGGTAAAATATAAGCCATAACATTCTCGTTGAGTGATTACGATGGCCGAACACTTCGGAAAACTCCTTAATACTAAATTATAATCAATGCCGATGCAACTCTTATGAACTTACGTAAGGACAAATACAAAAACACGATCTATTATCTGTTTGCGTAAGATTTAAGATAAGCGCAGCTACGTAAATAAGGAATTATAAATTACTCGATATTATTGATAAACCATGGCATTGGAATCCTACTTAACGATAAATTGTATTATAATCTGCATATGGTTACGTACGATTCTCTTTCTTAGTAAAATGCTCGGCGCTATAATCTAATATAAACTTCCGTTTATATAAAGAATTCTTAGTTATCAAGCAATTTGACAAAAGTCGAGATTGTCGAGAGCGGTGATCGGCCCTGCCTCGGCGGATCTCCCAGGACTCCTTTCTCGGTTTTGTCTGTCGCCGTCGCGCGACTCCTTCTCTCGGCGTACCCATCCCTTGTCCGGCCAATATTTACCCGGATCCCCGCCTACCCCTCCCGCCGGCCATTCGATATCCTACGCGTAAGACTTGTATCACGCTCGTACGAACACATAATGGGATAAAAATTAAATAGAAAAAGTATTTAAAAAATGACTAAAACGTATATTTGTATAGATTTCATCGTAACAATAACATAAAAAAAAAATTACAATACCAAAGCAATGAATTACCATTTAAAACATAAAAATTGCTTAAATCTTACTGAGCGATTAAATTGCTAATTACGTGCGTGTATCGAGATAATTGTATAGAGCTAGCGTGCATGCGATCGCCCGTATTGAGTGAATTTTATTTGCATACAGGCTCTAATAATTCTTTGAAGCTTATAATCTTATTATTATTATTATTTTTTTGTTTTATTTTTTTCCTTTAAGCGTTGAGCAGTTAGTTCGATTGGACTTTACTGACCGGGGTGAGATATAGCTCGATCCTACCGTTAAAGGGCTGTAAATTGAAATTTGACATTAATTTCAATTCGCTGGCTGGCAAAGTGCTCATCACATCCCATTTTCTCAAAATGGCTATTAGTGCAATTTTCATATAGAAAAGCGCAAGCTTCTTTCCAATGCAATTACGCGGTCCAGCGCCAAAGGGTATGTAGGCAAACGGATGTCTTCCGATGCTGTTTTCCGGTGAAAATCGATCGGGATAAAATACTTGAGGGTCTTCCCAAATATCGGGATCATTGTGTAACTGATAGATCTGAAGCCTCACGGTAGTTTCCTTGGGTATGAAAAAATTTTCTGCAACATTTCAATGAAATAATAAATTACTGCGCGTTATTTATTACTCATTTACACGTCAGAGCTTGCTTACGAATATTTGAAAACTTTCAAATATCACTAAATTATTTATAATTACTAAATCTCGTCATTTGTCTAATTTTACATTTGGACGATAATCTTATCGTATTTGTAACAATTAACGCCCGTTTGTTTGTAATCATTGGATTTATCTTACGGTATTCGATATAATCTTACCAATAACAGAGTCCTTAACTATAACGCGATCGAAGAATGCAACGCTCGGATATAATCTCAACGATTCCATAATGACCCGATCCACGTATTGCATTTTATCTAACTTGTGCATCGTAATCGATTCATCGGCATCGACAAAAGCATTATTTATCTCTTCTTGGAGCTTTTTCTGCACATCGCGGTCATTGCCAATAGCAAACAAAGCCAAAGCTATTGCGGACGACATTGTATTATGTCCCTTTAAAGATATTTAAACAATCAGAAGGTTATTGGAGTTATATTTTCTATTCTTTTCTAGACTATTATTAACAATTATTTACGGCGAATATGAAAGTTTGCAGCTCCTCTCGAATTTCCTCAATAGAAACAATGCTCCCCGTACTGTCAATGACATTCAACAATTCATCCAACAACGTCGTTTTATGCAAATCACCTAAAAGCATTTGTATATTATACTAAAAAGGTGCGTTTATTAATTATTATTTTGAAAGGTATTATGTGGACGTGGCAATCCTTGTACCGTTAGTATAATCGTTATTTCCCTCCATTGCCGATGCAGCCTTTTCCTTTTTATTTACTTGCCTCTGTATTATTATCTGCCGAAGCGGGAACGAAGTAATTAAAAACATTGATTTACTCTATTCAAGTCTATATATATATATTTAAAAAAAAATATACATAAAAGCTTATCGCCCGCATTAAAAATATACCTTTTCTACAAAGTTGTTCATAATGTTGACGTTATTCAAGAAACGTTTCCCAATTTCCGTTCGGCAGAACATAAACTTCCATTTTATCCAAAACAGTGATCGACGGTTCGTTAAAACTTCACAGCATCTACACAGCATTTGCAAGGGATCATCGATTAAATTATTCCATCGAAACAATATATAAATTATACGAATACTGATTTACCTCTCGAATGCATTGACGTACTCATTGTTTTTGTTCACTTGGATTCCCGTATCAACGCCCAAAGCCATTTGACAAATCGTATCAAGACTGTACTTATAAACCAGATCCGATATATTCACGTATTTATTATGATTTAATAACAGCTCTTTCTCAATACGTTCCATTAAAATCTTAACTCTTTCGAGCATAACGATCGAGTACTTCTCGATTACCTCAACGTATCCGGACTTGACGAATTCACGATGATCGCACCAAACTTTGCCTAAACAATATCACAAACAATAAAGATCAGCGTATCGATGATTAATATCAAAGACTTTTTACATCTTAATTCGTAATCCTGAATAAAATTTATGATTAAGAAAAAAAACGATTATTTCAATTTGTGGATAATTGAGGTTTTACTTGGAATGCATAGTCAAAACGTATTTTACTTCATACCAGATGACGTGAAAGTACTTGTGCCTAACCACAGTTCCAATATTTTGTTGAACCCAGGCTTATATATGAATGTGCTATTATCTATAATCGTCTGGAAATAAATGAAAAACTAATTTTAAGCGAACGTCAACCTCGTACTTGAAAAATTTAAGTAAAAAAAGCGTATTTTAATTATATTATAAGGATGCGACAAAGTAATAGTAACGACATTTCTTAACGTAATTTTATAATACAATAAAAAATGTATTGGATATTGTTTAATTAATGATGCGTAAGAGTGAAGAGCACTTGAGAAAGGTATTTAAAATTCAGCTATGACGTAATGTATATTAAGAAAAAACGAATTGTAGCGTAGTTTACCTGGATCTGAAGCGGCTTTCGAATGTTTACGATCGGTTTAGTGCCCAACCATGTTACAACAATGCCATTTTTAAAGGAAAAACACAAGTCGTTAAACCATTTAAATTTATCTATAAGATAAACAAAAAAACAGTAACAGATTGCTAAATTACTTATCGGTGATTAAGGTGAAAAATTGCTTATTAAACGCGTTGTAATGCTTCCTTCTTTCTCCTTTTTTTTTCTCTTATTCACTAGATGTAAATGGAAATTATTTCATACACTCGAATCGAATCTCGTGCTTTATACAGTGAAGAAGAGAAATTGAATTGAGAGCTTCGCAGTATTTACGAATTATTTACGAATGTATTGACACATTTACGAATAGATATTCATAAAATACTTTATGAATAATGCATACGGTCTTACGTATTCTTATTTTGGCTTGTCTGCCATAAACCCTTACTTGGAAAGGCAGAATAATAATTTTTTATAAAATTCAATTTGTTTGAATAATTGAAGCTGCCCTTTATGCAAGCTTATACAATCGTATGGATAATACTGTAGGATGTATATACCTTGTGGGGGGATTTTCCGTATTTTCCAGAACAGTCCGACGAACGGGTAAGTTTTTGGTCCAGGTATACGTCCTAGCGTATACCTGAGTTCCAAATGATTCGACAGCCACAAATAAATAAATATAAATAATATGAATCCCAATAAGTACATGGCGTACAGTAGCACTGGATCCATAATTGGCTTTCTACAATCGGCAATAACAGAAATAATAATATCTCATATTAAATACAAATTTTAACGTAATAGCAGAATGGATTTTCGGATATAAACGTGTATATTTAACGCCGCGATGCCGGCAAAACATCTAATTCTCACCTTTATGCTAACCATTATTAATTGCATAATTACCTTAGACGCTCGACCCGGAATATTAAGTAAATTAAATTGCCCTTTCTTCTATTGTCAATCCAGCAATGCTGAGTGCACGTGAACGAGTGACTTCAGCGCCAGTAGTGTCACTTATGCCTGAAATATAAGGTATCGGGGATCGGTAACCCGATATGAAGCCTTCGTAATACCCTCGGCCAAAGGTTCAACATCCTTGTATATCCTGATGCTGCTTCTCGCTTCTGCTTTATAAGCCTAAGTCAACACGCTAGCTTTCACTTCTACATTATAATTCCATGAAAAATAGGACAAACCCACTCATTGTTGCTAATTAACAATGTAATTGTTTGTCCGAAGTACCTAGAAGTATATTCGACAAATAATATTATTGATTTCTCTTTTCCCTAAGCTAAACTCCTTGTGCTGTGTATCCAAAATAATATTTATCATATATTTATCATATATATATACATATATATATATTATCCGCTCGAGACTATGCATTAGGTGTCAAATTTTATTTTTAACCAAGCGCCTTTTTCATGAAACTTGCATTAATAGCAATCGACAGGTTATTGTTGCATTCTAATAATGCAAAGCTTTAAATTTACAGTATGCGCTTAATTATTAGTGAATAGTTAAAAATAATTTATCGGCTCATCGGGAAGTCTCGGTGAGTGAATGAGAATTGAAAATAATATGCGTATGAATGTATGTAAATATTGTATTTTCATCCTATTTCGTTAGAAATTATCTGAAATGTTGACAAATGTGAGATGACTGAGGAGCGGGGGGGGGGGATGGGCGGATACGTTAAGAGTAATAATAAAGATCAAGCAAACACAATTTGTTATTTACTACGAAATATAAAATGGTACTTTATTATTAAAAAAAAAAGGGGGGGTGGTGGTGGGACGGGGCTATATCATATACAAGATGCGTATAAGAGTCGTAAAATTTCTAATCTAAAGCATGGTACATGCGATATTTGGTATCCGAATGACGTATACAAGGAATAGAATCTTAATGTACAATTTTCCTTGTATTTAAACAATATTTAACTTTTGGCATGACTCGCCGGCGACAATTTACGCAATAACTTATAAATATGATAACGGAAGGCATGAAGTCATGTACTGATATTATATCGAAGAATATTCATTTATATTATCGAACGACGCATAAGTTATTGTTGTTGTTGTTGTTGTTGTTGTGGTGGTGGTGGTGGTGGTTTTATATTTTCTAGGGAGATTGTTGATTGGTCCGAGTGGGAGTAGCCTGGGAGCGATGCTGGGACTATGCTTTATTGTCGAACCACAGGGGCTCGATGACGTTAGACTTGGTCGGAGAGGGAGCCGGTGACGGGAGGACGGGCAGATACTTCGGTAGAAATTCCCCTGGCCATATATGAAACGTGTCCAGGATTATGAATCCGCTGAGTACGATACGAAGGGCGTTGATTAAGAGCGTCGACGTTGACTGACGCCTCGCTTTCCGCGAGCTGATAAAGACGAACTTGGTCGAGCCTGAATTCATTCCAACGTTAACAATCCGTTAATTAAGGGTCCATTAACAGACATTCCTCGCGACTTATAATTCATAACATTTATTATTGTAATTTATTATTATAATAACGATACGTACAAAGCGAGAGCTTTTGCATCCACGTACGTACGTGAAAGCTTAATGAAAGTTTTTAATATAAAGCCTCGTTTGCCACCATTTACGTCTACTTTATTTTATCCATAACTATTGGCTTTTGGTTTAAAAAATACACAACAAATGCCTTTGTAGTTAATTGTTCATTTAAGTCTTAAGTAATAAAGTGTCGCTAATAACAAATCTGTACAATTTTTATAAACATCGCGAAAACGACTATGCCTAAGAGCAATTATAGAAATTCATCATCATTATTGTTATTGTTATTATTGTTATTGTATATGTAATATAGTTTGGGCAATCAATAATCACCGTTTGATGAAATCTTGTACATATTCGACGTCTTTGAAGATAATTTTCGATAGTGGCGAATCCGAATGGGATTTTGCCTGCTATCGAAATTATTCCAGATAAAATTGTTATCTTCAACGCCTGGCTCAAAGTTTTCTATATTTAGTAATTTCATCTTATTGATTTTGATTTACCGATAATAAAATTTAAATATAAAAAAATCTGTAGTAAAATTTATTTATAAAAACATAAAAGTAGGTTAGGGACCGAGAAATTTTTCTATAATTGTCATATCCATTCCTAACTTCAGTTTATACTTTGAGTGCGTAAAAATTAACAATTTTATCCTTAAAATCCTTACGTTTCAATTGACCTCTTTCTTTCTTTTTTAAGACAATACAATAGATTTTAACTCGTCATTAAAAACCTATAATCCCCCAATAATTTAATTTGAATAAAAAAAAAAAATCTTACAGTTGTTAATTCGCGTAATTATTATTATTATTATTATTATTATTATTATTACGATTTTAAAAGCTTCGTCTCTCTTTTAAGCCAACTTCGTGCAATCCTTTTTTTTTTTTTTTTTTTTTTTTTTTTTCCTTTTTATTTGTTTACTGCAATGGTAGTTTAAATTTTCGTTAATCCCTCAAGCGTTAATGTTGGATAAATTCTAAGTATTCGGTGCAATCATTATAAGCCATTTAATTATAATTTAAAGCACGTATCGAGTTTTTAAAAACGGATCTAATAAACAAAAAAAAAAAAACACAAAAATGTCTGCTGTTCAAGATCTAAGTAAGAATAACGCCATCGGTTATTATTTAACGTTTTGCGTATAATCGAATCGTAAGAAGTAAGAGATTTTTCTAAAATTCCAGAAGACTCGTATTGACGTATTGGCGCGTTAAAAGAGATCGGATTGGACGGCGGAAGGCCACGTACGACTATATTTTAATAAATAATAATTAAAAAAAAAAAACGTATCCTGACGACGACGACGACGACGACGACGACTAGACGAATGCGAGCAGCGGTATGATCTAATGAGAATAATAATCGTAGGGAGGGATTCGGATTGGTGTAAGTAAGAGACTGGCGAAGGACGTGATCGAGCAGTTAAAGAGAGAGTCGCCTGGATCAGCTGGATAGTATCGCTATAGGCAGCTGAAGAAGAATAACGAGGAGATGAAGGATATATTGTCAACCATGAACGTCGATTATCCATTGGAGGATTTTGTTAACCAGAGGGATATGGAGGTTGACGGGAAGGCTACCGACGTAACGAACGAGAACACCAGTGAACTCGCGGACAACCTGGCCAAGGCGGTTGAGATCTTCGACAAGGAGACGTCTGAACTGCACGTACGTACGACATTCGGCTTCTGTCTGATCTCTCTTCAGGAATCGTGAAGCTGTTGATTCGCGTGTAGGGGGACGGGGGGACGGGGGGGTGGACAGGTGGTATCGGAGGTTATTGGGGCTAATGCAATTTTGTACAGAATCGAATTATTGCTAAGGAGACTCGAGCACATGGAACGTAATATCGAAAAACTACTTCATATCGTCTAACTCCACGCTCCATCCTATTTTCTATCTCATTCTGCCGAATTTCTCCTTTATTGTGAGATTATTTTAACATTAACGCTCGTAACAAAATGCTGTTTTACGCATAAAAAATTGTCGATACAAATATTCGGCTTCGTATCAACGTAACAAATATTTTCTAATACATTTTTTCGCTTATTACTCGCTATGCTCGTGTCGTGCACTTGTACACAGTTCGACATTTATAATATTCATATTTTCACATTTTCTATTCACATATTTAACAGAGCTTTTTAAGAAATGATACTGTCGTCTCCCCCCCCCCCCCCCCCTTCCATGCATTTCTCTATTTCTCATCTACTTTATCCCATACCTTCGTATTTATTTCATTGGTTTTTTTTTTTTTTTTTTTTTTTTTTTTATTTTACAATTTCAGAATAATTATCTACCCTTGGTACTTGATAAGTATTGAATAAACGGATCAAAAGCACAAAGTTTGCTTTTCTACGTGATAAATTATGGCTAAATTATCAACGATTTTTCGTTGGGCAGCTTTTGTAATTTCTGTTTACTGGGAACTCTATTTATTCGGGAAATGTAGCTCGTTTTAGTAAGCAAAGAGCACAACGAATGAATGCAAAAATTCTCTTCGTAGATATCCTCGAGATACGTTGAGTGATCGTAATAGAAACTCTTTGTCGTGAATGTATTGCGTGTGTGTGTGTGTGTACGCGAATAAAGGAGATTTGGCAAGTGCCGAGAAGTAATTCGGGGATTAGCTAAGAGAGACGATGCGTCAGGGCGATCGATCTCAACAATGTTCTTTTTTTTTTTTTGTTTTTTTTGTATTCATATTCGTCCAGGATAAGATAATAGACGCGGACATGAAGATGCTGGAGTACGGGATGGAGCTGGAATCGCTCGAGTTGGCGAATCGCGAAATGGATGAGCAGATAAAATACTTTTCGGAGCGCTTGAAGAAAAAGGCGAGCTCGAGTGTACAGAAGCAGAAGGTCGATCCTCAGAATCCTCAGAAGGTCCTTTTACTGGAGAAGCAGCAGTCTAAGTTGATGAAGCGAATCCGCAGGCTCGAGGAAAAGGAGGCGACATTGCGAGATCCATTATTACATCGGATCTTCTACAAGTGCATGGTTGACAAGGGATTCGGTTGTAAGCACCACGTCCACAGGTCCAAGAGGCGGAGGAAAAGCGTAAGTCGATTTTTTTTACTTTTTCCATACGACCAGGCTCGTGAGTCTTTTTTTTTTTTTTTTTCACATTCCTCCTCTGTGATGAAATTCATCACAAGCATCTCATTACTCTCGTCTCATTAGCTCTCCATGTCCTTCGTATCAAACTATATTAGTTTCCTCATAATGATCTACTTCGTTAATTATTTTATTAAAACGACTTTAGTTAATTTCCTATATAATTTTTATAAGAAAAATAAGTCGTTAGCGAATTAAGCCTTAAGGTTTATCTGTATTATATTAAAGAAGTTTTTAATAAGGTACGTATTCATTGGAACCCTTATAACGTGTCCGTTGTATTCAGTATATCGGTGAAAGAAAAAAAAAAAATTAAGACGTTTTAGCTTTCTTATACGTTTGTAATCTATCGCGATAAGGTGCTTTTCTAGGCTGCGAAGAGCCGGCGAGGCTTTTTCAGTGCACAAAAGAAGAATAAGAAGGGGTGACGACCCTTTTAAAGCTTTTTCTCTGTCGCCCTTCCCCTTCAATTCTATTCCTTGATCAAGTCGTCTATTATTCATTCATGTTTCTTTTGAAATGATAACATTTTTTTCAGACGCGAACGTCTACTCTATTCGACTCTATTCTGTCCTTCTCCCCCCCCCTTTACCCGACGGGAAATATACGCCATTCGAGCCGCCGAGCCGTTCCTTACTCCTTATCGCATGGGTGTACGTTTCGTATTAGCCCCCGTTCCACGTCTCCTCCTCGCCCAGACCAGTCCTCGTCATTGTGTCACTTTACGGTTTAACGTGTGCCCATACGCGTTTTCAAATTTTCATTCCTCATCTTATCATTACTTTGCATCTCGACTCGATTCTCTAATAGCAATGCTGTCTATCAGCTGGGTATTATTCTGTATTTATTATACCGAGGCTATTACGAATGTTTTACCTTTTTTTGTAATCCGAGAGATTTTTACGTGCAATCGCTATATGCCACTGCGACGGAAGTTATTTTAACCGTAACACATTGTTTATACATTGATTTACATTAATATTCGAAATTATTAATTTTGTACGAAAATATTACAGAAAACAGATGCGCCAATAGACTTTGTAAATATGAACGATAAGAATAACAATTTATATTATCCTGAAACGATCCTCAATGCGATTTCGTTGGGTTGCTTCGTGAAAAAACCCGAATTTACTAAAATGGACAAATCCAAGATCGACGCACAGATTTTATGCAAAATATCTGAGGAATCGTTGTATAACAAATTTCGCAGCTGCAAATCCTACGACATAAGAAAAATAATGAAAAAAAATAACTTAATACAAGGGAGCCAATGCATTACAACTAAAGGAATTTTCAGAAAAAAGTATGCTGTCTAGGAACAGGATTTATTACGTTGCATCTGCTCGAGTCACTTAAACATGGTAAAACTAATACGCAATATTCCTTTTCAAATATTCCGTAACATCTACGTCGACGAATATTGGCTACCACTGTTTTTAATGTATTACAAAAATATACCGCTAACGTGAACATTAAAAATGGGAGCAATGAATCTGACCGATGAAACGTATAAAAAGCATTTAATTTCTAAAAATTCATTTAAATACAGTACATAGAAGACGAACATTTTATGAATTATAATAAACATAATATAAACACCATTAAAATATTTTAATCGAAGTACTACGACTTAATTTACTTTCTTCTTTCTTCTCTTTTTTTAATAATATCATCCGAATATTTAAATGCTCTGGTGCAATTCGTTTCAGTAAAATAATACGGTTATAAATTTACAATGATGACAGTTTCTTAATTTGCGACGGAAACACAAGCACAAGATTTCATATAAATCATAAATAATAGCTAGCCATCTTTGGAGACTCACGAGAACTTAGCCGTGCAATGTATTTCATATAATAAATAAATAAATAAATAAAAGTTTGTATCTTTAATGCTTAAATTATTTGCATGTTAAAAACTAAAGCTTAAACTTAAGTGTTTTCTTCCTAAATAGAATTAAGATATAAGAATTTAATCACTTCACTGAAAAAAAAAAAGAAAAAGAAAAACTGTTAAAATAAAAATAAAATTTAATAATATTACAAATTCCAATGATTTATTCATAAAAGACTCCGCAATTTTCATGTTTTTGGAATGTTCAGGGCGGCTTGTCTGCTCCCGATGGTTGTCGGTCTCGTCGCCTCGTCCCTCTTTCGCGCCTTTTCTTCTTCAAATTCGGTTAGCTCAATCGAACTCAATACCCCCGCCCACCCGATCTCGTTCCACCGGTACGAGTATCTTTAAGTCTTTCTTTAAGTCTCGGGCTCGGGGCTCGATTTCTTTTGTTTTCTGCCCACTTTCTTACTTCCCCTCCACGGCGCTCTACTTTTTTTTTCTAGTACTTGGCCGCGCTTTAGCGGCTCTTGCCTCGCGGACGTCACCGGGAGACGTAATTGGCCCCAGGGCGCAATCGACGTATAATTTGACGTAGGCAGAAGCATGAGCTCTCGTCGATCAAAATACAACCAATACGAATATAATGACAAGGCAATCGAAATAAAATCAGTGATGCTTTTTTAATGAATTTTAATGAATAAACATTAATATACTTGACGAATTATGAAATAATTAGATTATCGTTACACAATATTAAAAATCATTTCCTATTCCCAAATGTCTCGACTGACCGCGTACCTTAAAATTCTTCATTGAAGGGATAATCTTTATGTTCGACCGAACTGTAAGAAATAAAGAAAAACATTAGGGCACAGAGTTTCGAATTTCATTCCGACTTCGAGTTCCGAGTAATTTGTTTTTATTATTATGAAAACTTACCTATTCATCGGACAAACTCTCCAGTTACGATCGAACTTATGCAGAAGTTCGATATCCTCCTTAGACAATTCGAAATCAAAAAGCTTTGTGTTCTCTTCTAATCTCGTCTTGGACGACGATTTTGGGATAATAATATGACCTCGTTGTATCTGAATAGTTAAAATTACGAATAATTATTAAATTTGTTTTAATTTAAACCAATACATTTAGTAGTAGAACGTTATTTTATTTTATTCTATAAATTTTAATAAACATTGGCAATAAAAATAATATAACGTCACGTATGTATTTTACATAATAAATATAACTTATTACTTTATTCACTTAAGCATTTCATTGTCTTTAGCCGGAAAGCAATTTTATCAATATAAGCGTAGAATTTATTAGAAATTGCGAAAACTTTCCAAAGCGAGAATGTAGACGAAGGTACGATTTATCTCTCGTATCGGTTTGTGCGACTCGGCGTTACCTGATAGCGCAGAACGATTTGGGCGGGCGTTTTCTTGTATTTCTCGGCTATGCCCTTGACCTTTGGGTCTTCTAGTAAACTTGGGTCCCCTGGTTTGCCCCAGGGCCTGTCCGGAGAACCGAGTGGGCTGTATGCCGTTATGAATACGCCATTGGCGTTGCAATAATCGGATAGCTTTACTTGCGGTAAGTACGGATGGCATTCGACTTGGTTAGTAACCGGTTTAATCGTGCACGCCTTCAGAATCCTGCCGAGCTGCTTCGAATTGAAATTGCTCACCCCGATATTTTTGGTCAGGCCCTTTTTAAATACCTTCTCCATTGACCTCCACGTAACGACGTAATCGATATCGCTAAATAAAACCTTTCCGTCGGGCCCCTCCGGGAAAGCTTCGTCTCTCTCTGAAAAATAATAATAATAATCATCATCATCATCGCAATCGTCATCATCGCAATCATCATTGTCATCGTGTGAATCGCAAAGCGTTCCAGTCGTCACGATACATTATTCGCGACCTTTGCGAAAGAATTTTATAAACGTCTAGCTGTAAAAGATCTATTATTACTAAGAGATAAAATTTAAGGGGAAAAAAGAAAACCTTCGAAAGCGAACGGCCAGTGAATCAGGTAGAGATCCAGGTAATCTAACTTTAAATCGGACAAAGTACTCTTCAAGGCGGGCAAAATGAGATCCGGTCGGTGCTTGGTGTTCCACAATTTACTCGTTACGAATAAATCCTCGCGCTTGACAACGCCTTCCTCTATCAAGGATGCGATCGCCTCTCCGATTTCCTTCTCGTTACCGTAAACCGGTGAAGTATCAATGTGACGGTATCCGATCTTAACTGCGTCCTTTATTACCTGAACTGCAGTGTCGCCTTTCGACTGTAGATTACATATTATTATAAAATTCTCAAATTATGCACAACTTAACACGTCTTAACTCACGTCTCTCATCTTAACCCCCTCCCACGAGTAATTCTCATTAATCTGCCCCATACAAGCTCGATATCTACCCAGCCATACGCTTAATGCGTTTGCTTGTACATTCGCATTATCCTCGTTCAAAAAGTCCAATAAGACTTTAGCTTTCTTCTAATAAATAACATTTTAACTTTTATTGGCTCGTAATCGTTCATAAGCAAACAGCCACGGGTAAACAATATTTTCATACGATTACAAATGCCCACTTTATCCTATCACAACATCACAACTCGTTTTTGCGAGCCTGTCATTGTTTAATAATGAATATCATAAAGCTATTTATGAATTTTATAAATGCATTTGCATTCATGAGCTGATTGCTTTTACAAGTAAAGACACTCGTAAACGTGTGATGCGCGAATCAATCGGTATTGGTCTACGTAAATTATAAATACACGTACCGACTTGTCAATTGATTTTATTGTGAATAGCGAGTAAAATATACGATTAATTACTTGTTCACAAAAAAAGGAAAGGAAGAAATACGCATAAATACAAAGTATACGATGATAAGGAATCTCGGAAGTCCAATAGTATTGACTAACTGAATTAACGCACACTTCGGCTTATCGCGAAAATTTGAATTTCAACGGTTTATAAAATATTTCGACGAGTTATTTAGGAATGTTCAGTGCTTGCAAAATATTGAAAAGTACAATTGAAATCGATCGATCGATCGATCGATAATGATATAACGAACTTGGGATGTCGTTAGGCCGGGCAGGGCGAAGCGAACAAGTCACAAATATAACCTTTATTTGCCACTTGGTAGTAGTAAGTAGGCTTGCCTCGATTTAAATGAAAAACACCGGATGCGAATGACACTCGCCGACACTGGATCCCCGTGGATCATTAAATATGAAATATATATTTAAAGTAATATTAATGAAAAGCTCACCTTCCAGGTCCCAAGTCCAATAACTGGGACTTTATTGCCATTGTAAAAGGTTACCGATTCGATCTTACTCATCGTCGATTTAGCCCGTTGGGCGGTGGATTGTTGCGAGCCGAAAGACCGCGAATGCTTAGATTGAGTAAAGAGTAATAAACAGTCGTGGAGGTACGAGGATGGCCAGTTATTACGTTGCAGCAACACTTGTCTCATCGGCCCATTCAACATCTGAGCCCCTTCTCTTGGTCTCCCTTAACCGCACTTTACACGGCCTCGAGCGACTCGCTCTCCCGACTCGCGATTACTACTCAAACCGGTAACGAGCCTACTTACTTACTTACTCGAGGAGACAGGATCTCATTCGGCTATTAAAACCCCTCAGTCCCGCACATAATTATGTATAAAAACGCACGAGGTACATCGAGTGATTTGCTTTTTACCGGTCGACGTTTACGCCCTCGCGCGGCAAATATTTGCACTCCTTTGAAGTTTCCGAGGAAAAACGCGTACTGTTATTAACTGGCGCACTTTCAATTATGAATCACTCGTTGCGGGAATTTTTTTTCTCTCTTTTTTTTTTCTTTTTTTTTATACCTCGCTCTACTGTTTGCGTTACGTAGCCAACCGCCTTCTACTACTCCTGTGCACATTGAAACAAACTTTAATAATCCTTTCGGCGATGTTTTTCATATAAGTATTTCATACAAATTTCTACCAATGAAAATTAATTCAACCACAAGAATTATCTATTGGTTTTTGTTTTGTTTTCTTTTGTTTTGTTTTGTTTTGTTTAATCGAGATTAACATAAACGTACCACCGACAAATTATATATTATCATCTCTGGAGTTCTTTTTAGATTTGCAATTAAAAAAAAAAAAAGTTCTTTACAAATTATAAAATCACTTTATTGTTACATGAAAATATTGCATCTATTTAAAAAAATATTTTACGACACTTTTTAACAAGGTGGACGTGGCCTTTCGAATAAAATTATATAAAATTTTGGCCTTTTAATAAAATACACATCTGTAATTAATTAATAGAATATTTTATTTTAAATTATTAACTAAGCGCTTAGAACGGTATGTGGAATGGATAGTGGGGACTGGCTTCCGTCCTGAAAAAAAAAAAAATAAATAAACAAATAAATAAATAAATAATAAATGAAACGAACAATTATAAAATAATATTTACACTCGTTTGGAATAGGGAATGAATTGAAAAAAACAATTTAAATATTTTGACAACTATTAACAAGATTGGAAGGTGAAGCTGCGGCTGCTTAACGTAACTGATAATGAAATTTGATAGAATTAATTATCTTACCCGATCACTGGACAAATTCTGCCATTGCAATCAAATGTATTTATGTAAGTGATGTCTTCGGGCGTGAGTTCGAAATCGAAAACTTCACTGTTCTCGAGTATGCGTGATTTCGTCACCGATTTTGGTATAACGACATGGCCAACGTCAAGCTAAGTGAAATGAGGTAATAACGTTAAGCAAATAAAAACATTATTCGCTTCATTATCATGTCAATGCGATGCTCCCGAGCTCGGGCAAGAAAAAAAAAAAAAACTTACTTGATAACGAATAAGGATTTGGGCGGTCGTCTTCTCGTATTTTTTACTTATTTCCACCAGCTTTTCGTCATCCAGAAGCTTCGGGTCATCTGGCTTAGCCCAAGGCCTATCTGGCGAACCGAGCGGACTGTAAGCAGTCACAACGATATCCCTTTCCTTACAAAATGCAGATAACTGCTTTTGGTTCAAATACGGATGGCATTCGATCTAAAATAATAATTTCCAATCGTTAAATTATCAACGAAGGCCATATACATATATACATAGATATATATATATAGCTCCAATTGATTGATTATCAAAGAACGGTTATTGTGGGTTAATTATGCGTTCGTGCTTCAAATAGACAATTAACGTCACTACCTTTTGTGGTAATTAACTTAAAATACGTGGCCGTGCATTTGTAGGACGTGAAGAATAACATTGGACAGGAAGTGCTAATCCGATTCGACTTGTGTGAGGGATAAGAGGTTTGGGGGAATCGTGGACGATTAATATCACTTTCGCGCGTTATTATTATCGTTATTATTGTTATTATTGTCTATAGATACGGCGACGAACCTGATTGGTAACGGGCTTGACGTTGCAGTTTTCGAGGAGCCTGGTGATTTGCTCAGAATTGAAGTTACTGACTCCGATGTTCTTGGCGAGGCCCTTCTCCAGCACCTTTTCCATGCCCTTCCACGTATCGAGGTAGTCGACGTCGTTATCGAGTAGGACGTCACCCTCGCCGCTCTTGGGGAAGAGCTCGGGACCCTCGACGAAGGCCATTGGCCAGTGTATGAGGAAGAGATCAACGTACTCGAGACCCAGCTCCTCGAGAACCTTGCGAAGATTGTCCTCGACGAGCTCCGGCTTATGGAAGGTGTTCCAGAGCTTGCTCGTGATGAAGAGGTCTTCGCGTTTGACGACGCCCTCGGCGATCTTCTCCGCGATGCCCGCGCCGACTTCCTTCTGGTTGCCATAGACGAAAGCGCAATCGATGTGCCGATAGCCGATGTCAATCGCGTCCTTCACAGCTTGCGTTACCTCACCTGGTTTCGACTGAAAATTTACCCACCCATCACGATATTAACGGATTGCAAACTCTTACTTTAACATTTAACATTTCTAGCTGCGACGAAGAATACGCACACAGCCATTAATCTACATTTTTTTTGTTTTTTTTTGTTTTATGCTACGTACTCGTGTTGTCATTCGATTATCATGGCGCGCTTAGCGTTTACGATCAATAATTACTTTCGCCCTTTAAGGAAACGTACAATTTAATCTCTTCTGCCGACTTTGTATTTATTCATCCGTACGGGCATTTTTAGGCTTCTAATTATTAAAAATTATAAATTTCTAATTCGATAACAATTGTATAAATTATTGAATATAAACATAACGAGTATATATTGTCCATTGCGTTCAAAATCCAGTAAAAATGTTACCAAGTCAATAAAAAGGAAATGATAATTATTTTACTCGGCGATGCTTTATTTACTGTACATAAATTTGTCAAAACGAGATCTTGGATTTTTAAAAAATCGAAACAATCAAAGCTTCCTTGCGTACATTATTTTACGATTATTTGAATTATTGTACACGTAGATTGTAAAAACTTAATTATTTGTTACATAAAAAAATATTGAGAGATAAAATTAAGCTTTAATCATTCATAGAGAAGTTTATAAAAATTCTTCATACTTAAGATGTAATAAATATCAATTTTGTCTTACGACATAAAATGGAATTGAGTTAAATTAAAAATACCATTGAGAATTATATATTTCATTGCTTAATTTAAATTAAGCTATTCCTACTATATATACACATTATGTTTGATTTAATGCAGTTAAATTAAGAGTATTAATTTTCTTGAATTAAACAAGAGGTAATTTCATTTAATATAATTTAAGGGAGATTTTTACAATTTTCAAATGGATAAAAGTATGAATTTCGTAGGTATTGAAAGCAGATAATTGTATCAGCTTCGGTTTCAAAAACTTTTTAAATTCAAAGGCTAAACGAGGACGTGTATTGTGCAGCCACACTGTACTTATTTCTTATCAATTTTTTTTTATTTTTTTTTTGCTTTTGTTTCGTTAAAATGCAGTATCAAAATTGAATCGCACAGAGTATATTTAAAGGCGGATAATTGAAAGATAAGCTTTATGATATCGATACGGAGACAAAATAAATAAGCGTATTTACAACGTACGCTTCGATCCTATCCCATATGAAAATGTATTCCTTGTACACGTAATTGGCGTGGGTGAATGTAAAGTAACGTCGGAATACAAACGGCGCGTCCGTAGTTTTGTATTTTTTTTTTTTTTTTTTTATACGAGTAATATAAAACGAAATTGCAGGTTATCTTATTTAAATTCAAAGAAATTGAAACGGTAAGATGGACGAGTAAAAAAAAAAAAAAAAAAGAAGCAAAGGAATATGGGAATGTAATTAAATAAGGAATAAAAACGCGAATAAGATATAACTAGAACGCCAAGGGCTGAATGAGAGAATAAACTTGTTTGTAAAAATAAGCTCGCGTGTATAACCTCACCTTCCATGTGCCCAAGCCGAATGCCGGGATCTCGTTGCCGTTGTAGAACTTTAATTTCGGCACCTTCAAAGACATTTCTAAAGTCAATGTCTTACAGAGAAGCTTATCGACAAATCACTAGGAACCCTCTGAGTGATATACTTTTGACTGACTGAATGAGCCGCGGATACGTTATTAGCCGCAAAGCTGCACAACCGTAGATATTAGGAACGGCTAATTATTGCTCGGGCATGCGCAGTACCGACTCCTACTTGGCGCATTACTCATACACGTGCATTGTGCGGGTGGGGGGGGGTAGGGGGGCCGCGTTAACACGCTTCCGTTGGGACTTAATTTCTTTATCGGACTTAATGTTGCCGGACATTAAAACCCCCTCTGCTCTCTCTCTCTCTCTCTCACTCGCCCCTTACTCGTACTTTCCATCGCAATTTATTCGTTAATACGTACGATGCTATAATTCAAATGCAGAGACAAGCGAGTGTACGGATCGCAGTTTCGAAGAAGTTATACGGGGCGGATAAGAATATTAAAATCCATTTGTTTCCTTAATTGTAATAACGCATTGAATTAGACAATTAGTCGGACTGCGTTATTCCTCCACACAATTTCACAAGTATTGATGTCCCTCTTATTTAATTTATAAAAAATCTCTCTCTCTCTCTCTCTCTCTCTCTCTCTGCCGACAATTATAAAATAAAAAGGCCCGAAAACCGTGATTAACGTGAATAACGTGATTATACGTTTTCTCTTCTCTTTCTTAACTTTCGAGTTCTGATTACAAAGTTATTTGTTAAAATAATCTTTCGTTTCGACGGGTTGTTCACCGATCTTATTACCTATTGATTTAATTTCTTATGACTTCGAATAATAAAATTGGTAAAAGATCGGTTAAAATTCGTACGTTTTTCATAGTAAAAACCACCAAGCTAAATCTACATATTTTTTTGTTTAAGTAATTATGTTACGTTACGGAGGATAATCGTTGATAATGACAAGTCCTTCGGATACTCATTACCGAATTCCTTTTAAATGGCTTATTATTCAAGTTACCTCCGCATACCGGCATCATTACTTGCTCAATAAACCGCGTGCATCTACATTTTTTTTCTTACATATGAATCCGTATAAGGGACATGGAAAATATTATTAATTTCATATAAGAAAAATCCATAATGGCATTATTATAATGAAAATTATTTAATATTAATTATACGGATATTTATACTTCGCTTAGAAATACATTGAACGAAAAAGATCATTACAATATATGTATACGTTTGCATCCTACAGGAGCTAATTTTCTTTTAATTAGAAAAAACAGTACCTCGTGGAAAAGTACTGGAACGCCTTTGACCTTCTATGGATCAATGTTTATACTTACCATTCCTAAGCATAAGCTCCATGAATCATTTTACACGTCCTTATAATATTAATTTTTTTAATATTAGCATTCTTCGTATTCATGCATATTAAATAGAATTTTTAATCTATTATTCTCCACGGGTAAATAAAATCATTACTTAATACGAAATAACGACATTTTTAACAAATACTGAAATTTATTTTTCTAAAATACTTAAATTTATATTATTAAATTAATAAGTACTCAATAGCTGATTCTTTTTTACGTAATAGGAAACTTTTCATACAGCTCTGAAACAAATAGTACTTGGAATTCTTTTCTTTTGCACAGTTAAATTTAACTTCAATTGTATACCTGATAAAAAAAAAAAAAAAAAAGAAGAAAAAAAGGTGTAGTCTTATCTATTATATGGTCGTCTATTGTGCTATTCTATTTATGCGTACACCTTACCATAGTAAAAACAAACACTTATCTAAGCACAATTAATCTTTTTCCGATTCATTGATTGAAATACGATTAAAATAAAGGCGAACTTTATTAAATATCGATTTAATAAATAAATTTCTTCTCTTTAAATAGAGTTTATTATGTACAAACTTTTTAAAATAAGATCAAAGTAAGACGAAGTTTTTTTTAAAAAACGTAAGTGCCTTAAACAAGCTTTGTAATACTTAGTAGCATTCCTAGAGAGTAGCATCATCCGTATTCCTTGTTTTTTTTTTCGTTTTTTTTTTTTTTATTTTACGACAAAAAATATCTTTCTATAAATGCCCGAGAAAATTGAACTCAACTTAATAAAAATCACGGTGTAAAATTATATTTAAAAAAAATTTTTAATCATATACTTTTCATATGGATGAAAAAATTTAATAATACTGTTAAGCCAGTTTAATTGATTGTTAATTTACTTAGTCTTATGAATAGACTGATTTGAGGGAATATTAATACTTAAATTATCCGTAAGTGTGAAAAGATTTCAAATTTTTCATCATAATTTTTCTTAATAGTTTTGCACTTAATCCAGCCACTCTATATTGTAACTCTCGGATAGAAATTAGTATATATATATATATATGCGGTTTCTGTTCATTATTTACGTAAATATGAATTACGTATTACAACATAATTGTATACGACATAATTGAGAAAATTTTAAAGAATAAAAAAATTAAGGGAACGTTAAATTGAAGAAAATGTTATTATACCTTAAAATTTAATAGGAATTGGGTTAAAAAAAATTTCTTTGTTGATAATAACCTTTTTTACAATTTCGTTTCCAATGGTAACTACATCGATTCGGATAATTTAATCTATTTGATAATTGTTATTATTAAATTATACAAAATCGATGATAACTAAGCAACTTACATACCGTTTATAAATAACGATTAAATAACTACTATTTAAAGTCTAGCTTTTTACAAGATTTTATTATTTAATAGGAAATTATACAAAAGATAATAGTATAATAATAGTTACAAAAAAACATTCAGTGGAATTTATATTTATCGAACTAATTACGAAGACGTTACTTATCTTTTAAGAATTTTTTTTTTTTTTTTATACTTAAATATTAAGCATCGAGTGTAAATTGAGTGGATAATGTTATGACGAGTGAGATAAACAAACTTATTAAATAATAGCATTGATTTTGATTGATTTAGAAAAATGAGGTAAATAAAATAAAATGAAGCGGATTATTCGTAATTTATAAACAAGAGAACTAGATTTTATTTTCTTAGTTGAAGTTGCGTTTAGACTAAAGGTATTAAACGAAAAAAGAATATCTACGTATGCTAGGAAAATAAAAGTCCATTAATTTTGTTAACATTAACATAGGGATACGTGCGTGCGCCTCGAGAGCTGCGTCGATAAAGGCGAAAACTTCGCCTAACCAATCTTACTTCGAACCTTCGACTTGCCGTACACGTGAACTTATACTTCTATGCATACTCATCTTATTTATGTATCGCTTCCACAATAAAAAAGAAAAAAAAAAATACGTTAAATGGTTTGGTAAAAAGTCGTTGAGCCCGCCGAGTTAGCCTCTTAAAGTCACACGAAAATTACAATGATCTTGAATAGTTTCCTGAAAAACGAATAATTCTCAAACAAACAACAAATTTCTTGACATCTCGTTTACAAAAGTTGAAATTAGAAAATAAATTTTCTTGATGAAATTATTTAGGTAGCGACTTTAAAATGGGTATTCCTTGGCGTCCTTGTGCCTGCAACGAAGTAAATATTCTTCATTATACACAATAGCGTAAAGGAGTAACAACAATGCACGATAATTTATTCGTTAATCTTACTGCAAAGCAGGGCAAGTTCTATAGCCAGTGTCGAGCTGATCTATCGTTGATATTTCTTCTTGCGTGAGCTGGAAGTCAAATATACCGATGTTTTCGCGAATACGTTTGGCCGAACTCGACTTTGGTATCGGCACCGTACCTATGTCAACCTAAAATCAGTAATTTCAGAGAAATTAATCACTTTGTATTATATTATTATTTTATTATTATTCTGCTCGATGCTTTTCGTTATTGTATAAAATTGATATAAAGTCGATATAAAATCGAAGGGGGTCGATAATATCAACAGCCGGATAAATAAAACGATAAGGGTAAGGAAGGAGATGGGAGCATCGTGCTCACCAGATATCTTAGGGCGACCTGAGCGTTCGTCTTGCCGTATTTCTTAGCGATGGCCGAGACCTCGTCGGTGCGAAGGTCAACCTCCGGCCCGGGCGGTTGGAATTCGCTGCAACGCCCGGGTGCCCCGAGGGGACTGTACGCGACGACGGTTACGGAGCTGCTCGCGCAAAACTCCCGCAGCTCCTTCTGGTTGAGATTGATGTGAACCTCGATCTGGTTAACGGCCGGCTTGATCGCCGCGGCTTCGAGGAGTCTACCCAGCTGCTGGCAATTAAAGTTGCTCACGCCAATGCTGCGGGCCAGCCCGAGCCTCTTGCACTCCTCCATCCCTCGCCAGGTCTCCAGGTAGTCCACGTCGTCCTACGTTCATTATCATTATCTTATTTATCTTATATGCGTAATTTAATTTACGATCTTAAGTCGTGGCACAACGGGGCCGCCATCGATCGATATATTAAATTTTTTGTTGTTGCTTTTTTCGCAATCACGCCAAGTCGATCGTATCGACTCTCTTAAGTGGCTATTAAAACCGAATAAAAGTCCAATTGTTGTACTCTTACGGCTCGAGATTTTAGTTTCACGATTTTTATAACAACGACGTGCAATGACGATGCACAATGCATTCGATTTATAATGGATTACCGGGTAGGAAAAGGGCCAGTGCACGAGATAGAGATCGACGTAGCTCAAGCCGAGATTCTTCAGGGACGCCTTGCAGGCAGGGACTACGCGTTTTTCTTTGTGCTCGTCATTCCATAGCTGCGAAATAAGAAACGAGGGGTTATTGTACGGATTGTTTGCACAGATCGATGCCTGGATCTTACGAGCTCGAACCCTTTTTTACCTTCGTTACGATATAAAGATCCTCCCTCTTGACGACTTGCTGATCAATTTTTTCCTTAATCGCCCTGCCGACGTCCCTCTCGTTCCCATAAATGAATGCGCAATCGATGTGACGGTAACCCTCGTCGATCGCTACCTTAACAGCATTTTCAACTTCGCTCGGATCGTCCTAACGCAATCATTATTGTTCATAAGACACAGAGAGACACAGAGACACAGAGAGAGAGAGAGAGAGAGAGGCTGCAGTCATCAGCTTATTAAGCAAAGCAACGAGATATTTAATTTTCCCGCCTTGGGGCCCTTTGTACTTACGACGCCTTGCCACGTTCCAAGCCCTAGAGCAGGGATCTCGTAGCCATCGTTCAGCTTGACTCTATCAACTTTTGGCGACATTGCTTTTGGTAACTGTACAGACTAACGGCCGTTACTAACCGCTTTCGATCCAATGCTCGATCCAATGCTCGCTTACGATTTACTTGTTACGTGTTATAAATATTTCGGAGTCGTATCTCTTATCCAGTGTCGTAAACCGATAAGAAATTCAATAATTCTCCTTCGAGCGGATACACTTAATCGTATTCCCCCAAATACGCGACTCTTTATTCCCGATCAATGTATTTACATCCGCTAAGCACTCAATCTTTAAAACTATACTTTCAATCAATCACTGTCAACCTGTTTTTATACGCGTATATATATATATATATAATGCTCGGCTTCGCTCGGTCTTACAATCCAACCGCCGACCTTAAATATTCACGGCCATAATGCAAGCCGGTTAAGTAGTGTATCTGACTTGACGACTCTGCACTCCATACCAGTTACAATTCTTCCCATACAGATGGCGACTCCACGTGCACCGAATTTCAATATGTACAAAAAACTTGTCCGGAACTTGTTCGTAAACCGGAATATCTAAATTATTCCCAATGCCATTTAATCTGACTATAAATTTTTTTCTATCTACGAAACAAAACGTAACCGTTAACGTTCTTATTTACAAACAGAACTAATGAGGCTTATTTAGGACAAAAATTCAAATTGTCTTTGATTGTATTTTATTTCCATTTTGTAATTCGAAATCTGAAATTTTATGCTTTACTTTATTTGAATCATCGGCAATGACTAAAAATATCTACTACAGCGCGTTCTATCTAAGCGGTCATTGTAATTATTAAATTTAATCAAACTCAAGCGATATTGTCATTCTTATATTTAAATTCACGGAATAAAATTACAATTACTCAGTTTATAATTGATGAACTATAAAATTTATCTATGCCAACACGTTGTTTGTACATATTATTTCTTTTACAAAAGTAATCGATTCTATGAAACGAAACTTTTTTTTTTTTAATGTTACTAATCATCGGTCGATAAATATTAATAAGTTAATAACGTATAATAAAGTGTTGACTCTATATAAAGAAAATATACTCTATAAAAATGCATTTACAAATGCACTGTGGAAAAAGTATTTATAAATCTATACTCGGAACTGCTTGGAATAAGTATAAATCAGTATAAAAACTAGTCCAATATATAAATACGCCTATTACGTATGTAATATGTAATGAAAATTACATGAATTTACAGCTGCGCTAAAAATAAGCATAAAATTTAAATTAATATTTATCGATTTATAGAAACGTTAATCTCGAACAAACGTTTATGTCTTGCTTTATTAAAATAAATTATGCTAATATTGTGAAATAATTATTGATTTTTTTTTTTTTTTTTCTCTAAACAAACTAATAAATAAATAAGGTAAATTAACTTTTAAATTAATTTGTAACAAAAAAAAAAAAAAAAAAAAATTAAAATAACGCAAGGAACGTAATTGTAAATAATTCCTAATGTGAAACGAGGGAAAGAAAAAGCTTTAATAAGCAATTATAACAAACGTAACTGTGTATTTTATTAAACGAGTGGATTGCTTAAGGAGATTATCCTTTTATAATCATATGTACATAAGTGAAGTATAAGATGATCGATAGAGTTGTTAAATATTAAAATATTTCATTGGGTCTTTTTAAGCTTCGCAAATTTGAAAAACCCAATGAGCTCGCATAGTTAAGAAGCTTCGGGTGTTCGGATCTCCTTGGCCGACTTATCGAAGAACGCGAGATTCTTCGGGGTGGTTTGAAAATATAACCGATCAAGCCTTTAAGAATGATTGGCAAGGTTTTGGAAGACGACGATGGGTGCCTAATGCAGGAGTATTTAACAGTTAGTATTTATTCGTTAAATATTATCAGTACAGATAAATTATATATAAAATTATTAATGCTCGTTCGTAGGTGTAATTGTATATATATATGCCCTTTACGGTATTTTTATAAGAAAGTTTGTAACAAAACGTTGTCCTGCTGATTTCAAAACTCGTTGTTATTATCTTACAGATAATTAATCGCTGCTTCTCTGTGGCAATACGAATCGAGTAGATTCGATAATTTTACAAATAAACGTAAGTAAAGGGAATCTTATTAAATTTCCTGTCGCCGTTTTCCTCAACGGGATCGCTGGTGGTTCGAACCGCGAATAATAATAATCGGTCGGCCATCTTAATTACGTTATAATACGCTTAGCTTCGTACGTTTTAATATATAACGTGAATTATAACGTGAAAACGTGAATTTCTTTCTTAAATATTATAATTCGGAATTTACAGCGAAATTCGCTTGATTGATTGACGTATTCGGAGCACTCCCCCGACTATGACAGCAATATTTAGGGGTAATTTTACGTTGAGCGCGTATAAGAATAATAATACGGGAATATGCATCTAAGCAATCGTTCGTTCGCGATCCTGTAAAAGCCGTTTACAGGGAGATTTTTTTTTTTTTTTTTTCAAGCGAAAGACACCGACACCGACGCCCGCGTGACTAACAACAACCACAGAATATCCCGTGAAAATATAAAAATATCAATTTTACATGCCGTTGCGCACGTAAGCGCAAAAATGTTCGTTCGAATACTTTGAGATTCCGAGTATTTGAAAAGGCTTTGGACAGTTTTCCGGATTATTGGGGGCTAGGATTACCACCACTCAAGACGAGCCCAGTTGATTTTATGCCCCTATTGACGAAGCGTGGCGGGGTGGGGGGGGGGGGGGGCGAGTACGGTCGATATAAGATAGATCGATTTTCATCGATGGTCAGTGGCTTTTAAAGTTAATATTTATATAGACGAGCGAATTGGCGAGCGAGTGATTTGCAAGGGCTAACGTAACGACGCTCTTTTACCGCCCTCGCGGATGTGCTTCGGGGAGCGTGCGTGCGCGTGTGCGTGTCAACGATTAGCATAGTAGGCGACTGGGATGCCGCATTCCTCTTTAAAAGCGGTACTAAAGCGATACGTGACCCGTGAATACCATCGGCTTAGCTTCTCGCCCCCCCCCTTCTCTGCATGCCGTCACCGCCGGCGCTGCTACCGGACTCTTTTTCAATTGCGTAATTAGCGTATTGTTTCATACGCTTACGGACACGTAAGCTTACTACACGTAGCGGAGCGGGGATCGGGGGTAGGGGGTAGGGGGGGTCGGAGGGATCTTTCACTTGTTTTTGCCGCGTCGCTAAAATAGATCAGCTGCGCCGTATATACGTACGTTACGTACGTACGTACGTACGTACGTACGTATGACGAGTACGAGCTGCTGAGTTGCGCTTCGTCTGTTATTCATGATAATACCTAACGAGTGCTCCTTTGGCTCGGTTGAGCCGCACTTTTTCATTCCACAATCCGGCGAACTTCCTTTCTCCCCGCCGGCTTCTCATCCACCCTCGGACAATCTAAGAGATACGTACGAACGGTGTATTCTTCCTCTATACGATTAACGATAGATTCGTCGAAGGATTGTCGCTCCCGGCTTTCTCGACGTACTTACAAAGCCTTTGGCTATTATACAATCCATTAGACAGACAACGAGGAATTGATTAAAGTCGAATTGTCGGAATATGCGCGGCTCGCAAAGTGGAAAATGCGACTTATCGATTGCGATTTTCAAGGCAATCGTATAAAGTCCGCTTTTTTCACGGTCGTTACTCAACGGAGCAACGGGGGAGGGAGGGGGTGGGGAGCATCCTCGTTGGGCGTACGCCACCACGACCTAATACTATTCAACGAGCTCAAGAGAGCGCGGACGCCTCCAAGTTAAGTCAGAAGTCAGGGTTCCCTACGCGCGCTCCTCTGCTTCCACACGGAGAGGTGTTTTTTTCTCTCTCTCTCTCTCTCTCTCTCTTTTTATTATTATTATAATTATAATTTTATTCGCTTACACTGTATGCGCTGGAGTCGTGCGGGGCATTGTTGGTTTCGAAAGAGTGTACATTAGAAATAATGATCCTACGTCCCGCGGAACGTAATTGTTAACTTAAAGATACGCAAATCGAACGGGACATTCATTGGTAATTAGCCGAATAACCTTAATTAATTTCTTAAGCTTTTATTTGAACAGACGTTATTTCAAAGCCGATCTTTTATTGATCGGAGCCATCGGAACCCGAATACCTGCAACAATAATTATTGTTATTAATAGTATTATTATTCATCTATTATTCAACTATTATTAACGTTTCGACAATTTTATTTACAAGCCTACTGACGCCTGGCCATAATTAATTATTTTCTGTAAGCGATAGCGTTACTTGTAGCCAATCGTTATGCATTTAGCGATTAATTATGCTATCGCGATGAATTAATGTCCTACGTTAGTGATGTGGAAAAATTTATTCGATACGAGTATCCTAGAGCCGATCTTAGCTTCGTTTTACAATAAGATTACGTAAGGTGCTTGAAAAAAAAATACATATTCATTCATAATGCAATCGTGGATTTGTATGTGCTGTCTGTCGTTTAAGCTACAACGCAATATACGCGTGATTTACAAATATTTCCGGTAGACTTATAAAGATTACATACATTGTATTACGTATCGTATTACAGGTGCATTGTCACGTGACATTGACATTTAAAAGCGCATACGTATATATATATATATATGTATATTAAGGTTCAACCGATTCGAAAACGTTTGTAAATGGATAATAATAATAACAACGAAGAGCAAATATGCAGTTCTGAAAAATAAAAGTTGACCGAAAAAAGAAAGCCGCGCCTCACAATTAGCGACTACGAACGGAAGGGGGGCAAGCAAATCTTCTTAAGCGAGGCTTCGTTTCGCGTAAATTTAATTTCAATAAACAAATAAAAGGTTTTCTGCTGTAGCTAAGATGTGGAAAGGGCGGGGGGGGGAGTATTTATCAATATTTATCGAACACTTTTGGAGCTTCCATTTGCCCAGATGACTTAGGAAAAAGCTTTACTACGAGTTACGCGTTTTTTAATGAATTTTCTTATTACTGTCGCCTCGATTCCGTTAGGATTCCCATCATTGCTTATGCATTGCTTTAACGCAATGGCGTCAAGTAATGCTAAGAGTCGACTTTTTTATCGAAAGGCTATTCGACAACGAATTCGATGTGTAGAATAGGTGTCGAGTGGCAGACCATTTCCTAAAACCCATGGTAATAACGTGTCGTTAATGAATTTCCTTGGTCCGATCTGCCCGGAAGCGCCAAGCTGAATCGAGGTCACCGAGATATGTCACGGGGTGAGAAAGAGGGGGGGAACGTTCCACTCCGTGCAACAAGCATTATTGATTTTGCATAGCCAGCTTTTTTAATGCTTTTTCAACAGGAATTTGTAAAATCTCAGATTTCCAAAGAGAAACCATGGAGTGTGAAACCTCCTCGTATCATAATAATAATAATAATAATGATAATGATAATTATAATGATAATGATAATGGTAATGACAATGATAATTAGAATAATAAACGAGCGTGTTTCGTAAGAGAAGAGGAGAAGGCGCTAAGAGAACGCAAACGAAATGTAAATTTTGTCCCGCAGATGAGAGCCGATGCGATGAGGATGGAATACGTCGGTGGTGTTGACCGCAGGAGGAGGAGAAGAAGGAGGAGGAGGAGGAGGAGGAGGAGGAGTAAAAACGGTAAAAGCGCGGAGGGATCGAGGTTGACGCGATGACCTCTGATCGAGATCATGAGGACGGTCGGATCATCGGGCGAAGGTCCGAATAATATTCGGTGCCCCCCCTCCCCCCACGCTAAGCGTAATTGAGCGCTCAACAGATGAGGGAGATTTCGATCATAGACGCATTAGCTCCCTGCCCGTCCAGCCGATGTCGCTCTTACGGCCCGGTGCATTTCCTATCCGAGGACGAAGAAGCTCAAGGACAAGGACGAGCTGCAGCTGCGATTACGTAAGAGCGTTGAGAGGGACGCGTGGTCCGACCGAAATCCCCTCCGTGGAAGGGGGGGAAGGTGGCAACGAACGTGGGTCAGGGCTCGGATCGTCGTGTCGTTAGCAGCGAGCTTTTCCGGCGGACTCTGCTGCTGCCCCTCTCCGTAACCCGTACCTCGTGAAAACTGCGGGACGGGGGGAGGGGCCGATCGATATAGGACCTGCGCTCTGCCGGAGATACTCCCGAGAGCCGCTTCTCCAGTTTCCGCGCATGTCCGCGGTGACCGCGGTCAGCAGCAGCAGCAGCAGCAGCAGCAGCAGCAGAAGCAGTATCAGCAGCAGCAGCAGTAGCAGTTCCTGGATAATCTAGGCTAGAAGCCTCTTGGATATCCGCTTCGAGAGGGAGAGGTTCCGAGCCGCGCAGGAAGCTCTCGCTTCGTCTCGACCGCGGTCGCCTCGATAACGCGCCGCGGTAAGCTTTATTTATAGAGCCTCGTGGCCGGGAGGCGAGGGGACGCGGATTACACGTCGAACCGCCACTAGGAGGCTTCCTCCTCCCGCGATTTCGCGCCTCCGTGGCTCCGCTTTTTACGCGAGTGGCGCGCAAACGCTTCCCGAGATAAGGTTCCCTCGGCTCTCAGCCTTCCTCCGCGCCTCTCTCGTAACAGTCTCTCGTCACCGCTCCCATTGTCCACAGTCTCCTCGGACTCCTGGAGCGGCCCTCCGACTCTCCCGTTCTCACTCTCTCTCTCTCTCTCTCTCTCTCTCGCTGTCACTGTCACTGTCAGTCTTCTGAGCCACTGCTGCAGGTAAGTCCGATTATCTTTTAAGATCTATTCAGACCTAGATGGATTTAGGCTTGACTCGAGCCAGCTCGGATCGGTCAATTATTTTATCATCGAGCTCCTCCGATCCATCCTCTCGGTTAGTCTCGTCCCCCCCCCCAGCCTCTACCCGCAGCCCACTCCACCAGGATACGCAGGCGTTTGGCCTAGCAACATCTCCCGTCCACTTGGCCTTAAAAGCCCATTAGCTTTAAGAAGCAATCGATGCTCCACATGAGAGTTCGGTCACGGCTCGTCTAAGCATTAAATCTGTCCACCCCATTAAACTCGACCCCTTCCACCCCCCCGCGCACTCGGAGGGACAGGCATAAAAGCACATGCGCGCACTCGCTATAACCTATTTTACGTGGATCTCGGCTTCGAGGCTAGATTTCGTTACACATTATTCTGGAGAGTAATTTATTCATGTAACGCCGACACGCAACAGCGCTAACGGAATCTAATGAACGACAGGCTTCGTTTTATCCGCGCTTATCTATACATTTGTCCGGTTACAGTGCATCGGCTCGCGTTCCATTGCATTTACGTGTATTTGTACTCTTTAATGCTGGCCGGCCTTAGAAAGCAACAACTCCTCGGCTATTGCGAATAATCGCTGTGTGTACAGTGTATCGAGCTCTCGTTCCTCTTGGAGACATGGGAGAGATAAGGTTTTACTAATTCGCTTTAGATTATCGGAATATTAGATAAGGTTGGTTAGCACGACGAGCGTACAAACGTTTTGTCAAGTCGAGTGCTAAAATATTTTACGTTGCTAATTTCGCATTAGCCGGCAGGGCATTCATTACATTCGATATAAAAGGAAAAGTACACGCGCGTACATACTCTGTACATACGTATATATATACATACATATATATACGTATTCGTGGTAATAATTGTACTACTCCGCTTGGGTAGATTGCATCACGGAGAAAAATAGTCGCTTCGAACGTGAAGCTCTTAATAAAGTTTTTTTTATATACCGATGACTTTACGCTCCTAATTATACTGATTAGAGCATTAAATCGTAAATTAAAGCGTTTGCAATTGATTTATTAACGAGCCGCGTGGCCCGGTAAAGGAAATAAGCAGGTAATTTGCATGTACGATGGGAGGACGGAGTTAGGACGGCACGGAGTCTTAATACCCTCGTAAGAGTACATTCGCCACTTTAACGATCGGTTTTAGCCTGCTGGGCTAAAAACCCTGTGGCGGCTGGTGGTTGGTGGCTGGGGGAGGGATGGCGGAGGGAGGGCGGAGGGTGGTGGCGGAGGACGTAGAATTAAGGGGCGCGGCATAGCACCGGTCCGAGCGGACCTAATAATGCTCGTCCACCCGTAGGTAGGAGAGGAAGGAGGTCGATTAAGTAAGGAGCCATGGCGACGGACGAGCCGAAAAGCTTGAGCAACGACCTGGCTAACCTGAAGATCGCCGATCAGGACGAGCAGCGCTCGAATAGCGCGAGTCCTTCGTGCCCGGCAGCCGGAAACGGGACTGGCGGGTCCTTCATCGCGAGCTTCAAGGCCTTCGCCAAGTTCGGCGACACCAAGAGCGACGGGAAGCTCATTACCCTCAGCCAAAGCGACAAGTGGATGAAGCAGGCCAAGGTCATCGACGGCAAGAAAATTACCACCACCGACACGGGCATCTATTTCAAGAAGCAAAAGTAAGCGTCTCACATTGTTACATTCTTTCGTTTTTTTTTTCTTTTTCTTTTACTTATTCTTTCTTTTTAAAATTATTTTCGCTTCTTTCGTATATATTTCGCAAAAGGCCGGTTGCTGTTGGATTAAACGGCGACTGGCACACGTCACACGTACGCGCTACTTACGGCCGAATCGTAAAGCTCGAAAGATTCGCTCGCCCATCGCTCGCAGCTTTTATTATTATTATTCTTCATGGTGCGGGGAGTACGGTTTAACAAGCTCGGCTCTGCTCCGTTTACCGTGGAACGAGGAATTTATATTCCATTAGGCTAATTGACTCCAACAAGCTGTCCATTAATTAATTATTAATAAAACCTTTAGCATTGAATGATTATGATGATGATCCAGCGACTTTTTCCCATTCCTCGGCTCGCCTTATTCAATTACTTAACTGTACTTTTTAATTAAATAACCATTTGTTCTTCGAGTCAAGCTTTTCATTATAAAGAACAAAAAAATGAAGAAGAAGAAGAAGAAGAAGAAAGAAAAAGAAGAAAAAAACCCCCCATGAATAAAGCAGAGAAGGTTATGGTTAAATGTTATTATTATATTTCTCTTTGATCCGATTAGACAACGTGCGCTAGCACTGCTTAGGAATACAATTGTTATCGAGATTATTGAGATCGTTATTATTATTAAGATTGAATTAAACTTTCGAGTCACGATTATCCTTTTTTACTTTCATTGCATTATTTAGAATGAGAAAAAAATTCGCGGAAAGATTTTATTCTGTCGGTAGCTTTAAAAATAAAACAGATAAGCTGCAATCATTTTTATTGACTTCTATAACGCTATCGGACATCGCATTGTCGTATTTGTGAAAGCTCTTGATAGAAATAAATGACATTCTTCGAAAGCAATTAAATACTATTATTTAATAGAATTAAAAAAAAACAAGTCCCGATGTGCATACACGTTTACGTAAGTAATTTATATAAGTTTTTATTTTTTTTTCTTCTTTGATGTTGCCTTTAATATTAATTAAGAAATAAACTCCATTTATGCAGCTTATTCCCCTTTTGGAAAGACATTGATAGAAATACCATTAATAAATAGCTAAATTATTGAATAACATTAAAAGCTGAGATAGCAATTAAAGTCCGTCATTGCTTCATTATTTAATCAGTTGCGAAATCCCTGCGATAAGCGTTATTGATAACCGTTTCTCATTATCTCGCTGTTAAATCATACTGCTGTTATTTTACAAATATTGGCATTTGAAACGAAAATTACGTTAAACTATGGCCTCTCGTATTTATAATATAATAACATTGTACAAAATATTATGAAAGAATACGCGCAATCGAATCGAATCAGAAGTTCGATCAAAGTAGTTCTGTATTATAAAACATTAATATCATTGACTCGTTGATACAAGAAATAAATAAATAAATAAGTAAATAAGTAAATAAGTAAATAAATACATAAATAAATAAAAAGGAGTAAAAACTGCGTTTAATGGACAATGCAATAACCAACAATTATGAACCACTTAAATTATACGTTATACGTTATTTTAAAAAACGACTACAAAAATATAAATTTGCATTTGCGTAACTAATGACTTTTTTTCCTTTATGGCAGATCGATGAAACTTGGCATCGAACAGTATAAGGCCTTTCTCGACGATTTGGCTAAAAGCAAGAAAGTCGAAATCGCTCATATAAAAAATTTAATGGCCAACTGCGGTCCACCGGGAGTCACTGGATCTTCCACGGTATTGCTTCTTTTTCTTTTTTTTTTTTTATTATTAATAATATTGTATTAATCGACAAAATAAGTACTTTTACTTAAATCTTAAATTGGTGAATAACGGTTGTAACAACTAAAGGCTTTATATATTTTACCTTAAAAAGTAGGTTTTCGAGAGCCAGTTTTAAATTCAAATTCAGGAAATTTAAATAAAAGACATAACACATGGACGGTAGTGAACGAATCCTGTATAATTGTATGTGTAAACATTAAGTATTAGAGGTATCGAGTAATAGGTAACAAAGTGCATGTAAATTCGTATTTGTGTAAAATGAAATTATAAACAAGAGAAGAAGCTCTACGCTATCGGTATCTCGTGGTATAATAAAAGAAGAAGAAAAAAGAAAAAAAAAGAAAAAAAAAAGAAAAGAAGAAGAAGAGAAAATTCTCAACGAACTGTTGTCACTTCTTTCAAAACACGTTTGAAAAAAAAGAAATCTTATTAAGTCATTGACGTAATTCCTATTTCAGTCGTCGATTGATATTTTTCTCATTCCTTCGCAAATTGCACGAGGAAAATGTCCAAGGTTTTACCGAATTTTTTTTTTTTTTTATTCTTCTTCGATTATTTAATTGATAATAAATAAAAAAAAAAAAACAAAAAAAAAGCACACAAAAAAACGCAAAAATGAAGCTTTAAATAATTATTTTAATGTAATTAGTTGGGGGGTTATTGGGGTTTGTTGGCGAGGGTATCGATAGATTAATAATAGAGGATGTTTATAGCCAAGATCAAAGTCATTGTTGACGTTTACGCGGTTAGTCGTAGTTTTGCAGTAGCTCATGATTTATTCAGCGCAAGCGATTGTCCGTGTATTGATAAAGCCTGAGTTTCGTACGGGAGTCGAATGTCGCGGAGGAAAAGTTGGAGGCCAGGAAGAAGAAAATAAAGCAATTTCGAAAGGGTGGGGGGGGAGGGGCCTCGGTCAGGGTCGCAACTTGTAAGTAAGCACGCGCGATAAAAGCCGTCGAATAATAACCTCTGTCTGCTAAGATAATAAGGGTTGGGGACGGGGGGTTCGAAGGGGGTTCGAAGGGTCGAAGAGCCTCGGCGGTCGGCCTTAATAGAAAACGAGCGGGGTCTGCAATGAAATGTAAAGAAAGGTTGGCGGCGAGGGGGCCGTCACTCATCGACCGCAGCCGATGAATTAATAATGAACGACTGGGATGTGTTGGTAAACAGGCGGGGAAGGCGGCGTCGACGGTCGACAGGCTGACCGACGTCTCCAAGTACACGGGGTCGCACAAGCAGCGCTTCGACGAGACGGGCAAGGGTCGGGGCATCGCCGGGAGGAAGGATCTACCCGACCAGTCCGGCTACGTCCAAGGATACCAGAACAAGGACAGCTACAAGGCCCACTAAGCCGGGGGTAGGCAGCTCCTCCGCTGAGATTGTCCGGTCCTCTGGGACCCGAGTGCCGAGGATCGAGGATCACGTGACTCTCGCCAACGGCGCATCATAAGAAATACCCTCGATATTTTCTATACACTTGTCAATATATGATTTCGCGGCCGAGTCGCGCCTCTCTATTCACTACCATCTTATCTGAATTATTTCGGAAATGCCCGTTTACACTCATTGGCACGTCTCCCTATTTCGTATATTCGTTTTTCCTACACAGTTTTTCTCTTGGCGACGCTTGGCCGCGACACGTTTCCAATACGCGCAATCAGTCTCAGATTTACAGTACCGAAAAGATATTTTATTCAACGCCACGTGCATCCGTATGAAGCGTTGGGCACCTTTCGACGTACCCACCATAGCTTTGTAAAGTTAAATAATTGAAAATGATCTATGGAACGAGTATATATTTCGCGGGAAATCGAAATAACCAAAGCTTTGCCTTATTCATCAAGAAGAAGAAGAAGAAGAAGATAAAACAAACAAACAAACAAAAGAAAACAAAAGAAAACTTAAAATACCTGGTCGAGGCGTACCATTATTTACTTAAAAATCGTGACAAATCAATCATTTATCCTTGCAGGATATTAAAAATTACACTTTTATATAATAAAGCTTCTTCTGCTTCTTCTGCTTCTTCTTCTTCTTCTTTCTAATATTTCCCTTCGTTGCGTATCGTTGAAAGATTAAACAGAGTTATAGCTTCCATTACAATGTAATTCAAGTGATTTCAAAAGGGGCGCGTCTTTCACTCATATCAAATACACTCACAACTAATCTTATCTGCCGTTTACATTTTTTTTTCTCCCGCCCAATATGATTTTTCAACACTATTTAATGTAATTTTTCTATGTATTGTCCTTATCAGCTCGATAAAGAGATTAATACAGTTTTGCGCGTTTGTACGGACGTGTGGAGGAGGTTCGTTGGCCGGGCCGCGATCGAGTTCTAGTCGGATCACGCTCGTCGATCGCAGCTCCGTCCTCGCCTCTGCCTCCTGAGCTTCGAATGTACCTTGTCCGTAGAGTCGCCTCGTCGAGTCGGGTCTTCTCCTCGAGCTCCTAACGAGCTCCTAACGAGCTCCTGACGAGCTTCTTCAGCTTCTTCAGCTTCTTCAGCCCCTCGCGCTTAAACTCTTAATCAGTATCGATCCTTCCTCACAATTACTTCCTTATCCGATTATCCTATTTAATATCACTTATCCTTCTTTTTTCTTTCTTTCTTTCTTTCTTTTTTTTTTTCTTCTTACTTAACTTGGCTCGAATATTTTGTTCAATCGTCTTTTAACTCTTTTTTTTTTCCCTTTGATTATTCCCTTGGATCCCAATGATTTCTGCCTTGTGACTGGATAACACGATCACGTACGTATTTTTTTTTTTTATAGGATCGAGCGATGAATAATGCAAATTATTGGTAACTATTTTGTAAAGTTAGACGAAGCTAACTTTTAGATAATAAAATATATATCAGATTTTAAGGTATAGAAAGCTAGATACATACGTAAGACACGCGCATACTTGGTTCCAGTATTAAACCGGACGTCTATACATTTATAATTATAAATTTGACAGCGTAAAGAGCGCATAGTTTGGTTATTTAATATTATATTATTTGAATTGTTGAAAGAGTCGACACGTGTAACGCACTGCGATAAATTTGTAAAAATAAGGATCAATCGGGAGTGAATACGAGTTGAAAAAAACGAAAAAGTTTTTATTCAAATGTATTATTATAGGATTTTAATATAAATACGTTAGAAAGCATAAATCAAATATCAGCACCGAGTCTTCTTCTTTTTTTTTTCTTTTTTTTTTCTTTTTTTATATTGTATAAAGTTCCTTATTATTTTCATTGTCATTGTACATTATCGTATTAAGTTATTGTTAAGTTAATCACGTAGACGTAATAAAGTAAGTTTATTTCCAGCTATGTAAATTATTACCGACGCAGCAACGGCGAATTCGATGGGGTGGGGTGGGGTGGGGTGGGGGGTAAGGAAAAATAATAAAATCAAAATACCGTAGCGTAGTTTTAAAGTTCAATAATTCCCTTACCATTCAATTACTTAATATTGCTTTTATAAAGTTACTTTTTCATACTTACCCTCGATTAGAAATAAGGAAAATGCACACAGATAACAAGAATAGATTTATGTTTACATTGACATTGTACAATACAAGTGAAAAATAAAAGTCTATTATTAACAGATAATTTTTGTTTTTCTCTCTCTCGTCATAGGGATGAATGGATAATAAATAGTGTGGTGGTATAATAAATTAATACGCAAGAGATTTAATGTTCGAAAGAGGTTTATTCGGTTCACCAACAATTGCGTCGGTACATGAAGATTTTACGTTAGGCAAGACGGTACATTTAAGGCACTTTCAATATTGACATCGATTTCGATCGATCGATCGGTCGGTCGGTCGGTCGGTCGCTCGGTCGCTCAGTCGGTCGGATCGAGTTATTAAACAAAATGCAAAATTGTCATTCCGTGTCTAATATAATATTACTGCTACTAATAAAAATAATAATAATAATAACGATAATAACTATAGTTATAATTACAACTATAATTATAGTAGTAGTAGTAGTAGTAATAATAATAATAATATAATAATGATAATAATGATAATAATGATAATAATAATAATAATAATAATAATAATCAGTTAGTATATGAGAGTATTGTGCGTTTAGAATAATTGACGCGTTTCGCTGATTTATGAAAATTTCACTTCCATCACGTTTCTACGTACATTCCAAAGTGAATAAAATTTATAATTAGATATACAATATTTCGTATGGAAATAACAATGAACTTAGATAAGACTAATTAAAGCTTGGATGGATTGGATATATGTGTGTGTGTGCGCGTAGCCCAATCCGAGTCCAAATACTTGTGAGTAATAACAAAATGTTGTGGATAGTCGTTCGTCGTAGCGCGTCTCCCACGATAATAGTTCATAACGATTTTGCGGGCAATGCGGGACGAGTTACACAGACATTCGTACGCTGTAAGGCAGTGCGTGTGAATAGCGGCGAGAGATGTATTGAAGCTTCGTTGTCGCATCGGTCTGAGCGCGTACACGTGCACTTGGCCAATACCGAGCAATGAGAGAGAGAGAGAGAGTATCGTCAAATTTCGATATTACAACGACAGCGCCATTGCAAACGATTACTTTATACATACATACATACATACATACATCCATATATATATATATGCGCGCGCGCGCGTATACAGAAATATACCAACGAAATATGAGCGTTATTGAGATACAGTAAATTCTCCGTTATGCTCTTAAATTCCATATAATTACACGCTCCGTGCATTTTATATTTGTTACAACTATTGCTACATATTATTCGCTATATCTCTCTCTTTTTTTTTTCTTTTCCCTTTATTTATTTATTTTCTTTTATTTTACCCGACGAGACAGGGTCACGGCGTTCATCAAAATTAACGAACCAAGACCTTCGCAACTGGCTTTATCATAAATAGTACCAAAATACAATGATTATTAAATTATATAATTAAAATATAATAAACGATATTAGTGATAACGTACGTTTTCATAGAGTCCGTCCGAGGATCTACGAGAAGAATACGATATAAGAAGAGCTTACCAGGATGCCTGAAAGGCCTGAAAGACCTGAAAGCCGAATGTTAAGATGTGTATCATTCAATGATACACAATAGCAGCTAAATTTTCGATTAATTTTAACGTATTAACACATTAAAGCGCTTGGCAAATCATTTATACAATAAGTAATTTACACATTATGGGTTGCGATTTACGGAAAGATAATTTCGAACTCAATATATATATATATATATCAGCTGTATCGAGATATAATTTATATTAATTAAATCACATATTGTTAGCAATAATCTTTGATTTATGGAGCTTAACCGTAAGTATAGCCACGTAACGAGGAATTTCAAAGCACCTATGAATAATCTCCTATAAGAATCTCGAAGCTAAAGCTAGGTCACGACTGTTTTATTCCTTTATTTAATGTCATTGTTCGGTTCGTGGGGTTCGGTCGAATAAGCAAAACGTAATAAGGAAAGAAGCGCAGCTAAGGTCAGAGTAGACGTACATTTAATGTCACTCCCTTTCTTAATGATTAAAATCATCACGCTACTAAGCCACTGCTGGTATTTATAAATAAACAATATCCGATTGTCGTTCGTTATAATTTAAACAATAGCTTTATAAAAAAATCTCCTAGATTTGGCTTGGGTCGAACGTGATAAACGCAGTCGAACTTTGGTGTGATGTAACAAAGAAAAGAGTAACGGCGATACCGATATACCGATGCAATCGCATTCTGAAATATTGAAATGTAAATGACATAACGGATGCGCGTTCATTCGCCCGATTATTATAACGAGCCTGACTTTATCGAATACTTATTTTTCACTTTACCTTCCTACAGCCCGTCTAACCATGTCTAACGGTGGACATATAACTAACTACTTTTACGAGATAGAGTGAGCGATTGAGCGATTGAGTGATTGAGTGATTGAGTGAGAGAGAGGGGGAGAGAGAGAGGGCCGGTTTCGCTGATCGAGTCAGCCACGTGTTAATAGCCATAGGCTTATCTTAAATAACAACAACAACAACAACAACAGTCTCAGATAGGCGAACGTAATAGCGTAACGGTATGTATGTACAAACAAGCAGATGATACACGATGATGATAGTTAGTAATGAAGTTTGTCGTGCGCGCTAACGTGACCGGGAGCCGCCGAAAGGTCTAGAGCTCGGTAAGGGTGTCGATGGAGGCTCGCATCGTGATCCTGGAGCTGCAGCTGCCGCAGGAGGCGGCGGACTTGCTGCTCCCGATACCCGTGCCCTCGATCTTCGAGATGATCTCGTCGCGGAGCGAGACCAGGACTCGCCGGTCCTGGCGGTTCTGGGGCGGCGCGACACGCAAGCCCTCCTCGATGTCGTCCAGGGCCTCGTCCAGCCGGCCAGCGTCCAGCTTGGCCTTGGCCCGGGCGTAATAGGCCTCGTACGAGAAGAGCCGAATCTTCAATACCTCGTCGGCGAGTTCGATGGCTTCCTCGCATTCCTGAAAATTCGTAAACTCTCGTTACGCTTTATTCATTGTAATTCCTCGGCCTTCTCCTCGAGTCCCAATATTAATGCCCCGTTTAATTATCAAACGGAATGTCCTTGGTCGACCTTCAACATTCACGCAGATGAATCATCACTCGCTATTCCCTACGTCCTCGTCATTACCCGTTACCTTTTCTCTCTCTCTCTCTCTCTCTCTCTCTCTCTCTCTCTCTCACTCACTCACTCTCCGCGATGCAATAAAAATTCCTGTCCTGTCGAGGTCCTGTCAAAATGCTTCTTCGCGTACAACGACGACGATCAGGCGATGACGACCTTTCATGAATTCTCATAATTAATTGTCTACAGATTTTGTTTATAAAATTTTGCATAAACATTATCGAGTTGGAGGAAGAACCGGGACTGAATAAAAAAAAATCTGATAAAAAGTCTATGAGAAATATTACTTTGCGCTTAAATAAATTCCTTTCGGCTGCTATAAGCCTTCTTCTTTTTTTTTTTCGCCGACCACAAAGAACGTAACTCGTAAGAATGTAAAAGAAAAAGAAGAAGAAGAAGAAGAAGAAGAGGAAGAAAAACGATTATTCCTCGTAGCAGCGTCTCGAGCCTCTAATTATGCGGCATTCAAGTACGAGTATTTTATCAGCCGAGTTGGCCAACTCGTTGGATATAATGACATTGTATTAGTTTGCCGATTAGATTGCTGCGTAAGAGGTAATGTTGGTGAGGTGGGGGGAGGGGGAGGGGAGAGGAGGCGAACAAAGACAGAATATTTCGCAGATTATTTCCTGAGCCGTGTTAAACGTCGATTTGGGGGGGGGGTAATAAAGGATTCGGTGTACGCAAATATACAAAGAACGAGATGACAATGTTTACGAAAGCCGGAAGTGTGGAGTGGAAGGGAGAATAAATTAAATCCAGGGTTACGTGGGACGTTTTTTGCCAGGAGCTCGTGGACTGATTAATCACCGGTGGCTCACGATAACTTACGTTCATTTTGCGCTTGCACCTGCTCAGATTCAGCAGGAAGTTCATCTTGAGCTGCTCGAACGACTGGATATGGGCCAGGGTGTGATTCTGGTCCTCGTGCTCGGGGCCCTGACTCTGCTCCGGGGCAGCCGGGAACTTCCTGAGGGCGTACGAGTACCGATGCGAGGCCTCCTTTAGCCGGCCCTTCCTGTACAGGACGTTCCCGTCCTCGAGGAGCTTGTTCATGAGGATGAGGAGCACGTCGGGCTTGCCCGCGGCCATCGCCCAGGTCGCGGGCCCGAGCTTAGCACCGCGACGTAGGAAGCACTGGACGACGGGTATGTTGCGGCAGCCGATCGCCCGGTCGAGGGGTCGCATCCCGTGCAGGTCGACGTGCTCGATCGCTGCCCCCCGCTCCAATAGAAGCTGAACGAGCTTCGGATTACCCTGAAATGCCGAGTCACGGGGTCAGTGAGTTACCTCGTAGCAGGATCGCGCGCCCGATACGTATCGTAATCTCTCCCCGGCGATGATATTCAATAAAGTCAGTGAGAACCGGTCGTTGTCTCCGTATTATCGGACGTCTCGTCGCACATAATGGATATAATTACCTGAAAGGCAGCCAAGTCCAAAGGCGTCCTGCCAGTCTTATCTGAGGTATTGACGTCGGCACCCCGGTCTATAAGGCACTGGGCGGCATTGAGCCTTCCGCGAACGCAAGCCCATCCGAGAGCGGTGAGGCCTTCTTTGTCAGTGTCTTCGAGAACGGCTCCCTTATCGAGAAGCAGATCTATAAGACTTGTATGGCCCTCGGAAGCTGCTAGGGACAAAGACGAACGACCGACCGGATCTTTTTGCTTCAGCAGGTACGTTGTCACTTCGAGATCCTCTTCGGTGCTCATCGACAGCGAGCCTACAATGACGCTATTGTTAACCAGGCCCCATTATTACATTCCCATTACTAAGCTCATCAATCTCTCTATCGTTATTACGAAGGACTCATTACGAAGGAAAAGTATTTAATAACGACTCTGTTGGATACACGCTTGTCGTTAACTCATCCCTTGAACCTGAGAGTACCGGCAATGCGAGCGGCATCTCTCTCTCCCCCTCTCTCTCTCTCTCTCTCTTAACGGAACGTCACGGTAGTCCTCGAGGATGGCACGGTGTTAAATTATTTGTAATAATAGATAATTGTAAAGCCGCGCGTAGGTAGTTCTGAATTACAATGCCGCAAAGGAGAAGGAGATCATTTTTCTACTTCTAGATCGCGCCGATGTAATAAAACAACCTATCTTGTTGTGCTCGTTGCACGGTGTGAGGAGGGGGGGGGCGGGGGATAAATTAACTTATTCAAAAATAATGTGAATGATGCGAGCTCCGGATAACATGTGCCGCGGGACACGTTGCTTTCACTACTTTCATTCTTACCGATGAGCTCATCTCATTACGAGAACGACAGCTTTTATAATACGGGCACGCCTTGGGTATGTGGAAACAATATAGAGAGAGAGAGAGAGAGAGAGAGAGAGAGAGAGCGCCGAGTTGACAAATGTCGTTACCTTGAAGGAGTCTCTCGGCGGTGCCCCAGTGACCTTCCCTGGCGGCGAGCATCAGGCCCGAGAAGCCCTTGACGTTGAGGGTGGATGGGCTGGCGCCCCGGGCGAGGAGGGCCGAGACGGTGGCCGTGGCACCGTTGGCCGCTGCCGTCGTCAGGGCGGTTTCGCCGACGAGGCTGTCCGGCTTGTCGACGACGACCTCGGCCATGTCAAGGAGGTACTCGACGACGGACTCGTGGCCCTGGGCCGCGGCTGCCACGACCGCTTGCTGAGCGGCCTCCTCGCGACCGACCTCCGCCGTCGGTCCCTCGGAGCCCGGGACTATCCAGTCGCAGGCCAGTAGGTAGCCGACGACCGATAGCCGGCCTTGACGGGCCGCGTGTACCAGGGCGCACTGGCCGGCTATGTCCGCGTGACCTAGGGACGCTCCAGCGGCAGCCAACCTGTGAACGTGTAGGTCGTACGTTGCGATCGAGAAAGAGTACGGGAACGGTCCAGGTCCGGCACGACGAAGTACGAGACTTCGAAGGGGTTACGAAGGGGTTACGAAGGGGTGCCGGTTCTTACCTTCGCACAACGTCGCAGTGTCCGCGGGTAGCTGCGAGGGTCAGCGAGGTGTAGCCCTGGCTGTTGGTCAGCTCGACGTCCGCGCCGAATTCCAAGAGTAGGGAGACCATCTCGACCGAACCCTCGTGGGCGTACATGCAGAGGGCGGGGGCGTTGCCGAGGTATTCCGTGACGAAGTTGGGCGACGCCCCGGCGAGGAGGAGTAGACGGGAGACCTTGACGTTCGGGCTGTAGACGTTGCGCAGGGTGCAGAGGGCCGAGGAGACGCACTCCGAGGATGAGGCCAGCCAGGCTGCCTGGAGGTCGCGCGACGGCCAGAGGGGTGTGACGCCCCTGTAGACGTGGGCCTTGAGTATGTGATGGCCGAGCTCGAGGGTCCTCTCGCCGTCCAAGGGCGCCTGGAGCCTGGACAGCCGGAAGGCTATGGCCGCGTGGCCGAGGCGCAGGTCGCAGAGGAACTTCGTCGACTCGCCCTCGTCCCTGCGCATGAGCCACTCCCTGAACGACGGGTGGAAGAACATGTAGGTATTGTCGAGCCGCTTAACGAGGAAGCCCGCGAGCATCTGCAAAGAGGCGGGAGGCCGGAGGCGTTAGTCGGTCGCCGACGACGTGGTTGCTGGGGCTCTCGATTACCTTGAACCTCTGCAAGAAATCCTCCCAGGTAACGACGAAGCTGTTGTTAAGCGAGTTGACCGAGTAGAAGATCTCCGGGAGAGTCAGTGGGTAGAGGGCGGCGAGGCAGACGCCGAGGAGCGGCTGAACCTTATCGAACGACGCGGTCGTCGGGAAGCGCAGGTTGAAGTGCAGCAGGTAAATCTGGGCGAGGGAAACCGGCAAGACCTGAAATTACGTGCAACCTAGGTATTTTCACTCGGAAGCGTTAATCCCTCTGGCTTTTAGTAACGAGCAATCGGTAATTCGACAACCGGACTCCTTTAATTTATTCAGTATTAAACGCTTTTTGTGGATTTGTCGCTGAAAGTAAAGTTCCGCTCTCGTGGCTGCTCTTGCGCATTGCTAGTCTAGGAGACGATGACCAGCGAATCGTCATACCGATCGCAGGTCAGATCGCCTAAGAGTAAGCTCGAACGAGGGCTACGGGTGCCTGTGTGGCGTGGTTGCGTAAGTAAGGGGCAGCGGAGCCGGAAATCGTCTTCGTAATGCGGGCTTACCTTGTAGCTGGCGGACTTGGCCACGAGATGTCCGCTCTCGAGGAGGTCGAGCGTGAGCTTGGCGAAGAGGAAGCTGCCGTTGGCGAGGGCAAGGAGATGGGTGGCGAACCTCGTCTGGGTCGCGGAGCACGACGACTCGGCCTTGCCATTGAGGACCGCGGTGACGTTCACCTGTATGGAAGGGCTCCTGGCTAGTCTGTAGCCTATGTAGTCCGAGAGGTCCTTGCTGACGTTTAGCCCGGTGCTCTCGTTGGCGTTCCTGTCGAGGCATATCCTCGCGTAGGGCAGCTGCTTCGTGCACTCGGACAATTGGCTTCGCACCGTGACCACGAGCTTGAGCCAGCTGGGGAAGCTGGGTGCGTGCCTCGTCAGGAAGGAGGCTATCGTGTCGCCCCTGTCTGGCCTGTGGTACTCGGCCTCGCAGACCGCGTCGATCAGTATCACCTGCGATAACGTTGTCCCGGTATAGAGAGCGAGAGAGAGAGAGAGAGAGAGAGAGAGAGAGAAGACTCCGTGAGTAAGGTAACTGCTCGCGAAGGTAACGGGAAGTGCGCTTACTTATTTGGATAAGTCGGCTAGAGTGATCGGCCAAGTCGTTGCTCGGCCCGAGTACCGAGTACCGAGTACCGAGTACCGAGTCCGCGTGCCAACCAGTCGTTTTAACAAGCCCCGGCGAGCTTTCAAATACGCTTAATTACAACGCGCCTCTATCCCGCTTCGATATAACAATGCCACGAATATTGATAACTTCCGGGCGACTTGTAAAGGGTTACGACGAGCATAAAAAACAAAGTCCCGCCATTAACCATTTTAGACTCCGGGCAATGTCCCGAGACACGATTTATTGAAATCTCCTTTGGTTAATTCAAGCCCCGGAACCCTGGTAGTAATAACAATAATAATAATAATAAGAGATGGGGATGTTGCGAGGTACTTACCATATTCGTTTCGGGAAGTCGTCCGGCTTTACGTAGGATGAACAGGGGCTCGATGATACCCCGAAGAAGGGCAAGGTCCGGGTCGACGGTGCAGACCTTTTGGGAGAGGGATCCTTGGAGGTGGGGCTCCGAGAGAAGGTACTCCCGGTAGGAAGCGAGCTGCGGCGCCTGGCAAAGTTGTGCGGCTAAGGAATGAATAAGATCAGGAACAAGGCAGGTGCTGTTGTTGTCAGCTTGGCAGAAGTGGTAAGCGACCACGTGCGAGGCCAATTCGCGAATCTGAAACACACAAACCTTCCGTTACTTCTCTCTCTCTCTCTCTCTCTCTCTCTCTCTCTCCCTCTCCCTTTACGTATCCTAGAGCTCTAGAGGCCTGCGTGTACGTAATTAAGCTAATTGCGAGTGCAGGGATTGTAATATCATTGTACCAACATACGAAAAAAAGAAAAGAAAGAAGAAGGTCTGCGGTAATCAATATCGTGTCGAAGATAAGGGAATAAGGCCAACGGGAATTGCCGGGCGCGCACTTTAATTCCCGAAAACGTATTTCGATTGAAAATAAAGGAGTTGTTGAGGGCAGACGAAGGGACGGTGCGCTCCTCGACGACTTCGTATAAAAAGTCGCTGGAGAAAACAACTTATCGATGGAATATCTTGGTTCCGCGTGCCTACTCCGGTTCCCTTGACGATGCCGTTAATTCGGCAATGTCAAGGGTACCGAATATCGCGTTAACAAGCATTATTACATGTTTGTAAGTAAGTGACGACGACGAGGAGAGCGGGTCGTGGTGAGGGGGGAGGGGGCAGCAAAAAACATCGCCACCGAACTTGAAAAGATCTTGGCTTGCTCGCGCTTCATTAAAATTCCACGTCCCACCCGGGGACCCGGGCCGGTCGAATCAATTTTCAGCCCCGGGTGCAGAGGATAAACGGCCAAGACCGCTGCCCGGGTTAATCGTAACTGGGAGCCGAGAGTTACTTGGGGGGAAACGGGGAGAGAATATACTGGAATCAATGCATCGATACTCTACCTTGTCGGTCGTCTGCTGGAGGCCGATACGACTCCCGGTCTCCGGCTCGTCCCCGGGACACGTTCGGGCCCTGCCCTGGTCTCGCTTCCGACCGAAGCAACTGTGGTCGACGAGCTGGAGGACCAGGGCGGTCTTGCCGGTACCGGGGGATCCGGATATCAGAGCTCCGGGACTTGAGCCCTCGACGAGGCCGCGGAGTTCCTGGAGGAGCCAGTGCCTGCCGGTGAAGAGCGGGTCGCTCTCCAACAGCGGCACCTCGAAGAACAGCGGTTTCAGCTGGAGCTGCGCGTGTTGTTGCGCAAGCCGTACTGGAAACGAGAACACGAGGTTACAACCCACGAAGCCCTCTCGTCGACGACGTTGCCGAACGTGTTAGGCCGGGATGGGTAGAGCAGTAGGACTGCCGGTCGCGAGCCGTCCGCAATACCTGCCGACCCTGGCTTTCGATACGAATACCCGCCCCGAGAGGATGATTATTCATTATTGACTCACGCTTGGCATCGGCGGCTACGGGACATTTGGTGTTGGAGGTGCGGGCGGAACGCCTCGCGCATCCCCGTCGGTTCTTGAAGGGGTTCTCGTCTATCTGGCCGGGCTGCGAGGTCGTCACGGAATGTCTTCTGGATGCCAGGGGACTGGAGCTGCCGTTCGATAATCCGGAGACCGAGACGGACATCGACATGGACATGGAGGTCGAGGCCGAGGTAGAGATCGAGGCCAGACTCCCGGCGCTGTCGCAGTCCCTCGACTTCTTGCCCTTGCATTTACCTGCGAACGTCCGAGTGGAATATTTTCAATTTCCTCACTCCTCGGCTCGAAGGCTCTATGCCGATCGATACGTCAGCCACTTGTCATCAATTTCCTCTTCCACATACCCTCGCCCGCGGTCAATAATGCCCAATGCGTAATAACGTCGCAGCGTTAAAAAAAAAAAAAAAAAAAAAACACGATAATTGCTCGATAAAGACGCTCCGCGTGAAAATTCAAACTGCCGGAGTTACAATCCCTCTCTCTCTCTCTCTCTCTCTCTCTCTCTCTCTCTCTCTCTCGACGTAAATATTGTAAATGCGAGATGTAATAATAAAACAGAGTCTCGGTCGTGCTCCTCGTGATTTTATTAAAGATTAAAGCAGCGGCAATTAGGCTACGCGCGTGTGTGTGTGTGCGTGTGTATGTGCATGGTCTGCCCGGGCTGCTTCGTTAAAATAAGAAAACAGCGTCCCGCATTGACGATTGTAATTTTTACCAACGCGACATCTCGTTTACGAAACAAAAAAAAAAAAAAAAAAAAAAAGCCTTAAAAAAAAGGCCATTCGAAAGAAAAATCGACCCTCGTTATCGATCACGAGAATTAAGAGTGTCGTGGTGTTGGAGCTATCAGCGAGCACTCGCGACGCTTGGCATTTCATGAAACGGGGGGGGGGAGAATTTGTTATTTTTATTTAAAGAGCCGAACGAGATAACGAAATAATGATGAAAAGAGAGAAAGAAAGAGAAAAAGAGAAAAGAAGGGAGGCTGGCCGATTGATTGATGGAGGCTGTGTTTGTTGTGGTAAGGATTGGGTGTAGCCCGTCGTATATTAAAAAACGTAAATATTTAATCGAAAGAGCGTCGTCGTCGGTCGGTGAATTTAAATTAATTGACGAATTGAAAAAGGGACGGATTGTCGATGTGTATCCTTGAATATTGGTTTGGCTCGGCGACGGGAGCGCAGTCGACAATTCGATCCAACTAAGGTTTTCCACTAATTGATACAAAAGAGGCTCGCAAAAACCAGTGCCGACTCTTTACTCCTACTGGCTTTAGTCGATAACAACAACAACAACAACAACAACAACAACAACAACAACAACAAGAAGAATAATAGTAATAATAATGAGGATGGTGAGGATGACGATGAGAAGTGAGGAGCGTATCCGGAGAAGCACTTACCCTTGAACTTGAGGGGACCGCGCAGGGCGGCAGGTGCAACCTCCGCCTCGCTCGAGGTTCCCGTTAAGGTGGATACGGGACTCGTGTTGGTCGAGGCGTGGGTACGCGCCTCGAGGCTCGCGAGGCTGTTGATCGAGACGGTCGTGGCATCCTGGTGATGGTGCTGGGCTGACGCCGGCCTCGGCGACTGTGCTGCTGTAATTTTAACCTGCTGCTGCTGCTGCTTGCTGCTGTTGCTGTTGCTGATGATGGTGATGATGGTGCACCTGCGGCTGTTGCTGCTGCGACTGATGCTGCTGCTGCTGCTGATGCTGCTGCTGCTGATGCTGGCTATGGGCCTCGGCAACCTGTAGTCCACGTGGCTGCTGGCCCAGCAGTAGGCCCAGCCGTACGTAGAGATCGGCGTTACCGGATCTACGACCGCCGCTCTTCGGCGGAAGCGTCGCTTCGCTCAACGGCTTCGTCTTCGCAATCTCCTCGTCTACAAGGATAAAAGAAATTCCCCGAGGTTATTCGAGCCATTCTGATTCGCGCGGAACGAGGAAAACGTACACACTCGTGAAAATCCAAGCCGAACGAGGGATATCCGAGTCGAGAATCTGGAGCCCAATCGGTCCGGAACATGGGGTGGGTCGGGGAGGTGGTGGGAGTGGGGGAGTGGGGGGTCCTTTAGAAAACTACGTCAAATTGACACTTCAAACGTCACTCCGCAAGCATCGTGAGTCGCGTGCCGAATCGACGTCGAGCGTTCGGAACGAGACCTTTGCGGGTAATGCGGTAAATCCTCGGGTATGGAAATAAAAGTCAGGGAAGGAGGGGGAGGGGCGGGGGCATGTATTTACGAGCCGCGGCACGCAGTGGAATAATTTCGTCGAGACTCCGAAGGCTGTCAGAGGCTCCGTCGTTGCGCGGCTCGAGGCGAAGCGAAGCTGACACAGGCTACGCGAACGAACAAACGCACACCCACGCACACGTAAGCACACGTAAGCACGGGCACAGGCGCTCATGCATGTCGGCAAGCAGTGGTCGGGTGAAGCAGAGTAGGGGGGGTTAGCGGGTGGACGGGTGAGGGGAGGTGGTGCGAACGGGCAAAGCTCTGGCCAAGCGAAAAGAGAAGTTCAATACTCATTCGTGAGATCCAATCTCTACGGATGAATCCGGGCAAGCCCTGGTGAACCAATCCCCGGAGCACTGAAAGCGTTAATAGCGTTGAAAAAGCAGCGCCGAACGACGGGCGATTAAAAAAAAAAAAAAAAAAAAAAAAAAAAAAATAGAAGAAGAAAAAACTGAGGCGCGAGCGGCGTCGTCGGCGATAATGGCCGAATTGGTCGCGCGAAGCGGGGCGAGGAGCGGGAGGGCGGGGGGCCGGGGTGTAGGAGGAAGGCGTAAAAACCTACCCGGCGGAACGGCTGCGAGGCGCCTCGACGGCTCGTCTCCCGCGCCCGGCAGCGTAACGCACACCCACACACACGCGCACAACGACATACATAGATAGAGATAGATAGACAGATAGATGGAGATAGATAGATAGAGATAGATAGAGATAGATAGAGATAGATAGAGATAGATAGAGATAGATAGAGATAGATAGAGATAGATAGAGATAGATAGAGATAGATAGAGATAGATAGAGATAGATAGAGATAGATAGAGATAGATAGATAGATAGAGATAGATAGATAGAGAGAGAGAGAGAGAGAGAGAGAGATACACACGAGCAGACAGACACAAACGAAAAACACAGACAGAGAGAGCGAGAGAGAGAGCGAGAGAGATATACACACGAGCAGACAGACACAAACGAAAAACACGGACAGAGAGAGAGAGAGAGAGAGAGAGTGTCAGAGATTGAGAGAGCGAGAAAACGTGTTCCTGCCTGGGAGTTTGTTGGATGCGCCGATAAGCTGATTGAGGCCATCGCTCGTCGATCCCTGGCTACTGCTCCAGAGCGATCGGATCTTGCCGAGGACGAGGCCCGGCCAGTGCGACTTTCCTTCCCAGGAAGCAGTCATCCAGGCTACGCAACCCCGTAAAACAGGATTCACTTAACATTTTTGCCCCATGTTTTTTTTTTTTTTTTTTTTTCTTTCCTTCCTTCATTATGTTTTACGCTGTAAGCCAGGCTGTAAGCGATCTTAACCGAGTGCCCCACCTCTCACCCCCAGCCCTACCTGATGCCCCTCACGGCCCCAATAACCCACGACTAGTCCCTAATTAGAGATGGGCCGCCCCCTTCTGCTCCGATTGTTTCGATTCGTTACGGTTCGTTCGTACGGCCTCCAAAGGTCACTCGCTGCTTTGTATACCAATAGCCAAACAACCCAAACAACCCACACGGCCCCCCTCCCTCCACCGGACAATAATTAAACCTGTGTATTATCCGAGAAAGGAATATAGGAAGATGTAAGCAAGCCAACGAGTTATTGGGGTTGTTTTTCGTTATCGTTGCAATTATTAATATCCAGATACATTTGATCCAGAGCATTCTTGGTGCGTCTCGTGGTAGCGACGTTGGGTACTCGTGGTAGGAAGTGGGAGGGAAGGGCCTTGCGTAAGGTATAAGCGCTCGGGCTGTACGGGCGGAGTCTGCCGGTCCCTTTGGCTCGTTACACTAGACTAGGATTGGATCCAGGAAAATGATCGTACGACCTCTCGGCAATGAGTTTGACAATAATCTTGCCGGGAATGGGAGACTGGGTGCGTAGGAAGGGGGCAAGGAAGTACGTTAGTAGCGGTTGAGTGTTCAGTGTCAGGTAACCGGTAACGTGAACGAGCAGCGGTTCACTTGTAGCGGCGAATGCAAGTTGTAGCGCAATGCTTACCGGACAGTGGCGATGGATTGTCGGTGAGGTTTTGATTGTCCGTGGATTGGGCCTCGCGCTTCGATTGCCGACTCGAGGCAAAGGGGCTCTTCAGGGCTTTAGCGTTCAGGAAGAATTTCTTTCGTTGGGCCGGCGGGGTCGGACAACCTGGACATTCGAAACAAAGAATTGCCATCATTGCACGTGACTCGAGCCTCTCTCAAGCTCATCAAACCGGGCTTGTCCTCTACTTTTACTTACTCTGTGCCATCCCCTGGGACTTCTGACGTCCAGCCGATTCAGGTAATGCCGGTGGCTTAGTTTTCAGGCACTTCTCGTCGCTCAACGGCTCCTGGAGAAAACAATTGGCCGACAATTAAATTTACCGTTTTTACGAGGGACGATTAGCTATGAAGGACGATAGCCCTCGTCGCCATAAATCCTTGCGGTCCTCGCATCGCCAGCCAATGTCGGCCGTTCAATTAATTCACGCGAACGTATGAATCATGAATTACGTAAGGCTTCTCTACCCGTGCACCGACATGAAAGTTCAATATTTCTCCGCGGCCCAGATTGTCCGCATAATCATTAAACCGATACACGTTTCATTAACGAATAATCTCGACGGATTATCTCCGCGTATAATTTATATTTAAAATTCAGGTAGGTAAGTCCCGCGGCGATGTATTTATTGTTCGTAAAATGTTATTGATGCGCTTACGTCCTAATTAGCATACGAAATTCGTAAATTTCCCGAGTATTTGTAATTATTTTCAAGAGGGGGAGAGGCCCCTGGATGTTTTTATTAAAATCAGTGCTGTCCGAGTGCAGGGAACCTGGCGCGTAAACCTCCTGGCCGTCATTCCCTATCCAACCCCCCTGTACTATCGAAATCACCGTCTGTCTTTCTTACGCGGCTGTCGGACTCCCGAGCGAGTTGATATCATTTTATTGTCCGAAAGGACATCTACGCAATGGTCCTCGTGGTCGTGGTCGTGGTCGGCTCTCGACGCGGCATACGTATTGAGGAAGAAAATCGAGCGACGGATAAGCGAAAGCGGCCAACTTGGATTTATAATGAGAGGCGGTCGACGTGACGACCGTCCCGCTCACGGTGTGCGGGTATAGCCGACGACGACGTGGAGGAGGAGAGCGAGGCGAAATATCGTCTTGCCACCACCACCACCACCACGTAGCGAGATTTAACCGGGCTATAAATATATTTCACGCTTTCGAGGAGCCGATAGCGAGATATCGAAAACAAGCCCTGACATCGTCGTCGACAGGCGAATCGGTGGCGTCCGGTACATCCGGACGCGGTAATGGCCTCGTATGGGCGAAGGAGACAGTTCTGACCTGCGAGGGCTGATTCGTCGGCCTCGTCCTGCCGGCCATCTTGAGCCGGGGCCTGGGGCTGCCGCAGAGCGAGGAGCTCTCGAGCCAGTCGATGCACCGGCTCGCGTTGAAGTATCCCTGCTCCCGGTAGTGGGCCTGCCTCGTCGTCGGGCCGTCGATCTCGTCCTCGTCCTGCAGGTGCCGGGGCGCCTCGCGGGCGCACAGGGGACAGGCCTCGCTCCGGAATAGGCAGGCGTAGCATCTCTCGTGGCCGCAGGAGTCGATCAGCCGGCGCTTCTTGCCCTTGTCGAAGGGCATCTTGCAGGTCGGGCAAGTCGAGCCTCCGTTGACCGCGCCGGTCGACTCCACCAGCGCCCGGATCTGCGCCAAGTCTGCAAAGCAACCGTTTCATTAGCTCGTGCTTAAGGACCCGCTGGGTGACAGGGGGGGGGGAGGGGCGCCCGATTACGAGTTACCGAATTTTTAAAGGCGACAACTAACCGGGACAACTGCCCGGGTGCGCTCGGCCAAGAGACGTGACAGGGCCATTTAATTAAATAGCACCTGAATTATCAGGCGATACAAGTCGGGATTGCGTAAGCACGGAAGGCTCGCTTTTATCGGCTTTTATGACCTCGGCAATATTCGGGCGGCCACGACACGCAACCCGCTTCTGCATTATTATAAAACTTTGGTTTTACAAGGTTACGGGCTCAGTGCGTAGACGACTCCTTGTGGTAGCGACGCTGTGGCCAGGGGTTATCTATCCGCCACCTCGTTTCCCACGTTACGTTAGCCGTATGCGTTATTCAACCCGTGCACGTACGTAATAAAAATATGATTGTAATTTGGGACTCGAGCGCCGAATTTACGCAATATACGCAATATACGCAATATACGCAATATAAGCAATATACGCAATATAAGCAATTAGTTGATGAAGTACTTCTTAGATACTTGGCAATAACTGCTGCTTATGGCTTCAGTCCGAACGAATAATAAAAACATTTCTAATTCTTTCTCTATGTATTCGATGTCCGTCCAATTCATCTCATGTACATATATACATTTAAACCCTCGAATGCCGCGACGGTTAACTACTACAAAGCCCTATTACAAACCAAACAGCCTCTGCGTGTATTTCTTTATTGGCTCCCGTACTCCCCGCATTATATTGTTATTTTAAAAAGTAAATAAAACTTTTTTAATTAAGGTTTCGATCGTTAATAAACGCGAATCGATGGTAGATCAATTGTAAATAGAGAAACAAAAACAAAAAAAAGAAGGAATACTCGAGGATCTATGAAAAGCACTCGAGATCGCGTGGTTGAGAGAAAAAAAAAATTGAATTTAATAAAAGTATTTAAACTTCGTGGAGGATTCGTTCGTTGTACACTCGATGATGCCTTTGCCAACTTGCGGGTAATGAAAAAAAAGAAAAAAAAGAAAAAAAAGAAAAAAAAGAAGGTATTTCGCATAATTTCTCGAGAGATAAAAAGCCGTAAAATGAGAATGAGTTTTGAGGGGCGCAATTTGGCTCGAAGGATTTTGACGGGGACTGATTATTTATGTATTTTCGTGTCCGTGAATCCGTTCAAGTGCAGCTCTTACGGTTCTTCTTGCACCGGGGCATGAATAATAATTAGAAAAAGAATTTCTTTCTCCGGTTACCCGAGCTTCTAAATCCTCTCCCTCCCTCCCCCCCCCATTCCCACATTTCTTTCGCAGGAGTATTTTATAACGGCTGATACGGAAAAGAAAGTAATAAACATTCCGAGAGCGTGAAAAAATCGGCCTCAAATCTAGATGCGCAAGCCAGATATGCCGATTGGAGGGAGAGCGGGTAGGGGGGAGGGAGAGGGGGGGGGGGATTCTTGACCATTAGCACGCGCTCTGTATCTCGCTCGGTTGCACAGTTGCACCACTACGCGAAATCTAGCATCCTTACTTCTTTTTTTTTCTACTTCTTCTTCTTCTTCTTCCTCTCACCCCTCCCACCCTCCCTCTCGCTCTCTCTCTTATTAATTATATGTAATAAATCTAATTGGGCAGGATTTACGTGTCAATTGTCGACTCGTTGTTTCGATGAAGACCGAAAGAACCTTTTGTCTCTCCGTGCATATTATGCCGTACGATGAAACAACAATGGCTGTTGATAAATAGGGGAGACGTTGAACGGCTTACAATGTTTACGCTTTATGAATATATTATAAAAGATCGGGGAGATAATACGAGATAATACGTATTGTTTATGTAGTATGGATCGGATAAGCAAGTCGGTCATTGCGCGTTCAATCGAGAACATTCGTTGCCGTAGTACAATAAATACGTAATGTATTTATTATTATTATCGTACGAGGCTATCGTTATTCGCTTTTGTAAATAAAAACGTGGAATCAAGCTGGTACGCGCCTCGGTGGGGGGGGGGAGGTTAAGGTGTTGTGTTGTACGCGTACATAACTGGGCCAGATTGTGTAAGACAAGAGGATAGTCGATATGCTGATTGGGCGGGGTAGGGGTAGGGGTAGGGTTGGGATGAGGTGGGGGGGAGAGAGGGTGTAATAGGTAATAAATGAGGTTGATATTAGGATGAGATTGGAAGGAAGGGGATCGTAAGTACGGAGGATTCGGCGACGTGGGCGGGAATCTGGGGAAATCGCTCGCTAGCAGAAGGTTTTGGACGTGCACGTGTGCCGCCGTCCGCTTCCCAGCGCTCGAGACAAAGCCTCGCTCGAGCCGAGCGTTTCCATATGCTGTCATCGCTGTTATATTCGTGCATGAGCCGCCGAAGCTGCCGCTGCCGCTCAAGCCGCCGCCACCGATACCGCAGAAACGTGGGCGAGGTACGGCGAGGCGAGCTTACCCAGACAGAATCAGAGAGAGAGAGAGAGAGAGAGAGAGAGAAGAAGGGGAGGAGGGAGGGCTGAGAGACTGAGAGTGCGAGTGCGAGTGAGAGCGTAGACTTTGTCAACTGTTATAAAGTCGCCGGGGAGCGGTATAGAGCCGGGGCTGTGCTGTACTCTCCTCCGCCCCCGCGCCAACCACAATAACCCCAAAGTCGCGTGGCTGAAAGCCGGCCATCTTGGCTCAGCGGCCATTTTAGTCCCAGGGCGTCCGGTAGAGGGCTCGGCCATTTTGTCGGCTGGCCATCCGAGCTCGTCGTCCCGTCTCTGGGAGTGGTCGGGCCTAGTGAGGAGCGGGAGCGGCGGCGTCGGCGGCGGCGTCGGCCGTTACGGTGATGGTGACGGCGACGGCGACGGCGACGGCTACGGCTACGGCTACGGATACGGCGTCGGCGGCGTCGGCGGCCCGAGCGGCAGCGACGACGTTGACTGCGTTGCCGGTTGCGGTTGCTCGGGGCAGGGGCCGGGGCAGGGGCAGGGGGGGCGCGGGCCGCGGGGCAAAGAGTAGTATGTGGTAGGAGCGAGCGAGATGGTATGAGAGGGAGCGATCCGAGGGACGGTGGCGCGGCAGTTTTTCGAAGCGCTCGCCGGGGCGCGCACGGTTCTTGTCGTCGGTCGAGCGCAGGAGGCTCCTCTGCGCCTCGTGGTGTTCTTCTCATTGGGGGAGCAGGGGCGGGAAGAGCCAGAATCTCGTCACGGTCGGAAAGGGAACGTGAGCGAGAGAGGGAGGAGGAACGACCACGGAGCGAACCATGGCGTCGCTCGACGTCCCCTCACTTACGGTTGCGCGGGCGCGTCGTCGTCCGGCCCGGTACTCGCCGGAGCTGTCCGCGAACGCGCAGCAGCAGCAGCAGCAGCAACAACAACAACAGCAGCAGCAGCAGCAGCAGCACCTACCGCAGACACAACAGGCGCAAACGCAGCAGCAGCAGCAGCATCAGCATCAGCAATCGCAACTTCAGTCGGAAATGTGCATCGGTGGATTACTGCTGGCAGCGACGCTCGATAGTGGAGCGACAGCCGCGACTGTCCAGGACCTTCAGCAGCAGCTTCGACACGAGGAAGAACAGGAGGAAATGGCGCCAGCTATAAAACGCCCGCGGCACAAGCCCAAGAGGCGTTATAAGAAACGACAGACACTCGAGGACGGTGGAGTGAGGAGGCCGAGGGTCGCCAACGTACTCCTCGAGAACGAGATTCTCATAGACGAGATCAGGGTGCGCAAGGCCCTCTGGATGAGGACGCACGAGCAGCATCACTCGAGCGTCCTGACGGCACCTCTCTGGGAAGAGATAGCGAAGACCCTCGACACCACGCGTGAGTTTATTCCCCGGCTGTCGCGCGTCTGCGCCATCCTCGGGCATCGCTTTATTGAGGTTATGTTGACCGGCCGACTCCCGAAGCGTTCCTTCTCTCTCTCTCTCTCTCTCCCTCTCCCTCCTCGACTTCTTCTATCTCATCTCATTCCTGTTTTTTTTTTTTTTTTTTTTTTTGTTTTGTTTTGTTTTCAATACTCTCACGGGCTCTCGTTGCATCATTTCCTTTCTCTTTCCCCTTCCTCTGGCATGGCCATCGCTATTTTTCCCCGAAAGGGGCATCAGCTTCCCTCGAAACCGCGACCTCGCTTCGCGCCCCGATGCTTTGTCCACTCGGGCTCATCGGTCCTTCCAGCCGTGTGCGTGTTCTTACGTGTGCGTGCATGCGGTAACGGGGGCCGTGCAGTCAATGCCGGGCCGACCGACTATTGACGTACGAAAAACGTGTCTGGCCGTTTTCCCGCCTTCCCTCACCGATGCCAGTCGAACTGGCCACCGCCGACACAGCTGTCCCCGCCGTGTACCTTCCTCGCGACCATATTTTCTCCTCGCCGCCTTTTCACGTCTTCGCTCCACTCTTTCGGCTATCTATCGGCTTCCCACGTAGCCTTGCCCACCGCGCTCGCTTTCTTTCACAACTTCTACGATATATCAATCTCTCTCACGCACACGCACACGCACGCACGCACAAGCTCTTTTCTTCGTTTTAATCTGTTGTTGCGCTACGGTGAGCCAAGAAAGGAGATTATTTGTCCTTCGCGCCTCGTCTCGTTTCGTTTTCACAACAAACGCCTACGGGTCATTCTCATTTCCTTCGATAGATTACATGTTAGCTGCACTTGTTTTTCTTGCGCCCTTGCTAATCCTAAATTTATCCCCGGTAGGGTCAGAGCGGGGTCGTCGATTGCAGCGGCTAATCGTTGGGACTCTTGCTTTCCGACTCTTGCTTCGGGAAGGTAGTCGCGGGATACGTTAGAAGCAACGCGTTCGCCTTTAATCCTTTAGATTTCGGGGGAAATGACAATGATCGAGGAGGGGCTGTGCGCGACTCATGCTCGCCGGGATCCATAAAAACTTATCATCCCCGGCGACGGCGGCGGCAACGGCGGCGGTGGCGACTAAGTGATATATCCTTAGCGGGGCACGAGCTGACCTCCTTTTCGTTTATCGCCGGAGCTCCCGGTCACGACGATTAGGCCGAAAAAGCGACAAGCACTGGCTGCTGCTGCTGTTGCTGTTGCTGCTGGGTTGGCTGACTGGCATTCCTTCCCATTGCGTGCATCGTAGTAGGTCTCGGGTACGTTCTCGGGTACGTCGAGCGGGGTTCCCCGGCTCGGCGGACCGACATCCGAATAATCACCATCCACACAGGTATCACCGATACGCGATACTCGATACTCAATACGCGATACGCGCACGTGCGCCCATAATATCTCGTCCCTCTCGCATGTATACGCATACGTGCGTACGTACGTGCGAAGGAGAGCCTCGGTCGAGTAGTTTTTCTCGTTTATTAGCTCGCGCACGACTCGTTTCGCAGACAGCGTGGTGGTACGCAATCGTCACCCGCCTCACCCCCTCACCCCCCCTCTCCGTACGTATTCATTATACGGCTGGCTAACCATAATTTATTCGCGGCATAGAGCGTGGAAAAAGTCCGGGGCTTGCGCAACAACGTCTACGAGCACCGCTTTATTTTTCTTGGGTTGTTTTTTTTTCTTGTTATCGCGTACCTTTCACGACGGCGGTTGCCCCGACGACGCCTTTCCAACGGCTTTCCAGCGAGGAGTGCGCATCAAGAAAAGCGAGTCCGACAAGTGCAGCGTAGGCGGTGGCGGTGGCGGTGGAGCGGTGGGGGAGAGAGGGAGGCTCGCTCGCTCGCTCGCTCGCTCCCGTGCACCGGTGGTTACACGATGACGCTCGAGGGCTTTCGTGGGAGCGGTTCTCTTTTCTCTTATCGCCGAAACGCAACAAAGTAAAGCAGATACTCATTCGATTATCGTTGCCGACTCCGAGGCATTATTAGTCCCCTCTTAGCGAAGCGCTCTTAGCGAAGCGCTCTTGGCGAAGCGCTCTTTAGCTCCTGCATTTTTCTTTATCGTACTTGCCGACGACTCGGCAAATTTAATTAGCTCCGTCCCACATCGACGTTCATTTGCACCCGTATCATCAACCAAGATTACGTGTCATGCATATGCCTCTTCTCATTCGACCCGAAAGTGAAGAAGAGTCTCTCTCTGTGTGTGTGTGAGAGAGAGAGAGAGAGCTAAAGATGCCTTAAGAGCTAAATTAAATCGTCCCCAATTCCTACCTATTACACTTGTACAATGGCCGCTTAGATTAATAAAGTATCCGTCTTTATTTCAATCAATTCAATGTACATTTACTAGCCGGTTCGCTTGGACATTATAAATCATTATTATTATTGTTATTATTATTACTGCTGCTGCTGCTGCTGCTGTTGCTGCTGCAGTGGAGCGACACAGCCTCTAATCAGACCGTTTTGAAACCTCGTTATTATTATTATTATTATTATTAGTAATTATTAATTATTGTTATTATTGTCGTTACGACATTCGGCTCGGCGGAGATTAAAATTCATCTTTTCCTTAAAAACTTAAGATCGTTTGCTGCCACGATATTACAGATCGATTAAAATTTACTAAAAGAACGTCGCGTTATCTTCTTCTGGTCCGAGTGAACCTCATCGGTATTGTACCAATAACCCCAATATCGTAGTCGTAAATCGCACGGGGCAAGTCCCCGTTGTTTTCCTTGATTGTACGACGAGCCCGGATTTTCAATCTAATAGTGGGAAACGCTAATCTAACGAGATGCTTAGCCAAATCCCCGATTTCCCAATGATTCGGGAGTATAAGAAAAAAAATCGTCGCCTCGTACGCAATGCTCGGCTCTACTACTACTACTACTACTACTACTGCTACCTTTGCTACGTCCATTCATAGTCTATAAAAATACGTATTCCCGGCTCGTACGTGCACAGATGCACAGATGGACACGCGGACACGCGCAGACATCATAGGTAGCCGAGTATGGGGTTCTCGTATTTTGCGCGTGTTGGTGGTGGTGGTGGGGGGGAGGGGCGGCTTGTCCGAGATAGGCAAATTAGATTGGGTGACCGGCAGCAATTGATTACGTACGTCGAGCAGCCGAGATACGGAACGAATGAAAAATGACGTGTTTCGACGTGTTACAGAGGAAAACATACGACGGCGATGGAAGAGCTTGAAGGACCATTACAGGCGGGAGCTGAAGAAGTCGATGACGGACGCGACGGCGCCGGCCTCGACCTGGCCCTACTACAGGAAGATGCGCTTCATGAAGAGCCAAATGTTCGTGTCGCTGCGCCGGAAGAACGGGGAGGACCACCTCGAGATACTGAGCGACGACGAGGACATAAACGAGCAGTGGCAGGTCCAGGAGGCGCGTAAGCAGGAGGGCGGCTCCGACACCATGGACGACTACGAGCTCTCGGAGGAGTACAACGAGATGGTGAAGTACGAGCAGCACGTGATGCAGCAGATGGGCCACGGGGTCCTCGACGGCGGCCAGGACGAGGAGGACGAGGAGGAGGACGATCAACAGCAACGGGTGCAGGATGACGAGGAGGAGCAGGAGGAGGAGGGCGGACAGGAGGAACTGTCGCCGATAGCCTCGCTCCAGGATCAGGAGGAGCTCAACGCACTTCAGCAGCAGCAGGCCGATTTGTCGAATCTGTCGGACATGTCGACGATCCAGCAGCAGGCCTCGTTGCCCGCGGAGATGTCGACGATGACGACCATGGCGGACATGGTCGGCATACCTTCGATAGCGACGACGAGCGCGGGCAACCTCGCGGGCCGTATCCCGACGATGCAACAGTGCGCCTCGAGTATCGAGCACACGAACAGGCTGTCGGGGATGCAGCAGCCCCGCGACATGAACGGCGACCTCGGGGAGATGGACGCGAGGCACTCGGCCCTCGAGCAGCAGCGCGCCGATATCAACAACCGCTTCACCGCCGTCCAGAGGAACGTCGAGATGACGGCCGTACAGCGGAGGGCCGTAATCACGGCGATGCACGAGCGCGCGGAGCTGAGCGCCCTGAGGCACAGGGCCGAGATGCAGCGGAGGAACAACGAGGTCGTCGACGGCCCGAGCGTCGTCTCGCCCCTAATCGGGGATGACCGGGGCGGAATATCCGACGACTATCACTTCTTCATGAGCCTCATGCCCCACGTCAGGCACTTTACCTCGTTGCAGAAGCTCAAGGTGCGCAACCGCATACAGCAAATCATCATCGAGGAGGCCACGAATTGCCAATACGACCCACTCGAGAACTGTTGAATAACAGGGAGAGGAGTTCCCATCCCATCCCCTCCCCCTCACTCTCTCTCTCTCTCTCTCACACACTCTCTCAATCTCTCTACACCTTCGCAGTTTTTCTTCGTCATAAATTTCTCCACTTTAATTATGTTCCGTTAGTTTTATCAGTGAATTCCTGCGCACATGGACGTTTCAGCGAAAGCATGTGCGTTTCATGTTCTCGATTGACTATTGTTGTTGTTGTTGTATTTGCTGCTGTTGTTGTTATTGTTGTTGTTATTGATGATGATGATGATGATGATGATGATGATGTGATGGTGATGATGGTGATGATAAACGTACGTTGATACACGGACTGTTGGGACTCTCTAGAGCTAAGACTCGTGTGAGCGGGCCTCGATGACTCGGGCCTCGGCGGAAAGTTTATGAAAAGCCTATTTTAAGATACTTTTACCAAATGACCTGTAAATATTAAAGCTTAGGTGACAGAACAGGTGGATGCGCCCTTGGTTAACGTCGTATTGATTAACGAAGACTCTACAAGACGATTAACCGAGAGAATTAACACGAGCGAAACTGAGCCGAACAAGTGCACGCGAATGAGTTTTCGATAAAAACGGAAAACCTGTGCGAAAACGTATTTTCGTGTAAATACGTTAAGATTGTCTGGAAACTGGACTTCTTACATTTCCTTTATCAGTGAACAGTTGTGCTTGGAAAAATAATAAATAAAAAACTTAATGAAAAGTATATAAATAAATATATATATATGTATATGAGTCTGTGTATGTATATGCATACGTATAGAGATGTTATTTTATTATTGATTCGGCTGCGCGCGAGACTAAAGAGAGGTCTTGTAAAATTAAAGGTGAAGAGAAACGTAATGGAGGAGACGAGCGCGCGAAGCTGTGTAGGTGTGCGCACCCGCAGCCATATAATACCGAGAGCAGGCTTCGTAAGGAATCGTTACGAAACGCGGTCTAGCCGATGCTCGCGAGCCTCGGAGGGATTAAACCTCTCGCGCCCTTATAACCGATATATCTATCCGATCTCGTGCCGCACCGCGTAGAAGATCCACCACGAGGCTCGACCGCTTGGCAGATCACGAGCTCGGTAGATCACCGGCGGCAGGGGCTCCGGGGTCCCGAATACAGGCTGATCCCGGAGCCAATACAACTAACTAACTGTCCGAGCTCATTTTAATCGTGACGTCGGAGCCAGACTTAGAAAGCGAGGTCAGGCGGAAGCGAGGGGTCCAATGTAAACGCGGACGGCCGAGGTGCTCTCGTGTTGTAGCGATTAGCCGGGCGATTTCGTCCCGGTACGACAGGTGGATGAAAAACGACCGGACGATTGCCTATTATCGAGTTTATAATACAAGCGCTTTTACCATGCCGATGACAAATGAGCCCAAAGCGCCGTTGCTTAAAGTAGTACCGAGGCATCGACGGCTTGGCCGATAATTATTCGCCGCCCTCAATTTCGGCCTGTTGTTTTCCTTATTTTTTCTTTTCTTCTTCTTCTTATTCTTATTATTATTCTTATTTTTTTAACCTTTTGTTTATCGGCAACGAGCGTTCGCTCCAATAAATTAACCGCTTTTCCTCCTTGACCGCTAAGCATCTCTCAACGATGCCCTCGGCACGTCATCCTTACTATTATTATTGTTCGTTAAAGGTAGAGTTTTAAAGCTTTTGTAATATTTTTGCCCAAGTGGTATTATTGCATTTGTTACAATCACGCCGTCTATTTGTAGCCGTCGATATTATTCATAATATCGAAATGCCGACGTTATAATAATAATAATAATAATAGTAATAGTAATAGTAATAGTAATAATAATAATAAGTGCTTTAAATCACCGTAGTATCTAATCCGTAAGCGTTAATTTACGTTCCCGTATTATCATTTTGTTCATTGCTTGGCAGCATCGATGTGAGCATTGCGCCCTCGTTACACTAGTAGTACCTAGCGCATATCGCAATTGTGTACGCAAGTCTTGCGAATGTATCGTACGTTGAATAAACTTGATCATTATTGAAGAAACATTTAGTAGCCGCGTTATTACGTAAAGGATTTTATTTTAACGATTACCATTTCCTTCGCACGCCTCAAAATAAAGAATGTACACGCGCGAGAGCAAAGGGTCTCGAGGCGTTGGCCAAGAAAAATTATTGTAAATAATTCTTGCCCGTGCCGCTTTTCTTTATACATTTCAGCGCAACAAACTTCTCTTTGTAAAAGAATGGAAAGAAAAGAGCTGCTTAAGTAGAATGTGAGAACGAGGGAGGGGGGGGGGGACGCGCAACAATGAGCGATGTCTCGTTGTATACTTTATATAAGAAAGGCAATTATTATAAGAATGCGGGGCTCTGGTGGAAGGGGTCGAGTGAAAGAAGCGATTTCAGTCTCCTTCGTTCTTAACCTTATCTACAGTTAGGAAGAAGACGAGTTCGTTGCGCGGCCGCTCGCTTTTATACCGAGAGAGCGTTTTGATCAACGTGTACCGATAAGTACCTTCGCAACAAGTTTGTACGTAATGTGGATTTCATTTTGTTTTTATCCTCCCACCTTCGCGACTGACGCACTAATAACGTAGGCTTGGTCGCCGCTGTCAAGCGCGCGGGGCGAGGCGAGGCGAGACGAGACGAGACGATACGATACGATACGATACGATACGAGACGCAATCGGAGAGATATTTCATATTTATCTATACGTATGAAAATTGAATATATATATATATATATATTTGGGTTATACGGCGCGCCATAAACGTCGTCGCATCGTTAACTTATACATTTGCATGACAACGACCTTACTTATTATTATTATTATTATTATTATTATTACTACTACTTTTTTCTTCTTTAAGAAAACACTTTCGTCTCCTTCTTAAGGGTTAAGTTATAGCTCTTTTTTCTCCCATATAATCATATAATAAAGCAATTTATTATTGTTAGTGTTGTGTGAAGAAGGTTACGCCAAGTATAGAAATAACAATATGTTCCTTAAGCATTGTATTCAGATTCTGTTTTCACAGTATAATTCAATGAGCCGTCATATTATTATTATTATTACTACGCATTTGATGGAAGAAGCGAAAAGAAATAGAGGAGGGGGGGGAGTTTTCGTTAATTTTTTGTTTTTTTTTTATTATTTTTTGCCTTAGCGAGATAAAGCCTTTTTTTTTCTTTTTCATTTTCATTTTCATGTTTGTACGTCTCGATCACGGCGAGCATGACACGTTAAGTAAGCGGCCTTTCGTTAAACGGACAAAAAGAAAAGAAGAAGAAGAGGAGGAAGAAGAAAGAAAAAAATGACGGATATTCCGAAAACACGAAATCTTAATTGTACATATTAATAATACTTTTTTTAAGCTCTTGTATAAAAACCAATTATTTTACGAGCTAGAGAGTTTAGAAATTATAATTATTCGATATAAAGAAATAAATGTGAAAATTTTACCTATCTTAAACGAGACGATTGCATTTTCATTAACCTGGCATTGAAACAATAATGAGGAGCCGGAGAGCGGATTTACGAATCGAGTGATAAAGCGGCCGATTTTGTAGGTGATAAGGCAGAGCGAGAAAGAGAGAGGGATGGGAGGGGCGGGAGGAGGGAAGCGTCGCCGTTACCAATGGGCGACAATGGCAGAAAGAGCCGGTGCAGGGTGTAGTACCGTTCTAATGGGGGGGGGGGAGGGAGAGGGAGATGAGCAACCCGGTTAACCCTTGACCTGGGATAATCGATTCGGTCCGCGGCACTCTGGAATCATTCCATGCCACTTCCTCTCGCGGCGTATTTATTATGCCCCGTCGCGTTCCTTCCTCCCTTTCTTCTTGCTTTCACGGGTATCGATGGGTCCGGATCGGGCCCGCTCGCATTTATATGATCCGCTGTACCGTTAAATCCTATAAAGCGCGCCTCCTCGGTCAATGCTTTTATTGTCGGATTAGCGCCGGTGATTTATCCCGGTACTCGTGAGATCTGCCCTCTCTGCTCTCTCTCTCTCTCTCTCTCTCTCTCTCTCTCTCTCTCTCTCCTCTCCTCTCGCTCGCTCTGATTGTGAGAAGAGTCAGTCGATGTATCTTCTTGACGACCGGCTCTTATCGAAATACTATGTTGCGATCCTGTTATCGGCGTCAAGCGCCTCTCGCCAATTTATATATCCGAGGTTATTAATAATTCTCGCGCACGGCCCCTGCCCCTTCGCCGTTGCATTTTTCGTTGGACTCGCGGTAGCGATTTCTTGAACAACATGCTCCCGAGAGCTCCGGCTCGAGATTATCTCGAGGCTCTTCAAATAAGACCGGCCGTAGGAGAAGCCTCGAGTTACGCGTAATGGGTAGCAGTGGCGTTGTGGCAGCTCGGGATAACGTATAATAGGGAGCGGGACGTCTAAGGGGGGGGGGCCGCTCCTCTCCCCCCCCCGCCGCCACGGCCGACAACGAACGGCTTCCCCTTTGCCGGGCGAAGCGCAGCTTATAATCTACGAATGAAATTTATGTAAAAGGCCGGGGCTCGCGGATGAGAGATCGTCCCGGGAATTAGCCAAATAAGTTTAATTGAATCCCCGGTCGTCCCGGCTAACCCCGCGAGCTCTTCCCGGCACATTGGAAGTCGGCAACGGGAGTCGCGGCCGGAACGCGATGGTAACGCGAGCCTCGTTTCGCCGCTGGCTTACCTTCATTTTCCCATCGGCCGAACCCGCTGAATTAATACAACAACATCCCGATATAATTTATGCGATAAAGAGCAGAAGAGAAGGAGGGCGAGCGGGCAGGGGAGGGTTGGAGCAAAAAGATACAACCATGGTAATGTATTGATTGCGTCTTTAAGCTATATTTATTTAGGATATACGCGGAATGAAATTGTCGGACGTTGTCCGCGTTGCCGGTCGATCGCGTCGATTGCACGCGGACGCGGACTAATAAATAATTATCTAATTCTCCGTCAATCGAGCGACTGAAATTATTCCGACGTTTCTCGATAGTAATTATCGTGGCTACGGGCTCCGGCTTCGGGCTCCCGCTTCGGGCTCGTCAGCTTGTAAGAGCAACTATGGGCTACGTAGCACGATGATGGGAATCCCCATCAAAGACAAAGACGATGTTTGTTAATAAGTGCCGCTTCCGTCGCCTACGTTCACGATCGTTTTATCGGAGCGACCAGCGCGAGTACCTCGTCGAGTAGCGATCCGATGGGCATGCGAAGCCGGCGGTGCGGCAGGGGGGGGACCTTTGTTAGTTATCTCTGTTTATTCGGCATTAGTTTGTCGAGCTTCCTGCACGCGAGCAGATCCATTACGCCGATCGATTCTAATTGATGATCGAATCTCTTATTCCCTCCCTCCCCCCTTCCCTCCCACCCATGATAGAGGTAAACAACTGGTTTCTAAAGGCGAGCGGAGACGTCTTAATTACCTTTTAGAATTGGCAGCTCTTTGTGAGGGGCCGGTAATTTCACCTACTCCATCGTTTCCTTTCCCTTCATTCACCGAGACTTTACCCGCATTACCTTCCTACGTTTATTTTCGATCATAGCAATTTTCCCGTAATGCCGGCGATACCAATTGCCGTGTATTCCACGGTATTCCACGGTATTTCACGGTAAAAATATCTCTTAACGGAATTGCGGGGCAAATTGATGGCTAAATACTAATGAATGCGCCATCATTGTGAGGATTCGTTTTTAATTACAGACAGGATTCGGCTCGAGATATTCAGCAGCTATTCATTTCCGCCGGTATTTCTATCCCCGGCTCAGCGAGCGAGCGCCGTTTTATTTTCTCTACAAAAAAAAAAAAATAAAATAAAAATAACTCCGGCCATTCCCTGCATTCCCTCGCTTAGGCTCGATTTTTTTCTCTTCGACGATTTCCCCTCTACGGAATCGAATGGCGATCCCTGATTCCTCTTTACTTGGCATTTTGATGGTTGTGACGGTCGAGCGTACGGGACGTGACGTAGCCACTTACCTGACATCAAGTAATTAGCATCGGGACGCGGAATTTATTGATAAAGGAGTCGAGCAAGAATTGTTGGTTCGAAACATTGTCGTGCGCAACGTGAAAGAATATACAGGGAGCCGCGGGAGGAAATCTCGGCGATGATGATGATTATTCACAGGTACAGTTTATATTAGGTAATAAAATCTTCAGAGGCTACTACGCGACGGTCCAGCTTTTCTTTCTACGAAAAACCATAAACGTCAGAGCCTATGTGAGGTCGGATGTTTACATCTCTGCGAGGAGCGCAGAGCTCAACCGAGACTACGTCTGGACGAGAGAGAGAGAGAGAGAGAGTGAGTGAGAGAGACTGTGTGAGAGAGGAAACCGCTCCGAGGGACGAAAGGGTTAGAAAATCATCGTCGTCGACCGGTCGCTTCGGTTCTCTCGACACATCCGAGTCATTAAACATTCGCTCGACGATGGCGCCCGACTGCATTTATCGCGAAGATGGGCAGAGGCGCGGACTCCCCCTGCCCTCCCGCCGCCCGTTCTACCCCACTCCTCCTCATACGACGAATCGTCAGAGAAAAGTCAAGTTCAAGCGCGCGACTTTCGCTAAATTAAGACCGAGCGTAGGCGGTTTAAGAAAAAAGAGTGAGAGCGGGGGGGGGGGGAGTCGGTTAGGGAAATTGGTTCGAATTGAGAGAGGGTGGCGGGTGAAGGTTGGTTAAGTAAGGTGTTATCCGGGCCAGGTGCGCGTACATGAATATTAAGATCTCGTGGAGCAGGAGGACAGGTCGTAAAGTCGAGGAATTCAAAAGGGTAGGAGCAGGTGAGAGCGACGGGGCGCCTTCGTCGGGCCGATAATTCAATGCAGGGGCTGGTGATGGCCGTGTAGCGAGTATAGAGAGGAATCGTCGAGCAGCGAGTGGATCCGTCTCGCGTGCCTCGAGGATGCTGTCGGCCCTCGCGGCTTAATGGCTAATAGTAATGCCCGGATAATGGGGATTTTCAATTACGCGCTCGGTACTGGGAAAGGATCGCGGTAGCGTTAGCTCGGTACCGTATTTACCGATGCCCTCTACTCGTGCGCGTTCCTTCGTTCCTTCGTTCCTTCGTTCCTTCGTTCGTTCGTTCGTTCGTTCGTTAAGACGTGACTTAAGAACCAGCGGCCGAGACGCATCGACGGCCGCCCGGAGAATCCGAGCGAGCTTCTCAACCCCCTACCCTCCCCCGCTATTGTTATGGGCGGTAGGTGGGGAGGGTGGAGGGAGTACGGAGCCGATGCCTACGCGGGAACAAAGAGACGGGCCGAGAACGGTAACGCGCACTTTCCTCCTCCGGGAGGATTATTCGCCTTTCTTTTTTTTTTCATCGTTTTTTTTTTTTTCAAACGTCACGGGTTCTTTAGTTAACGCGGCGTCGAGGCCGCGCCATCGTCCGCAAGCGGGACGCGTAAGGTAACTCACGTGCTTTATAATTATATTATCGAAAGTGCCGCTAAGTGCGCGGTCGCTAAAAATGTAAAATTAAGTGGCCGCCTGCTCCCTCTCTCCCTCCCTACCGGTCCTTCCGTATTCCTTGCCGCGAGACTCGAGACTATTTCTCGGCCATTAAAATCCCTCGTGGTTTTTTAGATTATGAATAGCAACGGAGTGCCTTTCCGGCTTCCCGACTTCCTTTAAGAGCCGCGCGCCGCGAGGGGGGGTGGAGGGTTATTCGTGAGATGATCGCCCGAGGCTCGAGGCCAATAATTTTAATCGATCTTGCCCCCAAGAGAGAGAGAGAGAGAGAGAGAAAGAAGCTCATGCGGAGCCGATGGGATCGTTTGGCGGCCGCGGGTACTGGGTAGGGGATAAGGGGGGGAGGGAGGCGATTACTTCGGTGGATCGACGAAAATGAAAAGTCGACGTCTCCGAGCTATCCGATTCGGCATCTCTAGTTAAACGAAAGCGAAGCCAAGCGGATGATTAATTATCATGAATTTCACTCGATGGCGACGACACGCACTATTACTGAGGACGACCAACTTCGTATTCGCCCGGTTAATTTAATTACTTTGTTATTGTTGTCGTTGTTCTAGTAATAGTAGTAGTAGTAGTTGTCGTTGTCGTTGTCGTTGTTGTCGTTGTTGTTGTAATCCCCATGATTTATTTGTGCCGGAAACTCGCCTCCCATACCCTCTTGTAAAAACTTTTACAAGATTATTTCTTTCCTTCTTTACTTCGTTACTCCCCCCCCCCCCCGTCAAGCCGCACCTCTCAGCCAATCGGGCTCGAATTATTTCACCGCTTAACGAATTCTTGCGTCAGAGCACTTGAACGATAGAAGAGAAAAATGTTTTTAAAACTTTTGTAAACGCAAGCGTTGTATTCGAGGATAAAATTCGAGCGCCTCTCATTCTAGTAAATACGTATTATGTACCCAATGCGAGACGATCCTATCTTCACGACGCTTATTGACATTATTTTCTAATGTCAACGCTTCGCGATTACCTCTTTCGTCGCCGCTACACTGACAGCCATAAATTCTACCTAACGGACGAGTGTTCAATCGACCAGACGCCTTCTCCATGGAAAATCTATAATAATTGCGCTATTAATAAGCCACCTGTCTGCTTTACACTCGAGGCGCGCGCGTATGTGTGCCTGCCCATTGGAGAAATCCTTCCTTGGAATAGCATTATATTTAAAAAGAGCGAGGTCCCCTTCTAAAGCCACTAAAGAGCCGCTTGAAACTCCACTAAATAATAAAGATACATTTGTTTAGGAAAATAACCTCATTTTGATAATAAGCCATACGCGTAATGGGGCAATGGGGTAACGGGGGTAACGGGGCGATCGCTTTGAGATCTGAGGTCGGAGCTTCATTATCAATGCCGCGGACAAAAGTATATTGGTCAGCGGACTCCGAAGCCGTAAAAGGTTTTAAGCCAGTAATTCGGCAGCGGCCGTGCAATTACCGGTATAAATTTCATATTAAATACGTTGCACAAGATTAAGTATCCTGGACGAAAGAGTGATATTGCACGGCAAGTAAATAGTGGCTTTAGTAATTATAGTAAGCCCAAGACATGTCGGCTCGTGGGGGATGCGGGATGAGGTGCACTGCAAATTTACGTGAAAAGGGGGAAAAATCGGTAAAAAGTTAATCGACACTATTAGTGATCCGTATTCTGCCGGGGCTTTCGGCCTGCCTGGCAACCAATTAATTTATTTATTTATTTTACGATTATTAATTGTCGAGTGACGCAAGTCCTCCGTATCGTTTATCCACTACACGACGTACGCAACGGGCAAATGTTTTAAAATTAATTAAAACGAAGTTATAGCCTCTCGTGCCTTTTCCCTTTAAACGTTATAAGAAAGAAAAGGAAAAAGAAAAGGCGGGTGGGGGGGGGAGGGGAGGGTAGGGAATGTCAATTTAAATACGCTTGAATACGTTCGGTGCCCGGAGTATCGTAAAAATCCTTATAATTAGCAGCGTGGCCGGCAAGCGAGCCGATCCCCAATGATTTACGTTTATTAAACGTTTTTCACGTAAGAAGGAAAATCCTTTGAAAATCTCATTAGTGCGAATTCATTGGCGTAAAAGAATAAATGAAAAATGAAAAACGAAAAAAGAGAAAGAAAACTACTGGCTTGCCTGCCAACTTGCCTCAACTCGTGCATTCGTTATGTATTCTCGGAATATTGTTTGCAACATTGCCGATAAAGTCGAACGTTCCTCGGTATCCTTGTCTCGAAGGCGCTCTCCCTTTTCCCCGAGAACTTTAAGTTTTATTTACACGAGCCGGAGTCGGGCTAATATAAATTCGCGGCTTCCGTTTCCGTAACCCCTTCCTCCCCCACCCCCACCCCCCGACCGTTGCCCGTACCCTCGCTAATACATTCCATTCGTTTCTGGGTTTTCGTTTCGTTAAAGCGAGGCAGAAGAATCCTTACCCGGGTCCCCGGGATCAGCGTGTACCGAGTTCGGTTGCCGAGGGGGCGGGTTCGGGCATTACGTAAGCGGGAACGCGAGCGCAAGTGTGCACATCGGGCGAGGAGGCCGAACAATCGCCGTTAGTACAATCCGAGACGAGTCTATAAATAAAACCCCACGACAACAATGGCCATCGCGCGGCGCCTCCGCCACGGCGAACCTTAACGAGGGGGGGGGGGGGAGGGCGAGGAGACACCTTGAACTTGCGCGGCGCGACGGAGGCCCGAAACGGGGCCGGCGGCTCGAGCGCATCCCCGGGCCTTCCGCGCCGAGTTCATTAACTCCGTATGCTCCGTACGATGTAGGTGAGCGGTGTGCGTCGCGTCTCGGCGAGACTGGAACGATCGCGCGCAACGCGTAGAAGAAGAAGAAGAAGATGAAGAGGCCGAAGAGGCCGAAGAGGCCGGCCTACCGGGTAGAGTCGCGCGAGCGAGGGGGCGGAAGGGGCCCTCGCCGTGGAAGAATCGAGGCGCGAGAGGCGCGTCGGGCCGGGGATCGAGGAGGACTCGACGGCCAGCTTCTTGGAACGTTCTCGCGCACGTGTGCGCGTGTGTGTGTGTGGTTGGGGCGAAGGGGGAGATGGTTATTGGGGAGGGGGCGATGAAGGGGGCGAGCGGTGGCGGGAGGGAGCGGCGCGACCGGCGAGGTGGCCCCGTGCACCTTACGCGCGCCGACAGCTGCCTCGCTCTCCTCGCCCCGGGCCCTGTCCCGGGTCAGTCAGCCTCAGCCCCGGCTCATCGCGTCCGTGACCGTCTCGCTCGACGGCAGGCGACGGCAGGCGACGGCAGGTGACGGCAGCCATGAGAGCGAGCGAGGCCGGCGCTCCACGCACAATGCACTTGTCCTAGTCGAGGTGCTGCGTAGTTGGCCTACCTGAGAGGCTCCCCCCGGTCGCGGGACCCTCGGTCGTGAAAAGCCCTCGCACAACACCTCCCTCCCCCCCTTGTACGAACGAATCGAACGCGAGATGCGTGACAGAAGAGAGGGTGTCGTCATAGAGAGAGAGAGATAGAGAGGGAGAGGGAAAGAGAGACCGATTTTCTCGTGGAAACCGCCCCACTGGTTATTTCACACGCTACCCTGACTCCGGAGCTCGACAATCGCGAAATTCTGGCCTCGGGTTCTTTCTTCTTCTTCTTCTGCCTCCGCTGCCGCCTCCGCTACCGCCTCCGCTACCGCCTCGGCTCATAGAAACACGCTCTCGGTCGCTTTATTGCCCCTCGGACCGAACGAAACAACAACAACAATAATAATAATAAAAATAGTAATAAAAATAATAAAAAAATAAAAATAAACAAGAAAGAAAGGCCGAGAAAGAACGCCGTGGCCGGGGAACGTATTCCTCCGTTGGATTCCGGCCTCTCCCTCCGGATTCCCGGAGGCAAAAAACGCCGACAGCGCTCGCCGCTTCCTCGGATTAATTTGGAAGCCCAGCAAAAAGGGAGCCCGGGCCCCCGCCAAGGTCGATAAGTGTCTCGATGAGATGAGAAGGCGAGTATCGGGTGCCGAGCCGAGCCGAGCCGAGTCGAGTGGAGCCGCGGTGCGCATTGGCCGAGAGGACGGCCAGGAGCGTCGTGACCCGGGTGGGTTTCCACGCACCTGCATCGGGGCGCACCGCGAAGCTCACACAAAGGGAGAGCCGGTCGCCTCGGTTTTTACGACCGAGGGACCCACTGCGCGCTGCTGTCCTGCACGCGCTCCTCTCCTATCCTCCCGTATCCTCCCGTATCCTCTCGTATCCTCTCGTATCCTCTCGTAACCTCTCGTTCCTTTGTACAGGCGGCGCGGCGAGGTCCGTGACGAGGCGGGGGCGGATTCGAGCCGCTGCTCGGGCAACGAGGGAGCCGGCGCAGGGGGTCCGGCTCCACGAGCCGTCGCTCCACGAGTGATCATTGAGCTACGAGGCTGGGAAAAACAAAAATCCGCGGGGGAGCAGGGCAACTGCCCGTCCTCGTTTCAGGGGACGTGCTGTCCCTCTCACGATCCCTGTCCGGTCCATCGTGTTTTCGTGTTCGAACCCTCCAAGAGGGTCACGTCCGCTCATCCCCTCACGCCTCCCTGACACGTCCCTCACGCCTCCATCACGCCTCCCTCGCACGTCCCTGGGTGAAGGGGGGGAGGGGCGGCCAAATAGACCGCTGGGCCTTCGTGCCTTGGGCGAGCGAGGGTATATAGAGTCGGCTGCCGGGAAAGTCCGCTCTCTCCCGTGCGAGAGCGAGAGTGTTGCAGCCGAGGGTCATCATTAGCCGGTGAAAAATCATCCGTGAAATGGGCATTGAGCGACGGGGGGACGCATCGGCCGTCAGTACTTTCTCGGCCCATTAAAACCCTTTATATGCCCGAGAGCCGGTGGGAGCGACTGGAGCTTATGTCTAGGTACACCTACGTACACCTGCGGCAGAGGGCTGGATTAATTACCGGAGGAGGCGAGTACTCCGCTGCACCGACTTGCCTCCAGAAGAAACTTACGACCTCGGCGAGGAAGTGCAGTGCAGTGGAGTGGTGCGGTGCGGTGTGGTTATTGTGGAAGGAGGGGGCAGGAGGGGGCGGTTCCGTAAATCAAGCAGGCCACGCGGTGGCGCGGTGCTTTTCCGACGCGACCGTGTGAGGAAAATCTCCCTCCCCCCTCCCCTCCCCGTCCATTATACAGGGCAACGCCTCCGTCGAGTTACAGAGTCGCGCGGAGCAAGGGCTGGGGGAAAAAAAAAAGAAAAAAGAAAAAAGAAAGAAAGATAACCTTGCAGCACACGAGCAAAGCGCACGTACGTACGAGCTGCTCAGCTATCTCAAACTACTGTATTTTTTTACGACGCGTCGTTACATCTGCTACGAGGCGTTTACTTCTTGTAAAATAAACTCCCGAGCGTTGTTCTCGGCTTTTTGAGCCGTCGCTGGCTCAATCTATCGTCGATTCAATACCAATGGCCGTCGTTAAAGTAGAGCCACAGCATCGGCAGCAGCAGCAGCAGCATCATCAGCAGCAGCAGCAACGACGACGACGACGACGACGACGACGACAAGCGGTCATCAACGTCCCGCAGCAATTAATAATTCTTCAAGAGACTATAACTTTATCGCGCAAGGAATAACGTGCCCGCTAACGCGGATAGCCGCGTTATCCGTCCCCCTTCCGCCCCCCCATACACGTAAAAAACCATGCCCGCCCATGGAAGCGTACGTACGTACGTGCGTACGTAGGTCTCGTGTCCGGGACAAAGTGCGGCGTGCGCAGTCGTGAACTTTCTACAATTTTCTATCGGGACGTTAGGCGACGCATCGGTGGAGGGAGCAGGTATTTTCTAATTTTTTTTTTTCCTTAAACCGGGCTCGAGGTACAATAATTACAGGCGGCACGTAGCCTGTATTAGTATTAGTGGGCCATAAATTATCGTCGAGCGAGCGACAATGCCGGGGCATTGCACAAAGTTTCCGTGGCTAATAGCGATTGTACGAAGGATGCTTGGCGTGCCGATGCCGCGGAGACTCGGTATTCGGCATTGTCCGGAGGAAAGCGGCGCGCGCGCTTACGAGCCTCCGCAAAGTGAAACTCTTTGGAAAGAGTACGGAGGAACTGACGCTCGGCCCTGGCGCCGTCTATTACCGTGTGCAGAGGGTATCAGACGGGAGGGGTATCACGGGCCGGGCTGGCCGGGCTGGTTGGTCGGGAGGGAGAGGGAGAGGGGTAGTGGTGGCAGCGGTGGTGGCGGTGGCGGTGGCGGCGGCGACGGCGGCGGAGGTTTGGTGGGTTCAAACGAAATCCTACGTTCGGCAGGTCGCGTTCCCGGAGACGAGCACGAAACGAATATTTCAACGTTTCGCAAATAGTCGCGCGGTGGGACGGTATGCGCGTGCATCGTCGGGTCCTGTCTGCGGTTGGCCTGGCCGGGACGTGGAAGGGTAAGGGACAGGAGGTGGATCGGTGCCAGGGCGCATCGCTCGGGCCGCCCTCGGCCCGACAAACAATGCGAGCGCGGCGAGCGGCGAGAGAGCCAGTGACGTCAGCTCGAGGCCGCTTTTTAAAGAGCATTCGGCCCCTCAGCTATGAACGGGGACGCCGAGGAGTAGGAGGAGGAGTAGGGAGGAGGAGGAGGAGGGGGTGGCGGTGGTGGTGGTGGCGGCGGTGGTAGTAGCAGTAGGGACGGGAGGGAAAAGAAAAGGAGCGAGAATGAAAGGGATTGGATAAGCGGCCGTTAGCGAGACTAGTCGGGCCTAAGAGTTAATTTAAGGCTGCGGTTCTTTTCCGGACTCCGCTGTCCGCGTCCTTTTCCCTCTACCCCTTCGCCGTCCCGGGACTACACGATTTTACACGAGCAAAAAAAGAAAAAGAAAAAAGACATTCGAGTAGCCGCCCGGCTACTTTACTCCCTCTTATTTTTATCACCCGAGCCCTGCCCGACACTTTCTTCTCGTCCCTTGGCATTTTTCCGCCCGCGTTCCTGGATATTAATACCCCCGTGGAATCTCGGACGTTCGAGCACCGGCCTAGAAGCAGCCTCGCTCTCTCGCTCTCTCTCTCGCTCTCTCACCCATACGTACATGCGGCTCCGTAACGGGGATAATACGCGAATGGGGGGGGGGGAGGCGGAGGGGCGAGAGAGGGTACGTTTAAAGAAAGATTGGGCGCACTTGACTGAATTCGGCCCTTTCGTTTCGAGGAAGCCGTTCTCGAGATCAGGTATCCGACTGACCCCGTGGAGTCAGTCTACCGAGCCGTCAACGTCGAGAGCAAGACCGAGAGCTTAATGTCCCGCGATCCCCGGCGTCCAAATACAATGGCCACGCGTAGCCTGCAGCTATCTCTCTCTCTCTCTCTCTGTATCCATGAGCTACTACTTGTGCACGTGACCAATCGGATGATACGGGAGCGTCGAGATACCCTTGAGCGACTACGTCCTCTCCGGTCGGCTGTATCGATAGCCGGTGCCGTAACCTGATAGTCCTGATAAACTGCACCTTTCTCGATTCAGGCCTTATCGTTGGATTTTTCATTTCCCTCCCATGACTCCCGGCTTATCGGCTGCGCTTACGAGAAGACCTGACTCGGCCCCGTGGCGGATCGGTGCCGTCCCCGCTCCTGTTGACCCTGGCACCTCGCTCCACACAATACCGGCTCTGTGCACCGAGGATTCACTCTCGATCACGGGAGCCGCATCAATCGTCAAATAAACGAGGGAACGGGGGGATCGAGGACTCGATCGAGCCTAGAATTCTACCCTATCCAATATCACAATATCGGCCCAATATCCCCGGCGTCCGAATTCTTATTTTAGTACCGCCACCACCCGCACCCCAATAACCCCGAGAACAATGGATTATTAACAAATTGGAGTTTGATAGAGAGAGAGAGAGAGAGAGAGAGAGAGCTATAACGAAACCCTATCGTCAAGCCGAATCGAACGTCATACAATTGACATGAGATTAGATGACGATGCTTAATCCCAAGGATCGCTGGGATGGTGGCGGAGGGGTGGGGATATCGGTCAATTAACTAGAATAATCGAGAGCGTAAGTAGCCGCGGCTCGGATAAATTACTCCGATACATTATTAATTTGATCGTTCGGAGGCCGCGAGTCGCGACGCGTCGCGTCGCGTCGATCCTTTCCTCTTTCCTTCGCCCGCCCCCCTCCCCTACCTCCACCCATCACTCCTTCCACACACACAGACACACACAGACACACACCCGTCCTCGCGGGCGAAAGATGAGCTCGTAATAACTCTCGTAACGAAGTCCCGGGCTTTCACTGAGCGCGCCTAGTCCAGCATCTCCGAGCGGAGAGAGGCCGACCGGGGTGAGGCAATGAGATTCACGGCACGATCGCGCGGCTCTTAATCCAGCCATGAATCTCTCTGTCAGCCGAGCTGACCGAGTCGACTGATAACTCGTTTTCGTTGTTCGAATCCCTCCCCACGTCCCCACGTCCCCACGTCCCTTCATACACAGACCGCACTGAATCTCTCCCCTCGACGAATTTATAGTTTGTACGCGTGCGTTCCTCCTCCTCCTTCCTCCTCCTCCTCCTCCTCCTCCCCGCGAGTCCCTCTTCTTCTATCCTTTTTCTTTTTCTTTTTCTTTTTCTTTTCTCCATTCTGGCAGACGATCGCACGTTAAGAGGCCGAGAAACGAAGGCACGCGATCTCTGGGAGGGGGTGGGGGAGGAGGCGGGGGGTCGCTCCCGCAACACAATAACTCGCGCGCGAGGTGCATTTTTATGAGCGCTTATTCGCGCGCGGATAAGAAGGGGAATAAAGGACGGACCCGTCGGTTCATTAGGCGAAGCGCGATCTGAAATTAAATGTTTCTGCCCCGTTCCGCCCCGCCCCCAACCCTCCAGCAACAGCCTCTGCCTCTGACTCTGCCTCTGCCTCTGACTATGGACACGCCGCGCCACGTCGTCGGTAACGCCAAGCGATATCTAAATCAACCGAGCGATGGCTGCCCTTTTGCTTCTCCTCCTCCTCCTCCTCTCCCCCCAACCCCCCCTCAACCACTTGACCCGGAGCCGCCGAACGACGCGGTCGTGCCCCGTCGTCACCCCACGGGGATCTCATTCACTCTCTGCGCACATGGCGTAGGCTAATTTATTACAGGCCGAGTCCTTTGCGCCTACTGCTTGCCTACTCACTCGCTCCCCCTAGCCCGAATGAAACTTGACCTCCTTTCGTTTCGGCAACGACAGGGTCCGCGATCACTCTCGTTCGAGAGGAAAAACATCATCGTCGCCGCTCCGAGCCAAGCTGCTCCTCGCCTCGGCTTCCAGTTGAGCTTATCTGCCGGACGTCTCAGCTGCCTAGTCCACGATCATTATTACCCTTAATAAATCAATTAGTCGATCCGCTACGTCCTTGCCTAATCCCTCGAGGGCCTCCTTCCCCAGTGACGACGGGTCGAGCTCGCGGTTAACGGCGACTCAGAAGGAACTTACTTATCCGAATACGAAAAATTCCACTTGCCCACTCGGGTCGGGTGGGGGAGGGGGCGGGTAGGGAAAGACCGCCGCTCAACTCCTCTACCGTAATTGTACTTAATTAAAAGATTGCCTCGCGCATTAGTTGACGTCTGGTTTCGCCTCCTCGCATTCCTCGCCCGTCACCCCGCCCCTCCCTCTCGACGAATCATTCGTAATAACTCTGATAAAAGAAAAAAAAGAAAAAAAAAAAAGAAGAAGAAGAAGAAGAAGAAGAAGAAGAAAATCTCGCGTCATTATTATATTGAGGGACGAGTCACATTACCCCGGACGGTCTACGTCTCGTTACTCCTACGCCCCTTTTCTTCTCTTCCTCACGAATTAGCATTAATAAACGTCCCCCGTTGTCATTATCTTTATTTGCCGAGCCACTCGATATAATTAATGCACTTATCCCGGACTTTTCAATCGGAGCTCTCAGTTAAGAGAGTCATTCATCCGGAGCGCGACGACGGTCCGCGGCAATCGACTCGCGACGATAAAATCCCATATTCCCTTCCCTCCCGCCCCCCGCTTCCCCCAATAACCCCATCCGAGCCGTGCATTTGTACACGAAAGCTCGAGCTTTAGTTGCGATAAAGCGCGGAATCTCCCCGCTTATAAATAAGGGAATCCTCAGACTTTATTGTCCGTTCGGTAAATCCAATGACTTTGGCCTTATCTGATAGGCGCGGAGTGCGGACGGCCGTAAGGCCCGCGGGCCTATAATAATTGTATCGGGTAGCTGAGAAAGGAAAACCGACGGCGACGATGCCTGAGTAAGGAAATTATTTGCCAAAGGCCTCGCATAAGTCCTGGGCTTAAGCGCGAAAGGACGGATCAGCCGGACAAGAGGGACTAACCGGCGCGGCAACCCCCGCCCAATTGTCCAAAGTCCGCTTAAGAGTAGCGGTGGACTGTCCCTTATATATATATACACACATATACACGGTATTCAAATTCATAAATTCATTGCAACGGTTATTCGCGCCGGGCTGTTGCACTTGTCACGAATGTCGAGCACACGATACACGTATCCCTCTCAACTAGTCGCATGCACTCGTTCTATTGGCGGCTCAAGGGGTGCGGGGTGGAGAGGGGAGGGGGGAGGAGGGGCGGTGGTGGTGGTGGTGGCGGCAGCGGTGAGAGAGGTAGACAGCAGCGGTATCGCGCTGTCGGTACTTTCGAACGGAGCTCTGGCTCGGCAGCGTAGGATAAAATTTTTGATAGATCGGCTCTAAAATACGAGCCGATGTGGCTCGGCTGCACCGCTGCTCCCTCGGCCCCTAATTAATTCCACATTTCTCGCTCGACCTTTTTACGCTCGCTCTCGCCTCGTTTTAAATGCGGCTCGTAGATATTGCCCCTTCTTGCGTTACATGCACGTTAAAAACAGAAAGTTAATAGGTGTTGGGAGCCCCGCGAGCCCCGCGAGCCCCGCGAGACCTCGATGACGAATGCCTTTCAAGTATAAAAATTTAAATAAAAGATGGACGCACGAGTCCGGGACATCATCGCCTCGAGTAATATAATGTTCGCCGGATGAAATGAGCTCGTGGACCCGTTTATGGCCCCAGGATCGCGATAAGCCGGTCCCGAGGCTATTAAAGGTCCGCGGAAACGGGTAAGCTTCATCGGCGCGGGGTATGCCGATGCTAATGCAATAAAGCCAAAGGGTTTGCGGGGGGCGGCGAGGGGGGTCAGGGATAGTCAGTCGCATAAAGGTTCGGCAGGGTGGGGAGGGGGCGGAACGCGAGAAGGAAGATCTCGGGTAATGAGCGCGAGCGATCTCTAGGCAGCGAACTATTCAATGCCCTCCCTCCCTCCCTCCCTACCGTCCTTCCTCCCTATCTCACCGCAGCGCACCGCACCGCACCGCACCGCACCGCACCGCACCGTAAACTATCGTAAAATAATTTATTAATCGTATTATAAAGTTCGTGAGCCGATGCTCGGCTCTTCATAATTCATATTGGCGTGTAGGCTCGATAAAGCGCAGCAGCGAGCTTAAGCAGGCGCTTTAAATTCAGCCGGCTCGTCTCCTCGACCGGTCCCGTGCCCCCGTACCCCGTGCCCCGTACCACCGTGCCCTTTCACGTCTCACGGAGGGCCAGCGAGTCCCTCTCGGCCGTCGGTGATTCATACCTGAGCAACGCGCGAGCGGCCGAGCGAGCGAGCGAGTCTCCCTCCTGCCCCCCATCCTCGCCCCCGTACGTAATTGAGGCAGGGGGGATCAACGGCGCCGGGGTCCTACGGAGCGCGACCTCTCCTCGCGCGTCCCCGTCGCGTATCACCCTGGGCCTCGTAAGCGTGCACGGGAGGGCCGATTTCTTTTGGCAGGAGCGATGTTTTAAGGCGCGTTAAGACGTGTCAATATTTGCAGCTCGGCGGGCACGGCGTTCTCACTCCTTCCTAGCTCACTCCCCCTCCCGCCCGGGCCCTCACGACCGAGCGCCCCGAGACACTCCCAGGCCCGCTGCTCCCGACGAGGCATTCTTCCTTTTTTGCTCTCCGAGGAAATCCGAGAATAGTATCTCGGGCCGACTGATATACGCCTCGAAGCCTCTCCTCCGCCTCTCCTCCGCCTCTCCTCGCGCCTCTCCTCCGCCTCGCCTGGCCTCACCACCGCACACCGCAGCCCGCCCTCGCCGTACAGCCAAGCTAGAGCGGAGACGCCGGCGAGACAAAGCCGCGCCGAGATTCCTAGATAATGCACAGCGAATTAAAAAAAAAAAAAAAAAAAAAAACTCTTCCCAGAATACGCTTTAATGAGACGGCCCCATTCAAAAAATTAGCTGGAATGCAATCTCTATACGCCCGAGCGGAAGGCATTTTATTTTACTACCATTGCAAAATTATATCTCCACGAAATCGAGGTTACCTATATTTTCTCTTATTCCTAGGCCTTCTCTGTGCCGTTTCTCCTCGCGGTGTCCTTTACCTCCCTAACCTCACTCGCTTCCGCACTTCCTGTACTCCCGCCTCCCTCTCTCTCTCTCTCTCTCTCTCTCTCTCTCTCTCGGCCGCCGCTCCGATAACCCCTACCCGCTGCCTAGATTCGCTCGGTAAAAGAGATTTCGTTTCGTTGGCGAAGTAGGAGGAGGAAAGATGCTGCGAGCGAGGAACGGCTCGACAATACCATTCGTTCGGCCTCGAATACGGAAGCGCCGCGGTCGATTGATCTTATTTGTCAACTAGCGAGCTCCCGAACGGGGAGGCCTAATTAATTTCGGAGATCTCGCACTTACGCGGGAGAGGAAAGCGACACCGAGTCCGATCGTGCCATTTATTTAGTTATTTATTTATTTAGTTATTTATTTAGTTATTTATTTATCTTTATTTTTATTTTTATTTTTATTTTTATTTTTTTGTCTTTTCGATCGTAAATGCATGTACGTGTATGCGTTATATGGGTGCGCTAAAAGTGCTAAAAGCATTCGAAGCGATTAGAAAAGAGCGGTAAATGTCGGCCACGAAGCCGTTTACCTATAAAGAGCTTATGTTTAAGAAAGGTATTTTTAGAACAAGTCGAAACATGCATAATATAACGAAACGAGCCGGTAATTTATTGATCATAAAGTACTTTTTAGCGGGACAGGAACGGATAACTCTGTTGTGCCCGCGAGTCAATGAGGCAGGAGTGTTCCTAACGTTCTTGGGCTTCTCGGCTAACGTGGAAATAACGTGTCGACGAGGACGACGACGCACGTCGGGCAGCCGGGGGGTTGGGGGGGGGGGGGCAGAGAAGCGAAAGCGGAGAGGTGCGCGCTGGTGCGATCGGTCGTCAATCGATTGGTCCGGGAGGCGGTGGCGTTCACAGGGGACCCTCGGGAGGGTCCTCGAGACCGGGATATTCGGTGGGCCGATGCATTGCGATGCGCCCCGTAAAAAAAAAACAATAATAAAGAAAGAAAGAAAGAAAGAAAAGAAAAGAAAAGAAAAGAAAAGAAGAAAAAAACTAACTCTCCCATCTCTCGGGAGAGAAAGAGTATTATTATTATTCATGCAAAGCACATGACTTGCAAATGCCACGGCGCCGTTATACCCTCGTGGACTTGGGCCAGTGATTCACGCACACAATGGACACGGAGATGGACGGAGCCAATAAGGTGCGTAGTGGCGGTGGCGGTGGCGGTGGCGGCGGTGACGGTGGCGGCGGCGGTGACGGCGGCGGGATGCGTACGCTCGGTACCCGGAGACGCGACGTCAACGAATTTATTACGCGCGTTCATCGGGGGCCCGCTCCTCGATTGTATAATAACCCGGAGTCGAGAAAGCCGCAGCTCCGCAGGGTCTATGTGGCCAAGAAGAGATCCCTCCCGTTCGTCCATTCACGCGAAATTTCTCTCTCGATTGAGGAGGCCCGAGAGCCGGTTTACCCCTACCCTGGCCCCGACCGAGTCCCGGCTCTCGAACCGGCAGAGACAGGTCGATCCGAGCGGAAGGAGAGGAAGGCCCCGATGGCGGCGGCGCTCTCGCCTTCTCGACTCGGGACGCCGTCACGCTCCGGGAAAGGGGTCGTCGACGGGAAGGAGCCGCGGGTCGCCGTTTTCTTATGTCCGGACGCGGCCAACCGACGTCAACGCTCGACCTGCACGTGGGAGACTTACGCAACCGCATCGGGAAATCGCCGCGCGGCTGCATCGATGATCCCCTTCTACATCGCCGCCGCCCTCCTCCTCCTTTGTCCGGCTCCTTGGCCCTTCGACGAGAACCCTTAGTCCCCGCGTCGATTGTCCGGCTACGAGGTTCCTTTTCATTACTTCACAAGCCTATGCGCGCAGCTTTGAGCGTGGCGCGCAGCACTCGATTCAATTTAAGTTCCTGACCCGATCCCCTCCCTCCATCCCCCCCCACCTCCTCCAGCCGACCCTTCGACCTATAATAAGCATTATTATTACGGCATCGAGCTCTTTTCACTCGGCTGCTCTTAGCCGCTTAAATAGACCGACATTCAATAATCGACGCTCTCGATCAATTAGCCCGACAGTTTTAATTCACCCGAGCCTATCGCCGCCTTCGCCTCCTCCCCGCCCCGACAACTCTAGGCTCTTTCAATAGGGTCCCACCGCCACCGCCACCGCCACCGCCACCGCCTCCATACGCTCTACGCGAGCGAGCTCTTGCCGATCCTCGTCGTCGTCGTCGTCGTCGTCGCGTCGGCGTCTGTCAAACTTTACATCCTCACGTCTCAATTCGCTCGACGCGTATTAGTCGCGCTCGTTCGTGCGGCCATGACGTCACGCTTGGCCCAAGTCTCGCCTCGGAGCTCACCCATGTGTCGAGACTTACCGGGCATTGTTCGAGGTGATTATTAGGGATCGAGCCCGAGAGTACCCTGAGCGGCTGTTATTACTGACAGATCGGAGAGTCAAGTGTCAACGGGCCTGCCCTTCGTCGTCCTAACGACGTAACGTACGGGGGTGTGTGGGGTCGAGGGGGGGAGGAGAAGGCGAGCAAGCCGAGACTTCACGGCACGTAAACGCGTGCGGTTGACAGTTTGTCTGGGAGAAGAGGCCGAGGCGGCTCGTAGCCAGCCTGAGCAGCGTAACATCTGACGTCGATAACGAGCCAGCGTGATCTCGAGATCTTCTCGGAACGAGACCTAACGCCTCTTCCCGTAAATCGGCCCGATCCTACGGTCCTACGAGTTTCTTGCAGTCGTGGAGCTCGTTTCCTTTAAATGGCAAGGGTCAGCCGTCCACGATGAAGAGACGGCAATAGACGATGAAAGAGACTCACCGAGGAAGGAGTGGCTGAGCCCCGGTCCCTGCTGGTGGTACGGCTGGTTCGACCTGAGCCTCTCGGGTGGTGCCATGTCTCGATTAATCGTAAAGGGCAAGAGGCGAGCACTAACACTGGTCACTGGCACCCGCGCTCTACCGTCATCCCCGGCCCGGTCGCCTAGGGTCTCTCGTTCGTAGGCGCGCACTGGCACGCGAGCCGCAGGAGCAGCCTCACAGCCAACGACTGACCGAGCCTCGAACGCCGTTCGAGCCGTTCACGTCGCGCTCTCCCCGAGGAGCCCCCCCGTAAGCAGCGGCTGCTCCGTCTGTCTCCCATTGGCTCGCGGAATGTCGGCCCAGGCGCGGACACCTCGGCCGCGGAGCCCGAGTCTCCCGGGCCCTTCCGACCCCTACCACGGCTCAGGCCCGGACCCCGCCAACGACGGCTGCCTAACTCTCGGCCCGTTCCCCGACTTTCCCACCGCCCGCCTCGTCGCCCTCTTCCCAACCACACAACCTGCCTACCTACCCATACGTCTACCTACCTACCTACCTACCTACCTACCTACCTACCTCTTCTAACGCCTTCCTTCTACTCGGCCCTCCTATTTAGTACCACGACTATTGCCATTACCCACGTCCGAGTCCAAACTCGGCCCCGCTCGACCATTTTTCACTCCTAACACAGTGCTCCACTCCCACCATCTAATTCGCTCTCTCTCTCTCTCTCTCTCTCACTCTCTGTATGTCTCTCTAGCCTCGCACACATTTCCTTAGAAATAGCATTTCTTTCATCTATCCACTTTCACGTCGTATTACGAATATTCTCCCTTATAGAGAAATCCCACGTCCACGGCAATAAGAATGAAAGGATAGAATGAAAGAAGAAGAAGAAGAAGACAAATCAGTACTCGCACTATGAGAATAATCAATGTTAAAGTTGCCCAATAATTCGACGAGCACTGGTAAGATTAAATCAATTCGATGAATTCCTCTATTGTTTGGTATAATCAGCCGATATCATCGTGCTTCAATTAGATTTCAACTTAACGCGAAGTACAGTCTAAGCGATAAAACCTGGCCTCGCTTTTATTCCTAAGCAATTACAATTATTCTTAAGGCTATTTATATTTAACATTTATCTATGATGCGAAATAACGATTAACTAACGCTCCACGATGCCTCTCGCTTTTTAACGAATAAAGATGGAATTAATTATTAAGGAATCCGGACTTTGCCGCAACCGCGTCTGATCGTCCTTTAACGTCTGATCCATTTTAACGCAACGATCGCTCCAACGATTTAATTTCTTGATTCGGCTAATGGTGGGGAAATACAGGTGAACGAGAACGTTAACGGCTTGCATTTGCAGCAAAGCCGCTTACACTCCATTAACATTATTTCAATAAAATGTTCTCGCTAACCTCTCTTTTTTTTACGTCCGTCCCCCCGTCCCCCAATAACCATCCCGAACCATCCCGAACCATCCCGAACCCACCCTCCCTCCCTCCCTACAGCCAACGAACTTTATCCCCAAGTTACCAGGAGAAATTAACGATTATGAATAATCGTAACGAAACATCCCGCATATCCCGTAAATTTAATGCTTTCCTAATAATATTAATTTATTAATTTTACGGCCGGGGCTTTATTATTATACGCGGAGAAAATTAATTTACATTAAATTCATATCCATAATGGATCCGCGATTCTTTTTTTACATTAATTTTAAATTAGCCTGGCAACTTTTACGTCCTTTACTTTCTAAATACCAAATGAATCCTGGCTGTCGATTTTTTAAAGCACTTTTTTCGAGTTCGTCCAGCAGCCGATTAATTTTCTCGAAAAACAAAAACAAAAACAAAAAAAACAAGAAGAAGAAGAAGAAGATGAAAAAAGAACAAGACGAGATGCAGAGGAAGAAAAAAGTTTACAATGTAGAGAGGAGCGCGTAGCCGTATGAGTAATTGCGGGTGCCGAGGTTGCAAAAGCCAACAAATAAACCGTATCGGGTATTGTACAGTTTTTCTAACGTCATTCGGTCAATTGAGCTCGAGTCGTTAATACAATTACGATACGAGAGGCAGCGTGGCGTATAGGCTACCGCGTAGCGGGCATTAGCCGAGTACAGGAATAAATGAGAGCAGCTGTCGGTAGGGCCGATCCCGAAGTCGGACCAACTCTACTCTCGGCTACGTGTGCTAATAAAAATTGGAGGTAAACCAACCGCCGAGCGAAGGAGTCGTTATTCTAAGGGTTGTACCGCTGCTACATCCGAAGAGGATCCCTCCCCTGCCCCTCCCTCCCCCCAACCACGCCGTCGACCGAAGCCGCGCTCCACGCCAATCGCCGACTAAATATTTAGAGAAAGGGGGGCGGGGACGGGAGGGGAATTAATTGTTATTAATTACCGTTGATAATACGAGGTGCGATCGACAGTGACGTCGGGGTGGGGGGGGGCGTCCTTAACGTCGTTGTAAGTGAATGCGCGGTTATTGCAGGCATGAGGATCGGGGCGTAAGCCGCCTCGTGATTTATTTTAGCAAAGAAAGACACGGACGTACCGGTAGTCAGCTGGTGGACTTGGCTGGGAGTCGGCGACGGCGCCCGGAAGTTTTTGCATTCCGTGGGAAGATAGGGACGGGCCGACGCGCGTGTCTGAAAAGGTCTCGGCGAGGAGGAGGAGGAGGAGGAGGAGGAGGAGGAGGTTGTGGCGAAAAGAGACGAAAAGAGACGAAAAGAGGCGTAAAGGGGGGTGAGGGGGTGAAAGAGGGTGGGGGGAGGGGAGAGGGAGGAGCGGGAAGACACGCACGAAGGAGAAAGGAAACCGCAGCGTCCGGGTAACGTGGGACAGAATTCGTGCGGAGGTGAGAGCTCGCGAGAGAATCCGGGGGGAGACGAACCGGACCACGATAATCCGGCTGGGGCACCTGCGCACGGCCGCGGATCGGTCCCGCTCGATTAAAAAGACGGCACTCCGCTACTCGTATAACGGCGAGTCGTGTCGTCCGCCTCGCCTCGCCACCCCCCTCGCCACCGCCACCTTACAATCATTGGCCGACGTGCGACGGTCTCGTCGGGGGGGGGGGGAGCGCGATGCGAGCCCTATACGCACGGACACGTAACCGCGGAGGAGAGCTGGTCGGCCGCGTGGGCCGACGCGGACCTCGACGCTATTACCCGTACCTATTACGCGGCTCGATTTACATCGTCCTCCTCGTCGTTCGCCTCCGCCGACTCCTACGTACGGAGCAGTTCGGCCCGAGGAGTCACTCGATCGCCACTTCCTCGAACCCTGCTGACTTTCCCATGCGATGGGCACGAAGGGCCGGCTGGGGGGGGGGAAGGGCCGGCGCAAATATTCAGTTGCATGATGGGATACGTTCCGATTGGCGCGGCCCGGACGGCTTCTTCGCGTGGTTGCCCCCCCAACCCCCAACCGCCTCCCCGCCTCCCCGCCTCCTCCGGGCCTCGAGCCGCCGTCGAGCCGTCATTCCACGCTCGAGTCGGCGCACGGCTGCTTCCCGATGTATTAATCGGAGATGAAACGCGGCGCGAATAATGAATCTATCGACGCCGAGCGAATAAATTACGGATATCGAGGGAAACTCTCCGGTTGGTCGGCTTGAGGGGGCAGGGTGAGAGTTTCAGCGCCGGCATCGCCTTAACCGAACCGCCTCCCTCGCAATTACATCCCCCCCTCTCTCTCTCTCTCCCCATTACCCCGTCCACCATCCACCTTCCCCTCCCCTCCCTCCCTGACGTAGCACGGCTTCTTTCCACTCCGAGACATTTCTCCATCGACGAGTACATTATCCCGGGGGGGAGGGTGGGGATAAAGAAAGTTCGGCCTTGAGGATGCGCGATCAATCTGTCAGACAAGTTGATTTCTCGCTCAAAAGTTTCCCAGCGCTCCTTCCTTACTCTCCATCATCATCGAGACGATGATTAATATCTTACCTGCTTAACGATTATTGCATAAGCCTTGCAAGCCGCATTACATAGTATTATTATATTTGACTTATTTTCATCTTACGGGCACACGACATGGGAATACGGATCAGGGCGGCCGAAGCAGCCCCGAGACATTGCCCATGTAATTACGTTCTTTTTTTTTCGTTCTTTTCTTCTCATTCATTTGTTTGTATTTTCACTTCGGCAATGCCGACAGTATCGTTATTTACCTGAAAATACATCGAACTGACGACTCGGTAAGGAATCAATCGACTGAGATCCTTCGGGGATGCTCGCGGGATGCTCTCGAGACGATATCCTGACGGGATACACGCGTCTAAATAGAATCGATCGGTATTAACGATCTAGCTTTTAGCTTTTTAAAAGGAGTCGCGATCTCTCCTGTGAATAAGCGATCTATCGGAGGCTATAAAATCACGGGTCATTCCGTGTAAATAAACGGCTTCTGCTTTCGATTGTAAATGCCAGGAGGGGGGGTGACGGGGTGGGGTATCGAGGGTCTCCGGACAACCGAGAGAATTTAAATATATTTTATGTTTCGGCAGCGTTTCCCTCGAGTGAGTCGTAAAAACGTTCGGGCGCGCCGCGTGATGATAAGGAGACCGAGGACGGGAACCTCGAGCGATCCTCTTAAAAAATTTAAGCTGCACTTTGAGCGAACTCAACTCCGCGCGCCACAGTCGACGCCCTTACATTGTAGATTAAATATTAATTTTGCGCCTTATCGCTTACGGCTTTGGCCGTTGAAATCTTAAAGCTGCGCCTCGAATCCCCATAAATTCTGGCCCTCAACGGGGGTGGAACGCGAAACCCTTGGAACGCGTACCTTATCCGACTTTGTAATGATGCCCACTTATACGCGTCTTGTGCAAACAACCGAATAAATAAAATGTAATAAAATATAGATAAAGAGTCCCAAGGTTATTGGGGCTGAGTTTAACGAATCAGCCTGACTTTTTTTCTTTTCTTTCCTTCCTTACTTTCTTTCCTTTCTTTCTTTTTAATTTTAATCCGAGGGATTGCCGTAGTTTCGTAATTACGTTGACCCTTGGAGCCCATCTCGCGCCGACCACGTCCGGTTATATATAAACCGATTATATAAAATACGACCAATGATTTCATGAATCGTCACGTGTGTCACCGATAAGCGATCGTTTAAGAAGGTCGACCCGATTACGCGGAACGATCGCAACGGATGGATGGATGGATGGATGGATGGATGGATGGTACGGTGCTTCGGATAAGACGTTCGCGCTTCGGTCACTTCTTAACGTCTTAATAATCTAGGAGCGAACGAGTGGTATATGGTGGTGGGGGTGGTGGGAGGGGGGGCTATTGTGCCGAGACCGCGCCGAGACCGCGCCGAGCATAAAGGACAGGGCGTATCGAAAGGATTTTTCACGTGCGGGCAAGAGCTCGAGGCTCGTTAGCTATTTTCACGCGCACCGACTCGCCGAGTCCCAGCTTAGCTTTGTCGGGCGTCCTTAGCGTCGTCGCCCGACCTCCACGACCTCGGCGACCTTCGATTTTTATTTTGCCGATCCTCCTGGTCCCGACGTATCGGGGCCGGCACGTCCCCAAGGTTATCGGTGTAAGCGAGCGAGTCGGGGCACGTGGGTGGACCGGTATCCTGCCCATCGCCCGGGCGCGTCTTGCCCACGCGCGACCCCAGCTTCCCCGTGATCGGCTTTCCGCTCATCCGCGGACGGATACTACGCGATAAGCTGCATGGAGGCTGCACCGTCCCCGTACGCTCGGCTACTTTCATCGCGCCTACTTTCATCGGGCGGAAAAGTCTCGCCACCCGATCGCACCGTCGCTTCTTACCCGCTCGGCCTTTTCAATATATACTCCCCTCCCCTCTCCACAGCCGTCACCACCGCCGCTACCGCCACCGCCACCGCCACCGCCGCCACCTATTAATTATCCGGGACGAGCGATGACTCTTCTGGTCCGGGCATCACTTGTCCATCATTTACGCAAACGTCCTGTAAAGCGACGCTGATTCCCCGGCCAAGCACTAAAGTAACGCGAAAATCGTTTAAGTGGACAATAATTTTAGCGGCAATTTACATTTTCCAGCAAAAAATTCATTCCTCTTAAGAGCCTTGTGAAATCTAAGCAGACGCGGGCTTTTATATGCCTGCGACCTCGCGCGACTACGCGTACCTCCACGTACTCGTGTCTCATAGGCATTCGCGTGTAACATTTACGTACGTATGCATGTATTTACGTGCTTTATTTGCGTACGCGTGTATATGCAGAGACGCGTGCAAGTGTAGACGCAGACGGGCAAGAAAGAACGAAGGAAAGAAAAAAAAAAAAATGGTAATAAGGAATTGCTAATAAAATAGCAAAGAGCAGGCACGTTATTATATTATTACGGCCGTGGAGGTTATGATGCAGCCTCGGATGTCAATAAAAATAACATTTAACGATGTTTTTATTATGACTACAAGGTATTTTCTGTTCGATTAATGGCGAAATGTGCTTTAACGAAGGGGATTGAATGTAAAATTTTTGCCCCTCCTTGCAGGATTAGCGCCCCGCCGAGAAGAAAATGCTTAAGGAACTCGGCACCTCGGCGTCAGCTAACTCGTCATCGCCCTGTATGTACGTACAGGTTACATCAAGTAGCGGCACCGCCGGCCAATGCTTATGGCGAACGCCTCTACGTAAGTAGGAAATTACGAAGAAGAGAGCGGAAGAGAGCCGCGCTCGGGTTAATTGCCCGGGCAGTAAGTCGGTAAGACCCTCGGTAGGTATCGAGTTATATAATAATGTCGGTGACGGAGAGGGAGGATCGTAGGGATAATAGAAAAGTAGCGCTAGGTGGCTCCGTGGGGGGGGGGGGATCGACGGGCGATCGATGGGAGATCGAGTGAGCGGGCGTTCTTTGTATAGCGACAGGATGCAGGCCTGGCTCGATAGAGCGGGGAGCGAGTCCCGGTCGTGCGGCGACGCGGCTTGACGATCCGCAGCCGAGATAAGAGACCGTGTGCCACCGTCTACGGGAGACAGGAGCTCCGGCAGGTCGCGACAGACACTATGGCGCGTTCGCGGCCGCGATAAAAGTCCCGCCCCACCTCCCTCGGTCGGGGAACGACGGCGCGGCTCGGTTTCATGGCCACCGGGCCGTCTGGTCTAACAGCCGTAGCCTGGCTAAGGGGCAAGACGGGATTTCCCGGGGTTCGGAGGCGGCGAGGCGCGACTCGATAAAACTTGTGGGAAAATCTCAATGAGTTATGACGGCTACGAGAGAGAGAGAGAGAGAATGAGACCTTCGCGAATGAGCTCGAGCAGTACTGGATCCTTTAGCCGAGCGAGACAGAGAGGATGGATGAAGGAAGCCTGCCGTTCCACTACGAAGAATCCAGCCATTATTTCGCGCGGCTAAGAGCATTTGCATTTGCATGAGATCAGGTGGGAACGTAGTCGAGAGCGACGCAGCTCAGGATGGCTATCGGATACCGTGGCGCGGCCGAGCTTCACTATCGATCGTTCGATCCATCGCCATCGTTGCATCACACCTATATCCCTTACGCTAGACTCGGGTTAGTTGGATTATCAATCTAGGCTTCGTGGACACCTCTCCGCCCGTCCTCTTGCCGGGTAAGGAGGTTGGGGGGGGGGGAGGGAGGGCAGCCAAGGTTCTTTATAACTCGGCTTTATTGTTATTTGTGCCGAGCGAGTTAAAAACCGTTTACCCAGAGATAAATAAATAAATAAAGAAAGAGAATAAATGAAAAAGACGAAGAAGAAGAAGAAGAAGTGGAAAAAAGGAGGTCAATGTCGTTGTTGCTTCTCTCTCTCTCTCTCTCTCTCTCTCGTCCCGATCGTTTTTATTGACATTTATTTTATTGACAATTTAATGACGCTCGGTTGTCGTTAAGCGAGAGTCAAGGATTTGGAATAACGAAGAGCGTAAGCGTCGGGGGTCGATTACTCGGCAGCTGGAGCTAGTGGGGGCCACGAATAGGACTAACGGTTCCTTCTTCCAGCCGAAAGCTCGACCTGGACTCTCGTACGCTGGAATTTCGCAAGAGTGGAAGGACGAGATCGGCCCCTGCGATACACTCGACGGGGACGACAATCGGGATAAATGGAGGCAATAAGCAGCAGCAGCAGCAGCAGCAGTCGGATCAGCAGAAGAAGAAGGAGGAGGAGGAGGGGGAGAAGGAGGATAGCTTCCCTATCGCATGATCCGGACTCGTTAACGGATAATGACGTTGTCGATGACGAGGTACGGGACGAGGTACGTTCGGCTGTTTCGCAACTCCCTGCGAGTGATATCTTATCGGGCCCGACGTCCACGTGTAGCCGATCGCTGATAAGTGCCTCCTCTTGGGCTACTCTCGTCGAGCACGTAATTTCGAGAAAACGGCGTTATCCGGTCTAATCTCCGGGACGATGTAGTCCGGGTCGCGCGGGAGCCCGTTCCGCCTGAGCTCGAGAGACATTTTGGAGTTTTTAGTAAGACCGGGGAGTAAGACCGGCGACCGGTCGAGCCGGAGTACGAATGACCCACCCTCCCTCTCTCCTCCTCCCTCCTCCTCCTCCTCTTGCCCGACCGTCTGAAGGAGTATAAGCGGGCCGGGCGCGAGCGGCCGGGGGGGGGGGCCCGAGGAAGTCATGGCTACGGGTCCCGGTACGATAGCCCCTTCGCGGCCATTGGTCCAATTGTCTCGGCTACGCTACGAAGGTGTCGCGCTCTTGATAAATTCACCGCGCTTTGAATATCTCTAGAAACGTCATCGAGGCGAGGTGGGCGAGTGGCGAGTAGGAGTCGGTTGTAAGACGTTGATGGTTGGAGGTGGTGGTGGTGGTCGTGGTGGTGGTGGCGGTGGCGGGGGACGGTGGCTAGGGGACACGACCACGACCACGACCACGACCACGACCACGACCACGACCACGACCACGACCACGACCACGACGACGACGACGACGACGACGACGACGACTAAGACGACGACGACGACCGCGTCGGCGGTAAGCGGTAAAGGCGCGTAACAGATATTATAGCGTGAAATCATTTGTTGGTTTACTTTAGTGAAAGCATTTGCCAGAGTCAAAGCAATTACGGGCCCTCGTATACAGCATTATTGCATTATTGCATTATTGCACGAATAACCATATTGTTGCTTCGATTGCCATTATTTCGTGCCTCGGTTGCCCAGAGGCCGCCTTGGGATTTTAAATGCTACTTACACGCTAACCGTAATAACAATTACAGCTTTACGATTCATTATACTTATGTCGTTTCATTGCCCCGCTTAATTACATTCGAGCGAATTTCATTCGGCTCATCCACTCTAACGGCAACCATTTTTCTTCTTCTTCTTCTTCTTCTTCTTCTTCTCTTCTTCCTCTTCTTCTTCCTCTTCTTTACGTCTCTCAGCCCATTCAGCCCCATTTCAAAACTTCTATTATATTCTAATTCGCTCTCGATATTATTATTACAAGGACTATACCTCATCCTACGCTCGTTAATGCTCGGTAACTGACCGTCCACCGTCCACCGCCCCCGCCCCCCATCCACCCAATTCTCTTCTTTATAACTAAAAACCGTGGATTATACAGCTTAGTAAGAAAAAACAAAAAAAAAGAAGAAGAAGAAGAAGAATAAAAAATAAATAGCGCTAGTTATCGCTGGCATAAATCATTTGTTATAGAAAGTAGTAGGCTGTTTGTCAAAAAGCCCACGACGATCCACGATCATTCATAATTCCCCCCGATCGCGACTGCTTATTCCAAGCTATTAATTAATAATACGTTAAAATTAAAGTCCCCGTTCGAATTAACGATTTAATGCTGTAACATCGGCGGCCAAATATATCTTTAAGCAATTAAATGTTTCGTACGGAGCGGAGCCGCTGATGCGTATCTTCATTGATTTTTGTAGGTTAAGCTCCTTATATTTACGGGAAGCCAGCAATGATGATCAATCGCTTCTGACAATTAGCGCTGCTCGGAGCTTCCCTTTTTCAGGTTCCACTGCCTCTTTCGAGTAAAAGGTGCACACGTACACGAGCGCTCGTAGCCGTTATTACGTTCATGTTTTCATTAATGCCAATCAATTGCTCGTACGTCAATGTAGCGATGCACGTGTGCGCACTGTCGCTTGAATGGAGAGAGCCGAGTGCACGGGCGAAAGGGGGAGAAGCGAGCGAGCGAGCGAGCGAGATAAGCAACGGTTTGTTAAGTCAGAACGTGCGCGCCCGTGTCTTAGACCGAGAGAGAGAGAGAGAGAGAGAGAGAGAGTGGACAGTGACGTGGGCACAGTCTAAGAGTTTTTGCTCTCGTGGTGAGTTACTCCTTTTTTGAAAAAAGGTGTCATAGATCGTACAGGCGAGAGCAAAAGTTTTAGACGTTGAATGAATAGGCGAGAGAGAGAGAGAGAGAGAGAGAAACGGGTTATAGAGCGTAAGAGTAGTATAAGAGTTCCATTCATCACACATGACGAATGTAGTATATTCTACTTCGTGGGCTTAATATTGTTTGCGGATTATTGTAACAAATTGTATTTGCTAATTGAATACTCATGAAAGATATTTTATTCGATTGTAGAGGAAAATTAATCGGTAATTTTAGATTTAACGTTTTTTAAGCCAAGAATTTACGATACGCTTGTTTAATTAACCCGATGGGATAATTATAAATTGTTATTTTTACTAAACAAGAAGAAATTTTTACCTATATGTGTGTATATATATATATATATATATGTATGTATGTATTTATGTACGTATGTATAATTTTATCGAGTTACGTAAAGCATTTTTTTATTTTCCTGATAATTTGATGGAAAAACGGCAGAATGATTGATTTATAATGAATTATAATGCCTTTCATAAGGCTAAATACGTGTATGCTGTTGCCGTTGCGCGTCTGTTGGTAAATTAAAATGTAAGATTAAATTACTTGGAAAACAGATATAACATTAATGAAGGTTTTACAAAGAAGAAGGAAAAGAGAAACCGTGTATGGGGGGAGGGGAGAGGGAAGAGCAGCTGCAAGAACAAAAAGTCAAGGAAATAATAATAATAATAATAATACAAAAAGTAAATACCCGCTGAGAAATGATCGTGAATATTAATATTGATAATATTAATATTAATAACAATAACAACAAGAAGAAGAAGAAGAAGAAGAAGAAGAAGAACAATACAACCGTAATAATAACCGACAAGGGCTTGTAGTTGGAATTATCGCATCGGGCGGACAATTCCTTATAATTTATTGCGAGCAATGCAGTATAATTGTTTAGGTCGACTTGTAAAGAGAGATATTTATTATTAATAGTATCGATATTTCGTATGCCAGTTGTTGTTATTTAAACAAATACCGAGGGGAGCCAGGCGATTGGCGCTCCGCGCTCCTATTCATTAATATTAATTCCCTTCTCGCGAACAGTGCGCGGTAATTAATTCTAATTTTAAGCGCACTTGAAAAGTACGCTCGGCTCGGGACGTATTTCACGTACGTAATTTATGGGATCGGGAAAGGAGCGCGCGGGCGGCCCCGCACAAGCGCATGCGTGCATTGCAAACGAGAGGAAAGTCATTTCTTCGGAGGATAGTCTTAGGTTATTGGGATTTAAAAGGTCGAGGAGTTTTTGACGGAGCAGGAGTCGTCTTCAGGAGTCTTCTCCTTCTCGTTCTTCTTCTTCTTCTTCTTCTTCTTCTATTCCTGCTGCTGCTGCGCTGCTTGTTCTTTGTCTGCAGGTGTCCGAGGTGCCGTGAAGTACTTTCACGTCCGTCCTCCAGGACATCGGATATACATACATATATATATATATATATATGAATTTCACGGAGGATAAATCGCTCGTAAAACAAAGGCGCTTTCCCTCAATCACGTGCCCGCCGCGAAGAAAATAAAGCGATTTAGAGTATAATAATCCGGAGGCCGGAAGGATAATATTAAAACGAGTGCTATTGGTGATTTGCAGGAGGCGGCGCACTCCACCTCACCTGACACTCAACGAGCCGCAAAATGAGTTAATTAAGCCTCCGGCCGCGATACTTTCTTTACAAGCGAATAGGAAGTCCGCTCCGTTGAGAGCTAAGGAAAGCCGTATTTATTAATCCTCCCTTCCTGCCTCCCACGCGACCCGCACCCAACCACATGGAGAGATAAGTCGTGTCCGACCGGCTACAAGTACGTTCGAGTTCCGTTTCCGCCCTCCGGCCTTCCGCCTTTTCGTCCTAACGGATTACTGTTGCTGTGCTAATTATCCGGCCGTGCCCCCCTCCCCTCCCCCCCCGCCACTCCGCCTCCCCTCTCCCATCAACTAATAATAATTGGCTTCATTACAGTCCAGCGGAGGCGCGCTAATGAATCGATCCTTATTCTAAAATTAATCTTCCCGCTCGTCGCGATTCTCCGAAGCCCGAGGAATTCGAGAAGCCGACCGGGATTTTCCCCTCGGAACCCACGGACGCTCCGGATTATCACGCCCGACGCCGTTTTTCTGTCTCGGTGGATCCTGACCCCCCGACCCCGAGGCCCGCGTCCACTCCCACATCCACCCCCGCGTCCACACCCGCCCACGACGTACCGCCTCGTCCGACCTTCTTATCTCCCCCCCTGCGCCCTCACCTCCGCCCATACTTCGGCAGCGCTCTGCGACGAGAGTACGACCAAAGCCGGCAAAAGAGGGATCTGCAATTAGCGGGCCCCTACTCCTACTCCTACTCCTACTCCTACTCCTACTCCTACTCGAGGCCAAGACGGTGCGCGTACTCGTGTCCGAGCCGGAAAACCTACCGATGGCTCCGGTCGCATTTCGGTATCCTCGGTAAGGTTTACTCGAGGTTGGGGGACGACTCGGCCGGGCAGGAATAACTTCTTATGAGCGGATAATGGAGCGGACAAATTCACTTGTTATTGTAAGCGAAACGAGAGCTCGACAATGAGCCTCGACCCACAGCTCAATCATCCGATCTTCCATTACGAAAAGCCGGAGAGGGCTTTTACCATTATCTGTCCGAGTATCTTATCTCCAACGGGGCAGGTCGTTCCCGGACACCCCCCCCACCCACTCGCGACTACCCCCGCGCCACCACCGATCGGCGCCTTCCTCCTTGCAGCCGCCGTCGCCGCTCCTTTATCCGACGCCCAACGCCCAACGCCCACCGAGACGTCTCTCTCTCTCTCTCTCTCTCTCGCTCTCTCTCTCTCTCTCTCTCTCTCTCGCTCTCTCTCCTGCTCGCTCTCTCTCTCTCGCAAGCGCGCGCTCTCCCGTTCGCTCGCTTTCACGATTCATTCATCCGAAGGTCTTCTACCTCGTCGGCCTCCGCTGCTCATTCATTGACGGACGTTGACGATGACCGACGTTGCGCAAGACTCGTTCGTGGCCAATTGAACGACCGGCGGCCGTCGATTAAATTTCTCCGCTAATCGATCGGTCCACGGTGACGAGAGTCGAAAAAAAAAAAAATTAATAAATAAACAAACAAATAAATAAAAGAAGTGCCGTCGTCTCCCTCCCTCCCTCCGGACCTCACGGGCCTTGGCGGCCCTTAAGGACGATGTCCTGCCTCCAGGGATCGGGAAACGCCTTGCGCAACCTCCCTCCCTCCTTCCTACATTGGCCCGGCCGTTGCCGCTTACCATCCCCTCCACCGCCATTCCCACCGAAAGCAGCGGGTTCCGCCTGCCCTTGCAAAACCCGATCGTTTAAAACCTTTGCAATTAAGACGAAGCCGTCGCCGATTAAAATAGCTCGTGCAAATTGCGACCGCGGCGACGTCGGCCAGTTCCCCCTTTTCCCCAATAATTATAGCGCATGACTCTCGCAATTTTCACTCGAGGATTGAACTTAATGTACAGCGAGTCCCGGCGGAGCCGTTAATTATTAATATAATCCCGTGTAATGGGACGGATTTTCTTTTTCTTTTTCTTTTCTTATCTTTTCTTATCTTATCTTTTTTTCTTTTCTCTTTTTTTTTTGCTGTTAAAGGGCAGCGACGCTTACGAGGAACTTTCTCGAATGTCGAGCCCGAGTTTTCCTCCGGCGGTCATTTCCCTGACGGCGGATTCCCGGTGACCGCCAGCCGCTACTGCTTCGGACAAGGATAAGCATAACCCCGAAATAACCCCCCTCCGAGCGGTGATTAACGCTCGAATCGACGTTTCTCCAGGACGTCGAGGCCGCGATTACCGACGGCGCTCGCGTGCTGGCTCTTTGAAAAACTTATACATTTCACACGAGAAGATTTCTCTCTCTCTCTCTCTCTCTCTCTCTCTCTAGAAAGAGGGCTCACTCACCGTTTACGTAGACCTCGGCGTTGACGAGGGTCTCCTCGTCGTCCGTGTCCGGGCCCAGCGAGACTGGAGTGTAGACGACCGAGTCCCTGGACCTCATCTCGTGCTGCGAACAGAAGGAAAGAACGATCCATGACATCGGGATAGGTCATTCGTGGTGCAACCATCCTCGTGGTATTGCCTAGGTGCTGGGTGGGTGGGTGGTAGGGGGGGACGGGGATCGCCATCGACTTTCTTTTTCGGGCAGGGCCGGCATTGAATCACGCGTAATTCCGCGGCTACGGAAGTGCGTCACCGCTTGCGAAACGTCCGGGAAGGCTGAAAATGAAAAATACCGGCCGCTTCGCGACGATGAGGCTGCATTTAACTAACCTGCGGTTGGTGGCTTCTCCCTCCCTACGTCCCCCTCCGCCCCACAATCACCGACGCCCCCTCAATGAGTTCGGGCGCGGAGTCGCCGTCGCCGTCGCCGTCGCCGTCGCCGCCGCCGCCACCGCCGCTAATCCCTAATCTTGCCATAAATTACGTGTTACGTATTCGGTCTAACCAGAAAGATTCCATCCATTGGCCAACTCACCTCGACTCACACCGATAATTCAAACGTATATTTTTTGTATTATTTATTTATTTTTTTTTTTTTTTCCCCCCAACCTAGAGCGGCCCGTGTAATCGCCGGATTACGAGTTAATTGAAAAGCCTTTTAGCAATTATCGCTATCGAAATTTGCATTATTCATGCCGCGCGAGAGTAGCAGCGCGCTCGGGACCCTGTTGCGGTTATCATTGGATCTGGCGTGTGTGTAGCATGCACGCGAAGCCTCCTGCGAGGCTTTCCCATAAGTACGTTCGCAGCACATATACATGCAGCGTACACATGCACGTACCCGTTTATTCTGATTGGCGCAATCGGCCAATAATTGAGTCAAATAAAATGCCCGTGAATTTATTACGTACGATGATTCGCTTATTGGGGATAGATGTAGCGTAAGCGAGGCTCGATTAACGTTAAATGACGTGACGTGCGTAATGTTCATGGAATGTTTAAGACCAGCCACGGCTTTGAGATCTTTTAGTGCCGTCGGCTCGAGCTGCGTAGTAGCGAACGGCAACTCCGCCGTCGGTGGTTGGGGTTATTGCGGATGGGTGGGGTGGGGGGTGAGGGGGAGGGGGTTTAGAGATGGAGGAGAGGGAGAGGGAAAACCTGTCGGCTTTAAATGTTTTCGAAGGTATGTTACTGGCGAGGGAGTGGGAGCAAGTGCTCAAATACTGTTGAACCTATGTATATTTGGCATAGAAGCCGAGTTTAAAAGAGCCGCGCGTCCCTCCCCGCCCCCGCCCGCCCTTTCCCCCTTTACGTGGCAACATTCGGCCACGAGTCTAATATAACAGTTGAAAATATTCTTAGGGTGAATCGTTCCTACATCTATTTATTTTATTTATCCAATGGAAGGTAGGGTTGAGCTCGTGGTTCGGAGGCGTGGGGGGGCGGACAAGATTCCAACGCGTAACGGCTCTGGAAGCTCTGGATCCCTCTGCGGCGGTGCGGGGTCTATATGCAGAGGGCGGGAGGCGTACGAGGGGTCGGTGCCATCACCGAACTGGTGGAAACCAAATGGTCTCGGTATCTCGCTCTTGTAGTTGAAGAGAGAGATGGTAGCGGCGTGAGAGAGAGAGAGAGAGAGAGAGAGAGGGTGGGGGTGGAGGGGGTTAGGGGGTTAGGGGGCGAGAGCCTCGGCCGCGAATCGCGACATTAACCTTCGCCCGGGCCGTAAATGGGAGAGGATCCTCCGGGCGTCGCGCCGCTCGTGTGACTCAGAACTCCAAATATAGTGTGATCGCGCGAAAAGCCGGGGACTCGCTGATTTTCGCGAGGCGAGGCGCGGCGAGGCGAGCCCTCGTATCGACCGAGGCCCGTTGAGCTTTAACGCCACGGCCCGACGGCGGCGCTGCCTCCCAGTGGCCCCTCTAAGCCAGACGTTGAGCAAGGCCTGCTGCGAGACGGTACCAGTACCCGCAGAGTACCGATCGATATTTATTACGGATCCTGGCTGAGATACCAGCCGCTCCGCTCCAGGATAATCGATCGCTCGATCACTGTCTGCTTCGTCTAGTCTCGCGATTTTTTCCGATCCATCGATCCATCCATCGATCCCGACGATTTAATCACGCTAGATCAACGAAAAATATACAGGCTTCCCAGAGACCGAGGCATTGTTTATACAATCTCGGCACCTCGACTGCGTACTTATTTATCGGCTCGCTCGAGCATCTGACAAGTGCCCGGCACTTTCGCCCCCTCTTCTCCCCTCTCCCCCGCCCCGCTCCATACCACTTAAGCCGCGGCTTAATTAATAATCTCGTTAAATAAGTCGGTAGACGGAAGAATCAAAGTAAGATCGCTCGTGCTTCTCGCTCGCTATCGGGCATAGATCGCGGATTTTCTTCGATCGGCCCGGACGCACCTCGCTGACCCACTTTCCTTCGGTTCCGTATCGACGCAACGGAATCGCCGAATGGACCGAGTCGACCGGACAATTTAAATTAAATGATCCGAAAGCGCTTACCGCCCGGTGTATCGATCTACCAAATGATCTCGTCCCCCGTAATTACGAGAGAGAGAGAGAGAGAGAGAGAGAGAGAGAGAGAGAGAGAGAGAGAGAGAGGGGTGGATGGGAAGGGAGGATGGCGAGGCGTGGATCAATGCTCGATATAATAAGCTCGAGGGACGAAGCGAGGATTAGCGATGGCTAATCGACGAGGAGGTTAAGGAAGGGTAGGGGCGAGCATCCCCGTTGTCTGGCTCGTAGAATTCGGGGTGGGTGATCGAAAATAGGAAGCCAGACTCGCTGCTCCTGTCCGGAGGACGATTAATTAGACTGGAGCCCAGCGCGTCTGGTCGGACCGAACGAGAGAGAGAGACCCCCCCTGCTGCTGCCCCTGCCCCTGCCCCAACCCGCCCATCACCCTGCTGCGACAATCATTTGCCAGAGTCATATTAGTCGGTGAGGATAGTGAAGAGAGTGATGGGCGATGGTGTCGCCCAGTGACCGTCAAAAGCCAGTTTAGCGAGCCAATCGCCGGGGGCCAACGCTCGAGGGTATAAATAGGGAGTGTGTCGCGATCGGGCGATTCGCGTCCCGCACACCCCCCCCCCCCTCTAGGCTAAATCCATCGGAGTGAATGGAACGGCGACGTCCTGCGACGGCTCGGAATCCCCACAAGATCCGTCGATATCTCTCCCCAGCCCCCGAGCCCCCTACCCGGTAGAAATAGCCGGGGCGCACTTGAAAAGCCGAGCCGAGCTTCCCGTCTACGTGCCTCCTCCTCGTAACCCTGGCTTGGTTGCCGCTGGCTGACTGCGCACCGGCTCCTCTGACAGCCGGGCCTCGTCGCATTGTCTCGGACTACGTCTATTTCCGGCGAGACGTACCGAGAGGAAGCGGCCAAGGGAGTCTGTCGCTAGTCGGAAGTCCCAGCCGATGTATTAATAGGCGCCCGATCGCCGAACCCCGGGGACATCGGGGATCCTTCTGTCGCCTCCGGCGCTCGTGTCCGCCCTGTCGATTAAGTCATCGGGCATCCCGGCCCTCGACCCACAGGACACCTAGAGGATCCTCCGTCACGTCCGCGCGGTACCTCCCCCCGCCCCCCGCCGGACTAGCCGATCGTTCTGTCCGTCGCGCGCCCGTGCCATCGATAATTATCCTCGCAGCATCCGCCGGTTATCCGCTCGCCGGTGCTCCCCGTCTGCGAGCCGGGGGATGACGCGAGCCCGAGCGTTTATTCTTAGCCTCTTACACCCACTCTCCTCTATAATAATCGTGCCTTTTCATCCCGCGGATGCGACTCTCCGGAACGTCTTTTTCTCCTTAGCCGGGGACACGTTTATCCCGAGTCCCGAGGGGTCCACTCTTTTTGCACCCTATCTTTTTTCCGGCTGGCTTTGCTTTTTTCCTCTCGTCCCGCTCCCACTCTCTCTCTCACTCTCAGTCTCTCGCTCTCTCAGTCTCAGTCTCAGTCAGTCAGTCTCGCTCTCTCAGTCTCAGTCTTGTTTGAACACCTTTTTTCGTTGGGACCCTCTTGCGAGAACGAGCCGTCGGATGAGAGATGCGCCGGTCTGGGTATGCCACGGCTGCGAGTGACCTGGTGAAACGGGGGAATTTTGAAATAGAACGACCGAGGGCTGGATATTTTTTTTTTTCATTATTTATTTATTTATTTTATTTTTTTTTTCTTTTTTCTTCACTTTTCTTCCCCTTTTTTTTTCCCCATCGTAAACCGCTCACGGAGGAGCGGGACTAATAAAACCCGAGCCAGAAATATACTTTCCCTTAGATTTTTCAGCATCTATTTGCGCATTAAATTATACAACTGTAAAAATATATATTTTTCAGCCGCGCGCGCTTATTAGCTCTGTCTATCCACCTCCCCCGTCCCCATCCCCATCTCTCTCTCTCTCTCACCCTCACACTCTCACCCATTCTCACACTCTCTCCCTCACCCATTCTCAATCTCTCTCTCGCACGCACACACACGCAAACACGCGATATCGATTTCTCTGGGTGAAAGCTTCATTCTATCGAAGGATCTGCAAAGGCAAATCGGCCTTCCAGGCACTGCGAAGACGCTTTGAAGAGCGAGAAAATCCTTTGGCTCGATCGAGTCCTGCGCAATTAATGCCCCAACGGATATTCAATATTTAACACTGACGTCTACTTCTTTGGATAACGAAAGTAAACAAATGAAGAAAAAAGAAAAAAAAAGTCGATAAAGCTTCGGCCAATATGGGAGAGACATTACTCAGAGATATTGCAGAAAAATAAAGGCTAATTAAAATAATGAAACGGCGGTGAGGGGTGGCGGGGGTAATAAAATTCAAGACTGGTAGTATAAAGCGTATAATAATAAAGCACGTGTGTTGGCGCGTCAAGGAAAAAATGAACTCGGCGTTGCATAAATTTCACGGAACACGGCCGATCTTGTTACACTGGGTACATATGGAACGGGCGAAAGAGAGAGAGAGGGGAGGGAGGAGGGGTGGAGGGATCTCGATTTAATGGGCCGACGATGGGCTAGATAAGCAGCGACCTAGCGAGTATCGCCTGGAGTCCGATATCGATTGACGGATCCGAGAAAGTCTTAGAGCCTCGTAGGATGGAGTGAGGGGGGGGGGGTGAGGGTGAGGGATGTTTCGTTTTCTTTAACGATTAACGAGGGAATGTCGTCGGATGTAGGGAGATCTCGTCGGGGAGGGGGGGCTCGCGCGCGGAAGCGGAGCCGGCTCGGGTGAAAGCAACGGCAGCCGAAGGGGATGCCGAACTCGGATACCGGCTCCGATGAAAAAGGAAGCGCGTTCGCGGAACGCCGGCGACCGGCAGCAGCGGAAGGAGTACCCACGCCTCGTGGAGGGCCGCGTCGCGTCGCGCCGCGCCGCTCTCGCGGGGGGTCCCCGGGTTCAACGAACTGCCGCGGGCGGGACGAGGGCCGGACATTCCGCGGGGCTGATTCCCCGTAGCCGCCTCTGTCTCTCGAGACTTTATCGCGGCGACGTCTGCCGTCCGAGGAAACCGACGACGGGGCAGGGACAGCGGGAGCGGGGTCAACGCACCGTTTTTTTTTTGTTTTTTTTTTGTTTTTTTTTTTTTTTTCTCTCTCTCTCTCAAGCGTAATCAGTTCCGGTTTCGTTTGCGCGGCCACCCAACGGACCGACTACCCGGGTACGCCAACCTTTGGCACTCTCGATTCACGTCCCTCTCACCCCCCCGCCCCCGCCCCCTTTCATATTAGCAGCTAGAGCGTTACTTTAGAGGGCGTGATGATAAAGTCATCAATTCGACCTGCGGTGGCTCTTGGGTATTCTAAAATTAGGGCCCGCAGCCGAATTTAAGCGACGTCTGCCTTACCACGAGAAATTAGATACTCTTCCTCGGGGATTCCGGAACTGCTATTACCGTGGCGCATCAGTCATTCGCACGGGTGGGACAGGGAAGGGGCGGAGGGCACCGTTATTCACCGCTATCATCCGGCCGTTAATCCATCGTAATTGGAGCTCCCCCGCGGCACTCGCTGATGATCATCGCTCTAGATTCGATAGATCCCTCCCCCCCCCCTCTCTATCTCTATCTCGCTCTATCTCCGTACGTGCTAATTATATCCAGGCGTTCGCGTTGACCTTTGAAGCTCCGAGGCTCCAGATGACCGGCGGATTTAGCATGGACCAGCGACGGTGCGTACGGTCCTGTCCGGGGGAGTGGGCAACTAACTCCATTCAATGGCTGTCGGCGATCATTGGGATTAAGGCGCCCGAGCCCACGAGATCGGATCGTATGCTTTCGCAACGTCGCCATTGTCCTTAATATTGCAACGACGTCGATCGAAATGCCATTGGAACCGGTCAGCTATGATCGTTAATCCATCCCACCCCCCCCAATAACCCCAATAAGCCCACCAATGATGGTAAAGTCAGCGTCAACCAGCCGACGTATTTCTTCCATTGAATGCAAATTATCGATTAACCGGGCGCTTGGATCTTTTGTCATGCAAATTGTCGAGTTTAAATGGCCGCGCAGAGTCACGGTCCCCCCCACCACCACCCCCGCTCTACCTGGGGAAAGTGATTTGTGAAGAGTAAATGACGGAGAGAGAGAGGGAGAGAGAGAGAGAGAGAGAGAGAGGGAGCGGAGCAGAGCTTAGCAGGCTTTATTTATTAAGCAAGGGTCCAAGGATGGAGAGGTCCATTAGATCCTGGGGCTTTGGCGAATCGGATCGTCTTCCCGCTTTAATAATAACTCGGCCGGAACGTCGGCCCATTGTAGAAAAACCCCTAGCATTATGAGTCATTTCGCGTATTTCGAGGTCCCGAGCCCCTCGTGCTTTTAAAAGCCGAGCTTTTAATCCTTCCTTACGGATTTTTAGGCCTTCCCCGAGGGGGAGGACAACGGGACTCGGCTACCGAGGCCTAGGCGGTAAGGCTACGTACGTTAAACGGCACTCGCTCCCGGCCCACTCGAGGACTCTCGCTCGCACTCGGCACCGGGGTGATGCCAACTGCCACCCCGTCCGGATAAATATAGCCGCGCGGCCTCGAAGATGGAACGCGACGGGCACGCGACGACGACTACGACGACTACGGCGACTACGACAACGACTACGACGACGAAGGCGACGAAGACGACGACGACGACGACGACGACGACGACGACTCGGCGTGGGACGGTCGAGCGGAGGGTCGACTTCCGCCGGGATTCCCAATTTCCCCTCGTGGAGATCGAACTCGCTTACGTCCCTCGCCCCCTCCTCTCACTCTCACTCTCTCTCTCTCACACACACACGCGCGCGCACGCACGAAGTAAAAAGTACCGACAAGAGCGCGACCTACGTCAAGCGTCCTCCCTTGACATTGCTATAAGAACCTTCACCCCATTGTCCAATATCCATAATCCTGACCTTCGCTGCGAAAGTTCATCCAATCGATTGGAAAAACGGATTTACGAACGCGTTAGCGCAATCCACTGACACCGTGTCTAGGATTTATCGAAGCTGTTGACGCGCCGGTAATCGTTCCCCAGGCGCCAGACCGTCGTCTATAATTACCGTCTTGCATCCGCACACCGATTTCATGAAATATTCATAAATAGCCGTCCACCGATCTGCTCCGCTAATAAATAACGTCAACGCCGCGGAAAATTCGTTATTAGACGTGCGCGTTATAGCGCTTCAAGGCTCGATCGATTAAATTAATCTCGAGATGCACGTCCGAGCCGTCAGTCGTCGCTCCTTTATCATAGATCGTCATCCCGTTTCGACAATAGTTAAGGGCCCGAGATATTATCGGCATCGTAGCCACTCTTAGCGACAAACCTTGTTTTCATTAGCATGCGGCGAGCACCGTCAGACGTCGACCAGTCCAGAGCTACGAATAATAGATCTTTTCACCGGCACGTGAGGATCGTCGCGTAAAGTCCCTTTCATTAAATCCTGCTTATCGTCATTCGACTGGATTACCCGGTGCTCAAGTGAAATTTCGAAAGCAGTATTTCAGAAGCAGAGGATCGATGCAACGTGTCGTTCAGCCGACGATCGAGGGTATCAATCGGATCAAGAGGGATCCAGTGCAATAATCGCGATTCCCTTGGCACGCGGGGCATCATCGACAGTCGTCGTCGGGTCATCGACGCCGTCCCCCCCCCCTCACACCGCTCTGTTATTGTTTGTTTACCAATTCTTGGTAGAATGTTTGTTTGCAAGGGGGTTGGGGGAGCGCGGGGACGGGCACATGCGTCAAAGGCACTTTCCTTGGCTTCTGTCCCGCGCTTCCCGGACGCGAAACCCCGATCACTGTCGTAGCCACGAGGGAATAACCCCAATAACCCTCGCCCCTCTCTCCCGAGTCAATTTTACAAGTGCGGTTCTCTCTCTCTCTCTCTCTCTCTCTCTCTCTCTCGAACATACCCTCGTCCCCTCAACCCCGTGCTACCCCAAAACTCATCTTTAACGATTCGCTGAAAAGGGAAGCGCCCTTACGCCCGAGCCGAAATAGAACGCACTTCAAAAGCCGATAGTCCAAATGGTCTTGCCGCAGTTAGCTCATCGGACTGTGCGGGGGGGGGGGGGATGCGGGAGGCTACTCGGTGCCGGTATTCCACTAATTTCCGAGCGCTTATTAGCGCTCCGTAGGCGCTCCGGGCCACTTAGCGCTTTTATTTACGTGCCGGCATCTTTGTCCTCCTCCTCCTCCTCCTCCTCCTCGCCTCCCCCTCATCACACACCCCCCCAGCAACCCCCGGCCACGCCAAACAGCCGATTCGTTTATCGAGAGCCGTAGGACTCGCTCTCGAAAGGAAAAACACACCGCGAGCTGCTAGGAGCTGCACCGGGAGACGTGGGTGTCGGGGGGTCGATGAGGGGCCTACGAATGCGTAGGGCGTAGGGGCGGGGTGGGAGCCGGAGGCCGTGACGGTAAATGCAGAAATTCGTAAAAGGCGAACGGGCGCAATTACTCACCAAGAGCTTTTAAATCTTAAAATAACGGGGTTTCTTTATGCTGACAGAGGCGAATCTTCTTTATATTCCCGAGCCCAAGGTCTTCTCCAGCTCCACCTCGAGCTGGCCACTCTGCCCCGTTGCGCCTCGTACCTCCTCCTCGTCGTCCAAGCCCTCCCGGAGCACTTGGTCCCGCACTGAGGATATCGCACTTAGGATGTACATCGGGGCGCAAGCATCCCCGAGCTCGTCCTTAGGGACACGGGGGTTAGGGCGGAGGGTTGCGGAAGGCGGCTACTAGGGCGCGGAGGGTTGGGGGAGGAACGTGTCGTCGAACACGTGAGAGGGCCGCGCAGCTTCCGAGTGACGTGCGTCCGTCGCGGGCCGACGACCGAACAAGACTCGCACGCCTAAACTCGCTCTCGGTCGTTAGCGACGCGGTTGCTCTTAGCCCCAGCATCGCGACGCCGCTCCCCCTGTCTCGGATCTTCGTTCCCCTCGACAGCGGAGCCGTGCACCCCTTTTTTCTTTTTTTATGTTTTTTTATACATATATATATATATATATATATATATATACACATATATTGTTCCCTACGTCTCCGACTCGCTCCTCTGCCCCCACCCCACCACCACCACCACCCCCGGTCCCTTACGCTTACGCTCGCCTCTTGCTCAGGGAGACCGGGACCGGGACCGGGACCGGGACCGGGAATATCTACCGAGCTACCTGGCAGTCATTTATCCTACCTCGATCCCATCCTTTGGCATCTCTCTCTCTCTCTCTCTCTCTTTTACCTTCTTCGATGCCTTTTCAGCTTCTAGAATAGGTTGGGCCGCGAGTATCAAACATCCCGTGGATCATGTGAAACCGGCCAAAGTCCGCGAGCACAGGAATCTACGACGGGAGCTTCGATCTCTCGGTACGATTCGGATGCCTATGATCCATCGTTATCGCGTTATCGCTGCAACGATTCAGTAAACCGTCACGTGGCATGCCAATGATTGATCTACCCGAAATTGACGATAAAGCGACCGAGCCGTAACAAAGCTCACCAATAATAAACTCACTCACTTGCCATGACTTACTCGCGTATAATTAGCACGAGTTTCTAGCGCCGGGCAAAACGAATCTGGGATCTAATGCGTATTAATTTCTATGGCTCCCGAGGGCTTTCTCGGTAATTTATATTTAAAAGAAACCTTTTTTTTTCCTTCCGGCTACACGGTCGAAGCTCGGCGAGGCTTAATTAAGCTTCAAGCCACCGATTATATAAATATTATTAGTACGTAATGCCGGGCCGGCGCGCATCTCGCTTTTACCCTCGTCAGAATTGAAATAGTCAATCGCTTTTAACGAAATGGAGCTCAATGCGCCCTCAATGTCTTATTGGGACTATTGAGGGAATCGCACCGACCGAATCCGGGCAGACGAAAGGCTTAAGTGCGTCGCGTCGCATACAGTGACAATAATTGACAAATAATTAGGGGACGCCAGTGCATGGAATCCGGCTAGAAACAAATGTAAAGAGAGAGAGAGAGAGAGAGAGAGAGAGAAGAAAAAAAGAAAAGGAATTCGTATGCTTGGGTTATCGTACTACATTTTTATTTGAACTTCTCCTTTACATAAGTCATCTAAATCTGTATGCGGCGACATCCTCGAGCCCGGGTCACCAATCGTAGGTGGTGTCTTTCTTTCGTAGGGAGGTGGGGTGTGTGGGTGTGTGTAGGGTGGGTGGCAGGGAGGGAGGGGAGCGGACCATTCGTTCCATTTTTTGTTCACTTCCTCGGCCATCTTTTCCCTACCGACGGCGCTTCCTTCCCTTACTCCTCCTTCTGCACCTAGTCCCCCACCGATTCGTCGCCGTCTAACTCCGGTTGCATCTCACGTATTGTGCAACGCTGCATCCGGGCTCGTCTAGTCACCCTCGATTCCATTCCACTCCTTACCATCCAATGCTCTAATTACTCACTCGGCCTCCGCCTCCACGTGCTCCTCTAACTTTTTGGAAGATCCGTTGTAATTTAAGGATTCGAATTTCCTCCGTATCGGAGAAGCTCGTGTTAGTAGAAGAGTAGAAATGTCATATATATATGTGTATATATGTGTATATATATATATATATATACCATCGAATTTACATAAAATCATCACGTAATAAGATTGGGATCGTTGTATAAGAGAAACGAATTATCGTTAGAAGCGATCGACCGCAGCGTTGTTTATATGTTTTTTTTTTTTTTTTAACAAATTAAGATAATTGCGTTTTTCATTAAATTTTATTGTATCGAAATTGACATTGTACAGAAAGCTTAATGCAAAGCTAAATAGACAATTGACGACTTTCGAACGCTTATTCGGGTCATTTGAACGAAATCACGCGAAAGGCTTTTTTTTCTCCTTCTTCTTATTCTTCTTCTTCTTATTCTTCTACCTCTTCTACTTTTTTATAAATATATCGAGCATCTGTTCGACAATAAATTATAATAAAATACATGTTGCTTAAGCTCAGTTTAGCGAACGTGATTTACTTTTTTATGCCCAAGAAACCAAATAACAGCGCTGATATTATGTTCTCGGTTGATTATTTGTAAAAATAAGAAGAAGAAGAAGAAGAAGAAGAAGAAGAAGACGTTTCTTCTTGTTCTATATTCTTTTCTAATTCTATAGTAAAATGTATCGGCTTTCCAGCAAAAAATCATTACTGAAAAATCTATGAACACTGCGGTGGTAGAGAATGATTGATTCGTGGATCCCAGTGAATGTCATGTAACGCTTATCGACGATATATAAAGGGAAAAGTAAATAAAAACGCTGCCTCTTAGCAGTGGCGTTAAGAGTTCACCCTCGTCCCCTCACCACACGTCCCCGGCCCACCCATATTATCCCCAATAACGATTATTATAGCAGCGGGTACTCGGGGATTGCAATTACATTGGATAAAAGCGATATAAACGGAGGCCCATTGGCCTTATCCGAGGTGCATATTTATAAAGTGTTCCTTGTTTTTGAAGATTGGACCCCAGGCCCCGTGTTTCCCATCAATAGGCTTTTTAGGATTTTCTTGATCAGAACCGCTGGCGGCTACGATGCAGTCTTTCCTGTTTTTAAAACAAACGTTGACTCTTAATTTTACCATTGGCTCGCTTCCTCCTCCTCCTCCATCCCCTTCCCCTCCCTCCCCCCATTTCTACCTTTCGACCTTAACGAAAAAAGGGTTTCTTTTATTTTTCTTATTTTTCTTTCCCGCGAGTAAAAGGAAATTAAAAATTTCTCACCGCTTTGACGGCTTTATTTGTCTTTACGGCAAATTACCCCGTCGTAATTGTAACGACGCTCTGCTTTCTAATTACGTCCCCCGGGATGTTTTCTGAATTTTAAAACGAAGACCGATTCTTCGCGTAAGTCTTTTACGTAAGTGACAGTGAATGTTTCAGCAGGCTGTACTGTATGAGCGAGTTCGAGGTATAACGGACGAGCAGGAGGATCGTTGCCATTTGACATGTGCATAATATAGTGGCAATGCCGAGCCAAGGGGTTATTGGGGGTTATTGGGGGTTATTGGGGGTTATTGGGGCTAAATCGTCCATGAACGTGATGTATTCAAGGTAATTCTTACTTTGTCTTGTCGAAGCTTCCTATCCGCGTGCGGCTTGATTTCACTTTCTCTTGGACCATGTTGACGATGTAGTAATTGTAATCCGGCTAGCTCGAGGGGACGAGTAGTGGTGGTGGTGGTAGTTAGCCCGTCTAGAGAGTGCCCTCGAAGGATGTCCGGTTTATAACGAAGCCAAAGATTTAATTGATCCGGACTCGAAGCCGATGCAAGGAGACTGCGCGGGCTGCAACCCCGCAAGGGAAACCCGGGCCTCTTCGACAGCTAAGAATAACGTCCGTCCTTGTTATTGCGCGCCTCTTTACTTAAATCGCAGCTTCCGCTTACGAGATCATTCGCAATCATATCGGCATTACAAAACTCGTGGGCAATTAATTCGACGTACAAGGATTCCTCCTGTCACTTCGAGTTAAGCATGAAACGAAGACGTACCCAGGGAAAATTCCACGGGATGAAATGCAAGCTGACCTCGATTCAAGCCGACGATAATGATCTCGCGCGAGTGCGTGTGTACTTACTCGGGGCGTGTGTACTTACTCTACGGCACGTGGTGTAGGTGGACGAGCACCAAAAGCTCTAGGCGGTTGCCAGCGTTACCACGACGGCTTCCCTTTCGTGTGCGGAGATTCTTCGCTAGTCTGTAATCAGAGAGAGCAGATTAACATTGAGTCGCTAACGATCTTTCCTTAAATCATCCAACGTTTTCAAAGGCATTATCGAATTCGTACGAAAGACGCGGCATTGACTGTGTTTCGAGAGCGAGTTCGTCGGTAAGTTGAATACAAAACTAGCGTACGTTTGTCATTTTGATCCTAGATAAACGAAGGGATTTATATTTTTGTACGTATACTTATGGTTATTATATCATGCAACGTCATCGAGCGAGACGATCGTAATCGCGATAATGATTACGATCCCCGCGCAAAGCAACAATTCACGAGCTCAGCCATACGACGAAGGTCATTACGGCGCAGAGGATATCGCTTACCGAATACTGGCGAGGAATGTCGGCGAGTTCCCTTGACAGTCTAAGATTTTGCACCTCATGGACACATAAGGGGTTCCAAAGGTTATACTAATTAAAATGTAGGATCGAGCGCGCTATGGATCGTGTGGCGGTCGATTCCGTCGATTCCGTCGATTCCGTCGATATCGTGAAGTAATCAATGATCGAGCCCCGTGGATCTTTGAGAAAAGACTGCATCGCTTTCGGCGACGTTCGGGGCTTTTACGCGCTCCCGAGCTACGTCCCCGCTTACCCACCCGCCCTTTCCACGCGCCCGCGTCGATCCCCCGCAGGACGAGTTTTTCATTTTCGCGAGGCCGCTTTCGCTAGAACGGCCTCGATCGCAGGACCATTGGATCTACAACGCTACCCGACCACCTCCGAGCCACCGTATGTTGATACGGTCTACGAATAGGGTCGGCGACCGTTTAAAATTCATTACAAGCAATCCAATGACCTTGCGCTCTCGATTGCACTTAAATAAATCTCGGACCGCAAATAACTTTTATTTCTTCTCTTATCGTCCTTTATTCTTTCGCTGCCTAACCATAGACATCCTCAATAACGCTCATTGAGCCGTATCCGCGTGTATTCGCTTTACATGGGATTTATAGGATGACGTCTCCTATGCCTCTCCTACTTCTATCGATAGAGACGTTTGATCGAAAGCCCACCCATCGAAACCTATCGTAATATTTGTTATCATTTCTAATGGCCGCTACATTACCAATGGCAGAATATGAAATTTGTAAAGCGAATCGACTCTGCAGCAGTTCCGTATCCATTGGCTACTCCAGAGTCCGCGTGTATTTTTTATTCATTCCATCGGCGTTCTACGTAATTCCGTCTGCAAGGACACGAGCTACAAAAAAAATCCTTTAAATCCTCCTTAAACTTTCTCGTCCCCGGCTCCTCAGCTCTCCGAAATATAATATAAATTAAGCTTATCTTGTACGCTTACGACGGATAAATACTGTTACGCGGAGACGCCGAACGCGCTAAGGCCGACATTTTACCAAAAGCCATCCTCATCCAAAAATACATTAACGAATTTACTTTCTTATTTGAAAGTAAAGCGAGAGCATTTCCCCGGATAAATAATACTTATCCTTATTATTAATATTTATTAATGTATAAAATTTCAAAGGAATCCTGCCAAGTAACGGGGGCTTAAAAGAAAAAGAAAAACAAAAACAAAAACAAAAACAAAAAAAACGAGAAAAAGAAAAAGAAAAGAAACGTTTCTATCCATTGTATAAATAAATACGTAAAATTATAAATTTTTGTATATATTTAGACGGTCGGGCGTCTAAACGCGATATCGGCCAGGGCAAGCCTCAACAAATAAAAAAAAAATACATACTTAAGATCATTAATTATAGAAATTACATTGGCCGTATGATAATGTGCAAGTTAAGCTAAACTAGAATCTGATGCAACACCGAATCGAGTGTCGTCAGTGGGCAACACAAGCATTGCCGAGCGATCTTCCCGAAATGCCTGCTCCTCCATGCACACCGAGCTCGCGTTATTTATTAGACAAAGTTAAAAATATATAAACAAATCGCTGTCCCGGGGGCTTCGTAAGATCGTTGACTTCGCGTCGCCTTTGTCTCCCTCTCTCTTGCAGTGATTTTTATTTTTATAAGCTTCTAGTTATTTATTAAGCTTTCTGAAAGCGAAAAATAATCTCTGAACAACAATTGTATTGTATTGTATTGTATTGTATTGTATTATATGCATTGGTCCGAGATCTTAAAGACCTTACCCTTAATAATATCGTAATTCATAGGAAGCGTATCGCCGAGTCGATTCATTAAATTCTTATCAAAGGGTTAAATAAATTACCTTAAACCACACCTCTAAACTATTTACGTGATCGATAAGTCTCGCGTATCCTCAGAGTTTTAATATATTTTCATAACTACGGCTATGAGCTTTAGAAAATAACAATTGTTTGTTTACACTTTATTTGACTATTGCTTTCAGAAACAAAAAAAAAACAAAAAAAAGTACTTTGTTTTTATTATGATAATCTAGCAAATGGTTAGGCTTAACGAATTCCAAAAGTACAATGGTTAATTAGTTTTGGTGAATTTGAAGGTTGGATTCGAGTGAAAGAAAGTGCGGTATGCCGTGGACGAGTCAGCGGCGTTCGCGCGGTTTCTTCTTGAATAAGAAAAATATTCAAGGGCGGCAGTTCATCATGGAGCTTTACGAGACAGGAAGATTTTCACCAAAGTTGCGAGTTCTACATTCGAAGAGCTTGGCAACCAGTGCGATATAAATACGATAATTGTAGGGACGCCGCGCGGGGCATTTAATCTTTGGATGGATCCGAAAACGATGATCCATCGCATAGACTCCTCTACGATCCTTGAGTATTTTTAAGTCACAGCCAGTGAACCGGCTCCGCCTCCGTTAAAAATATACATTATATAAATTGAAAATAAAAAGAAAAAAGAAAAAAGAAGAAGAAGAAGAAGGAGAGAGCATCCCCTCCACCTCGCCAATAAGCCGCGCAATTGCATTCGTTAATGCGTCCGTGCAGTTTGGATCATTGGATGGGATGGCGGTGGGAGGGGAGGGGGGGAGGACCCGCTGATCTTAGTCGTCAGTCGTGCACGGACAGACGGACTCGGGACAATTATCACTAGCACAAGAAATACGTACGTAGTAGGGAAATAAATGCGATTTACGGTAATAGCGAATCGCTATCGAGGAAGAAAGACGCAACTTTCCATCGATCCCACGAATGCTCGGAGGACAGACGAATATTAAAAAGAAAGCCCCCCAATAACGCCTGCAGGCTCAATCGATATTAGACGGACCGTGTTCGTTGATAAAATTCGATGCGGTTGCTCATAAAATCGTATTTACTTACCATAAGAACACGTGTAACACATCTGTTATTTATTATTATTAATTAATAAAAGAAAAGTTGCCGTATCACTTGTCTTTCTTTTGCCATCGATATTATAATATTACGTAATGATTTTAAAAAAATCCGTTTTCCGACCGGGAAGCCGTCGATTGTCACCCGATTGTCACCCAATTGCCACTACAATCATATAGCCTTCGACCAACGGAGCCAATAATGTCAACGTATCTCATGTGGGCAAATTTCTGGTTCTGGCTCTAGGCTACTCTATAATATTGTTATCATTACGCACACGCAGACAGCCGTGAACGATACCGTTTTGAGTAAATAAAGTGCGGTGCCGGCAAGCAAGTATTGCATTCGGAGTACAAAGACACTTTTACCATTCACCAGCATTAGCGCATTTAGCTTAGAAATGATGTGCAAAAAGGGGGTGGGGGTGGGGGTGGGAGGTTTCTCGGCCTCGGCCTACCTCGACGTTCATGTCTTACTTTTTCACGTAGGACCGATAAATTATAACACCGCGGCTTCTTGTATTAAAGCATCGTCAAAACGATGGATTATCAATATGAATAGTATCAGCGGCAGACCGGTAGAATGAGTATAAATATATCATACGGATATATTATAATTCCACGAGGAATTCCCAGAACGAAAGGAAAGAGCGGAGAGTTAATAGCCGAGCCATTATTGCCACGCGCACCCGCCGTTCGCAAGGCTGCAATTTTAATTGGGCACTGACGTTGCGATATAAATACCCTATAATTCGCATAACCGCCACAACTATTATTATTAATTACTATTATTGTTGTTGTTGTTGTCGTTGCTGCTGCTGATGCTGCTGATGCTGTCGTCGTCGTCGTCGTCGTTGTTGTTGATCCGAATACGTAATGAAGAGGTAGTAATTCTAAATTAATTGTATTTGCTCGCGCCTTAAAAGATAAAAATATATAAATTATTATCCGCAAAGTACGTGTTTTTGTAATTAAAGTGTCATTGAAGGGATTTAACGCTATTAAATGAATCCTGCGACGGACGATCGATCTATTGGATGATCATAACATTGAATTTATCATAAATTCCGGTACTGCGATCGTCGCTCTGCTTACGAAATAGAATCATCATGTCTTCAATTAAGACGGGGACGATGGATACTCTCCACCCCCCTCCCCTCAACAACCCCAATAACCTCACTCGTTACTTCCTTTACTTCTACGTTCTCGTTGTTTCTTATTAATTTTGTCGATATGCAAACGCGTCTTTGTATTCTTAAGTGTCACGAGTACGTTTACGCGACACGCTGCTTATGATTAATAAATTCTACAACTCTATGCGTAAGAGCGTATTTTTAAGAAACGTTCAAGTACTCACCTTTTTTGCACGCACATGTCGAAGGGAAACGGATTAGGAACTGCATTGAGAGACACGTGAAACGATCAACGTACGTGGAATCACGCGATGGAAGAACTTAAGGTAAACCAGCCACGAAGCTATTTTCTATAATTTAAGAAGCTCGGCAACCATTTGCAAGGTTTCGCAAAGGGATGGGGATAAGGACAATCGTGGGCCATCGTTTTCATAAGAGGAAACTCGTGAGACGGCGCCCATTGCTCCATTGCTTTTGTGACAAGATAAAATCCACGCCAATTCTTTTGTATACGTTCTCTCCGAAGGCCTCGTAGGCCTCAATATTCATCACGCCTTGTTTACAATGAGAAGTAATTTCAGTTTATACAGGCTACGTTGTCCACGTACGTTGATTAAACATTCATAAATCGTATCATAATGAAGGATTTTCATCGCGATACGACGCACACGCACAATGATAATAATAAATTAAGGTAAATCTATGAAACGTAATGAGATTTATACAAAGCGTACCTCACATTTTTATATGTTACATTATATACTTGTAGAAAGACTTTTTCCGAGTCGAAATCAATATTTGTTTTATAAATTTATTACAAATTAAATTAATATACAAATCCTTCCTTCCTTCAATTCATTCATAAGTGCAATTGATTATTATCGTAATCAACTGCAAGTGACACACAATTACATTTCGTGCTGTGTCTTTTATCGTTTAATTTTTACAAAAAAAAAAAAAAAAAAAAAAAGAAATTCAATAATATTTAAAAATTCCAGTTCGAACCTTAAGATAATTAAAATTATTGTCTATAAAACGTACCAAGCAGTACCATTCAATCGACATTCGTTATATATATATATATATAATACAACGATCGCTGCATAATTATCAATATGCTGTATTACTTCAAATGAATAATTTTTAAATTATTACTAACTTATTTTACGCGCTCGGATTATTTGTTATTCGTCGGAACAATGAGTGAATATCGCTTATTAACAGTTCCATTGCAAAGTAAAAGAGGAAAGTGACTTCGTTCGGTGGCACGTAAGCGCAATGATTTTGTTTACAGACGAAGAACATTTAATTATAAATTATTTGCAATCGTTGATTAGAACGGAGTGCAACGGTATTGGGTATAAATATTAGACCGAATTCACCGAGCCTGTGGCATATATTAATTATAATTAATATATCAAATACAATGTAATCAAGTAACAACGATACTCAAAAGCTTTTATTGGCCTGTTTAAATCGTCGAATAAGGTGAAACGAGCCAATTCAATACCGTCGCTGTTTATTCCCTATAAAATATAAAAATATATTTGGCATCCCCTTGACACTCGTTCGTGCATACAACAATAAAATTCGTTGAATAAAAAAATTAACTAACTAACTAACTAACTAACTAATTCGAGTATCCTCTAAGGAATGAAAAAGTTGTATAAATACGAAACATTCTAATGGTTTTGTTGTAACCGTTAATCAATGGAACGGACCATTTCGAACAATTGAGATCCTAGGCTCGAGCCTAACACTTTCGAAATATTCGATTAATAACCGGGCCAAGGAATATAATGAAAATATGAGCGAAGTAAAGGTCCAGGTCCATGTCCAGGTCCAGGTCCAGGTCCAGGTACAAGGAGCCTGGATCACTCGGCAACGGTCCCTAAATTCCCCACGGGTTGAAGGTTTATTAGCTGGCTGGTGTGCTCGGCGAGCTCGGCGATACTTATCCTCCCACGCTGTTTGATGAACTTGGCCACGGCATCGAACTCCTTCTGCGACACGTAGATGAACTTGCCCCGGTCGTCGATCACGCCCGTGAGGATGCCGTCAGCGAGCATCTGCTGTATCCAATTGATGATAACCATGGTATTGATGCCAAACTCTCGGGCAAGGTCCTCGAGGACGACGACCTTGGCGCGCTTCGCGTACGCGAGTATCTCCGCGAACGTGTTCTTGTGCTCCTCCTCGCTCCTGCCCTCGAACTTGTCCTCGAAGCCCTCCTCGTCCACGCTGAAGGCCTGCTTGAGCTTCAGGTACTCCTCCTGCTCGCGGCGCTCCTTCTCCTCCCGAAGCGCCTTCTCCGCCTCCTCTCGGCGACGCTCCTCCTCCTTCTCCCGCTCGCTCTCTTTATCGCGCTGCTCCTGTAACCGCTGCTCCCTTTTCTTACGCTCCTCCCGGTCACGCGCGTCTAAAAAATAAAGCCTCGGTAAGCCCCAGTAAGTGCGCGTCTGCGGGGGATCTGCCCTTCGCGCACATGCTAAATTTATCTCGGAGCGCCTCTTCCCGGTAAGGGGCTATCCCCGCTGCCCTCCGTCCCTCGCCCTCCCTCAACACCACCAAAGGCTATCCCTTACCTTATTCCTTTATATTTTTCTTTCCCCTTTCTTGCTCTTTTCTTTCTTCTTCTTTTTTAATTTTTTTATTTTGTGTTTCCCTACCCTTGCCAAGGTTTCCAAGGTTTCCAAGGAATTTTCAACCGTGACGTAACGATATCCGATTACCCGTTCGCGAAAATATTTCATCCGGCTACGTTTATAAAAAAAAAAAAAAGATAAAAAAAAAGATAAAAAATATATAAAACTAACATAACACGCTGGGACTTTTTTTTTCTCTTTCGACTGATAGAAGGCATAAGGCGTCATGTAGGACGAAACGGAGGCCATAACCGGTACCGGTACTGCAATGTACGGCGGTGAAAAAGGTTCCTCAATAAGGCCAATGGACGTTGAAGTGAACGTTTTATATGTATTGTACCTATTTCACGCTGGGCCTTGCGCTCGGCTTTGGCTTCTAATTTCGCCCGTTTCTTGGCCCCCAATTTGCTTTGCTCGGCCAACTCGTCCGTCCGGTCATCCTCCCTCTCGGCCTCGTTTCCCTCGTCCTGGTGCTCTTGCTCGTCGCCGGCTGAACCTTCAACCGCGACTCGGCCTCGTCGCTGCCGCACTCCACGGACGGCCCCGACTCGTCGAGACCCCGCACCCCGCGCAGCCGGTCCACCAACTGCCGTCTTACCTTTATCTGAATAAAATACAAAAATAATTACGATCTCCAATGCCTTTATGCCAATTACATGGATTCGGAGATATTAAGTAGGTTAATGAAACAAGCCGAAGACAATTCCATCAAAAATCTTTATCCAATGGATTGTTTTTATTTTTTTTTTTTTACTTTTTATAAAATATACTTTTTCAACATTCGCCGGTTGGTTTTTTTTTTGTCTTTCTTTCTTCATCCTCTGCTTTGCTTGACAATTATAAATACATAAAAACAGAGAAAGCCACGACGAGACCCAAGAAATATTTTCATTGACAATTTGTTCTTTTACTCTCGTTAGATTATATCTTTTTGTACGAATGTTTAAAATTCAAAAAACTATTAATTCAAGTTGAGCGAATAAAGAGCTTCAGACTCCAAATGACATTATAAAAATACGAGATCCGTTTCTTATTCTATTAAAAAACTTGGATATTATTTTTTATTACAATAGTATTTAAAAAAAAAAAAAAAAAAAAAAAAAAAAAGTAAACAAATGCCTGGTACAAGTACTTTTAAGAAAATTGCTTATTTATTTATAATAGTAACGAAAGTATTCGTGAAATGACATTTCGTTACTATTATTATTATTATTATTACTATTAGAAACGTGCAGCAGCGTGCTCGGTGGATAAAAGCGGAATGCTTAATGTATTTGTATTACAGTTTTTAAATAACTCAGTCGTGATTGAATAAAATCCCGAGTGAAGGTAATAACGTTATAACTAGGGCGTCAATGCCATTGTATTAATTTATCATACCACTACGATGCTATAATGTAAAAGAAATGTCGAAACATCTGTCAATTAGGAATGTATGTATAGGTTAAATCGTGTCGGCAATAGGCGAACGTTTAATACAGCGTAACGTTAGTTAATTAGTTAGTAATGAATACTCACTGGAAGTTTGTCTGGAGTACCAGGTTATCAGAACAATGAGAAAAACCAAGAGCGACGCAACGATCGCTAATAATAAAATATCCATTGTGATAACGTATAAATAAAATTCAGCACTATTTTTCCAAGGGACTGCATAGCTGGTGACGTAAGTCACGCGCTCGATGCTGCCATCTGTGTCGCGGTACTGTAGACGCTCGGCTCTCGGAGCAGCGCCATCTATCAACGTGTTCCAATAGACGTGTGAATTTTTGTTTAAAAGAACGGAAGTGATGTCAGAATAAAAGAGAAGTTGGCTCCGGGCTTATCGGCGGATCCTTTACATTCGGGTTTACGGTCGATCTCTCTTAATTCGCATTAACATTCGCGGTTTTTCGCAAGCTACTCGACCGCGTCGAGGATTTTCTTTCGCCATTGTAAATGTCCGTCTTTGGAGAAAAGCCGACAACATTGGGGTTACGCTAGTACGACATGCTTCAGTGCTGACATCTGAAATTGTGTTTGGATAACATCGACGTTTAACATCTCGCCGTCCAAACAGGTGACGTGTTTTATGAGATCTCGCATGTGTCTCCTCGCCGCATCCTTCCTTACGGTTAATACGTTCCCTTCGCCCCAAACTAATAGTCCGTTGGATTTTTAGATACCTTGTTGCGTGAGCTCCCGATCGACTTGGCGCATTAAGATGTTGAAAACGCTGCAGTACTTGGTGACCCTTAGTGTCATATTTGAGTGCACGTCGGGACTTTACTTTCACATCGGCGAGACCGAACGAAAATGTTTTATGGAGGAAATTCCAGATGAGACGACGGTTTTAGGTAAATTTCAATATCAAATGCCGTATACGTAATTAAAAGCGCCATCGATCCTTACCCTTTATCTCATTGCATTTTATGTACAGTTAACTATAAGGTGGAGTTGTTCGACCCAAGGACTCAGGGATATATGCCAAGCAGTCCAGGGATAGGCATGCACGTTGAAGTCAAAGATGCGGACGATAAAGTTGTTCTCTCCAGAGTTTATAGTTCAGAGGGCAGAATATCTTTTACCTCCCACACTCCTGGAGAGCACGTAATATGTCTGTATTCTAATAGTACTGCATGGTTCAGTGGCGGACAGTTGGTAAGTACTTAAGTATTTATTTTTGCCTATTTCAGTAATTCCATTGTTATTACTATGGTTTTCCTGTATAAGTAAGACGGGAGCAATAGTTAAGCAATACTTAACCCAAATATGTGTATAAAAAAATCCTCGTATCATTTTTAGAGGGTACACCTGGATATTCAAGTTGGCGAGAATACAATCGATTATGCTAATGTTGCCCAAAAAGAGAAACTATCGCAACTTCAATTAAGATTAAAGCAGCTTTTAGATCAAGTTGTTCAAATTACAAAGGAACAAAGCTATCAAAGAGTATGCATATTATATATTACGTATTTTGTCAGTTTATTTTTTCAAGTTATTATCAAATAGTTATATAATATTATAATTTGATTTTAGTATCGGGAAGAGAGATTTAGGCAGACATCGGAAAGTACAAATAGAAGAGTACTGTGGTGGTCAGTTACACAAACTGCAATTTTAGTTATTATGGGTGCTTGGCAAATGAGACATCTGAAAAGCTTCTTCGAGGCTAAGAAATTAGTTTAATTTCTTCATTTCGACGTGATAAAAAATGGACGGTTCTTAATGAAAACGAGTTTGTGTTAAATGTACAGATATTGAAAAGTTTGTATGTAGAAAAGAATCAAGAATCTATCGATTCAATTAAGCATTCATCTTTTTTCTTTAATCTTATAATAAGCATTATATGTTGAGAAATGAGAAATCCTTAAATAATGGACTGTAAGTAAGGAAATAACCTCACAATCAATTTCATTTAAAATATGTAGCCTTAATGTTAACGTTTATAAATAGTTTTTTTTTTCCTTTTTTTTTATGTTACTTTTTATGTTATAATAATAATCTGATTCATAAACCACTATAAATGATGAGTACGTTTGTCAGCGAAAGCCATGTTATAATTTTCTAAAATTATAACCTGCGTTTGTATTGTGATTTCTACAGTCAAATTATGTTATTTAAAAGAATTTTCATATATTCCATACGGTGTAAAGAGTTTTTTGTGATCGCAGTTTTTAAATTTTATCCTAAACCAATGCTTACGCATTGTGTACAAAAATTAAAGATTCATGTAGCTATTTCAGTATGTATTTCATAAGAGCATTAGATAACGAAGTAAATAACTTAATTTTTAATAGTATTCACGTATTGTATTTTAATACTTTATTTTTATGTTTATTGAAAAAAAAAAAAAAATGTGTTGTAGTAGGTACAAAAATTGGGCCAACCGTTGATGATAGTATAATAATTACGAAATATTTACTTAAGCGATCATAATTGAATGAATGCTTTTTTAATTTAAGTAAAGATGTGTACAGGTATTAAATTGCTAAAGCAAATGAGCGCAACTCTTTCTTAAATATTCCTTGAAATAAACAAATTTATATAAATTATTATAAAGACGTAGTCATTACTTTTTGTCTGGTTTAATTAATTCACCCGTTTCCTGAAAATTGGAATATCAACTCACAATTCGCAATGAAATACGCTATCACCACCAATCAGTACGTCTTTGTTTTTTTTTATGTGATTTTATCCAAAAAACATTGGTCCAACAAAGACGATGGCTTGTTAACGCGACCCTTGTAACCGCGTCTGGGGTTCCATCGCCAGCCGCGCGGCGCAACATTCGATCCTTGAAAATTCAAAAACCATAAGGGAAGGACATTTGGTCCTTCGAGCCGGCTAATGAATGACAAAGAGAATTGAAATTAAATCAGTCGAAGCCTCGACAATATCAAATGAAATGGAAGAAATGTGCTGGTGACCGAATAAATTGGATAAATTGAAGAGACGCGGAGTGTCCCACGAACATACAAATTCAGTGGAAATTAAAACTTCTGCGAAGCGAATAAAGGTTGAATGAAAAAATTTAAAGCGGAGGTTCGTCGTGCAAAAGAATTGGGCCGCGATTGCAATTTTGGCGCGCCTTGCGCTCCAAACGATCCTCCGAACAAGTAGTGCAAGCTCTTTAGCTGCCGCGCACCCTGCACGCGCATCCTCTATGGGCACGTAATCCAGCCAACTCGAAGCCAACTTCACGCTGCTCTCGTTTGAATTGGCGCGCATAGCTATAGGTTAGGGCCATATATAGCCGTTTGCGCGCGCATCCTTAAGCTGTCTTGAAGACAACTTCAGATCCTCGATGTAGTAAAAGTCTCCGTCCTTCTCTATCGTCTGCTCTCTGTTCCATTATCGGATTATATGTATATATATACATATATCAATGTGGCTGAAAAAATTAAGAAATCGAAGCGGGACCGTCTCTTAGAATTACAAATATAATTACAAATCTCGCTGCTTCGGTTAACCTGCAATTATTCACGTTTCACGATATTCCTCCCGATAAGCCCGCATAATTCGCCCTTCCTTTCACCCACTCCAGGCACCTTTGCATTTAACAATTTTTTCTTATTGTTTAAACATTCTTGTGAGGTACTTGTGACATTTACGTAAATGTGTATGAAAATGCGTGTAGAGAGAGAGAGAGAGAGAGAGAGAAAAGTCCAGGGAGGTTCTAACGATGAATTTTACAAAACCATAAAGAATGCCAATGAATGACGACGACGCGCTCCTTTCGTTTCTGAGACTTTCCTCGCCCATGAGTTCTATAAAATTTAATTGTTTGTTAAATTTTGTCGAGCAGAGCAATGATATCGTTATATTCCAAAGCAAAAAATGACGAAGCGTGTCATTAAGTAATCATTGTATTTTACGATCGGCGATATTTTTATATCATTTGACGAATGAAGCTTCCATTCGAGTATTTGCTGCAGATAAAGTGAGAGAGAGAGAGAGAGAGAACGAGGCGATTACCTCGGCAATACGAAGGTATCGTAAAAATGATAAGTTTGGGTAAGTGCTGGAGGAGCAGCGAGTAATGCGCGCGGCAAACGTTCGCGTGAAATTGATTTTTGAAATAAGCGTGCATAAGGAAGGAAAATATGAGCGCGAAGCTGAGGATGGACAAAGAAGCGAGAAAATGTGTATCGTTAATAGCCTCGAAAGAGAAGGAATAGACGGCTACGTTAAACTATTGGCTGGCTGGCTGGCTCGCTTTTTTTTTTTGTTTATCTACAATATTTTTGAATTTCATTTTTAGCGATTCCGGCAATGCGCGCTTAATGCATTAGTACATTACCGTTCTATTGCTGCGACGAGTGCGCGCAAGTTTTACGGTGTGCGTAACCGTGTGCATTTAAAACGTTGGTTCCGTTTGCGTTACCTGCGAAATTCCACTACGGCTTCTTGTTTCGAAATATCCTACTACTCCTGCTGCTGCTGCTGCTACTACTACTACTGCCTATATAAATTATTTGATCAAAGCCTGCTGCCTTTTAAATGCTTTGTGGACTTTTTTATTTTTTTTTAATGCGACGAAGACATTGGATTGAGGAGTAATTAACCGTAGTTGTGCCCACGAATGCACTCGGATGAAGAGGAAGAGTATGCGCAGAGGAAGGGGAAGTAGGACTTTTCGCGATCCGGGTAATTCATGGGGCACGCATAAGGGTTTATTTTGTAAAATTCGCACTCTCCGGAGTCCGAGTCCGGCGAATTCAGTATAGGATTTGCAGGGATTTTCAGTTGACGCGAGGAATTCAGTTGACGCGGCGGTTGGGTGGCGGGGGGGCGGACGGGGCGGTGTGAAGTCCGCGACAGGAAACGTGACCCTCGCATATCACATGGCAATGAAATATCTCATGACGCGGACGTAAAATACGACCGAGTGTACGTTTAATTTAATAGAATTTGAAATAATTTATAGGTAAATTCGCTTGGCAATGACAATAATACGTGCCCTAATCTAAATAGATCCGACGAACCGACAATTCGTATCGAAGCTAATGACGGAATAATGGAGAACTCTTGGAAGACGATGACACCCGACCTCGGCTATACGAGCGCAGCCTTTTGCTGCGCGTGCAAACATTGCAGATATTCGCCAAATGCAATGCCAGGGATTTAATTTCCCGCCACGTGACCTTTGCCGATATCGTTTTTCTCTGGCATTCCGCGCCGCGTCTTTACCCGTCCTACGTACGATCCATGCGATCCATGCCCACCGTGCTATACCTGCGATTCGTGCGATTACTCAAACGTGCATAATAAATTGCATTTTCAACCGGGACCCCGACAACGATACCAACTGCCCCAACAATAATATTACTTATTCGTCGGATTGTAAGAAAGAAATCGTTTTTTTTCTTCATCTATCTACGAGTGCCCTCTACCGTCCCGCAACTGAACTATCGCTTATCTCTCTCTCTCTCTCTCGATAATGCCGATCCAGGGCATAAACACGATGATTTTCGAAGATTATTAATCCTTCCCTGGGAAGGAAGGATTTAAAGGAAACGGCTTTAACATAATATTTTAAACTTTAACGTCCCATAAAGTTGTACTATTTTTTTTACAAAATACGCGATAAATATTAATTATGGAAGCCAGGAGAAACCTAGGATTAGAATACAAATGGCGCGGTTTAATATTTCACTCGCGTAACGTAATCTAGCCGAAATCTATGGTATTTACATGATAATTATACAGTAAATTGCGGTATCCGAATAACATTGATGCGATACGCTCGATAGAATACAGCAGTACTCTCTCCCGGCTCCTCTCACATTAGTTACAAAAACATAACACACAATGTCAGTAAATAACCCACTGAAAATTATTTAATATCTTTTTTAAAGGAAAAAGTACTGTTAATTTCGCGGTAAGGTGGCCGTAAGGGGACGAACGGCGAGGACAAGTAAGTAGACACTCGTCGGTCTTGATTGTCCTTTATAGAACCCAACCCCCCCAACCCCAACCCTTTTTTTCTTTTTTCTTTTTTCTTTTTTTTTTACCGTAATTTCCACACGAGTTCTTGAAAACTCTTCACCGCACAAATGGGGCATCCACGCTGACGCGCAGCTAGTTTTTCCCCAGGACAAGACGTCAAGACACTCGCTAGAGACGGCGTGAAATCTTTTATATATTTTTTTTTTTTTTTGATCGTCCGCTGTAAAATACCTTTGTGAAGCTACTGGTACTCCCCTTTTACTTCTTATTCCCTTTTTCCTTTTTCCGGCTTTTCACTAATCGTCGCACTGCGCTCCCTCCCATCGTTCCATACGGGCCTTAAGTCCACCCCCCCCCACCCCACCCCCGATGAACTCACCCTGCGTCGAGTGCCCCTATCGAAGGTGGCTTGTCCCCCTCGGCGCGGGTTCGCGTCACCACATTCTCAGGCCTATCGGTTGGTCAAGCGCTTCTCTCTTCAACCGTCGCTCGAAGTTTTCGGCGGTTTCCCTGCGGGTTCAGCGATTAGGTTCTCTCGCCCCCACCTACCCTACCCTCCCCGTTCTTCCCTCGAGATCCCGCTCAATCAATATATAGGGTTTTCTGTGTGTCCTAAGGTCCGTCAACGCTTTTCGTTGACACGGGCACGCGTAGCACGGCCAACCCTTCGGCCTCACCTACACACCCTTAGCCCCGCGAGCACCTTGTCGCGGGGGCGCCTTTTGCGTTCCTCTCATTCCGCCCGCCGACTCGCCTCCCCCACAGCGTTACCCCTTCTCTTCGCTTTCTCGTGTACTTTTTACGTAAGAGTGCTTCGCGGAGGCAACGGGTCCTCTAATGCGCGTATTTTTAATAACCGAACGTTGCCGTAAGAATTCACCGGGACGTCTCGGGACATAAAAGATGCAAGGAGCCCAATGTTATACAGCATAATAAAGCGCAGTGGGAAGTATCCCAATAACTAGCAATTACATCATAATATACGAGCAGAATGACGTGAGTACGAGCAGGAATGCGCGAACCAATGATATTCTTTATACTAAGGCGAAGAAAAGAAACGACGCCGATCGATACAACCAGATGAAGAAACGTATGACTAGGCTCGATGTCAAAAGGTGTAATGATAAATAGGAAAAAAAAAAAAAAAAACACGTTGATATTGTCGTTTTTAAAGAGAATTAACTGGTGTGCATTGGCGAGGGGTACGCGCGCGGTCCAGGTTGTCGTCCTCGAGGAGTTTTCGGGACCGATCTCTCCTCCAGCTCCTTCCGCCCCATCGGCTTCCTCCTTCGACCCGGGGTCTCGTCCAGAACCTACCCGTGCAGGCTCGGGGAAATCCCGACTCGTATCCTTGTGCCTTGGACCTAACGGGACCTCGGGCGAGATTCTCCCGGATTTTCCCATAATTGTGTGTATACACTGGGAACTGGGAACACTGTATACAGCTGTGCGTGTATACACCTAATTGGAATAATCGTAACTCAATAGTGCGCTACTATAAAAATAACGGAATACATTACCAGTATATCGTCGTTATCGAGATTTTAAAGTCATTGTTACGGATACGAGGGAGGAGAGATTCGATTGCGCCCTGGGGCCAATTACGTCTCGCGGTGACGTCCGCGAGGTAAGAGCCGCTAAAGCGTGGGAGGGAGGGAGGGGGGCATGACCTTCTCTATTCGGTAATGTTGTTCGGTTGAGGGGGGAGAGGCACGGATGGGCTACGGTAATACCCGGTACTCCGTCCGAAGAAGAAAAAGTAGAGCGCCGAGGAGGGGAAGTAAGAAAGTGGACCGAAAACAAAAGAAATCGAGCCCCGAGCCCGAGACGGACAACCATCGGGAGCAGACAAGCCGCCCTGAACAGGCGGACAGCTGATCGCAGCTGGAGATCGCGACGGACGTCGACGTCACACGACGTTTACGTGACCGAAAACTAACGGCGAAGGGAGAAATTGGAATTATTAAAAAAAATAGGCATTAGCTTGGCTATTATGAATAAAGACGTCCCAATAAAATGAGATCGCATCATTTATACCCCTCGTCCTGCTTCTGTCCATGTACACATGCACACAATCACACCGGCTATAAATAATAATAGGTATTAGTACAAAAATGAGGGAGCAAAAAAAAAGCATCATTATAGTTATCGATAAAAGCGAAAATGCTTATCCATGAACTTGGAGATATAAAATTTCGTAAGGTGAACGGGGGTTATTGGGGTTATTGGGACTCGGCGGCTTCATTCGACTGAATGAAATGAAGGTATCCGTATGAGTTTTTCTTTCGGGAAAACTAAGGATTTAAAACTTAAGATTCTAATTTAAAAACTTGATTTATAAACTGTCGTATACATCGAAGCTCGCCAGCCGCTTCCAAATGCTCGATTAACGTGTGGCGGACGAAGCGGGGGGGAAATACAACTTCCCCGGCTAAGCCAAAAATGTGCGTACGCTTACACAGCGATAAGTAGTGTTAGGATCCAATTGCTCGCAGTGCACGCACTCGAAGGTCGCCTCTCCCCCCACCTCCTCGGGTCATCGGAAGGAAAAGCGACCTTTGCCCTCCCCGAAGTGGATGCTCGGCCAACAACAAAAAATCAATTAGCCACGAGATGCTCGGCCATGTACTTCTCCTTAGTCCTTATAAACGGTAAACAAAATAGTAATCGCGCTTATTTCTTTCGCCTTCCCGATCCCGCCCCCGTCTCCTCGTCTCCCTCGCTCACCGACTTCCGTCTACGAGACAACGAGCACGCTAAATTGTTATTATTATATAGGAGTCTTCGAAGCTTGAACGAGTTTGTTTATTTATCATTAGAAAGGGATTGTCACGCGTTGTCTAAATCGATTCAAGCAACTTTCTTCAAGAGAGAGAGAGAGAGAGAGAGAGAGAGAGAGAGAGAGAGAGAGCTTTATAAATTAACCTTTTACTTACCCTCATTATTTCAAAGTCGTTGAGTTGTTCTTGGTGAAAGAAGGATTTAATTTCTTTCTCAACGAATGGGATGAAAAGACCTTTTTTAAAAAAGGGCAATACTACCTCAATTGTTAATTTATTGAATAACCGCCGACAATGATGACAATGATAGGATAGCTAACTAAGTCGGTTGCTGCAGCCCCAAAATTCGCTTATCTCTTACGTGACGTCAGTGCGTTACATTCCTACCCATTGCTTATGTATTAATCTTAAAGTTCATGTTACCTCATCATCACTCATGCGCTCTCTGTCTCGAGTCTTTAGTCCGCCCCTTCGGTGGGCTAAGCAGATAAAGAGCCACGACATTCCCGATCAGTAATTAGACGTCGATTAACGATCCTCCGTTTAATAGTTAATCGCGACGGTTGTTGAGTCGATATTTTAACTATTTATATGGAATTACGAACTATTGTTAGCCAACTGCTTCGTCGGATAACTGCTTTCGCACTGCATAACTACTTTATTGCCTAATAATATGGATTTTTTTTAAATAGAGACATTTCTGGTGTCACTGGTTTTGCGTCGTCACGACAATGGATGGACATTACGGAAAGCCGCGTGAGTTTATCTGAAGGTTACGATCCATACTTTGCCTGATTCCTCCATTTCTCTAATAATACTAGCAAAGTCATTGAATTCTTCTTCTTCTTCGAAGATTCGTATATTCGAATGTGGCCTCCTCTGGTTTTGTATAATATTTATAAAATTCATTAATTATAATTGTAAATTAAAAATACAAAAGAAAAAAAAAAGAAAAATCCAATGTATCCTTAGATCGAAACGCGGCACGACGAGCAATAATTTTCGAAGTAGTTTAATCCAATTATGGAAATCGGAGCCAGAAAGGCATTTTAAGCGTAATCTCCAAAACTTTTTGCTCAGTATTGATTACGAGGTAAGTTTTTTCCTCTCTCATTTATTTCCTAATTTATTTCCTATTACATTGGCTTAATGTCCTTCAATTTTCATGAGAATAAGACTACGAGCCCGTTCGCGCAACTCAATAAGCATCGGTATTAAATAATAATTTATCGGTAGGCTAGAGTGATTGAATTAGATCGTTTGTCAAAACTCGGCGAAAACTGGGGGTTATTGGGGTTATTGGGGTTATTGGGGTTATTGGGGATAAGAATGTATTGTTCGAAGTGGAGCCAAGGGGGGGGGGAGTCCACGGTTTTGCGCAGCGTAACGAAGCCGTAATGGAGGATGATTTCAGGACGATTGCAGTTACAATTTGATGCGAGGGAAATCGGTATCCGATATGGGCAGACCCTGAGAATAAATATGGCGGTACGTTTCGACTCAAATGTAAGAGGATGGAATCGGCAAGGGGCATCAGTCGTATACTAACGATGCTAATGAAATCTTTATCCTTACGGCTAAGCTAAGCTTTTAATTTGTTTATTGTATTTATTTAACTTTTTCTTTATTTGCAGCTGAATGTCTGGTTGAAATTGGTTTCGGTAATTATAACCGAGACGTTTGCCGACTTTATTGACAATGTCGACGAGATCATAGGTTCAAGTAATAATACAACAATCGGATGTTCTGATTATGATTTTCTTAATTATTATCTTTTTAAAGGAATTTTTTTATAAATTATCGTGCGCGGGAGCGTAAAAAATAAAAAAAAAAATATATATATGAATTTAAAAGGCTTTCGGTATCGGTATTCCTTTGAATAAAAGGCATTTGTTGCTCCTTATAAAGAGAGTTTCGTAATAATTCAACACTTACCTCGCCATGAATAATCCCGCATTCTTTTTTCCCAACGAAATGTGCCTACACGAAAGCTCCTTCCCCCCCACCCCTCATCATCCTCCTCCTCCACCCTCGACGCATTATATTCGGATGATAAGCAGTGGCGCCTTTATATTTTCATGCGCATTTTAATGAAATTTAAAGTCTTATTTCATGGAATATTGAATTGCCAATGAGCAGTAATGATTTTACGAGTACTTCGATATGCGCACAAAGAACTCCATCGCGAATAACGTTTCAGAAATAGTTCCTTTCAATTATAATTGCCGCGATTAAAATTTATTAAATTATTTCAAATATTCTATATTTCAATTTTCTTTCCATTTTCTTTTTTTTTTTTTTTTTTTTCTTCAGACACGGAATACCAAATCAGTGCGAGAACAGTAAATCCTAATACTTTTATAGAAAAGCTTCAGAGCCTCTTACCCGACGTACAGTTTCTTGCCAAGTATGATAAGCGTTGAGTAACACGAAAACCGTTACAAATTCTTTATTGACAAATCTATTAAAATTACAGCTCAAGTAAACGACAGCGCATCAGAACTATATTTCTTTATTTTCCTCGAACGTTTAACTTCATTGGTTCGTTTAAAATTACAGCCCGCAATGCTTAATGGATCCTCGAAATTGTCATAAATAATCATTCATTAAGGCATTTAGTGTACACGTAGTTGCCCGCGTGTATTCCTTTGCTAAATGAAAAGCAAACGTATGTAATTGAATGCTCGCTAAGTCGGCAAATAAGTTTTTCTCCGATTTTTTTTTTTAACCAAAGCAAGAATATACAAAGTACGAATATTTTATTGCGCGGTGAATAATACGAATTATTGATGTAATACGTATTTATCCGTACGTATTAGTTATTCGTGTGCCGTTGCGCCGCGCGGCTGGCGATGGAACCCCGGACGCGGTTACAAGGGTCGCGTTAACAAGCCATCGTCTTTGTTGGACCAATGTTTTTTTGGATAAAATCACATAAAGAAAAACAAAGACGTACTGATTGGTGGTGGTGATAGCGTATTTCATTGCGAATTGTGAGTTGTACTTGGATTTATTTGAACGCGTGACGTTGGACTCCTGAGATTTAACGTTATTCTTGATGAAGCAAAGGAGTCTACTGACCGAATAGCCTTTTTTTTATCTTAGCTGGTAATTAGGCAATTGGATAGCATTCCGATCGCCATGTATTGGCGGCCAATTGCCCAGGATAAAGGACAATAGGTCATGTCGCGTTGGTAAGATTTGAATACTGTCGCGCAGGATTTAGCCTCGATGACGTATAAGAGATGGCCTCTTGATCATTACGTTTAAAGGGCATTTTGCCCCTTAAGCATATACAATTTCTGAATCGTAAAGAATATTATTTTAAAGAAATTCGATCGCGCGCGCGCAAGCAGAGAGTTTCTCTTTATCAATAAGAAGTCGTCTAATTATAACAGCGATTATTTCAAATTACCAACAACTATTAGCCTAATGGCTTTAAAAGTTTCCTTTGTTTCGAAAACCTTGTGCATTAGAATCAAAGCGTTAATGATTATTCACAATACAGGAATCTGTCTTATCGGCGCCAATATCGTTTTAATACAATCTAGTTCTTATTCTTACTTTTTTTCTTTTCTTTTCTTTGATATACATTTATATATATAACTTAGAAATCATTGTAGGCGAAGTAGTTCAATTAAACGTTTAATTAATGGATCGGTTCATAATAATACATTTAATTTTTAAGTCCTCGGCTTTGCGTACTTGCTCCTCTTCATTAATGCACACGCCCTGGATATTCTTGCGAGTACAGATTGTACATGAAATTCCCCAATGTAATTTTGATGCCGACGATATAAAAAACGATTAGACATTGAGAATACGCTATCAGCTGCTAATCACGTATTTATGGGTCAATAAAAAATTTTATTACATAATCTCGAGTTTTCTTCACTAAGAAACGCCGATGCTCATACTATTTTTCGCATCGATAGGATTTTGTAATAACTATCGCTTTAAGTGAGCCCTAAATATAATAAATTCCTGCCTTTTTTTTTTGTTTTACAGCCCACCAAACGTATTTTTTCTACGAAAATGAATTCGCAACTATCGGCCAAAACTTTAGCTGATTAAGATGATTCAGATCCTCTGCAGAACCGGGCCGAAATAAAAGGGGGAAAACAAAGAAACAAACAAAATAAACAAAAAAAAAACGGCTCTATAGAAGAGTTAATACCACGTAGTAGTGAATATATAGGAAGTAGTAACGTAAAGAGAAAAGCGAACGAACGAAGCATCCCGGGCGAAGTTAATCCATAGTTGAATTATCGTAACGTTTATATTGCATTATGTTTCTTTTACGAAGTAAATAAATATACAAACTGACGAACGTAATTCAAATGTAAAAGCTGTCGGGGTCCGTTTGTATTTACAATTTGTCGAAGCACTTCTTTATATCTAAAGCCGCAGAGCCATTAATTTCGATTTACACGCTCGTACGTTAACAAATTGCCGTATGATACACGGGAGACTGAGTTCGGGATCCGGATTCGTTTGGCGGGGACGGGTGGGGGCGGGGGGGTTATTGGGGTTGTCGACGACCGTAGCTTTTGCGTGCCTCTCTCTCTGTATATCGGTGTGCGCGCCTGGTTGGCTAACGTTTACGGGACATGGGAAAATTAGAGGGGGAAAAAAAAATGGGAAAACCAAGAGTGTGGCGGTGGTGGTGGTGGTGGTGGTGGCGTCGGCGTCGTCGGCGGCGTCGGCTGCGCGTGTTTATATCGTTTCTAATTAAGAACTCGTTAATCGCGATCGAGCCTCGTCGCGGCTTTGCATGTACGTCTGGGACGGGAAAGACGCGCCCGTCCCAGACAACGAGACTGCCTATTAATTAACCGGTCGCGTCCTAAACGAGATGCGTGTGATTGATACCGTCGCGCGGGGCACACATGACGCGATGAGACTGGAACGCGACTTTATGGAAAAACAATTTTACGATACGTACGCGTATGCGTGCGAGCGCGCGCGCGCGCGCGCGCTTCTTCTTCTTCTTCCTCGAAATTGGTAAACAAACTCGGCCGACGTATACGCGCGTCCTTTCAATGCTGTTCAAAGAGTTACGATCCTCTGGCCGCCGCCGCCGCCACTGCCGCCGCCACCGCCGCTGTCTGCGACTGGGAGGATCGCCGCTCAGCGGTGGCGGGGGGGTGGGAGCCGGCAATAATGCGCCAGCGAAGCGGCGGCCTCGACCATAGTTTATTCTAATTATCGCGATACCGTTGCAACGACGAGCCGCTCTGCGTCGTAGTAAGGATCGATTCGTCGCAACTTCCTGTAATGATGTTGTAATGGACCCCAACCAACCCCCCCCCCACCCGAACCTCCGACCCCTACGGTCAATAAAACGCATTGGCTCGGTGGATAATAATACTAGCAACCAACACTGGGCCAGCTCTCTATTTATCGACGATCCTCCTACGTAGGAAAGAACAAAAAAAAAAAAGTCCTTTTCAAAAAGCAAGAAGTCAAGGGGGAACAAACTTTTATCGTCGTTGGCCATTTTTTTTTTTTCCCCTTTTTCTTTCTTTTTGTGTCATTATTGTACTCTTCTTGTAAGTTCTTGTGTAAATTTTCGCGTTATCGTAAAAATATTAATTTACGGCCGTTGAAAAAGTTCCCTGGCAAAGTTACGCAATGGCAATAATAGTGAATTATGATAGATGTATATTATGATAATGTATTCCATAAGACGAATCTCCACGAAAATCCACTTTTAGCTCGTGTCTTGTCTTATTGGCCTGCGGAAGAACTGTATAAACGGGACCGGCGTGCCTGTACAGTGAAAGTTATCTAATCACTCGGTGAATTATTTTTCACTCAATGCCAAGACAAGTTGGAAAATAGAAACGGCAATAATTAATAATAATATTAATGGCAATGGTAATAGTAATGGTAATGTATGAACGAACAATCTCGACGAGTTTTAAGAATTTCGCCGAGCATTTAATTAATTGTCTTACATTATTTTCACTTTCGTTTTATATTTTCCGTTAAACAACTTCTTTAAATATGAAAATATAATACGAATACGTAAGTAAAATGTAAATACGGACGTTATAGTAAGAGGTCTCACGATTATGAAAGACCAATGAATCTTTATAGGAGAAAATACGTACTCTGATCAATATGCGTACCATCGCCTAGACTTTGACATAGAAATAAATACAAAGATGGAGGAATGGCGTAGGAATTTATAAGTGATTCCCTTCGGATGTTTTTCAAAAGCCCAGGGCAGAGAAATCGAAATCCCGAATTTTCTCCGAAGAAACGAAAGATTCATCCGTATCTGTCTGTCAAATTAACAACAACAACAACAACAACAACAACAACAACAACAGCATAACGAGGCATGCATTAACGATTCACGATCCAACGATTATAAACAGATAGGCTTTTAAAGGATTTTTACAAAAAAAAAAAAAAAACTCCAATGCGTTAGATTGGCTCTGTCGTATTCTCATTTGCATTTCGTTGTCAATTAATCATCTTAAGAAGAGAGAGAGAGAGAGAGAGAGTTTTTTTTATACGTTTCCTCGAGCCCGAATATTTACAAAGAATATGTAATAATTCCTTGGAGTGAAATGGTCGGTAAATTAGAGGGGAATTTCTAACGATTTGATTTAGATCGCGCTGATAGATAGATAGATAATAATACAAATAATAATAATAACAGTAATAGTAATAGTAATAGTAATAGCGACATGCCGCGGCTCGTGAATTCCAGCAACATCCATATTTTGTATAAAGTTTTTGTTGAATAGCCCGGAACGGTGATTTAATGCAGCTTGATAGGTTTTGTACCCGTTCGGCCTACTACTAGCTTTGTCACTCCGTACCCGGAGCAAAGGATCCCCTTTACGCCCTAACAATCGCTTTAACATTTTCTGCCCTTTACGAAAGATACCCATTGTGCGCATGTCAGGGCTGATACAATTATCACGTAACTACTTCGCTTCTGCGCCTCTGCTCTCAAATAATCACCAACCTTCCCGTTCCCTTCCCTTCCCTTCCCTTCCCTGCCCTCCGCACCCAACCTCTCCGGGGCCCTTCTTTACCTATTCGTTATTAATAATGAAATTATTCCATCCATTCTTCATTCGTTGCTTCTTACATTTGTTTTTTTAATCCATAAGAGAATAATAACGAAAATTGCTTCCGATTCTTTTCTTTCTTTTCTTTTCTTTTCTTTTCTTTTCTTTTCTTTGGTTTTGTTTTATTTCTTCTATATCTGGGCGAATAACTCCGACGGATAGATAGTTCTCGAAAATGCAAATATTTAGAAATTTTTATTTTTTTAAATTTCAATTATTTCTGGCATATAATATTTATAACCAGTATTTTTTTAGACTGCCAACAGGAAATCAAAATAACATACAGTTTTAAATAATAAATACATCATTTTTGTTGTTGCCGTTGTTTTTTCGTTTTTTCTGTATTCGAAGCGCCGCGCATCGATCCTTCGGATTAATTTACTTACATGCCATTTAATACGGGCGAACGTTTCCTTTTTAATTTTTTTAATATCCTAACAATAACTCGGCATGGAGAGTTTTCAAAAAAAAAAAAAAAAAAAATAGAAGAAATTCAACATAAAGAACAATTAAGTAAATTTAAATGAAAGCAAGAATTAAATTCTTTATATAATTACGGTAAATTCCGTGTTATTACGCGTGACATGTAAAATTCCATGGCATGCAAATCTGCAGAGGACGTACATTTTCAACAATTTTTCTTTCTAATAAAAACTCGATTGATAATTCGTACATTTAGATGTTGTTTTTAACAATTTCACAAGGAATGGTAAAAATTTATCGATGATTTTAAGAACATATACACTGGCATGTAAGATTATATAATTTATAACGGAAACAATATTATTGCTACAAGTAAAATTAACACGATTTACTCGGTTTGTAATTATCACAATAATAATAATGATAAAAAAAATACAGACAGTAGTGGAATATTTTAAACGAATAAATGCTATTCTTTGCGTTTAAAAGAAGAAATTAATTTTTAAATGATTATTCAAAATATGTAAATTTTAGAAAGCACCGCTACTCGAAATATTTAATATTGTTAATTGCATGATATAATCATGTTGAAAAAGGTTGCTTTAATAAATGGCTTATGAGTTTTTATAAGCGCGCGCACCGAATAGTTTAAGAAAGAAAAAAAAGTTCATTAACAATTAATCCATTTGCTTGGTATTGTATTAGCCAGAGGAGACGAAAAATTGAGAAAATCGATATTAAAAATACATCTTCGTTTAAAACGAGCCCGTCCTTTCTTTTATCTGCTATAGTTAATTAATAGTGAGTTTCTCGCTACTAAACGTAAATCGAAAATCCATAAATTATTAATTTGGAATTTTAACCAGTTGCAATTATAAATAAAATATTGCCTGCGCGAATATAATTGCTGTACAAGGCCTTTAACGTATCGGATCTTGTCTCGTTTATTCGAATTTATATTTTTTGAACATTTGGACGCTACGAATGATATATTGTCAATGAATAAAAAAAAAAAAAAAACTTAATACCTTTTTCAGAGTATCGTAATATTAAATAGGAAGTGGGGGAAAGTATCTCGTCGTATTATTATCAGATTATGCATAATACGAATTAACATTATTAGACAAGTCATGCGCGCTACAACATCAAAACTTATTAACAATAGTTATTTTATCAATTACACGAATGTACGCGAATGGAAAAAGAGTAGGGACAATGAGTTTGGGGGTGGGGTGGGGTGGGGGGAAGGGAATTACCGGTTCTTCCTAGATTTACGATCTTAATTTCATGGCGATACGTTTAAATTCAGAAACTGGATAATAGCCTTAATAATTTCTAGAGAGTAAGAGTAGTGTATTTTTAATTAAGACGAGGTTAATTTAAGGCGACTCGTACGTCACGAGTGGAAATTGAGGAAAAGCGCCTTTATATATGTATGTATGCGTATATATATATAAATTATCGGGGCTATCGACCGACGAAAGTATTGTAAATATTTGAGAAAATCTTTACTCGCGATTGAAATAAAATGGCCCATTATTTATTTACACTCGGGCGATTGATTGATCATATCCATACGTATTGATAGGCGTTTAAATTCTTTAAAGCTTCTAAATCGTGGATCGACAATTTTATAATACCTTTACCAGACGTACGTATACGCAGACTCGAATATGGGAATACACGAAATATGTGTATAAGCGATGTTATATACGCGTTATATAAATTTGGCCTTTATCGTGAAAAAGCCTTTTCACGATCCTCTACTTGAAGATCCAGCCTTATTGCTTTGAATTCTTGCCTTCGTTCGTAGCCTCGTCCCGCGAAGCCTCGGAAAATTGTCGAGGGATATTTAATTGAACCACGGCCTTCGCCCATGATTTATTAAGGAATAATAAAGAGCGCCCTCGGTCGTTAAATATTAAATATAAAATGGATTATCGAGAGAGAGAGAGAGAGAGAGAGAGAAAAAAGTCTTTGCTCCGTCTCGATTTTTCGGGATATTTAAATCGTAAGATTATCGAAGACCCAAGCCGACGACAATCCATCGGATTTCCCCAATAAACCGAGGCGCCTCCTTCGGCCCCGAAGAATAATCCTATAAAATTTTCCAAAAACAACGCCGTTGCGCAAGCGCCCGTCCATTATAAGACATAATTCAATAATCGGGAATCGGTTGGGAAAGATCTCGGGGCCCAACGACGACTTCCATAATTAAGATAACGTTGGACGGCCTGTAATAAATAAATTAGTGCGCGCTCGACGAAAGGAGAGCGAAGAAAGTATATTTGCTTAGAAAGCAAATATCGTCCTCCTCCTCCTCTCTTCTTCTTCTTCTTCTTCATCTACGTCTACGTCTACGTCTACGTCTACGTCTACGTCTACGTCCGCTTTGTTTTTTTCTCCCATGCCCCCGCTTTCGAGCACGTGGTGGATAATCCAAATAGGGAAGGTCATCGGGAATGGTGCATTCGGTCGAAGCCCGCCCGAGAAAGTCCCGTCGTGCCCGGGCGAGTTAATAAATCTGACGATTTCGGCCGGCCCGATGACGAAATAAAAAATTATTTCATTTCACAAGCTCGAATACTTAATGGCAATGGCTAGCGGCGAGGTTATTGGGGGAAATAAATGCAGAAGCGCTCGAGAGCAAAGAGAGCTTTTTTACACGCCGACTCTCCGCGAAGGGTGGAGGGAGGAAAAAAAGAAGTAGTAGAAGAAGAAGAAGAAGAAGAAAAAGCCATTCGTCTCCCGTGAAATATTCAATTTAATTGCAAAAGGACGAGAGGAAATTAAATAATTCAGTTTTCCCTTTGCTTATTCTTGGTAGTAAAAATTTTACCTTAACCCGCAGCGTCACGGCTCCGGGAATAAATCAAGCTTTTCCTCTGTATTTCAGAGGCACCGAACGTTATTGCGATATTTATTAAGACGAGCCCCACGCTTTTCAATCAAATAAATAAATAAATAAATAAATAAATAAATAAATGGCAACGACGTGGATTATTATAGGGCACGATCGTTATTATAATAATACTAATGCCATTCGTTATTAGCGCGCGATTGTTTTTTTTTTAAATGACCCCGCAATCGTCGGGGAATATGGAATATCCGGAAAAGAGGGAGCCAATGCGAGCCAATAATAAATTGTATGCTAAAAAATACATTATTCTTGTATTATGCAAGTCTCAATGCATTAACCGTACAAGTTAATAGAATAAATAATAACGAGCGCACGTAGTATCGCGAGGTTAAACATTCTTTCAGCATCATAGATTCTCTTTTCATTCGTTTAAGTGCAATTTCATATGCGATCGTAATACCACGTGCCACGTAATACCGGCCACGTTGTCCTTTTCTTTGTTTTTTTATTCGTTTTTGTTATGTTCTTTTTTTTGAAAAGAAAATGACTCGATAAGGTACTTCCGATCCGTACTTTCGTAGTAGTACAATGACACTTTATTTTCATACGACTGAACTTGTAGACTGGAATTTTCATAAATGGGAGGCTTTTTAGTCGCGCGAGTCCGGCCTTCGGTATTATACTGAATTTACTTTACTTTATGAATAAATTTATAAAATATCATTAGGACTGTATGATTTAATGCTTATCTACAAAAAAAAAGGAAGGGGGGAGAGAGTGAGAGAGAGATAGAATTAAAACGCCGGAGCATAAACTCATTTTAATATTATACAAAATTATATATGTATAATGAATTCATTAAATATACGTAATACGGTCATAAACATAATCTATTGGAATTTTCTACAATTTCCTAGTTAGTTCTTTTTTTATGATATATACGTATTTACGCACGTATATATGGCATAGAAAAGGAAAGAAAAGGAAAGAAAAGGAAATAAGAAGAAGAAGAAGAAATAGAAAGAAATAGAAAGAAATAGAAAGAATTGACAGTTAGGACAATAAGCTCATTAACTTTTAGATTAAAAAAGAATCAATTACGTCCTTTGCCCGAGCGGGAGCACAAGTTTTTCCCAATCCACAACGAATATGTAAATGCCTTGGTTATTAATCAAATGTAAAGGCAAGGAAGGATTCCCTTTAAAATACGCATAATCAAGGGAACAATTAAGCAGGAAGTTTCGATTAAACAAGAAAAGTTATGTCGCGAGTGAAAATTATTAAAAAAACAAAAAAAAAAAAAAAAAAACAAAAACTTCCTTCGTCAGTTAACGTTACGATACGACGAGCCTTCGAATCGGAATTAATTATAGGTAAGAATTTACCTTTCAATTAGCAGAGAAAGTAAAGAAGAAAGAAGAAATAATGGATTGGAATTCTTTATAAATGAGCGAGTGCACTTGCATGCATAAATTCGAAATTAGCCGCTGCTCCCGACGATGCTACTTACCGCTACATCACTAATACAACGTCTCCCCCCCCCGCCCGCGCCTCACGTATTGCTGATAATTATTGTTCCGCGGAGACGGATCGCTCCTGGTGAGCGTCTGCACAAAGGCAACGTCCGGCAACAATAACGGCTCGAGAGCCGGACTCTTTACCAATGCGATAAGAGCAAGTTTGTAAATTGATTGCGCTCGGGTGGTTCGTAGCATCATAGCGGCAGCGGTGGCGGCGACATAACGTTTTGCACTCCGCGCGAGAATAATAATTTGCTATTATCATCGTGTCGCGTCGCGTCGCGTCGCGTCCTTGCCGTTACGGGATCTTAGGATGGCCGGTCGGGTGATGGGGGATGGGGGGGGGAGTCGTGGAGGTGGGAAGGCGAAACGAAAAGTCAAAGTCGTAGTCGAGGGGAGGAGGGAGGAGGCTCCTCGGGGTCGGTAAACAGGCCCCACGTGGGGGTCCCGGTTGGGACCGAGACGACGTGAGAAATAGAGAGAGAGAGAGAGCAAGAGCGAGAGAAGGATATAGCTCCGGGCGATTTGCCACCGCCGTCGTCGACGTAGAAGGTGTCGCGTTACAAGGCCAACGCTAGGGCGGTCCCGGTCGGCGATCGACGAGCGGATCGGAGGAGATAAGGGTCCAGGCCAGCCGGAGGTGCTGCTGGCCGGACGGCGAAATTCCGGAGCGGCCGAGGCGTTGACGACTTTCTCCGAAAATCGCTATCTAACGATAGGGAATCCCGTGGCCATAGGGCCAGGAGCCAGGAGACCGCGGGCCCGACTCAGTCTTGCCCGGGACATTGGTGTCCGTAGGCGCGAGGGGCCGGCGGCACGTGCGCCTGGCCCCGCAGGAGACTCGGGCGCGAGGTGGTGGAGGTGGATGAGGAGGTGGATGAGGAGGTGGAGGAGGAGGTGGTGGAGGAGGTGGAGGAGGTGGAGGAGGAAGAGCGCCGAGCCGAGCCGAGCGAGGGAGACGGAGACGGAGACGGAGACGGAGACGGAGACGGAGACGGAGCGATCCGAGCCGATCGGCTGCCCTCGCGCCTACGGCCACGGGCATTAATTATTTATTCGAAATGGCGCCGCGCCGCTTAAGGAATTCGAATCCTCATCGGGATTTTCAGACATTCTTGGCGCCCGGCAGCCGACATTTTCGTCGTCAATATCGCGAGAAATTAATCTTGGGGACGGCGTAGCCGCTCTCGGGGGCCCCAAAGCCGGATGGCGCCGCAGCGACGTCTTTACGGCACCTCGGGGCCCGGAGTAATTGACGTCATGGAGGCCGAGCCGACGGGCCGGTGGCCGAAATTTCGCGGGCGCCAGCCGCGGAAACCAAAACAGATTTTTAATTCAGGAATCCCGTGTCCGTTAAAGGCGTCCTCCGCCCGCCCGCCCGGCCGCTTCTAAATTACATTCGCGCGCCGACGAACGACGACTGCGCTCCTCCTACCCCCCCCCCTCCCACAACGTCTTCGTCTCCGTCTACGTCGGTCGACCTCTGAACTTCTTCTCTCTCTCTCTCTCTCTCGTAGACGTTGATTTGCTCAACGAGTTCCATACCAGTAGTACCGAGTAGCCGACTCTGTGATACCTACATCGAGCTCTCGTAGACGCGCATTTTCCTCGGCGCAAGGTCATGCTCCATTTTTGGAAGAATGCCCGCCTCGACCGAGCCCTCCGAAGATTCTCCGAGTTATGTAAAAATGCCGATGTTTTGTAACGAGCGGGGGGGTAGGGGGCGGGAGGAGGGGGCCGACGGCGGCCACGGCGTCGACGACGGCGGCGGGTCAAGAATCAAGAGATGATGGGTGTCGGGAGGAGGGACGGGGGGCAGGAATGGAGGTGGAAGAAGCACGTTAGACTCTTACGCGAGTGAGAGACGACATGATTTTTCATTTATGAAATATTCATGGGCAAAGAGTTGGATTAGCCGAGATGAATAAATGAAATATTCTTCCTTATGCGTCGCGCGGAGGTCGTAAATTATGGCCTGTGACCTTATTAATAGCCTTCACAATACACGTATCCGTGTCTCGGTGCGGTGCGGTGCGGTGCGGTGCGGTGCGGTGTGGGGTGGGGTGGTGGTGGTGATGGTTGAGGTGGAGGTGGAGGTGGAGGTGATGGCGGAGGTGGAGGTGGCGGCGGGAGTTGGGCGGTGGGAGGTGAGGAGGAGGAGGAGGGATATTGAATAATAATCTCGGAGGCCGGTAACCGGACGGTGCTTTTCACCTCCTTCCCTCCCCCTCTCCCGGAGGACAAACTGCAGCATTGGTTGGAAAAATTCTCCGTAGTTCGCGGAGGAGTCTCGTGCGATTGCGTGAAGAGTAGCCGGGGAGGGCGCGAAACCGCCCGCCTCCGATCATTGTTCCCCAGCTGCTGCCCGAGAGCCCAGATTTACGGAAAAAAGAAAAAAAGAAAAAGAAAAAGAAAAAGAAAGAAAGAAAGAAAGAAAGAAAGAAAAAAAAAAAAACAAGTTTAAAGCCGAGGACGCTTATAAATTCAAAGCGGCGAATTCTCAACATACCAGAGACCTCGCTGCCAAGTAGGAAGAGGACGCGCGAGCGAGAGGCCTTCTCCGACTCCGGGCCCCACCTCCAGTCTCCGCGTCTCCTCCTCCCCCGCCCCGCCATCGGCTCCGCGCCGCTCCTTACCGTCCGGGTAGCCGCCGGCTCCCGAGCCACGACCGCGGCTGCGCTTCCTACTCCTCTCGAGGCGTCCTTGCCGTCTCTTCTCGTCGACTCGATGACATAACGCCGCGCATCCCGCTGGAATTCCCGGAGGCACATCACCCGTAGGAGGAAGGCCACCTCGAGCACCTTAGACTCTCTCGCTCTCTCGCTCTATCCAATATACTACCTTCTAGCATCACCGCTACTCGCTTAGCTTAGCTCGCTTAGCTCTAGCGCTGCTATTGGGTTAGGTGGGTGGGTGGGTGAGGTAGCGTCACCACCTCTCAGCTGGTAGGAATTGCGCCTTGCACTCGATACGCAAATGCAACGCGTTCCCTCCTCTCCATCGGCTGTCTCGAATCCCCCGAATCCCCTGTTCGTCGCGGTATTCCCACAGCCGGGCTGGATGCAACATCCAACTAACATCGGAAAGCAATGAATTATTACGCGTCTGCTAAACTCGCTGAGCCATCGCCAAAATTTTACCTCTTAAAGCCAATATTAAAATTAATTAATACATCCATAATTGGTAACGCTTGTGAGTCTTTATGTATTCAGGAGCCCCGTGCATTTCCGACATCTGCCGCCGTATGCATTTTAACCACCACCGAGACAATTTCCTATCGGCACTCTGTCCTATTTCAGAAACCTGCGCCTACCCATCCTACCCTCTTATCCTTTATTATTATTGTTCATTATAGTCGGCGACCAGTCGACGGGTAATTATAATTATAATAACAATAACAACAACAACACCCCCCCCCCACCGCCCCTCCCCCGTCAATAAGCCCCGGAATCTTATTGAGTCGATCGTTACTTTCGGTTTCCGTTACGGAAAGAGCTCCTTCTCTTCGTTTTTACATCGTTACAAAGGATGGCCGCATTCCTAATAAATTCCCCGTTATATCGCGCGCGTGAAGTTTAATTTAAAATTTAAGTAGATTAGGCAAACTTATGTAATGCCGAGGCTGCGTGCGATTCGGCGCTTTCGAATAATAAGACAAGAAGAGAGAAAAGAAAAGCCAATTTAAATATTGATCGAGGCGGCATTCATTTTTTTTTATTTTTTTTTTTCGGCATATCTCGACACGCGCAAGTATATAACGCACGTATTTATCTCTGCCTCGCTCTCTCTCTCTCTCTCTCTCTCTCTCTCGGACAACCCCCTCGATATCCATTACAGTCCAACGTCCACGAGGTATTTAATAAAGCTCGGCCCACTTAACGAAATAATGTATTGCAGGCGATTTCCTCGGGATGGCGGGCAGCTCGTTTTTTAAAATTGCCCCAAAGTCAAATAACGAAGTCTCGAGAGATCGCTTGTGGACCGCTGTGGTCGGCGCTGGCCAATGCGCCTCCGTTGCAAATTAAACGGATTGATTGCGTTGGTATTGAAGGCCCGTTTGTCTCGTCTTAGTTTGACCGCCGGCTTGGCAAATGCTCGGATGCGAGCGTAAAAACGCCCGTCCAACGCCTTAAACGTATCGCGGACGATGCTCCGGGGTAACTTTAAAGCTTTTCATAAGGTCGTCTCGGACGCTCATCAGGCCGTTTGAGCGGGTTGAGCGGGTCGAGCGGGTCTCGAGCAGGTTGAGCACGTGTGGCGGCAGCTTACGTAGAATAAAGCCAAGACGTTAAAGCTCCCGAGGATTTTGTTTTTTTTTTTTTTTTTTTTTTTTTTTTTTTTTTGGGGCAACCAGGTGGCTTAAGGGCCAGATACTCCTAAGCTTAATTAAACGCCGGGAAGTATAATGTTATTAATGATTATCGGGGAATCGTAAATTATGCGGCCGTGGCCGTGGAGGTGGCTTTTGTTCGGGCTCGGCATTACATTGAAATATTGTAGAACAAGATATTAAACAAGAAATGAAGAAGCACTATTAACTTTACGTCGATTCACATTAAACTGTATTTAAGGATGGACCGCATGCTGCGCGAGGACATAAAAAAATTAATACGCGTTTTAATTTAAATAGTCGTTGAATGAAACTATAAATAGTTCGACGTGGGCAAATTAATGTCCGTAAGATGACATGGCCGAGCCGGACGGTGTACAATTATTTAAATCGAGCCATTTGTCTGGCATCCCCCGAAGCGAACGGGACAACGGAACAATAGTGCCTCTACGGGGTTGGCGGTGGCGGCGGTGGCGGTGGCGGTGGAGGCGGAGGCGGAGGCGGAGGCGGAGGCGGAGGCGGATTAAAAAAAAATGAAAATAGACGACGAGCTCGTGACGGTCAATTTTGCGACGTAGCCGCGTTGTACGTAAGCTAGAGACAATGGGAGGGAATGGGATTTAATAAGCCGCGGGTCTTTATTGGCGTGGACGGGGGGACCGGGGGGACGGGGGGGCGGACGGGACGTTGGCCGCAGGGCAGAAGGAGTCCGGCTCCCTCGCGCAACCGAGGATCCGTTTGATTGGCCGTTAGCCGAAGAATTTCAATTTCAAAAAGAGAAGCGATCTCTCGCCTTATCTTTCCTACTTTCCAATTACATTACGATTGGCCCCGGCCGTTCCTTACCGGCCTTACACGTACACGGCCACACGCGCGTGGCCACACGTACCTGGCCACACGTACCCGGCCACACGTACCCGGCCACACGTATTTGGCCACCTCCGATCGTGTCCCCTTAACTCTGTATCGAGCCATTTTTATGGCTTAGGAGTTTATTGGGGGACCGGGGCGGGGGGGGGACTGGGGACCAGAGCCGCTTCCGACGACGACTACGACAACGACGACGACGACGACGACGACGAGGACGACAAACTTCTTACGGTACGACGAACGCACACCCACCGACGCCGGAATGTAATGCGTAACGACGTTCCTAACGTTACCTGACCTATGTCTATCCTTCCTCCTCCCTCGAGCCTCGCAAGCGTTACCAACTCTAAATAGCCTACATAACATTTGCGCAATGTTATCATTACTATTATTCCACGGACGGCATTATTATTGCTCTCTCGGCTGAATCATCCGAAAGGTCATCGCCTCGTAAGCGCATTTTCACCTCGTCTCCCACTTCCCCGCCCCCCGCCTCCTCAATATATATATATCCGCGATCGCCCTTTACCATTCCTCCGCAATAACGTATCGTGCTGTTTCCCTCCCCCCCGCCTCTTCTCCTTTCTCAATATCTTTACTCAGATTCCTTAGCCCCCCCCCACTTCAGCTACTCCCTCATTTAATTCACAAAGCCCTCGTTCGCCTCCGTTCAATTATTACCTCTAATCCTTGTCGGGGCTACCTCTCGTCATCACCCTCCCTGCCCTTCAGCTAACCCTTCCTACCATACGCATTCCACTACTTACCGACTCACGTATTTTTCACGGATTTCAGCATTAAAAATTCACGACGCTCCTCGAGATTCAATATTTTACGGATCGTGAGACGTCCCTTCCTCCTCCCCCCTCCCTCCCACCCATCACATGCCCTTTATTGTCGTAATGCGAAACGGACGATGATCAAAAAGTCCTTGAGATTCATTAGAAATTACGCGTTTGTGATATCGAGTGGTAAGAAGCAGAAGCAGAAGCAGAAGCAGAAGCAGAAGCAGAAGCAGAAGCAGAAGCAGAAGCAGAAGAGAAGACCACCTTACGTCACGCTCCTGCAATTACAATAGTTTGTAAAACAGTGAGATTTCATTGATTGGGATCGGGTAGGTATGCCCTCTGGGGGTGGGTGGGTAGAGCTACGGGCCGTCCAGGGCCGAGCCGTGGAACGACGTGCGTGCGGGTGCAGGTCTTCGGTCGCCTCGTTTATTATTGAGTCCAGAGTGTGCAAGTCACTACGGAAACGACGTCTACGTTCTATCCAGCCGAATTTCCGAGTCCTGGGCCGGTAATCTATTGCTGGCGCACCGCGTGTGCTAATTCCATAGATCAATTTACAAACTTACTCGCTGCGGAATATACTTACTTACACGAAATCATGCACGCGACCGTTTTCTCACTCGCTCGGGTGCATAGACAATCTCAAAGCAGTAACAACACCCGAACACGGCTCTCACTGCAATTATATTGAAATTAAAGCGCTGGAATTCCGAACAATTTCATTGGTCCTATTTTTAATTACTTAATTGAACAATTAAACTCACATCCTAGTATTCTAAACATAATCTACATTTTTATTGCCACTTTAAAACTAACTTTGGGAAAATCTATAGGAGCACTACTTGTGCCACGCATTCATTCTCGCAGTTTATTTATTTGCCTTAGTAAATATTTAAATCCGATAATATATTAACGATTAAATTTCAACTTCCTCGACTCCTTCAAATTTCCCTCCGATACTTTCGTTATTTAATAATACGTCGTTAACATTAATTAAACGTCATTATAACAATACTGGCTTTTTGCGGCTTGAACCGCACTATGCAGAAGAAAAAAGAGAGAGAGAGAGAGAGAGAGAGAGAGAGAGAGAAAACGAAAAGAGATCGCAATTTTTATCGTTTATTTTTATCGAGTTTCCGCAAATAGTTGGCGGGATTCGCCAAACTTACTCCTCCGCTAATTACCAAACAACTTTATCGCATACTAATCAATAGCATTAACCACGTTAACTCCGATACTCGCCAGTCGTGTTAGAAAAAGATAGAAAAAAAAAAAAAAAAAAACGTAATAAAAAACATAAAACTTCGTCTAAACTGAAATTAGATGAGCTTGTAATTCTCGGTAACAACGTTATCCCAGTATTGATACTGTTTAAATAATGGGGTATTTCGTATTTACCCGTTGGTAGCATAGGAACGGAACGGAGACTTCACCGGGGAATTAACGAAATTCCTCGGCCTTCGTGATACTTTTATTCGTGATATGATATTTTAAACGATTATCGTCAACTCGTTGAATGCCGAGCCTTTGTCGTATTGTTCGCTGGTCAGCATTGGTAGAACCGACTCTCATGGTCGACGCAGAAGCTGCTAGTATAGATTTTTAAAGGGTCTTGCTGCCGCCTCGGTGTTTGTGAACATATATATATATATGAATTTATAATATAATAATTTCTTTGAGCTTTGAGAACAAGTCACGTGTGCTCGGCATTGAATCGACGCTCCCCACTCATTATAAACTTTATATTATCAAGTATTTACGCATACGTACGCACAGAGTGACACCGCGCGCATTTTATCTACGCGTGCCTTTATTCTCTCTTCTTTTTTCTTTTTTTTTTTCTTTTTTTCTTTAACAATGTTTTCCTTTCCTTTATTCTAGACAATCGGTCGAGTGAACCGTCGTAGCCTTGCTTCGCTGCCATATCTTCTTAATAACCTTTTGTTCGTACAATTTGAATTTATTATTTTAGCTTTACGTCACTGTTCGCCCAATTTAATTAATCGATCCTCTTCTTTTTTTTCTGTATTTCTCGAGATCGCATTAATTTACTAAACTAATTTGACTTCTATTATAATACATATTATAAATGAGCCGGGCTCCGAGTCAAGCTACTTTTAGAAAGATCGGAATCACAATCTGCTCCTTCGAAGCTTTAATATTCAGTGTGTTTATATAACGCTTCCTTCATACGTATATATACATATACATATATATATATTGGGGGGAAAAAAAATAAAAAGAAAGAAAATAAAATAATGATAAATAAAAAAGTAAAGAAGTTCCGTACTCGCATCTACATGTTTCGCATCGACATTAAACGTAATACGTAATTTCAATGATTAGATTCTCGGAATGAAGAATTTTAGTTGCCTATATTATTATTGCCATTATTTTTTGCCACTTGTGGCCCATTGTTCCTATAATAATGTTGCCGATCGGAATTCCCGTTAAGATTGTTTGGTTCGAGCTTCCTATTAAGCGAAGAAGAAAATACGTCGAATACCAAACCAAATTGGGTACAGACCAATACTTTATATCTCTCTTATTATTATTATATATATTATATTATTATTTTTTTTTAATTTTACGAAGCAAAGGTCTTTAAGAGGAGGAGGAGGAGGAGGAGGAGGAGGAAGAAGAAAGAATCGAAAAGAAAAAAAAACAACAACAACAACAACAACAACAATACTTACGTAACGATAAAGAGAATGACTTTTGTACCCGCAAAGGAAGCATGTATGACTTTACGTAATTCGTGGATCGGGTTACAGGAAATTTCCAAATAAATTTTGATGTTTTCATTAGTTTTTCAAATTGATACGTCATTAGAAGCGTTTTTCTTTTACCAGATTCGGCTAATAAGCCCTGGCAATCTAATGAAAACAAACAGAGATGTTGATTTATTACATAAATAGTAATCTCTGAACTATTACGGCGGTACTGCGAATGGAAAAAATAGAATTTAACGCGCAGTAATTTGAGTCACGTATTTAATTGCACCGTGTGATGGATACAAGTGAACAAATGAATAGCAGCAAGAATGTTATTATTCTTGCCTGTTTCGTAGAGGGAGAGAGAGAGAGAGAGAGAGAGAGAGAAAACGGGAAAAACGGAAAAAACAAAAAGGGAGGGAGAAAAAAATCATGCGCCCGAGTCACGAGATGAAATCTAAGCAAAGTTGGCGTTTGAGTCTCGCATTTTCCGTTCGGCCTGCCCCCCCCCCCACCCTTAGTGCTTATACTTTCGTTATATTTATAATGAAAAACTTCCACATTGCAATTTTATTGTCTATCGGAGTTAGACGCTTGAGCCGTATTCACCTGCAATATTAAATCACTCTTACAATATTCATTACACTATAGAGCTCCCCCAAGTTGTAATTATGCAATTTTTTTATACTCTCCTTGCTGCCTTTAATTTACTCTCGTATGAAATGTTTCGAAAAAAAAAAAAAAAAAAAAAAAAAAAAAAAACAGAGAGAGAGTGAGAAAAACTAGACACATTTTCTTATTCCTCGGGTCAGTTCCCCCAATACATGCAACGCCGGAGCTATTCCTGAGATTCCCCGCCCCCCACGCGGTGCCCTTTCGCCCTATTAATTATTAAAAAAACTCGCGTACTTAATAAGAATATTCATTTCACGGGGAGCCGGGAGGGGGCGGGGGCGGGGACGATGCGGAATTTAAAGGCTCGAATAAGTAAGTCTACGATAAAAGCTTAACGCCATTACCGATGATAAGGTATTATTAATAGATAAAGGTATCGAGTGTCGGAACTGGTATTAATACGTTTTGCAAGCATTGATCGATAATGCCGAGGTAGAGAAGGCAGCTTTGACGGCTATTTTGACAACGGCAACAATAGCAACAACAACAGCAGCAACAACAGCAGCAGCAACAGTGACTTTCGAGTGAACGTATTAAATGAAATAAAAATATATTGTCCGAACGCCGTTAAATACCCCGTTGTTTTTCAGCTTGGCAATATAGGCGTGTGCGCGCGCGCGCGTGTGTATGCGCGTGTGTCTCTGGCACTGGTTATACACCGGTGTTAATGAAAAACCGTTAACGATCGTTTTAGCGTTGTTTTGGAGTTGCAAAATTTGTCGAGTTAGAGGCGAGTGCAATAATAAAGCGCTAGAATTTTTCGGACTTTCTAAAATCTAAGTACCTAACGGGCTCGGGTGGTTATTTTCATTCCCTCCGTCTGCCGGTGGTTGGTTGTTTTTCTTACGGGCCGAGCGATCCTCGTGCCAATAATAATGTCCGCCGATAATTGTCGAACTATAAAGCCGTATACAATAAAGCATTGCAATCGTAGTCGCGGTCGTCGCAGTAGTAGTAGTAGTAGTAGTCGGAGGCAGGTAGTAGTCGGAGGCAGGTAGTAGTGGTAGTGGTAGTGGTAGTGGTAGCAGCAGTAGCAGTAGTGGTAGTAGTGGTAGTGGTACGGGGGGGGGTTATGTGCCGATGCCGGGATTAGCCTTTTTTCGCGGAACGCCGTTTGAGAGACGTCGGAGCCGGGAATCCTGTGGATGGATGTTAATTTTCTGATCGGCTTGGCTCGGCTCTGAATTTCCCGCCTCGAGACTCATTCCGTTTCGACGACATGCACACCCGGCCCCCACCCCCCTCCACCCCACGTCCCACCACCCGTCCCTACGCGGGACAGCCGTCACGTTGAATCAGCTCTAGCGCATTATGTAAGCATTAGCGGGAAAGACCTCGGCGACGCATAAATGGTTTTTCGAAAAATCATACGCGTGATGGTGTAACGGGGGCGAGTGGGGCGGGAGGCGTCGGCGAAAAGTCTGCTCTCCTACGGCTCTGGTATTCCAACGACATTGACGTTTCACGATGACGAGGACGGTGGCTCTCGCGTCATCCGGCCCCTCGACCCCTTAACGCCCCGCCGATAAATAAAGAGGCTGCTAAAGAGTTCCTTCCACCCCCGCGCGACGGAGGCTACGAGCCCGGACGGAGCAGCCGTAAAAAAAAAAAAAAAAAAAAAAAAAAAAAGAGAAAAAAAAAGAAAAGAAGAAGAAGAAGAAGAAGAAGAAGAAGAAGGAGATGAAGAAAAAAAAAGTGGGATTTCTGATATCTAAATAGACGGCATTCCAGAGAGATGATTTATCGAGAGAACGACCTTTGGAGGCTGCGTCTTGGCCCATGATTTATAACAGCGCGAGCGCGTGCGTTCCCGTGAGCGAGTTCGTGGTCCGCGGCGGGGCGAGGGGCCGCGGGAGTGACGATAGCGCGGAAGGAGGACGTGGCCGGCGAGGCTGCTCGATCGAGAGAGAGCCGACGTCGAGGAGGCACGATGACGAGCGAGTAGCAGTAGGGAGGAGGGAGGGTGGGGGGGGGAGAGAGAGAAGTGCTCCAGTCCCATCCCGGTATTTCTTCCATTAAAGAATAATTAATTCGCTTCTGTTCGTCTGTCGCGACATTCGGCCTCCACCCTTCCCACCCCACCGACCCCTCCCACACTCCCTAGAATCGCGTTACTAGGCAACTCCTCCCGGAGCGTTAATCATTTCACGAATTTCCCGAGATATCCTGACGGCTCCGCGAGTTTATCAAATTGGCTTGGGAGCGCGATGTGCAGCCGCTAGTAGCAGTAGTAGCAGTAGCAGCAATAGCAGTAGCAGTAGTAGTAGTAGCAGCAGTAGTAGTAGTAGTTGTAGAGTAAGTAGTAGCCACGACGAGGCCAAGGGAGCTCGGGCATCTCGACCTTATCTCGGTACTCGTTTTCATTATTTTTCTCACTCCGGGACTCCGGTGCAACGGACTCGCGCTCGGCTTCGCCTCCCGGTACTCCCCGCACCCGCCCCCGCACCCGCCTACCCTGCTCGATTGAATTTTCATATGGGCAGAGAGCGAGCGCTCGGTACCGACGCCACGGTACGGCCACCTTCAAGGCCCTCGTGAAATACCTTAGGACCGCATGTCCCTCGGTCCATTGCCGCGCAACAGCGCACAGTTACTTCGGGCTAATTGCCCTGATATCGAATGTCGGGAAATAACCGAGTCCGTACTCGCACGCCACCTTCTAATAATGCATCCTCCTCTCGAGCTCACTTTTTAAACGAACGAACGTGCGCGCACGTTTGCCGTTTTCACCTCCACCCTAGACTAGACCAATAATGAATTAATGAATCCCGTGGCCAAGGATCAAAAAGCGTGGACACGCACGCGCACGTACTCCTACGTACGTACGTACAGATACGGACTTGGATGGGAATATGCTTATTTTCGAAGCAACGGTCTCGATCGGTAAGCTAAATATTCCTAAGGATATAAGAGTGCGGGCTTTGGAAGGAATAAAGAAAAGGAACATTAACTTTCAAGCTCATTATTCACAAATACCATCCTTATTCAATTATCATTGAATATTATTTGTTATAATTATTATGGCTGGAGGGAAAGTCATAATTAAATGTACAATCGAACACCTCCGCGGCGTATACCGATTTCGTAAAATATATATAAAATTCACTCTTGTTTATACCTTTTCCTCTTCATTCACCGTTCATCATTCGTTCTTTACATTTCTCCTCTTCCCTTCTTTTGCTCTCTCTCGCTCTCTCCCGTCTCTCTCCCGTCTATCACGCACAGTCTGTTTTACTTTATACTTAAGAAAAGAAATTTCGTATTCGCATTATAATATTTTATCAGAGCGCCGGCTTTGTTAAGGGATATTATTCAAATTTATTACAAAGTCTAAAAATATTCCAGTTAGTTGTATGAGCGCGATATTGAATATCTTAATTAACATCGTAATTATATTGCTGTTCGACTTTCTCATGTAATGCTCAAGGTCGGATATAACTCAATTGACTTGTTAAGTCTAAAAATAATATATATATATATATACGTATACGTATACGTATAAATTGTTGATTGTAAATTAAAATATTAATATATACCGCTCACGAGGACTTTGAAAGCGCTTAAAAAGAAACTGCAGGACTTGTTTAATTTCAACACTCGGGCGCTTTTTACGCACACGAAGCACGGCATACGGATACAGTTTCTTTTATGAAAGTCCGCGCAACACAATATGTACACTCCGTTCTTTGCGCACGTACATGCATGCGTACATTTGATTGGCGAGCTCCGTGTCGTTGTATTCGGCATCGAATATTATACAAGCCACAAAAGAAACTTCGCTTGCAAGACCGTCTGTCTCGTGTGTCCTTTATATATTCTTTATATAATCATCATCAGAGTTGGACACAGTGACAGCGCCGAACCAAAAGTCAGTTGGGCTTATTAATCTAATGAACAACAAACGTAATGATCAAGCTGAAGCTTACTACTACGTAGTATACTTCCGTAAGAGCGAGCGGCGGCGGTGGAGGCGGTGGCGGAGGCGGGGGGAGGTACGATCGACACCTTGTGTGCGCGTATTATTTATTATGTATCGCGGTACCGATCGTGGGGTAAGCGGTAGCGGCGGTGGTTGGGCTAATATGTTGAGGGGAGGGATCCGCTTAATCGGCGGAGTCAAGGAGGTAGTCGGAAGGTGGCTGGACGGAGGCTCGATCGCTCGGATATTAAAGCCATCCAATTATCTTTTTAATATAAAGTGAAAGTACGGAGGTATTTTTCTGAGGAGGCGAGCATCGTTTTTTTTTTTTTTTTTTTTTTTTTTTATTTATTTATATTCATAGGAATGAGCGATTTCACCGTTGGGCAGCGGTGCGCGGGCGAGCGATGAAATTGCTCTTGAAAATCGATATTAGAAAAGTAAGGCGAACTTGTCCCGGATTATTACGCGAGAGCGAGTCGGCCGGCGAGTCACGGCCGAGCGAGCAAAACGCTAATCGGATAATTGAAGAGCAGCAGACGAATAGCCAAGTGAGTTCGAGAGCGAGAACTCGTTTCTCTAGCGCGGCCGCTCCGGCTCTTCGTTTCGTGCCTTACCGCCCAGCGCCCCTTCCCGCCCCTTCCCGCCCCCTCTCACGCTCTCTCGCTCTGTCGCTCTGTCGCTCTGTCGCCCCCGCCAGCGCGGATAAGCCGACCGGCCCCACCCCCTAACGCCACGCGCGCTCCCGTCTTAAAGGAATCGAGATCCCGAGCCACCGTCCTCCCCCCACCTCCCCACCGTCAGATTCGCTCCGGGCCGAGCGAGCTGTCCCCGTCCTTCGACCATCCGCGCGAAAAGCGAGAAAAAAGGAAATCGGAAGCTCGTCGGGGCTGTTGGGGGCGGATGACGTGTCTGGGAGACCCGAATGAAAGGGCTCGGGCTGGTCAGATCGAGGGGGTGGAGGAGGAGGAGGAGGAGGAGGACGCGCGGGGCGGCGCCGGAAACGGGAAACGCGGCTCCCGATTGTCGCGCTCGAGAGCCTCGAGAGGCGACAGTCATTGCTCCGCCCGGGGCCATGGAATTCCGCGTTCCGTTCGACGTAATTCTTTGGCCCCGAGCCGGTTAGCCGCCGTTCCCTCCCCTCCGTCGCGACCGCAGCAGCAGCCGCCGCCGCCGCAGCCGCCGCCGCCCTTCCATCCCGTTCCCCGAGCCACGGGACCGACACGCAGAACCCGACGTTTCTTTATTTTATTCCCGGTTCTCGGGCTCACGCACGCACGCACGCACGCACGCACGCACGGACGGACGCACGCACGCATACGTAAACGGGCATGGTCGAGGCATCGGAGGCGCGACCTCGCCGACATTGTAAGTTCCCGAATACGTATTAACGCGCTCGCGCGACAACTCGCCGACCGGAATGCCATTGGGCACGAGGGACGGCGACTGGTCCTTTAACCAGAATAACCCCGGGATCCAGCCGTGGGCGCGCTTTCGCTTTATTCTTCCTTCCTTTTTTGTCAGAAGGGAGTCTTCGACCGGAGGCGCCCCGAACAGCGTCCGGATTCCTGGTTGCTTGCGGTCAGCGTCAGCGTGGGAAGGGGGCGGTGCTCCCACAAAGGAACACGTACAAGGACGTCGACGTGGACGTGGAGGTGGAGGGGAGGAGGAGGACGGAGTTGGAGGAGGACGGAGGTGGATCCGTAAGGGCGCGCGCGCGCGGGAATCTCGATCCTAAGGTGTAGCTCAAGTGCAGCTATAAAATGCAAATGAAAGAGCCTGGAGGGCTTATCGGCGCGAGGATCGTCTTGTCCAGCAGAGTTTAAGGACTCGTATCGTCCGTGCATCTCGTACTCGTACCGTATGCCGGTGGAGGTGGGGGCGTCGAGCCCCTCGCGTTAATTCTATTAAAAATCCGGGACAAAAATAAATATCCCTCTTTACGCGCACCGAGCCGAGCAGTAATTATCTTTGAGAATTAATGAAGCCGCCCCCCTCATCCCTCCCCCACTGCCAACCCACCGTTTAGTCGCTTGGAATAAGGTCGGGCGTGAAAGCTCCCCAGTCGCCGGAAAAGCCAATACTTTTTCCCGTAACGGCGCTCAACGTAATAACAATACCACGAAGGCTTTTCGACTTTAACCAATTTAACCGCTGCTCCTTAAATAGATCCATACGAATCCTAGAGACCCGAGCACGTAATTACGAGGAGCCAACTCTCTCTCTCTCTCTCTCTCTCCTCCACTATTTATTTTACGCGTATGCCTCTTCACGACTACCCTCCCCTCCCGCCCCCCTCGAGGGCACGCAAGCACGCACGTAGGCGGGCACGTAGTCGTCGGATGCCCGTACTTTTTTTTTTTTTTTGTTAAAAACGTCTCCTCTAAATAGCTAAACAGTAGACGGAACGAGAAAACGATTAAAGAGATTCGTTTGAAGAATCACTTGGGGTCCGAATTTATTTCTAACTAAATAAGAATTCACGTGACGAACGCGAGGCGGCAGTTAGTAATTTCGCGAGCCGGTAAATCGTGGCGGCACGGCTTCCCTAGGGTTTGCAACGACAAGGCTCGTCGTAGGCAGCTCGGTGTGAGTCGGTGCGAGTCGGTGTGAGTCGGTGTGGGTGAGTCGGTTAAGCTCGCTCGTTTTAATACCGATATAAAATCGTCCTGCGAGCGTGTCATCGTCAATTATCGGCGGAAATTGCCGGCCTCGGCCGAAAGAACCGCTTCGCAAGGGTTTATTAGATTTGCCGGCAAGTAAGTAAAGGGTGTAGGGCAGAAAGGGCTGAGCCACGCGGAATGGCAGAACGGTAACGTGGCAATTACACCGGGAGTACCCGTGAGGCACAAGCTTCCAATCGGGATTTCCGGCTAAAATACAGTCCCCAATAACGTTGCCCGGCCAAACGTATTTACGAAAACTCCCATCGGTCGCCCGTAGGAGTGCCCTTTCTTCTTTTTTCTTCTTTTTTCTTCTTTTTTCTTCTTTTTTTCTTCTTTTTCTTCTTTTATTTTTTATCTTTCCCGGGTACCGGTACGAAAGGCTTCCGATCTTCGGGGGCTTTCGCGGTCGCGGGACGCGTTATCGATCGCACGATCCAGGGTCCCGAAGCTTCCGCTCCGGTATTAATATGGAAATGGAAAATCAGCCGGCTTTGTCGCACACGTACGTGTTCCTTTTGAAGAAAACAACGCGCAACGGTTGCGATCCCTCGAGCTCCCGATCAAAATTACACGCGATTTTTTACTTATTCTTTTTCTAAATTCTTTTATTAAATTTTCCATGCTGTAGTCGGTCGGTCGGTGGGTCGGGCGGTTATTTATTGGGGTTATTGCGAACCTTTCTCACTAATTTTTTCAAGGATTGTCACGAAAAGTTATTGGGAGCGCGTGAAACTTGTAACAACTTGTAACGAAACGACTCGTATTAACGAGAAAGTCTTTTCGGATTCCGTGAGGTTTTTATTTTCATTAATCGGAATTCGGATTGCGACTCGCGCGCCTCTTAAATAAAGCCGATAAATCGAAATTTATTCTGCGCGACTCATTGTACGATAGGACATAATAAGACTTAATAAGACGAAGAGAACAGCGGATCGTGTGGGATACAATGTTTATGGGAAACCGGAACATCAAAAATTCTCGTATCTGGAAGACGACGAGCGTCATGAGTACACTGCGCACGAGTAAGCGAGTAAGGAGAGAGAGAGAGAGAGAGAGAGGGAAGGTGAGAGAAGGGAGGAGGGACATTTAAATAAACAATGACGATCGATTTGATTCGAGGCTGAAGACGACATTGCGAATAAATATTTTGGCGCATGACGGACGCTTAAATAAGAGCTGCCTTGTCATTTTATTTTTATCTTGTTGTAAAGAAAAAGAATAAGAATAAGAATAAGAATAAGAATAAGAATAAGAAGAAGAAGAAGAAGAAGAAGAAAACAGAAAAAGGATAGAAAAATAGTAAAATAAAAGTAGTGGAGGGGATAAAAAGAAGAACGTGAAATTTAAAAAGCAGCTCCCGTAACCAAAGCGAAACATGGTCACGATCAACTCTTTAATCTTGTTCCCCAAGATATATGGTTTTATTCTTCTATACCTGCGTCTATTTATCGGATTCGGCGATCAGACCAGTTCTATAATACATTCACGGGAGTTTAACCTTTAAGAGCATGTATTGAAGGGCGGGAGAGGGCCGGAGGGGAAGTGGAAGAAGAGAATAAATAATAAGGAAGAGGGAGAGGGTGAGAGAGGGAGAGAGAGGGAGAGAGTGAGAGATTGACGGGGGGGGAGGGGTGAAGAAACGAATTTGAGGATATCGGGGAGATTTATAAGAGGGCGACGAGGGACTCTCTCTCTCTCTCTCTCTCTCTCTCTCGGCTCTTGGGAGCTGCTGCAACGATATTGGTGGAGGCGAGGCAGGGCCGGGCAGGGGTACGGGGCGGGGACTGACCGATCCCGGGAAGTATAACGCAGAGGCGCCGGGATGATGCACTTCTTCGTAATGACGTGGATGGCGATTCTCCCTCTCTCTCTCTCTCTCTTTCTCTTTCGCTCGCAGTGACTCTCGACCGATAAAAAGCGGACACCCACTTGTTTACGACCTGTTCATTCGGAATTCCTTCGCGGCCATAAATTCATAGCAAAAGGTCGTTAAAGAATCGTGAGCAATCCTTTTTCGTTCTTCCTTGCGCGAGATAAACAGGCCTCGCCGCATCGCCGGTCCAAAACACCGGGTTAAAGCCCCCGCGCGGATGATGCATCCCCGCCTCTTATTAAAGCGCTCGCCTTATACGACATACCCGTAAGACCGTCGTCAGCGACGTTCTCCCTCTCCCACACCCCCCCCTCTCTCCCTCTCTCTCTCTCTCTCTCTCTCTCTCACTCTGTACAGATACACACGCCCGCGGACGCGTACGTATCCATTCGTCTCTATTCCACTATCTCTATCCTATACGTATCTCTCACTCTCTCTCTCTCTCTCTCTCACTCTCACTCGCATTTGGATGCGGATGGGTGAGGGAGCTGGGATGGATGGGATTGGGGGGAGGGGGATGCAGGGGGGGCTTAGGGGACGGGGCTCGAGTGGGAGGCTAGTATCGACCTTTCAAAGGATACACATACCGGGACTGAATAAATTCCTTAATGCTCGAAGCTTCCACCGCCGTACCTCCCCCGCCCCTCCTATCGCCTGGCCGCGCAAATAATAGCGACCGATGCTAATTAGAGTCGAGAGCCGGCAATTGAACGCCGATCTAGGCGCTCGTTCGCTCCCCCTCCTCCCACTCCTCCCCACCCGCACCGCCCCCGAGCCGTATCGTATTTTTTTTTTTTTTTTTTTTAATTTAATTTTAATCCCTCCTTTTATTTATCTCTCTTCGTTGTTTAGCTTTAGCCAGTCCCAGCGGACGGACCTCAGCGGAGACTTGTCTCCCGCGATCTCAATATAATATTCAAAAAAGTATTATTTCAATTTCTATCGGTCCCGTGGCCATCCCTCCCGCACCGTAACCGCAATGCCCTCCGCGTGCTACCGCTGCTATTATACACGTCCGCACGTCCGCACGTCCACGGAGTGTCGGATTTTACTGAATCGAGAAACCGACGGTTTTCTTGTTTTGGTTTTTTTTTTTGTTTTTTTTTGTTGCAAATACCGGACCCGATTCGATTGTTCTGTGTTCTTCTACGACTGTCCCCACCCCACCAACTCACGCGTCCATACGATTCATTGAATAAATTTGCCTACTTAAGTCCTTAACTGGTCATTTAGTTAGATCCGACATGACAACACGAGCCTTTCATATTATCATGGACTTCACGTGCCTACGTGACCTATTTATTATTAAAGTCTCACCGACCTTACGATTAATGATCCAGAATATTTCGTAATTAATTTTAAGCTCCGCCCGTGATTAATTGCCCTGCGATTCACCATTAAACATATACATATATACCGAATATAAGGAGTACTTTCGCGTGAGGATTTCTTCCTCTTTACTTTAAAAAAAAGGAAATTAATTTAAAGCCTCCGAGCGGGTGTAGGGGCGGGGGAGAGAGAGAGAGAGAGAGAGAGATAATTGAAAGAAAAACAAACGTTGAGCTTTCGGACGGTTTTATTTCATTAATTAGAACTCGCCGAGTGTTTTTTCATTCGTTTCCTCATTCTTTTTTCGTGAGTTTCACTCAGTCATGAGCTTTGAGAAAATCAATGGTGGACAACAACAATTACTCGTTATCGATTGTCGAATAAATTTCAATAGTTGATGGGGAGACGAACCATGCCAGTGTGCGTGTAACGTATAGAGAAAGGTCACTCGGTTCGTATGAGTCCAAAGTGGATGTAATAATGAATTTATAGGGGATTATTTTCTCTTTTTTTTTTTTTTCTTCCTTCCTCGTCTGCCCTCTCGTTGAAAAGTAAATTTTCTAATTGATTCTTTTTAATTTTATAGCAGCCCCTCGGTATAAAGTGACTAACGAGATTTAACGGATCCATGGATAAAGGCTATTTATCTTCGCTAAAAAGCCGGCGGTGTAATTATTTATTTATTTATTTTTTTTTTTTTTATTTTTTATATATATATGTATATAAAGATCCGGAGAAGCACGAGTAGGCGGTAATTTCTTAATTAGCCAGATGTAATGGAGTCGGTCGGAAGAAAGACGACTTGGCCTCGTCACCCACCACCCTCGGCCCGAGACTTGAGACGATAAACGATTGTTTGCGCGGAGAGGGAGTCTTTGACCTAGACTTTTGTTAGCTGCAAAATCGCCGCTCGAGTTTCGCTAAGCGCATTAGTCGCCGGCCAATTAGTCCTCCGCCGATAAAAAAAGATAGACGGACAGTAAGAAAGAAAGAAGAAAGAAAGAAAGAAAGAAAGAGAGAGAGAGAAGTAAGGAAAAGAGAAAATGTAATCGATAGGGGAGGGCGGGGTGGTCTTAACGAGGTGGGCGGTCTTACGCGTTTGTCCTCTTGCGTTAGAGAGCGTCCGCGAAACGGCAATGCGAAATCGGTCGGACAAAGAGGGCCAGGTAAATTACCGGGGCGTTTCACAAAGCCGAACTTTACGCAATATGGGAATCGCGAGTGAAAAGTGCGAAGAGCGGATAAAGTCCGATGCGGTGAGAAGCCGGCGGCAGGAAAAGCCGGGCAAAAAGCAAAGCTCTCGGTTATTGAGTGGTGGGTGGTGGGTGGTGGAGGGAGGAGGGAGGAGGGAGGAAACGTGGGACCGTGGGAGATTGGGACAGCTGCTGGCTCGCTGTGCCCAAGGAGAGACGGATAATTATGAGCAGCGTTTAGCGGAACGGACTCGTTACTATTTCGCAGTCCCGGGCAAGAGTAACGACCTTACGGCTTAGGAAAGCCGGGCTCGGGTGTCCCTACATACCTGGGTAGCCTGGCTGAAGGTGGGAAGTGGACGAGGGGTCCTAGGGTGGAACGAGAGCGGCGAGCCCCGCTTCCCGTCCCTTCCTCACCTAAGGAATCATTGGCAATGTGTGAAAATCGTAAAAATAACCTTGAGTCAGGAGGTGGTAGGAGGCGGCATAAAAATGTTTTCGCCCTAGCGGGGACCGTCGCCTGCTGCCGCCTGCTGCTGCTGCTGCTGCTCGTGGTGGTCGTGGTGGTGGTGGTGGTGGTGATGGTGATGGTGATGGTGATGGTGGTGGTGGTGGTGGTGGTGGTGGTGGTGGTAGGTGTGGGGCAGGAGGCCGTCTCGTGACGTCGGTCGGACGGGAAAACCCGCGGCGTCCGACGAAGCGGGGCCCACCGGCCCACCCCCGAGCTCCGGTGGCGCCTCGCGCAACTCTGTGACGCCGGTTGCGGGGCACGGGGGAATCGGCGGCATGTCTGCCGATCGGCCGAGACGCAGCCCGAGTCTCGAAGCGCGGTGGCCGGCTTCGATCCGTCGTAGTTTATCCCAGTCGCCGTTATCGTTCTCGACGCCGTAGCCGTTATCGTCGTCTTGGTCTTGGTCGTCGTCGCGATCGTCATCGTAGACGTCTACGTCGCCACCGCTACCGCCACCGCCACCGCCACCGCCACCGCTACCGCTACCGCCACTCGGATCGTTCCCTCCTCCTCCTCCTCCTCCTCCTCCTCCTCCTCCATCTCCGGCTTCACCTCATCATCCCGGTGGGGATCCACTCCGTGGACATAAAGCCAACGGCGTGCGAGCCGGTGCTCAGTTGACTTTCGACTTTCGAGTACCGATTATACGGTGGCGTGTGCGCGCGCACGATCAAGCAGACGCACACGTTGAGAGAAGACACGACAGCAACAGTTGGAGACCGTTTGTGACAGACAGTGAGCCGTCGGCTGCTACCAGGACACCAGTTTCATCGATAATCCTCAATCTATAACAATAATAAATAAACAAATAAACAAATAAATAATAATTATTGTAACAATAATAATAATAACGTTAGAAATAACAAGAAGAGAAAGAGGAAGAGGTAGAGGAAGAGGGAGAAGAATAAGAAGAATAAGAAGAATAAGAAGGAGAAGAAGAAGAAAGAGTAGAGTGTAGCCGCAATGTCGAACAACCGGGCCTTGCCGATCGCGGCACTCGTCCTGCTCATCTGCTGGGCCGAGTGCGCCCTCGGGTCCGCCATACCCATGTGGGAATTCCTCACCAGGGACGAGAAGGTGAGCCAGTATCCCGTATCATACGTAAATCCGTGATCGGAGACCGCAGACCGTCATCGATCCTCCAACTTACCATTATCGACTCCTTCCTACCTTCGTCTTCCCGACCCCCCTGCCCCGCCAACCCGCCAACCCGCCACGCAACTCCGCCGATTATCGATCAGACTGAGGGCTTCCTTGTCACTCCAAGGCTGTAGAGTTTTGTTTTTTTTTTTTTGTTTTCCCCAACCGTCTATACCCGGCAAGGGGCACCTCAGTCCTCGGCTTATCGATTCACGGCCAATCGAGCACTCGGTCATAAAAATAGTGCATGCAATCGGGGCTCGGGAACGTTCGGGAGAAGAAGGCCGTCGGCGTGGCAGAGGAATCAGATTTTCTTAAATAACACAGGTCGTATCGGCTACCTACCTACCTCTCTCCGTCCTTTTCCATTTCTTACCTCAATTACGACTCTTGATTAGCGGCGTTCGTTAATCCGGTCCTCCGACCGGATAATATATTAGGAGCGGCGGAGCGGCGGAGCGGTGGGGTGAGGGTGAGGGTGAGGGGGGGAATAAAGTAGTAGTAGTAGAAGAAGAAGATGAAGATGAAGATGAAGAAGAAGAGGAGAAAATATAATGATGAAGAAACGGGGAAAGGGGGGAATTGGGAGCCGATGACGCGTGTCGTGGTGCCGAGTCGATCGATCGATCCATCGCTTGCTCGGGTACGAAATGAAATTTGAATTTGTCTGCTCGGGTGCCGGTAAACAGGTAAAAGAGAGAAAGAGAGAGAGAGAGAGAGAGAGAGAGAGATGGGAGGGGGAGGGACAGATTAAGAAAGAGAGATGTCTCCAGAGGAAGGCGATGACAAAAAAAAAAACCTGGTGTCGAAAGTGCAAGCGCTCGAGGTGTATTAGCGCGAGCTGAAGGGAAGGAAGAGAGAAAAAAAGCGGGAGTGGGGGGGCTTGTGGAAAGGGGTGACGGGAAAAATGTATTCGTCGCGAAGTTTACGCGCTAATTACGTCTGGTGCGTTGTTTGAACAGTCGATCGTTGTTTGCGATTGCTTTCTCTCGATATCCGTCAAAGAGCTGAGGCAAGGCGCCGAGATTTGTCAACGTTCCCGATCGCTCTCACTCACTCTCTCTCTCTCTCTCTCTCTCTCTCCGTCACTCGCTGGGCAAACATGTATTTGGGTCACCCATTATGCGCGCTCGCGACTACTTCCATTACCGTGCACTCGCGGCCAGATCGGCGGCCGATGCTCGGCTAAAGTAACCCCGGTGGGACGGTAGGTATGTGGGCCAGGCGCGCGGGGGGAGGCGGGAGGGATGCACGCAGCCTCCCGATGGTACGGCGATATAAAAGTATCGCTTTAAGCACGTCTGGATGTGGTAGTAGAGGTCGTAAACGCTTCGCTATTAACGCTAACGACGCTTTCTTTCCTCTCTGCGGTGGATTATTTGCTTTTTCTCTCGCGTAATGGGAGCCGAAGCGACGACGGGGGCGGCCGGGGGTGGCGGGGTCAAGAAGGCTGCTTGAGATCGGGCGCGGGCCGCGGCGTAAGAGAGAAACAAAAAAACGGCTTGCGAAAAGAGTAAAGTAAAGTAAAGTAAAGTAAAAAAAAAAAAAAACAACAGACACACGCGCGCGTGGGGGGTGGGAGGAGCGAGGGAGTGGGGTACGGGCGCGAACGCGTGTAGGAGAGTACGAAGTCTCGACGAAAGACGTTACAATATACATATATATATATATATATGATTGAGCTCGACGGCGCGACGAATTCGTTAGGCCGGCGGCCCGGGGCGGGGGGTCAGTAGGGATGGGGCAAGACGGAGGAAGGCACGCGAGACGCATACGCGCGCGACCAAGAAATCCTGGAGCGAGTTTCACCGAACGCGTTCGGAATGTCATCGTCGGCCTGCTCGCGCAACCGCGTGTTCGGGGGGTGGCGTTTCGACAGGAGCCATCCGTCGGCCGGCGAGGGATTTCGAAAAAAAAAAAAAAAATATAATCGACGTGTCCATCGTCGATCGTCGTCGAGGCGCGTCATTCGAACGGGTTGGGGGGGGGGGCCAGGTCGCAACTTCGTACAAATACGTAACCCGGATTACGAGAGCCGACGAGAGCTGTCAACGAGGCCTCGCTCACCTCGCCGTTTGTTTACCTTTGCCGGATCACGAATGTGAAATTTCCGATTAGGTTCCTATGTTGGGTTCCGGTTAGGTTCCGCTCGGGTTGCGCAGCAGGTCACGTGCAATCACGGGACGGCGAGGATGCTGCCGAGATAAAAAGAGCGACGAGTGACGCAACCGGTTATTGGGGTTATTACGAATCGGATATCGGTGACAATCGCCCCGGACAATATACGTCCAGCCAGCCAGCCAGCCAGCCAGGCAGGTAGGGGAGGAGGGAGGCAGGTAGGGGAGGAGGGGGGGGGGGTAGGATGCGTCGCTACGACACGAATGCGTATTGACAATGGCTTGGGAGATTCCTAATCGTTACCCCGTTGTTTCCCTCGCTCATTCCAGATGAGTCACCTCTACCGCATCTTCAGCCAGGAGGTGACGCAGTACTGCGCGGACTCGCCGATGCCCGATTGCAATAAAAACCTGCTGGTCACGGGTCTCAAGAATCTGGCCAACATCGACGACTACAGGCTCGACGAGATGGACCCTTACCAGCGCGGCGCCAAGGACATCAGTGAGTAGAGTACCACCGAGTACTTCTCTTCTATATGTACCGTTGCCTTAACTCGGCCGCCCATCCACGATCCTCGTCGCTTATCCTTCTCTCCCCCCTCCCTCCCTCCAAAAATCACCTGCCCCTCTCTGCCGCGGTAAACTCGACGAAACGGGGTCACAGACGACTTACATCGGCGGATTTTCTTTTCGAGAAGCATTCCTTTTCACCTTTCGTCGACCCCGGAGCCGCTGCCGCACATCGTTTCCTCCGAGCGCATTTTCACTCGAGGTATGTCTGACTCCCCCTCCCCTCCCCCAACGCCCCGTCTCGTGGAGAGCAGCGGCCGGTTCTTTCGATAACGGACGGACGGACGGACGGGCGCGCGCGCGCGCGCCTCCCCCCTCCCGCCCTCCAGCCGGCCATTCATTTCTGCGGCCGGGAGATTATAATTGCGCGGGCGGCCGAGCATTGGCAGCGAGCAGCTTTCGATTAGGAATCCTCGGCGAATCAACGAGGCGACGAGAAGAGACTTTTCCTTTCCTCGGCTCGCCGCGTAAATTCACCAGGAGCCGTATCCTCTCCTCGGTTCGGCAGAGTTCCCCCGGCGTTTTGGAAACTCGCGAGGCGCAACGACGTGTCCTGAGAGAGAGAGGGTGAGTGAGAGAGGGTGAGTGAGTGAGAGGGAGAGAGAGAGAGAGAGAGAGAGAGGATCGTCTAGGTAGAAGCTAAAGCAAGCGATAAATACGCCAATTAAAGCCAGCTTTTCCATTTCTCTTGTTGCAGTATGGCGCGCGCTGCTGGGCAACGGCAGGGAGATGGCCTCGCGCCTCGGTCAGCACTCCTTCCACGCCACGGACGCTGATCCCCTAGGTAAATATCACCAGCCCTACGAGCTTTCCAGTATTGTGTATATATATATATATATATATATATATATGTATAAGATCCCATGTCCCCCCCCCCGCGGCTCACCGCCCTTCATCGTCGGCCCTGTTGGCCGGGGCGACTACCGGACCCATCGGGACGAGGCGATTATAACGGTAAGGGTGGAGCCGCCGCTGTCGACGCTGCCGCCGCCTGCCCGACGACTCCCGACGATAGTCCCGCCGATAAGATAAGCTGACCGACCGCGCCGACAGCCTCCGACTACTCGCTCCCTGTTTATATTGGCGCATTCAAGGCGCACGAGGACTCACGAGCGAGTGCTCGAGACAAAGAGAGAGAGAGAGAGAGGGGAGAGAGAGGGGGGGAGAGAGAGAGAGAGGTTATTCGAGTTATTTTAACGATTGACGCCGGACTTCTCTTCTCTTTTGGGCTTCCTTTTTCTTGAAATTCGTAAAGGTGGCTACGCCGGCGGCTACGGCGACGACGTACGTAAATGGGCAAAAGTGAAGCCGGCCATCGGGATTTACGATCTCCGCGTCGCGACCAAGCTAACCTACCTTAGGAGTTAAAAAGCGTATAAGCAAAAAAAAGCTGTAGAAGGAGAAGGAGGTCTAGGATAGGTGAGGAGGGAGGGTAGGCGGCAGCGACGACGACGACTACGACTACGACCACGACTACGACCACGACTAGACCACGACTAGACTAGACGACGACGACTACGATGGAGGGGGGAGGGAGCAGAAGGAAGCGGGGAGAGGTATTATTGCTCGGGTTCGGTGACAGCTCTGCTCCGTGTCCGGGTTCATTTGGAGGGGAAGGAAGAGCATCGAGCCGACCCGCGACTGAGGAATGGAAAGAAAGGAATGGAAAGAAAGGATACAAAAAAAAAAAAAAAAAGGAAAACAAGCAACATAAATAGGCGCGCGCCGATTCCCCTAGATTTTCCGCGGGAACGATTCCGCGGATCGAGGTCATTTTTCCGTTTTCTTTTCTCGCACTCACCGGCTCCGACTCTCCTCTCGAAAGGAAGAACGGCCCGCTCGTCGCAGCTTTCACATTTTCTCCGCGAGCTCGTGCCGATGCACTTTTTTTTAGCGGATCCCGGCTCGTCGTGGGTACTGCAAGAGTTGCAGGAGAAGGAGACGGCGGAGGAGGAGGAGGAGGAGGAGGAGGGGCGACGCGGTTATCGGGTTGGGGGGAGGAGGGGGGGGGCAGGCGCGCAAGCAACACTCGTACCTAACTCCAGAAGAAAGAGGATGGCGAGTGGCACATTCATTGTGTATTCGGCTGCAGTCGAGGATTAGTCCGGCCGAGCCTCCCACCCCACCCCCCTCAACCCCATCGCCCTTCAGCGCTCCCCGCCTACACTGTACCGCCAACCGCCGGCCGAGCCCTTTGTTTACATTTACTCGTGCTCCGGTCGTGATAAACATTCGCGGCTCCCGCCGCCGCCGCTGCCGCCGCCGCTGCCGCCGCCGCTGCTGCTGCTGCTGCTGCTGCTGCTGCTGCTGCTGCTGCTGCCCTCCGCCTCTGTCTCATTGTTGCCCGGTCAGGTGTATATATATATGTATATATACGATGGGCCGAGCGGTACTGACGACGATTCAAGGAAGGAGGAGAGAGAGAGAGAGAGGGCGAGAGACGGAGAGGGAGGCAAGGGGTTTACAAAAGACCCTCGAGACGGGAAGGGCTCGTTTGGACGTTGCTCTCCATTCAGAAGCCTCATCCCGTCCCTAAGGATCATTACCATAAAATAATATTCCTTTCCTTTCTTCCCCTCGCTCCGCCAAACGCTTCATTAAAATTCTAGTCCTGATAAGCCGGCCGCGCTCCCGTAGACGACGAGCAGTCCCTCGTAGCATCGGCCTCACCCTACCTCTATCACCCTACAACTCCTCGTCACCGTACCCTACTAATAATTCGCCTGCCGGCCTTACGTTACGCGTCCCGTGGAGCTCGAGGGGCCGAAAAGTGCGGAGTCACCGGCTTCTGGGCGTAATGTCGATAATCGATAGGGGGATCGACGAGCGCTCGATGACAGCTTCGACTTAAGCGCTCGGCTCGGCTCGGCTCGGCTAGTTGAGTAGGACGGCTGGTAGACGCCGTCGGGAGGAGTGACTCGTCCTCGTCGTCGGAGCGGATCGACCGATCCGCACCGGCCAGGTAGTGGTAGGCTTGGACTCGCGCCTTGGCCTACATAACCCGGGATTATACAGAAGCGGCGCGCGACACCTTCGCCGGGGACTGGGCGTAATAAAGGATGCCCCGCGCACAATGGCCGGAGACGGGAGAACGGGGCTCGTCGACGCGGAGCGGCGACCCGGAAGGCGCGCTTCCTCGTCACCCGGAGACACGGAAAGCTTCGTCGTGCGCGTACCCGTCGGAAACGGAAAGAATGTCCGGTCGACCGCTCCCTCTGCCTTTTTTTTTCTTTCCCTTTTTTTTTCTCTTCCTCTTCTCCTCCTTCTCCCCCTTCCACGCGGACACCTAACTTCCCCGCCCCCACGACGGGAGGCTCGGCTTCGCTCGTCGTTAGCATAAGTCCAAGGATCCTGACGGGCGGCCATTGTGTCGTGGCCCGATTGACGCAGTGTCAGGAGGCGGGAGAGCTATTGTTCCACGCGTCAAATGGATTTAGTCGATTGTCCCAACCTGTCTGCTCCCTCGTCCCCCAACCCCAACCCCCCGTACCCGCCGCCCTCTATCGTAACACGGATCCCCCTTGCCGCCCAAGGCTCGCTCATTAATCACATCTTATCAGTTCGATGACTCGGGCGTATCTTTCATCCCCAGCCGTCCCGTATTTATCGAGGGCCCGCCGCCCCCCTCCACGCCCCTCAATAGCCCCAATAGCCCCAATAAACCCAATAACCCCATATGGGGCTGGCTCCCGGGGAAAGTAGCCGGATTCTCAATAACAAAAGCGGTACTCGCTTTTTTGCGTTACAGCCGTCGGGGACAACGAGCTGCCGCAGGAGACGTCCGTCAATCAGGACTATCTGCATCCCTCGGAGCACAGCGGGCCCTACCTCACGGGCCCGATGGTCATACGCGTCTATCCGGACGGGCGACCGGTGCCGAGCGACGCCCAGCGTCCGCTCCCCGAGGACGAGGACATCGAGGACATCCGGCTTGACACGAGGATCCCCTCGATAGGGGAGCTCGAGACGCCCTGGAAGGCCCCCGAGCCCTGCCAGCCGCCCCGGCAAATGCTGCCGCCGAAGGAGACCGACAGGCCCACCGGGGGCCACATGCGCTACTACGTACCCGACCCGAGGCTACGTCCTCGCGTCGGGCGGCCCGGCGGTAACGATCTCCTCGTGCGCGAGAGGATCTACTGACGGGGCCCGCGGACGACGGCCCGAGTCTTCGCATCGGGGAAAGACTGAACCGACTCGTCGCCCGGGTGACTTGCTGGAGGGCTGGGGGCTGGGGGCTGGGGCGGGAGAACGAGAGCTCAAAGCGCTAAGGAGAGGAAACTTTCGCGTGAAAGGACAATTGACAGTGTCGCGGCGCGCCTCGTCGAGATGCGGGACGGGCAGTCCCGGGTGGTAACGGGAGGACGCGGCCCCGGCGACGGAGGAGGAAGCTCCCGAGCTCGTCACGTCCGTCCACGTTAAGCCGTGAAAGTTGCGCGGGCTACGGCTCCCTCGATTTTATAAGGGCGGCCGCGCACCCCATCTTTATTTATTCACGCGGAGGCTTATCGCTGCCGCCCTACGTCGTCAAAGGGAAAAGGGAAAGAAGAAAAAAGAAAAAGGAAAAAAAAATAGATAGAGAGAGAGAGAGAGAGAGAGAGAGAGAGAGAAAGGAACCTCGCGCCCGATAAAGCCTCTTCTCCGCTAGTATCTGTATATACCGACCTCGAACGCTTGTATATACCATGAATCATTGTAAATAAGCCCTTCATTTATCCTCCTAGAGCTAAGTTTTCCTCGGTCGTCGTTAGGGCGGCCCCGTCTGCGCCCCCTAACTAGATCTCCCTCACCCCGCCCGCCCACCCGCCCTCCACGACCCCCCATCCGCACAATCCAAATCTTAAATTATGCGCCCGCTGGCTCTTCCGGGGAGCACCCTTGTGATAAAAAATTCCTCCTACGCTCGGTCGACGCGCTTCGTTAAACGCCTCGATATTGGCTAGCGCACGCGGCTGGGGTGGTGGTAGGAGGGGTCGGTCGGTTGATTGGAGTGAGGATTAGCGATACAGACCTTGTACCGGCTGCTGCTGCTGCTGCTACTACTACTACTACTACGTACTACGACTAGTACTAGTACTACTGCTCACCGACACCCCCGATTATGCTAATCGACCGCTTCCTCCTCCTCCTCCTCCTCCTCCTCCTCCAGGCCGCCTTCTTCTTCGACGTTCGATGTGCCAGTATCGCTGGCTCCGAAGGTTCTTTAACGAAATTTGCCTGCCAGCAAAATTATACGGTTCGGTGCACATGGGAGAGGCAATGAAGTTACGGTGCGTCCGCGCCTACCCCTCCAACCCGACCCCAATAACCCGCGTAACAACGTATTATTAAGACGAATGAAGATCTGGTGGCTCGGCAATGGAAACGAGGTGACGTTGTATATCGCCGCTCACCAATGCGTCCCCTGCTGCGATCAGGACTCTCTGCGACATATACATACACACACGCGTACGAGATATAAAAAAAAAAGAGGAGAAAAAAAGAGAGGAGAAAAGAGAAAGAGAGAGAGAGAGAGAGAGAGAGAGAGAGAGAGCGTAAACGGGCTACGGAGTTGCATGCGCGGGAGATGGAAGAGCGAGGAGGGGGCGGGAATAAAGAAATCGGCCGCCGTCGACTCGCGCTTTCTCGTATGTCATATCGATAGAAAGTAAGGTAAGGACCGCCGTGGCTGGTTGAATGCGTTCGCTCGTCCCGCGCGGGGGGTGAGACGCGCGGTGATACACGCGGTGAGGCGAACGCCGCCGGCCCACCGCGCGAACCTTACTTCACCACAACCCTTACCGACAATTTCACCTTCACGCGTCGTCGCCTCTTCTTCTCTCATGTGATGTCATCCCAGATGTATTATTAGTTTTAGTGCTTCATAAATTATTTGCAACTACATTGTAAGCGATCCATCCTACGTATACGTTCTACTTTTTTTTTTATTATTTTATTTTTTTTTTTTTTTTTTTTTTATTATATTATTATTATTATTATAATTATTATAATTATAAATTGTTCTTTTTTTTTATAAATCGCACGCGTATCCGACTGCAGACGTTATTCAATAAGTTATACGTTCAATAAGAATAAAGCGATTTGATGTAAAAAAAAAAAAAAAAAAAAAAAACAAAAAAAAAACACTCAGTCTCTCTCACTCCCTGTTTATTCATTCCTAATTATAAATCACTTGAAGGAGCTGCTTTGTCCTGCATTATCGCCTAAGCTGGCCTGCACTTAATAATCGTATTCCAGTTACGACGAGAAATGGAGGAATAAGGGAAAAAGGCCGCGAGGCTCTATAATGAATTACGATTATTTCCTAGTCAGTATTGGCAAATAGACTTATTTCTTTATCAATTAATTCGTGAGCCTTTTACAAATAAAGCCGCACGAGTAACAAAACAAAAAACAGAGGAGAACAAATTATCCAGATAAATGCGCGAATGTGTTTTTTGTTCTATTTTCTTCTTCTTCTTCTTCTTCGTCTTCTTTTTACTTTATTTTTATTTTCTCACGAACTCGGTGCTACGTAAACAAGAAGAAGAAGAAGAAAAAAAAACAAAGAAAGCAAAAAAAGAAGAAGAATCTGATTGAACGACTATAATCATGAATCATAAAATTGGCTTAACAAAGTTATATGCATTTGTAGACTTGAATTAATTAGATGTACGCTCAGATAAGTAAGCCGATTGCAATATTTGCTTAAGCTCGCCGAAGAGCGAATAATAATGATTATTATTGCATAAACATGAGCTTTGCTTATTCGTTTATTTACCTGCGCGAAAGTTGGAGTTAAGGCCCGGTCAGGTGTATACCGTTGCCGATCACGAGTGCCGACGCAGAAGCCAGGAGCTGCATTATCGATCGGTCGACACGCCACTCGATCGCGTACTCTATCGGTAAGAGTCATGACGATTCACGGCGTGGTGGTCGATGCGATCGCTCGATCGATAACCTAAGGATCTGTACGACTGCCGAGGGATCGCGGCGAGGGGCGCAGGAGGAGGAGGATGTGGTGGAGGAGCTGGAGTAGCGGCGCGGAGGAGTAGGGGGGAGCAGTAGGTGGAGGTGGAGGAGGAGCAGGTAGCTGGAAAAATTGAACCGTGAAATGATGATGTTCGTATAAAAAGGGAGACATTTCGAGCAGGTGCAGTGAACCGCGAAGAAATAATGAGAGAGTGCGCGCAAGGACGAAGAAGGAAGGGCCCGCGTCCCTCGGCGCAGCAGATGTCCGTCTTGGTGGGCTTCCTTAACGCGGAGGAAGCGAAATCTTACAAGGATCACCGCGCGGACGAGGGCGTTCCTATAAACGCGCACGCACGTGCCGCTGTCAGGGATAAAACGGCCAATGACGCCTTTGTCCCCTGCACGAGTGCAACCCATTTCTACGTATCAATGGCACATATGGCCCTTCGTCCCATAAAAACTCCCATAAAACTCTCGCGGGGCTCACGCGAAATTTTTACCACGTACATGCTAATTCGACGCAATTGCTGTTATTGTTGTTGTTGTTGTTGTCGTTGTTATTGTTACTACTGGTAGTACTACTCCCATGGCCAAGTCACGTATACCATTGTCATGAGCTACCTTGACATGACTTGATGCAAGTACTCGCAAGTCGAGAAGAATTCACCCGCGGCTGATATAATAAATAATAAAGTAGGAAAGGTTATTGCCGAGGGACGGCGACCGTCCCTGCTTTCCCCGAATCCCGATTCGCCGCTATCGAACGCAGCCTCGTTTTTCCGCCAGCCCCCCCCCCACCCATCCCGTCACCCAGCAAGATAAGCGATCGCTTAATAATTGGCTCCGCGATAGCACTGAATTCCCGAGCCTATCACTTATAGTTTAATGCATTCTAACGAAGCCCGTTATTTCAGTTATTTCGCATGCATGCGAAATCGCTTTCGTAATAAAAAAAACAAAAAACAAAAACAAAAGAAGAAGAAGAGGAAGAAGAGGAAGAAGAGAAAGAAGAAGTAGAGAAAAAAAACTAACAACGCAACGTCCCGGGGTCTTTAACACAATTATCCTATTAACGCGATAGCATTATATAAAAACGTACTTTGTAGGACTAAGCGAGTCTAACGCAATCGTGTCCATGGGAGAAAATTATTTGACATTCTTTGTAGGTGAATTATTGTCATTTTCCTCGGTGGTTATCTTTATGCGTTGAGCGGGTTCGGGGGTCCGCGGGGGAGCTTCCCATTCCGAATGCACGCGTCTAAAGTAAAAATACGGAACAATGTACCTACCGTGCGAGGCATTCCTCCTTTTAAACATTATTTAACTTATTTCATTGTTTAGAATTTAGCCTTTGATCAGGGGCGACGAAGGTCGTAGCCGGGAAAACTTCACTCGGCTATACGTCAGGGATACTCGAATAAATAAATAATTCCCTCAACAAGCCACGCTCGAGCGCAGCTTCCTCAGCTTAATTACATAAAAATTCTCTCTAATTAATATCGAACGTGTGTTTTTTTTTTTTTCATCATCATCTTCTTCGTTCTTCTTCTTCTTCTTCTTCTTCTTCTTCTTCTTCTTCTTCTTCTTCTTGTTCTTCATCATCATCATCATCTCGGGGAATGAAAGGGCGAGAATGTTTATTGGGGTTATGACTGCCGGCAGGGGCAGTATTATCGCAAAGCGCTAAAAGAATTCCTTCCTCTCCGTTTAAAAACATACTAATGTAATTTAAGCCCTAAGGATTTTAATCTGATCGGCGTTCGTGGGGCTTAGCGTATATGCTCTGTATATAATTAACGAGGCGCACGTATTGCCAAAGTAAATATTTAGTGAAAACAAAGCGCCGGGGGAGCAAGCCAATCGTGCACGTTTAGTTTAAAGTAACGAATAAAATTAATCTGCAATTTTTTGTCCGTTTCTCTTTCTTTCTTTCTTTCTTTATTTATTTTTTTTTTTTATTTTTTTTTTTTTTGCAATTTCATTCAATAACCCCGGCCGCCGCTCGGCTCGATTTAATTGCAAGCTAAACAATTGCGAATAATTAAACGGGCCCCTGAGACAATTTAAACAATCGCGAGGGAGCCCACGCGCCGTTGCATTTATATTTCATAACTTTTTAATAAAGCCTTTATTATTATTACGGCTGAGCGGCGAGTGCGCTTGACCGGCGCTGGAGCGGCGCAGTGGCCGGGGCGGGGGGGGGCGGGGGCGGGTTCGTGATATTTTTGATAAAGCTTATTTAAGATTTATCGTAATAAATATTTGGCCAACCGATGTTTATTCGACCGGGAAGGGTAGGGCGGGGTGGGTGGGGTGTGGTGGGGTAGGGAAGGGTAGGGAAGGGCGGAGTTTTAAATAAAATCGAGCGGCGCATTTAATTTCACGTATCGGTAAAATAATAAGCCTGAAATTTTCATTACGTTATTTCTTATTTAGTCGGCGGTGCGGGGAATTGAAGCTAATCGGACGCGCGGATCACCCCGGAGGGAAACGCTGCGTGGCGTAGCTGGTGGACGGGTGTACGCGTATCTGGCTGGGGAAGGAAAGACTCGGTCGTAAAATCGATTCGAGTAAACGTTTGCGCTTCCAGCCGAAAGAGCGCATCTTCGACAGTCTCGAACTTTGAAAGTATTAATACCTCCCTCCTCCTCCCCCCACCGGACCGCTTAGGTAGCCGCTTAGGTAGCCGCTTAGGTAGCCGCTTTTCCAATTACTCTGCGAGATTAGTCGTAGAAGTCGGCAAGGCCTGACCATCCATCCGTCCATCCATCCATCCATCCATCCATTCCCCAATAACCCCAATAACCCCAATAACCCCGTAGCAGACCGTGAAGCGGCTCATTATAGCGCTTTGGACGAGCGAGAATGCCCCGTCGCTGAGGAAATATTAAAAAAAAGAGGAAGGAACGTGTAACGTTTTCCAAATTCAATGGAGTCGGGAGCCGCTGAGCGGACCGAGGCCTGCCTGCGTGCGTGCCTGCGTGCGTGCGTGCGTGCGTGTGCGTGTGCGTGGCCGGCAATCGGGGCTCCGAATCTCCGAGCTGGGATTGGCTAATGGCCTTATTAAGGATGAATCGATGACGGCTTATGATTGATAAGCGGCACCTGCAGAACACTATCAAGCACTGCATTGTTTGCACTCGAATTGATGTGGCGTGGCCTGGGCCGGCTTCGACGGGCAACGTGCGGAGAGGGGAGGGGGGGACGCCGAGGCATTCGGACAACGTCGGGGAGAGCGCGCGGATGGCGTGGCGTTGGCCGGCCCGTACGTACGCTCTGCGAGCCCCCGTGTATTTTCCTCGCGCAGTCACGCACACTCTGCATTTCCATTAACAATACTCATTAAGAATGCACAGTTACGTCGTAAGTGAAAAGTAGGTGTTCGAGTGGCGAGGGCCGCCGACGCCGACGCCGACGTAGCCGCGGATTCAAGCCCATGGAATGTCGAAAGTATAACGACTTTTAGCAACGATTCTCTCTCTCTCTCTCTCTCTCTCTCCTCAATCCGCCGCGGCTCCTTTTATCAGAAGCGAAGCGACGATAGGTAGTTTACGAGCCGAGTAAATGCCATCGGCGTCGGGTAGGGCTCGACGTGGACAGCCCCACCGTCGAATAGACATATTCGACGAGGCTTGGGTCGGGACACGCCAGGCCAATCTGAGCATCTCGATTGTTTGCTTCGAAGACGGATGTCCGGTTCGTTATGGACCGTATAATTTTATGCTACGGTTTTGAATATACTCCCCCCCCCCCACCTCGACCCCCACCTCCGCCACCACCGCCATCCACCACGCATCCATCCACGCATCCATCCACGCATCCATGTTTCTTTGGCCAATTAATGGGCCCCCCGACGTTAGTTCGGCCTTTTTATTTTCAAAACTGCTCTGCTGACGTTGGCCGCTTTTAACGCTCGTGCGCGGCCACCTCGTAAACAATTCGAATGTTTAAATAAACGGAGCCGCTCGGTTTATTCTTTTACGGTGCGTAACGTGCAATGGGTCGGGGGACGGGGTGGTGGCGGGGTGGTGATGGAGGGAAGAAAAAGAAATTGAAATATCGAATAACGAGAGCGGAGGCAAAGGCAGAAATTTCGAGGGCAAATTAGTAAGCAATTTGGCAGGTAATTTCATTTGGCAGGCAAGGCATGCCCCGAACTTCACATTCGAGGGCCTTCCATTACTCGGGCTCGTGAATTCTATCATGATAATTGCACTACGTCAAGTTTCATGCCGATGAATCACTGGAATGACTAAAGCCATTAAAGCTCCATTCAATCGATCACTACTCGAGCTACGCGGCCCGGTACTTTTCATCACGTGCTTATGAAAAGTATCCCGGAATACTTGGATTCATCTTTTATGGGCTCCGATAAGCGTCTGTCCCACTCACTTAGTCATCGAATAAATCGACAAAGGATATCTCCCGACCCTGGGGCGCATTCATAAATACATATTAACTCGGCCCTTAAACCGCTCACAATAACTCACTCGCCGGTACCGGGACTCTGGCCGGGCATGGGGATGGGAACTCTGACGGGGATGGGAACGCTGACGGGGAATGGGAATGGGGATGGGGATGGGGATGGGGATGGAAGAACGCGTCCGATGATATATCGCGCATTAGGGCCGAGTTTTTAAATTTAGAGGGAAAAGTTTCACGAGTTCATATTGCCGAAACGCGTTTATACGGCGGACGGCACGCAGACGCGGGCACGAGTAAGCCAAGAACAAACAAAACATATCCAAAGAGTAAAGAAAGGCCCGGGAAAGAGAATTTACTCGCAGCTTAGCCGGTACTACAACGGCGTACCCGCTGTATTTAATGCCAGATTTCGAGTAACTATTAAACAATGTGCTTTTCTCTCTCTCTCTCTCTCTCTCTCTCTCTCTCTCTCTCTCTCTCTCTCTCTCTCCCTCTCTCCCTCTCTCTCTCTCTCTCCCCCGCCACCGCCGCTCCGTTTACAATCCACTACGGAGACAAATACCTACGCGCAATTGTTGTGCTCCTGAATGCCGTGGAAGCCCGGACAAAACGAGAAAATCGTCTTATATTAAAGAGACAGAGAGGGAGAAATATCTCCATTACAGAACGTAAATGGCTGCGTCTATTGTATAACTTTCTTCTACGTATTTTTTTTTCTCCTCCTCCTCCTCCTCCTCCTCCTCCTTCTTCTTCTTCTTCCTATTTTTCCCCGGTCGTGCTCTCTTTATAAGAGCTCAACTTGAGAAATCTATACGGCGTTGTCTCGAGGAAAAAAAAAAAAAAAAAAAAAGAAAGAAAAAAAAGAAGAGAGGAGGAGGAGGAGGAGAAAAAAAATGAGATAGAAAACAAAGTAAGGGAAATAAGAGGAGGAGGAGGGGGGAAGGAGGGGGAGGAAGATGAGCGATCTCGTAAAGGAGAAAAATATTTGATCTGCTTAGCCGCCAGCCTGAGAAAATCGTGAAAATCCGCTCGAGTGACGTACAATGGGAAATAAGACGCGGTGCCCGGGAGTAGATAATGCCACGCGCTCGGACACGTATATATAAAAATGCCCCCTTTGTATATATATATACAATAATAACGACGAAATTGCATTAGTTTCGACTTTCTCCGTCGAAGAGAAAAATGTTTGCCGTCCTAAGGAACAAAGTGGACGGCATTACTGCATTAGTCTACGTGACCGTCCGGTAGAAAAACCGCGTATTAGTCTCGTGATGTCGGGCGGGGCTGTGGAGGAGTGGGAGGAGTACGTGGAGGAGGAGGTGGAGGTGGCGGGGGTGTGTGTGTGCGGCGACGACGGGCATTTTTCAACGAGGTTAGGCGCTCGTTTAAGCCACGACGGCTAAGGTAATCCGTAAAGTGTAGCAGCCGGTGCCGAACGAGGCAGACATTTGGAAAACATTCGTCGGCCGCGGATCGCGAGACGCAACACCGATAATAACAATGCCCCTGGCGCAGTTGTTATTTCCCCGCTCACCCCCCCCCCTCCGCCTTCCCATGAGCGGGAACACGCACACCGGGAGCCGCTTACCCGCGTCCCGGTAAAATTGAAAAAAATCCTTTTTAATCTTCCGCCGCGAATCGGACCGGTCGCCCTAATGAATTCAAAAGCTCCGGGACGCCCGTCCGCCCACCCCCCCATCCCGGGGGAGCATTTAATAATCAAGGCATTATTAGCCTATCGCTGATCGGCGATTACGGCTCGCTTATAAGAAGGAAAGTAGAGAGAAAGGAGAGAAGGAAAAACAAACTCGGCCACGTACGTACTGATCGAGTACGATCAAGCGGTAGTAGACCGGCTGAGCTACCACTTACTCTACTCTGTATACGGGTAATGGCCTTTTTATGCCGCTCTCGTAAAATCCGTGGCGGGTGGGGCGGGGCGGGGGAATTAATAAGAAAAAAAAAAGAAAAAAAAGAAAAAGAGGGGAAAACGTGCGCGGTATCGGCGGCGGGCGTTAGCCGGTAGCACGTAATCTTCATCTTAATGGCAATTAGCATAGGTAGGTTAGTCGGTAGGCCGAGGTAGCGTAGAAGAAGAAGAAGAAAGAGAAGAAGAAGAAGAAGAAGAAGAAGATGATGATGATGATGATGAAGCGGGAGAAGCGACGAAATTTTGAAATATCGCCTTCGGCCGGCTTTATTCACGTGACGGACCGTAATCCCCGAAACCTCGCGCCTCCAATTGTTGAGGACAAGGCCGTGGTCCGGGTGGGAAGGTGGGAGGGGGGGTGGGCTCCGGAGCCGTCAAACGAACAGTCGAAAGAAAATACTTTAAAATTCCTCGCGTACTATCCGTGACAAGAGCGGAGCCTGATCGCTCACACGCGTTACCTGTGAGAAAAAGAAGGTAATGAAGGGGCAGGGGCGGGAGGGGGTGTAAGGCATCGCGAGCTGAAAATTCCCTCACGTCCGGCTCGTGGCCTCCATCCTCGTGGCTCTGTCGACGCGAACTGTCGAGGTACTCTCTCGTATCCAGGATGGGTAGCGATGGGGGGGCGGGCGGGTGGGAGGGTAGGGACTCGAGCAGGCACACACGGACAGGAGCGTCGGAGCGCGGACGGGAGCGCGGACGGGAGCGCGGACGGGAGCGCGAACGGGAGCGCGGACGTATAAAGGAACGACGGGGGGGGGGAGGAGCGGTCAGTCGTGCAGGCGAACCGGGCCAGGGGAGGTCGGGGCGGTCGAGTGGCCGCAGCCACTACGGATCTTTTTTAATGCTTTCTAGGAGTTGGACAGTAAAGCCTTGGGTCTGCCGGGGCCGGGGCAGGAGGAGGTGCAGCGGTGGGGAAACTTTTCAACAATGATTTGCGATCGTTCGTTCACCCGTTCGCTTTTCGAGGCTCGAGCGTAACTCGGTCAGGGCGATCCCGACTTCCCAGCAGACCTCCACGGGCCAGGGCAATTAACAATAAACCACGTTCTTTATACACGGGATTCTTAATACGTCCCCACAGATAAACTCCCTTCTCGTGCGGATAAAGGCAGCGGCGACGCGTTCCCATCGACGTATTACGGCTCGACGTTATCTCCGTGAGTTAGCGGGCGGGTGGAGGGGAGCAGGTAATAATATTCGCACTTATCCCCGTTATTGTTGGGTGAAAACGCATGTGCCCCAATGACCCGCCAATGACCCGTCAATTAACCCGCCAATGACCCGTCAATGCCAGTTTCGGATTCCCCGGACGTAACGGAGCGAGGTCGCAGGGCGCCGCCACCCCTTGCCATTGGAAAACTGTCTATTTACTTGGCGCGTTCTCCCGGGGCTTGGCATTTATATATGTAAAAAACAAAACAAAAAAACAAACAAAAAGAAAATAAAAATAAAAAAGAACAAGAAGAAGAAGAAGAAGAAGAAGAAGAAGAAAACAAGGAAAAAGGAACAGACGATCTTACGGGGATTTATAGGAGTCGGAAAAATGCGGAAAGTTATAAGTCTCCGGAGTAAGGGGACTCGCTCCGCCGACAGCTTCGACTCTCGGCTTTAAAACTTTAAACGCCTCTTTCTTCAAATCTTACTTCTCGCGCCGAAGCTCTCCGGACATTGTCGAGAAAACGGCTAGGATGCCCGCGCTCACTCAGTCACTCAGTCAGTCAGTCAGTCAGTCGGACGATTATAGACAGACGGTTATGGGCAGGTAGAGAGGGAGTGGGTGGGGTGGGGTGGGGTGGGGGAGAGCGTGTAAATTGATTATTTTTCAATATCGGGGCAGCGGTGTGTGCGCGCAAGTACAATGACTCCCGATCCGCGAGGAAATTCATAATTTCCAATGGAGGACGAAAGGGGAGATGGGAGACTTACTCCTTTAACTTTCGAGACTTCCCCGATAACTCCAATAACCCCCCCTCGACCCCGCCCCATCCTTAAACTTTTTAATACTTTACTACGTACGCGAGGGATCGTTGGTATTTTCGCGATGTACCAAAAAAAAAAAAAAGAAGGGTGAATGAAATGAAATAGGATTGCGGAGGTTCGGTCACGCACGTGGTACGATCGCCTTTAAGCAGCTAATTTACAAGGTGTCCCGCTAGGGAGGGACGGGGGAATGGAAGAGATGAAAATTTCGACGGGGCCGTGGCCAGTCAATACTACAGTTTAAGCGAATGAGACGCGCGGCTTTCTTATTTAAAAACGTAACGTATTTAAAGGAAATACGTCGTCGTCGTCGTCGTCGTCGTCGTCGTCCTTTTTTTTTTTATAACTAAATACAATGACCGTAGTGAGTAGAGCGCTTAGCTCTTTTTTTTTTCTTCTATTCGGCCGAGCCACGTAACGCGTACGCGTTCTTTTTATCATGTCTATTCAGCATTACAAAATACATTATTCATTTGTCGTCGATTTAAAGGTCCTCTGGATCCTCGGGATCCCATGGAGGAATGCTGGTAGTCGGCCGATGTCCCACCTTTCAGGCCCGGATCGTCAACGCTTGGAGAAAGTTTTGACAAATCGTAAGAGCGGCACCGAGCTGTCCTGTCCTGTCCTGTCCTGTCCACCAACGGTATTATTAACAACGTTAATATCGTCCATATCGTCCGTATTGTCCGTATTGTCCGTATTTTCCGTATTGTACGTATTGTCGATATTGTCGTCTTGGCCGTGTCGGTCGTGCGTATCAGCAAGAGCAGGCTTTAGATGATTTCGTCCTCGTGGATGAGCGTGAATGACCCTTGTGACGTGCGTCAGCGAACCCGACGACGACCGTCACATCGCCAGGAAAATTATTCTCCTATCCTCCTCTTTTATTAAAACTCCCCCTCGCCACCCCCACATCAACGTCCGTCATTGCCATGTTAAAATGTAAGGCTTGGCATGTAATATAAAGAAGGGAATTATTATTCCCCCCGGGGAGTACGTAATCGATAGAAATAAATAATGCACGTGGAAGATCTACGGACAAGTATAATGAACTGTGCGCGGTAAGAGGTACGCGGAAGGAAGTGGCAGAGCGGCTACGGTACGAAACTATTAAGCTACGTTGTTGGCGTCGATATTTGTCAACGTCCCAGCCGACTAAAACGTTTTCTTCCAAAGTATACGAAAGCGTGTGTGAGAGAGAGAGAGAGAGAGAGAGAGAGAGCGGACCCGCGAGCTAAACGTATCGTCCGGGAGTGAATTTAAGCTGCGTTACGCATTGCGCGATCCTCGTCGTTACTACGCGCAGGTGATACGCCCCTAATGGCCTCGTACGCCCGAGTCGTAGAGATATCCTACAACTTCTACGTGGACGTGGACGTGGACGTGGACGTGGACGTGGACGTGGACGTGGACGTGGACGAATAGAACGGCGGGCTGACGGGGGGCAGTGGGAGTGGGAGTGGTCGTAGTAAAGAAAAATGCGAAAAACTTTCGGCCGCTTCTTCATTTTATATATATATATATACACACACACACACACACACACACGCACGCAGACATTATTCTTGTTGCTCATACAACTTTCTCGTATTTCTCAAGTTTGCATTAATTATTTTTGTCCCCGCGTTTCCCGGACAGCCATGAATCATTTTCAATGCACGGATCGATCCCCTTAAAGCTGGAAAAGCCCTCGGTTCGCCTCGCCCCGTATTTTTCAATAACTAAAGTATGCAAATTCGAAATAAATGGGTTGGTCGTCGGTGGGCGGGCGTAGCGCGGACGAGTCTACGGAGAAGAGTCTAACGTAGGCTTACGAGTCCATAAAGTAAGTAAAGCACGAATAGCGATTGCGCCGTTTGCCAAAGCCGTGCAATTAGCGCGAGCTTGCGACCTCAGAGCGTTCTCGCAATGACGAGCTAATTTACCGGTAAGCCGGGGTGGTGGCGGGTGTAGGTGGGGTTGGGGGTGGCGAGTGTTGGAGCATCGACTCTTAACCAATGTTCAACGTCCACTTAGAAATGGATTCGGGAAAATGATGAGTTGGGGGGACGGGATGGCATTCGTATCGATAGGCAGGGGACTCGTGAGTGAGTGAGTGAGTGGTGGGCGGGGGGGGGGGAGGAACGGCGAGTGGAAGTCAGGCGGACGTCCTCGTCCTCGGCACGGCTTTTCCTTGTTGCACACAGGACTCGGCGAAATGTGGAACAGCTGGCTGCAGGTTGTTGTCGCGGTCTACGGCCGCCGCGGTGGGTTATTGGGGTGTGGTGGGGGGCGGGGGAGCGGAAGAGAGGGCCAGTTAGTTATACGATTGGCAGTGGGAGCGCGAGGTGATGGTTGGGTTCGGGTGGGGGGAGGGTGGAGAGGTGGAGGTGGTCTCCGTCGCTGGCATAATGATAAAACGCTCGAATAATGAGGATACAGAGAGCCGCCGGGACCGCTGTACCCGGCCAGGAGGAGACAGGGTTGGATACGCACGCGTGCCCCGGGAAGCCTCGTCTTCCGCTTCCATGACTGGCGCTCCGCTCGGCGCGCACACGCACACACGTAAAGCGCCGCAGCGGAGCCCACTGGCCCGTATGTGCGCGGCTGAACTATTTTCGCTCGAGTCCTCGGTATGCGCGCACCGTCGCTCTTTGACTTTGATTCCGACAACCTCCCCCATCCTCTCCCATCCTCTCCCATCCTCTTCCATCCTCTCCCATCCTCTGCCATCCTAGCCCATACTCTGCCATCCTCTCCAATACTCTCCTATCCTTTACTATCCTCTTCAATGCTCTGGCGCCCGGCGGGGATTTCACTAGGATTTCACGAGGATTTTCCGGAGCGGAGATTTCCTTTTCCTGTATCCCGGAAGTTTCCTCTATTGCGAATTCGAGTTTTTGGTACATACCACCACCACCACCACCACTACCACCACCACCACCACCAACAACAACGCCATCGCCATCGCCACCACCACCGACATCACCGTGTCACTTGCCCACCCTCAGCATCCAGTCGTTCGGACTGGCACCGAGAGCAGACCTACCCCCGCCCCCTTCTCCTATAAACACTCGATCCATGCACGTTTACAACTGCGGGACGGGAACCGGGAAGTTCGTTCCCAGACGCGAGACGCAGTCCAATGCGACGTTTCAGGGGGGGGGGAAGAAAATAATAATAAATAGAATATCCTAGGGCTCGGGGCCGCAGTCGAACGAGTCGATGGACAAGTCGTTAATAACCCTCGACCGGCGAATCTTAATTACCGGCCACCGAGCACCAAGACCTCGCCCGCGGGAGTGAGCGGGCGATTTAAAATTCGCCCTGGCAGACCCTCCCCGATGACTCGGCGCTTCTCCCCCGGCCCGCCCTTGGCTGTTCTCCTCCCTCCTCCCGCAGTTGAGCTCCTTACGGAATTCCGACTCCCCAGAGAAGACGTTCATTAAGGGTTGGGGGGGGGCGGCTTATGCACCACCGGCCTCGTAAATGCCAAGCCATTTACAGAGAAAGCTCACGTGTGCGGGCTCGCTCGCGTTACTCCTCCAAGAAGGCTCTACGCCGCCCCCGCACCCACACCCACACCCTCACCCTCGACCACGCAGCCCAATGCCTTCTTTGCCTCCCTTGATTCCGACTGGGGCTCTTGCTTCCTCCCCCCCCCTTTTCTTCTATTTTCTCTTTCTTTCATTTATTTATTTATTTTTTATTTTTACGCGCCGGCACGACTCTTTATGGATTATCTTGATGGAAATGTGCGCCGCTCGTCAATGGTCGGGGACGAGGGGTGCGAGGGGGAGGAGGCCTGTCGCCGGCTCGGTCGGGGCAATAATCCTGCTTAATCGTGGCCCTCGATCAATCAAGTGGAAATCGTCCGACTGATTGAATAGGCCTTCCTTAACTTGATAAATGAATTTTATACTCGGCGCGCGCCTCCCGAGTCGTTTCCTTCCCTCCTCCTCCTCCTCCTCCTCCTCCGCAGCCGCTATCGTCTATTTCATTCCTTCTGCCCCTGCCCCGTTTTCTCTGTTCTCTCGCTCGCTCTAGGCAAATTTGATCCCGCGACATCCGTCTTGCGCGACCTGCCCTTTTTTCGTCCGCATCGGAGCAGGTGGGATCGGGGCCGGGGCCGGGGCCGCTTTGGGCGGGGGACGGGGGGTGGAGGTACAGAGGAGATACGAGACTCGGAGAAAATTCGCAGGGCTATAAATTCGTAGCAAAATTTAGAATGGTAAGAAGCGAGTTTGAAGTTTCGGAAGTTGGAATGACCGATAGTAAATTTCAATGACGACTGCCCCAACTCCCCTACACCCCCAACCCGCCCAGCTACCCCACAAACCTCCCGCCGACAAGTGTAGCGCGAGGGGGGAAAAAAAAAGAAAGAGTTAGCCAACTCCGACTACGAATTTCCCAACTTCGGGACACTGGCGTGTATTTACTGCCGCGAAGCCGATGCGTCCAGTCGTTTCGAAAGCGAGGCTACGCCTCCCTCGATTTCCCTTTAATCGGCCCCCGCTAACGCCTCCGCTCCTTTCCCTTTCGACTGTACAGTTATCAAAATAGCGGTAATGAGCCGGTGAGGGTGGGGGAGAGGCGGGGGTGCCAGCCTCGGTAGCCAGAGGCCAGAGGCCAGAGACCAGAAGAGAGAAAAACTCCCGACCGAGGAGCCGTGAGATAGACAGGGCGAGAGGGAGGGCGGGGATCGAGCGAGGGCTCGATGTATAAATCCGTCTTGATCGCTCCGATTCCGGATCGTCGGGGGGCTCGGGCGAGCCTTATCTCGCGGCCCGATCGGGAGCTCGCGTACACGAGGGTCCGCCGGCAACGGGCATCGATCCGCGGCTCGGTCGTTCCGTCCGAGGGCGGGGTCGGGGGACGTTGCTCGGCCGAGGCGGCGGGCTCTTCTCCCTCCCGCGGCGTCTTTCAAAACGGGGCCCGACGGTGGCGCCCTCGCCCAAACAAACGGCACCGCGACGCTCGGACGGGGCTCTCACTCCCGCGACGACCGCGCGACCCGGTGCCACGCTTCGAGAGTACCGCGCGCGCGCGCGCCCGATCCTACCTAAGAAGCGGCTCGCGACTTCGGCGATACGCCGCTCCGTTGGCCGGCGTAAGGGGCTGGACCGAAAAGGCAGGAGGAGGATCGCCAAAGGGGGGATCGTCGAGGACCGGGATCGCGAGAGGATGCGCGGGAGCGCGAGTTGTGCCCGAGTCAAGTTGTGAACCGGTGTCCTCCGCGAGCCGTTCGCGTCCTTCACGTCGTCGTCGTCGTCGTTGTCGTCGTCGTCGTCGGCCCCTCGCGGCGACGGCGGCGGCTCCGCTCGCGGATTCCCACGGTGCCCGGGTGAAAGTAGCAGCCGCGCGATTTCGATCGCTCGCTGACTTGTCGGGGCCGCGCCTTGTCCGCGAATCGCGGGCCACACCCTCGACTCCCGGTAGCCGACGAGGCCGACGTCGAGGGATGACGGATAGCCGGGCCGGAGATCGGCGATAGGGCCCGGCCGACAGGGTGAGACCGCCCCGACGGGGGATGCGCGGCTAGTTCAGACGAGTTTAAAGTACAAGTGACGCGCAGCCGAATCGACCGCGACCGACAGCGACTACCTCGAGGAGAAGTCCAGTGTACCGAGGTCTCGACAGGATCGTCGTTGATTTGCCAGGACGAGAATGTTGCTCCCGAGTTGGCAGAGATGGCCGACGCTGCTCCTGATGCCGGTGCTGACGGTGCTCTTGTCGATCGGCTTCCAGCCCGGACACGCGATGGAGCAGCGCTTCGCCGAGACACCGGCTCAGTACCAGGAGGTCTCCCAGGGCGAGGACGCGAGGTTGCGCTGCCGGGTCCAGGACAAGCGGGGCCAGTGCATTTGGCAGAAGGACCGAAAGCCCGTGGGGATGCATCCGGAGAAGTACGAGTGGGCAGGGACCCGGGACGGCGATTGCTCCCTCCTGGTCAAGAGAGCCAGTCTCGACTTTGACGACGGGATCTGGGAGTGCCAGGTGACGCCCGGGGACTTTACCCGGCAGGACGCGTTGACCTCGAATCCTGCCCGACTGCTCGTAAGAGGTACGTACGTGACCAGCGGCCATCCGACTGACTTTGCCCCAATAACCGTGCATCCGTGTCTCTCTCTCTCTCTCTCTCTCTACTCTCCGACTCTCCGACTCTCTGACTCTACATGTACTAGCGGCGATCGAACACCAGTCAATACGACGGAGTGTCAGGGAGTTCGGGAGCTCGGGATCAGAGATTTGTCCTGCTCGTCGGAGATAAGGAGTCGGAGCCCCCGGACGCGCTCTCTCCTAGCTAATGCTCAAGGAGATTTTCGAGCTCTTGGCCCGGGCGAGCTCCCACCCGAGTTCCCACAGTTCGGCGTATTATTGTCGGGCCCGCGTCCCTTGCCCCGCCGTACCGACCGCCATGCCGTCCCGCACGAGGCGACCCGGTCACCATCCGATACACAAAGCCCCGCTCCAGCAACGCATAATGAATTGAGAGGAAGGAAAATCGTAGCGGTTGCCCTGGGCACGCGCGACCCTCTCACGACTAATTACGACCAAGACAACATTGTCGTCCCGTTGGCCACGCACACTCGCTCGCATTAAAGCTTAGTCTTAAACGTAACCGAGATTTCATTATCCGCTCCCCGGTCTACGTGCGATTAATGACTTTCTCACTCGCCTGCTCGCTCGCTCACTCACTCATCCGCTCACTCACTCACTCACTCACTCACTGACTCGCCAAGGGCCCTACTTTGCTTCTTTACTACGACAATTATGTAAACTAAGCCTACCTCGAGCCCTTTTCATCGGCCTGCTCGCAGCCTACCGCCACTGTTACCGCCACTGTTACCGCCACTACCCGGTTCACATCCCACCCGTCCATCCGTCCCATCGTCAGCCGACGCTCGCTTATAATTTATCCATCCGTTATCGTTACGTTCGGTAATGGTGACGAGCACGGAACGTGAAGAATTACCTGACGGGCGACTTAGTCGGCTCGTTTATATTGCGAATCCGGACTCCCGGAGGTGCCGCACGCTTCTACAACGTTATTTAATCATACCCAACAGAGACGGCACGACTCTATCCCTCTCTCTCTCTTTCGTTCTTTCTTTCTTTCTTTCTTTCGTTCTTTCTTTCGTTCTTTCTTTCATTTTCTGGACGGATGGATGGATGGATGGATGGATGGATGGAAATCAATATGATTAATGTGAACGGAATTAGCGACTCGGGATCATTAGGGGGGAGTATTTAAATGGTTATTTAAAAGTAGGCGCACTCGGTAGAACTGGGAGGCCGTCGTCGAGTGGCTCGGCTCGGCTCGGCTCGGCTCACTCGAACTTTGCAAAAACATTTATATTTTCAATTTGCCTCTCCTCTCATAACTCCATCGAGCTCCATTTATAATCTGTTGGCTTATTTTTTTGTTTTTATTTAAACCCTTTCCATTCCCCCCCGATGCTTTACTTGCTTTACGTGGCCTCCCTTACCCTTGAAATTACTCCAGCTTCCTAACGGGAGCACTTCTTTCCATCATTTTTTTTTCCCTTTTCATTTCCCTTACTTTTTGTTTTTTGTTGCTATTATTGCTCCACCCCCTCCCACCCTCCACCCTCTCTCTCTCTCTCTCTCTTTTGCTTTTCTTGTTTTTCTTTGGTTCACATCGGTTTGTTTTTCCGCTATTCTCTTTTTCCTTTTGAAACTCGGGCATTCAAATTATTCCAGTCGCTAAAGGTGGAATTAAGGATTTTCATTCGTATCAGATCTCATTTTATTCCTGTCATTCAAAATTCTGGTTCTTTCTTTTCTGTTTTTTCTGTTTTTTCTGTTTTTTTTTTTCCATAGGGGATCGTTAATTGCGCCCCTGAAAAGATTAACCTCCTCCCCCGGCCCCTCCCCGGCCACTCCACCGTCCGACCGATCTCCGACCCGAGCGCCCAACGCCGTTGTCACAATTTCTCGTAAAGTAATTTTTTATGGAAATATTACGAAAGAAGTTGGGAAGAAAATGATAATATTGTGAGTTTTTTTTTTTTTTTTTTTGCCCCCCCCCCTAGAAGAATTCGCTTTATTCCCCGTATCTATGTTAATCCCTTTAATCGGGACTAAAAATGATGCTAATCGGACGGCATAAAAATTTATCAAATTTTAATGCGACAACGTCGTTGTCCGGATACGAAGTTAACTTTGAGTTTTTAGACATCGGGGAAGAGAGAGAGAGAGAGAGAGATGTGTCGAAGAATAGGAGGAAAAGTTGAAAAAGCAAAGAGACAGAGAGAGAGAGAGAGAGAGAGAGAGGGAAAAGAAAAATTATTAAGCGATAAGAGGGTAATTGGATGTTTATTTTTTAAAAACTTTAGCATTGAATTTACTCCGTCGGTAAAAAGATAAAGTTGTTAAAGTGGAGCAAATAAATTGATAAGAAAAATGACGAATCGTTGAATTTGCATAGTATATTTAACGGAAGAAGGATAGACGACCTTTCGGTCTCTTTATAGACACATTTAAAATTTCAAACAATATGAGGAAGAAATTCGCAGTGAGATATCCAGCGTGTTTTTCGGGCAATAAATAATCGCGATTTCCATGCAAATGTACTTGAGTAAAAAAGAATTATGTATATATATATATATATATATATATATATATGTATGTATATATATGTGTGTATACGTATATGTTTTTCTCGCTTTCCGATTTAATATCTGTTGGTGATGATTCGTGGTCGTGATTCCAGTGGCGATTGTCGCGATGACGTTGCCGCCGCTCCTGCTACTTGTCGTTGTTGGTCGTCGTTGTTGGTCGCCGTTGTGGGTCGCCGTTGTGGGTCGCCGTTGTAGCTTGTCGTTGTAGGTTGTCGTTGCAGGTCGTACGCGGCTCGTTATTATATAATCAAGCCTTTATTGCTGAGCGATAAAGCCCCCCGGGGGGGGTGGTGGATGGTGGTGTGGAAGAGGGACGACGACGGGGGCGAGGGCGGGGGCGGGGGCGGGTACGAGCTTTGAGTAGCGGACAGAATCGAAAATTCGTTGGTCAGGTAATAATTCGGAATGCCGGCTCGTGTGGCTTACAATCTGTTTTGCACGAAACTCCCCGTGAATATTATCGGCTAATTGAATCTTCGGCGCAGCCGGCCAGGTGTCATTAACTCTGCCTCTCCCCCCACCCACCTCCGCCAACCCCGGCCGAGCCCACGATGCTGCTTTACAAACCAGCGGCTAATACACATCGCTACATTGTCAATGATTTACGAAAAGCTAATTACTCCGAGCTTCCGTGAACAATCGGAACGGGGGACGGGGGCGAGGTATTAAAACGAGCGCTGATTTAAATGCGAATGGAAGCGGTGGGATGGGGCGCTCGGTCGTCGAGTCGAATTTCCCCCGGCCCGGATGTCCCGTCCGGGGGTAGAAAAGTTCCGTCGTATCGATACATAAATCTCGCGGATGATGCTCGAGGCGTTCCGCTCCCTCCTCGTGAGCTTGTCGCACGTTCTCTCGATACGCGGCTCGTCCCCTTTGTTCCTCCCCGAGCGGGTTTCCTTCTTTTATCGCCATTACCCTCCTCTATCCTCGACGGCCCCGTCCTCCTTTTTTTTCCCTTCCTCGTTGCCGTCGTCGCCGTCATGCTCTTTCTACATTTTCCTTTTTCTTTCTTTGTTTTTGTCTTTTTTTGTCTTTTTTTTTCTTCTTTTTTTTTCCTTTTGCTTCCTCCTTTCTCATCCTTTTCGTTCCTTATTGACTCTCTCGCTCTCTCTCTCTCTCTCTCTCTCTCTCTCTCGCTCTATCCACCGAGAGACTGTACCGTTCGTCTCTCGCTTTTTATGGCCCCGCTGCTGGCGATTTCCTCGGAGCGATAAGAACGACGGGCGCGCGACTCGTCGCGTCTCGCCGGCGTTTACTTAATTCCACCTGACGAAATAGAGAAATTGGAAGATTTACTTTGGGGGAAGGAAAAAGCTCTTCTTTCTTCCGCTGCGCGCACCTCGAAAAAGGAAGTTTCCAATTCTACGTGATTTGTACGTGCCTCCGCAGGCTCAATTAAGCCGTTATTATAGCCTCTTTCATCTACTTTTCTATTGTATTTCTCTATTTCTTCCCCCCCAACCCACCGTCTCTCTCTCTCTCTCTCTCTCTCTCGTTCTATGTATATATATATATATATATATAAATGCATGCACGTATGCATGCATGTATGAATGAATGAATGAATGTATATGCGTTTCCCGATATTATTTTCCCTATCGAGTTTTTATCTATTTGAATGGGGAATAGTAAATCCGAACGGACGGTCGGCTTCGATCGTCGGTCGCAATTAAAAATCGATTGTGGCGCTCGCGTTGATTTAAGATCGGAGCCGATCCCCCGGCCGACCAACAAGCGTATTTGGGAAACTAAGTTGTAGGCGATCCAGAGAGGAGGCACATGCCCACAGACGCCCACACGCATAGCGCACACGATTTAAGTGCTTATAAACATGTCGTGCCGAGGTAAGATTTAGTGACTCGGAGCTCGTTGTCGCACACCTCTGGGAAACTCATTTTGAATACTTCGATCGTGGACCCTTCGGAAGATACCAGCCTTTCCACTATCCAATAAAGATATTTTTAGGTCGTCGGCCGAATCTCGAGTGCCTAAAACGTCGGATGGAGAATGTTAATTTGTCCGGGGGGGGAGGGAACGGTACCGGCGACACTCGCTCGCACCACACACACACGCTACAGAGAGAGAGAGCGAGATAGAGCGAGACCTTTTGCTTTTAACGGCCTCCTTAAAGGCGGAAAATACAAGCAGGCGCATTAGCCTCGGGTAGAAAATGTCCTCGGTGTCAAAATCTTTATTCCCACCGAAAGTTACGGGCGATGAAAATAAGACTCGGATGGGAGATGGGATGCCCGAGAGTGGCCAGGGTCCCGTAACCCCTCCCGTAATCCCCCGGGCTATAGTCGGTGCACCATTAGCTCGTCATACGTAGGAGCTCTGGGCGCGGGGTTAATAGAGATTCGGACAGGGGTAAGGAGTACCGAAGGAAACTGCAGCCGAGCTACTACGTCTACTTCGAATAGTCGTTGCTTGCGTCGAGAGGCAAATAATGCCGTGGACGTTGTCCCGCTCCGAAAAAGAGCCGGACAACGGCCATTATTAATGTAAGTGCATCGTTATTGATCAATACGATTGATTAGAGGGTATATAATGCTATCGGCGCCCGGGCATCTATCGACGGCTATAAAAGCCATGACCTTTTGTTTTTTTTCTTCTTCTCCACTGGCTTCATTATTACCCGATGGAGATGCAGATGACCGATCGTAATCTCTCTCTCTCTCTCTCTCGAGCGGGGGTAGGTGGAGGGGGAGGGGGGGACGAGATCTCTTTCGAGAGCCATGACTTTTTTAAGCGTCCCGACGAAAGCAAAGTATTAACAAGGACGCGTATGGCGGATTCCGGCCGGAAACGGCCAATTAGCAGTAAAAACGGGACCGTTTTCATCCCCTGCTGTCCCATAATGATTCGGGTATTCAGTCAATGGGCCGTATAATGAATGCGCGCATTCGGCAAGGGGAGGAGGCCCGTCGGTAATCATATTCGCGGCAAGCTCGATAATAAATTCGGATTTTGTAATTAATGGAGTTACGGTCCCGGGCTGCGCGTTGCTGAGCCCCCGAATCGATCGTACCGATCGATATAGGAGCGCCCATCCCCCAGGTCGCCTAATTACGAAATTTTCGCTCATACGGGGCCTAATAGAAAGCCGTGGCGGTCAATCAGAATCAGAGGGCCTGGAGGGAGAGGGGACTCGAGCGCCACCGGATTGATTTATATCTTCCATTAGACTCGGCGTCAATGCAGTTGTATGTAATAAAGAGTTGAAAACCGTCCCGCGTTAAGTAATCGCTTTATCGGGGCTGGCGAGCGGGATCTGGGCCCAGCGGTGCTACGTCCCATGTGGTACAAGGGTGTGGGAGGAGCGGGTCCTACGAGACTCACCTCATATATTCATTGCCGCGCAACGGGGGGCGGAGGGGGGGAATATTCGGTAATAAAGTTCGGCCGAGTTTCGAAATGCGTAAGTAAGAGAGCGTTTTCAGGGACGGACATTCGAGGCCCCTGTCGTGGCTAATATAGTAGTCGTCGGCACATAAATCATTATTACGTGAATGCATAATAAGGGGAGCATGATCGATAATGAGGAGCGAGCGCTTAATGCCGTGTACTTAATTACCATAATAGCCATAAAGGAAAGTGTTTGAGCGGACGACGGCACGCGCTGCAAGACGCCGAGTCCGCCCGCCTCCTTTCGGATTCTTGTGCCCACACACACGCCCACACACGCCCACACGCACGCACGCACGCAAAGGCACGCAAAGGCACGCAAAGGCACGCAAAGGCACGCACTCGCGACACGGACTCGCGCGCGCGCACGTATTGTAGGTAATAAGGCCGACGAAATGGTTTAATATCCTTGGAGGAAGGGGGCAGCAGAGAGGGGGCTCGATCGGAAGCTGGGGCCGAAAGAGAGGAAAATTGTCCGCGTCTCCGCGGTCTCTTCGCCGGTCTCTCGGAGCCGTGCTTGGGCGCAGCTCGCATCCCCGAGCCCCGGCGGTAATCATTATGGGACGGCAGCTTGAAAGCGTAGCGCCACCGAGCGAACAAAAGGGCAGAGTGCAAAATAACAATCGGGCGACAGGAGCGATCGGCGGTCGAAGACCTCCAAGGGGTCGGCTGGGACGGGGGAGGGTACGGGGGAGGGCGCACTCCGACGGATAGGGGGCGACGGTGGGTGGTGCAAGGCGGTGGAGGGCGATGGAGAGCGAGCAGCCTGTATCGGTTGTAGAAAATGCATTTCCCCATCAGGATAATTGAAAAATCCAGCCGAGGCAGGAGGGACAATGACGTCTGCACCGCGACTCTCAATGGTAAATGGATAAAGCGCGGAATTATCAGAGGAGGGGGCGGCGGCGGCGAGCCGTAGGGACGGGAGGGGGGGGTTGGGGGGTTGTGGGGCGCGTAGGAAAAAAAGCGAGCGATCGCTGAATGCGTCGGAGGAGGTCTTTGGGCGTCAAAGGGCTCCGTGGGGGAGGGACGGTGGGGTATAGCCGGCGTTATAGTCGGGGGGACGATAGGGCGGGGGGAAGGGAACGAAAGCAGAGAAAAAGGCTCGGGAGCTGGTGGCTGGCTGGCTGGCTGGCTGGCTGGCTGGCTGGCTGGCTCAACCCTCTGGGAAAAAAGGTGCGCGCGCAGTCGTGCTAATTACGAGGCCGGCGCTATTCATTGTCTAAACGATACCCTCCCTACTCCTTCATTACCATCAGGGATTTAATGTTAATGGGCCGTCGTTTTGCGAGTGCGCGTTTTACGCGCGCGCATTATACGATCCCGTGCGCGGCCTGTCTGCCTTCCACTCGTCCCCCGAGCTCCGGGTAACGGAGCCGTGGGTTCCGCCGGCAACAATAACAACAACAGCGGCGGCAACAACGGCGGCAACAACAACAACAACAACAGCAGCAGCAGTAGCGGTAGCGGCAGTAGCGGCAGTAGCATCGGCAGGAAGATAAAGCGAGGACGGGCTTTTCGACGGCCCCCGATGGAAAGTTAAGCCCCGGCTAAATTATATTGCCCTTAATGGAGCCTCGAGATTTCTTTTCTATGGCGATGGAATGCACTACCCGCGTCTATTATTCGGTTGCGGCCGCGGCACTCCACCTCCCGGCCCACCTCCCTCGTCCCTAACCTACTCGACGTTTGCAGTTTTCCTCGCGCCGACTCTCCTTCCTTCCGCGCCCAGGAAAAACTTTATCGCGCAAAAGTTCTCTACTTCGTATGCGCTCGCGTTGTGTTGCACTTTTCCTTTACCTACGGTAAAAGAATGCCGTCTCTCTCTCTCTCTCTCTCTCTGTCCCGCTCTCTCTCTCTCTCTGCGAACAGGCATAGCATACACAACAGGCAGATTCACACGTAAGAGGGCATTTCCTAGCGCTCGCTATTTCTTCTTTTTTTTTTTTTTTTATCTTCGTGCTCGCAACTCTCGCTCCGACCCCGCTCCGACCCCGCACCTACCTCCTCCGCACCCACCTCCTCCGGCCCACCGCCCGACTGCGCCCGTCCCACCGCGGGTACCGCCGGACACCGCCCGGACACGGGTTCCCATGGCTCTCGGGCGGGCGAGCGTTACCGCGGAGTCGGACTTACCCGTGGATTCGTAAGAGCGTTTCGCTGGGAAGCGGCTGTGCGGGACGACGACGACGACGACGACGACGGTCTACGTGGCCGGTGCGGCTCCGTATTCGGTCCGCAGTGGTCGGCGGCGTTGAAGGACGCGGGGCGGGGGCGGGAGGACGTCGTAGCGGCGTCGTTACGCGGCCCCATCCTCGGGAAAGCCATTGCTTTCAACGCTTCTCAAATAACCCTCGGCCGGGGTTTTCCGAGACTCGGTGGGCGTGAGGGGGGAGGTGAGGGCGGCTCGTTGCGAGCGTGGGACGCGGGGCTCGCGTAGCGTACCGAGGCAGGCTCTTACCGGGCCCGGGGTCACCCTCGGGGCTTAACGCACGATCGGACAGGTGTGCGGGGCTCGATTTAATAACGTGCCCCCCCCTCCACCGACCCCTCCACCGGCTCACCCCCGCCGGTTGACGTGTCGACCGAGCATATTGAGGAACTGCCGCTTGGCCGGTACACAAAACGAGGGGGCAGGACAAAACGAGGCACAAAACGGCGCCTAATGGACGTTACACGTTCATTGTCGATAGCCCCGACGGCGAGTACGACGGCTACATCCGCCCCGAGCCACGGCGCGGCGAGCGAAGGGTGCCGGGGGTACCACGTAGTAAGAAGCACAGGAGGCCGGTAGGAGCGCGTGCGGCTTAGGAGGAGCGTAGGAGGAGCGGCGTTTTGGTCGCGGGGAGTACGCGTTGGTAAGGGACTAGGGGGAAGAGAGTGGTGGTGCGGGGGCTTAGGAGGGGGTTACACACCGAGCTCGCGCATTCACGGCCCCGGGCATTATTATTCCCCTTTTGTCAGCTCGTTCCCGAGCGCGCGGGTGTCCGTAGTAAGCCGGGGTGGGGGAGAGGGGGCTTTTTGTCCGGGGCGATGCTGCGTGGAAAACGGTGACCTGGTAGAGCGAGACCGCGGCTCGAATTTCTTCTCGGCGTGTATTGTCGGCTCGGAGCGGCTCCGGCTTAACTTCAATTAGCATCGCGCGCGCGCCCGTATTCGCTTTTTAATTCCTCGCCGGTGAATATCTACCGCGTCCGCGCGCTTTTCCCGGCCTTTCCCTTTTCTTATGCGCAACCGCTTATGCTACGTGGCCGCCGACGAGGGACCCCACGATCATAATAAGGAACGCGTGCGCTCGCTCCGCTATGGCTTCGGTGTCCATTGTTTGGCCGTCGCCGAACCTTCCGGGGCGGGAATTTGTCAGCCGAGAGGCTTTTGCGTCAACCGACTCGACCTCCCCGTCCCTCCCCGTCCCTCCCCGTCCCTCACCGTCTCGTCCTCTCTCTCTCTCATCCCATGCTACCCCCCCCCCCCGCCATCTCGGTCGACTCTTCGACTAGTGGCCAGCCAGCTAGCTAGCCTGCCTGCCTGCTAGCCGCCCTCCCCCCTTCGTAGGTAGTCCTCGAGCACCTCATCTTCCTCGGCCATCCTCACTCGTGGGATCCCTTGCAGCACCGACGCGCAGCCTCCCTCCCCCCTCCCCCTCGCAACGACGACGTGCCAGGACAGTTTCACATTTCGCATTGGGTGCTTATTAACCCGGAATAATCCGTGCGGATGCTCGAATTAGCGTCCGAGGAATCCTGCCTCCTCCGAGCAGGTAGCTTAGCCCGAGTTTTTTCCCTTACTCATCATCGTCATTACCACCGTCATCACCAGCACCATCATCCATCGTCCTCTTCGTTGTCGTCGTCGTTGTCGTTGTCGTCGTCGTCGTCGTCATCGTCGTCGTCGTTGTCTTCCTCCTCAACCTCCCCCTCCTCCTCCTCCTCCTCCTCCTCCACCGCAACGTCCAGCCCCGTCTTTTTCTTAGTCCGCCTTAATCTTCTTCGTTATTATTCGTTCTCCCTCTTCCCTCACAATCTTCCACTTCCTACTCGTTCCTCTACTTTTTTTTTTTTTTTTTTTAAAAAAAAAGAGCGAAATCACAGCGACACCGAGACCCACTCGCCGTATAATTTTTTCCAGCCCGATATGAATTATTGAGCCCCGATGGTTTATCGGCTTTCCAAGGCATTTTCGATTTTTATAAATAACTTACTCGACCCCGGGCTCCGACTCCCCCCCCCTCCCCCAACAACTGCCGACTACCTTTTACGCTTATGAAAAATTCAAACCCTTGGAGATAAATATTGCGGCCACGGCGGCGCCATAATCGATATTAAATCAATATGAAAACCGCTGACCGTTGAATAATCCCCGCGCTATTAACAACCTATTGGCTCTGTCTCTCTCTCTACACTCTCTCTCTTTACACTCTTGGAACGAGCCAACTCGTAGCGTCTCGATCTGTCGGGCGATACGGGCCCTCTTAAATGTATATAATTTTAATCGAATGATTCATTAGGGGATTAAGGAGTAAGTAGCATTATAAGACGCGTTGGTCCGAGCCGAATCCTCCAATGAAAATCTCTGGCTTATTGTTACGTAAGCCGGCGGCGCATTAATATGGCCGAGCAATAATTCAGGCCCGATGCCGTCCCCGACCCCGACCCCGACCCCGATCCCGATCCCGATCCCGATCCCGATCCCGATCCCCGAGCTGATCGCCCGATGAGCCTCACCGCAAATACAAGTCGAGCAGCTCGAGCAGCGTAACCCGGCTAGTGGCCTCGCTCCTATACTTTATCCTAGCATCTATGCAAGAGTGAGAGGTAGCTAGAGAGAGAGGGAGAGAGAGAGGGAGAGAGAAATGACCTTAGGGCAGAAAGCGGTTGGGTGCCGAGGAAACTCGGCAGGACTCGGCTGGCCCCGTCTATGAGCGGTTAGCGGTCAACTACACCTACCTGAATTGTTCTGTTGCAGTGAAACCGAGGAAGCCGCAACTGGAGTATGCAGGAGCGGTCCTGACCACGAGCCTGACCCTGCGCGAGGGACAGGAAGCTACGATATCCTGCGTCTCGAGATACGGCAACCCGCCGGCCCTCATAAAATGGTGATTATGCTATTACGTACCGGCTATTGCAAATCTAGCCGCCTATTCCTATTGAGCTCCGGTGCTCCGGTGCTCCGGTCACCGCCGCTCGCCGCCGCCGCCGCTCATCTCCGCGCTCAAGAATGCGCCGCTACGCCCACCCTGGCCTGAAGCTGCCCGGGGATTCTTCTACTCCACCCGAGACCTTATAAACAGTGCACGCGAGCGCACCGGTGCGACCGGCGGCCCCGTTTATTACTTTACGACCCGATTTTTTTTTTGTTGTTTTTCTCCTCGTTTTTTTTTCTTTTCTTTTTTTTTTTTGTTTTTTCTTCTTTTCTTTATAACGGAGCAGGCGCGCCTCCCGCCCCCGCCGTCCCCGAACCAGCCCGGGCCACTTTAGCGCATTACCGCGGCAATAGAAGCTGAGGAGGAGGAAAGTGGAACGAACCCCAATAAAAATATCTCGCTTTACATAAAAATGGCGCGGCCTTTTAGTGTCTCTCCCTCCCCCCCTCTCTCTCCCGCCCTCTCCCGCCCTCTCACCGTTTCCTTGACATTATAAACGTAATCTGTATGCACGCGTGTAGGGGCGCGTACGCACGTACGTATGCCCCGCGTCCAAGGAAATATTAACCTCAGTGGCGATAAAACTTTTTATCGTCGAATTACTACTTTTATTTGACTAATAACAGTTGCCGCCGAGCCGAGATTTGTTGCGTTATAAACAGATCCGCGGGCCTTCGTCATAACGCATAACGACAATAAGAAAGAGCAGCGTGACGGTGGCGAGGGGCGGTGCGGGCTGGGGAGGGGGGGTGGAGCGACGGGCGGGTGTATGCAAGGATAGGTAACGAGAGGTACGGGGCGAGAGGAGGAAAGGAATAACCATACCATGACTCCGGGCGGTTCACACGGGCGCGTTGCGTCACTCTTTAGCCGTTAAAGCGCAAGAATCCAACGAGCGCCGATGCAACAATCGCCGGAATCTCATTCGCCATCGGAGCGCGGGAGCGAGCGGGGCCCCGTTCGTTTAAAAAAAAAACTGATCGAGCGCACGCGCGTCCCTGATCGATAGCGAGGAATTTTTCACGGCTCGACCGGCCCCACCCACGGACCTACCGCTACCGTTAATAACCCCCCTCGCCCCCACAAGTCCATCCCACCCACCACACACACACAGAGAGAGAGAGAGAGTCCTTCCTCGTGCATAACAAGGGCGAAATTTATTCGAGCTCCGAGGCCGAAATGGCTTGTGCGCTAACCTTCTATCCACCTCCTCCTCCTCCTCCTTCTCCTCCTCTCGAACCCTACAGTCCAGCCGAGTAAGCAGGGAACGGGGGGCGACACGTAACGTCTTGGGCTCATCGGGCGGCTAACGAGCCCCGGGCCACGACGTCCGGCCAGCCGGCCGCTGCTGCAGTTGCAATAAACAAGGGGACACAACGGGACGCACACGCCGTCTAATGAATCTCGACTACGGGGGCGTAGGAGTGCGTGGTGTCCGGCCTCGGCGGGCCGTAAGCGGGAGTAGGCGCCGCGGCCCAAGGTAAGAGGGAACGCAGAGCCTCGGAGGCCTCGGGCCTCTTTCCCCGTCGAGTTTTCCCATCGGGTTTTCCCGTCGGCACAAAGGACGCGCGCTCGCCGGAGCTCGGCGAGAGACCGGCGAGATACCGATGACGATAAGCGAGCGCGTCGGTCTCCCCAGGTATTTATGCGCTTTGCGCAACGGACCCTCGGCCCAAGGACTCGTGAGGCCCGAGCAGGCGACTACGGAGCAGACGCGGGCTGCGGAAGACCGGGCAATCGGTCCTCCACCGAACTAAGGTGTCGCCAGACAGGGTAGCGGGTAGAAGGTAGATGTTAGAGGGGGAAAAACTAAGGGGGGGGGGCGATCGATCGGCTTTGCTCGGCTTTCTCGACCATCCATCCATCCATCCATCTATCCATCCGACCATCCATCAGCCGCCGGGAGATGGAGATAACAAAAAGCTCGCGAATCGTAGTAAACGAGAGCCTTGGAATTGCCCGCCCTGGCAGTCAAATATCGTCGCGGATCATTTATATCCCGGTGGCTCCACCCGCATCATCGATCACGGGCACGAAAACAAAGCCGGCCGCCGAGTAGTGCGGTACGAAGGATCGCTGCTGCGCGCTCGCTCTCCGTCTCCTTCGCCACCGCCTCACCGCCACCCTCGTCTCCTGCTGCCCTGCCCTGCCCTGCCCTGCCCTGCCCTGCCCTGCCCAGCCATGCCCCTCCCGCCCCTGCCCTAATTAAGCTCCGTAGTTTTCGCCGTAGCTAAAAGCGAGGCCCGCGTCCGCGACCTCCCGTCCACCGCTATCCCCCCCCCAGCCCCCTTCCACGTAATACGTTCCGGCCGTGGTCCCCCCCCCCCACTCACCCCACTCGCCCCGTGCCGGTGAGTTAGCGGTGCGCTCGGCTCCGGATGAAAATAATGACCCCCGCCGAGGCGCGCGGACTCGGTCATTTGGCCGCTCGTGAGCTCGGGCTCGTGCTCCAACGGACAGGAATACAGAGGGTGGGGCGCGATCGCGGTCTCGTACCCGGGACCGCGCCTCCCGCGCCCTGGCCTCGCGGAACCTTAGCTGAGCGAGGGCCGAGCGAGGCCCGAGCGAGGCCCGAGCGAGCGCAAGAGGCCGGAACGCGTCGCCTTTGTGGCAATGCGCTCTCGAGTCCGGCTCTCCGCCCGAGGAAAAGGACCGCCGCTGCCTCTCACCCTCCCCGCCCCAACCGGATCCCTCGCACGCTCGTTCACTCACCGAGTATGCCCGCTCGCCGGGTACGAACAGCCGACGCCGCTTTTGCTCGACTTTCCTCTGCACTACGTAGCGCGCGGGTGGGGTCGGTGACGGGCAAGGGAGTGTGGGAGAGAGGGGGCGGGGGGAGGGAGAGAGGGGGAGAGAGAGGAAGAGAGAAGGGGATCCGGAGAGGGAGAGGAAGAGCCGGGCCGACCGAGGCGAGGATGAATGCCAAGCACACATCCACTCTCTCTCTCTCTCTCTCTCTCTCTCTCTCTCTCTCTCTCTCTGCCTCACTCCTTTGAGTTTCATGGTCCGTCGGCTCTGACCGCGCCTTATCTAAGCTGGCTTTAGAGAATAATTGAGGGGGGCGTCTCGGCTTTAACGACCACGTCGCCGGGCCCGGGGGACCCTTTGATTCAAGTCAATGTATCGAATGAATTAAACGTCGCCCTCTTGTCATTATGCAGGACGATTTATTTTTTTCTCCACTCCCTCTCTTTCCCCGCCCTGTAGCCCTCCCCCTCCCTCTACCTGTCGTCCCCCTTCCGCTCTTATCTCCGGCGAATCCTTTTCTCTCGTACTCGTGCGTCCGCACGTGCGCGAGCCCTCGCTCGCCTTCTATTTTTCATATTCCTCTTCCTCCTCCTCCTCCTCCTCCTCCTCCTCCTCCTCTTCTTCTTCTCTTGGTTTTTATATTTTTTTATCTCTTTGCCCGTTGTTGTTTTTTTTGTCTTTCCGTTTCTTGTCTTCTTAAACGCCCGGGCTCACCTCCATTCGTTCCGCGAGCACGAAGCGATGAATGCCCTTTGTTATATTGTCAAAGCCGCGGCGGGAGGGGACACGAGCGAGAAAAAGGAAGAAAAATTTGTCATTTTTCGTGGCGACGTGTCGACTATGAATGACTATGGACGACTGCGGACGACTATGAAATTCTGACACTCACTCGGTCTCTTTTTTGTTGGCCGCGGAGCATTAGGTGGCTGAGAGAGAGATAGAGAGAGAGAGTGAGTGAGAGAGAGGGGGGGGAGGGATTGACGCTCGTGAGTGAAATGCGTGAGTGAAACCTTTCGGGCTGGAGGACGCAGGGGCCATTACTCACGCGTAACATTTAGCCGAACTTTTGAAAATTAGAGGTGGAGGAGGAGGAGGAGGAGGAGGAGGAGGACCACCGCCTTCGAGGCAATTATCATAAGCGACACTTTTGACAATTTGTGTTTCGTAGCCGGGTTGAGTAGCGTAGGTGGTGGCGGGAGGGCTTTGGACGGATATGTATATATATCCCGTATACATATAGCTGTCGGCAGCCACTTGGTCGTTATATTTGCTTTGATGAATCGGTGGGGGTGGGGGGAGGGGGAGGGGGGCGACGGTCGGAGGAGACGGACGATCCTCCGATACCAGGACGCATAAACGACGGGTTAATTCAAATTGATTCGATGCAGCCGCGGCTGGAGGTCCGTTTCCTCCCTCGTCCCTCGGCCGCCGCCACCGACGAATAAGCCCTAATTCGCGTGGGCGTGCCGAGTTTGGCCTCCGATGAATATCAACCGCCGCGGCTCGCAATTACGAATTAATTAGAAGGGAGAAAATAAGGATAAAAGAAAAAATAAGAAGTAGAAGAAGAAGAAGAAGAAGAAGAAGAAGAAGAGGATGAAGAAGAAGCCTGAGGAAAATAAATGGATGCCCTGCTGGCATTCAGACTAAATGAATGATGATCCTCTCCCTGCCTCACTCCCGCTCTCCGCCGTCCTCGATGTCTTCTTGCGATGCCGACAATGGACGGCGGTGTATTTAAACATTTCCCGTTTTCATCCGGAGCCATTGACGTGGGCCGAGGAGACACTTGCGACGCATCGCCATGGCATTTCGACCCGGCATTCACGTTTAGTTCCGGCAGCGAAGCCTGCGAACTCTACGTCCATCCACTGGAAGCTCCCCCTGCGGCCCCTCTCTCGCACCCCCTCCCCCTCTCACTGTCTCTCTCTCTCTCTCTCGCTGTCTCTCTCGCTGTCTCTGTCTCTCTCTCTCTCTCTCTCTCTGTACCGCGCTTTGTGTCTAGTCTACTCTATCCCGCCATTACACGAGGCGCGCTACGTAATTGGTACCGCGACTCCACCTTCTTTATTATCCCCGTGTATTTAGCCGAGGTTGCCCTTCCTGGACTTCCTACGAGCGCGCTCATACAATTTCGCTCTTTATGCTTTCGTAATTTTCGCTCTTTCTTGCCCTCCGCTCCTTCCGTGTCTTCTTCTTCTCGGTCTCGCCTCTCCTCTGCCCGCCCCCTACCCACCCCCGACACCGACACCGACACCGACACCGACACCGACACCGACACCGACACCGACCGGCACCGACACCCAAGACAGCCGCCCCCCCCGTTACCTTTACTTTTCCGAATCAACGTTCTTAGCACGACGCGGGCAGCGCCGGCCGATTGCACTGCACGGGCGCGCAGACTGCGGAAATGGGCGCCAAATCGTTGCGCACCGACTGCGGTATACAAAACTTCGACTTTGCACGCGATTCTGTTGTAAACGCCGTCCAAGAATTTTATGACCCTTCTGCCCGTAAATTCTTGTTCGTGCGCTTTTACAACTCGCTTTTGTCGACGACTCGCGTCCCACCCCCGACCCCCGATCCCCGAACCCTCCGTCCCACCCTCCCTCCGCCCACTCGCCCCCGTCTTCCACGAGCTCCGAAGAAGCCGCCAACGCCCGCTAACGCCCTGCCCCACCCACCCCGCCCTATCCTGCCCCGGCATGCCCCGCCGACCCGCCCGTTTCGTTTCATCCAAGAAATAAGAAGAGAAAAGAAAGATAAAGAAGAGGAGGAAAAAGTAGTTCGACAAAGGCCCGACCGAGCAACTCCCGAAGGGAAAGCTTGCTGACCCGGATAAGGGAACGTACCCGACCCGCTCGTCCTCTGCGCCCTTTTGCCACACTTTTGCCAAACTCCCCACCCGCTCCACGTAACGACGTAACGAATGTCATCGGGGCGATGTATTCATTATCGGCATCTCCCGGCGTCCCTCAGAATCGAGCCAATCGTGGAAACTTTACTCCAACCCCAATAACCCCCCCCCTCACCAACCCACCAGACGTACAATCCAAAGAAAATTCCAAACTCCCTGGGACGTTAAGTCATAGGGAGCCGATGCTCGTAAAAGCGAATCGTGCCCGCGCTCAACGAGATCTGCGAATAAAATCAGATCCCCCGTGCACCTCTCACCCCCCTCCCCCGTCGCCGCCGTGGGCCAATAGCGTTGGTCGTTGGCCAATCTAGCCAAAGTTCTCTCCCTTGTCCCGGTTATAATACAAGCGGAAATCTATATCACCACCCAGACCCTCACGGCGCTTCCTCTTCGTGTCCAGGTTCATCGGCACCGACGAGATCCAGCCAATGCGGGAGCAGACCAACGCCACCGAGGTCGACAATCCGAAAACTTGGGCGGCCCACAGCCTGCTCCGGGTCCGGGGCAGCCGGGATAATCACAATAAGCCGATAAGATGCCTGACTATGCATCCGACCAGCGCCCTCCCCGACGTCGTCGAATCCCAATTCGATATACACTGTAAGTATCCTCTCCATCTCTATCTCTCTCTCTCTCTCTCTCTCTCTCTCTCTTCCCGCACATATACAGGCAGTATCTAGGAACGATTTAACAGCCCCATCCCCCCTCTCGCCCAATACTAATATATCGAATATTAAAGCCATTTGACGCTTCTGCATTGAAATTTGCTATTTCAATTTCAAAAATTATCCACTTCCCCGAGAAATTTCTCCCCTCCCACCTCCCTCCCGGCCCCCGCCCCTTTGCAATTTCATACCTAAATGCGCGCTCTATGTGTCAGAGGGTTACATCTTGCGAGGATATTGCGAGCTGCCGCGCGGCGCCGGAAATTCCAGCTTAATGCATTTTATTTTCAATTACGTCGCTTTAGCCCGATTACATTTCTTATTAAGCTTTCATTAATGTCGAAACTCCGCCGGGGGACCGAGAGAGAGAGAGAGAGAGAGAAAAAAAACAAGAAAAAAAAACAAAAAAAAAACAAAAAACAAAAACAAAAACAGCTAACCGAGCTAAATGAAAATAGTTTCCCGGATGCTCGCCCTCGCCTCCTTCTTGTCTTTGCCGCCATTATCGACTTTATGCGCACAAAATACCTCGGGACGATTACAATATCCCCGATATTAATGAGCCTTTTTTTCTCTCTCTCTCTCTCGCCCTCTCTCGCCCTCCCCGTCTTTCGTTGTTTGTTTTAATAATTTAGATTGCGGGCGGAGGGGTATTTAATTATTTATTTGAAACACTATTCAGTCGGCGGCTTCGTTTCGACTGCCACCCACTCCTTTGACGTGGCCAGTGGCTTTGACATACTCCGCGCACTCGTACGGAATGACAGTTCAAATAATGCCGATGAGCGGCGACGACGACTTTATTTAATTTCTCAAACGATAATATTTTACTTGCTCGAATCGAAACGAGAGAGAGAGAGAGTGGGAGAGAGTGGGAGAGATGAGAGTGAGAGGGCGGGGGGGAGGGCGGGGGAGGCGCGTGCGATTGAAACAAACCGTACGTAAAGAGCCATTTTTTTTTTTTTCGCTACGAATTGACGGGGGGTAATTTTACAAGGTACACGTACACGGCGTGTATACGTAAATAATTATCGGGACAATCTCGATCAATACGTAATAACAGTATTAAACATGCTAATTGGCATAATTATTATTTTACTTGGCCAAAGTAACAAAATGCATATAGAGTACGTAGTTGGCGTAGTAGGTCCCGCGTGCGGTCAATCGCTACGGAATTTCAGCCGAGAATTCGTAACTTGTTTCAACGCTATGAAAACGTGATTACGATGGGAAATGTATCTTTAATTCAATACCGTCGAATATTGTCTCTGCTATAGATCGAATTTGTATTTTCGTGCGACAGAATCTCGATAACGACGTTAGCCAAACTCCGTTTCCGCACGTGGGCCGAAGCTAGACAGACACCCGGAAGACACAAACACGGGACACTCGTGTATTAGTTAACGACTACGTAAGCCCGCGTACACGCGCGAGCACCGGGATATAGTCATTATTATCAATGGTCGAGTCAATTCGAGACAAATATTTCGAGTATCGATATTTAATTTAATTTAATGACGACCGCTTCGCGGAATCGAGTCGCCTCTCCCTTCTGTACCCTCCGCCGCCGCCCCTCCCGCGGGGGACCCGTCACGACCGCGTCACGGCCGTCGCCAGTGATAAGTTCATTTGTATGGGCCCCTTTTACGCGGGGGAGACTTTATTCAATTGGAGTACTTGGTGAAATTTCGCAGAGAGGATGCGAGAGACGTGAGCCCTGAATTTCAATAAACCTGGCGCAAGTGAATTTCGAGAGCGTAATAATGAAAGCCGACGTGTGTTCGCCGTTTTCCATTCTGTAGTTTAGAGCCCGGAATTGGGCGCAGGCGGCAAGGCAAAAAAAAAGGGGAGGTGGGCGGGGTGGGGGTGAAGAAAAAAAATAGAAAGAGAGAGAGAGAGAGAGAGAGGCGGTGCTAATTTTTGCCGACTATTCATAAATAACGTTAAGTTTTCGTTAATTATTTATTTTCCCACTCTCTCTCTCTCTCTCTCTCTCTCTCTCTCTGTGTCTCTCTCGCTCGCGCGCGCGCTCGACTCAAAAGCCCTAACCGAATAAAGTCCTTTGAACAAAGGCTTTCGTTGCGCACGAATTTAATTAAACATATTAAGTCTCGGCCATGTTGAGCATATCATTCGTGCGACTAGTATTTTTGTTTAAACGAGTATATATATATATATATATTATCTTTTTTTCTTGCCGTTGTTTTTTTTTTTTTTTAGAAAGCATCACTTGTAACCAAGTGCTCAATTGTTGTGAAAAGCGCATATATTCCGCTCGCTATTCGTCCGTAAATGCATATTTTTTTTATATATTTTTTGTCTTCGTATAATTTAAGTAAAAATTGCAGAATAAAAATCCGAGGATCTTTTTAGGATTCATTATTATTTGCGAATTCGGAATGGAGTAAAAAATTCTCTGGCCTGCATTTCGCGAAATTACGGCTCGACTGACCCAGCGAATGTATATTTATTCGCGGATTATATTCAAGTAATCGTATAATATATTAAAATGATGAAAAGCGCATCTACGTATTCATAGCTTACCGTATAAAAGGTTAAATGATGTTCCTCTAATCGATTGCTCATAAATATGTCATTTTTAAATTTAGAGTGAATTATATTATAAATGTAACTGACGTGATAGCGCATTCGAAGCTAAATTTAAGATACCGACACGTTCGCTCGACAACAGTCGAGTCATACGATCCTTTTTCATACTTTAATATAAAATTTCCATATAACATGCCCTCGTAATCGAATATCAACTTTTTAATTAATTGTTCTAATTATTTTTCATACAATAATAGTATTATCTTGAAACAAGTAATTGTGACGCTACTTTTGCATTTTTATTATAAAATCGTATTAAAAGTGCCGGCGAGGAAAGAAAAATGATAGATATTCCGTGTAATATGTTACTTATTAGCCACTTTTGAATTAATGTACGTTAACGTGAATGGGAATTTGCATAGGTTTTCATGTAATCGTAACTCGTAACATTCGTTTAAAAATCTTTTTAATACTTCAATGGTATTACAACTATAACTTCTTCCCATTAACTATAAAACGCCCTCAATTAAAATAATAATTCTTTTGAATAAAATAAAAACTTTTTCACTCTTTATAAAAAATGAAGGCTCATTTTTCATTTCGAAAGAGAATATTTTCAAAAGAAATTAATTTCGCTTCTGCGTTAAAAACAGATTGAGAGTGAGGGAGGGAGAGAGAGATAGAGAGAGAGAGAGAGAGAGAGAGTGAGAGAGTGAGAGTAAGTGAGAGAGAAGATTTCGAAAAGCATCGACAGTTACCTGATGTCTTTTAACTCACACGAATTCAATGTAAATGTAAAAGTCAGTCTCTATTCGTCCATTCTAATAATAATAATAATAATAATGATAATAATCACAATAATAATAATAATAATAATAAATAATTTCCATAACCCGAAAAGCTAAAAGTATTACAAAATACTAAAATCGAGATCCTCTGAACTTTCTACTTTTCAATTCGTAAAAACTTTGTCGATAGTTTAGCATCGAGACGAATAGTTTTAGTTATTAAAGATAACGAGGCTCCGAATGAATTCGACGTATCGCGAAAATAAAGATTTTGCATCACTCTCTCTCTCTCTCTCTCTCTCTCTCTCATCTCTCTCTCCATCTCTCTCTCACACACCCACACACCCACACGCACACACCCACATGCCCGACCACCCTTCCTCCAAGGGATACAAGGATTACCGTTGTATCGAATACGTAAAAGGATGTGGGCGTGTCGTCGAAAGGGATCGCGCGGAGCAAGGATACGAGGATACGAGGATACCTTGTATTCTACAAAGGTCACTATAAGGCATTATAAGGCTGCATAGGGGCGCGATCGGTCTCGAGCTCGGCGAGCCTATTATGCCAATGACTTAATACTCGAATTCATTATGCTTCAGATTCGCCGGAAGTAAGACTGGAGACGAGTCCCCGGATGCTGGTCTCGGCTCTCGAGGACTCCTCGAGCTTCGTAAGCCTGCGCTGCGTCTCGGACTCTAATCCTACGGCCAACATCAAGTGGTTCAAGGACAACGCCCCGATAATGGTCTCGAACGGTAACGTCCTGCCCCTGGGCTACAACCGCACCCTCGCCAACGGGACCCTCGTCGAGTCCGAGGTCCGCTTCGAGCCGATAAAGCGCGAGGACGCCGGGCTCTACAGCTGCCGGGCGGTAAACGTCATCGGCGAGAGCGCCCCGGCCAACTATCGCCTCGACGTCCAATGTAAGTGCTGTCTCTCCTACGACTCGTGGCCGACGCCCCCGAGCCCTACTTTCCCTCCTCAACGTCTCCCGTACTCCCGTTAATTTATGCGAAAGCCCCAAGAGCGACTTCCTTCACAATATCCCCTCGCGATTCCCCATTCCCTTCGCGGAATTCCTCCCGCCCGCCCCCCGCTCGCTCATTATTAATTGGCGATTACTCGCCCTGGGAGGACCTCTCCTCTGATCGACTGACCCCACCCCATCCCTCCCCGCCCGCACCAGCAGCAGCAGCCACCGCCACCGCCTTCCTCGTTCCCGACGGGGAGGGCTCGTTTTTACGGGCTCGATAGCGGCCGTCTAATGCCTCCTCTAATGCCGTTCTCTCGAACTAACGACTTAACGGATAAGGATCTTTTGTGTTAGTGGGCCGGCGAGCGCGGCTAGCCTTATTAAAATATAATCTCGCCAATGGTTTTAAGATTCCATTAGTTACCGGCCAACAATTTTCCTCAATCATCATCATCATCATCATCATCGTCATCATCATCATCATTCGCTTCTATTCGCTTATAATAATTATTTACAATATTCATTTATTCATTTATTTATTTATTTATTTATTTATTTGCCATTCCGGGGCACCGTTGCGTGTATTGGTCAGAGCTCGTTGACACCGATGAATCTTTAATAGTTGATGACCCTGGCTAAATACGAATAGGATCCGTAAGGGGAGGGCGTAGCCAGCATCCTTGGCCGAGCGCTTGGCCGAGCCGAATCAACGTAAATCAACGAAACGAACCAAACGTACCAAACGTACCAAACGAGCCAACCAAAGCGTTCAAGGTTCGAAGAAACGTAGGAACGTAGCGGGCTGAAGGAGCAGGCGCTCAAAGCACCCGGGGAAGCCTTTGTGCTGTTAATTAATTTTCAATTACCAATGAGTAAGCGCCTTTCGCGAAGCCTAGGAATTGTAAATCAGATTCCCTTACCCCGCCCCCTTCCCCCTGCCCCCACCTTTGTGCGAATGAAAAAGGCGAAGCTGCGAACGAGACTTACGAACTTTATCTGGGAGCGGAGGCGTAAGTCAGGGAAGCAGCGATAAGCTTAGCTAGAAAAAAAAAGCGACGGTGAAGCTTTCATTGTGCTCCCCCGGAATCGAGCCGAGATAAGCATTCCGTTGGTTTAGTTTAATGAGACGACGGAGCCGCTGCATCGACGGATCGACGGATCGACGGATCGATTGGGGGTTATTGGGGGATGGCGGGACGGCGGGACGGCGGGGAAGTTTGACGAGAAAAAGCCGAGCATCACGTGTGCAATGACGTCGACGCTTATTTTGAGAATGAAAAAAACGACGCAGCGGCGTCGGACGCTTTGGTTCATGTCGGTTATTGGGGTTACTGGGGTCCGGGTGACGGGTTGACGGGGGACCCGCTTGTTGGAGGCTGGCTACTGCTCCAGACGTCCCCGAGCAGCATATCTGCACCGGATGCTTTATTACAAATCTTTTTTTCATTATATCAAAAGATCCTTTATAAGTGTACTTAAAAAAGTAGCTGGTTCTGCTTCCAATAAAGCAACCGAGGATGTTTACCTAAGATATTTTCATAAGATGTCTCCTCCTCCTCCTCCTCCCCCACCACCAAATCGAATTACTCTTATAATAAATTAATGGCTATTGTTTAAAAATTTATTAAAAACGTTCCCGTTGGAGATTATCGTTTAATCGGGACGGGATCTTAATTCGTTTGTAAAATCCTTGGCTCCGGTCGATACGAAGGGACATTAAATTGAGGTAATACAAGCCAAATTGCTTTTCATCCGATTCATTCGCTTTTAATGCTCAACCTCGATGTCCAATTTACCTACGCGTTATATTATACTCTCTAGGCCGAGAGCTAATACGCGCTCGGCACTGTAATTTTTACAAAAGCCAGAGGCATTTAATTTTTCATATTTCCAAGAGATAGGTAGACGATACCTCGTCCCCAACTGTCTTTTGCGTATAAAAATTTAATTCCTCCCACCGTCCGTGCACGTATACGCGCGCGCGCGCGCGCGCACCTACGCGTATTCAATATGAAAATCATACGTCTTAAGAGCTGCTTTATTTTTAAAACCGTTTCGCATATCAAGAGTAATTGCCCTTTATTAAGAAAAAGAAAAAAGAATCAAACTATTGCCGCTTAACTCCGCGTTCACATATTTCCTGACAAAATGAATTATTTAAATACAATTTATTATCCACTAAAAACATTAAAGCCATTAAATATCTGGATAAATGATGGCGCGCGGCTTTATAGTTGCACATTTGTCGGATATAAATAATCCTGTGGGGCATTAAAAATTAATAATTATGGAATTATATTATCATAAAACGTTGCTGCTTTATTATTTTGCTTCCGTCGAACGACATATCTTTCCCCCTCCCTACCACCCGTCCCTCTTCGATTTTACTATTGTCAAGCATTAAATTACGATAATTCGGGGAGGCAATTTCGGCCTGCAGATTACAAGTATAAAATTACACAAGTACATTTACGCTTTCTTTATACGAATAGTTGTAATTGAATTGTAAATTGGCGGATTAAAATATTTCTTATTCATTTTACAAACGCGTTGCCTACCGCATTTTCTAATATTTAATAAGCATCTTAAAATCAAGGAATTTACCTGGAAATTCCGTGGAAAGCTTATTTCCCGCTTAAATCGGAAAATGGGAAAGTGAGTTGAGAATCAAAAGTGTTTATCGACTGAAATATAAATGCATAAGCCAAAATACTTTTACGGGGATGTTTCGTATCCGCTAAGGGAGTAAAATCCGTGGAAATATTTACCGCTAAAATGGACAAATTAACGTTGAAATCTCTCTCTCTCTCTCTCTCTCTCTCTCTCTCTGTGAGAGAGAAACAAAAAGTGGCTCACTACGACCCTTTCCTAAAATCGTCTGGAATAACCCGGAGGATCCAAGTTTTGTGAAGAATCGCGTGAACAAAGTCTCGAGGAATAAAGCCAACCGCAATATATATATATATTCAATTACGATTAGAGTTAGACTTGCTCTTCTAACGAATCGACGCTCTCGTAAACGCTTACATACAACTACTACTCAAACACCGCTTACGTACATACAAAGCATTACTTTATAGCATATTACTCACGAGCGAATTATTCGACTTTTTTTCCTTTACATCCTTCATGTACATATATATATATATATATATAAAAGAGGAAAAATTTGAGCACCTGCTCTGCTATTTTCATTTCAATATGTTCCTAAACACAAGCAGTTGCATTAGTATTGCCAATATACGTGAAAAGTATTTTACTTGTGGTATAAAAGAAGTGCCGTAGAGAGTCGTCGCTGCTTCCGCGTACGTTTTCTCCATGCAAACATTATTGAATTGGAGATTAAAATTCTTATTACAGTTTAATTTTTCAATTTAACGGCAAATATGAAAAAGAAAATGAATTCATGAATTCCGAATGCATTAGGGGACGTAGGAATTATAAAATATTTAAAATGGAAAAGTAGAAAAGGGAGCTTGTTAACAATAACCATTTATTAATAAGCCAGTTTGTTTTGAAGCGGAAGGGAGAAAACTCTTTGCACGTAAAGGTTATTGGGGTTTCCCTCCCCCTCGCCCCTCTTTTTTTTTCGTTCATCCGTTGTTGATATAAAGCTGCAATGCACACATAATACTCAGTGATTTAGCGGGGCTTGGCGTTTTATTAATATCATATATCAGTATCTGTCATTCCATTATCGAAATCATAAAGTTCACGAAAGCACGATAACATTAACATGTAATTATAATTAACTTATAACAAATGTCAGCGAAACATGCCGGGACTAAGCACGCGATAAAAAAATTAAAAAAAAAACCTCGAATGCGGATACGCACGTTAACGTGTGTACGTGAACGTTTACGCTGAATCGGCCGTTACAACTTCAACTGTTGCATTAATAAAATTCTCCTCTACTCTCCGATTCTTCTAATGGAATTAATAAAAACATACAACAACAATAACAATAATAACAATAGTAATAACAACAACAGCAACAGTAGTAATGATAATAATAATAATAATAATAATAGCGACAACAACAATGCCGTACGAGCATTTCCGTCTAATCGCTTTGCACGGGCAAACGACGACAACGGCTTTGCATAATGATTGGGAGGAGAACCACTACCGCTGCCTCTTTACTTTTAAAGCTCCATTTACTTATTCCCTGCATTTACTTTTCCGTTTTCCTTTTCTTCCTCCTTTTTTCTTTCTTTCCTCATACACATACATACGCATATATATATCTATATATATATATATATAGATAGATAGATAGATAGATAGATAGATGGATATGCACACGGGCACACGCGCCCACATACGCAGCTGCAGGCGCGTACATATACGTATGTATGTAGGTATGGGCAGGAGTGCGTCGTGTATAACGGTTGCCCTTATTACACGCGAATTCTTGATAATTATTATTGTAATAATTACGGTTTTAAAAAATAAAGTATAACGTTGCGTGGATGGAAGCTCGAGGAGCGTAACGTCGTCGCCTATAATAAGACTCCGCGAGCTTCAACGTCCCACTAAAAGCTTCAAAGTTTTCCAACACTCGTCGCTTAAAACACAAGTTCCTAATGGGGTGCATTATCTCGGAAAATTTCGGGCCGCGGAGAGTAATTTTTCATAATCCAAATGTTTTGGGCAAAATATGTAATGGCGGGGGGGGGGGCGAAGACAGATCGAACTCGACGTCCCGAACCCGTAGGAGCGCCTGGCTAACCATCCCCAAGGATGAATTGTCGTCCCGTCGTCTTGGTCGTCGTCTTGGTCGTCGTCTTGGTCGTCGTCCTCGTTGCTTCTTAATGCCCATAAATTTTCGAAACGCAAACGAACACTCGTTGTAGACACGCAGCTCGGGGGTAATTTTTTTATTTATTTTTTTTTTCTTTCTTTCTTCCCCCCCCCCCGAGACTTCGTTTAATGGCTGCGAACGATATTCAGGGAATTACACCGTCGAGGCGACGTAGCATTAAGAATTTTTTAAAAACTTCGGTCACCCGAAACGGAGATTGTCAAAGATTAGCATAAAATTTGTAAGATTTTTAATGCGAGCTCTTTGCCTTTGTCGAGAGCAAAGTCCATTGCGCCGTATCTTTCTTTCTTCTTTCTTTTTTTTTTTTTTTTTTTTTTTTATATAAAGCCAGCGAGCGGCTCTCTAATGTAAAAGTGTCAATAGCTCATTAAAATTAGGGGCAAAACAAGGAGGGAAGACTGGCGGACTGGCGGGGGAGCAGGGAGGGAGGGAGGGAGAGAGGAGGCGGGGGAGAGGGGGGTCAGCAAAAAATTTGCATAACGTATTCGACACGTTTTCTCGCGAAATCTCTTGCCTCAATCTCTTTTTATAATATTAGTGGGTAAGGGGGGGGCGAGGGTCGGGGATATGCGAGAAGTAGAAGAAGACGTAGAGGATGAGGATGATGTGGACGATGACGGCGAACGTAGTGACGGTCTTATTTCTTCGTAAAGTTAAGGTATTCTTAGGCGCGAGTCGTTAGGTGATTTTCTACGTAGCCGAACGCTCGGAACGTTAAAAGTAGCTTATATCCGAATACGTGGGGGAAGGAGTAGTGTGGCAGCGGCAGCGGCAGCAGCAGCAGCAACAGCAGCAACAGCAGCAACGGCAACGGCAACGGCAACATCAGGAGCCGAGAGCGGCCAATTACCGAAATGTCAAGTTAGCCCTGGAGGCAAATATGAAATTTCCCCGAGTTTGCGGCAAGTGGGGGGGGGGGCGCGGCCATGAATTCGCGGAGGATGTCGAAAGAGCCCCGGGCCCGCTCTCGGCTCTCCCCCCCCCCCCATTTCCCGGAAAATCCAGCCGAAGCCGGAGTTACGAGTCGAGGGGGCCCGGGTGTGAGGAGGGTAAGGCGGGTAGAAGGCAAGGCGGGTAGAAGGCGTAGGTGGCGCGGGTGGCCCCGATACGACGCTTCCGGGGCGGTCGAGGTTGGCTGGCTTTCGTTACGGAGAATGAAAACGTACGCTACGGCGAGTTTGCACTCGCGGAACAGTTAGGGTATAACGGCTTTCGAAATTAGAGCTCGCTCGGCGATATTAGGAAAGCTCGGGCAAGCGCGCCGCTTATAATGATCCCCGATTACGATCCGCAGACGGACCCAAGCCGAGGTCCTCGAGCTCAGCCTTGGACGGCAAGGAGACCATCCTCGAGGTCGTCGAGGAGACGAGTTCCTTGGGCTCGAACATCGAGCCCTTCGAGTGCCCCGACTTCGAGGCCAACCCCCCGGCCCAGTTCCGCTGGCTGCATCAACGGGGCGGCAACACCGACGCTATCGTCGACCCCCGGGTCGACCGTCACCAGCATCAGCATCAGCAGCATCAGCATCAGCAGCAACAGCAGCAGCAACAACAACAACAACCGCCCAACTCGGGCAGACGACTTCGTCTGGAGAACGTCGGGTGGGCCGACGAGGGAGAGTATCGCTGCGTCGCCTACAACGTCATCAACGGGGTGCGAAGGGAAATGCCGAGCGACCTTCGCTTCGTCCTGCACGTGATCGGGCCCCCGGAGATCCAGGCCCGGCCCTCAGCCGAGACCGAGGACGGCATGTACGAGTCGATCGGCTGGGCCGGCGAACCCGTCCACAGACTAAAGTCCCGGTTCTGCTCACGACCGCCACCGAGGATCGTCGCCTGGCAATGGGGCAGCTCCCACATCAGGGCCGGTGAGTAAACTGGTTACTTTATTCCTGGGCCCGGTGTACGGGCTCCCCCGATCCGGGATCCGGCTCCCGGTTGTTCCCGACTCGGGCCCGTGACTCTTGAAAAAACAAGTAAAGAAAAGAATGAAAGACAGAAAGAACGAAAGAATGAAAGAATGAAAGGGAGAAATAAAGAGAAAAAAGACGTCTCCCCCCCCCACCCCCCGCCACCGACGTTATCGGGATTCGTATCTCGAAAAAGTTGCTCGATTCTCGGGCTTGTTGAACATGCCCGAGCCACGCACATACGTGTCAGCGTTATCTTGTTATCGTCGACTCATTTTTCGGCCCCTTGCTTAATATTCTAATTGAATTATCATTGGCCCGATGCAGCGCGAGATTGAGACGCTCGTACCTCTCCCGCCTGCCTAGCTTCCCCTCCACCCCCCATCCCCCATCCCCACCCACTCGCCCGCTCTACGCGCCAAACTTTCTAATTCTGTTACTTTATTCGGTATCTCGGCGCCCCCACCCCGCGTCAAAGTCTCGTTACCACCGAACGGCGGATCTCTTTCTTTCTTTCTTTCTCTCTTGCTTTCTTGCTTGCTTTCTTTCTTGCTTCAAGGCGATGTTGCGTTTCGAGCGATTCCTAGGAAACGTTTGAGGCCTAATGGCGAGCGGGCAGGCAGGCAGGCAGGCGGTACCGAAGGCTCGATCGAAAGCCGAGTAAGCGGGCCACTTTCGAAGCATTAGAAATACACGAGTTTACCTTCCCTTCCTCCTCCTCCTCCTCCTCCACGTCCTCCACACACACCCCCCGCTCCACCCCGCGGGGCCGCGACCAGCGGTTCTTCGCAGATCGTATCACGCGCTTTTATATGAAAATCCGGGCTGGCGAATGGACTCGCGACTGGCCATATAATGTAATAATGTAAATACCTCGGCGCGTTTTTATTTTCTGATCGAGCGTGAGAGAAATAGATGAGGAATCGTAGGAACAGGCGCTGCGTTACCGCCAACGCCACCGCCGCCACGGCCTCCTCGAGCGAGTTAAGCCCGATCGAATGCTCCTACCGTGAAAATACGTTTCTCACGCACTCGATCGCTAATAGTAACGCGTGCCCGTACGCGCCTCTCACCCTCTCTCTCTCTCTCTCTCTCTCTCTGCTATTACTACGTACATGCGCTTACCTGTACTTTTTCTTTTTTTTTTCTATTTCTTATCCCTATACTTTCTACACGTAACTGGTAAAACTTATTTCGAAATTTCGTCTTTCTCACGCTTAATAAAACAACTCGTCGGACGTTGAATATATAATAATAATAATAATAAGCATCGGTGAATTGTGACGCTGTACTATTGACGTAATAATAATAATAATAATAGTAATAATAATAATGCCCGTAGAGCTCCGACTGCTCTATTTTCCATTGCTGCTTTATAAATTCTCTATATTAGCTTTAGCTTTACTCTCTGCAACTTACTCTACCACCGCCACCACCCCCCCCTCCCTGCCTGCCTGCCGTAACCGCCAACCTCTCCCCAGTCTTTTTCTAAGATTGACGCGCATCTCCGCGCGGTAGATCCTACATTAAATTACCCTGCCAACCTCCCTTTTCATTATTATTACATGCCATTATCTGAAAATCACATCCTCTGCGTATGCATCGTGCAATTTCATTTGCTATACACGTTATCGTTGTTATTAAGATTCTCCACCCGCTCAATACAAGCATTTCGTCAGATTCGCACAGCAGAGTCCAGATCCGAATTATTATTATTATATCTTTTTTTCCATTGTCATTTGTTGTCGGGGCTATTAATTGTTGTTGTTGTAGTGTTGTTGTTGTTGATGATTTATTTTTGTTTATTATTATGGTTATTGTTGTTGTCGTTGTTGTTGTTGTTGTTAATCTTATTATTTGCTCGTTAACGTTTGAAAAAAAAAAAAATCCTCGAAGCCCGAGGTAGGAAACATGAGACTTTGGTCGAATGTTGAATTTCATAACGCGTCATAATACTAATGCACGGAATTTCGTTCGATCTTGTTCTATCGCAGATTAAGATCAATTTGACACTCGGCTGGATGATAGAGCATTAAAGATTATGTTAATCATTTTGGATGGTAAATGTGTCATGAGAGAATTTCTATGGCTCCGCAGTTGTCTACCGGGCCCCCTCGCCCTCCTCTTCCTACCCGTCATCGCGCGTTACCATGCCACCGGTGCCTTCCTTCTCCCCCTTTTTATTATCATGTCCCGCCTCAACGGCTTCGATGCCAAAAAGTACATGTGGCTTATAAATTAAAAAATCATCACTCCTTACGTTTTCGTATAATCCGTACAACACGTAATATCTTAATAATGATAATAATGAATATGAAAAAGAATGGAATGCTAAGGTGAGTGACAGGTGGCGGGGGAGGGGGCGAGCGAGAGAGCGAGCGAGCGATTGGGAGTCATGTACCGGGGAAAAAAAAAAAGAAAAGAAAAGATAAAACCTTACTTTAAAGTCGATTAAGGGGCATTTAAAGTTTTGAAATTTCAGGGAAAGTCAATTTCCTAATGAAAATCGTGGAATCGAGTTAATGTAAAACCTACGACTTTTAAATTGGGAAAGAAACTTTTCGTCGGCTTTATCATACTTTTGTTATTCCGAGCAATAAACCGACTCGCGTGTAATAATATGTACATTACGACTTAGCTGACGAAAGGATCGTTAAAAAACTATTATCCGCGATTGAAATAAGTTTTCCGTAATGTTAATTTTCCGGTCGAGCGAGTAAGTCACATCTGTGCAAATGGCTCGTGACAGAATGCCTCGTTATCCGAACGTCGGAGCTGGAGCAGGGGCTGGGGGGGGGAGTGGGGGGGGATGACTGACTGGGACGACGGGACTGCGCGACGACGGTGGGTCGGGGGAGGGATGGGCCAACCTTCCTTAAAATCCTCATTCGCTATGTACACGATCTTGGCTCAAAGGCAGAGGGTTTCGAGTTTCTCCTGCGCTCGGCTGTCGAGAAGGATGATGCCGATTCGGCAGAGTCACTCCTTTCATCGATATTTCCAACGAGACCCATCATCCTCGCTCCCTCGGGAGCCTCGCGCAGTCCCTACGCCAGCAAAGATTATGATTAATAACAATAAAAAAAAAAAAAAAAGGAAGCGGGCCAAGACGATACAGAATTTATATGCGAGCGAGCGCCCGCGCCTTTACGTAGGTACTGTGTTGCGTGCGTGCGTGCGTGCGTGTGCGTGCGTGAGAGAGAGAGAGAGAGAGAGCGGGAGAGAGAGAGACGATGCTTGAGGAGAGGTAGCAGAGAGAAAAAGAGTAAATCTTGTCGGCAGGTGAGAGCATCAGCCCAAAGTACGAGGCGTTGCCCTTGGAGCCGATCCTGGAAAACAAAATGGTGACCAACTGCTACTGGGCGAAGCTGGAGATCCGGGAGCTGCAGCGGGAGGACGCGCGGCTCTATACCCTGGTGGTGGAGAGCGAGAAGGGCCGGGACTCGACGAACCTCCGACTGATAGTGCGCGACCCGACGGAGCTGCGGATAATCGCGGCCGCGGGCGCGGTCGGCCTCCTCGTCCTCCTGCTCCTCTTCTCCGTGGGCGTCTATTCCCTGGTGCGCTCGAGGCGCAAGCACCGGGAGTACAGGCACGAGGAGGAGGAGGGCAGCATATCCGCGGAGGCGTATTACGGATCCGCGGCACCGGCGCAGCACAACGGCAACGGAACGGGGACCCGGACCGGAAGTCCAGTCGCCGTCCCGACGACCATCGAGAGGAACGGACAGCTCAAGGCCGGCCTCGAACACCAACACACGGTAAGTCCGCTCATCCATCCTCCTCCCCTTCTTCCGTATTACCGGATTCTGACTCTTACGGTCTTTCCCTCCAAACTACTTACCCCTTCCCCTCGGCCATATCACTTTGGCTTTACTTTCATTTCGTTCCCTCGCCTTTGTTAGATCTAGATCCGAAGCGCGACCGCCTCCATTAACGAGACTCGCGCCCTGCCTGCATATCCTTATACACACACACACACGCGCGGGAATACATTTGGGAACGAGGAACGAGGCCGAGCGAGCGCTGCTTACAAATAATCGGCCTCCCAATTCAGAAAAAATATATAATCCGTCATTGCTATTATCGAGTACTCGGCGCTTATAGAGTACTCTCTATAACTGCGGATCCTTGTATCGGCAGCGGAATTAAATACTCCGTGTCCGCAAGGATTTAAGAGCTTCTCGATAAGTACGTCGATTCCCGTGCAGGTTAGCCTACGGGTTCGGCTGGCCGTGCTACGGGCCGAATAAATAGCCCAATAACCCTTGGGAGAGGCTTAGCTCGAACGATCGGCATAACAATCGGTAACAATCAAATTTGGAAGTGAAGGTAATTTTTCGTTTTCGAGCTCGGGGCCGACTCCGCTTCAATAATATCCCGACGCTTGTTTTAAAACGGCATTGAGGGTATTGAGGGTATTGAGGGTATTGAGCGTAGTGAGCGCGTCTCTCCCAATAATAAATCGGTTCGCTTAACAATGTTTATTTATCAATGGCGAAGGCGCTGATCTGATAATGGCCGCAGGGAATTAAAATTAATAAGTGGCCGTCATTCACTCGAGTTAACTTTCAAAGCAAGCGAATAAACTTTTAAATTGCACAACTACTTTACGACTTTGGCTCAAAAGCGATACGGATAAGTTTTCCTATCGGCCATCGGGGAAGAAAGAAAAAAGCTCGGCATTAGTCTCGGATTAATGATTTCTTACGCATGCGTATCGCCCTCGCTCTATCTATCGCCCCCTCACCGCGCACCAACGGCCGATCGTAAAAGCTTCCACGAAAATACTACGTGGAAGGGCGGCCCCGATGCCACAACGACAAACCTACGACGGGACGATGGGAAAGCGATAACGAATTTTCCTCCGGCCAGTCTTCGCGTGTCTCGTGTGTGTCCCCCCTCCCCTCCCCCCACCGCGCAGTCACGTACGCACGCACGCACGCACGTACGTACGTACGTGACACATCCGTAACCGCCATCTGTCGGGAGCGCAACTAACGCTTCTCACCCGCAACAGCAGCAGCAGCAGCAGCAGCAGCAACAGCACCAGCAGCACCAACAGCAGCAGCAGCAGCAACAGCAACAGCAACAGCAACAGCAACAACAGCAACTACAACATCAGCAACAGCATCAGCAGCTTCATCAGCAGCTGCAGCAGCAGTTTCAGCAGAATAACCTGAAGAGCGCGATGTCCGGGGCGGGGATGTACGGGCGAAAGCCGGTCCTCGACGCCGGCCTCGCCGTCATGTACGACTACGATCAGATCGCGTGTAAGTCCCGGACGGCCATGAGTCCAGAGGCCCTCAAGGTCCGGCGTGCCCCAGCGGTCTTCCAGCCGCCGACGATCGTCTGATACCAGGAGGGTACGTTCGCCGTGTTCTACGGGGCCGAGCAGCGGCCCACTAGTCCCCTCCGCTCCGCCGCGCTGGAGCGTCACAATTAGAGTCCAAGCCAGGACTCCCTTATTATTATTATTATTATTATTCTCTCTCTCTCTCTCTCTCTCTCTCTCTCTCTCTCTTAGCCGCCTCTGCCCTCAACCCGACCCATCCCAAACAAACAAACAACCCTCCACACCCCGCGCCCACCACGCGTGCAGGATGCATTCAATCTTATTTCATCTCATCTCATCTCATCTCCGCTCCGCTCCGCTCCGTTTCACTTTCGCTTTATGTATTTGCCGCTCGCAAGGGCCCACCCTCCCCCACCCTCCCGCCGGACTCCAATAACCCCGATGCCAGGCCTCCGACCCATATCGGGGCGCTTAGCACGTGCTTTTGATCCTGGAAGGAGCGGCTCCTAAGGAGGCGACACTCGAGCGCCTCGGCACGCGCTCCTCGAATACGAATACGTCGAATAATTATCGAGGGATCGGCGGAGACAATCAGTGTCGCACGAGGCCACGTCACTTACCTTCACAAGCGTCCTATATTATATTATGTGTACATAGCGGTTATAATTTGCGTGCCCTCGGCTCATTATATTCGCGTTGCATGACGCGAGGGACGTACGCGCGACTCCGTTTCCTCGACATGACCTTACCTACCTACCTACCTACCTGCCTCCTCACCCCCCACTCCACCCCCACGCCTTTACTCGCCCCGTGAAGGAATAAGAAGAAATAAGAAAGCCGCCCGGGGTCCCCCGGACATCGCGCTCCCACCCATTACCCCGCCGCCACCACCTCAGACCCCATCACCACCCCCCCTCTCCGCCCACTAAGCCACCAACTACTCAGACAATGGCTTCTTCCCCCCTTAGCGATATTCGGCGTTATAAAGGTTGGGTGGCTCGTGCTCCCCCGCGCCGTCGTAATTTTTCAAGCGCCCTCCTGACCCCTCCCCCCACACCGCTCACTCACTCTCTCTCTCTCTCTCTCTATCTCTCGCCCGACCCACCGACCAACTCGCCCGAACTTTGTAATGAAAATGAAAAGCCGCTCGCGAATATCGAAGGCGAACGGTAATGAAAGATTCTCGGCTCCCCGGTGCGTAGTTCTCGTGAGAGGGTCTAGGAGTAGTAGGTGGCGAGAAGGGCCGGGAGGTGGTGGGGGTGCGGGGTGGGTGGAGGAGAGAAGAACCTTAACATGACAAAAGCTCGCTCGGGACGTTTCGGCTCTGATAACGAAATAAAGACGATTGTTGTCCAAGAATCTTTTCTTACGGATGCTTCGACGTGCGAGTCTGGAATATATAAGCGCATCCTGTCCGGAAAAAGGTTCACGCGCAGTTTCTTTTTATGACTCCTTCCTTATCGAGATTCAAGACTCGTTTTAGAAAAACTCCTAGCGTAGAATAACACGAAAATCTTATATACGTTTAAATTATCATTCCTGAGGCGCCCGGGGCTATAAAGATTCCATTTTAAACTTTTTTTCTTCTTCTTCTGCTTCTTCTTCTTCATCTTCTTCTAACATTCTTTAGATTTTGTTAATTGGGAATTCAACATGTTTTGTTCATCTGAGAAGAATTCGTTTCTTTACTTTGAGTGAAATCTCTTGAATTTTACTACCTAAACCGAATTTATTATTATTATTATTATTACTATTATTATTACTATTACCATTACTATTAATAATAATATTAATATTAATATTAATGTTACTATACGTCCCGAAATATTTTCATCTTACCAATCCGTTATTATTATTATTATTATTTTTATTATTATTAACAATATAATTATTATTGTTATCATCGTCATCGTCATCGTCATCATCATCATTATTATTATTATTATTATTATTCTTGTTACGCGAAAAGTTTGATTAACTTTTAATAATGTCAGCAAATTTTACGCATACGATAATAAATCGATTACCTCCCTGTTCCTTTCAATTTAATTAATAACTTCGTTATTATTAATTATTTTGGCTAATACGTTTTTAACATCTGCGAGTTGGCGCCCTATGGATTTACTCAGTAATGAAACTTTATGATATGGTTAATATTATATCAATGTGCTTAAAATATACCTGACTTGTTGAGTATTTATACACTTCGTATGTAAAGAAATTTTATTTTACCAAAATCTCTTTATTAATTAATGTGTAAGCTTTAATTTAAATCTAATCAGCATGTTGTTAAGCAACAAACACACGATTACATAAAGAAATAAACAATTATATAAATATAATTATAGAAATAATATAAACTAACTAAATGTATAAATATTATTATGAGTTATTCAACATTAACTATCCTAACGCATTGTAACGAATTTTTATGTATAGTTTCGTAAGTTTCTTTCTTTTTCTTTTTTTTCCTTTTTTTTTTTTGTTTCCTTTACTATACAATATGTATAGGAAAATCTTCCCAAAGAGATAAGTAATTTAAAATTAAGACAGTGTGTAATTGAGATTAAGACTTGTTGTAATATGATAAATAATCCGTATTACCTTGTTTATACATATACATGCATTGTCTCTATTGAATACTGTACGATAAATATTGAATCTACTTTATATAAATAATTGTTCTAGCTTTAAGTTATAACAAATAAATTAATTAACAAATGTCAATTTCATGAGAATACTTACGAATTGTAAAGTCTACGGTTAAACATTGCAATAAATGCATAACTATGCAACGAGATTTACGCATATATCGAGTTTATTTATTATTAGACATTGTTGTATTTTTGAGTTAAATCCAAAAATAAAACAGTATTAAACAGTGTATAACAGTGTTTGTGTATTGAGCATTCACATTAATTCTTAATAAACCTGTATTTTACATTGATTTTATTTCAACGTTTTATATATTTAGTTGATGCAACCCCCTCTGCGCCAATAACTATAACTACATAAAGATTTACTTTCAGACTAAAAATAGGTTTTAATTTGTTTTTTTTCTTCTTCTTCTTCTTCTCCTTTATCGCTTAAAACGTACGATTTCATTAACAAACGAAATCTTAGCCCACAGAGTAATTACCTTTAAGTCATAAATGCCTTTGAATAATATAGAAAAAGTCCTCGGTTGCTCATTTTTATTAATGAATTCATAAAAATAAACTTCACCTTCGATAAATCAAAGTTCAATGCGTATAAATAGAAGCAGCAAAGCGAATATCGATCGGCTGAATTTAAACGTCAAGCAAAGTTAAAATAATTCAAAATAATTTAATTTACTTTGTCGCGTTGGCTTAGGGAATGTAAATTTCGTTAACAAACACGTTTCGTAGTTTCGTCGATATTAAGGAAAGATTTAGCCCCATATGTATAATTAATATAAATATAATGACAGTGAAATGCCGTGGGACGTTGAGCATTGGGGACACCAGCAGTTGGCACAAGTATTATAATTGACAGACATTGTTGTAAGACATAAATAAATATTACCAAAACCGTACGGGACATCGAGCATTGGAACATCCGTTACCATCAATTGATAATAATCAAATGCGGGTCACAGTATGAGGATGTTGACATGTGTTACCGCGCTCTCCCTAAAATGCATTGTTATGCGTAGCAGCAAGATCTTGTTAAGAAACAAAAAAGCAGGGGACTCTTGGACAGACAGATGAAAAGAAAGACTAATAGAGCATGGGCACGACGGCGAGGGCAGCCGGCAGCCTACATCCGCGACGTATCGAGCATCGGCAGTAGTCTCTTGCCTCTTGCCTACCCCCAACTAGCGTAATCGCTTTTCACTCCAACGGGACACGTCGAAATGTTAATTCTGCTTTCGGAATAGTGAAGCGCGCTTACGTACGCAACTGGCACACGTTTAATACAATCTGCACGTAATCGTCATCCTTTGTACTTAATTGTGTATGTATTACGGGTTGGATTTGGATTACCAGTTGTTGAGGTGAGACCGATAACGGTTGCCATTGAGCTCCGCTAGAGGTCGCCAGTCTCGTATCCCTTACGATTCAATCGATAGTTCTTTATCGACATCATTAGTTGTTTTTTTTTTTTTATCCGTTATTCAATAAGTCGGGAAGCGACCTGATAATACGGACTGTGCACGATCAGCAAATGCATCCCAATGATATCGTCCGAGCTTCCGAGCTATCTGACAGTTCGCACTGTCAGGGATGCGACGCGTACGCCGTACATCGGATCACGAGGCATATTGTTGGCAGGGGGTGACGGGGCGACCTCTAGCGGACCCGTGCGGGAGGCTCGCAACGGCCGAGCAATCGCGGAGGTACACATAATAAGGTCGGCAATCGGCATGCGTAAAGGAAAATCAGTGCGGTAAATCGTCCCTATAATACGCAATACCTCGGCAAATACTTATTGTCCATCGTAAAGATTTTAATACAGATTAGTTAATAAAAAAATGACGTATTTGAACTCGTGGGAAGAGTTTGAAAAATGCGCCGAAAGGTTATATTTGCAAGACCCCATGAAGGCAAGTATTTTTAAATATATTCTTCAATCGAATCCTTATTTCTATTAATAAGGCTCTCCTAATTAATTCGTACTGCGTTTCAATAGGCTCGATATACGATGAAGTACTCTCACCAGAAGGGAGTTCTTACTTTAAAGTTTACAGATAATCGAACGGTAAGAGTCTTTCTCAAGTATCCTAACCTTATATCGTCTAATTCTATTCAATTACACTTGAGTATTTCCTTTTGCACTCACTGTCTTTAATGATTTCACATCTTTTTACGAGAGACGTGACTGTTGGGGTTTTTTTTAATTTTTTTTTTTTTATTTTACGTTAATTATTCTACTGTGTATCTTTATTCTACTGTGAATGTAGAAAGATTCGTTTTAATGCTGTGTAGAACTGTAATTCTATATTATTCGTCAAGTCGAATACAATTATTTAAGCAATCCTGAGAGTAAACCTTATGATTATTTCAGTGCCTGCAATATAAGACTGAAATTGCTCAAGATGTTAAAAAAATGGAGAAATTTATAAAAAATTTAATGCGACATATGGCATCAAAGGACAACTAGAATGAAATACGTTTTCTTATGATATTAAGATAACCAACTTTTCATGGATTGGAAAGTTATATTTAATGATTCAGCCTTAAATATTCGATCAAAGTGTAAAATTTACACTTTGCAGAGGCAAACTTTGTAAATTTTAACAATGAAAATTGAAGTTTTTCTCTTTAGAAGATGCATTTATTACCGATGATGCTGAGTTCTAATACAGTATACAATGAACATCCTTTGTAATTATTGATTTATGCAATATATTAATAATTATAAATACTTAAGGAAATGGATAGATTCTATTTTTAATATTTTTATTTGTTCATGTACACGTACTGTATGTATATTATAAAATTAATATTTCTTTTGTTATGTAAAATAGTATGACTATTTTTTTTATCTATTCTGCATGTAGAATAATTATTTAAAAAACTTACAAATGTGGCAAAAACTATGTTCATATGTCACTAGTCATTCATTCCAAGTTATTACTTTTCAATATCATAAATATACGTAATAAAATATTTAATTAACTATAGTGTGAATATTTATATAGCTCCGGATTTCGTTATCTACAGATTCATCAATTTTTTTTGTCTACCGAAAACAAGAGTATTTTTTTGTTGAAAATTAATAATAATATCTGGTTACAATGGAATGATTAATGGAATTACAAATTATCAGCTATTGAGGTGTAAAAGAAGATAATCTCTAAGGTTCTTATGAGCTGTAGCATAAGAAATAGCAATCTGTATGAACTACTTAAAGAAAAGCAAGTATTTTTTAATACTTTGTAAAAAAAAAAGGAAGAAGATAACTATAAATTTCATAAGGAAATATTATTAGGGATAATTGAAATGTAATAAATAATTAAGATACTTAATTATATTTTGAATAGTAATAATAAAAACAATATTTCTGTGGGAGTATAGACTTTTATTTAATCGAGGTGTAAAAATGTTCACTTCGTAAAGGAATATACAATATGTGCACTTCAGATTCAGCATCAAATATACGCTATCCTCTGCGACTTACTTTGGTTTGGTCCGACGTCTCCGGGTTAATGTACTGAAATAATTTTAATACGATGAAGTTTTAGAAATGTAAATAAGCAATGTAGCCAATGTTTTGTATCAACAGGTATATTCGGAAAACGGAAATGTCTGCATTACCGATCTCAGTCGATAACATTAGCATTCTAAGCCCGTGCGCTTGGATTATCAATTGCGAGACGAAATTTTTTTAATAAATAAATCATTGCAACAGTACGATTGCGTTATGAATCTCATTTTCAAAGTACTCTTCACCTGTTTATAATTTTTATTTTCTTATCGATGAATTTTACAAACGATTCGCGCGTAATTAAGTATACGATCGTACTTACGATATGATGGGTTGAAGTACAGCATCCAGTGTCGCATCACTGTGAAGATAATTTTGCTTGGAAGTATCAGAAGGAAGTTTATAATATCCATCTTCATCTAAATGCCTTTGTGTTGTCTACGCCAAAGAAAGTTTACTTTACTATAATTACATTAATCTAATAATGCCTATACTTTATTGTTTTTGTTTACGTTATCGAAGTATCGAATTATTAAAGAACCGTAACCCGATTATCTCTTTGCGACTGACGCTTTACCGGTCGATTATTTACCAAGAAATCATTTCAATAAAAAAAAGCATATAAAATACGGGATAAAATTACGAGCCCCTGTCGCGTCAAACTTACCAATACTACATAAAGTAATCACACACGGTTTAATAATTTAAAAAAAAAGAAATGTATCTTGTCGAATGATAAGTATTTAATTTACTCTAGCAGGATACGTTTACGAAAGCATCATGAAATCATTTTACCGACAAAGAATTTACTATCTAATGTACCAGTATAATCACAATGGTAACAAAGAGTACTGTTGTAACAGGTATTTACGGTAGTACTCTACTAAATATTACTAAAAATAAATTCTGTTAATCGCGTCTTTAGAATCATGGAATTTATAAAAAATTACTTATGTATTTGCCAGCTATACGTTCTTACGAATCCCTGTAGCATTCCCATACAGAATTCCTGTAGAATTAGTTTATGCAATACGGAAAGTTTGAAAAAGTGATTCTTCTTGTTTCGGGGGCGCCAAAACTGATTTAAGAATATACACGGGCTATATTTTTATGCACTGTATAATACAGTTAAAAAAAAAAAAAAAAAAAAAAAAAACATCCAGAATGACTTTAAATGTTTTTTGTTAAAGCGTACTATTTACCATTTTAAAATCACCTGTCGAGCCAAGCTTACGGTTACAATAATAATAACAATAACAATAACAATAATAATCATCATCATACTAACAAGAGCAACAATAACAACGATAACAAGAGTAAAGATCTTTGCACGTAGTTATATTTATTGTAAATGACGTTGGATGTTTGCCTCTGCCGTGTTTATCAATGCGATTGAAAGCGGCATATCAAGAAGCAGCACCGACAATAATATATTTCGTTTCTTTTACCGTTGCTCGGATTCATCGTTGCTAACCGTTATCAGAACTATAGTTTTCAATAAAGCGGCTTTCGGGTAAAAAGTATGCGACGGCTTTACTGCAGAATGGAAAAATATTTGACGACTCGAAGGACTTTGGAGTGGCGCGAAATATATTCCGTACACTTGCGCACAATACGAGTCGTGCCATGGGAATTGCGCTCTCCTCTGCTCTCTCTGCTCTCTCTCTCTCTCTCTCTCTCTACTCTCTGACTCTCTGTCGCGTCGTTATTGAAATATCGCGTTTTAAAATCCCCGTATCGATTCGGACGCGCGGAGCAAATTATTATTTATCGATCGGATACGTAAGGTTCGCGGGATATTAGATACTGACGAGGCCGTTCGCCAGAGGAATTTGAATTTTATAGACCGGGGCCGCACTCCGTAGCAAATTTACCTATCAAAACTGATACCTTACGAGCGACTGGTGATCCAGCTGAAAAGATAAAGATAAAGCATTCCCCCGGTTTTGCGTTGGCAAATGTTTACGGAATAACTTGGTTGCGAAATTCCATCGACGAGTCTGCTCTCGCGTTTCCCTATTACTACTACTAGTGCTACTACTACTACTAGTGCTACTACTACTACTATAGAGCTGCACAATGGAGAAGAAACATAAACGAATAGGATTAGATTCGACTTGACCGAGGAGGTATACGGACTAGTAGTCGACCACTCTTTCCCCACCTCCTACACCCACGCCCTCGCCACCGAAAAACCCTTGGGCCGGCCGTACGAGCCAGTACTTAATGGAGTAGTAGTTGTACCTGCCAATAAGTTTTGTGGAAATGTTGGAGCAGGAGCTGCGAAATTATGCGTTATTACTCGGGCATCTGCGGATATCCGTGGCGGTAAAAAGAAAGAAAGAAAGAAAGAAAGAAAGAAAAAAATACCTTCGCTTATTTTGACCACTTTAATTTGAAAATCTCGTTTATACGAGTCTTGTATACGAGGGAACGAGGACTAATTAAGGAGCCAACGGAAACTTTATCCGTGAAACACGGGGAGCTTATTTTCCTTGGGTCTATTAGTGGTTGTGAGGCGGCCGAGTCGCCGGCAAATTGCCCGATCCATCGGCATAATCCATAAAGAGACGCTGCTTCGGTATAAATTCAATCCATCTTAATTTCATCCGAGGTAATTAATTATAAGGGCTTAATCGATACGTAGGTGGCGTGGTTGGTGGGGGGGGGTGGCGTGGTTGGCGGATCACCGATTACCGAGTACGGGCTTACTTTGGCGACGAAACTCAACCAAGGATAGAGGTATTTTTAACTTGTTGGGAAATATTCATTATCGGATAGATCGATAAATCTTAAGCTCGTTTCGTTAAGGGACACTGACGCGCGCGACGAATGAAATTCGTCAAAGCTCGCCAATCGGTCATATCCCTCGACTAATTAAGAACTTTTGAGGGCTCATATACATATACATATACACGTACTGGATGATGCTCGATCGGTAAGTATTGCTCGGCTTCCTTCTTAAACGTCCTCCTCGGCGTAGGCGTGTAGGCTACGACGAGAGACCTACCTTTAATCCGGATTTTAATATACCTCCGTGGACCCTCGACTATCTCATTGTCAACGCTATTCATTGTAAAAACTCTAGTTCTGATCCCAGTTCAAGGCATACCCGAGCTCACGGCATTACGTCGCTCAACGTATACGTGTGCGTACACGTATACGTGCATCAAAGAAACTGCATTGTCGAGGAGCGCAATGGAGAACGTTCGTGCATGCGAAATCGGCGACAGTCGCGAGAAGTAGATTAAAGGGAGTAGTGATATGGGCCGTACGGGGCGAGTGGTCTGCTTGGTGGTGCTGTCGGCCGAGCTCGAGCAGCAGCTGGAGAAGTCCTGGGTGGTGCTCTCCCCGAGGCCGCTGTCCGCGTTGGCGCCGATGAGTCGGCAAACGCTGCCGCCGCGCGCCAACCCGAGGGACGAGGAGGAGGACGACTCCTTCCTCGAGGAGTAGAGCAGGTCGTTTCTGCTCCCGTGTGTTATCGGCTCGACGCGGCTGCTCATGCGCGTCAGCACGGCAAAGTTATTCGTTGTACTTTCGTGGCACTGATAGACAGTCCTACGGTCTCTCTTCACCGAGAAGCCGACGGCTCTGAAAGTTCCAACAGGTTCTGCTCTCACTCTCTCTGACGTCTGCTCGTACGAATTTTACAACGTCCAACTCCGCAGACTACGGCTAATGAACGGCTAACCACCGTCCCCTCCGCCCCCACCCGTTAACCCCGACCCCGTTAACCCCTACGCTACGCTACGGCGACCTTCCTACGACTTCTTGAAAGGATAAGGGCTATCAGTCACCGAGATCCGCGACCGTCTTTAGCCGCCGACCCGAGGCACGCTCTCTTCTACTCGACCCCACCCTACCCCACCCTACCCCACCCAAAGCCGTGACTTTATAGAAAAACGATACGCTAGAGCTCCGTTTATACGATACGTACGGAGCTCAGCTTTCCCCGTCTCGTTTATTTACTTCTACGCCCCCCCCTCCTCTGCTGCTGCTTATACGTATAAAATTGAATTTTTTTTTTTTTTTTTACTCTTTAAATGGCCTCTCCTATGGGACCCTCCACCACCCCCTTCCGAGCAGTAATACTGGCAGCAGCAATAGCTCCCTCTCTCTCTCTCTCTCTCTCTCGAACTTGTAACTGTTCCGTTCAAAATGAAACTTTCAAACGAATTCCGTGACTGAAGTCATTTACTTTACTTATTTATTTATTTATTTATTTGTATTGCAATCAGACAAGAATTTTACTTTCTATTCGAATTTTCACTTTAATCGGCAAACCTTTGTTTCCCTACTAAATGATCTTGGGGTCAATGAACCGAATGCGACGGGTCGGCACGTCTACTCTTTAACAAAATCTCGTCACTCTCTTAAACGATGAAGTACTGCGGGCTTTCATACCTTTAATAATTCCACTCGGTGAAAACATCCACTAATAAGCTTCTCGCAAATAACGATTATTTATTCATTTATTATCTTCTTTATTATCGTCGTCCCTTTCGCCAATAAAAGTCATTTAAATTCCCTTTCGGCGATATTCGATTTATAGATAACCCTTATCTCGAAAAAAGTAAAAAAAAAAAGAAGAAGAAGAAGAAGAAGAAAGAAAACCATTGATGTCTCAACGACTTTCACCGATTTCATATTTATGAGCCTCGTTTTTATACATTTTGAAGTCGTAGGCGTTCCTTCCTTCAGTCGGCTTCGGTCGTTCGCATTACTGCGCTCGGCGCTTTTTTTTCTTCTTTTTTTTTTTCTTTCATTCAAATAAGTAATTGGAAATATGTAAAAATGTAATTGTAAAATAACGAGATGGACAAGAATAAGATTTCCTTACTTTTTCTGCTCGAATTCTTGTATTTAATCGTTTTAGAATGCGACGATTAAGCCATTTCGGAACAATTGACGGTCGTATATATTTTTTTCATATTTATATATATATATATATATATTTGTATATGTATACATACATGTGCATATATATATATATACATATATATGTATATGTATAATATATCCTTTCTCTTGTATGCAAGAGATGTATGTCCGCGCGTGTCCGTGTTCTGTTCTTTTTTTTTTTTTGTGTACGTATATATTTAAATTAATGAGGCGCAACTACGCACAATAATTATAAGCAGAATAATCGCACAAAGAAGAAAGTATCTGAAAGTATATGTGAATAAGTAATTAGAAGAGAGTCATGTATTTAACGAAGAGTTGCGAATTCCTTTGGCTAAAATGAGTTTATTCAAAATACTTCTGCGCGATTTAAATAACTTATACATCGAATTATTGAGACGTAGTGCACACATTACTCTAATATATATATATATATAAAAAATTGTATTAGTTCATAATAAAAAATGTATTATTGTACAAGAAGGTCTTTTGGTCTCGTGTGAGACTGAGCTTATAAATAATGAAATCTGAAATATGATAGAGAATGGAATTTATAATGTAATACCAAGGCATAATTAACATTGAAAAATAGAACATAATTAATCACAAAACTCTTAAGCTACCAAAACTAATTACAGAATTAATACAGACAAGTAATTGATTAAAAAAAAAAAAAAAAAAAAAAAAAAAAAAAAAAGAAAAAAGAAAAGAAACTTTAACAATAATTTTATGTTACGATGTGAATGTTCAATCTCTATAAATGGTATACCAATAAATAAAACAATAGTAATCTAAGTACAGGCTCATCAAATCTCCGTTCGTAGGAATGTTGAAGGTCAAGTATAAATAATTCGGGAATGCGGATGGATAAAAGATAAATCACACATTCGTTTCACGTTAAAAAAAAAAGAGTAAAACCAAAAAAAAACAAAAAAAAGTAGAAGAAAAAAAAAACAGACGGAAATTTGATGAGGCGGGTAATTGTTTGTTTACCCTTTACTTTGTAAACCTTATCCAGGATAGCCAATCAAATAACAAAAAAATAAGTACACAAGTTCGTTGTGCGCCTGTACGGCTTTATCATCAGCAAGTGATTTATTTGAGACTTGTGTAAATGATTACGTACCATGCTTTTTCAAATAAATAAATTGAAGAATCACATGCTTGAGACCAATGTTACACATACATGCTTATACACGACTTAATTGATACGATGATGTAAAAAACAAAACAAAAAAAAAAATGAAGAAAAAAAAAACAATAATAAAGTAATTTACTATAACTAGCATTACGACTAAAATAAAATTTAAGAGGGCATGCACTTTATTTTTTCACTCCTGCTAAAGTCTAGTCTGCTCACTGGCTTGAAAATACTCTCGAATAATAATAATAATAATAATAATAGTAGTAGTAGTAATAATATTTATAATAGTAATAATATTTATAATAAAGTAATAATGATAAAAAACAAAAAAAAAAAACAATTCTTCTTCTTATTATTATTATTATAGTAATATTGACAATAATAATGGTAATAATAATAATAATAATGAGCACCGTCTAGTTATAAAAATTGTTACTTAATTATATATATATATATATACTAACGACTACGTCAATTATGTTATATCTTTTAGGAGTGATTTTTCGAGAGCCATGAGCCAACTCGATCCATTGATAAATACATTACCACTGCGTGAAAATTGGCCTGCCTTGGAAATAATAAAGAGCTATAAAAATTTAATTTTAATTTTTTTTTTTTTTTTTTTTTTTTTAAATTATTACGATAAATTATAAGTAATAAGTATTGAACGTCTAATTGAAAATGATTGCTTTAGTTGAAAGGAGGCTGCTTTGCACTTTCAAATACTCAATAACTGCTGATATAAATAACGAAGTCGAATAGATAAAAAAAGAAAAAGAAGGAAAATAAAGAAAATTTGAAATCCAGTGCAGACGCAACTCGAGCAGCAATATTTTTATCAAAGCACGTGTACATTCGCACACGAAACGACAATGAACATTCAGAGAAACGAACTCGTGTGTGTTCCTATTTTTTTTTTTTTTTTTTTTTTTTTGTTCCTTTTCTTCTTTTGCCCGCGACTGTATGAACTCGTCGTGCCTCGTGTGCGTATGCGTGTACGTGGCAGTCTAGGAGTTTCTATGAGCAGTTTGGATACTGACAACGTACAACGATATAAGAAAACAGCGACTATACGATATTGCATTTTTTTCAGCCAAACAAAAAAAAAAAAAATAAATAAAAAAGGAGAGAAGAAAAAAAAAAAAAAAAAAAAAAAAAAGAAATTGTTAAAAAATGAAAAACAAATAAGAGTAATACACAAAGGGTAGAAGAAGTAAAAGGCTTGTATAGCACGATGTGTGTACACAAATATATATATATATATAATATATATATATGTATATATGTATATATGTGTATATGTGTAAATATGTATATATATGTATATATGTATAAATGTGTAAATATGTGTAAATATGTATATATGTGTATCTATGTATATATATATGTATATATGCATACACGTATATCGTCCTCTGTCTCATTTTCTCTCTCACGCTCTCTGTCTTTTTCTCATAAATATCAAACAATGACTACGGATCCCGTGTCATCCTCCACGTTCGAAGGATGATAAATGTTTTGGAGCTTGCAGGCCGTCTTGAGATCATCGTACCTAGCCGCCGACGAGGCGGAGTCCACCGCCTCGTCCAAGTGCGAGTTGCTCGCCTGAAGTATGCCCTGATTGCCAGGGGAGGCGCAATACGCGGGCAACCCGTGGGTCATCTGGTGCTGGCTTTGCAACAACGGATGTTGCTGTTGCTGTTGATGTTGCTGTTGCTGCTGCTGCTGCTGATGCTGTTGCTGCTGCTGCTGTGTTGTTGTTGTTGTTGATGCTGGTGATTCTGTTGATTCTGATGCTGCTGGTAAGGTGGTGGCAACTGATAGAGTCTATTGTGCTGTTGCACCTGGTGCTGCTGATGCTGTTGCTGTTGCTGTTGCTGTTGCTGCTGCTGTTGCTGCTGTTGCTGCTGCTGCTGGTGCACCTGCTGATGAAGATGCTGATGATGCTGCTGTTGCTGCTGCTGCTGTTGTTGCTGTTGCAGTTGCTGTTGGTGGTGGAGTTGTTGCTGTTGGCGATGGTGGGCCAGCTGGGATTGAACGACCGTGTAGGCGATCTCACGGCGCTGCTGCTCACTCATCCCCGACGTATCGACTAAGCTGAACTCCAAGTGCCTGAAACGAGTAAAGCTCTTTTTAATCGTCAATTACCATCTGGCCCGCGGTCTGACTCGAGTCTCCCAATCGCGTTGATACCCCACGTCCTGCTAATTATTTCTAGCGAGCCCAAGGACTCGGCCGATACGTACACTTTAATAAAACTAATAGTGAACCAGGAAGAAGGGCGGGTAACGGAGAGGGGAGGGGTAGGGGTAGGGGTAGGGTGGGTGTGGTGTAAACAAAATCTTACTTTCGCAGCTCGTCCGGTAAAGCGTGTTTCGTGGATGGACTTCGGTGCTTACTCCTGTGCCTTCTCCTCGGCTCGGTCGTGCTTATCTAAAAAGTAAGCCAATACAAGAGACCATAATTAGCCGCTGAATATGACGTTTGCAGAAGCGCTGGATTCGCGCCTGCTCGTTAAGCGAACTATAGAGAGTCATTACTCACAACGGCCCTCTGGATTATTTCCCCCTTCCGTCGCTGCGCCTCGCGCCACTGGGGCGCGGAATCGACCATTTCGTGCCTACTACAATAAAACGGTTCGTTCAACCATTAATTTTGCTTAGAAAATTGTTAGTATTTGTTAGTCGGTCATGGAATTTGCCCAATCGTCATGGGGTTAATATTGCCGACGGCTTTGTGGATCGATTAGAGGGTAGGATTAAAGGCTTGGGCGGTGGACGAGAAACGGTAGGAATGCGTGGGCACGCAATATACAAGTACACGAGCTAGTAAGTGGGTAAGGCCATCGGGCTGGGATGGTGGTGGTGGTGGTGGTGACGGTGGTGGTGGCGGTACGTAGCGAGGGTGTAATTTATTTATGTATGTAGTTACTTGGAGTGGCGGGAGCTTCTATGTCTTCGCCGGTGCTTCCTGTGCCCGGACTTTTGCGTCGAGCCCCGGGAAAGTTGAGACTCGCAATCCGAGTGGCGATTGTGCTTCCGGTGGCTCCGGCTGTGACTCCTTCGCCGATGACCACGGCTGTGACTCTCCGCCGAACTCTGACTCTCCACCGAGCTGCTCCTTCGATTCAGTCGATTCAGGAGCTTAAACGAGAGGGCCGCGCTGCTCAGTACTTTTCACGTATCGTTAATCACCCTATTTTAACGTTCTCACGGCTAAACGGTTGGCCGGAGGCTGCGGTGGCGGTGGCGGTGGCGTCGTGGGGGTAGGGGGGTGACCGATGTATTCAAAGCCGGAGCGGAGCCGTAGGATGTTACGAAATTGACGAGAAAGGGCGCGACCAGCGAGCCGATAATGCCCAAGAGATTGGAAAAAGCAATCGCGATAAAAGCCTTCCTTGGCATTTAACGCTTTTCAGCGTCTCGCGCTTCCTTCAAAAACCATCCTCCCCCCTCCCCCCGATAAAGTACTATCTTCGATAATAGGGGCGAGGCGGTAATGGGGTACCGTAACGGGGGCGAGGGACTGGTATATCGCGTTAATACGCTTGGGCTTACGGTTACAGCTCAAAAATAGACAGACAGACATACACAGTGAGAGAGAGAGAGAGAGAGAGAGGGGGGGGGGTGTTAAGGACTTACCGCTGGTGCGGTGCCGCAGGATCTGACGGAGCGCGGACTCGAGGAGGTGTAGAGTCCCCTGGGTTGACTCTGCGTCCATGGTGCGCTCCGGGTACTCCTGGGGCTCGGGTTGTTCCTCGAGGCGACGCTTCCACCGTGGGCGATGCAATTCTGGCTCTGGCCGATGGGGATCTGTACGACTTGGCTGCTCGGACCCTCGACGAAGCCCGCCACCATCTCCTGACCCTCGACGACGCGCCGCTGGGCCCGGCGACTGGGCATCCTCTGGAAGCTCGGCTGGACCATGCGTCTGACTCCGCTCGGCTATCGCCGCGTCAAGCAGTCGTATTATTAATAACCAGAGGTTCGTTACCCCGTCTTGTGCCGCTACCGCTCCCGCTCCCACACCCGCTTATCATTACTTACCCGTATCTAACTAACGAATTAATACGTAACGCTTATCGAGCCGACGAACCGCCCGGGCCGTTAATCTCGGTTAAACGACGCTCGAGTGCCGCGCTCGACGCCTCAGCGGACCCGGGTTTTCGTTCCCGCCACTTGTTGCAAACGCTATCGATTACGTAATTGGGTGGGGGGGGGCGCGCTTAACGCACCCGGTCCCCATAAAAATCCCATTCGAGCGAGTTGGACGTCTGGCGCGCTAGGGATCGCGTGAATAATTGATACCCATTGATCGAGGACGAAAGTCCCGGGGGCAGTCGAGCCGGTCTCGTCGTCGCGATAAACGCGCTCGCGCTTTAACGATAAAATGACATTGAAAATTTTATTGGGACTGGCAATTACGTCGTTGTTTAAGAAACTCGGCAGTGGCGATAAAGGAAAAAAGATCCCCCCGCGGGGGGCCGGTCACATGCATTGGCGAGTCTTATTATTTACCGGGGATACGTGACTCCGTTGCGTGATTTATCTGTCCAGCGATTTAGAATTCAGGATGAGCCACGACCAGTCGTCCCTCCCTATGGTAATAAAATTTATCTTACCCCCCGACCCGCCCCTTCTCCCGACCCCTCGACTCCCGCTGACGAGCATAGACCGTAAAAAAGAAACTGCTACTCCGTGGGCTTTGTAGGAGACGGCACGCGCTCGATCGAACGATCGATATTATTCGAATGCAGGGTCTGGGCTGCGCGTGTAACCGATAAACAATGCCGAACGATTGATCCTTCAAACGGATTGATGATACCCGCGGATGAGGGATGGAGCTTATTGGGACGACGTTACGTCCTTCGCTATAACCCCCCCCCCAAATAACTCGAGAATCGAGCATCGATAGTGTCGAAGGTCATTGATCTGACGGGGCGGGGGAGTGTATTTTAGAAAAATACAGCTTCGGCCGGCAAATATTATTACGGAACAAATGCAATAATTGTTACAAGTGGTTGTTCCCGGTCGAATCCCGGTTCCATCAGTCACACGGACGCGACGATAGATCCTGAATCCGGCGGGCGGCAGGGCGGCAGGGCGGCGGAGCATGGGTCAGGGGCATTGTAGGGTTGATAGGGGGGGGCGGGGGCAGAGATGGGAGGGTTAGGGGAGGTAGGGTGGGTAGGGAAGGGTGAAGCCTCTTACCTGTTGCTGCTTCTCGCCGATTCCAGCGCAGCCGGCGGCGCTCATCGGCGGACTGTAGGACCGGAAGCGGGAGTACGGGCTGAGAGGCGGGGGCCCCGTAGCCATCAGACGGAAGAAGGCCTGGTGGTCGATGCAGCACCGGAACAAGTGGCTGCACGCGCCCCGGGATGGCGTCTCGAAGCCGTGGGTGCGGTCCGCCGAGTTCTTCTCGCTCACGCGCAGCATGAAGTATTTACCCTGTTGTACAATGAGCCAGTGAGTTTCATAGATAGATAAATAAATAGAGAGAGAGAGAGAGAGAGCCCGAAACGTTGCTTTGCTTACTCTGCTCGTTGTTACGCGCAACAACTACACTCCCGGCTCCCCGTTACTTTACACTTATTTGCAATTAAAAGTGGCTGCCTGGTTAAGAGACTCGAGCCCCCGTTTGTTTAACCGTCGCCTTCTTGTTTTGTTTTTGTTTTTTTATTTATATTTTCCAACAGAAGGAGTAGGGGGAAGCGAAGGGAGCAAGAGGAGGGGCGAAATATCCGCCCGGGCATCATACACTTACTCGATAATTGAAGGGCGAGAACTTACCTTGTGGTAGATTTTGTTGATGCGCGGCCAGTAGTAGTTGCCAACTTTGGTCTTGTTCCTCAAGAGAATAATGCCGCTTGGCGTCAGACCGAGAAAGTACTCCACGCAGTCCTCCCCCTTTTTTTGTTTTTTTTGTTTTTGTTGTTGTTGTTGTTGTTGTTTTTTTCGTTTTTTTTTTTTTTTTTTTTTATTAAACACAAAGTCATCGTTGTCACATATACGTTGATTAGCGTATTGATAGAGAGAGAGAGAGAGAGAGAGAGAGAGAGAGAGAGAGGCTCGGGGCTTAAGTCAGCCACCGATGTATAAAGAGTTATTGTATCTTACCAGCACCGGATGAAGATCCACGCCGTACATCTCGAGCCATTTCACCTTATCCAAGTAATTCAGCTCCGCCGCTGATGGTAATTGACCTCTAAACAAGACCAAATTATACGCATGCATTACTGGGCCGAGCTGAAGGCGCACTCAACTTTAATTACAACGCCAATGTCACGATTTATAACATAAAAGACGTCGGGATCCGTGACGTCGGGCCGGGGGTCGAGGGAGGGCTCATTAACAATAATAACAATAGTAACGATAATACTGGTATCATTTAACGCGGGCTTAGTTTGGAACAGAGAGGAAACCGATATGTACACACGTGTATGCATACACATCGGCTCGGACGTTTCAATTAATTAACTTCGAGCCCTACCGCTACCCCTCACCCCCGCCGCCAATAACGCCCCAACGTCTTTTATGCCCCGATTAAGTAATGCCTTTGACAATGTCGCCAAAACGTTCCAACAAAACGTTCCAATTGTGACAGATTTGTTGTTTTTTTTTTAATCTTTTTCTTTTTTTTACCATTTAATGAAGTAGATAAAATATTGTCTTACACGAGATTTTTATGTAACTCGACTATCCGTGCCTCGAGCTCCGACGTTTGATTCGCCAGAAATCTGAACTCGGATACGTAGCCGTAGGAGTGCCGCCTCGGGTCGTAATCGCCGAGCTCCGCTGAAAATTCATTGTTCGCATTTTTAGATAACCATTGGTCAAACAGGCTGACGATAAAGTGAAAAGAACTCATTCTTGGCCGCGCAGCTGACGGTCAGAGACGTACGTCACGCTGGACGGTCGGCAATGCTCGGACGCGTCTCTGTCGATCAATCTCATTCCATCTCAATTAAACGGCCCGATCATGTGCACGCCCGGCTTATTATAAAATCAACGGCATTCGTCTGAGACTGATACATTCAATAACAAAGACGTACAGAGAGATAGATCCCGATCCCTAACCCGAACCCGAACCCGAACGCGAACCCGAACGCGAACCCTTTACTCCTCGTAATGCATAATTTATTTTCTGCTTTCGAGCGGATGGGCCGAAAGCTTCATCGAGATACATTAAACGGGGCTTAAAAACCACGGTTGTCTAGCCACTGTACGTGTAGCGTATATAGTTTTTGGCCTCTGCAGGAAGAATGCGCCTCTTTACGTGTCATCGAAATACCTTGAAATAATTTAGAATCTAAAGGGCTTGTATTGCTGTAAATGATGCGTACAACTAATGAATATTCGGTTTTGCCGTTCTCTGCGAATTTAAATCCTCCGCTCTTGATAAACACGATGAGTTTTAGCGTTTGCTTTTGCAATTACGCTCGACTGACGAGCAGCGAAAGCTTTGTTTTTAACAAAACGTCAAACGCTGGTATTGGTTGCGCCGGCGCGTATTATTACCAAGACTGCAACGCAAAAGGCATTTGGCCAACGAATTCTGTTACGAAAAGACAACAAACGAGCCGATGATTGCCCCGGCTAAATTATAGCCGAGAAAATTAGGATGCATACTGCAGGTGCGGATAGGAGGTCAATTTAAAAAAAGGCATGCCCAGGCTGGAAAAAGCCAGACCTCGGTAATTAAAAACCACGGGCGGTAGGGGGGTAGGGACGGGAAAGCACTCCGATAATGGATATGGATGATTAAAGCCGGGAAAAAAAAGCTTATAAATAAATATTTGAAATGGAATTCGTGCTCTAGACTTTTGGCGACTCTTTGTTTCGCTTGGCTCGCTCGTTCGCTGGTGGTCGGCGGTGGTCGGCGGTGGTCGGTGGTCGGTCAGAGGGATGTGGGGGCGAGGGGGAGGCAGAGGCAGGGAGACGGCCCGGTCACATGGAATCACGGTACACAGCTTTTCCGATGCTTAGAAATCCTCTTCGGGCTCGCGTACGTCGCACGGCCCTGGAGTACGTGCACGTGCGCCGGAGGGAGGCCTTTAAGGAGACCGGGAAACTAAGGCGGAAAGAGTAATGTATAAGTTAGTCGGCGAGGGGTTGGGGGACTGGGGAGGGTACGAGGGAAGAAGGCGAAAGGAGCAGCGACGCTTCAACGTTCGGCGAAATTGAATTTCGCGTGTTGCGCCGGGGCCTATCAAGATTCACGGGGACGAGGTCGGGCGAGGGTTGCCGGCGACTCGGTGACTCGGCGACTCGGCGACTGGGCGACGCTCGCGCTGCTGATGATGAAGAGCAAAGGGATCCCATCGCGATTGAAAGAGGAAGTAATCGGTGGACGAGATCTGAAACCGCGCCGAGAGCGGCGAATCTCCTGAGCTCTACGAGCGATGGGATAGGACGGGATGGGACGGGATGGGATGGGATGGGATGGGATGGGTGTGGGTTCACGAGCGGTCTTCTCGGAGAGAGAGAGAGAGAGAGGGAGAACGCCGTCAAATAAGTTAAAAGGTAGGAAAAATGGAGGCAGGCCGCGGGCGCGCCAAGTCAATGAACGGGTAAACATAAAGCAGATTAGAAACCGTAAAAACGACTTCTCTTCCATTACTCCCCTTGGAATTATAGCGAAAGTTTCTTATCTCCCGCGGGGAAAAGTGCGCTGGTGGTGGGTAAAGAGCCGAGCTGGGAGAGCGAGAAAAGATGGATAGAATGAATGAAAGAAAGAAAGAAACGTCGTCTTCGTCGTCGTCGTCGTCGTCGTCGTCGTCGTCGTTGGAAAACGGGACGGAGTCGGGTGGGTAGTTTTGAAAAAAAAAAAAAAAAAAAAAAAAAAAAAAAAAAAAAAAAGAAAAAAAAAAGAAATAAAGAAGAGAGAAAGAAAGGAAAAAAAAAGGCTAAAGCCACGACTGCTTGAGCGTCATCCGTGTATTACTACTCGTATCTCGGCAGTGAGATTCAAAGTCTGGGCAAATAGAGATACGCGCCTGTTTGCGTCTCATCGCGCGTGTCAAAAGGCTCGCTTGATGAATGGCTCGTGTCTTTGTTCTTTGGCCGAAGCGCATCGGGCAACGGGATCGCGATGCCCCGGCAACCTGGACGACGGCCTCTGCCCGCTACTCCCCTGAAAAAAGAACCGATGAAGACGAGGAGGTCGGATATAAAAGGCTCGGGAGGCTCTACTCCTCCTCCTCCTCCTACGACGCCTCCTCATCCTCCTCCTCCTCCTACTCCTATTTCACCACCTCCATCGGTCGCCTCGTGCCGCTGGTGCTGCTGCTGCTGCTGCTGCCGTTGCCACTGCTGCTGCTGCTGCTGCTGCTGCTGCTACCACCTCCACCACCACCACCTCCACCACCACCACCTCGTCAATTCGCCGAAAAAACAACTTTTTGCCCGCCACGGGAGAGCGTTGAATGCACCCGGGCCTGGATTCACAGACGATTGTATGGCATCGCATACGATAATTAACGTACGGCTTGTATTGCCGGCAAAGAGTCGAGTCCCTCTCTCTCGCTCTCTCGCTCGCAGGCTCATTCATTTCGTTCTTATTGATTCGGATATTTCTTTATAGTTATTACCGGCGATCTTTTAATCCGACTAATTCGGAAGCTGCGGCCCGGGCTTTCTTTCAGTCCGCGGCTTTTCGACGTTTTCGACGTTTTCGACGTTCCGTTAAATCCCCTGCGCGTTTCCAAAGCGATTGATTTACCGGCTGCCTGCCTGCCTGCCTGCCTGCCCAAGGCGTCCAGAGTCCCCCCGCTCCCCCGCTCCCCTCGCCCTATCTCTCTCGCTCTCCAGATATTTATTATTCGACGATTTGTTGCAAATTTTCCGCGACTCGCCCGCCGTGTAATTATTAATTATTAATCATTACGTTTTATCGAGACAAGCCAAAAGCCTCCACGTACGCACGCAACACGCGCGCGCACTTACATACAAACGTATATGTATATATATATATATCAATCATGACGAAGTAATTTAACCGTGATTTTATGAAAAGGTCCACCGTCCGGGCTTTCGTCATTTATTATTTAAAACTTTATCGAATGCGTTTACGAGCACGAGATGATCTTCTGCGTGAACAAACGGAAGTTCTGTAAGTTTTTTTAATGTAATCCTTATTCACGTGAGGCGTATACGTCGATGGCGGCGAACTGCCGAGACGGACGGACTTTTTCCCCCTTTTTTTTTTTACGCGTGACAAAAATTAAAGTAACAATAACACCAAAATAACCCTTTGAAATTCAATAGACGCTACGTTCGACTAATTATTTCGTTTTTACAACCGGACGCTTTTTTAACGTTGTATTAGTATTTTCAAATATTCTACGACAATGCCGAAATTTTCTATAACATATATATGTATATATAGTAATGTCTACAGGCATAACGATGGAGAGCTTATTAGAACTTTGAGGGCCGTTAAAACGTAATTATTTTCATATTTTTAATTAAGCTCTCAGCGGCATATATAATATTCACTAGATGTTTATGTAATAATGCCCGTAAAAGCCTTAATATCGCAAGAGATATTACGCTTGCCGAGGGAATACCTCGCAAATTAACGCTCCCGCGACTAGATCTTCTTACTATTAAAACTTATATTTATTATGCTCTAATACGCGCAGAAAGTTTTTGTGTACATTACTTGATTATTAGTAGTTAAAGTACGCAAGTACGCGCCACTACAATGTACAACATACAAGGCCTCCGAATAATTATGTTGCCGAGCGTTGCCGTCCGCGCTTTTATCGTCAAAGTCGTTAAAGGACGGACAAACGAAAAGTTACGAAAAAATAGAGAGAAAAAAAAATAGAAAGAAAGTCGATTAGGCTATGTGCTGCGTTTACTTACATTGTACGACGTAAGCGCCGAGTTCAGCGGCGAGGTCAAACGAGACAGGAAGTCTTCCTTGAAGTATATCTTGTTTGACTTGCAAAAAAAATTGATATCTGAAAGAAAACAGTTAAACAGTTCAAAGGGCTTCGTTAGTGGCTAAAGCGGCATTCGACAAACAATACCGCCAACAATACAATAGAGAGTATAAATTATCGGTAATTATTGTCTCATCCGAGTACGTATTCCACTTAATGCTCCTTCAGGGAATATAATAACTCCGGGAAATCGATGGAATAATAACATGCTCTCGTCCGATCGGTTGCGTCATAATTTCTTTTGCATAATTACCCGCAAGGATGTATGAAAGTCCGGTCGGGAATGCAGACTCGGCGAGGCGAGCCGGTCTCAGAGGCTCGATTATCGATCGGATCGCACTTACCCTCAAAATCCGGGTAAATTACCACGAATTATCCCTGTATTTGGCAATTACGTGTTAATCAGATGCACAATTAATCCCTAATCAGCCTTTTTAAAATCATAATGCCGGCAAACGCTATTTTATTGGTCGAGGCCCTAATATTACATTCAAATGATGCAAATCCAAACCTCATACCAAATGCATCGCGTGCAACGATTTCATTTATAATTTAATAACAGCTCGTGAAACTATTTCACAGAGAACTGCAAGGGAATTAAAAAGAGAGCCAATGTAGCCTTTTTTTTTCTACGGCTTACGATACGGAAAAAAAAAAAAAAAAATCCTAATTTTTTTTTTTTTTTTTTTTTAATTCATTACGAGACGGATCACGTGCTCGGTCGGACAAATCATTCAATTAGAGTCGAAATGCATTTTTCGTTCTATTACCGCATCGACAATGTCCATAATAATATAATGGAAACGATGATTGTTATAATAATGTGCCGAGGGAGCGCGTATTTTATTATACGAATCACAATTAATGTATTAAAGAAGGGGGGGGCTGGGTGGGGAGAGGGGGGGGGATAATTTGCCGATCACGTTTCAATCGATATTTTGTTAAAAATTATCGAAAAAGAATCATATTCCCGTAGAACTTTCTACATCGCGTCGACTGGTAATAGCCACGCGTTATTATATTCAATTATCCTTGAAATTTCTCATTACCATTTCCACAAAACAGTCCGACCGCTAGCGAAATCTAAGTAATAAGCGATACGCAATTAAGATACGCGCTGGTGGTGCGCTCCTTCGTGGCGGGAGGAGGGCGGGTCGAGGGGCGCGGGTACGATTTCTAATGAAGGTAAATTATTATAGACGGATTAGGTATTTCGTTATGCTGAAGTAAATGAGTTCACAAGCATAGAGTAGGTGAGCATTATTCGTTTAATGGCGTGGGAGCGCGAGGGAGCGCGAGGGAGCGCGATGGAGCGGGGGTGTAGGTGGTTGATCGGGGCGGGTGTCGTTAGCGAGACGAACGAATGAAATCCAATCGATCGGGAAGGGTATATTATTTTCGAAGGGGGTGAAAGAGGGCGAGATTTTATTTTTATTGAAAAAGTATCGCAGGATGTGGAGGAGGAGCAGAGCAATTGGTAAATGGTTTTAAAGGTGAAAACAAAGGAGCCGACGGAGAAAGCTCCCCCTTGTCGGGGGAGGGGGAGGGCCAAGACGCGAAGGAGAAGCAGGCCTCTTAACTAATTGGCTACAAATAGTGGCTCCTTACACGGTGGATCGACCCGACATGAAATTATTAGCCTGTCGGTGCGGTACTACCTGTGCTCCCCACCCCCGTCCCACCCCACACCACAGCCAGACGAACCGAGCGTCCAACCGACGGACCGACCTTGTCCGAGCCTCGCATCGCCGAGCCGAGGTTGAAATCGTCGGGCGGCGCACCCGAACGCGGCGGATATGCAAAAATTACGAAAATTACGAAAGCCCGGTAATTATTAATCGTACGGTGGCGCTCGGAGAGAATTCGCAACGATCGATCGTAATTAATAATGCGACGGAGCGATAACCACATAAGTCTTTCAAAGGGAATAATGATAATAATAATATTTGAAAGGGCGCGCCAGGGCTGCGACACATTTTCGATTTCTACTTGGCTAATAACCAATACCCTCGGTTTATTTCCGAACGAGGAGCCAATGCTCCCAGCAGACCGGGATATGACCCCCCTCCCCCGCCCCGCTACTCCTCCTCCACCTCCTCCTCCACCTCCTCCACCTCAGCCTCCTCGTTACATAGTCGAGACGGATGATGGATTCCCTTGAATATTTAACGGCTCTCTACAGGTGTATTATTATAATATTGGAGACAGATCCCATTATTGTATCATGGCGGTGTAGTCTCGCGGGGAATTATGACGTCATATATATATATATATATATACCTCTCCTTTCCAATCCGTTTAACCGTTTGCATTATTAATGCTCCGTCGTCTCTGCGGCTCATCGGTCCGGCCAATACCTAGACGGACATTTTTACCATGGAAATGTATTGTTGGTACGATCCGTTTTTTCACGAGCGGCGCCGTAATCGATCGATTACCGATCAATTAACGAGCCGCGCATCGATCGCCTACGCGATCACCCTCGACACGACCTCTTAAGAACCTGCCGCCTTTCCGTATCGGCTAATTCGTTTAATTAAAATGCCAAATGAAATACCCAGCACCGATTACCTTTATAAAACTCTCCGTCCCCGCCAACCTTTTAAATATCCGTGGATCAAACGATCTACGGAGGCTAGACAGGCTACGCTAGTCGTAAAAAAATGTTTACGCTACTCCGCGTACTTGTCTGTAAGTGCGCGTGGGCGTGTGCCGTGTGCCGTGTGCCGTGGCCGGGGACGCGGTGTCGGAGGAGTGTTGCGGGAGGAGGAGGAGGAGGAGGAGGACGTTAGCCGTTTAAATTTCAACGAGGAGTCACGTGTTTACACGAGCGAGCGTAAAGACGAAGGGTTTTAACGGGACGGGCCTCGGCTCGGCTCAGAGTCAAACCATCTCCACGCAGCAGACTTTGGCAATTTACTTTCTCGGAATAGTGACGGGGAGATGGACCAGGAGGAGGGGGAGGGGGAGGATGCGCGAAGGTGCGAGGAGAAGCACTTGACGCGGATACTCGGAAGGCATGTAAACGAATGCGTGAATTAAAGGACGGACGGACCGATGGAGGAAATGAAATATGGTGCAGCAGCCCGAATCCGAGGAACTGGAGTAGCGTAGTCGTTTTGACGGGCCGAGCGGAGGAGCAGCCAAAAAAAAAATAAACAATCAGAAGGAGCCCTGGTAGCATACTCGGGACGAGTTCGTCTATAATTTTGATTTTCGTTCGGGTAATCGGCGCTGGGGCCGAGGTCGACCTAACCCTGGCGGTCCCCGTTCGTTAATTGTCCGGACTCCGTTGCCCCCGTGCCCTTGGAAGACCCTACCCTTCCCGTCCCTTCCTTTCCTCTAATGGCCTTGACGGAATCCCGATCCTCCCACGTCAGGCCGTCAGGGACCTTACCTTATTGGACTCGTTGGTCGGGAGGTCGGCTCGCGCTATTAGCCTCCTCCGTCGGCCGCACGGACTATCGCCCACGGGTCACCGTCAATTAATAAGATCGTTTATTAACGGGTGGGAAGGGAAGGGGAAGGGGGAGGGGGAATGCAGCGATAATCGCCGGGGATAAATGGGTCGGGGGGGGAGGAGGAGGTATCAGAGAGCAAGGTCGGGCCGGGATGCGGGGTCCTTACGACGTACCTGGTGATTTCCTCGATGAGCTTGCAGGGATCGGCCGCGTAGAACTTGACGCAGAAGTAGAGCGTGTGCGCGTCCGGATTGATGTCTCCCTTCTTCGGCTTCAGCTGCTTGCCAATCTTCTTACTCGGGTCGAGCCATTGCTGGAAAATTCGATCGGACTTTACGACGAATTCAATTAACTCATAAGTTACCGGAAATTATCAAACTCAACGCGAGCGGATGGGCATTCCGTCGAGCACGCGCACGCGCTCCCGCTCCGTCTGCCCTTACCACCGTCACTCTATGCCTCCGAATCGTACCGGGGGCGAGGGGCGCGGGGCGGGGCGGGGAGCGGGGGGAGGGCGCAACCCGACGCCCATCAGTCGTCGGGCCACCGATCGATCCTCGGCCAAATTGACTATTTGCATTGATTGAGCGGGCGTGTGCGGTGCCGGTGATCCGGAGGCTGTGTCCTATACGGAGGAAGGGCGCCGAAGGGGACGAAGGGAGGGGACGAGCACGACGCGAGATAAAGGTTAAAGGGCACATTTAAGATTTAACGGGTCGTAACGCGCCCTCGGAAGGGCAAAGCCTACGGCGAAAAAAAGTCGTGGCGATAAACCGGCGGCTTGTCGATCGGCGAGGAGGAGGGGGGGGGCTGGAGTGTATCGAGTAAGACACGAGGGGCGAGGGGAAGGCCGAAGCTAAGCCGAACGAAGGGAATATAAAATACTACGGATTCCACGGGGATGATACATTACCGTCTGATTATCATGGTCAAGATAACGAAGTCCGAAGTAAGCCGTCTCGAGGAGATTGAGGTGTCGGAAAACCCTGTCCAGCAGCTCCTGTCCCAGATTCGAGCTCTGAAAGCAAAAGAAAATAAGGGGCCTGATGAGTAAGTAAGTCGGGCCCATTAACGAATTCCAATCACCTAATGCATAGACATGGACGTGTTACGATTCAGATCCCCACCCCTGCCCCACGCACGCACCGACGCACTCACGCACGCACTCACGCACGCACGCACGCATCCCCCTGCCCCTCCGCCACGGCTCCCTGCCCCCTATCGAGGAAGTTTACGAGGGAGCCTTGCTTAGGTTTAGTAAGGACGGCCTCTAAAAAAAACCTCGACTACTGCTGCGGGAGCATCGAGGAAATGCGGGGAAAGTGGCGCAGGGATTTTGATGACTCGGAGCCGCTTGACGGCCGACTCCCGTTACGCATCACATGCCGAGGAGAAGGTACCTACGCGCATAGTAGACGTACGCACGTGACGGGGACTAGCGCGCGCGCGCGACCTAAGCTTACCGGGGTACATTAGCTCGTACCGTCGGGACTGCGAGGGAGAAGTCGTCACGGCTCGCTGCCTCGTTCGTCCCCCTTGCCCCTCGCCACCGCCACCGCCACCGCCACCATCGCCACCGCCTCCACCGTTGCCCGTCGCCCGTAGCGTCGGCCCTCATGGGAACTGGGAAACGTTGATTCCGATCAACGTAGCCGAAAGCTACGGACTACGCGCCACTGGCTTGGCGAAGCCTCGGCTCTTACGGTGATAAATTTTTTATGATTTTTCAAATATTCCAAGTGCCGTGGCGCAGCCCCCCCGCCGACCTCCATACATCATGGTTATTCGTATTGTTGTCTTAACCATCTCCGGGCGGAACGTCAGCGGCGACCCCAATAACCTCCCCCCCAAGGATTTTATTGGTAGAGCGGGATCTCGTGACACGGTGTCGTCCCGCACCCCGATAACCCACACTCGGACGGACGCTCTTTTCATAATTATCTGATTGTGGAGTGGGGCTGCGAACCGACGGCCAAGCGAATCCGGAACCTTTGTAGATCGTGAAAACTCCCGTCTGTCCCCTCACCCTCCCTCGACCGCCGAGTCTTTAAATACACGGGAAACAGCTGCGCATCGTCGAGGAAAAATTTTATCGCTTTCCTCTTCCGAGCGAGCCCGTATCCAGCAGCAGCCTCCCCGTATCCAGCCCCCTGCCCACATTACGATTGACCCCGATAGCTCGCGATAATCCTTATTTATCGCGACGATAATTTCTAGCTGAAAATAAATACGGTGATCCGGCCTTGACGGGCGAGAATAGAGTATTTCGGTTATCCTTCCTTCTCTCCCCCTCTCTCTCTCTCTCCCCCACGTCATTATACAGTGGGAAGGGCAACGTGGACGTGCCGGCGGTACTCGCGTTTACGTTTAGAATGAGGAAAGCCAGTCTCTCTCCCCCGTCCAGCAACCAAAGACCAATTAGCTCCCGAGTCGTTACATTTGATATTCCGTCGGTTTTTCACCACCACCACCACCACCACCAGCAGCAGCGGCAGAGACAGAGAGACAGAGAGACAGAGGAGGGAGGGGGTGGGGGGAGGCTTTCAAGAATCGCCAAACATAAAATTATCTCCATTGTCGTTCGTGGATTTTCCGTGCGGGCAACGTACAAAGCGACGCCGGGCAACGTACAAAGCCGAAAAGTAAAAGCGGCTAATTAAAAAGCAGATGGGCAGGAGGAGGAGCTTATATGGAAGTTCGGCGTTAGGAGCATTAGAAAGCTCGCGCTGGCGGCGATGACAATGAGACGCGGCTTGCCTAGTCCGATTTTCTTCCACCTACGGACGCGGCTCGGTTAATCGTAGTCAATGGCCCGACGGGAGTGTCAAGCTGGAGAGGCAGTCCGGTGAAGGTGGGGCGGGGTGGGGTGGGGAGCGAATGGAATAGAGTGCTTCGTCGATACGTAGGGACGAGCGCATGCTAAGTCGGTTACGAACGCTTGCTCGGGAATTCCTCGAGTACACGAGGATCCACTGGCCCACCCCCTCCGCACGCCAACCCGCTCTAACATACTTTTTACGGGGCAGCGGACAAAAAGATTAGTTTTACAGGCGAGCATGACAGGGTGGGTCTGTCAGCGGGTTGCGGCGGTTGGGACGGCGAGGCGCTCCTCTCCGCCTCCACGTCGGTGGCCACGGTCCTCGGGACCGTCTGGCCACCGGTGGGGAAGAGTGACGGGGCAGGTGGAGAGGGGGAGAGGGGGGAAGTGTGACACAGCGATCGGAGAAAAAAGAAAGGAACGAGTAGTCGAGCGAGCGTACGGGTGGGAAATCTGGTAGGGGGACGGGGCGGGGGGGGGAGAGCCCTGGATAGCCCGCGGACAAAGGATGAGGCGAGGAAAGGTTCGTGTACGGACGTTAGGCGGTACGGGCGGAAGGAGGTAGGGAGGTAGGGAGGGGGGGTGGTAAGAAGCGGTCCGCGCGCGTCCGCTTGATCTGTCCTTTTAAATCACGACACAATCGGCGACGCGCGCACACACACACACACACACACAACGGATGCATCGAGCTGACCGCGCGATATTATCCTTCCGTCCGGCTTGGCTTACGGAAATTCAGCGGTGAAAGTCCCCCGGTGCGTGAAACTTTTCGACGACGTCCCCCGGTCGCTCGAGTTGCCACGAGAAGGTAAGCCCCGCGGGCCGGTGCGGGGCAGCGGGACGGGTGAAGGACTCGACTACGACGACTACGACTACGACGACGAGTACGGCTCGAGTTACCGATACCACGGGAGGGGCTTTGATTTGCGGACGTCACGGCAAATTGGTTACGATACCCCTCCTCCTCCTCCTCCTCCTCCTCCTCGCCGGCCTCTTGGATTATTGTCCTCGAGCCCTGACGGTATGAGAATCCCTTGCGGAAGGAAGCGTCCCGCTCCCGCGATATTGTATTCTCGCCGTTGCGTCATCCCGCCTTTCTTATGGGCTTTCGATACGTGTAACGTAGCCGACCGTCGCTTAACTAACTCCCTGTGAGTCAGTTAATGCGCTAATGGAAGAAGGGTGTCGGGGGACGGAAGGGGCTGCTCGGTGGGGGGTCACGCTCTAATGAATTTTAATGCAAATCCTTAAATCGCTACAGCGAGTGAGCCGGGGAGCGAGCGGGGGAGTGAGCGGGGAGTGAGCGGGGGAGTGAGCCGGGGACTGGGACGGGGACGGGGACCGGGACCGGGACCGGGACCGGTGCGGGTGCGGGTGTGTACACTTAAAGGGGATTCTATGGGATAAATTGAGTGTGCGCGCGCTCGGCGGTGACGAAAATAAATTACACGGGCAAGTATATAATATGGCTTAATTATTTGTTTATCCAACGAGGCTTTTATGGCGCAGCTTTGCCGAGACTCTCATCTAATTAAAAGTAGAAAGACACGGCGTGTGTACAAGTGAACAAAAAGGAATATACACAGTATCCTTCTGGGAGAGAGAAAATAGGGAAAATGTTCCATTATCGTTGGGCACTAGAATGCCAGAGATGAAAATACTTCATAATTAGCATTTTTCGTATAAAAAGTTTTACCTATGGGATAAAACAGAAAAAAGTACGTTTGTACTTCTTTCTAAAGTTACACTCTTTTAACCTTCCCCACCCGCCCACTCGCCCACTCGCCTACTCGCTCTCTCTCTCTCTCTCTCGCTCGCTGCCCCTCGACGCAACCCATCGACCCATTGGCTCGCATACACACTCTGCCCGCCTTCTCCCGCATCTTACTCTCACTCTCGCTCTCTCTCTCTCTCTCTCTCTCTCTCTCTCTCTCTCTCTCTCTCTCTCTCTGTCTACGTACGTCCAAACAAAACAACGGCAACCTAAAAATTTTTAAAAATTTTTTATTCTTAAATGACGTCATGTATCTATGTGTACATACGACGTATAGATACATCTATACTCTATCGACTAAATTTTGAACGTGTTCCGACACTTGTTCACCTTGGGAGCATAGCTCAACCGTTTTTTTTTTTTTTTTATAGCTTCCTATCCTTTTATTCCTATTTTCTTTTATTCCTAATTCCTTTTTTTTTTTTATTATTATTATTTTTTTTTTTTTTTTCATTTTTGGTACATTAAACAATATAAGAGTGACCTCAAGCGGTTACTTTTAATTGAAGAGCCCATAGAGGATGATTACGTAGCCAGAATACGCTAAGGATAAAATAAATATAGTTACTCTGACCAGGAATTATTATACATTTAAAATCATTAATGCGTGAATTTATGAAAAAGTGGGCTAGATTTTCTTTAATTACGAATGTCGGCATCTTTGTTTTTAAGGAAATAAATGAAAGGAAAAAAAGAAAAATATTTTTTGACGATTAGTCTGAGCGAATTCGTACTTTAATAATCACAATGACAACGACGAGAACAACGAGAGCAATAACAACAACGGTAACATTAAGTGGAACAATAACGTTAATGATGACGTCACAATGAGAAAACGTCGACATCGTAAGAGCCTGATTTGTTTTACAGAGATTGTACCTATATTTTATAGAAATTCTTATTTAATTGGAGGGATTATTATTATTATTATTACGTCAGGAAAGAAAACTGTGTTAGATGGTATCGAACATGGTCTGGAGCCTCAATAAAATCGAAGTGTAGCGCATTTGTATGGTATTGTATTGTATTTAATTAAAATTCTTTATATATTTGTAATTGTAAAGAGATTTTATTCGCCTTTACGTAAAGTGGATGGAACGTCGTACCTTCCTTCGTACGTGGACGAATGCCGTCTTGCTGCGATAGTAGCCAGAGATGGTTTCGGAATAGAGAGAGAGAGAGAGAGAGAGAGAGAGAGATAGGTACGGAATAGGGGGGTAGATGAGCCGAGTATAAGTTCGGCGCCAAAGATGCGCAATTATTCACGCTCCGACAGAGAGAGAGAGAGAGAGAGAGAGAGGGAGTGAGAGGGGGGGCAGAGAGGGAAGAGAAGGTCGGCATTCGCAATAAATTACTTTGGAACAACTTTGCCGATATAAAAGCATTGTTAGAAAAGTTATCGGGGATTGGAAGGTTGGCCTGGTCCCGCGCACCCATGCGAGCCAAACAAATTTGTAACATTCTCGGTCAAACGATTGCGAATAATTTGCCGCCTAATTCGCCCCTGTGATTTATCGATCGCGCCTCCTTACCAATTACCGCGAATTACTTCGGAAGCTTTCGCTCGCTGCGCCTGACCCCGACTCGCCTTTCACCGCTACGATAGACCACCATAGATACAAGAGGACAAGACAAACTAAAGGATAAAGGTGGGGAGGCGGGGGGGGGGGTAAGGAGGAAGGGGACGGAGAGAGTCGAGCATTGAGTGTACGAGTGGCTCGCGTTTATAAAAATGTATTAACGAATGATCCTTCCGTACGTGTGTGTACGCGCGTGTACGCGCGACGCTCTCGCTAACGCGACTCGTACTCGTGAGCTGATTCTCTCTCTCTCTCTCTCTCTCTCTCTCTCTCTCTCTCTCTCTCTCTCCCCCGCACTCAAAAAGAACGAGCTTGTGCTTCTTTTGGATGTTACGGCCCTCCGTCACCCGTCCCAACCAGCCTACCTCCCTACCTCCCTCCCTCCCTCCCTCCCTCGTTCGTTCGTTCGTTCGTTCGTACGTACTCGTCGATCTCGGGCGGCGCGCGTTGCCCTTCGCGCTCCTCCTCTCCTCCGCCGCCCTGGTATGCAGCAAGCAAGCTTCTCGCTCCAGGCCGTAGACCCCGCGAGCATGTGTCCGGCATATCCGAGTGGGAAAGAGACGGGACGCCTAGCGACCGGCGAAGCATCAGCCGGTCCGGGACTGAGAATGAGAGAGACGTAGAGAGAGAGAGAGAGAGAGAGAGAGACGTAGAGAGAGACGTAGAGAGAGACGTAGAGAGAAACGTAGAGAGAACGAACGAGTGGGGCAGGGCTAAGTGGAGAGGGGGCGAATGAGCGTGAGCGGGGGAATAAAGAAAGAAGGTTGAGGCCAAGTGATGGCGAAGCGCCCGCGAGGGGGGGAGAAGGAAGTGGAAACAATGCAGGCGCATGTTGGAGACGGAGCGGTGCAGCGTAGCCGCCGCCACCGCCTCCGTCGCCGCCGCCGCCGCCGCCGTCGTCGTCGCCACCGCTCTACGTACTTCTATTAAGTACGTATATATATTTTATGCGTGCAACCCTCTCTCTTTTTCAATGCGACATTCTTTAATTTTCGCGGCTCTTCTCGGCTCCTCTGCGCCCTCGTCATCGGGTAAGCGCGAGCGCCCCCCTTTGCAAATGACCAGAAATTGTTCGCAAAGAGTCGAGCTAGATTCTCTCTCTCTCTCTCTCTCTCTCTGCCTCTCTCTCTCTCTCTGCCTCTCTCCCCCCCGACCCACCCACCCACTTACCCACCCGCCCGCCCTACTACGGGTCGTTCTCGTTTCTCCTCGACGACGCTTCTGCTCACGGGCCTTGCGGCTCTTTATCGCTTGACGCGACGACGACCGGCAGCAGACCATGCGACTATTTTCCTTTTTAAGCCCTTCTTCCTTCCTCGCGTCTTCACTTAGCCAGACGCGCTTTTTCCACTATTTTTTTTTTTTTTTTTTTATTCTTTTTCTTTTAGCGACTGTACCTCGCAGCCACCGAATCTCCCCGACCGGACGCCACATCGAGACACTGGCCGGCTAAGAGCTCTCTCTCTCTCTCTCTCTCTCTCTCTCTCTCTCTCTGCCCTTCGATCCCAACCACTCGTTGTTACTTCTCTCTGTTGTCCCGCCCCCTCTGCCGCGTGTCCCCTCTACCCGCCGCTTTCACCGCCACCCCCGCGACGAGCTTTATTCCAACGCAAGGCTCTTTTAAGCCCTCTATTTAAAAATATATCCGACGCTCGGCCCGCTTTCCTTCTGGATAATTCGTAAATAAAGAATTGAATTAGCGCGAGCGAGCGAGCGAGGTTGGGGGAGAAGGGATAAGACAGGGAAAACGCGCTATTCTTTACTTTTTTTTACAAGCCCTATTATATTATACTTTGGAAAATTACTTGGTCGACTGTCGACGGCACAATGATAAGCACTGACTGACAATTGAAGGGCCGCGTTCCTTCGTACTGTCACGACTCTTTTCTTCTCGAGCGCAGCATCTCCATCTCGAGACGCGAGCTCGACGTAATAAACCGAAAATTAAACAAAATTACTTCCACCGCTCGAATTATCCATTCGTTCTATCGATTTCCATTACATTCAATTACCTACGTTTACGTGCACGCCGCCGGGCCCGTCCAGCTCCATTGAAATTATAGCAAAAGAACAACTGTGAGATAATAAAAGCGAATGCCCAAGGTCATTAATTTAAGGTACGTCATCAATAATAACGTACCTGCGTCGGAATAGTTGGACATTAACATTATCACGAGCTCATTACTTATGATTGGCTCGCTCGGGTTCCTTTCTTTCTTCCGTTCTTTCTTTCTTCCGTTCTTTCTTTCTTACGTCTAATTATAATTATGAAAACGGCCTAATAGATAATAAGTCGCCCCGTATCACCGATAAATATTAAGTTCGTCGTATTTATTCGGTACGTAAGAGTGGAAAAAAAAAAATATATATATCGGGGAGAAAGTAGAACGCCGTGTATTAGTTGCCCCGCAGCGTAGAAATCGGTAGTCGTAAGTTAATATTTCGAAATTGTGTAAATCACTGTCGGATCATCGGGATTTTTCTTTTATTTTTAACGGGACCCCGCAGGTATTTAATGACAGCGCTGCCGGGATGATGATGGGACGCGCTTGGCAGAGGCTCGGTACTTGATTTACGTGTCAGTGGCCTGCCTCATTGAAACTTACGTCGGATAAATTAAAAGAAAGAAAGAAAGAAAGAAAGAAAGAAGGAGGAAGAAACATAGCGAGGGAGGGGAGCGAAAGAGAGAGAGAGAGAGAGAGCATGTGTAAAGGGGGAGATTGGGGCCGGGGCGACGACGGAAGAGGGAATAACCGTGCATCAGAATTACGGAGAAATGAAAAATTTTAATTTAAATAATAACAGCGGGGGTGGATTATGATCCGGTGAACAAAACACAAAGCAAAATGAGGAGGAAGCCCCCGACGAACGGGCGCGTGGCGCTCGACATTTCGTGGAATTTAAATTCTTTATTATTATTAAAATGATGGGAGTATCCGACGCGACAGCTCTTTACATATTACTCGAGGCGGAACAATCGAAAGAGCTCAATTGCGAAAAGAAGGAACTGATCCGGCGAGCGCGTCTCCCGCTCGTTACATTTACTCGACGCCGCTCTGAGCGGGCGCGGTGGGGACGCGGGGGGGACGCGGTGGGACGCGGAGACGGGCGGCTTGCACGGAGTCGAGTATAGGCGTCGATGGGAACTTTGTCGGCCGGGGGGGCTTGGGGCGTTGCGGGGCGGGGCGGGGGCGAGACGATGGGCGGTAGTGGCGTGGAGGGTGGGGGAGGGGGGAGGGGGGCAGAGAGACTTACTCGTCAATCGGCCGAACGAGTCCCACTCATTGAATAATTCCATTGCACTCGCGGAAGACGGTGGCGCGAGCCAAGAGTGGCGGCGCGTGAGCCGCGTGTCGGGAGTTGGGCGGGTTGGTGGGGGGAGGGGTAGTAGGGCGACAGCGGGAGGGTGTGCTAAAGAAGAGCCGTCGGCTGCTGTGGAAAGAGGGAAAAAAGAACGGGGGCTCGGGAGTGCTTTGCACATGTGCGACATCGCGCCGGGATAAATGGCGGAGGGTGGAGGAGGTCGGGAGGTAGTGAGACAGAGAGGAATAGGAGACGGCGACGGTTACAACGACTACGACGACGACGACGACGACGACTACGACGACGACGACTGCGACTACGACGACGTGACGGGGGCGTGTCGCATTGGTATACCGACTACGTAATGGCCGCATACCGAGCCTCGTGATATAAAACGAAGAAAGATAAACAAAAAAACAAAACAAAGAACAAAAAAGATTCGATCAGGGCGATTACCCGGCTGGTCGGTCGTGCTCCTCGCCATAAACCCTCGCCAGGATCCGGCCACACGTACGCACGGATTCGGACGAAGCGATCTCAGCTACGCGACTAGACGACTTAGCCATACGCAGAAGGAGGGCTTCCCCGACTACGGCACTTCCTCCACTCCGTGCGCCGCTTAATGCCCGATGAGCACCGGCCAGCCGGTGCCGGACCTCATCAGCAACGACGCCGAGGGCGACCGCGGAACCACGTATTCATCCACTGAGAGCGAATTAAAAGATCTTTCCAGGCCCGCAGCTTGGAATTCTCTCAATGATACCCCTCCGCGAGCCTATCCATTTCCTGCCGTCACGTACACACACACACACGCGCGCGCGCAGGAGCTGGTGCGTGTAAGCGTGCACGGGGCGAATGGGAGGCCTACTTTTCTCCTAGGAGTCGTCCAGGTAGGATTGGCAAAGCGCCGAATAGATCATCAGTCAGAAGATTATTGGCCTCGTGCGGAGGGGAAGCTCGGGAGTAGGAAGCCGGGCCACACCGGGAGCAGAAAGACACACGGACGTCGACGTCGACGGCCAGATGTCGGCGGGACCGAGGATGTAAACGACTGACTTCCTCCTCCCGGGCATCCGCGTTACACGAACGATCTCGAGCCGTGGAGGCTGAGCGAGTTATGCAGGCCGGGGAGGCGTGCGAGTGTCGGAAATAAATGCCTTTGCGCTCGAAATTAATTGTAAGCCTGTCGAACGTATCGGTGTATGGAGACCGCGTGTCCGTGGTCGGAGGAGACAAGTCCTCGCGGATCCTCGAAGACGATTCGAGAGGATTCCGCGCACCGGTGGAATTAAGAAATACCGGGGAAAGGAAGCCGAGCGCGGATATGTATAAATAAATGTAATGAGATAAGTGCGGGTATAAGTGATCCAGCGGGGCGAGGGGGCGAAGTGGCGAGGGGTCGAGGGAGGGGGTGGGGCGGCGAGGGAAGGGAGTCGGAAGCGAGAAATCCTCCTACGGAGCTCCGCCCCGATTCTCGATCCCTCGGAGGAGTCGCGAGGAGTCGCGATCGTACGCATGCGGAGGTCCTTCGGTCACTGCACATCGCTCGGGACGGGAGAATGGAGGAGGAGGAGGACTGGTAGGGGGGAGGGGGAGGGGGTAAGTTAGTGCGCAAAGAGGCCAACAAAGATCTGGCGGATCGTTTATTACGTGACTCGCACGTATCGACGATCACGCCGCCGCCGCCGCTTAGAATTATTATTTGCGTTCCCCCTCCTCCTCCTCCTCCACCTCCACCTCCACCTTCTCCACCAGCTTCTTCTTCTTCTTCTTCTTCTTCTTCCTCTTTTTCAATGCCGAGCTCGCTCCGCTTTATTTATCTTAATGGAGAGATAATCCAAATCGTGGATAAAATGACGGTCCATTGGTATCCACGGACTAATTGATCGGCAAGTCCCACTTACGTATACTCTTGCAAATTATTCGGAGCTTTTTAAAAACGAGCTCGAGCTCGAGCTCGTACGTGACGCGAATACTCGCGACTCTTTTCATCTCGCTATCGTCATTGCTTATTAAGTCAAAAATAATGTGAACCCATTGAGAGAGAGAGTGAGAGAGAGAGAGAGAGAGAGACGATGAGATAGTAATAGCCGTCTCTTGCTAATCATCAAAAGGGTTTCACGATCCGCGGGAGAGAAAGAGTTCCGTTCATTCAGGGGATTTCGCATTGGATCGACCTCGGTTTAATGAAATAAAATAAAATTAAATTAAATTAAATTAAATGAAACGAAATTAAATAAAATTTAAATAAAATTAAATTAAATAAAATTAAATTAAATACATCGAGTACGTTGTAAATGTTATCGGGCTACGTGATATTTCATTAATGTTAATTATCGCCTTTACGTTTCATTGTAATACGGATTTTCCTTGCAGAGAATGTGCTCTGTTTAATTAACGCGATATATGCAGTCGGCGCTCGGTAAACCATTTTCACCAGAGCCATCCGCGCCCTCGCCATCAGTGCCGCCATCGTTATTAAAATAACAAATAACAACAAGAGCGACAACAGGAGCGACAACGACAGCGACAACAATAATAATATCGTTGATGCGGTCGTAAAGGGAAGGAATTGCCTTTTAATTACGCACAGGCACAATCGCCGCGCGTATTTTAAGGAAAACGTGGCTTCGAGCCCGACGAGGCTCGTCGAAATTTAAATTGAAACGATTCTACCCCCCGCCCCCCTCCCGACCCTGAGCCGTTTTTTAGTTTGTTTTTTTATTGCTTCCTTTTATTGGGATTTGAGAGACGCGGACGCCGTTTTCCGATCTCCTGTGTGACGACCGTCGAGCAGAATTGCGCAGATTTGTAAAAAGCCGGGCTTCGAAGCGCCACGCGCCTGGATACCATTGCCTACCGGGGGAGCGGCTTTATCTTCGATTAAAAGCGCCGTCGTCGTCGTCGTCGTCGTCGTCGTCGTAGTCCCAATCCCGTCCCAACCCCGTCCCAAAGCCACTCATCGCGTTTACAGGACCACGTAAGTGCGCGCACCGCGTGTCCCTGAAAGGCGCATGTGCTCAAAGACGGGTCATTTATCCCAGACGTCGAAGTTACCTGTACCACGATTAATTCCGCCACCGCCACCGTCGCCACCGCCACCCCGGACGATCCTACGACCCGGGCCCGATGGCGTTTCTCGGCGGTGCAGCATCGTTCGTTAAAATTGCGACTCCCTACACCGACGGAGTATTGTGGTGGCCGTGGGTGGCGGTGGATGAGGGTGGGGTGGCGGGTGGGGGGGGAGTAGTGGCCTTGCCCCGCCTTCAGAATATGCGCTAATTACGCGTTCTGGAGCGGGGCGGGGGCGCATTTGGAGGTGGGGGTTTGGCCCGCGGCCACGCTAATGACGGATCGTGCGTGCGCCACTTGGAAATTATGTCGTAACGCCACACGCTCCGGGCGATACGCACCGCTTCGTCGTACTCTTTCCACACACGCACACACACCACCTCTCCCCCCCCCCACCCCAACGGCGTAAGGTCTCTCTCCCCCTCTTATGATAAATCCGCCGTGCGAATTACACAAGACGAGGGCGGGGAGAGGGTCGACGGGTGGAAAGGGAGACGTCCTCGCGTGCGTGACGGACGATCTATTCGCCACGTAATACCACGGTGGCGGTAATTATTGCGTCGCCGGCGATTTTCATCGGTGGGCGGAAGAAGGATTCCGAGGGCCGGATATCGAGGGGAAATTTATTATCGGACGCGCAAGCCCGCGGCTCTCGAGCCGAAGAATACGTGTCGCCTCTCCTCCGCGCTTGTTATTACGTTAATGCACCCTCCCGCCGACTCCGGGATTGCACGGGGCTCGGGAGGGAGGGACGGAGGGCGGGAGGCGGCTACATTTTATTCTTCGAATCGGTAACGCGAAATTTAATTGGAGCGATGATTAAATACTCCCGGTTGATTTTATAGCCCAGGAACTTCTCTCTCGCTCTAGCTTCGTCCCCCCACCCCACCCCTCGGCCCCCCTCGGCCACTAAAAAAAAATTACGTTTCATTACTTTTCAGCCTCGTTTTGAACACTCCCCCCCCACCCATCCGGCCCTCTCTAGCTGCATTTTACGTATAAGCGCTGAGGTGAAAGAGTCCGTAAAAAAATTCAGGTGGATCGGGATGGGCTTGGGCAATGGGTGGGTACTGAGGAACGCGAGTCGAAACTGAATGGAATGGAATGGAAGCCTGAAATTATGACGAATCGGTCTTTAGCATCAATTTCATCCTTCAGCCAGAAATCTCGTTCGGTCAGAAATTACCGGGTAATTTTTACGCGGAACGGAGGCCGTCGGATTATTGTCGGGCAATTTAAATGAATAAGTCATTGCCGCGGACATTAAAACTGCTTTAAAAAAAGATAAAAAAAAAAAAGATAAAGTTCGAGTGGAGTAATGATTGTTTGCCGGATGAAAAGGTCGATCGTTACGAGCGAGCGCGAGACCTGTTTACAACTAATTTCAAATGAAAACGAAAGCCTAAAGCCGACCATTCCCTTTAATTAAATGCTAATTATTTATTAAGTGCATTGTTTACGGCGGATAATGTTTACGTACTTTCAATGCATTAATAATTCATGTACAAATTGCCGGGAGCTGCGCTGCTTACGCGAACTTTTTTTTAAAAATAACAAAAGTAAAATAAATAAATAAATAAATAAATAAATAAGAAAAAAGTGTAGGGAACGACTTATCAAAGGAATTATTATTGCACGATCGAGCGAAGCCGTGATTATTATTAAAAGCTCTCGAGCGAAAAGCTTGTCGATTCGTTCGCGCGTAAAAATCTTAGGCGCGTTCCGTCGATCGATTTGACCGTCCTATGCCAATCGAAAAGTCCCTCTGCCTTCTAACTCGTGCTCCTAAAAACGTCTTTCCCAGCAGATCTCCATCGGCTCTTCGGTTTGTTTCGCTTTCAACAAATAAATTGTATAGAGTAAAGTGAAAACAAAATAAAATAAAATAAAATAAGATAGACTTGTAAATAAATTGGAACGCGAACGGAGAGTAATTATGCAAATGATTAATGCAGCCTCCGAACGAGATTAATCATATATTTTAATAGATTAAAAAATAATTAAGGGAGTTGCGTAGCGGTGCAATTTAAAATGAAATAAAGTAAATAAAAATAGGACGGATGGAAGGAAGGACGGAAGGACGGAAGGAAGGAAGGAAGGAAGGAAGGAAGGAAGGGAGGGGAAATATGCATTCGTCGCGCGTACGTAAACTGGTTTTAACTATATGTGCAATTAGATGCTCTAGATGTCGTGTATAAAGGCATAACGAGTGATAATTTAAAAAGAAGCTGTTTTCAAATACAGTCATATTCGTGCCATTGAGAATGTATGAAATTTCTATTGACACGAGTGCTTGACGTAATGATTATAATTAAAATTTATTAATATAGTATCGAAAACACACTGTCGAGTGCGTAAGTTAATAGCAGAGGACCGGCCTCCCCTCATCCCCCATCCGTCCATCCATCCATCCATCCATCCATCCATCCATCCATCCATCCATCCATCCATTCATTCATTCATCATCCATCCATTCGTCCAACCCACCCGCTTCAGAAAGCCTCCGCCCCCCCCCACCGGCCCCATCCTCGCCGTCGTCTCGTCGGGGTTGGGCGCTCGTAACCGAATGCAACATTATTAAAGGTAGAGAGCGAGTGGAGGCAGGTAGTATAAATAGGCAGCTTGATTTACGGTTAACCGAGCAAAATCTAAAATCTCATTAGACTGAGTAAATCTTAAGCGATAATGCCACGTACCGGTAGCTTACTAGCGAGCGAACGGGTACATTGAGAGGGGGCCGACGGCGCCCGATACGCGAACGAATTCAAAAGCGAAAGCTGCAGACGCAAAGTAGAAGAAATAATAATAAGAATAAACTCCTGACGACGGCTGGTGGCGGCGTTGGTCGGGTAGGCGGGGGTGGAGGGGGCGTTAATAAAAAATAAAGAAAAAGTGCATTAAGTGTGTCGCACCTGTGCAGCGCCTCACCGCGGCACCATTGACGAAAGAAATAAAAGAGAGGAGGCGGTGATGACGGGTTGGTAGGGCGGGTGAGATAGAAAAACAGTGTCGGGGCGCCGGATGCGTCGGGAGGGTATAAAGGAGGGCGTCGACAACGTCGGGAGGCGTTGGCGCTGGTGAAAGATGACAGACGCGGGCGAAACGAGTCGGAGCCAACGCATTGACAGCCACGAAGTAGAAGAAGAAGAAGAAGAAGAAGAAAGAAGAAGAGGTCAGAAGTGGGCAGAAGAGGGCAGGGGATACTCCGACGGATGATTAAGCGCTTATAATCCATGAGAAAATGAAGATTTACGGTTGGATTAATGAGATTGCCGGGTCGGCCGAGATATCCGCGAGACGCCGCTAACACGTGTTGCCCCCGATCCTCCCTTCCGGCTTCCGAGGCGGATCTCTAGTAGCGGACTAGTAGCAATATCAGCATCATTGGGATGAGATGCGTCAGCAGTAGCAGCAGTGGCAGCAGGAGCAGGAGCAGGAGCAGGAGCAGGAACAGTAATCAGTAAAGCACCAGGAGGCCGCTAAAAGCCGGAGCGCGCGGTCCGGTTCGGCCGTCCGTCCTCGCCGGTGCATTTGCCGATGATATTGCTGGCGCTTAAGGCTTTTGTCGGAGTGAGTGGGTGGAGGTGGAGGAGGAGGAGGAGGAGGAGGAGGAGGAGGCTTGCGGTCTGGTTCGTAGCTCGTCTCGGTAGGAGAGGAGCAACGCGTGCCTTTAAAGTAATTGATACCGCAGGGAAATTATTGCCCGGGCGCGTGGACGAGGCATCCGTGAAAGTCCTGGGGAATTAGTATATCTGCCGTTTGGCGAACGGCATCCACTCGGACGTAGAAATGAATGACCGAAGCCGGGCAGTCGGAGCCGGGGAGTCGGAGCCGGGCAGTCGGACCCGCACCCGGAGCCAAGGGCCATTATTTGCAGGTAGGATTATAGAGGCGACCGGATCGATTTCGCGTACTCAATTTTACGTAAGAACGAGCTCCTTTCGTTCGTTATAATAGAAGAGCCGAGACACAGAGAGACAGAGTGAGACGTGGGTGGAGAGGGGAGGAGGCTCGTATTCGCGATACGTGAGAAAGCGTTGGGTAATACCGCGCTATTTCTTAATCGCCTCCGAGAATTCGTGGGCCGCCGTAAATTTACCGGTCAATGAGTCCGGGAGTCGGGGCCGGCAGCCGTTTTACGAAATTCGCAGACAGCCAAATTTGCGCGGCAGTGGCATTGTGTCGAGCAGCCTCGGAAGTCCATAGGGCGAGGGGGGGGACGTACGTCATGGAGAGAGAGAGAGAGAGAGAGTGTGTGTATGCGAGGGAGGAGCAGGAGCAGGAGCAGGAGCAGGAGCAGCGGCAGGAGTAGATGGATGTGGAGGAGTTGGAGGAGTTGGAGGAGGAGGAGGAAGAGGGAGGGGGGTGGAGGGAAGCCGACGGAGGGAGAAAAAAGGAGCTTCGTAAATCGGCGCGACGGTGCCCACGGGCGGGGGTGGCGGCTGGGGAAGCGAAACCGCAAAATCTCTCGAGGTCCGAGAGCGATCGAACTAGAGAAAAGTAATGGGCCAATAAAACGAGCGTTATAATTCACCATTGACTCACGAGTGACTTACCGTTGCCCTCCCTCCCTCCCTCCCTCCCACCCTCCCGGCGCGTAAACAAAACGACGGTGGAGCAGGAAGAGAGGTAAAAAAAAAAAAAAAAAACGAAGCGACCCATACATAATAGCGGCGAGGGGTGGGGTGGGGTGGGGTGGGGTGGGGACGACGACGAAAAGGAAGCCGATCACCGACCGATCAGATAAAAATGCAAAGAGAAGAAGAGATATATCGAGGTAGGTTGCGTGGTGCGCCGGGGCGTCGGCGTCGGCGTCGGCGTCGGCGTCGAGGGCGTCGGACGGTGCCCGTGGAAAGGGATGCAAAGGGCTGTAAAGAAAGGTAGCGAAAAGTCAGCGAGGATTTTTGCTCCAGGGCGAACGCGCGGGCCCGGCAGAGTCGTAGCCTGGCAATCATCTTTCGGTCGCTTGCGTGCACCAAACGATCGCTCGCAACTCTCTCCCTCCCTCTCTCTCTCTCTCTCTCTCTCTCTCTCTCTCTCTCTCTCTCTCTTCCTCACTCTCCATCTTCTTCTCTCGCTATTCACTGCCATTCTTTAACGTCGCCTTTTTTCCCAGGCCGCTCGTCACCTTTTTTTTTTTTTTTTTTTTTTTTTTTTTTGTCGGCGAGCTTGCCTCCACCCTGACGCATTTGCCCCCGATGTTGTTGTTGTTGCTGCTGCTGCTGCTGCTGCTGATGCTCGATGATGCTCGATGATGCTGGTGATGCTGGTGATGCTGGTGATGCTGGTGCTCGTGCCGACTCGCGACGATTTCGTACTTTTTCTGTGCTTCGTGGCACGGCGGTGGTGGTTAACAACCGTTTATTTAGGAATGAAAACTTGCCCGTAGGGGCTACGCTCCTTCACCCCCTGCGGCTAATTGCAACGTGGGAACCGATAGCTGCAGGTTAAACTCATAAGAAGAATCTCGTAAGTACTCCCTTATGCCCTTATTTATTTTTTTTTTTTTTTTGTTTTGTTTTTTTCTTCTTCTTTTATTTTTCTTCTTCTTTTACCTTTACCTCTGAAAGCGTTTTCTCCTATTCTGCCCTCTTCCCTTCACCACCCACCCACCCCCTACCCCCACCCCACTCAACCAACCGAACCCAACCCAACCCAACCCCTCCGCCACTCCAAGTCGCTCGCTCGCTCGCCCGCTCGCTCGTGCGACTCGCACGGCTCTGATCGCCTTCGATATTTTTAACTGACCAATTAAATCCCTTGCTGCCCATCTCGACCGTCTCTACTTTGTTATTAATTTTTTAATTAATTAAATCGCAAAAATTCGCTCTTTGTTTAAAAAAAAAAAAAAAAAAAAAAAAAAGCAAACACGCGATTGGAATTTCTCGTGCGAGACGGCTGGACATTTTATTGATCCACGGACGATTTATAAAATGCCAGCGTTTCAATAATTACTTGACACGTGTGTTTGCACATACCGAAAGAGAACTTTAGCTGATTAGCGAACGAACGCAAATATTCCACACGTACGCGATCCATTAGTACATTGATCTTTACACATTAACGAGTTGATTTATTTATTTATTTATTTATTTACATTGTATTATTACAATCCTGTCGCTGATATTGGTTGTAATTTCGCAGCATTGCTCAAGGATTATAAGTGAAACGGATTCTCAGTCCCATATATCAATATCGATCGAAGCCTTATATCATATTTCATACTCTATATCGATGAAAGATCATCATCTAAAGGTCGTCCTAGTTTCTTTAGCAACTTTTCCAACGCTTTATTCGACAGAATGTTATTATTATTATTATTATTATTTATTTATTTGCTTATCTTATAATATTTTTCTTCAACGGACCGATCGATGAAGCATTCGATAAATATTTGTCGAATTACTTTGAAATTATATATTATACACGCGTATGAAAATAAAACGTAACAGTTGTTTCGTTTGGGTTAAAAAAAAAAATTCTTTGGATATTTTCAGCTCGAGTTCTGCATTATTGGGAAGAGGAGATTTTTTTTTTGTTTCGTTTCTTGTTTTTTGTTTTACGCTAAACCGAATATAATGCTTTTGAATTATTACGCGGTCGTCTATACCTATTGGATCTGTGTATTGGAAAAATTTCGTCCGTTTACCGTTTAGCTAAAACTATCGGTATAATAATAATAATAATAATAATAATAATAATAATATTATCACCTCGTGGATGATCCCCTTTTCGAAGCAGTGCCGACGACCTGGCCATTAATTAAATACAGGCTCTCTGATATATTAATAAAGAATATTAGTATTTATTTACGCCATACGTAGAGGTGAATGCCACTTAGGTATAACGATTTACAGGTATTGGTCGGGGCGCTTCGTTTTTCTTTGAGAAATTCCAAATATTTGTAGTGGCGTACGTGGTACGGGATGGATACCACGGAGGTCCTATAAATATTGATACTCACCGAGGCCATCTACCACCTCCCTCCCCGCCCACCTCAACACACACACACACACACGCGCCCACCCACCCCACCGTCTCCCGGCGTTGAGCACTTGAGCGGATTTATTAAAGAATTTATTAAAGAAACATTGACTGCCGCGGAGTTGTGGGATTATTTATGGCTTTAGTTAAAAACAGTTGGTTAGAAATAATAAGCTATGGATTTTGAATTTTAAAGAGTGGCTTGCGTTACGAGCCAAGGGAATCCGATGCTATAATATATTATTGAAATACCCTTTCCCGAGAAACGGCCGTTAATCCTTCATCGGATAATACAATAATACACCTGTCTCGTTGAGACTATCAATTTAATAAGTTCGATTTATCAGAGAAGGAAGGAGGAGCGTGTAATCCGTGGCGGCGATTTAAAAGGAGAGGAGGCCAAGGAAAAGGCTAAATAGAAGAAAAAAAATTGTAGCCTCTCACTACAAGCTGCGAGTGATCCTTAAACGCGCGCAATGCCCAAAAGGCCCTAAAGGCGTAATAAACCCCTGCCCCGGTAAATGTAATCTGATTTCAAGTTATTTTCACCGGGAATCGTTATAACGTGAACCTGTCCTTGAGATTTACCTAGGAGTATCGGTCGCTTGTATCCACTGTCCAATTGACGTCCTCCACGAACGTGTAAAAAGGTATAACGGCAACAAAGGGGTGATTAACAATAGAAAAAAAAGTTTCGTTAATCAAGGACCGAGCGAGCGCGTCATTGAATAACTTCTTATCGGCGCGTCTGTTTGTGCCAGGGCAGGAGCGGCGAAATCCGCGATGATTAAGGACGGGGGAGGGAGAGGGGGAAAGAAGAGGGGAAAAAAAAGAAAAGAAAAAAAGACAGTCGCTTGTCCCGGAAAAAGTCCGGAGAAGGCGCGCGGGCGCAGCGGACCTTTGTACGGGCCCTTGAAAAAGAAACAAGAAAAACAGAAAAGAAACAAGAAAAACAGAAAGGAAAGAAAAAATGAAAAACACGGTACATCGATCGCTCCTAAGTCGAAAGTTTTACGCTGGAGCGTCGATTTTCATCTGCTCGTTGGCGGTGCGCCGGTGAGGGCCGGGGCCACGGAGGCTGCGAGCGGTCCGTTGAAATCTAAAAGACCGAAACTTTTATACCCGGGACGTCAAAAGTGGTGGCGTGCGAGGGAAAAACTTTGCCGAAAGCGCTTCCCTGGAAAATTTTAACCGAAGACATTTCCCATCTAATTACCAAGCGACGTAAATAATGCATTACTCCTACCCTTTGTAGGAGTCCCTTCAAGACTCCAAGTCTTTTTCCGGTCCAGTCCTTCCTCCTCCAACTGCTCCTCCAACTGCTTTGTCGTATCCGAGAAACGATAAATAAGGCGGGGAGGGGGATACGGCAGATAATTGCCTGGCGCGCATTAAGACGGGGATGTATCGGGATAAATGCAAGATGAGCGGGACTCGATCGGCTCCGTCCTTCGATTTGTCCGGGGCAGGGGGGGGATGGGGTCAATAAAGCGCCGAGACTCCGTCACCGTGAGCGGGCCCCGATAAATAAGAAATTATACAGCGGCTCCTCTTGTTTAGGAAAAATCATAAGCAATGGATTTTCGTGCAGCGGACGTTTTATCCCCCTAAAGGCGGATAAGCAGAAGTACGAGTAAGAGACGTCAGGGGAGTGGGGTGAGGTGAGGGATAGGTAGACACTGCGTAAGGGACGAAGCCCTCTCGCTTTGTCAAAGGGACTCTCACCGTCATGTGAGTAAGTGATGGCTGACACGAAGCCATCCAGAGAAGCAGAAGAGAAGCTGATGCCACGCAATTCGACACCCCCTTCTGATGTTCCTCCTCCCCTCCCACCCCATTCGCCTCTCGGACCCCCGCGCATGTCCTGCTCTCCTCCCTTCGCCCCGCGACTCCTTCGCTCCTTTGTATCGCTTCATTACTCCCTATTTTTGCGATGCACTCGACTCGCTCGGCTCTCGCTCCCCGCCTCCTTACTTATCAACATCTCGCGCGGACTCGAATCTCTCGCGGGAGACGATCCACGAGATGAAAACGCGATCGAGTCCCGCGATTAAATTGTGATTTACGCATTCCGCGCCCCAACTCGGTCTGCCTCCTCCTCCTACTGCTACCACCACCACCACCACCACCACCACTACTACCACCTATGAGTACATATGCATATGCGCTCGCCCGGGTGTCTATGCACATGCTTGCATGCTCGCGTGTGTAAATATCTGTATATATATATATAACGGCTTCTTCTCGACTCCTCGAGCCTTCTCTCCCAGGCCACTGCGCCCTCGCCACCCGCAGCGCACTCAGCGCAGCCTTTCCGTCTAACCCCCGATGCACCGGTGACTCGCTCCGAATGAAAGGCACTTCCTTCGCCATTACGCTAACCCCCGGCGCCGCCGCCGCCGCCGCCGCCTCCCCAGCCCACCGCCCGACCCGCCCCAGACCACGCACCCACCTCCACCCACGGGGCGCGACTGCTGCCTCCGTCGCCGCAACCGTTGTTGCGCTAGAGGAGGAGGTAAACGAGCTTGTGCCCCCGGTGCAGCCGAGAACGTCCATGAAGAAATAGAAGAGAGCGTGGTATGGGTCCGACTCCACCCGGGGCCGCGGCCGTTCCTCAATATAAGCCCGGGCACCGATCTCGCCGGTCTTCCCGCCGGTAATCGTCTTACCGCCGGCATATCTGTTATTAGCTTCCTCGGCTCGATAAGTCCATTCGATAGTTCCATTGATTTAGGATATCGAGCTCGTCAACTCCTCCTCCTCCTCCTCCTCCTCCTCCTTGAGGCCTCGGCTCTTCTTCCGGCCTCTCGTGGCCGCGGAGTTACGAGCCTCGTGTCCCATATAGCGAGCCGATCTCTAATTAAAAGATAAAGGCCCGTTGAAGCGGAGCCTCAATACCGGTAGGAATAACTGACTGCTCGATGTGACTCGCGCTTGTAATTGTTGCCACCGGTAGACAACAAAGACACCTCGTACTCCCGAGGCCGCTGATTCGTCATCGCCGTGATTTTTTTTCTTTTTTTTTTTTACCCCCTTTGTTTTGGATTACGGCGTTACGAAGTGCCGGCGGGGAATGTTTCGACAAACAATGACACATTTGAATATAATGCCGGGGGATCATTCACGAAAAAGAAGACAAAAAAAAACAACGAAAAAACAATAAAAAGAAACTGTCATAATAGCCCAACGTTTTTTTTTTTATTATTATTATTTCCCTGCGCGTGCACGCACTTAACAATAATAACAATAACGATAATAGCGATAATCAGAGGAAGGGGGGGACTGGAGGGGAACGACGACAAAACGGGACTGAAAGTGCTGAAACCCGATATAAAATCAAAAACCAAAGAGACTGAGACTGAGACTGAGAGAGAGAGAGAGAGAGAACGTTGCAACGTCGCGAAGATCGGTTTTTGAATTTTGAAAGTTTAAGGATAAAGAGGAAAAAGGAAATAAAATACATGCCACAGGCATTGGGAAAACAGTAATTCTAAGGTAGAATTAGTTATTTCTCGGTACTAACTACTACTCTTACGTGAAAGTACCAATGAAAGAAATGTAGAGCGCCACTGAACATTCTTTCACTTCGATTTACTTGCGTTGTAAACAAGAAAACAAACAAAAACAAAAAAAAAAAGAAAGAAAAAAGAAGAAGAAGGAAGCTCTCATGGAACGTATGTTGATGCGGTTTACAAGCGTTGCGATTTCCCTAGACAATCTATTACAAGTGCGCGTACATGAAAAAGTTTTCAAAATCATCCGTAATTTTTTTTTTTTTTTTGTTTCTTATATTTTGCTTACGCTTTGGTGATTTTAAGGAGAAAATACGGCGAAGGCAATGTCAATAGCAGTAGCGATAACGAAATCACGAGGCTGCACAATAATATTAGTTAGCACCACTAGTTTATAATTTATAAGTACAGGCGTCGATTACGTTAGAAAGAAGAGTTTTTAGTGCTCGATGGTCGATCGACCGTCCCATGAAATACCCTTTCGTCTCGTCTACTTAAAAATGTACAGCTATAAAAAGAAAAGGAATGAACGTGTGACGCGCGCGACACGCGAGAAGTTTCCCCGCTCCACACCCCCGCTCCACACCCCCTTTTTTAATCAGCAAAGTAATTATATGTTACGCGGGTTAACGAATCAACCGGTTAATTGATATAACGAAGTTGCGGCAGCGTTTATTCATAAGAGGGAGCTTATATTTGTACAAATATGTATTTATGAAGTCCCGATGGTCCGGCATTTGGGGGAATACGCGCTCGGGTGTATTGGTAATAGAAAGGTTTGTAAATAGGGAGGAGGAGGAGTGGGAAATTATAGGGGACGGGGAAAAGCTGTAAAGGCCGAGCTCGACGGCGTAACGTTGTTTAAGTCTCCTTAAATGAGATGAGCGCACGGGTTAGCTAAATGAGCTCGTGCATTCGGTCGAACGTGAAAACGATTGACGCGCGCCTATAAATAACGACGGCCAACGGAGGTTATTGGGGCGGAGGGGCGGAGGGGTGTGGGAGGGACCAGCAATAGTCGACAGTCGGAATAATATTGAAACGGGGGCCCGATGGAAGGAGATGTGGGCGATACGGCCCACGAATCCCGGTCACCGGATCGGCTTAGACAACGATTTTTCAGCGTATCGGGCAGACGCGGGGACGCGCGCCCTTTCTCGCTTTATTACTCGCTCGTTCGGTCGTCGAGCACTAAAATTATGCAGGAATTCCATTGACGGAGGAGCATCGTCGAGCGGGCGCACAGAGGACGGCCCGCGAGAAGATGGAACCTTGGGAAAAGCCAATAATTCTCTTAAGCTAATGACGGCCGTCGAGGGGCAGAGAGAGAGACGGAGAGAGAGAGAGAGAGAGGACGAGTGCTCGAAAAAAGAAGGGAAAAGATGGGCCCGCGGGAGGGTTATTGGGGCGTGATGGGGTGGGGTGGAGGGGGCAACGAGAAAAAACAGAGAGGTAAAAGATCGAGACACGTAATGAAGAAAGCGAGAGGGCGATATTTGGCGATATGGGGCGTAGGGGCAGGGATGGGGGAGAGAGAGGGGTGAGAGCGTCAGTAAGTGAGAGAGAGAGCGAGTGAGTGAGAGGGGAGGGGGGAAGGAGGATTGGCGTTGCGTGGCCGGTTCGCGGCCCGAGGGCAAAACGAGAGGAAACGCGGCGGCGGGGCCCCAGCGGATCGTAGGGGCGATCGCTCGAACGAAATAAGTAAAAGTGGCGTGGGGCGGGGTGGGCCCGGCCGAACGATCGCCGCACCGAAGGTGAATTAGTGGGCTGCCGCCGGGTATATGCGTTCCCCGGTAATTTTGGCGTATCGCCTAATAACAGGGTCAGTCCGCGGGAGTCCGGGCCCCGGCTCCGAGACGGCGCGGAATACCGAGCGGCGGGTATGGGCCTTGGGCCTTGGGCCTTGGGCCTTGGGCCCCCGGGTACGGGGACGCAGGTTGCGGGGGCAGCGAGCGAGGCCGAGCCTCGGAGGGAGCTTCCGCGGCGAGGAGGCTGGGACGGCGATGACCTCCGAATTAGCGGCTCCGGGAATCCTCGGGGCCACGGCCGAGGGGGGAGTTTGCAAAACCAAAGGTTAGAAATTACGACGAGCCCGGGGATAAACGGGCCCGAAAGGATCACGATCCGCTTCGCCTCGGCTCTTACGCGCTCTCCGGGACTCCGCTCTTTCCACACACTCTCCCCTCTTCTACTCCTACGCGAGCTCGGGCTAAGCGAATTAACATAGACAGCCGCAAGTTTCGCTAGATCACCCGCGGGTGCCCGCGACGTCCTCGGCCCTCCTCGGCCCTCCTCGACGTATTTGCCTCTCCTCGCATTACCCATTACGGGAATCCCGGGCCTTGGTCGAGGCGCGAGACCCCCCCCCCCTAGACCCTACACTATAGAATGTAAAAAACTGCGCGACTCTTCGTTGCGTTTACGCCTTGCGACAGACAGAGAGAGAGAGAGAGAGAGAGAGAGAGATGGGGTGGGGAGGGGGGAGAAAGAGACTCGGCACGTAAAATGTCTATTAAGCTCTCAGATTCGAACGGGCGATGCAGGAGAAAACTCGTTCTCGAACAATTTATATCGTTTCGAGTGGAACTCGGCTCGAGATTTTCGCATATCGCTCCTCGTGTCCTCGCCCTCTCGCGATCTACGCCTACCCCCCCTCACGTCCCCGACCCGTGCGTCGTCGAGCCTCGTTTACACCCGGTCGCGGGCTCTCCCCGACCTGCGCAATAAAATCAGATCCCTCTAATTATAATTAACATTTTTACGCGAAAACTTCTTCTTTAGGGAGAGCCGATGCTTGTATGGAAATTTAACGCGTCGTATTTTTAAATTTAAACTCCCCCTCCTCCTCCTCCTCCTCCTCCGCCTTCTCCCTCCTCGTCTCCTTCTACTCCGTTTTCTCTCTCCCTGTCTCTCTCTCTCTCTCTTTTTTTTTTTTTTTTTTTTTTTTTTTTTTTTTGTGTAAATAGGAATGGGAGTAAATCCGCGTGTCGGATCTGTTTTTATTAATCGTTATTCAAAATAGAGTAAAACTGACGTATCATTAAATATAGAAATTAACGAGTCGCTGCTCCTTCACATTGTAAGCGCCTATGCGCGAGACTGGCTTTTATTCTGCAAATTGTAAACCACTTGTGACGCGAATGCTGAGTCGAGCTTTTACTGCTTTAACAAGTGCAAGAGAGTAATAAGAACCTCCATTTAAGCAAAAACTGTTCCAGTTTCGCTACATCCACTTTTACATTCGAAAAAATTCGACTCTTAATAATACAAATATATCTTATTTATTCGATGCGCAGCCTAAATAAACTACTCCGTCTCCCCCCCCTCTCTCTCTCTATCTATCTATCTCTATCTGTCTCTATCTATCTGTCTCTATATAAAAAAGCAGCGTTATCCTCCGGATTCGTATGACAAGAAAGAAAAGTAAAAAAGAACAAACGAACAAACAAACAAAAAAAAAAAGGAAAAGAAAAAGGTATTACGTTACATATTCCTCGGGAGTATAATTTAAGAATTTAATTAAAGCGTACGAAAGCACTGCTTAGTGAATTTATTACTCTCCAGGTATGGGTCTTAGTTTTAAATTATTAAAAGGGAATGGAGAAGAGACAGAGAGAGAGAGAGCGAGACGAACGGATAAACGGACGAAGAGATAAAGGAAGGGGTTGATGGGGGGAAGAGGGTAGGGTAAGGGGGGGGGGGTGGAGCAGCAGCAGCGTGCACGCGATAACGTCGGCAAAGTAATCGTAAAAATGTCATCGGTTTGGCAAAATGAGAATTAATCGTCCCTCGTAAATTATTCTATTTAAGGTTCATTATGTAAGTACATCGGCCACCGATTTCGTAGCGAGCCAACGTATCTACGCTACGTGTCTACGTGTCCACGTATCTGGTCTAGCTGGCCACGCAGGAGGAGGAGGAGGCAGCACGCACACCTACAACGCGTACCCGTATCGCGACACCTCTACCGGGTACGAATCGTATGCCGGGGGCGTCAGCGGGGAAGCTGGAAAGTACGCCTTGAGACAAATCGGCACCTGCAATTTTTCATCCCCGTCGTCGTGGGATCGTTAATCAGCAGCGGCATTCGATCGGTAGAGAGTGGCCCGGCCGGGGGCAGGGGGCGGGGGTGGTGTCGCCAAGGAAATGCAAGCTCCGAGTGAACGGGACAGGAGGAACGGGGAGGTGAAAAGCCGGGGGCAGGACGATTTTCTTTTACGGTCGGTCATGAAGGGCCCGATGATTAGGCCCCGCGTTCCTTAGCGACTTGGAGGAGGTGGAACAAAAAAAAACAACAACAACAACAACAAACAAAACAAAAAAATAGAAGAAGAAGAAGAAGAAGAAGAAATTTTCACGCTGTAGACGAGCCGCGGAGGGAGTCGTGCCGAGCCGAGCCGAGCCGAGCCGAGCCGAGCCGGGCCGGGCCGGAAGGAGCCGAGTCGAGCCGAGCGCTTGACCGTTTATTCATGAATTCCCTCGATCCTCGCGGCTCAAGAACGTCGGGCTGGAGGCGCATTTTTTCGCCGCTCCTTCGCTTATCCATCGCTGCTCTAATTTCCGAGAGGGCGGGTCTCGACCGAACGGGGGAGTGAGAGAGAACATAGTGAGCAGAGAGAGTGAGCAGAGAGAGAGAGAGAGAAAAGGCCGCTTTTGACTCGCACGCGATTTCCAGCTCGCGGGGCCACGACGAGCGCGTATTCGTCATCGTCGTCATCGTCAAGGCTCTTTCCTCCAAAGTGCACTTTTCTCTCTGTCTCTCTCTCTCTCTCTGCTCACTCTCTCTGCTCACTCTGCTCACTCTGCTCTCTCTCTGCTCTCTCTCTCTCTCTCTCTCTTGACTTTCGCTGTCGCGAGCGCGTCTGCATGGGGAGGACCGGGGAGGGGTGTCCCGAGCCGGGAGGGCGGGCGGGCGAGTGAAGAAACGAAGGAGCGAACGAACTTTACGCTCGCGCTTAGCTCTTTCGCTCTGTCTTAGGTTATATGTACTTTTCGTATGGTGGCGCTCGCTCCCTCGACCCTTGTAATTATTAACCGCACGCGAAATTTATAAGGAGCTTTTTCGTAGCAATGTCTTCTCGTCTACTGAGAAGGACCGAGTGAATGACCGAGTCTCTCAGCCTGTCTGCTGCCTGAGCCTCTCTCTCTCTCTCTCTCTCTCTCTCTCTCTATCTCTATCTGACACACACGCTCTCTCTGGGTTTCGCCGTTCTGTAAGAATGCGCGCGCGCCCGACTATGAGAGAGAGAGAGAGAGAGAGAGAGAGAGAGAGAGAGAGAGAGAGAGAGAGAGAGTGACTGGAAAGATAAAGCGGGAGGTCGGAGTGTCCTAAGGCGGGGACGAGTAATGCCTCGCCTTTGTTTTTGTTACTTATTACTCTTGCTAACAAAAAGTTTTTGCTTTACGGCTTTTAAATAGCCATTGATACTCGAGATTTTTATTTTTTCAGCCGAGACTTGCTTCGTTCGTCATTTAGTGGCATTATTATATAAATGAATGCTTCATGGAAGGATCCTACACCATCGGTTTCGCTCAATTTCAGAATTATCCTTATTATTTACTTAAACCTTTTTTACTCTAAAAAAGTTCTGCCTCTCCTTGCATTTTTCTTAAATAGTCACGCGATCTTTCTTATACCATAAGAAATTTTAGGTCACTTTTTTCTTCTCTCCCCCCACTCCCCTTTCCCTCTCTCTCTCTCTCTCTCTCTCTGTCTTTAATAGTTGCCTCTCGATAGCATATAAATTATTCAAATATTAAAATTACCGGACGCTTTACAAGGCGACTGCAAAAATAATTGTATTTATTTAAAAAAAAAAAAAAGAAGAAGAAGACGAAGAAGAAAGAATAAAATATATATGTACGTACGTATGTATTTATGCGCATGGAGAATAAAAAGAACCGCTAATAAATTACATCTCAAATTAAACACGTTAGATTAGCGCTTATCTTGCCCGCATCGCGACTATATATACTGGTTTTAGGTTTATTTTTCAAGTTGCATTAATCGAGAATTTTAAATTCATTTAATTATATTTAACCGGGCGCAATATTACCGGAACTTTGGCTTATTCCGCAAACGGGTTTGCATGGAAATGAAAAACAAACACGCTTTACAGTTACACAAGCGACTACAAATTATTTTCTGTTTAAAATTGTTCTATTTATTTCTTCTTTATCGGGGACTGATTTATTTTATAAGGCCATAAAAATACAATGAACAGCATGAGAGCGATAATTGAAGCGGCCGGTCTGTCAGCTGGCGGGAAAGCGTCCGGACGGGATGGGTTGGGGGCGAGGGGGAGGGGGATTGGATCGTATAAATTTTTGGCAAGCGACTCGCGGGACGACTTTTGGGCTCTCGACGTAATAGCGGCGTACTTGATCCGAGATTACACGTATGCTTAAACGATAATCCTGAGAATCGGGGGAATCGAAGACACCGCCTCGCATCCCGCCCCCCCTCAACCCCCCCCCAACCCACTTCCCGCCGTGAAGGCACGGATCGTTCATTTCGAGGAGGAAAGGCATGCCGTGGCCGTCATCGCGCGGCTCTTTAGCCCGTCAAGGTCGTTATTTTGCTGCTGCCGCCGCCGCCGCCGCGTGCGCGCGTATACGTTGCTCGATTGATCCGGCTGATTGTAACGGATGTACGGCTTAGGGGCAGGGCGGGAGGGCGGGCGGGAGTCACAAGGCGCAGAAGTCGGAATGAGAAATGAGACTGGCTGCCGGACTCCGATGTAGCGGATGATACGAGTTATAACGATTTACGGCGAGCGAACGAGTACCCCCACGGCTATCGAGGAATGCACTTTCTAGATTCGACTTATCGATGCCTTCGGCTAATAATACCCGAATACGTCGCTTCTAACGTCCTTCTAACGCTCCGAGAAGCAAAGGAGCGAACTGCCCCAGGCATAATTAGGCCCTACATAGGCCAGACTCGGTAAGCAGCCTCAACCAAGACGTACGAACGCCTATGTTTTTTTTCCATTACGACCGAGAACTTCTGTTACAAGCGATCTGGAAGTCTAAGTGCTCTCTATCTCTCTCTCTCTCTCTCTCTCTCTCTCTCTTCTCTCTTTCAGTCGGTCTCAGTCGGTCTCAGTCGCTCTCAGTCGCTCGCTCTTAGCTCGAGTCTGAAATGGAATGTCGCTGTTGCCGCGTAAAAGTGGTACATCGCCGGAGACTGGCTCCGCTGAGCCTCGCGCGACGCGGCCATTCAAATTTACCACTAATCTGAAAATATAATAAAAATAACGCCGCGGTTGTCGGTACTTCGAATACAAAGTTTTCTCTATACGAATTATGTATACGTATATATATACATATATAACAAGTTCCCTTGTGGCGTTCGTAAGGCGGATTCTTCATCGTGTAGGAGAAACGCCACTACCGTTACCGCCTTAACGACCAAGCGAAGAGCGAGTGCTGGTGGTGGGGGGGGGGGAGAGCGGGATTAATTATTTTCAAAACGAATATATTTACGAAAGGAGGCTCGGATACCCCCCCCCACCCACCCCGACTTTCTTTTACTTCGACAAATTACGCACATTTGATTTATCCTCGCTGATAAGAGACAGACGACGACGATGAGGATGAGGAGGAGAGGGGGGAGGAGAGTATAGTAGGAGTAGGAAGAGGAGTAGGAAGAGGAGTATATGAGGAGTATATGAGGAGGATGGAGGAGGAGGAGGAGGAGGAGAACGTCAGAGTCGAATATAACTGGGCTCGAGCTCCGCGCTACCATTTCGATTCTGAAAAAGAATCATTAAAAGCCCGGAGCGATTACTCTGCTTTTCTTTTCTCCGCTTTTTGCCTGTTCTATTAACTGGATAATAACGAGGAGCCACTCGGGCGCCCGAGGACGTCTCGAAAAAGCGAAAATGCTGGATGATGCTCAGAGCCGGATCGAGGAATCGACGTTAAATCTCTCGACGGATAGCATAGATCCTCCGTAGCGTCGAGTGAGTCTAGTGAGAGAGAGAGAGAGAGAGAGAGAGAGAGAGAGAGAGAGAGAGAGTAAGAGAGGTTCGGAGGGGTGAGGTATAATGGAAGACGAAAAGAAAACTCGGTAGACAATTAAGCTGGTAAGCGTCGCCAAGATTTTCCGGCTTTAGATCCTAAATTAAATGAAATTCCCTTTCAGCATAAATGTCTTTTGATCATCGCGTCGGGCCGCGCCCTACGTAGGACACGTAAATAGTCAAGGCTGCCCGGATGCCGCTCTTTGTCGATGTCCCATCGTTGTCCCTCTCTATCCCCCCCGTCGCCTACCCCTCCCCAACCCCGCCATGGCCGACTTTTTATTCCGAAACAGATAAAAGCTAACGGCAATTAGTCCAGTCGCGTAATCGTGATAGGGGGGGAGGGTGAGAGGGGCTGCGGGGAGCCCCACCAATCGGGGAGATCGCTTTTAGCTCGGAGGGGACTCCCCTCCGCCACCGCCGCCACCGCCGCCATCGCAATCGCCATACCCCTGCCTCCCGTATCACCGCAAAGCCCCAAAGTCCAGCAGAACGCACGCACGCACTCACGCACGCACGCAGGCACACAGGCACACAGGCACACAGTCACGGCCAGAACAGCCGCCACCGCGCAGAATAAAATCCGTCCACGAATACTCACGAGTATGTCCTGAAGGAGTTCGTGCTCGTCGAGCAGTATGACCTTGCAGTGGAGGAGTCTGGGCCTGCGACTGCCGGAGGGCCTCAGTCCCGGGCAGAGCCAGTCGACGACCATCTCGCAGCTACTTCCTGACTCCTGCCGATAATAGCGCTTCTCGTCCTCTCGTAGCTTCGCGTATCCCTTGACTCGCGTATCCCTCTTCTATGCCTCATGACTGGCCGACATCGTCTGAAATTATCAAAACACAGGACGCATTAGCAACTGGGCCCCTCGCTTCCCTCTTCCCTTACTGTCGACGTATAAACAGGACCCCGCGCGCAAATCATCGTGGCTACGGATTCTAATGGGGATTAGTGACTGGGCAGGGGGGCGGGCGAGAGATATAGCGAGAGATTTAGCGCGCGCGCGAGAGAGAGAGAGAGAGGAGAGAGAGAGAGAGAGAGAGAGAGAGAGAGAGAGAGAGAGCGAAGCTAATTGCCAGATAACCATTGGGAGTTACGGAAGGAGGAAATTGCCACGGAGCGCTGATTATTTCTTTTTTCTGTCCTTCGAATGCGCCTATTTTACACGTATTAAAGCCTACGTTTATTACGGCGACATTTTCTTTTCCCAACCGGAGATTGCAATAAATTAAGGTGTTTACGCATGCGGCGCGCACCCGAGCCTCGTAATTTCCTATATACCGTAATAATATCCCAAGGACTTGTTATTATCATAAATATACAATCTGTCGTGGGGCGGTGGGAGGAGGGGGAGGATGTTATTGGGGGGTTATTGGGGGAGTGATTCTTGTTAATAATCTGCATTTATGACTTTTGCGTCAAAGCCAGTCGGGAATTTTTAATTTTCCCGGCGAGGTGCGAACGATTTGAACGGAATGTAAACAATTCCGTTTCTCCCGTTTCTTCCGTTCGAGGCGTTCCCCTATTTATTATTTTTAGTCCTTACCCGATCATTAATTACTCGATCGGGCAGGTCTATTAATTTGCCATTTTAATACTTCCTCCGAGGGCCGAATACTTCTCTCTTCTCTCTCTCTCTTTCACCCAATCAATTTACGAGAATCGGAAATATTATAATCCGCGCGCCTTACGTACTTACTATGTATTTAATACCAATGCTCCCCTACCCCTCCCTCCCGCCCTCGTAATGAATACCTGAATAATACGTACGAGATGCGAGCCACGTGGAAATTGCGGAGAATTACTTAAACGAGACCGTCACTCTCTCTCTCTCTCTCTCTCCCTCTCTCCCTCTCTCGTGTTCATCAACTTATTATCCTCGAACAATTTAATGCGTTCGGCGGAGGCATTACATTTTCTTAAATTTGCTGAAATATTCAAAAAAAAAAAAAAAAAAAAAAAAAAAAACTCGCGTTTTTCTTTTTCCAAATTGGCTTATTAACGCTTGCACAAAGGCGTATTACGGATACATTAATGACTCCGTCGACGAAACGAGACGAGACCGCGTTTCCCCTTACGTAACAACATTTCAATATTAACGTTATAACGAGAGAGAGAGAGAGAGAGAGAGTGCCTGCGCCCGTTACACGGTATTCACAAAGATCAAATGAAAAGTTTTATTATGAATTAAATTTACCCAAAGATTTGTAACGTTCAAAGTGAATTATAACAAAGGGAATATCGAGAATTCATTAAGTAACTGATATTCTTTTCCCATTATCGTCAACGTCATTATTATTATTGTTGTTGTTGTTGTCGTTGTCGTTGCCGTCGCCGCTCTTCTTCTTATAATATACGCAATAAAGTACGTATAGCGATAGCCAAGCATCCTTGGCAATACGGAAAGTAAAAAGAAAAGCTATTTTACGGCTTTCGAATACACGTATTGTACATTATTTACGGATTGTTTATAAATAGAGTGCGTAATTTTAGATATTTGACTTGCGTGTCGGCTCCATAAATCACGTCGACGCACCCGTGAGCGATGGAACTTTTCACTTATAAAATTGCCAATTTACAACAGCTTTTCATCCAATAAATTGTTAAACTAATGCCGTTGATATTCTAAACGCGCGGCGAGGGCTCACTCTCGTCAAGCATTCGCCTCGGTACGTTCACGCTCGCGCATGTATGTAGCATGCGTAATACGTGTAAGCAGGCCGCCTCGGATATTATCTATCCATTGGCGTAAAATGAATTATTACGCTCGTTTAAAGGGTCGTCGGGCCGAGCGGCTGGAGGTGCTGCTCATCGCAGGGGGCAATTTTTTATGAAAAATCTGATTGAATCGATATGCCTCGGAGCTTACGGGGCAGGATTTCAATGAAATAGCTCGAAAGCTATGGAAAGCTATGCAAATTAATGGAGACTTTATTAGCGTCGATGTAAGATGCCAATGGAACGGAGCCGAGATCGTTGGATCGATTATTCAGACGATCACGGGGAGACTTTATTAATTTTCATGGGCAAAGCTTCGGTCGAGCCGAGCCGAGCCGAGCCGAGGACTTTAAAGGATACTATTATTATTATTGTTATTATTATGTTAATAGGTTGGGCGCACCCGGACGAATGCACGGCCGCGTAGTAATTTTTACGTCGCCATTCATTGGGACTTACTTACGCGTCAAAGGTTATTGGCGATAGAGGAGCCCGGGCGCATTAAGCGATCGAGTCGATGACATAAATGGGCTAATGGACGTATGGGTGAGGGTAGTGGGTAGGGCAGCCTAGCCCCGCGGCCGCTATTCAATAATGCCGGGCGATGATTTCATTCGGTAAGGTTCGGCGGTTGCCGCATTCGGTAAGAAGCCGCATGGGGAATGAAGAAGGCCGGGACCGGAGTTCCGGACCGTACTACATATTTCGCAAATTGGATATCCACCCGCATGCATACGTGCGCATGTGCATTTATGTGTGCGTGTTTTTTTTGTGGGTGCGCGCGCGCGCGCGTGTTTGTAAGATACGCCGAGGCGACGATGACTTTAATCGTCCCTAGGCTGCATCGTGCCGTTGCAGCTCTCTGTGACTAATTTGCCAGCGGAGAGACGTTTCGAGGGTCTTGAAGAAGATTGCAGACTGTGCCGGGGGAACCGCGGGGGAGACGTCCTCCTCCCTTAAAGAGAACGAGAGTGAGAGAGGGAGAGAGAGAGAGAGAGGGAGATAGAGAGTACGCGGGACGGAACGTGACTACGACTGGGTAGAGCGGGATGGGGAGGAAGAGGGGCCGGTGGGCGAGGGGCGCCGGCGAGGGGAGGGAGGGGGGGAGGGGATTGAAGCGAAACGGAAAGAGAAAGCTGTATAATAGAGGGTTTCGGCGCGGTTCGGGCGAATTTATTTCCTTTTCGCAGAATTGATTGTGTCGCTCATTGACGGCCCCGTTGGCTAATAAAATTCGAGCCACTCGACACTCTCGCCTTATCGGAATTAAGTAGTATACGCGCACGATACGCCCTTTATTATTCCATTCGTTTCCTTCAATTGCTGCTCGCTCGTCGATCCTACCGCCCCCCCTACACCCCCTCCACCCCCTACACCCCCTACCCCCCCCCATCCCCGCCAATCTCATCGATCATTGTAAAAATCATAGGTTACTTGCTGGCAGTGGTCCAAGAGAAGCCAGTTCTTGGACAAGTGGACTCTTTGTCCGACCTTGGCTCGCCGAGACTCGCCCGGATTAATTTCAGTATCGCGTATGTATGTTTAATGTATTAGTCACCGAGCCGCCCGTAATTTCTCACCCTTGGATCAAATGCTACCAAGCCATAAAAATTTCTTCCTCTTATTCGATCGAACACTTTTAATTACGGCTATTAAAGGAAAACGAGGCTAATAGATTTATTGGTACGCGTGTATCACCGGCATCGCATGAGTTTATACGGATCACGCACACCTACGTACGCACTGGCCAGATGGTTTAGAATATCGAATAGGGACAAAGAGCGTTCCAACGGCTTTCGGCCATTCGGGGATGGGCAATACTCTCTCTCTCTCTCTCTCTCTCTCTCTCTCTCTCTCTCTCTCTCTCTCTCTCTCTGTCCCTGGGACTCGCGATAATTTCCTTCCGTAATATAAATATTTCGTAAACGCTGGATCGAATGCGCCGAGGAGTGTGGGTAAGGGTAAAGTATTTCCTTCGATAGCTTCGCTCGGACGTATCAATCGAACGCTTGTCTGCCGTTCAAATGTCAAATCCTTCCCGAGCTCCTCGGCGTATTTATTAAATATACGCATTTTATTCTTATTGTGATTATTATAGAATAATTCGTAATATAAGAGTTTTGCAATCCCTTCCACCTTCGTTGCCTCACGAGGCTCGAGGTATTTTAACAAACGAGGATAAACAAAGTGAGAGATAGATAGATAGATAGATAGATAGATAGATAGATAGATAGATAGAGAGAGAGAGAGAGAGAGAGAGAGAGGGGAACGAATCGAATAATAAAAGAGAATTTTATTTATATGCGCATATAAATTTGAAGAAGGATAAAAGAAAATAAAAAGATCTCGATTCACACTTTAAGAATAATTGCCAACAGTTGGCAATAAGTTTTACGGGACACGCCTCCCGGCAAATTACTTTACACATATTATCAGCCAAGTCCCATAACCTATTAGCGAACTATTTTTATGCAAAGTAACCTCGAATTCGCTATTCCGATTAATTAGCGAACTGGCCGATATCAATAATAATAACAATAACAATAATAATAATAATAATAATTGAATAATTGAATAATAGTCGGGGGGGGGGTAGCGACTGGGGTGAAGGGGGTCGGGGAGGGGGGGATGGAAGCAAGAAGAAAAAAAGAGAAAAAAAACTCAAAGTGGAAAGCCGAGGGAGGGAGTTGATTGGGCCAAGTGAAGCTTTACCAAGGAGCTCGTCGCCGCCCTCGCTAATTAAAAGGGATAAAAATTAAGAATTGTTAAGTGAAAGCTAATGCGACGTCGTCGGCTCATTGTTGTCTCTCAGTCGAGGAAGGTTCCGTCGTCGCGTGCGTAGGTCTAGGCGAGCCGAGGCCTCGGCGAAGCGGCGACGAGGAACGCGGAGGAATATTTTTAATCGCGGTTTTATGACCGGAGGCCGCCCCCTCCCATCCATCCTCCACACCCTCCCCCCAAACCCCCCATCCCCCAACCCTCCAACCCAACCCAACCCCCTACGCCGCCGACCGCGCGACCGAACGTCACGGACGTGCGCTTCTGAAAACTAAAACTCGAAAGTATAAAAGAATAAAGATCTCATTTGAGCGTGTGGCTCGGCCGTGGGCGAGGGTCGGGAGGAGTAGGGGGGGCGTAGCAGTGGGTCTCGTTGAAAGCCGCGGAGCGGGGCAGGGGTTTCCTCATTGGCCGGCGGAAGGTAGGAGTGTCGCGCAATTGCTCGTTGAACGGAGAAAACGCCGCTTCTTCGGTCCGATGAGCTTCTGGAATAAAAAGCGCTCGTAAAGTCGTTGGAGACGCTTTTATTTTTGTCGGTGGGACACCGCCGAAATCCTCCGGGGGCCTCGACGGGATGGGTCACCACCTCCCTACTCATCGTCAACGGGGCTACGGGCCCCCGGGCTCTCTCTCTCTCTCTCTCTCTCTATTTACACGGGCAAACGAAACGCGGCGCTGGCCCTCAACCCCTCCCCCCTCCCCCCTGCACCTTCAGACTCTTCTTGGGCGACTCCCCACTCTTAGCGTCTTTACCGTGACGGCGTCGCGACGCCTCGCCGAGCATCTGCATTTACATCTCCTGCGTATGGGAGCCGGCGTCGTGTATCGCGCCACTGCCTCCGACGGCCTGTTGTAAGGATACCTACTCTCTCTCTCTCTCTCTCTCTCTCTGTCAACGACGCTCTTACTCCCTTCCCTGTCTGCTGCCGCCCTCGACATTCTTCTCAGGGAGACCTCCTGCAGCATTACTTTTACGCGATGCAGCCGCACGCGTCCATTACTCCCCACCCATCCTTCTCCTACTCCTCCTCCTCCTCCTCCTCCTCCACCACACCGCTCCACCGCTCCACCGCATCACCATCCGCCGCCACTGCTCGTCTCTCGCGGACTAAGCCCCTTTATTTACGGGCTTTCTATTCGCTCGCCCCCGCTCGGGTCACAACGAGTTGGATTATTTTGCTCCAGGACACTCGACGCGAGCCTTAGCTCCCGGTCCTCGGCGTCCCCGACGTCTCCGCCCCCTACCCACCAGTCACGAATTTTCCGCACCAGGTGCTTTATCGCGAGGAGTATGACAGACGCGGTCTCCTTGGGTTACTTTTGTTCCTCCTCCCGCCCCCGCCCCCGCCCTCCCGTCAGCCCATCACCCTCGGAACGCCGGCGACTTGAAGGAGGAGCGCCCGCGCGGAATATGGATTATGATAAGTACGAGCGGCGCACCGGCTCCGGATCCACGGGCTCGCTTCGCCCGCGAGCCTTGAAAATCCCCGGGAAGAATGACATCGTTAATAGTACGCGCTTGTTAAGCAGAGAGGCTAAGTTTTTCACGCCCGGGAGTCGCGGCGAGCGGCTGGTCATAATTAACGAGACTCGGCACCGAGAGCCACCCTGATTATTCGCGATATTCATTTACGATAATAAGGAGACGGGCCGACCTGCCTGCCCCATCCTTATTTCCCCCGGTCCCCGCCGCCATTGACGATACCTCGGGAGCTGCTGTCGCTCGCTACCCCGGCAATATAAACGTAGAAGCAGTTGTCGAGCTCCCGATTCTCCTCGACTCTCCGTCCACCAATTTAAAACGCGCACCTCGATGCCTTTAACGGATATTTGCCAAATGGCTCCTCTTCCCTCTCTTTCCTGGGGACTCATCCTCTCATCAGCGCCGACAACGCGCGCCCGCGATCTCTTTCGATTCGTCCTTGCGGACCTTTTGCCCTCAATCCGATCTGTCTCGATCGCCCTCGACGACTCTCGTCAAACCATAATAACAATAAATTAACAAATTTCGCGTAGATTAGAGTCCTTGTATTGCGCAATGCCGGTACACGCAGTGCCCTACTTATCCGCCCATTCGAAACTTTATCAGAAAGTCAGGATTCCCAGACTTACCAGCCCCTCCCCGTCGACCTACCAATACTAAAGCTTTGGAGGTTTTCAATATCGTTGAGCACCAGTTGCGGAGCCTTTTTATAAATTCTAATGCATGCATATATATATAGGATAGGAAAGTGTAAATATGCATATTTACACTTTCGTCATTAAATTTTAGTTTGGCAAACAGAAAAAAAAAAAGGATTATTAATTACGGACGCTAAATAGACATTTAATTTTGCAGTTTTTAAATTTTATGGTCAAAACTGCAAGCAAGGGCAGTAATAATTGAAGTACCGAGAGTCAGTCTTTCGCGCCGCCGTAATGTAGCGTGAGATTCAATTTTATTGTAGTACGTAGTACTAGTTGCTCGGGAATTTTATGGGCCGCCATTACCTACCATTTAGATTTTTACGCAGTTACGCAGTTCGAGGCTCCGGGTCGCGTGCAACGGAGGAAGCCAAGGGAAATTCTCACTTATACGTTAGATATCGCCCTCTAACGCATTCTAACGCATCCGCGACTGTCGCTAATCACCACTGACAGCACAACGAATGGTGAAAAAAATAAATAAAATAATAAATAAATAAATAAATAAAAATAAGTCTGCCTGTTGGATTTCTATATAAAATACCGGGCAATCGATTTAATAAAATGAACTGACCGGGGAATGCAGTTATATCGAATGCAATACAAAGGATAAACTTTCATTCCAATTGAATTCCAACGAGAAACAAAAAAAAAAAAAAAAATAAATAAAATAAATAAAAACGCGACTCTACTACGTAGAAACAATTAATTTAACTAGGGTCCGTGAAATGTAAATTTGTCGATGCTTCGGCAATTAAATTTAAAAGTCAGTACTCGCTTTACGAAATGCACTCGACGTGCCGGTGAAAGTAAGTTCATCGTTAAGATTTCGTCATTTAATTATAAGGTCGATTGAAATTATACCGTTTGCATGTATCGCGTATTTCGCATTGAGGGTGTTCCTTGACCGACTATGGTGAAATGCAAATAAATAGAGGGGGCGAAAGGGGAGGGGGGGACGTTGCGCGGAAACAATCGATACTCGAGGAAAGTCTCCTTGGATAAATAATATTCCTTAAGTGGAACGCGTATCGTTAATAAAAGAAGCAAATATTCTTCTTAGATTTGCAATGCTACTTTGTAGTGGGTTCGAGAAATCCATAGACTAAAAACGTAGCGAGTAGCGGCGGCGGTGGTGGTGGGCTGAGGGGAGGGGGGCGCGAGCGCGAACGAGGCCGAGGGGGGTTTGGCGCTTTTTCCGGTCGTAAAAGAAAGGAAACCGGAAAGGTAATAGACCAGTTTCCATTTATATCGTAATACGGAATCGTTACCGTTTATTATATGCCTTTCAAGTTTCGTAAACGAGAATATCCATAAAAATTAAACGAGTCGGGCTTGCGCGGGGCCGATAATTCTCGCCTCTTGCCTTAGGTCAGTCGGTATTTTCGCAAATCCGTCCATCGCGTTCCTTCCATCGACACCCGACCGACATTCATTTAAGTCAAGTCCACCCCTCCTTACCGCCCGTGTTGAATGTTTTTTTTTTTTTTTTTTTTTTTTCTCGTAAACTATCCATCCTCATTTTCAAGCTTCAATTACCTATACCTGTAGAGGAAACGGCCGTATTTCTTACACCGACTGTTCCCGCGAACTAATTTGATTTATTAAAAAAAGCACAAGGTGCACGAATTGCCCAAGATGTTGCATAATCTGCTTGTAAACGCAATGTTTGCTTGAACGTCGCGCGTGCGCGTACGAAGTTGCCTGTCACCCTGTCAGTTTTCGTCCAGTTACCGGCACGGCTAATAAGCTAATACACGTATAATGTCAACGTATAAAAACAAGCCCTCGTTCAATAAAACTCTTACGGGGTAATGTATGTATTAATGGGCGCGGATCGTTTAAAGGCCGGGACGTTTAATTGGAAAAATATCTTTCGCGAATCTATCATAAAGGGACGGGGCTCGAAATGAAATTCATGAAATTTGAGTAAAATCGAGACCCCGGTTAAGCCGGCTCAACGCTCTCGCTTTTGTCGGCTGCGGGAAACGCTATTTATTTACCGGGGCCTTTTTAACCCAACAACAACCCTCCCCCACCCCTCCTCCTCTGCCACCACCACCGCCAGCAACAGCAGCCCAGCCTCTGTCGAACCGATGGGTTATCTGCAACACGGGGGCCACTGTAAATTTCCCTCGCGGGAATTTAAAAGGCTCTTTACGGGGGTCAACGACCGCCCGGATATTGTAAATTTCTATCCTGGCGGCTAAAACTCTGTATATATTGGGGCCAAGAGAGGCCAAGAGAGGCCGAGAGAGGCCGAGAGAGGCCAATAGAGGGCAATAGATGGCAAGCGTGGGCTCCTTGAAGGAGTGAAAGGGGGGGGGGGGGAAGGAAGAAGAAAAAAAAAGAAGAAAAGAAAGTAGGGAGAGAAAATGCATAGTAACGCATTATCCGAAGGCTTAGGCAGCGTAATTTCTTTTACTTTTTTTTTTTTTCATCTATTTTATCCAGTTTCCGGGCTTAATTCCGAAGTTAAGGAGCCGGAATCGATTCGCCGGAACGAAATTGCCGCGTTGTTCAACTTATTTCGCTGAGACGCGGCTCTCGAGTGTCCCCTCGCAAATCGGATGCATCGCACAGCCTCCTCGTATTAGAATATTAAGGCTCGGGAGTCACGAGGTAATTGGGGAGTCTCACCGGGAAAAGGGGCTCAAGGGTAAGTGTGCTAAGAAGGACCGCGATCTCCGCATCCTCGTTCGTTCCTTCGTTCGTTCCTTCGTTCGTTCGTTCGGAATTCGGCGACGAGCTGCGGAGGAGGAGGAGGAGGAGAGAGTGGATGTTAACGAAGTTGGTCGAGGAGGAGCGGGCGCCGCGTCTCCGAGAGAGCCCATCCCGATTAATGCCCCAGTCAATAATAATGTCTTTCACATAATGCATCGAGGGCGGGGGAGAGATACGCCGAGAGTAGTAAAGGTCGCGCGCTTACGACGGGGAGCGGGGTCTCTCTGTGTGTGTTGCGTGTTGTGCGTGTGTGGGAAAAGGAGTCTGAGAGACACGCGAGCGAGCGGCTCACCCCCAGCTGGGATATAAGCGTTGATTTAAGCCCGTAAACGAGGTATCCCGGGGGTGGCGGCGGTGCCACGGGGTCGAGCGCTGCCGTTGAGCCGGGACGGCTGGTGGGAAGCCGGAGGGGAGGAAAAAAAGAAACGAGGCACGGCTCTCTTTTTTTTTTCCCCCATTCACGAGTACTCGCCTATGAATATATTGCTTTGCGTGCGAGATACCGAGTGACGCCGTTGGTGCCGCTTCTGCCGGGATAAAACGCGTCCTGCATTGATAATTATTGTGGGGTGAGAGGGGGGGAGGGGGTACCGGGGACAGAAAGCATCTCGATGAAATATCTTCCCTTTGTTGCACCCTCCACCTACTCTCTCTCTCTCTCTCTCTCTCTCTCTGTCACGAAGAGTCTCGGCTGCCGCTGTTGCTGTTGCTGCTCTTCCATGTCCGTCGCGCTCATCCTCATCCACCTCCTCCCCCGCCACCTCCTTACGCAATACCGATGTTTAACGACGCGCAACGTGCAAATCTCCGCTTCGGCCGTCTCTGTTTATTAAATATAACGAGGTTCTGAAAGACTTTTTACGGAGAGTCGAGTCGAGTCGAGTCGAGGGTCGCTTCGTAGCCATACGTATTTATAGGAATCCCCCAAATGACTATTGTGCCGTTAATGCTTAGCCTCTCGGCTCGTCCCTCCCACGGTAATTATTTGGAATTTATCAATTATTCATTAATTGTACCGGCGGATCGCTCTCTCTCTCTTTATCATTTTATTTATCGGTGCTCGAGGACAAACTGTTAGTCGAGCCCCTCGGCCGTTATTTTAATTTCACAGAACGACTGCGGGCGCGAGATTTTCCCTTTTCTTCCCTATTTTTCTTCTTTTTTTATTTCTGTTTTTCTTTATTTCTTCTTCTTCTTCTTCTTCTTCTTCTTCCTCTACCCAAGCGTCGCGTCCTTTCACTCGGTTCGCTCGAGCTCCCCGCCCCAGGCCTATGAAAGTTAAATATTATATTACATTGCATGTTCGACTTTTTCAAGACAAGCCATTAAAATAGTTGTGTGCATACACCTCCGAACCCCCCGCCCTCCCTACCTCTACACCGACGCTACTAGCCTCTTTCGCCAGTCTACCGGTACGCGCGAGTATCCTAACATATACGACCATTAAGAGCCGTCAATTTGTTAATCTTATTCAAGATCCGAGAATAAATTATGCATTTTAATCTCTACAAATTTGTACGCGCGTATTAATCACCAATACGCTCTAAAAATGTAATCTCTAATATTCTATTGTATTTATAAAACACGTGCAAACCGTACGCTCGTTTACATTTATACCTTATACATATATATATATTATTTGTTGTTTGTACATGTATACGTGTATAAATTCCGACTCTTTAAGCGAAATTGATACGAATAATCTTAATAATTAATGCACGTAGTATAATACTCAGTAATTACTCTAATAACTTTGCATCTCTTAAGAAACGTCAATGTTGCTTATGCAAATCGCATGAAAGCGTTAATGATACGAAATCAAACTATTTTACCGCGTCCTGATGCTAATTCGTTAAACAATTCCGAATTTATATTAATCTAAGTTCAAATTAGCTTCTACAACATTTTAATTGGAATGTAAAATCATGAAAATACGACGGCAATGTACGTGTATATATTATACATTATAGTCTACAAATAGGATAAAAGGATTAGAATTTAATAAAAAACATTTTTATTAACGTTTATACGTTTCTTTACTTTCTTTATTACGTATAAAATTACGGATAAAGTTAATTTTTAATATATTAATTACTCAAAGTTTTCTTCCATTAAAATAGTGAATTTCCCCGGCGTATCGCTTTACATTTGAAATTGAGATATTAAAGATTACTTCGACTAACTAGTTAAATGGACTCTTGGGTATCTTTTCATTGTGTATATATATATATATGTATATATCTAAACAATTATATAGCTGGATTAGAATTTACATTAGCAGCACTATTGTTATTAATAAGATATAATTTAGATTATCCGAATAATTAAATAGCGTCTGTATGAAGACGCTTTCGGAACAGTGCGTTTCGCAATTATGACGTCAATTCCCATTGGTCTGCGTTCCAGATGTTTCAAGGTCTGAGATAATATTTGGCTACACTAGCATTTAGTTTGTATAGGAGCTTCATCCTCCAGAGATGACGGTACTCCGTTGAATTTGATTTACTTTTTCCCTTTGACTAGTCCAAACAGCTAATAATCATCTAAACGTCATTAAAACTATTACCTGAGCTACTTCATTGCGAGGACGAATACACAGAAGTAAAACCGACAGCTTTTGTCTACGTGTGTATTTGGGATCAATCGGCGGTTTGAATTAGCCATAACGAATGAAACTGTAGGGATGCGCACGTACACGTACGCGCGTTCAAAAGAAGAATAGAACGACTTGTTCGAGGTCACGAGGCCAGTCAATCGTCACGTATGAACTCGACCACACACGGGAGCGCAAGAAAGTTTGCATGTGTTCTTACGTAAAGAGCGAACTAATTCGACTAAAATTTATCTGCGTAGTAAGCCTCGTATTTCCAGCCTCGATATTACAATATCCCCGTGGAATTTATGATATTTACGTACGCCGTCGATTAGAGGGAGAAAAAAAAACCACTGATAGAGTGACAAAGGGCGCAGCGGTGGGGTAATGGGGGGAGGGGGAAGGTTGAAGGCGGGAGGTGGCTGGAGATGAAAGAGACGAAAAAGTGTAGGCGGAGCGGGAGGAGGAAGTAGAAGTAGAAAGAGACGAAGGAATAGAGGAAGAAGTGTGGAGGAAGAAGAAGAAGCCGAAGGTGGGGAAGAGGAGGAGGCGGCCTTAAGTGGCCCGGGCTCTTGTAGATCGTTTTTTCGCGTAGCGCGAAAAGGGTCGTCGGTAAACAGGTTGGCGGGGTTTGTGCGCAGGCGCGCGGGCGAGCGAGCCGCGGCGCTAATAAAATTTATAGCCCCGACAATGGTCGGCATGATATCGTGCAGAGGCGATAGCGGGAATAAGCTGTCGCGGGTAATTATATTGGCCCAGAGGCTCGACGCGTAGAGCCGCCCGCGACACCGGGGACGTGGGCCACGTGGGCCCGGCCGATTTGTTAATTAATTGCTTGTCGCAACTAATTGGCAGCCTTTTTCAATTAGTGTCCTCGCGCGTGAAATCCACGCCCGTTTACCTCCTCCACGCTCCCTCTACTCCCTCGACCCCCCTCCTCCTCCTCCTCCTTTTCCTCCTCCTCTCTCCTCCTCCTCCCCCAGACCCACCCACCGTCCCGCCGGTCCAATATTTTTCTCGACTCGTGGCCAAATCGACCTCGACCGACCTCCGACCCCCGACCCCCGACACCCGCGTCTCCTACCGCTCCCGCGTCTCTCGCTGTCGTAACGTTAACCGGCGACGGGCAATTGCACCCTCGTCGGCGCATATCCCCACGCCACCGCGAACCGATTTCTTTTCCTATTTTTTTTTTTTTTTTTTTTTTTTTTTTTATAATTATCTAGTCGCTCTTTCTTTACGACTACCCCCCCCCCCCCTCCCCCCCCCACCCGCCTCGAGGGCATTTTCGTTTCGCACGTAATAACAAAAAGCCGCGCGATCGCTGTTAGGAATAATACGTTGGAAAAGCCTCTCGCCCTCCCCCGCCCCCTCCGCACACGCACTCACGCACGCACGCACGCACGCCAAAGCGTTGGAAAACGATGATACGCGTATTTCGAGGCGCGATCGTTAATCGCGAAAGTAGTCGCGCGAACTACCGACTCGCACATTCAGCTCAAATCCACCTATTCTCCGTAGGTTTAACACGAGCGACGAGGGCTTTGCGTGTGTCGCGTGCATCGCTCCCTGCCTATGATCATTTTATTTTACCCCGGCGTGTAACGTATCATCAGTACGTGACGCGATACAAAGTTTTTTATGTCATATTCGGTTTCAGTGGGTCGAAATACATGCCCACCCCCTCCCCCCATTGCCCCTCTTCCTTCTTCTTGGATCCGACGTACCTTTTTGTTAAATCGAGCGGTAATTCGAGTTAAGTGAATTTGCTTTGTCTTATTTTGTCACAGCGATTTTCAAAAAAAAAAAAAAAAAAAAAAATAGAAAAATAGAAAAAGTCCCTTAATTGCGTGGCATTCAGCAGCAAAAGATCCCCCGGCTCCGTTACCCAACGTGACAACGCTCTTTCATTGACGAACTTGAGTCCTCTCAAGCTCTGTCAAAAACAACCGTTTCTTTTCACGTTGATCCTTCTTCTTCTGTTTTTTCTCTCCTCCTCCTCCTCCTAACCCTCCTCCTACCCCACCGCTAACCCTTCGTCGCCCCCCAATAAGCACCCCCCCCTCCCACGCCGGATATCGCCGGATATCGCCGGATATCGTTATCCTAACGTCCTCGTCGGCATTTAAACAAAGGAAATACCAATATTAGCACGGGGATCTTTACATTTCTGGATCAAGAAATTGCACTCGCATCTTGGGCAATAAACAAAGTACCGGATTTCTTTTTTCAGCCAATCGAATACGTTTGTGTGATGTAACAAAATTACCGTTCGAATAAAGGAAATCCTTGTTTCGCGAATCCGAATACTCGTTGCTTCGTCGGTAAGCAGTTCATTACGGAAAGTTCGGTTAGTTTTATTATAGACGACTGACTTCGAAATTCAAGCGAAATTGTCGGATTTGCTTTAACTTCCCCCCCCCACTCTCTCTCTCTCTCTCTCTCTCTCTCTCTCTCTCTCTCTCTCTCGATATAAACTTTAAAAATGAAAAACAAAAAGTGAAAAATACGCGTTAATAGCGACTCGGCTGTATTTGTTAAACCCCGACGGTTTTTGCTTCTCGGAACTTTTATTCTTTATTTAGAGATTTATAAATCATGGTAATTAGAGGAATTTGCGCGTGCGAGGTTGAACGATCGCTCGATTGAATGGATCGTCGCGAGGATTGGCAAGCGTTGACTCGTGCCAATTGTTTTAAACAATTGAAGAGACAGACAGAGACAGAGAGAGATAGATACAGAGAGAGAGAGAGAGAGACGCGAGCCGTAGTCGGTGAAATAGTTTTGTTTTGCTTAAGCGTAAATGCAGAAATTGTATTAAAAATACGTATATATAAACAAAAGGAAACGAGGAAGGGAGACGGGGTACAATATTGTTTGTACATTGAAGTGCAAGGTAAGCTCGGCTGGGAGTTTGTGTTGCTTGATAGAGAGGAGGCTTGCCTGAGGTCTCGATTAGTGGTATGTTACGTTGTGCATTGTGCGTTACGGATCGACGAGCCTGTTTGTGAGAAAAACAAGCGCGTCGGATAAATAAGTAAGTTCGTTGTATAATTGAGCATAATTATGGCATGGAATGTTTCGGCCTCATGGGAAATGTGTCTCGTGGGCTCTTTCGTCGTTTAAAAATGAAACGATCCTCTCCGCTGGAGTCTCCGGCCCTCCGATAAAGTTTAAAATCTGCGACTGGCCGCAAGGTTATTGGGGGGAGAGGGGTCGGGACGGGGGGCGATCAAATAAACAAAGATGTTGTGCATTGCGTGGTTGCAAAGAGGTCATTACGGAGCAGCGGAGCGTTGTTCGCGTATGGGGATGTAGAGCGCGATTGTACCCCCGTTGGCACCTCGTCTCTACGTGCGTGGGAATCGGGAAGGAGGTCGAAGGTCGGGGAAACGGCATCCGGCTACCGATCAGCCACCGATACTCGGCTCGAGGCTCTGGCGGCCCTGGCGACACGTGGACCGCTTGGCCCACACCGCACCGTCCGGGTTATCCATTATTCTCACTTTTTCGGGGAATAAATGAAAAAGTCCTCGGTGTTTACGGGCCGTCGGGTCTCGGTGGCGGTGCGGGAGGGGGGGTGAGGGGTAGGGGTGCGAGAGGGGGTGGGGGGGTCCAAAAATAGCGGCCCCCATCGGAAAATACGGCGCGGGGCCGTATTTTAAGAAATTCACGGTAAGGGTCCTTCTCTCGGGGAATGGGGGAACGGCAGGAATAACGCGGGTCTACGGGACGGTGGGAGCTCGATGTGGCGGCCCGTTGGATCGACTTCTTCTGGCCCTGACAATGGAAGCGAAGGTGCCCGAACAAAGAAGGAAGCGCTAGCGCTGATTAATTCGGCTTCGTTAGCGGCCCGTAACTCATCCGTTACCCGCGCCGTTTACCTTCGTATACCCCTCCTGCCCCTCCGACCGCCGTACATCCCAATAGCCCCGTACCAACCTCGGTCTTCCTTTACGCAGCCGACTTCCGGTTCACAGCGGCGGAGGGGAGACGGGGTGCCCCGCCCGTCCACCCGCCCGCCCGCCTATTCTGTCTATAGCGGAGCCGACTGTAGCGAGCGAAATTAATCGGGCCACTTCTCCCGGAAAATAGACTTTTTGTGTACACGAGGCGGCGGATCGATCCTCGCGAGAGTACCATCTAAGTACCCGCCGAGTGCCGGCCGAGTACCAGTCACAAGGCCCTCATTATCTCGTTAGAGGCTCAGCGTCACTTTAGCGTGACGGATGGCGGTGGCGGTGACTGTGGCGTTGACTGTGGCGGTGGCGGTGAGCGAGAGATGGGGAGAGGGGGGGGAGGGGAGGTCGGCGAGAGGGGCCGACCGACTTGAATATAAACACGAGTCGCGGCGCGAGCTGTTACGGTCTATAAGCAGAGATACCCGTCCTCAGTCTGTATTAAATGAATTAATTACACGGGCATTCCCCCCTCCCCCTCCCGCCTCACCGCATTCCTTTGTCCGCCCGTAGCCTGGAAAATCCGCGCGAAAATCCCCCTCCTCCCGGCCTCTCGATGTTTATATTGTTTGCCCGAGTCTCTGACACGGGGCGGCACTGACCTCGGGGTCGTCTCATTCCCCGTATCCGCGACTTGAAAATCCTCGTAGGATTCCGACTCCTGGCCGATAATTTTCCCATTTTAATGATCTCCCACCACCCCAACCCGCCATCTTTTACCGCAATGTATATATATTGCCGCAGGGTTCGCCGTTCTCCTTTATTTGTCTCCTTGACTCTGGCCTCCGATCAAATTCATACTTTTCAAAGCCTTAAAAAACTTACTTCAAGTGCAATCGAACGTACGGAGTTCCGTACGGAGAAAAAAAAAAGAAAAGAAGGCCAGCTTCCCTCGTACGTAGGAGGGTGAGCGCGGCGGAGGAAGCGAATAGCGTCCTAACGTAAATATCGAGTATAAAAAAAGAAATATGTATATATATATGTGTGTGTGTGTGTGTACATTTCATAAAAGTTCTGGAAAATATGTGCTGGCCGCGAGATGCCACGAGACCAAATTATTTACTTTACCAAATGTAATGTTAGTGCGTGCGTGCGTGCGTGCGTGCGACGAGTCGGCCACGGTTTTCCCGCGCGAGATGGAAAATTCTTTATAAAGCAATTCCGGGCTTGATTTTAATGGCAAATAAGTTGGAGTGCCCGAGAAATTTAATAAGACAAGTGAAAAAAGATTGAAAGCTCCGATCCCCCCGCCCCCTCCCGCGCAGGCATCAATGTGTCACTGCTGGTTAACTCGCATTGCCCCTTCCTCGATCCACACACACCCCCGCCCTGCCGTCAACTCGCCCGCACAGCCCATTTCACTCCCCAGCACAGGCGCGAGTACGCGTAGACGCCGGCTCCGTCGACTGCATAGGCGAGCTTGGCGTGCGCCTACAAAGAGCGTGGAAAGGTCGGTTCCGCGGTCAGGGGCTCGCGGGAGTAAGGGGCCGGCGCGCACATGTGTGAAAGGGGTATTATTTTGATAGAGAGCAGACGCGCATACGGGGGACGTTTATGCCGGCCTTTTTTTAACGGCTCGGTAACGGGGACTCGGTAATTTCTAAGATGAATAATATGGGACGCGACGGGCGCCTGGCCCCAATAACCATCGGCATAGCCGATTCAAGGATAATGGCGTTACGTGAATGGAGAGGGGGGGGCGGGCCGGGCGGGGGTACCTGTCGATAAAAAAAATTCTACTTTCCGTTAGCCGAAGAACGAGCGCGACTCTCGGAGTTTTCGGGCATCGCGAAAGTAGCCGGCGAAAAAAGAAAGCCCCTGTATAGGTCTAATGAGTTTCGCCATTCTATTTTTAAAGCAAGCGCTCTTTTATAGAAAAGCGCGACTCCCCCTTCCTCTCTCTCTCTCTCTCTGTCTTCCTCGCCACCGGTCCACTCTCCGCACCGCACCGCGGTATAATATTAATAATAATAATAATGTGTGAGAGAGAGAGAGAGAGAGAGAGAGAGAGCGAGAGTAATGGGAAAACTGGAAAAGGTCGGGTCATCCGAGGCATAATCCTTTGTCGCAAGTCGTCATTCCGGCGAGATTTATATCCCCTGAAATCCTTTATTTCATCGAGCGAGCGAGCGAGCGAGCGAGCGAGAGTCTCCCCATAAAGTATCCGAGTTCGAAGGTCGGGGCGTTCCGCGGTGGCCGGCACAGGCCGCTCCGACTTGCAATTCCAGGCCTCGGGAGTGCAGTAAAAATCCGTGGGTTGTCGGGCGGAAATAGATTGGCGGGCGTAGGCGCGGGGGCGGCTATGGGCATTCCGCGGGATCGGAAATAATGCGGAATAATATCGAAAAGGACCGCCCGGGGAACAGCTTATCCAGTGCACTGACGGTCATATCCCTTGGACTTTTTTTCGGAGTTTGACATTGGATCGAGAGATAGAGAGAGAGAGAGAGAGAGAGAGAGAGACCGCGAGAGAGAGTGGAGATCGAGAGAACCGTAAGGTACGCGGACCTAGGACAGGCGATAACCCGGCTGACCGGCCGACGTACGGGAGGGGGCAAAGGAACAAAAAAAAGATTACGGAACCAGAGATCGGTTGAGGCTAGACGGCCATTTTTAAAGGTCCCGGGGCCTAAGGGGGACTCGCCGGCCGCCGATCTTCGAGGTTAGGTACACGGGCCCGCGCCGAGTGTGCCCCCTCCCTCCTGCCCGTCCATTCAAAGTGACCCCGCGGGGCCCTGACACAATGGGGCCCGAACAGCCGTACCGCGCACGTACCCGCGCACGGGGGATCAACGTACCTGGAAGTCTGGGACCGGCGGTCCTGGTCTGCCTCCGCGTAACGAGCTCGTTGTTCCCTTTGGGCGATGGAGGGGGCCTCGGGGCCGTCCCGAGGACCGGGCGCATCTCGCCTTCCTGGAGCTCGAGGAGTCGAGGTGGGACGCGCGCGCGCGCGATCCGGACGCTGGCTCGGATCGGACTGAGTGCCGCCGAAGGACCGCGAAACACGGGTGACTCGGGGATAAGCACCGCGAGCGCCGCCACCGTCGGTGGCCGCCTTCCCCACCACCTCCGCCGAGCTCCGCCGCGCTCACGACTCGTGAGAAAGAGAGGGAGAGAGAGAGAGAGAGAGAGAGACGGCGATATAGAGGAGCGGAGTCGGTCCCCCACCCACCCATCCACCCACTCAGCCACCCGTCGGGCGCCCCGTCCGACCGTCGACTACGAGGACGACGAGGACGACGAGGACGACGAGGACGACGGGGACTTGGGATTTAAGAAGCGAACCTGACCTAAGACACCACCGGGACCCGGTGATCCCGCTATCGGGACGATTTCTCCTATATTTGGGTATATCGCAGGGGGAGCCCGGAGTCGGTGCGAGCGAACCCTCCTGCGAGTTGCCCCGGCAGCTCGCCTCGGAAAAACTCGTCGTTACGGGAGCACCGAAATAACAGGGCGTCCGTCCGGTCGCTCCGAATGGCCGCTGCTCACGTGGATATTCCTGGGCATTGTTCGCGCGCCGAGAGCGTTGACTTACGGGAAAAGGAGCGTCGCCAGCACCGTCGCGAGCACCGTCGCCACCACCATTGCCACCCGTTACCTATAACCGCTATCCCATGCTCTCTCCCCCCCTCTCTCTCTCCCCCCTCTCTCTCTCTCGCTCGCTCGCTCGCTCGCACGATCGGTCGCTCGCTCGACTTCCAGGAGGAGAGCAGAGCAGCTCTTTTATAACATAACGCTCGTGCAAATGACCAAGAGAGGTCTTTATTAACTGGACACATGCTCTAGCAACGGTTTTCTAGATTCTTATCCTCCTCCTACTTCGCGAGGGAATCCCGGCTACGCGCCATGAGCTATTGGCAAGCATTTCGGTCCTTATCACTCTCCCTTTCTCAACAATTGCCATCTCTCCTAACGAGCGACGCGATATATCTATCACCTCGTATAATCTACGCTACTTTCAACAAACAACATCTGCTGTACGAGCTCCTTTATTATCGAGCCATTCCCACTTACACGCAGGTAAATTCACCAATATCTTTCTCCTGGTAATCAGCATCCTTAGTGCTCACAAAGCTATACGCGCCCTCCTTTAAGCTCCGACTCACTCACTCTTTAATCTAGCTCAACGGCCATCACCCCCAGCCCCCCTCCTTCTACCCCAACGACTCGCACGTAATCCCCTTTCAATTGCAATCTCGACAATAACCTCTCCTCGAATAACGTAAATAAATCACGCCCCCGCACACCACTTACTTTACGCAGATTCACAATTGCCCTCGATGTGGACTAACTGCAACCCTTTTCCTAATCGTCCTACTTTATTAATAAGACGCGTCACGGCCCTCTTACCTCATAAGGCCAAGGTTTTTTACATTTTTTACAACCCCCCCCCTCCCCACCGTCCCGAGCTGGTCCCCCACGCCCGACGCTTCAATGACTGCAATTCGCTGCTTCAGATTGTTCTGACTTTTCGATTAATTATTATCCGATCCTCCCTGTCCCGATCCCGCTCTTTCTCCGATAACGCCGACGTCAAAGACAACGGGGAACGTTACGTGAAATAATACATATATTTTCAACGATATTAATACGTACAACGTACTTTTAATGCAAAAACCTTTTCAAGTGTCATGTGCGGTTATTACGTTATGATTATATGTGCTTTTACAATCCATGTAATCTGCGCTTAGGCTGATTTTTAAAATAGCTTTGATTGTTGAGTGCCTAGAGTTCGTTAAGCACGCACATTGTCTAATTAATGATCACATTGATCATTAGTAATTAAAAAAAATATATAATAATTAATATATATATATTTATCTATATATAAGACTATTTAAATTATATACAATAATTTTTGTAATCATAGTATTTACGGAATTTAAGGATATTCTTTTCGAAAGTGTTAATCCTCGGTAAATTGATGGTAACGTAAATCTTAAAGCAGTCGACTTTTCATTTCGTTGTTGTCAATTCAGAATTCTACTTTATCCTATGCGCATAAATTTCCTCGCTGCCTTATTGTGGAACAGTAATAAGCGAACGTTACCATCCAAATATTAAATTCTGGGTAATAATACTTGTATATTCATGGATATTGGATAAATAAATTTCTCAAAATTAAAAAATTTTGTTATTAACATTATAACTTTGTATTTAAAGTTTTCTATTTATGAGTGAAAATGTCGAGATTAAATGTATAAATTACGTATTATTGCATATAGTTATTTATCAATTCTGCTATTAAACTTTTAATTTATAAATACGATTTTGTAATATTTTTAATGAAATGTTTTTAAATTACATAAACAAAATATCCGCGTTCTACGTAAAACTTTTAAATGTACGATAAAATTGTTTAAAAAATAATTAATTTTTCATGCAAGATTTAAGTTTTTTATTATTATTGCGAAAACGAAAACTAACAGTTATTTAATACAAATAAATATTAATTAGAATCCAATAATATTACATATGAAAACTATTTTTAGTTATATATACCTTCTAAAATGAATTAAATTATTTTACTTTTTTTATACTCAATAAAATAATTTAAAATTTGAATAAATTTAATACACATAAAACATAAATATACATTTTGAAGTCTTTATACAGAAATTACATTTAATATTTGGTTACATTGATGAATTATTCGTTACATCGTTCTGAAAAATTGAAATAAATATATTTTTTATATTATTTTGAATATTGACATTTCGAGCCTTATTGTGAAAGAATGGTATATTGTAATTATAATCAAAGGGATATATTGAATAGTCAATAAGCGATATTGATTTCATTTCTTTTATTTACAAAACATACAAATTCAATATAAGTGTAACAGATACTAATTCTTACATAACTTGACAATAGACAATATTTATTTTAATAATAATTAACAAATGCATCTTACCTTGAATATTGTTTGTTAAATTAATATTTTTTAAAAAACATTGTTACTCATGTTCTTTAATTGTCGATTTATTCTTTCAGAAAATCTTGGATATCACAACGATGATACGAAACAAGTATTGTGAGCCATGGTAAAACGTGGAATGTACTAAACACTTCATCCGATCGACATCTCAATTTACTGTAATAAAAAAAGTTTTTGAGGTCTGTTTAATAAAGAATATAGATGAAAGTGATAGATGTGTTGAACCTAACCTTAAACTACTGTTCAGGTTCGAAGTTAAATAATTTTTTTTACAAAGGGTTATTAGGCAAAAGGGTTAGACAGCGAAGAGATTGTTTCAATCTATGCAAAATAGATTGAAAATATGACGCGTTAACCCAATATCTTTTTACCTCTGACTCTTTATTTTGATTGACGAATCCTCCTACCCCTTGTCGTCCTACCCGATGTTGTTCGAGCGATGCGAAACCTCCTGGCCTCCACGGATTACGTCATTTATCGCTTATTCTTAAGCCTTCGGTGCGGTCGTCGAAGGAGGCGCAAAAGAACAGGAGTCGAGAGACACCCGTTGAATGCATGCCCTTGACCAAATAAGGTACAAACGGCCATTGGATCGTGCAAAATCGTGCAAATGGCCGGTAAAGCGTACGTCCGACTATACCGGCAAAGATCTAGTTCCCTACCGCGCGAGTCCTAGGGACTTTGTCGTTAAGCGGACAATCAGCTGATAAAATCCCCCAGTCGCCAGTGTTATTTTATTTTTCTAGCGTAAATTTTTAGTTCGGCGTTACTTTCCTTTACTTGTCGCGTATTTATTTTTCGTTTCGTAAATTCGGTCCCGTCGCGATCCTCGCGGCCCGAGATCTCTGGCAAGCTGCTGCCGAGGTGAAAAATTCGCGTGCGTCGTGCAGGGCGCGGAAACGTTTGTCGAGTGCCGTGCGAACGACGCAAGTGTTGACGTGGGAAATGTCGTGGCTCAACGACAGCCTTAGCCCCGGGATCCTCTCGCACCTCAAGGGACAGATCAAGAACTTCACCCAGGAAGTGCTGTCCGACGGCCTGATACAGGAAACGGCTGGTGAGTCCGGCCTCTTTTTTTTATTACAAAGCGACGAATAACCTTTGTCTCGGTCCCGCGGATATTTTAGGTTATTCGAGCTCAATCAAAACATCGATTTCAGCTGTTGACGTTCGAATGCTGTTGCTACCACTGCTAGTGTTACTGCGGCTGCTGTTACTGCCGCTGCTACTGCTGCTGCTACTGCTACTGCTGCTGCTGCTGCTGCTGCTACTGCTACCGCTACTGCTAATGCTCCGTCCAACTGCGTATGCACGCGTATGTTTATTTAACCGCGAGTGGCGCGAACCTTTAAAATAATTCAAATCCATTGCCAGCGGCGCTCTAATGTCAACGCGTATTTTAAGTCGTGACCTTGGCCAGCCAGGACGAGCTCTCCTTCGTATCTTTAATCGTTAACCGTATCCTATTCCACTCCATCGCATTGTAATTTTAATTTTCTTTCTTTCTTTATTTCCATTTAGACTCCGGCTCGAGAGATTCCGAACGAGCCAATGATCACGAAGTCCTACAACTGCAAGAGGTACTTCGTTCGAAAGATGAAATTGTAAGTTATAATAACAACATTCCTTTGGTATTTTTACTCTCTCTCTCTCTCTCTCTCTCTCTCTCTCTCTCTCACGTACAATTACCACTGCCATCGCTGTGGCTAGTAAGCATCCTCCTCTCAGCTACATTTCGATTTCCTTAGCCAATAATAAGGAATAATCGCAGATTCAAACGTAGTTCAAACGTACAGAATATACATAGTAAGGACATCGTTAGTTCGAGTTTCGCATAAAGTACATGGCTCTCAAATATATTTCATTCCTTTGTTTGAAGTCTTAATGAATTTTCAAATTGCAGTTAGAAATCAATCCGCTCTAAGCCGATCATCCGATTTCTTAATTAATAATTACGTCTTTATTTTAATTACCTACCTAAATGTCCGATTTAACTACTGTATTTTCACAAACACATGTCATTTGAATAAGTTTAATGAATGAAAAAATAGTTTTAAAGTGTTTTGTGATGGGAGGTTACTTGAACTTTTTTTTTTACGTTGAGCAACGGTGGATCGTTTGAAAATATTTCTTCAAAAAGACATTTAGACAATAAAATATTTCAAGGTAAATGTCAGGATAAATATTAGAGCAATGAAATTACTGCCTAAAGAAAATAAATCCTTATAAAAATTTCGAATTATGTATATATAAGGGATTAAAAATTACAATTTTTGAAATAATACAAAGTTATTTCTAATAATTCCAAAGATTCAAACTAATAAACATTGAATGCCTTGCTTAATAAGCAGAGTACGAGTGAATTGCGGGAGAAAATTTACTACATCGCCCGGCGAAGTAATTGGGTTTGGAATTATAAACCATAATTTGTTCGACGTCGTTTAAAAAACAAAACAAAAAAAAACAAAACAAAATCTAACGATTTTGGTCACGCTCGGTAATAGTAAATTCCAAATTACAAATTGATTGTTTTCTCCATAGAATACAGGGCTTTCATATATATATATTGACATTGTCGTAATTTATAGTGGATCTAGTGGGCCTAGTGGGAGCAAAGTAATGCGAAATTCGCAGACGTAGGGTTAATAGTTTTGCCGAGCTTCGCGGATATCTTTCAACACCTGTTTATAAAAGCGTAGAGACAGTTTTTTACAGGCTGCTTATCGTTCTTCGGGTGAATAATAAAAAAGGGGCCCGAATCGTGGTGAAGAAGAAGCCGACGGCGGTAGAATATATAAATTTGCGTAACGCGGCACTCGCTCGGTTATCGCTCCCTCTCTCTCTCTCTCTCTCTTACCATTTACCTTCTTGTGTTATCGCGCGGCTGCATACGCTCCGTCGGTCGGGGATGGTGGGAAAAAGACTACTGGCCTTTCAAAAAGTGTCAGTTCTGTGAGTGGATAGATAGCGGATATCGTAGGACCCAGACGACCTGGGACTGGCAATAATAGACAATACAGCCTCGAAACTCTTCAGGAGCCCTATTGTCGTTGCTCGCCGTCGGCTTATCTCCATCGTAATTTATTATACATTCAGCCGAGGAGTGAAATTATTCCGGCTCGAGGGGCTCCATTCGACTTGCACTATCACTTCACGCTAATTATTTCTAGTTTCCTTGTTTTAAAGCGATTATTGCTCGCTAGGGCTTGCCAGCTCCGATAATCCTAGAATTGATAATTAAACGGTTCGTTGCACCTACTGCATACAGTAAACAACAATAATTATAGAATTGCGTGACTCGTGGCGAGATAATTGATTTATTTCAATAATTACGATACTTTCTCCTCGTCTGGAACTTCGACTCTCAATGAGTAAACGATTTACGCGTAAGTACTCTATTTAAGTTTAAGTAATAGCTAATAGCTAATTATTTTATAACGTATTACAATATAACTTCGTTGAGGCATTTCGGAAATATTAGAAGCGAATTATTATTAGGATTATTATTAGGAGCACTAAATCTCAAATAAACTGATCGAAATTCATTAAAATGTTTTCCCTCTCTACGTTTTCGTTAAGTCTGCTTAAACTGCGTATATTTACGACTAGGAATAATGTAATCGAGCCCCGAGCCACGGGTTCTTTAATCTTAAATGATTCTGTAATTTCATGGTTCATTTTCTAAGCGCGTCTCAAGGCGGAAATTTTACTTCCCTTAAACTTAATTTATATATAAAAAAAAAAAAAAAAAAAAACTTACCTGTCCTCGCGAACAATAAAGAATTCGTTTAAAAAATATTATACATTCATGATTAATCGTAAGCTTGGCTACGGGATTACGAAGCTTATAAAATTTCTAATGAATATTTGTGATATTTGATACAATGATCCTAAAGAGCGCGGTGCTTTTAATAATTAATAGGAAAGTATCGAATGCAACGTTAAATGAATTCTGATTTATTGAAAAGGGCAGCGAAAAAGATTGTTTTCGTACACTTCGTAAGATAATTAAACTCTATAATAAATATATATTTTTTTAACCGTATAATTTCATCAAGTGGTGTTTGTTTTTTAAAAGTGATATACATACATATATATATATATATATATATATATCGCAGCTGAGGGGCATACGACCAGCAATACCTAATAATTAAAAAAGCTTGGGGTGGGGTTGGGGGTGGGGGGTGGGGAGTCTTGTTTATTCATGAGTACTTCACCGTGATAATGATGAAGAAATTATTGTTTAAATTACTATAAAGGTTTTAAAAAGGAGTTGATGCATCATTGGAAGAGGTAAAAGACCCTTTGTCATTGTAATCAACAAACAAGTAAGCCTGAAATTTATTTATGAGTCATTGATCATTCGGAACAAATGTATTACCGATTTTTCATTAGGATACTTCACGGCTTATTGTCTGCGCCGTACGCATTATTTATAATAATATATATATATATATATATTATTATATATTAAGTCAAATTAATATATATATATATTTATAATAATAATAATTATTATTATTAGTAGCACATCTGTTTTAGCCGTATGTTATTGCGAATTAAGGAAATAAATCTCTGGTTTATTTATTACGACAAATACTCCTTAGTTATTATTATTTCGAGATTCAGAACTGACGGACGATTACTCCCCCGCACGCAGCGCTTAAGCCATAATTTTGTTTTTGCATTACTGCGCGATCTATCAAATGACTCGAGCGAATAATAACTTTGTTTACAAATAACCTGCCCTCTCAGAAGCTTATAAATATTATCATTTTTCTTCTCTAACGTTAAATTCGTAACTATGGTCGGCCGAGACAAGCTATTTAAATATCCCGTACTCAGGTACGCAAAAGTACGAAGACTCATCGTTTACTTGTAAATACTTGACAGATACTTATATCGCTTATTATTATTACTCTTGTTGTTGTTGTTGTTGTTGTTGTTGTCGTTATTGTTATTGTTGTTGTTGTTGTTGTTATGTTTATGCTTGACGATTAAAGTTTCGACGGGAAGGAAGACTATTCCGATTTTACATCCGAAATACTTTGCTCATGAGAAATCAATGGCCGAAACATACATTTAACGTCAAATGAGTGTGAAGTACTACTTACTATACATCAGACATGTGTCTAGTCTTTATCGGTCGTGTACCTCTGCTTATTTATATATTTTTATATATGCGTGGCTAGACGTTATGCGCGATGAACGTACCTTCGTTATAAAATCTGAGGGCACGTCATACGTGGAGTTTATGGACCGGCGAAGCGAAGCTACTTTTATAATAAAGCAATTTCTTCCAGAACGAAGGAATTTTCTGTAGAACAACAATAACGAGATTCAGTCACAATGAGCGAGGAATTGCAAAACCATAAGGAACTTGGTAATCTATTTTTCTAATTTATGCCTCTATTAATGATTTCATACAAGTGCCATTGTAGAATGTTTTTAAAAAATTAATGCAAGTTTTTATAAATTTTTATTGATTAATAATTTCGTGCTATTATTAATGATCTTTAAGTGCCGATACGTAGATTGTATCGATAAAGATATTTAACGTATGAATTAATAAGGATTGAACGAATGTGGGCAAATTTGTTTAAGGAAATTGGCGAATTCAAAGGTGAATTGCAATTACAAAACATAATATTATTATTATGGTTGATATTATTATTATTATTATTATTATTATGTAATCGAGGCACAATAGGGTTAGTTTAGATTTATCTTCTCAAAAAGATTTATATTCTTTAATCTACCCGTTCAAAACATTTATTTGGAATTATTTTACGTTTAACCGATCCGACGTGATTTACGCGTTTTATATCTAAGCTCAAATGTCAAGCGAACATTAGAAAATAAAGACAAATTTATAAAATACGCATATAAAGTACAGAGTTCTTTTAGAATGTAAGAGACGCGATGGAGTTTACTTGTTGTATTTATTTTATTAAGGAGTATATTTTTTGAGAATATTGGAACAATATGATCTTATGATATAACAATTTAAATTTCGTAATTTGTAAAAAAAAAAAGATTATTAGATATGTGCGTGCCGATGTCAATGTGTCGATTAAATATTGAATAAGCGAATGAATGCTAACGAAAAATTTAAAAAATCAATTAACGATTCTGTGTCAAACATTTACAAACGTAGAATATTATATTTTGAAGTAATTCTCGGAAAGCAGTTAACTCTATGTGTAAAATTCCCTTTCTTTATTAATATAGAAGCAAGTAATTCGTAAATATTGGGGTTTTTTTTAAATCTGAAATGCTAATTGGCCTTGTTTTTCTAATAATTTTCATATTTTGATTGAAATTAAGTAAAAGTCATTTTTAGCGATTCCGAATAGACGCTGAAATTTTTTTAATATAAGGCCTTTTAAATTCACGGCAATTGTTGTCGCGATAAAACTTTTACAGAAAATTATTTGAAATTCTTAACGTCTTTTCTTTAATTATTACATCGAAGGAAAGTATTGCGAAAATTTTTGTAGGTAATTTTTAAAGAAAGCTTTTATTTATGTACCATGAATTTTATTAATATAGTAATATTTAGTAAAAAGGTATTTCAAATCGGAGTCGTGATATTTAAAAAAATTTATTTCATATTAATTGAATCGTACAATGAGATTTCTACGAAAAAAGAAAAAAACAAAAAAAAAAAAAGTATGAGACTTATTCCGTTTCTTAATATCACTTAATTACATTTAATTTTTTAAATTCATAATAATAATCACTTTTATTGCCACACAGTGCAAGGACTTGAAAGATAAAATAGTCGAAGGGATTTGTATAATAAATACGATAACGCGGAGAATCGTCATATTTTTGTAAAATGGATTATTCGTCTATTTATATTTTTTCTATAATGAAATTCAGCGCTCGGAATAACTCTTATCTTATTGGTTATTATGTACTCTTATTCGACGAGTATTCAACAGAGCATTAATATGCAGAAATATTCATTATTAAAAGCTATTATTTACAAATATGTTAAAAGTCTAAGGATATTATGACTCGCATAACTTTTAAGTAAACTAACTGTGCAATCCTAACGAAATAATATTTTTTGCAATACAATTATGAATCATGGTATAAAATATATAAAGAATTCAATGTACATTCATCCTGTCGTATACGTAAAAACTTAATTGTTAATTAAATATGGAATAAATTTGGATTGACGGATTAAAAAACACGGAATATGTTTAGTTAATAATGTCGACAGATGGCGACACTAGGCAGACACAATAGGAGAAAAAAAATAGCTCTTAATAGCTGGAGATTTTTCGATTTTTCACAACAGCTTTCCAATATCGAAAATTGTTCGAATACAATAAGGTCGGCGCTACAAATGTTTGAAAGCGGAGAAACAAAAAAAAGAAAATATCTCCACTTCTGGAAGTAAATTGTCATTGCGAAACAAAAACTGCTGATGGACTTCAGAGTGACAAAAGAGACGATTTTGTGAAAGCTTCGTATAAACTATAATACGTATTGTACATATAAATTTCGTCGTTTTCGATGTCAATGTGTAAAACTAGTTCTCTCCCGACATGTCAAATGACATCTTCGTGTTACTATTTGCGAAATGCTAGAAAAGTCCGAGAAAAGGCAATCAATAACAGCAAACTGCTATTGGATAATATTCAATTGGATATTTGAATAAGTTAATGATGAGTGTTTCATGTCCACTTGCTATACTCGTAAGCGTTTTTTTTTTTTTTTTTTTTTTTTTTTTTTTATAAATATTGCGACTCAAGAAAGCCAAGATTATTTTTTTTTTTTTTTTTTTTAAGACTTATCCTTCCATTAAAGGAAATCTTCCCTTTCGTATTGACGCGATATATTTACGTTCTCGGACGTTATTGTGGTTATTGTGGGGCGCGGACATTTACAATGACCAGTAATATTAAATCGGCTTCGTTGCCGCAGTACGTCACAAACGTCAGTATTGCAAATCATTGGATCCCTTGAAATCACCGAATTACTGAAAAATCTGAATTCTGCAGGCAGACGCAATGACGGTCCTTTGTAATCGTAACTAGCACCTCATGGGTTTAACAGCTTTTTAATTGACAGCAGCGTATCTTCTGCATTAAATGTTAACCGACTACGCAATATTCGATATGAGCTTTAAAATGCGCGAAGAGGCTTATGTCAATGGCTGTAGCATGTAAGCGAAGAAAAACCTCGCTCGCGTGTTGAGTACATAAATACTTATTGTACGTATACGTATAAATTTTTTCTTCTTCTTCTTCTTCTTCTTCTTCTTCTTCTTCTGAATGTAAATCGCTCAAGGTAGGTAACGTATTATTATGTCCGAGGGTATTTAACATATCGAGTTTATTACTAAAAATAAACGTTTATTATTCATTTTTATTTCAGCTGAATATGTTTACGTATTACTCAAGATGATTATGGATTCAATACCATTATGAGAATTTTACCGGCATTTACTTGTAATTCATTGTTCTCTTTTATCCTTTATTTACTTATTAAATGCATTTGTTGCTTAGCTTTCGTTTCAATATTTAGTTATGAATGCGCATTTTAATAGTCTCTGAAGAATCCTCTTTAGCCTCGTATCTCTTTCCTACAGTGAATAATTAAAATTAATAATATTTAAGTTTATATATATATATTTTTTTTTTTTTTGTCATGTCGCATGTGGAACACTAATATATCCTTCACGCGTATAAATTTGTCACTGGTTCACGATATACGGGCAATCGAAGTAGCATTTAATGAAATACAGCTTCCTTTCCCTTTGCGTCCCTTATCACAATTACGCAACTTTCTAAAAAGATTCGTGTTCTAGTTTAATCTCAATGTTATTTGAAGAACGCATCCATGTATATAAGATTACATAAATAAACATTATAACTTCTGGGATTAAGTGGAAAGTTGTAATTATAGGCATTGGGAAATAAGGAGTAATATTATTAGCCTTTTGATTTTATGCCGAAAACGTTATTAGTAACTGTAGCGAAGAAAAATCTTTCTAAATTGTACATATCTAATAGACTTTTCATACTAATAGTAAAGCTTAACAAGATATGACTGGAACAAAAAAAAATTAACAATCGGAATCATATACTCAATTTACACCTACTAAACTATAGAAATAAATGTAATTCGAAATATTCTTGTGTACATACACTAAATGAAGCCGTAACAGCTTTAAGCACACACACGCACACACACACACGCAAACACACATGGTATTCAAATATATTATAATGAAAGTTAAAAGACTGTAGAAATGTACCTGAAATATTAATTAGCCTTGCATAATTTTCCTTTGCTTTTGATATTACACTTTAGAGTAAAGAAATTGTTTGCCTGAAATGTTGTGACTCAACGACGTCTATGTGACGGATACAATTAAATCAATTCACTTTGCTAATAATATTAAATATACAATAAATTTACTTAAAAAAATTATACAGCTAATAAATAAGGCATTTATTAATCATTCTTTTTTACATCGAAAGTCAAGGAATCGTCTGTATTATTTAGGAGTTATTTAACTATTTCGTAACCGAGAATCGTTAAACTTTGATAAAAAGTTCATTTTTACTCGAAAACTACATTAAGAAATAAATATTAAACTGACTAATGACATATCAACTGAATTGCATTGATATATTTTAATAATTAATTTTATTATTTTTTTTTTTTTTTTTTTTTTAACGAAATTCCTTGTTATTTTTTGTTTTGTTTTGTTTTTTTTTTTGTTTTGTTATACCGTGTTCTTATTAATTTTAATTCGTTTGACTGAAACTCAAGAGGGACAATGACGTATTCATATCAAAGATTTCATATTACTTCTATCGAAAGTACTCGCGTCGATGGAATTCATAATTTAATTGTACATATAGATTAATGGATGGAAATAATTTTACTCCGTTATAATAAAAAAGTTTTATAAAATAAATGCATAGCGCATAGGAAACCTATTTCTTCCTATCTGATTAATTTCCGACACTGTGTGTGTGTGTGCGCGCGCGTGCCTTTATTGGAAAAAAACAATCAACCTCATGAGTTATCCTTGAAAAAGTTTTTAAACTCCAAGCGTGCAATAAAACATATCTTGATTATTTATGTCAAATTATTTTTATGAAATAGTAAAAACACTTTAAGTTGTAAAAAGCATGATATTAATAACGAGTAATTATTATAAAACATTATGTAGAATTTATTCCTCAAGAAATGCCTCAAAATGTCGGTATCACGTGCATGGAAATTATAGACGAGCCTTTAATTATGTTAACAACACAATGTTATAATGATTAAATGATAGTTATTTGATGCGTTTTGTCGTTAAGATTATGTCGAGGATAGATACGAGGCGCGTGGAAGCGGACGACGACACGAGCACGGAATAATGTCGTAAATTTACGCATCATTGAGAAATGTAGATTATAAATAAATTGGTGTAGGCTCTTTTTTTATTTTCATACGAATCGAATAGTGTTTTTTTTTTTTTTTTTTTTTTTTTTTTTTTTTTAATGCAAGATACCTTTTATATTAAATACGATAAACGCTTCCGTGTAGCACATTACGGCTCGAGCGTATGTACATAAATTAAAAATGTCCTATACGAAATGCGTAAGCAATAAACGGACGTGTCGTAACGGTCGCGTATAATAATAATAATAATGTCATAAGAACGAATTATTCGTCCGTACGAATTATTAATTAAAGCAAGGATTACGAAAAGCAGGTAAATGGTTATGAGCCGTAAGAGACCGTTGATTAGAAAAGCAACGACAAGAAAGAAAAGACGAAGCAAAAAACATTCAGCAAAGAGTTTTGACAAAAAAGGTACAAGGTTGAGAAAAAGTCGTTGGCTTTTTTTTGTGCCCGGAAATCAGGGGAAGCTTCCGTCGCCATGACAGATGCTCTTACCCAGGTTAAATTTACCGAAGCCCATGCACCTCTTCGTTCGAGCTGTCCTCGGGTATCATAATCACGGGGCTGAATCAAACTTTCGTGCCACGTCACGTACGTGACAGTATCTACAAGCCAATCTATAATAAAACAATGCAATCATGCGATAAGAGGTTCTTAAAATGTCAATAATTAAAATTTTTGGCTGCCATAAAATTATTAACGTTTCACTGGAACTTGCCTCCAGTTCTCCCTTCTTCTTCTTCTTCTTCTTCTTCTTCTTTTATTTCTTTTTCTTTTATTTCATAAGCGAAATTCTTAATAACTGATACTGCTGCTTGATAAGGAACGTCGAAATTTTATTTAGTTAGTTCATGCGCGCGCGTGTGTACATGTATACGTACTCATATATACATATATTTATACACATATATATATATATATTTGTATACAGTGCTAATAGGAAATATAATTAATGGAAATAACCCAATTTAAGAATGAAAAAAAAATAAAATAAAAAAATAGTATTAGTTATGTGTGTCATTAGTTCGCTTATAATGTGCTTATAATGTATCCGAGAAAATAAAAAAAAGTTTCAGTTCCAGGTTTTCTCGTTTTTATCATCATTCCCATGTATATTTTATAATATTTAGTCATTGTACAGCCAATGAAATATATTCGAGAAATTGACTGCTATCGTAGTAGTAGTAGTAGTAGTGACAGTAGTAGTAGTGGTAGCAGCAGCAGCAGCAGCAGCAGCAGCAATAGTAGTAGTAGTAGTAGCTCAAACAGAAAACACGATGTACTAACTACAATTTACGTTTTGTTATGCATAATTAAGCGTTTCCTCCATTCCTTTGGCATTAACATTCATTTCCATTTGTATTTTTCGCTAAAAAAATGTGTCTCTATTCAATAAATAGACTTTTCATTGCTGATAAATTTGATTGTTTGGACTGTATTATTTGAGTTTCTTAGAGCAGATGTACAAAGAAAGCTTAATTGTTTATCGTTATCTTAAATTTATAATCCGAGACTCCGATGTGCGAGGCGAAAGATATGAAAATCATTATTAACATCATTATTTACAAGCATAACTGCAATTTTTATCTTCACGCGTCCCTCCATGCGTTTTATTCCGAGCCATAACAAAATTAAAACTGCTCTTGAACCTAACGAGAACATAACCGGGACGCCTTAAATTAATTAAATGTTAATTAAATAAGATAATCGACATGGATTCAAGAGTTCGCGTAATTAATAATTAATACCTTTTATTTCTTACGCTTTTATCGCTAAATCCCTACAAACCTAGAATAACTACGTAAATTTTAAAGCCTTTGACTATTAATCAGACGGAATTCAACTAATTTACGGAATTCTTCCTACGGTTTGAAAAATATTTTTTCAATACAATAAATAGGCTTTGGTAATAATTATTCGTGAATCTTGATTTTTTTTTATTTTTTTTTGCTTTTCTGGTTTTTGGTCTTTTAAGAAGAGAGAGAGAGAGAGAGAGAGAGAGAAGAAAGAAAACGAATCCTATAATTCGATTGGAATTTAACGTCTTTGATATATTTTAAAACTTATCAGCCCATTTAATGCCATTTCAAATATTTTTTACATTTTTTCTCTATTTACATTGAAGAAAATATCGCGCCTTATGTTGAGCATGGTTCCTCCATTATAGATAAAATGTAGGTGACGCTAGACTCTTAAGGCCGATGCCTGTAATATTATTGTTACTCGTACTAGTGTCGCCGTCGTATAATCGGAGCTTAGTCGGAACAGAGAAAATCAATATTAAAAAATATGAAATGAATAACAGATAGTGCGGGATTTATTTAATGAAAAAACTTTATACAAATCGTATAAATCGGAGAATTAAAACGTAAATCATCGCGATCTTGTTAATTTTGCACGTTATTAAACTATTTCAGATAAAATAACGTATAGCGTGGCCCGTGCGTATCGCTCTCCTCGAGAATATAATGTTTAAGATGAGCGGGCACGTGCGCGCGTGTGTGCGTGCGTGCGTGCGTGCCTGTATGAAATGTATATGGTATTTGCTTTATACCTGAAAGCTTGAATTCCTCCTCGAGTTTTATGTCCCTTTTCTTTCGTAGCAGCAGCAGCAGCATCGGCAGCATGGGCATCAGCAGCATCAGCAGCATCAGCAGCATCAGCACCAGCAGCAGCATTAGAAATAAATGTTATAAAAATATTTTTAAGCTGGACATAATAATGTAGTTGAGCGGAGGAATGCGTACGTGTGCCGATTTCACTCGAATGCGACGACGACGCGAGAGCGATAAAGTGATAAAAATCAGCCTCCACGGGCGGGTGGGGGAGGGGGAGGCGTCTGGTGCGGCATGCCGCTAGCTATACGTACATTTATATAAATAGGAAATATTCGCGGACTAAATAGGTAATAATATAAATAGATGGACGGGTTGGTGGTTGGTGGTTGGTGGTTGGGGTGTGGAGGGGAGGGGGGTAGGGGAGGGAAGGGAGGGTGTATAAGGACGGACCAAATGAAAAGAGTCCCGATGGAACCCGGTAAATGACCGCTTCTTTCTCACGTGGCGGGGTCTCTTTGGGGCGCGTAGGGTCGGGCAGGGGCGCGGGGCGAGGGGGACTATTGGTCGAGGGCCAATTCCGGCGAAGGCCTGATATTTCCAAATTTAGAGTAAACAGGCCGGCCGGTCGCCGAGGCTCGTATGCACCTAATCGCAGTTTCGCGGTGCTCGGCCCCTTCGACAGACACACAGACAGCGAGAGAGAGAGAGAGAGAGAGAGAGAGAGAGATAGATAGATAGAGATGACGGCTGAGCTCGCAGTCGCCGCCCCGTTGCCCCGGCCTTGCGCCATGAGGTAAAGGTGAGAGAGAGAGAGAGAGAGAGAGAGAGAGGTGGGTGAGAAGAGGTCTTTACATTTACGTACGGACGTGGTCGGCCCTAAATCAACAGGCGGCTCGGGGGAGGCTTCGCGGCGCCCACGGTTATCGCGGCTCGAGCAAACTCAGATAAGGGCGGCAAACAGTTAGCAGCGGGCGTGCCCCGGTCGGGGCGGTCTGCGGGTGGCGGAGAGGGATCATCACCCAGCCGAACGGTCCGGTCGCTGTTTAAGAATCGTTACGCGTACCGTGGACGAGGATGGGAGCCAAGGATTTGGCAGCCGATTAACCTCTTGATTATGCTTCGTTGCAGATATCCGCGCTGCGCAGACAGAACGCCGAGCTCCAGAGGGCCACGGTGCAGTCCCCGTCCAAGGTCAACGATTCCGTAAGTCAAACGAGTCCTGTATATCTTTCGAGATTCTCGCGGCACCTCGGCACCTCGGCACCCCGGCACCTCGGTAGTCGCCGTGAACCGTCGCCGACGGCTCAGTGCACACCCTCGCCCCTGCAACGCCTCTAACCTTTGGCTTTTATTTACATCCTGCCGCGCTTGCGCACAATCGACGACCGGGTGACAATGCCCGGGGAGCGCAGCCCGTACCTACTTATCCCGATATCTGCTGCTCCTTATCGCCCGTTACATCTGTCGATGGCACGGGACTGAGCCGCTCCAACGCCGCCGTCGCTTCATATTGTTTGAGTGTAAATTAGACGGGGTACGGCGGTTGTTGTTAGCCTCTGCCACCGTTACAATCCATTCCAAACGATCGTCTTTCTTTTTTCTTCCTCTTCCTCTTCCTCCTCCTCTTCCTCCTCCTCTTCCTCCTCCTCTTCCTCTCCCTCTCTCTCGCACACACCACCCCCTTCCCTTTATTTTTTATTTTTTATTTTTTATTTTTTATTTTTCATTTTTTATATTCTAAGCGGTGAGTCATTGCCGATACCAAGTGACGATTCCGCTCAATAAGCTTCGACGCGTGTAAGCTTAATTATTCATGTTGACATTATTACTATGCGCAATGAATTAAAGATGAGAAGCGCATAAGAAAGAAATTTCGTCGTTTTATTTATTTACCGGAATACACGCGGGCCTCTTAAAATATTTTATTCCCCCGTATAATATCGCGAGCCTTGATTGGCCTCCTCTGCTCTCCTTTACTATATATATTCCATGGATTATTTAAAAACGCATGGCAATCCGATGGCGATGCCGTTCTACACGCTCCGGCTTTGTATAACTCAAGATATATATATATACATAGACATATACATATATTCAATAAGAATACACAGAGTGAGGGAGAATTAGTAGAGTGAGTGAGTGAGAGAGAGAGAGAGAGAGAGAGCCTGGTTACGATCGTAATTTCCTTCCTTCGCTCCGACTTTTACCTTAACGGTTATCACAGGGAATACAAAAAAAAAAAAAAAAAAAAAAAAAACACTCGGCTTTATCAGGAGATACGACGGCTATTCTTGTACGAGTTTTATGAAAAACTCATGAGTTCGTTTCAATAAATAATCAAAATCCCCCTCTACGAGATGGCGTTTCAGCTTAAGGCTTTTTACGATTGATTATGAATTTGTTTTTATTATTTTACGTTTCTTTAATTACAAATTACCGAGTTTTGGCATTAGGGTCGTGTATATCAATGGCATAATGACTGGTAGTATGACTCCCTACTCAGGCAACGTTATTTGCGTTAAAAAGCGCAGTGGATATAATAAATAGTGAATATAATAGTCGGGCCGATGATAAGAGCAATAATAAATTTCGTTGAATTATTTATCCTACGAATAGGTAGTGTTGAACAAAGCAAAGAGCTGATGGACGGGGAAGCGTAGCTAGAATTTACAAGCTCTTCCTCCTCCTCCTACTCCTCCTCCAACTCATACTCCTTCTCTCCCCCCCCCTCCTCGCCGTTGCCACAATTAAGTATCGACTTGCAATGCGTGGAGAATAACGTTCAAGTAATTTTTTTTTTTTTATGCGGGTACCTTCGACAATTGCCACAATGTTACTCTTAAAAGCCTTGCTCATATTAAAAAAAAAGTCCCTTGCCCGAGAAGCGTTCTATTCTATTTATTTATCATTGCGAATTGAATATTGAATATTGGGCGTGCGCGACTCGAATTAGGTTTTACAGTACTCGTAAAAAAGTAGTTGGTTCAACGGTATCGTATATTTTTTATTTTCTTTTATTTTTAATTAAATGCATTGAGCGTTATTCGGCGGGGGGTGTGTACGGGAGAAGGGGGAGGGGTGAGGGGAATAAATGGTATCGCTATTCCCGAAATGTCAGTGGACGAGTGCGATGATTAATTAGTTCTTTAAGTAAATCGTCATGTATGCGTCGGGGTCAGCGTGTCATCTTCGGTCATTGACGGACGTTCGCGTACCGGGAACGAGAAACAATAAGTAAGTAAGTAAGTAAGTAAGTAAGTAAGTAAGTAAGTATCTTCTGACTACTTGCCGTGCTTAGCGATTAGGAGGAGCGTTCGAACGTTCTCCAGTCGGGCGTTGTTTATTTTTGTTTGGGAAGCTTAAAAAGTATCTGATGTCCGTGGCTTGGCTTGGGTTTCGACCGGGAAAATCAGCCGGAGCGCGGGCAAGCGAGTCGACGCGTCGCCGGCGCACGTTATAAGGATAAAAGAGTACGGGAAGAAGTAAAAGCGTGGGCGAGGGGGTGGGGTGGGGGAGGAAGCAGGAGCTGAAGAAAAATTCAAAGTTTTTGAGCGTTTGAGAGCTGAAAGCACTCGTGAAAAAAGAAGCGGCGGCGGCGGAGGAGGCGGAGGCGGAGGCGGAGGCGGAGGCGGCGGATTCGTTTCTCTCCTCTGGTGCGGCGTATCTCATTTGGACCCGGGCAAACAAAGGATCGGCCCTTGGTCTTGTGTATTTTTGACGGGTCCTCTTCTTCCCCTTCCGACCCCCGGCGCATACTATAACCGGCACTATTTATCTCTATCTCGTACGGACGACGACGACGACGACGACGACGACGACGAGCTCTTCTCCGTCTATGCATATATATTTATATCCTCGCGTTGAGCGCCGCCGAATACGATTGTCCGGGTCCTCCCAAGTCCTCACCCGGGGGCCTGCTCTTTTTTCGATCGTCGCCACGTGCTGCTCCTGAACTATCCTCGACCGAGCAGATCCCGTATAAAATGCCGGTAATCAAACGTACCCGCGCGTTCCTTAACCCGGACCGCTACTACTGGAGCAGCACGACGATGCGTTCTACTACGCTACAGACCTCGAAACGCCTGGCCAATTGTTCCATTAGATAACGATTCTTATTATAATCGTCATTATTATTGCCATTATTATTATTCTTCTTTTCTTTTCTTCTTCTTCTTCTTCTTCTTCTTTTTTTTTTTTTTTATCCCCATTGGCTAAGGAACCGCGTACGTATTAATTGAATTTCCAATCGGTTTTCCATTTCTACGGGCTTCAGCGCCCGGCCGACGCGCGATCCAAGAGATCTCTCGATGAATATAGATCGTTGCCCAAGCGCGAAATACCCTCTTGCTTTCTTCTGAGCCCGATCGCCAAGCAGACCTTTCGTCTCGTCTCGTCGCGTATCGTTTCATTTTACTTGTAGGACGGCAACGACGACGTTTCTGTATTTGTCAAGAAATTATCCTCTCGCTGGTCAAGGCCCGCTCTAATCCCGCGCTCCTTTACCTTTTTCGTTTTTCCCAGAGATCACGCAGCTGCGTTAAATCGATTTCACGCGCCTCGAGACGAATATGCCCACCTACGGATACATTTAATGCTTCTTCAACGATCTCATTACGAAACTAATACATATTAATAGCAAATTATACGTCACCGTTATATATATATATATATACGTATATACGTATATACATACATACATATATGCATACGTATATATAGATATAGATATAGGTGGCAATATAGGTCGCGGTAACGAAGGGTATAAGCAATGATACATTGTTTCCTTCGTCATCTAGGCGATCCGGTATATACGCGATAACGAATACTTGAAAGTTTAATAGCACGTAACGAGTCGCATATGCGAGATCACGTATTCGGATAAAGTCATTGCATTGTTTTCCTCCATAACGCTTCAAAATATACAAAGTGCAACTCTCTTCTTCTTCTTCTTCTTCTTCACTTCTTCTTCTTCTTCATACGATTGTAATAAGTATATTTTTAATCGTATTAGAGATATTTTTAATTACTGTAGACCTAGGGCCTCGGCACTTCGTAGTAAAACCTTTATCACCAATAGCCTACTCTTGGATCATTAAAAGGATTTATCAGGATTGAAGAAAAATTTCCGATAAATATTTTATTTTGCAGGCGTAACGATTTTCATTGGACGTAGTCGTAAAGTTTAACATTATTGCAGCTCTGTGACTTTTTATACAAGTAATTGGACTCTATTAAATCAAATGCAAATTGGTAGACTTGCTTCTGAGCTCTTTTTCTCTCTCCCCCCGCCCCACCCTTCTCTCGTTTGTTTCTTTTTTCTTTTTCTTTTTCTTTCTTTTTTTTTTCTCTTAAATTTGTATAACTAGTTCTAGGAATGGGAGACGAAATTTGGACATGGAAATAGGAAATTAGCATTTGGCCCAAGCGCGACAGGATGTTCCCTTTACAATAAATGTTTTCTTCACCTGCTCACCCGCAGTACCCGCTTAAACTTAAACTGAAGCCAATCCAAAAAAGAATATAGTAGAAGAGAGAGAGAGAGAGAGAGAGAGAGAGAGCGAGAACGAAACGTATGGGGCGGGGGAGAGGGAGACGTAAGAGGAATGGACTTTTGTCACTCGAAGCGGGAAAAGTGACGGAGAAGGAGAGAGTGCGATGTTTCCTGCTCTGCTCTGCTCTGCTCTGCTCTGCTCTCTCTCTCTCTCTCTCTCCCTCACTGTACGCTCATCGCGACGATATACGTACACGCACACGTGTCTACGCTTCCTTATGCGCGAGTTACACGAATACTCGAATGCACATATAGAAATTTAGCTTTAAAAACCAGTCGCGTGTTTCTTACAAAATGTTTTCTTTAAACTTTTTTAGAGCTCCTCAATTGCACTATAATTACTCAAAAGCATAATATTTATTGTTAAAGTACGCGTTGAAAGTTACAAGTTTTTCGATTCGATTATACTCGTATAACAATTGCATTTTTTTTTCTCTCACGTCTATTGTATTTTATGGCAATATTTTGAAATGATCTTTAATTTGTTTCAAAAATAATCGAACCGATTTCATTGAGTCTCAATGAAAATTTATACTTTGCACAATATTGTGCGTACGAGAACGTGTAGTTGTACTTGAAATGCGAAAAAATTATTACGATAAAGGCTTTCCGTTAAAATCGCTTTAGACTAAAATGATTTTATACGTTACGATTAGTAAAGAATATCCTGACGATCGACAAAGTTTCAAACTTTACAATCACATTTGAATGTAAAAAAAATTTTATCCACTAGTCGAAATTATAGTGTAATGTCGTTGGTTATTCAATAGAAGGAACAATTTAACACAAACGTAAGCTATTTTCTACGGAACTCATGATAATCATAGTTATATTGCATCAGCTTGCTTCCACATTAACATTTCATTAGAATCTCACTAGTAACAACAACAATTACAACCCTAACAATAATAATAATTTACTATTAGTATTATTATAAATCAAGCGTGGCTATTGGGATTATTGGAAATCGGAAATAGTTGAGTAAGTTTGTTGGATTATAATGGAAAGATCTTCATTAAGCGACAGCTAAGCGTTAAGAAGAAATGTCGAGGAAAGTAATTTTATTCGAGTTACATTAGCAGAAGCACTATGCTTTCATTTAAAAATGCGTAGTTGGAATAATATAGGTATCGAATAGGGTCTCGTTGCCACGGCTATTCTTACGGCTATTCTTTACGGCTCCGAGCGAGATGGGAATAATAATAAAAATTTGTTTAAGAAACCGACCGAGCAAATTATCATGGCATTAAATTATGGCTTATTTCATCGAGATCCTATTATAAATCCCTTAAGTCTCTACGTTGTGCGAGTAAACGAGGAATTTTCGTAAGAGTAATAAGGGATTTAAAGAACTTAGCCACGTAAGTCTATCCTACTTTGTGGGAGTGATCGAACGAAAGTACAGATGTAATGACGGTCGACGTGACCGAGGACATTGATTGACTCGTCGCATTGCCTCGTTTTCTCAATCGTCAATAACGTTTCTCCTGCTAAATGAGTATATTTAAGCCTCTTCGGAGAATTAGGTGTGCATATACGTCCGTGCGTGAGTGATTGAGTGAGTGAGTGCGTGCGTGCGTGCGTGCGTGCATGCGTGCGTGCGTGCTTACGTGCGTGGTGTGTGGTCCGGCAGGGGCGGGGCGGGGCGATTAGACGGACGCATTAGAGGGAAACGAGCTCATTAATAGGAGATATTAATGAAAAGCCGTCGAATTTCCTCGTAGAGGCGCATCGTTTCTAGCGGGGGGGTGGGTGGTTGGGGGGAGCAGACAGGTAGCCGTGACAGCCGACGTTTGTATTGCCGAGTTGTACTGTATTACCGGTATCGTGGCGCGGGAACGGGGCGGGGGCGGGCCCGAGGTTTAAAAGGTAAAAAACCGTCAATTTGCCGTAGCGGGGCCGATAGACGCGGTTACGTTGAGAGGCTCGCGGGCGCGAGAATTAGTCCGAGACGTCGTCGCTAATGCGATAAAAGCGGCCACGTCGACGATCGCTCGGGCTCGCGCGCGTTCGTCCTCCGTGGGGAGGGGGGCGTTCGCCGCGGGCCGCGGGCCGATACGAGGAGCGCCCGAGGAGCAGGGCCCGCGTCGCGGACCTGGGGCTCGGGCGCAGGGCCAAAACTCGTCGTCGTCGTCGTCGTCGTCGTCGCGAGGTTCGAAGAGCAGGAGGAGGAGGAGGTGTACGTGGTGGAGGAGGAGGAGGAGGAGGTGTACGTGGTGGAGGAGGGGAAAGGAGGCGGGATTCCCGGGACGGGGAGAGCGCCGTGAGAAACTTCCTGCCGGCCAGTGCGCGAGCAGCGCTGCCAGGTCAAAGTGGAGGGGTGAGAGCGAGCAGCTAGCTAGCGAGCGAGCGCGCGAACGAGAGGGAGGGAGCGTAATCGCGTCGCCGTGCTCATCGTCGCCGTCGCCGCGCGTACCTGACGTCGAGTCACCCGCTCGCAGTCGACGCTCGGCGCTCGGGCGCAACGCCGTCGCTTTTAAATCGACGGTCTCGCTCGCGCACGAAGAGGAACCGCACGACAGAGCCAACGGAGAGCGTACGAGGAGGACCTTCTCGATCCCGTAGTACCTCGTCGTCCACCAGAGTAAGTCACCTCATTCTCTCTCTCTTTTTTTTTTGTTTTTTATTTTTCGCTACTATCCGTATCGCGGGCCTCGGTCTCGGCCTCGTAATATTATTCTCTTCCCCTGGGACCGAGAGCTCTTGGCTCCCCCTCCCCCTCGCCTCGAGTGCCAACTCTTGCCTCGACACGTCGATATTCTTCGTTCTCGATCCCCCCCCCTCCCGCTCCTATCCGCCCATCATCGCGCATTGCCAGTAATCCCCGCCTGAAAACAGGCACGTAACGCACCGAAGAGTTATCCCATTACGTGTCGGTAAACTTGGATGCGTAAGTGCCGCATACCCGGCGACGCGTTAATTATTAAAAAAAAAAAAAATCCTCTCCATGTAGATCGAGAAATCATCCCTTCGTACCTACGTGTTCACGTAAGTGCATGCGTACAAATACTTTTAGCCCAGGTTTCGGACGGCGCGTATGTGTGGCCCCGTTCATTAGCCGCGACAGGTTCGCGCGCGCGCGCACGCAAATACGCACGCAGGCACGCACGCACGCAAATACGCACGGACGGACGGACGGACGCGTGGAAATTCGTGCGCGGCCGCGCGCATTCCTGTATGCAGGTATCGATTTTTCATGGACGGTAGGCGGGCGTGTTTGCAATCCCATTCGTAATTGTGCGACGAATGCTGTACTCTCGGTACTTCTTGTGCAATCGGTATTACTTTATTTCACTTTCGTTTCATTCGCTCGACGTATGGGGCTCACTCACGCCTGCCTCTGTACGTACGCGCACGCAGACAGCCGCGCCGAAAGCTCATGTACGGCTTTAGACGGAAAGTAATTCAATACCGTTTTGTGCCGCGTACGCTTTTTCCGAATAATCCAGAGTCGGCTGTAATTTGCGCTTGAGCGAGCAGCGCCTTTCTCCGCGGATGCTTTTGATCGGAGGTGCGCAGGTGTCGGGTCGAAGTCGATATTGGAATTCGGGGACGAGCTGCTTTTGAGCTCGTAAGGAGAGTATCGGCTCGGTAATTTCGTCGATAGGGGCGACGACGGGCGACTTTGTAAATGATTTTCCCATTCGAGGGTCGAATGGTTTTTACGCCCCCCACCCCCCAACCGATGCAAGTACAATGGCCGTAATTACGTTACTTTAGCGGGACGGTACGCTATACATACGCTGGCGGTGGCGGAGGCGGAGGGCGTGCACGTGCTAGTCTATGGGGCTGGCTATGGGGAATCACGAGCGAAAAATTAGCGGATATCATTGATTGCGGTGAATTACACAAGTCGGTGATTTTGTAAAGGCGATAGTCGGTCGGAGCTGTCGCCCGACATCCAATGCCGTAATGAGAAGAAATTTAAAATGAAACAAGGCGCGTGTCGGGCCGAGACGATTGCGCAACGGCCCTCGTAAATTAATAATCAATGCTCCCGGGCCGCGGGTACGTGCATAATAATAATAATCGTCGCGGCTCGCCGATGGAATAGAGAAGACGAGGAGGCCTTGACTTGTAATACGCTGTCGGTGGGCGGGAGGGAGGGAGGGGAGCGTCGAAAAAAGAATAAAAATAATAAGCTTCTCGTCCGAGGGTACGTGGCGGATATTAGGGGCAGGGATGATGTTCCTGTCTGGGGAACCGAGAGGACGTCGACGACAACGACGTCAACGACGACGACGACGACGACGAGTGCAGCCAATTACCATAGTGACGATAGTGTTGCAACGATCGTTTACACAACGTATACCCAGAGAGCAGTTGTCCTTCTGCTTCGTTGCAGAAGGCGAACGACTCGCCTCGATCGGCGGCGCGCGCTCCTCTTTCGCCCCAGTGTTTAAAAATCGCTATTCTAATTGAAACATTCCGCGCGAGGCGAGTCGCTAGCTGCCCAAGAGAGAGAGAGAGAGAGAGAGAGAGAGAGATGCAACGTTTATGCGTGACCGAGTCACGGAGCGCTTCGGCCCGCAGAGCCTAAACACGTAACAATAATAATAACACGGAGTCGAAGCCTCGGCACTCGTGCGTGTGCGTGTGCGTGTGTTTTTCCTTCCATCCCTCTCCCCCCCTGTCCTGCCTCTTCTTGCGTTATTGACTTTGGGCCGCGGCCGGCTACTTCCGCTCACGTCCGAATTCACTTGGTGCCGGTCATTAACGCGCAGACTCGATACGACCGGGTCGGCCCGGACTCGCTCGCGCTCCGCCGAATCGTCTCGATGCCGCCGGCCACCACGTCGCGGCCTAGTAATAAACGCGCGACAAGCACGGCAGCGGCAATGCGGTGGCTGTGGCGTGGCGCGGGTGGGCGGGGCGGGGGGTGGCGTCAGGAACAACGGTCTCTCGTAAAGAGAAGAAGCGGGCGGTGGCTGGCTGGCTGGCTGGCTGGTTGGTTGGTTGGCTGACGGGTAGGGACCCGGCACGTCGATTCCCAGCGATATAGAGAGAGAGAAAAAAAAAAAGAAAAAGAAAAAAGAGCCGTCGTGGTCGGTGGTGATGCTGGTACTGGTGCTGGTGCTGGTGCTGGTGCTGGTGCTAGAGATCCGTTAGTAGTTAGGTTATTGTGGTCCTGCTAGTGCCCAGTGGTCCTGCTAGTCGTTCATCGTGTAGTGGTCGCGATGTCGGTGGCAGTGGTGCGACGAAGGCGACGGCGGCCCCCTGCCCCTGCCTCCCTGCCCCCATGCTTATCTCGCGTAACGCCAGAGTTCGCGGGTATTATCGATAGGCAGAGTGATATCGCGTGGTGATGTAAGCGCCGCCCGCTCGGTGTCTTGGGGAGAGTCGGCCGAGTCGGCATTATCGGGCCAGCGGGTGGAAGAAGCGCACCCTCAGGATCTAGACTGCCGAGCATGCTGCCGCTCTACCTGACCAAGAGGAAGAATAAGAAGGACCGTCGACCTACCAGGAGGGCCACGCGCACGCACGATCCGTCGGTCCGTAACCTCCTTGGTGGGATCTCCTTGGTATTTCCACTCCACTCCACTCGGCTTACTTCTCATAACCGCGAATACGCCGTTTTTTATTTTTTCCCCTCCCGCCCCCGAATGAGGCCACGGCGGATTAAGTAAGCCCCGCCATTGAGTCCTGACTCGATATCCGGAGCCGAGGTTCCCTTGCACCGGCGGCAAAAGAAATAAAAGAGAGGAGCCGCCGCCACCGCCACCGCCACCGCCGCCGCCACCGGGTATCGGCTTTCCGACGCCTCTTAGCCGACGATGAAGCTTTTGGGGATAAGCCGATCGGAGAAGGCGCCCCCGCCCGTGCCTCTTACTTATTGCCTATCGCGCCATGGGATGGTTGGGGATGGTTGGGGAGGGAGGAAGGCGGGTATTGACTGCTCGGCCAGGGACGAGCGAGAGCAGTGAAGCAGAAGGAAGGCCCCGAGAGGAGGCTGTCTGACTACTACGTCTCCTCCGTGTAATGAATCCGAGTGCCGTTAATAACAAGAGGGAGGGAAGGAAGGAGAGAGAGAGAGAGAGAGAGGCTCGGTTAAGTTCGTACTGAATGGGGATTATGGGCGGAGGAGAGTCGATCGCCCTGGATAAATGGGACGACGAGGCGTCGTCGCGCGCGTGCCGTTTTAACGCCTCGAGGAGCCGATTATCCGATGTTGCGAAAGCCCAGAAGCTGCTGGACGCGCACCGGCTCCTCCACGTCTCGACACTATATTTGAATGCCGTCGTCGCGAGGTATAATACCACGCTCCAACGCACACGCGGATGCGAAACTCTCTCTCACTCTCTCTCTCTCTCACTCCCCACCTCCCCCCTGGCCGTCATTTCCTACGTACCCAACTCTGGCGAGGCGCGCCTTTGCAGCATAGAGTTTAGAGTTTGCAATTTTCTTTCATTCTATTTTATTATAAAAATTTTGGACTTTGGTCAGTCAGTTACCGACTGACGAGTTTACTCCCCCCTCACCCGCTCCACAAATTATACATAATATAGCGTAACTTTTTCTTCTTCTTCTTCTACTTCTTCTTGTTCTTGTTCACCTTAAATTACAGCATGAATTTTCGATTAGAGGATTATGGAAAAAGCTCGCTCTCTCAGTTATTTCCACAACAGAGTCGAAAAGGCGTTGTAAAGTTACGAGTCAATTCTCGCTTGCGCGCGCTCGTTTCTTTGAGCTCGGTGCTCGGTGCTCGGTGCTCGGTGCTCGGTGACGATTTATACGGATAGGTAGTGCCCGGGTCGCGTGATTGCGAAATGACTAAAAACGCCAGCAGATCGATAAAAAGCCCTACTTATTTTATCTTTTAAGCGAGAAAAAAAAAACCGAGCGGCTTCGCCATTGTCATTTTTATAAATTCGGAATAATGTGCCGGCTACGAATGCGAAGCAATGCATCCATCCTCGGGGGAGTCGTGCCCGCCGTCGTCGTTGCCTCAAAGCAACGTAGATACACGACGCGCAGAAACCATAGACGAAAAAAAAACAAAACAAAAAAAAACAAAACAAAACGGAAAAACAAAAAAAAAAAAAAAGAATGAAAAAATGCCGACGGGGAAGGAGAATAAAGAGAGAAACCATTGAATTCTCATGGTCGTAAAAGAGGCCTCGTCGCACACAAACATGTATAATATTTATTTTCCGAGCGAGGCTTGGCTTGTGATATTGATCATCGGAGCCCCCACCCACCCCCCGCCATCCCGCAGCACTGCACTCAAAAGTATTTTTCGAGGGAACAATGTTAAGGCCATTGATATTTATTTGCACGGATTCCTAGCCGACGGCCATACGCAATGTATATAAATACTGATGAGTGCTTCAGACAAATACGTCGGCACTCGCTTCGGGGAAGAAAGTTTGATACGTAAATGAAATTAGAAGTTTGGCGAGAGGGGTGGTGGTGGTGGTGGTGCGGCGGCGCAGGATGGAAAGGCAGGAGGACGGGAGGAGTTGTATCCGATGGAGGAGAAAATTGAAATGAAATCCCATGAGGAGGTGGTGCTGGACGCGGTGGCGGAGGTTGACGAGGAGAACGAGGTGGAGGAGGTGGAGCAGCGGCGGCGGCGGCAACGAGTGTCATTTACTGGGTAATGATAATGTGCGCGCTGCGTTGTCGCGTCGGGCACCACCTTTGTACTTTTCTTCGAGGAGGTGGCGATGGAGGAGGTGGAGGCGGTAGCGACTATATGCCGAGGGAATATAAGAGCGTCGCGAGCGCCGTAGCGTCGCGACCGAAGCTCATCATCTATTTCGCAACACATGTAAAGTCGGCTTCCTGCTCTCATCGGAGAGCCGCTCGCTCGCTCGTAGCCGTAAACGAGCCGGGGAATTTCGCGATCGCCCGGGTACGGGCGCGTGTAGTCAACGACGTCGTTGGTCAACGATATCGGAGCAGAGAACAACCAAGGCTCCCCTCCCCGCGTTACTACTGCCTGGCATCGATCGTCATCGATCTACCCGAATGGCCTCATCGGCCGATCGACGATTCCGCGCCCGAAGAGGATCCCTAGATCACCGACCCTCGCGATCCGTGAGCTCGTCGACAGCGTAGTTACTTAGTGGTAGTAGCGGTAGTAGTAGCTGCCGCCACCACTACCACCACCACCACTACCACCACGACGACGACGACGACGACGACGACTCAGTGATACGATTATTAAGTGACGGTAATCGCAAGCAGATGGGAAATCGGATCCTCTCCCACTATGAAATTCATTACCGAATAGAAATAAGCACTTTTTTTCTCTCTTTCTTCCTTTCTTTCTTTCTTTCTTTATTTTTTTTTCTTTCCTTTAGTTTTTATTCTCTTTCTTTTTGTTTTTGTTTTTGTTTTTTACGTACGGTCTCGTATTACGGTATTTGCGGCCGGAGCTGCGCATTAAATTTGACAGTTCGTATGAAAGATAAGCCGTGGTGGTACGTATCAGCGGCCCTCGCAACATCTCTTTTCTCGAACAGATCGGCAGAGACGTAACGGGTAACGGGTAACGGGTAACGGGTTTCATTCTTTAGGTCCCGCACGGGCCCTAAAAGTACGGACGGTGCATCGTTCGGTACCAGTTGGTAGTGGTGGTGGGGTTGGGGGGTGGGCGGAGGGGGTAGTTGGTAGATGGAAGGCGCGCGACCGGGTCATTGGGGCCTCGATTTCCTATTACGTGCGGTGCCGGGGCTCGGTTGGCCGCTCCAAGGGCAGCGGATAATGATGTAAGAAGCCGTGGCACGTAAAAGAGAGGCTTGAAAAAGTTCCCCCGGGAGTTGGTTACGTTGACACCGCGTCTTCTGCTTATCTTCAGGAACGCGCTGACTATTTAATTCTTGGTATTACATACGATACACGCGCCGGCATCATTATCACCCCGAGACGCGAGAGCGTGAGACGTTTCCAGTCAATGTAGCTGACTTTCTAATCTGATATTTTAAGCAGTAGTGTCGCCCTCCCACCCTCCTCCCACCCCCCATAGCTCTAATTAAGCACCCGACCGTTAGAATCTCTCTCTCTCTCTCTCTCTCTCTCTCTCTCTCTCTCTCTCCCCTCTCCGCCTCAATAACCCCAATAAACATTCGCTCTCGATATTCGTTTGATTTTTATTTTGATACCGAGGTCGGAGTCGCTGCCGTGTCATCGCGGAGACAAAAATCCACGTCCGCACTATTTATCCATTCTAGCCTCAGAATAAATAAAACAACCCTCCAACGACGTTTTTCTTCGTAATTTTGCAAAGCCGTCCTTCATCGCACTTTTCTACATTGACCGAATTCAACACGCCCCCCTCCCCTCCCCACACACACACACACAGGCAACGACAACGAACGCGAAGGTATTAAATAATACCTTAAACGAGGGCAATCAGTCGTTGTTTGTTTATTTTAACTCCAATTTTGATTGTTGCTTCGCCGTGGAATGAACCTTACGGCCGACACATAGGCCGACACGGAGATAAATAGAGGGGGGGGGGGGGTATCCTTTAAAAGCTATAGGTATTATACGTATTATACACGTATGACACGTGGGTGGTGGGCGAGCATAGGAGGCGGAGGAAGGAAGAAAAAAAGAAATGCCTTTTTCATGCAATAAAATCGGGTCCCTAAAATAAAATGCCTCGGCAAACGTGCCCGATAAAGGTTAATGTATGCGCAAATCCAATCGAAAGTAGCAGCAGCAGCAGCAGCAGCAGCAGCTGGCTATTTATTATATCGTTCCTTTCGCGGCACTAAACCATTTTAGTTGCGCGTAAACCTAATTCACGTACTCGACTTACTTACTTACTTACTTACGTACCTAATCTCTCCGAGCGACATTTCATAAATCGATACTCTTTTTCAATTTTTTTTTTTTTTTTTTTTTTTTTCTTCCCCCCTTTCATTCCTTGTAATTAAATTATGTAAATTGGAAATACGTATTCGGCCTTCCGATAACCTTCCTTTCCCTTCCTCGCGTCCTTTTACTTATTTCCGAAGCGAAGAAGAATTTTTTCTATTCCCAAGGAAGGACCTTTCCCGACTCGACACTCCCACACCTACGCGCCCCTTCCAATAACTCCAATAACCCCAATAACCAAGCGAGTCTTTGTAGATGGAAGTAAATACAACGGAGTGGAGACGCTCCGAAACGCGCACTAATACGAGTAATTATTGGCTATTATTCGCTTTGATCGCTAAGTACTACGAAGATAAAGTTATTTTAGCGTATATATATTGTATTGGAAACTATTGGCTCTTGCTATTGGCCTCCCCCACTCGACGTCTAAGAATAAATAATCGAAGTTATTAAAAGTTTCGGTTTAACTTAAGCGTATTCTCTATGAGGCCGCGCCGTTAAAAAATCACGTGACCGACGATGACTTTGCTCTTTCGATCAATGCCGAATAGCCGGTAAAAATTTAGTGGCAAAAGATTTTCTTTCCACCGACGCGTTCGACGCGACGTTTTAGAACATCGGCCTCTTTAATCGGTTGCCAATCGAAAGCCAAGCCTAATTATACGAGTAAATACCGAATCGATGCGATAACGTGTAGGAGCTATACTACTTTTGTTTTCATCAATCTTGCCTACGATCGATAATTATTTAATGAAAAGAGAAAGAAAGAAGAAGAAAAAAAAACCTTTTAAGATTTAACGTGAAATTGTACGTCATATTTTACTTGACTCGTAATCGAAAAGCTCAATACTTATTTATTTATTAATTGTTTTTTTCTTCTTCTTCTTCTTCTTTTTTTTTTTTTAAATAAATTTTTACTCTACCAACGATAGAGAGACGTTGGTTGAGCCTACCTCAAAGATTACGAAACGCAGGTAGATAAGAGATTAATAATGGCTAAGCGTTCGAGTATAGCCGATAACGGCGATTAACTGCTTTTCTCTCGCCATTACTCGCAATTTTTCTCCAATTCGCTCTGTTCGTGCCGAGGCTAGTAGTTTTATACGTAGCGGAGAGCCCTCGCCCCTGCCCTCTCTACTAATACGTGTTAACTTTTGCCAACTGGCCGCCGTCCTCGCCTCCCTCGCTAATACTTTGGATGATGATGATGATGATGATGATGATGATGATGAGGGATTCGCGCGGGCCTCGCGACGACCCAGTTTCGTTCGACAGGACTCTTTTAAGGCTACGGATTTTCACGTCCGGGGGATCATCCGCAAACGTATTTCTCGTTTGGTCTTTGGTTATTATTATTTTAAACAATTCTTGGTCGCGCGAAGCCCATTATAAAATTCGAACCATTGGGATAAATACGGGGCAGCAGCGTTCTGCCTCGCTCGCTACCGAGCGCGTTTCTTTAAAGGTCGGCTCGGCTCGCGCGAGCGAACGCTGCCCTCGCCGCAATCTCGGGGTACTCCCCCCCACCCCCGCCTCTCCCCCACTCGTAATAACAACGATACGAATTTTCTCATGAATTTTTTATTATTGTTATTCGCATTAGTTTTCTCTTTATAACCGCGGCGGGCGCGTGATTATTTTTTTATCAGTAATGCATCGAAGCCCTGAAACGCCGTAAGCTTTTATAAAGGTATCATCGTCTCGTATTCGTATTGCGAGAATATTTTCGTAATTTAAGTAGGAAACTGTAACTACGCGAGCTTCGGCTTTATCTAAAATTATATTACAACTTGATACTTTAAGCAACGCGGCGACCACGGCTTTGCTACTAAGCCGTTTAATTTCTACGCTGATGTTCGCTCACTTTTTTTTTATGGAAAATAAAACCAGGGCTTTTAAACTTTTCTTTACCCCCCACACCCCCCGCCCCTTTCGCTCTCTCTCTCTCCCTCTCTCACTCTCTCTCACGATATCTCTCTTCTTTCTTCCTTTTGTTTCCTTTAACTTTCAGCGCAATCTACATAGTCAGTTAACAAACAAGTAATCAACATTTTCATTTAACCGTAATTGTGTGACCTACATTGCAATTTTGTAATGCAGCTACTGCATTCAATTCTTAGTTAGATAATGTGCTAAGCCGACACTGACTTCTGTCTTTCTTCATTAATAATTTCTCTCCTCGGACGATGTCTCTTTAATTTCTTATTATTTATTTATTTATTCATTCATTCATTCATTCATTCCTATATAGTTAATTGTTGATTTTTAATATTGTATTTCTACTATGTTCTGATGATATTCCGAGCTTCCGGAATTCTATAATGTTCGGGAATCCAATAATGAACCACGTGACTTTCGATAAGAGCTGGAGATTTTATTATTTTTTTTCTTTTTGTTTTTTTTGAAAGGAATAAGAAAAGGTAGGGAACAGAGTTCGACGAGTCTCGAGGATTGAGGTCTTCAAGGAGACGACTAAAAACTTTCCACGTTAATGCAAAAGCGTTGAGGAGTTGAGTCCCCGATATTTGAACCGCGGAACCTTTGAACCGAGGCACGAGCTTTAGACGTGAATTCTAATATGCTTCGGGAATAAAGGGAGGGAAGAGCGTGCTGCTGCGTTCTCTTGATTTTACTCTTTTGAAAGCGGAGATCCACAATAGTTTATCGTCCCTTTCAGAAACACGACTCGCAAGAAGGCTTCAGCTTCGCGAGCTTATTTGATCGTATCGGCGCTCTCGGTGACGTTTCCACCAAGATTAATAATAATAATAATCATAAGGACTTGTCGATAGTGGCACGTATCGTTATAAAACGCGGCTCAGATCGACGTGGAATTTAAAATTAGTAATAATAAAGGAAGAGAGGGGGGTTTTTTTATTTTTATTTATTTATTTTTTTTTTTTTTTTTTTTTTAACCACAATCACGGGAAAGCGTAAAAGACTACGGCGGTAAAAAAGTGTCCCCAAAGGATATTCGGTTTCAAGAATTGCCTTTCGAGGGCCACTTAATTATTATTTGAAATATAATCGAGGTGATAATTAATTTGCATTGTCGTATGCCCGTACGGTGACATGTCGGTTAATGAAAGTGAAAAAAAAAAAAAACGATGCGACGTGTTTGATTCGAAGGCTCATTATAAATATGATTTTATAAAATATCTAATATTCACTAGGCATACGTATTTTTTAATCATAAAATGTCCAAGAGGGAACTTTCTTCGTAAGGTGCGTTCGCGTTCGAGTAAACGTGACACGCTTGTTAAGATCTTTAACTTATTTTAAGTAAACGAGGAAGATAAGAAAAATTCCTTATTTGCCCGCTGACTCATATATATTTAGATAACATTTTTAGATTTACTTCCGTTAAACAGTATCTACAATATTTCTTCGTCGTTATTCAGTTACAATATCGCGAGATAACAATATCACGGAATAATATTAATTTCAATACCAATGTACTCGCGTTATAAACAGAAATTCCCTCTCCCCCTCGCGCCCGTGAGGAACGTCACACAAGACCGGGGCCCAGGACTTTCACTTTACAATAGAAACCGACGGCAAATATTCATACGTATATTAAAGACAGAAAAAAAAAAGAAGAAGAGAAATAATAAATATATTAAAGAAAAATAAAAAGAAGAAGTAGACGAAGGGTCAAGGGTTCGTCAGTAATAAGAAAACAAAGCACCTCACTACATTGTACGTTACCGCTTAATTTAAATACTACAGTGAAGAAGAAGAAGAAGAAGAAGAAGAGGGAGAGGAAGAAGAAGAAGAAGAAGAGAGGAGGAGGAGGAAGAAAAAAAAAGGAATGGAAATCGCCTTACGCTCAAAAGTTCTTAGCATATAAATTGTCCATGTGTTTTTGTAGCTCGGTGAGAAAGAACTTGCATAAACAAAGAGAAATTTCAGACGACGGTATAGAGTACCGTTTTGTGCCAAAATGGCAATAGTCAAAATGGCGAATTAGTCGTTGAGATATAAAGTTTTCTGTAATTACGAGAGAAACATGTCGAGGAGAAACATGCGAGTCGAAATCGTGAAATCATTTAGGTTTATTAGAAAGTGTCGTGCGAGTACTGATTGAGTACTACTGGCTGAGCCGAAATTAAGGAAAGTAAATACACACACACACACACACTTGATTGTGAGCTGTTATTTCGGAAAATCACTAGTCTAGAGATTACTTGTTGCGCCAGGGAAGGTATTAAGGAGCAGCGTTTCTTCGTTAATTCGTAATTAACGTTATTCATTCGAATCCTGTGACCATTGACAATTAAACGAAAAGCCGAGCTTCTTCGTAAATAGATATTATTTATTATTTATTATTATTTATTATTATTAATTACTAATTTGAAGAAGTGATTAAAGATTTGTAAGAAAACTACACGACGATAAGAATAAGAAATTTACGGACAGGATAGATAATCTAATGGTAATTCACGCGCATACATTACGATAGTGTGAAATTTGCATAAAGATTTTGTTTCTAGGCATCGCGAGTGAGACAGACCAACATTCCGAGCTCGACCGAAGTCTGACCGAAGTCTGACCGAAGTCTGACCGAAGTCTGACCGAAGGCTCTGCTCCTCGCCGTTATTAATATTCCTTAAGAATCCAATATTTCCCGAAATATATAAGCGCGCGTATGCCGAGGCGTAGCCATAAAATTCGTTTCAGTGCGCGCGCCCATGAGTTCATTTACGTGGCGGCGTAATACACGTGAACCTTCAACGCCGGGGCCTTTGCATAATGCGTATGCAAAGTATCCGTCGTATACGTGTGCCGGTGCCCGCGGAGACCCGCGTTCGCCGTACGTTTGCGTCTCTATTAGTGACGTGGGTCGGGGGTTATTGGGGTGGGGAGGGGAGCAGGAGGGAAACAAAGGAGAGAGGAGAAAAAAAAAAAGTTAAATGACGGACGCGCGATTGGCATCCTATGACAAGGCGTTTTTGCGAAATGCCATGATATGCGGTCGCGCGGAGACAGGAAGTGACGAAAAGCAGAGGTAGACAGAGAGAGAGAGAGAGAGAGAGAGAGAGAGATAGAGAGAGAAAGTAGGAGAGTAGCAGTGGCCGAGGACTATTGAGTAGAGCTATACGGGGGATAGGAGCCGATATTTCCACGAGACGGCGGCGATGATACCTTTTGTACCGTTGAGCAGCTCCTCTTCTCGGTGAATTACGAGACTTTTACGCATGCAACACCTGCGCGCGCTCGACTGCACCAGGTTTTGCATCGGCGAACGACGCGTTTCGCTTTCGAAATAGAAAGTATTGATTTATCGGGAGTTGGATTTGTAAACAATCCGCACGAGCCGATTATCGAATTAACGAACTTTAATGTCAAAGTGCGAAATATGGGTTACAGGTACTCGCTCGCTCCTACTTCGTTACTTCGTACGACGTGCAGGAAATTATCGATTATAATTACGCGTTTGTCTAGTCGAGCTGACTGACTCTCTATATACAAAATGGGAGTAGTACTCGATGCCCGGCTTTTCTTAGGACGAAGGGAGATCTGCTCTCTTCTCCACCACTCCTCCCTTATTGCCATTATTGCCAAAAATGTCCGTAAAGCCGTAAGTAATCGGGTCATTTTCAACCTGACGACGATTTACTAAAATCTCCCTTCCCTAGGCATAAGAGTATAATTAAACTCATACCGATAATCACTATTATTGAGCACTTTTACATTACCGAATGCAAATTATTCCGTAATGAATCTTCGTTGTCATTCCTGTCGCTTTTCTCTATTACTTGCTCAATCTTACTTAGTTGAATCAAAAAAAAGAAAAAAAAAAAAAAAAACACGCTTGAACGAGTATTCCGTAATGTTAAATAAATAGTGAAGAATTACGTTTATTGGCAAATACAAGATAGACTTGTATTTTTTCCCTCCTCCGCCCTTTCTTACGTACCTCGAGTGCTTGCATTGACACATAAATATTTATTAAAAACATTCGTTTTTTATTTCTTTATAATTTTTAACACTTCTTGAATGGATTATTAGAGATTATGCGCATACGCTATCAACGGTTTTTTTCTTTTAAATAACTCATCATTTGATATTTGATTTATTTAGCTTGATTTTTTTACTCGCAGCTATTTGTCCATGGTAATTTTACCCATGAAACTAACGATGGAAAATCGTCATAAACTTTAGAATCCTTGATTGCCTCTACATAAAACCTCTACGACTTTGATATTAATAACAATTAATGGAATACCAATGTCACGTCAGTAGAATTGAAATAGAAAAGAAAAAAAGTTAACTTTCTGTCTTGGAGGACGGAATACATGAAGTAATTTCTCACGTTATTTATACGTTTCGTCAGGACTTAAACTAGTAGTAGTAACTTCTACCAAAGAGCTTTCCTTTCTGTATTACAAATAATGAATAACAAATAATGAGGGGCGGGGGTGGGGGAGGGAAAGAACGAATGTTGATGAACGCGAGTAACTGTAAATAAATGTTGCGGGAGGAATTTCGTACATTTTAATCCGAATTAAGAAGCTGCGGGATTATAATTTGCGTAAACGTTATGGCAAAGGCAAGAGCAATTATCGGGTTTATCATTTAAAACATAAACTTTCTTAACACGGTTAGCGTTTACACTTGTGAAACGAGAACAGTGAATCACTTACCTTTCATAAAGTATCTTAAATAAACTTTGAGAGAACAGCCGAACAAATAGTTTGAAATGGGAGCGCTAAAATGCCGCGCGCCGCACGAAGAATCGCGTTTTAAAGCGAATACAAAAGTTTAAATGGGCGAAACGAAGTAATACGAAGGAAAATGAAATGAAATGCTTTTTTTTTTTTTTTTTATAATAAATAGCGTCGTGTGGATGAGGTGCATTGGACGGGTCCTAGAGACTTTCTTCGAGGTAAGAATAAAAGAAGTCCAAGTATTGAAGGTAGCGATAGGTCGGGTAGGTAGGCAGGCAGGTAGGTAGGTAGGTAGGTAGGTAGGCAATAAAAGAATCGGAACATTAACATGCACTTGGACGGCAAGAGACAAGCAGCAGCAGCAGCAGGAGTATTTTTAAGGCGTTATGAATATTTGAAAGGAGATGATGCAAGGCTGTCATCGTTTCTATTACGAAGCTGCTCCGCTATTTTTTATGCCCGGGCGATTAGCATGTGGCAGCGGCGAAGGGATGGGCGGGTTGGTGGGGGGGCAGGTCGGGTAGGATAGCCGCCAGCGGTCCGCGTAGTGGAGAAAAGTAAGATCGGCGACGTCTCGGTCTCGGACCTACGAACCGCCGAAGCCAACGCAATACATAAAACATCGGGACATAATGTTAGAAGTAGCTTTAAAATCATTTTGTCGCTGGTAAAAAGAAAGAAAAAAAAAAAAAAAATAAATAAATAAAAGCCAGGCCAAGTAAGCGTATGCAAAATTAAAATCGAGGCTCCCCTCCGCAATCTCCGCGCCAAGAGCTTTTAACAATCATAAATAACTTGGCGGCTCGCGGTACGTTAAAAATTATAAAAAGTCAATTTAAAAGCAGGCGTTAGTGTGTTTTCTCTTCTCTCGGGGGGCGCGCGCGCGCGCGGGCAAACGAAATTCAAGCCAAGGAACTCGACGACGACGACGACGACGACGACGACGACGCCGACGACGACGACGACGACGCATTTTATTACCCGCATAGAATATTCACATGTGCGTGAGCTACAGCCGCTAAAACGAATAAGAAGTAGAGAAGGAGTGAGTAAGTAAAATAAAAATGATAAAAAAAAGCATGTGTACGCTTGCACACGAACATAGACGTCGAAGGTGGTGTAGTTGAGGAGGAGGAGGAGGAGGAGGAGGAGAGGAAGCGAGATATCGGCGATATTACCGCAGAAACAATAAGCCTCCTTCCCTTACTTCCCCCCGCTCCGCGCGTTTTGTTATGTATGCGCCCTCCTTGTCCCGCTTTGTCCGGGGGGCTGCATATTATATACCTGCCCGGCACCGCGTAGGTGTAGGTGTTGCGAGGCGCTGTCGTCGGGAGGTAAGGAGGGCTGTGTGCCGTGTGTTTCTTATCGCGACCTCCTTTGACCGCTGTCCGCGTTCCCTCGCTACGAGAACGCGTTCCGAGTCGTTCGTGGCTCTGAATTGATATGGCGACAATGCGAACGAGCGCAGGCGCGTTCCCGGGCCGCATCGAATGTAGCGACTTTGAGCCAGAGAGAGAGAGAGAGAGAGAGAGAGAGAGTGAGAGAGAGAGAAGCCCTACCGTGCGGTGCGCGCGATTGGACGCGCAGGTGCGCCTCGGCTTTATGCCGCACGCACCGCAGAGCAAAACTTACGATATTACGGCAGGGTGGCGGGAGGAGGAGGAGGAGGAGGAGTAGGTGGAGGAGGAGGGGCGAGCGACGTCGCGGCGCGTGTATGCAAAGTGCCGCGCTCGATTCCGCGAGGCCGAACCGAATCGGCAGCCGAGTGTCGTCCGAGCTCAAAGAGGTAAAGAGAGGAGGACCTAGAGGAGTAGGAGGAGTACGAGGAGTACGAGGAGTAGGAGGAGTAGGAGGAGGAGGAGGAGGAGGAGGAGGCCCGCGTCCCCCCGTCGTCTCCTCCTGAATAGCGACTCGGCCGATCCTCGACGAGTAAACCCAATAAGTCTCACAGTCCTACGAGGCCGAACGCAGCTCGCCAGGTTTCCCATGCTCGTCGACAGGACTCGTCGCCAGGACTCGTCGTCCGCGCTTTTCCGAGGCAAGTATTATATTACGCAGGCTCGCGAAGCGTTCGGACGTCTGGCGCGATCGGCTTTGAACGTAATTTTCCAGCCTCTTACCTCCACGAGGCAACGGTTTTTTAAGTAATATTTGATCGGATATAGATCTCTCTCTCTCTCTCTCTCTCTCTCTCTCTCTCTCTCTCGCCATCGGAGGTGCGCGGCGAATTTTATTTACTAAGGTGCGTGATAAACGGACCCTCCTCCTCCTCCTCCTCCAGCCCTCGGCTTTTCCGGGTCCCCGGGGACCGCTCGTCCGGGGCGGAATCGACGCGCGGACTCTCGGATGGAGGAAAGAGGTGAACGAACCGAGCTTTCGTCTACCGATAATGGCTCCCGTCGTGGGCATGCGCGAGCCCCTCCGTCGTCGTTACGCATTTCCGTAACAACAACAGCGTGAGCGTGAGCAGCAGTCGGAGCAGCAGGAGTAGCAACAATCGGAGGCTCGTAAAGAGGTCAACCCACATCGTCGACCACTATATCGAGCCCCTCCTTTTTTTTTTTTCTTCTTTTTTTTTTTCCTTCTTTTTTTTTTTTTTTTTTTTTTGCTCCCCCGCGAGTAGGAAACGATAGTAAGCGATAACCCCGGCTCGGGGCGAGGAAGTAACGGCGTTTTATTGCTTGCTGTCTGTGTTGACACTAGTGAGCCTCCGTCGAGATATCGAGTGGCCCGCACATCTGTTGGGGGTTATTGGCTCGCAACCTCCTCACCCCGGTGACGCTGGTTATTGGGGTTGCTGAGCCAAGGGGCACCGAGAAGATACTCATCCATCGGGATCGTCGCGGATCCTTTACAAAAAAAAACCCGAATAACCTCCCCCCCCCCCCTCCAACCGGTCGGACAATTTTTTTTTTTTGAATAACCCCAATAACCCGACGGCGACCGAGTCATCGATATAATTTCTTTGATCGCATACGTATGGAAGGGGATGGGAGAGGGGTTGGGAGAGGGTGGACGAGCTTTAATTATTAATCAGATATCGTATACTTTCTTGTTTGCCCGATAAATTCGTGGCGTATCGTCATTAAAACGTTCGGTCCCTCACCTCGATAAGGATGTCGTCCAGTTCTTTCTTAGCTAAGCTTATTGGAGTGGCGTGCGGGAGGCGCCGGGGGGGGGGTGGTGGCGAAGGAGGGCTAGGCATCAGCAGGAACGTAGATTTTTTGGGACTCGTTTGGAGAATGTCAACTCGTTCAAGTCCACCATTCGGTTCGGTTCGGCTCGACTCGGTTCGGCTCGGCTCGGCTCGGCACGTTGTTTTCCTTTGAAAGCCAAATGACATTTAACGAATAAAGTGAATGAAGCTTGGAAGTCGAATGTCATCATCGAACAATGGAATTATTATTTACTCGCTAAAGGAGCTTACGTTTCTTTCTTTTTCTTTTTTTTTTTTTTTTTTTTCTTCCCCTTCCAGAACGGATTCCTCGAGAGTCACTTAGTAGAATAGAAATTTTCCATCGGTGAGCGACAGTCGCTGCCGACATTGTGAGTAAACACGGCGCTTTTTCTTGAAAGTTCTGTAAAATACAGACGTTATTGGGGTTATTGGCTTGTAATACATGAAACTAATAGATCCTGGCGTGGAGAGAGGGCATACATTCCTCGTCACTCCCTCCTCCTACCAAAGACGAAACGCGAAACTAAGCCTCCCTTTTCCTCCCTCTCTTGCCCACCCTCCCCCCACACACACACGCACCTCTCCCCTCGTCCCTCACCGTACCGACCGCCCTCCCAACCAGCTCGTCGATTTATCATTTCAAAGGGGATTTACTGCCACTGATAAAAATATAATGGCTAAAAACTTTTGTTGAAAAATATCTATACGATGGCAGGCTTGAGTTTCCCTTTAGTGTGTAAGCTGCTGGTGCTGGTGCTGGTGCTGGTGCTGGTAATGGTCTTGGCAATGGTACTGGTGCTGTTGCTGGTGCTGTTGCTCCGTGAGAGGTGAACCGAATCGGCGGCGGCGGCGGCGGCGGCATTCGAATGTATTAATGGTCGCGAACGTGTAGTAAGTACCGCTCGAGGAATATTCAGGGCGATTGCGTTGCGTTGCCTCGCGGAAGAGCGCGAGGCAATTAATTGGGCCGCCGCTCGAGCGCCGAGCGCTCGATCGACCCCATAAAAAGCCTCGCGCGAAAATTAATCGTCGAATGGGCATTTTGACCTAACGATCGATCGCCAACGCTCGCTACTTGTCCATCCCAACGATAATCGATCGTCATTCGGCCCTCGATGCGTACATTATCAATTATCTTACCAATAAAAGCTCTTATTTACGTCTCGTTACTTTTCTCTTTTCTCCTACTCCTCCTCCTCCTCCTCCTCCACCGCCTCCACCGCCTCCACCGCCTCCTCCGTCTTCTTAGCTCAAACGAATCTCTCTCACTCGCTTTCGATTTTTTTCGATCCAACGAGCCCGATGATAATTTTTGGGAAGATAAAAATTTAATCGAACGTCCCGCGTCACTGACTCACCGCTGCCCGATTGATTTTTGACATTTTCTAATCAAGATATTGCACAAGAGCCGGAGCTTTGCTATATTTTCAAAGAGCCAAGAAGCGACCATTCTAATTGGACGATGCAATAAAAATTATCAGCGCAAAGTGTAACGGAAGAACAATAGACTTTAATATTTGTTAAGCCTATGGGAAATATAGGTCGTTCGTGTTTATGCTAGCCGGGATGGTGGGGAGGGAGGGCAGGGGGGGCTTCTCCTACTTTTTAATAATAATCATCGAATGAAAAGCGGAGCGCGCAGTATAAGTAGCGCTGCACCTTCGGCCTCGTGTATTCGTTGAGTCGAGGAGTTGGTCTCGCTCGCTCTCTCGCTCGCTCGGCTCTTCGACGCCGCTAATAAAAAGGGTCGCCGGCACGTATGTATTCCTCCTCCTACTCCCCCGCCCCCCAGTGGTATCTCTGACATCTAGCTAGGGCAAGCAACCCCGAGCGATTTGCTTATTTGTAATCGAGCGCTTTCCCCGGCGGTTATTATTGCGGGCCGAGCTCCTTGGCGCGATAAGTCCCTCGCGCAATGAGCGATTACTTTTTCAACAACCGAGCGACAAATTAAAGAAAATTAATAACCGACCGGCTTCTTATCCTCCTCCCTCCGTACGCCGCCTACCTCCCTACAACACCACCTACCTCGATCGAGCCCGAGCGACGCCGCCGCCGCCGCCACCGCCGCCGTCGCCACCACCGCCACCGTCTCTCTGGGCTCCTTTTGATAAAAACTTCCGTTCCCACGTTCCTTATCAGGACCATTATCTGTAATGCTAATCGGCCCTGGCTCGTCGCAGACCCCGATACAGCTCACGTCACTCGAAACTTTGAGCGGACTTTTTATGAAGCGCGACAGAGATAATCGAGCGACGCGAGCCCCGCGACCGACGCCTCCCTTCATTCATAGATCACCCCCGCTCCCCCCCCGCCCTACACGTCCTCCGCCCATTAATTTCCATAGGATTTCGGATTACTAGCCGCTTTCCTCCGACCCCCCCCGCCCCTCTACAAGGCTAATTGAGACGGCCAAAGACATATAACGTCTGTATTGCCAATATAACGTCGCTCCGGATCATCCGAATGCTGATCTAATCTCTACTTGTCTTTCTAATTATTTGCATCGTCTTTCCCTGATTTTGTCGTCCGACCCGACAAACCATCCCTCCCCGTCTCCTCGGCAATTATTAATTGGCCCGTGTCCTCGAAAGCGGGAGCCCGAGAGCGCCCTAAGCAGGGCAAGGTAAAAGACAATCTCGGCAATCGTAGTCGATGATCGACGGCCCATATTCATTACGTATATAATGCGGCTCCCGGTCAGTAGACCGACTGGCAAATACGAGGAATAAGAGCGCGAACGGTCGATATCGAAGTCGTATTAATAATTACTGAGCAATTCGTGTCGGACGGAGCGAGCCGAGCCGCCGTAGCCGGCTACCTTTAAAATAATACGTGGCTCACCTAGTACGTAGTATTTATTTAGCCGAGCGCCCTTCCCACCCCCCCATACAACTCTTCGTAGCTTCGAACAAAGAAATAAGCTAATCTCGCTGAATAAATTCAATATTACGCGATGCCCTTGTTATTATTATGCTACATTATGTACAAACGCCACACATTATCGCTTCCCTTTATTCCTTATCCGCATTATAAAAGCCGTAACGGTTTTCCTTTTTCTTTTTCTTTTACTTTAAACTTTAAACTTTACTTTATTCCTTTATGTTTTCCTTTTCATTTTTCATTTTCATTTTCATTTTCCTTTTCCTTTATGACCTGTGCATGCCATTGACTAAAAGAGTCTTAAAACACTTTTGTTTGATTTTATCTTGGACGAGATGGGGAATAAAGGCCGCCGCCGGCTCGGGACTCGCTTACCTTCCAAATTGATATTCTAATGTTTTTCAAAAGCTACGGCGAGGTGGGAAAAGCGTTCGGTGACATTTAATGACTTGGAGAGCGAACGAACGAGTCGTTCGTATCCGCGCCCATCGCCTATCGCCCCAGAATATCGAAACTCGCTCTCTCTCTCTCTCTCGTTGTTGTTGTTGTTGTTGTTGTTGTTGTTACTACTAAAGCCTTTTGCCGTAAAGAATGAAAATGTATTTATCGAATGAAGGCGATGCGTTATTAAGAATTATTTATTTCAGGCTTTATTTGTCCTGCTTTCTAAACTATCATTAAAGTTTTGCCGTCGATTCAATACTGAAATTCACGAAAAGACACGGCGACGTACACTCACATTTATTTCCCCTTTACGCCGGTGTAGTTTAACGAACTTGATATTCTTCTATTGTTGTATGCCGAGTATTTACATAAATACATACTATTAGTATACGGCTCTCTTGACCGACATATTAGATTAGGTAAATTTTATAACGTGAAATTTGTATTGAATAATTTAAAAATTACATTGTTACCTTATCTGACAGTTCGTTCTTTATTATGTTTTATGTTATTTTAATGCAGATTCTTCGGCTCGACGTTTACCACAGAACGGCATTGTTAATCCGCTAGAAAGTTCAGTCCTCTTGTTATTTATAAAAACAACAACAACAACAACAAAATAATAATAAAAAAAAGAAAAAGAAAAGAAAAGAAAAGAGAAGCCAACCGTGGTATTCCCTTATTTATAATCAGGCGTTAAAATAAAATTTAACTCTCGATTGCATGGAAAATTGGCCGTAAGTAGTAACGCATAAAATTACGAATCTCATTAGTTTAAAGCCTCATTTAAATTTGAGAAATTGTAAATGTAAATTTTCAATCAGTAAAACGTTCGTAAAAAATAAAGAAAAGAAGAAGAAGAAGAAGTAGAAGAAGTAGTAGAAGAAGTAGAAGAAGAAAAAACGACGTAATGTAGAAATGTCAACTTTGCCAGGCTGAAACAAATTTATAATTTTAATGTTGAAAAATATATAATGAACGGAGCTCTCCATTACCATAGCTTAGCAATTCAAAATTTTACGGTATTCCAACAATACAACGTATTCCATTCAACGGCGCACACGTTATTAACTGCAGTGAAAAGAGCGATTGAAAGACGTAGAATTTTCTAAATTACCCATTTCCTAAACAAATAACAACAAGCCATTATAAAATGTCGATAACGAATGCGCCGTGTTTATATTTGTAATTTCAGCGCTTTAGTGAATAATTTTTTTTAGAGAATTCCTGTTCACTTTATAAATGACTTTATTTTGAAATTAGTGAAATTAGAGGGAACCATTTAAATTTCATTCTCGTGCTCTTCCCTCACTCGAAATACCAACCGATTATTATTATTATTATAGTATATACAACAACATATATTGCGCAATTATGCATTATTGATATTAATTTGTCAAATAATAATGCCGCTATTTAAGGAACATTTGCTTTCCGTTACGTTAAGGTCGGCGTTGTGGCCGCCTTTTTCAATATTAAATACTTAATTCAGCATTTACTTATAATTTAATGAGCTCGGTCTCGTTTCATTAAACCGCACTCCTTTTATTATAATTATTTATATGTTCCTTGTGAAGTTCGTGCTCAACGGAGCTAGCGCGAAGCGATCGATACGTCAACTACGTGGAATTAATGACTTTTATTGACGGTCTATCATTCTGTGTAGATTTAAAAAAATACATTATAGATCGTTCAGTTCTGGCATTAATATTTGCCGTAGAATTATGTAAATTAATAAGAAATTATGTCGCGCGCGTGGGAGCGATAATTTTACCGGCGAATTTCCATTAGCGAGCTAAAAATTGAAAACGCCCAAGTATTCGTAAGCGTTATTTTTGTTGAAAATTCCTTTTTCGTCAATACTCCGAAGTGATTATTTTTCAAATACAAGTTACCTGTTATCTAAATGGGCGAGCGGCTTTAGCAGATAAGCCAAGCGGACGGATCGCAGTACAGGCAACAACGGTACTTCGCCATTTGACATTTGGCTCTATGACCGATTAAAAAATAAAGACGAATGAATTCCTCAAAATTCCAATGCCAGCAAATGTCGCCCCAATAACCCTAAAGCCTCTCCAGCCATTGCCTCGTAGCGTTGAGCAATTGGTAATATTAAGTCGCGCTGTCGCAAACAAAGCTTGAGATATTTTCCATAGAAAACTCCCGACATTTAGCAACAAGTGTCCTTGTTTTTCTTCCACTTATTCTTCCACTTCTTCTTCATTTTGTTTGTGCGTTTCGCTTGGTCCGATGAAGCGGAACGCGAGCTCACCTTTAAAAATACCTCCCCCCTCCATTAATGGATTAAGCGGATAAACGGCACTACTTATATTATCGTCGGCATTAGACGTATAATTAGCGGTAGTAATTATTGTCCAATTGACCGCGGGGCAAAAGCAAATCAATCGGGAGTCATCATCTCGTGTTACCGCGCGGCCGACTTCTCTCCTCCCTCGCCTCGCCTCGCCACGGCTCACCGCGCCTAGCCACACCCCGCCTCACCCCGCCTCGCACCGCCTCGCCGCCCTTGTCCGCGTATTATCTATTTATTCCATGAGCTCGTACTCCTCCGTCGCGGCGGGCGTCGCGTGCCCGCGTCGCTCTACGACGCTCGTCGTCTCCTCCCCATTGTTCCCAACGCCGGATTCTTACGTAATCGGGAGGTGAAGGAGGAGGGGGGGTGGAGGGGTGGGGCCTCCCCTCGCCGCGTAACAATACTCGCTTGCCCATTCCGAACTACTAATCACAGAGCTACGTCGTGGCAGGTGCATCCTGCCGATGCCGTTTTTTATTCAAGTTTAATCTCCGGTCGCGTAAGCCCCCGTCGCCGCCCGTCGAGTCCTCAAAACGCTTATAATAACAATAACAATAATGATAATAATGATAACGATAACAATGACTACGTTTGTGCAATTGTCCGCTCGGGGGGTTTTTTTTTTTTTTTTTTTTTTCTTTTAGCCCGAACCTTGAGGGATTTTTCCTCTCCATTCAAACTCGGCCTTCCAAACGCGTGACGACGTTCTTTTCATCCGACGCGTCCGAGATTTTCCCGGCCGATATCACGCCGCCGAGATCTACGGTCCAGGGCAACGAATTTTCGATATCCGATGGCGATGATGATATATGAAGGCTCGGTCGGTGGGCTGGGGTGGGGTGGGGTGGGGTGTGTGCGTGTGTCTGTATGGAGAGAGCTCCTTGTCGCCGTCTCGACACTTCTCCCCCCCCCCAACACTCATTTCTAATTACTCCCTAAATCCTCGTATTAAAGATCTTGCGAAATAATACGTTGGAGAACATACGTTGGAAAGTAGGCCGCCAGTTCGTTCGAAAAAAATAATGACGCAAAGTATGATAGCGGACTCGTGCATGTATAAAGAAAGAGAGAGAAAGAAAAAAAGGATTTATAACTAGGTATTTCTCATGCATTGTTTTAATAAAACGAGGGAACGTAATAGCTTATCAAAGCCTGAAGAGTAAGGAGCGTCGTGTTTGCGTTGAGGACTATGTAAGCCATCATGTGAAATAATTATCGAGTGAACGTTATTTTCCTCGGGTTTCGTGCTCGCTGCCTTGAATACGACATAATAAAAACACCTAATTATGTCATTTCGTAATTATAATTCATCCGCGGGCATACATTGGAATGCAATGAATAATTCGCGATGTAAGTAAGATACGCAGCGCCGCGGCGGCCGAGGCGGCGTTTCCTTCATTGAAAAATTGAAATCTTATTGATTCAACCTTATCCGCTTGGCAATCGCCAGTTTATAAATTGCCTCTAAACAAAGTATCGAGGCCCGCGCACTCGGCCATTTAAGACCTCCGCGTACAATATTTACGCATGCATTTTTGAAGCGGGTAATACGAAACCTTTAATAAGAAAGAAAAAAACTCACAAAACGCGACGCGCTAAATGAAAAGCCACTGCTTTACCGGCTTTGATTAATTAGCTCTTTAATTAACGTTCTTATTAACGTTCGCGCTCACAGGTAAACAATGGATCATCGGAAACGGAGGCTGACGACGGCGAGGAGCCGTTCTTTTGGGATCCAGCACCTACGTCGAGGAAGAATCGGGATGCCGAAAGCCAAGGGAGACTGCAGCTTGAGCTGGACAAGGCCACCTTGAGGATCCGCGAGTTGGAACTACAAATCAATGCCTTATTGGAAAAGGTAATTATTATTTCAAGGTGAAGATTTCTAATCCCGTAACTTTCAACGCCTATTCCAACGACTTATTAATCATTTGTTTTTTTTTTTTTTTTTTTTTTTTCTACGTCGTAACTCGGCAGAATAATGCAAAATTACATTAAAATTTATAATCTCCCGAGTTTTGTATAATTTATTATATCCCATGCGAGAGTCGTGCGAGAGTCTCTCTCTCTCGCTCCTTACCGATGGTGTATTAATATTTTTTGGATTTTATGGGTATGCCCGATGATTGTTTTTTTGCTCTAATGCAAGAAACAACGTTGTTACTTTTCGCTAGCGCTTGTATTGTCTCAAGGCTTGTAATAATTCGACGATGTCTTACGTAAAGCCTATTTTTATTCAAAGCAGTAGCGCTCGTTCGATAAGTATTAAAAATTTTATATCACCCCGACTGTAAATATCCTATTGAAAATCATATTGAATTATTGAAATAATTGAGTTTAAAAGGCCACAATTACGACTTCCTTACGAAACACGAGAAATCATATTTATACTTACGTCCTTGTAATTGATTAATTGCCAGTCAGGGTACCGTTCCATCTTGTATTTCTGTATTCTATTTGTCTACGTCGTATTATGCATATTCTAGTTAGTATAATTACTTGATTGCAGCTCAATTCATCAAATGCAAAGGACGATACACATTTCAATGACGAAGGACCTTCGCAAAAGACGGAAGCCTTGCGTGCGAAGCAAGATCCGACGAACGTCATTATCCAGCCGAATGAAATTGTAAGATTATATTTACTTTTTATTATCTCGTAATTCGAAATAATTCCACAATAAAGGGATCGCGTTTTATTTAATTCTATAAGCTAATGCTTCTATTTTTAGAGAATTCTGTATAAAAGACGGTATCTTTTGTTTTGTTGTAAATTATACATATATAACGTATATATGACGTATATACGTATGTACGTATGTACGTAGGTTACACGAATACGCAGATCTTTAAAGGATTTAACATTTTGATACTTAAACAGATTTCATTATTATCGTGATTATTATTTTTTATTCTATTCCAAAAAAAAAAAAAAAAAAACACTCGACACATCCAAAATTACTTGTATTACATGCTCGGGATTATAGGCCTTTCGTAATTAAAAGAAGTTAGATAAGCCATTACACACCTTATAAAATGTTATATAATAGAATCGGCTATAATTGTTTTTAAGTTCCTTGATAATTGATTAAAACGGATTAACGTATATATAGCGTTTTTGTATAACTCGAACCGTCTTATCTCATCTCATTAAACTAAATTAATCGATAATAAATATTCAAATAGAGAGAAGTACATAGTTTTTAATGTTTTTATCGTTATCCGATTATAAATTAATAATCAGAATTTTTTTTTTCTTTTCTTCTTCTTTTTAATCTAACGATTGTTTGTACCTTAAGAATACAATTACAGACTTATTTATTTGCGTGGATATCCGAAAACGTGAAATAAAGCTTCTCGAGAAAGGTTAAAAGAAATAATATTTGGCAGAACGCAGTTGAAATCGAATAAAACATCCTTTGGATAAAACGGATTTGTAAAATTTTCTAAATTGATAATTATAAAAATTTCAACGCCAAGATATTATTATTTTCTTTAAATATAATTATATTACGTAATAAGCAATTGGAGCTTGTTGAATTATATTTTATCTTCCTTGTCAATGCGATGAATTATGAGTCAGTGCGTTTTTGCTTTTTAAGCACATAATTAAAATTATATTTTTGTACGTCTCGAGCATGTTATTATTATGAGTTAACAGATAAGTTATGAGTAAAATGCCTTTGATGTTATTGTAAGTAGAGGTACGTAATAGGTTGATATTTATCATATTTATGAGGATTTCGATGGAATGCGCGTCTCGTCTATACGAAATGGGAATTAATTTGCCGATTAATTTGGATAAGAATTCTCTTGGATTCCGTCATTAATTTATTAAAATCATACTTGTCTTATTGGAAAAATAAATTTATGCTTTCAATGCGCCGTTTGATAAGAGAAAATATTTTAAAAGACCACATTGATCTATCGCTTTTCTTATAATTTGAAAAATCAAGTAAAATATGAAAAATGAATGAACCGCAGGTTTCACGGGATGAAAAGCATTCCAATATGCAGAAATTCGACGATAAGAGTAATTTGCACTCAGCTGTGGATAAAATTGAATCGAGGGCTATATCAGAACTCGAAAAAGAGTTGTGCACGAGAATTGAAAAGCTCGAAGCGGAAAATCAGGACCTCGTGACAAGCATGAATGAACTGGACAAGCAGAATTTCGAGACTATTGGTATTTGCCTTTATTACTTTCCTTCCTCTAATGTCTTTATTAGAAAATATTAAAAAACCTTCATAACCTTCAGCGAATGCATATATATATATATTATAAAATCTTTTAATACAGATAAATATAATAATCGTTGACTGTTATTAATTAAATGAGAAAATTTAAAGCGCCGATCGTTAAATGCACTTAAATTATATATTAAGAAATTTACAAAACAAATTTGCATTACGTCACGTGTCACGTAGTCAACGGTTTAATAAATAGGCTTAATTAAAAAAAAAGGCTAATTAAAAAGTTTTTTCATACAACTAATTCAAACGAGCGTGACTTTTTTTTCTATACAATAATGCTGTTGTCGATAACGTTCGTAAGAAAATGACATTCTGACATGACAGATGTTATTATTTTGCAACAGGCCAAAACATTTACGAGTATTTTTTCATTAAAGTTCTCTCTCTCTCTCCCCCTCTCTCTCTCTCTATCTCTATCTCGTAATTAAGACTCTTAATAATCAACCAACAGGTTATTAATAAAAGCAATTTCGTTGGAGGAATGAAGAGCCGGGAATTTCGTTTAATTTATTGAAATGTATTTATTCATTTATTTATTTATTTATTTATTTATTGTTTGTTGTTGTTGTTGTTGTTTTTGCAGATCGGGCGTTAACGATAAAAAACAAGTTTGAACAGAAGCATCGATCGCTTCAAGCCGCGTACGAAAATTTATATGTCGAGCATAACGAGGCTCTTTATAAGCTCGAAGATCTTCAGCGTCAGAGAGAAGAACAAGTGCAGGAACTAACGAGACTCAAAGGAGATTCAGCTGTCAAAGAGACATCCGACTCCACTGCTCAAACACCTGTATGTACGAAAATAGATAAAGAGACTGAGATGCGCTTGAGCTCGGAGGATAAAGAAACCGAGGTGCGCCTAGAGGCAGACAAGGATTTAAGCCTAGAAACTGTAATGGAAAAGGTGCGGAACATTCTTGAGGGCGTTTCGCTCAAAGTCCCCGGTGACAATGAAGAGGACGAATCGATATTGGTCAGCGTCGCTAAAGAATTTGTCGATTTAAAAAGGGAATATGAATTACTGGAACGGAAATCGACGGGGCAGAGTTCCGAGCTTCAGGGTACGCTCGAGCTCATCAAAGGCTCGTCAGAGGCTAACCGCGAGAATATACAAGGGGAACTCGAGTCGCTGCACGCAGAAGCGCAACGGTCGATGGATTCCACGTTGCAGCTGAGAGCGAGCGAGGAGCGCATCTCCTCTCTCGAGAAAGTCATTGAATCCTTGCGGGAAGAGACGAGCGTGCTGCGTCGATCAAACTCAGATATGTCTGCGGAGCTGAAGTCAATTAAGACCGCGAGCGAAGAGAATGCGAATATTGATTTGTCAAAGCCCGCAAATTCTGACGGGGGCGCGGGCTCGAGTTTCGTTATCGAGCTTTTAAAAAGCCAACTGGAAGAGTCGTCCGAAATCATTGGCATTATAGAGGATATAAAATTGGAAATAGACCAGGCCAATCGCCAGATGGATAAACTACCTGAACCGAGCCCTGAACTCAATAACTCTGGTGAGGAAAAAACGATCGATAGCAATGACATCGATAGAATGAGGGAAACTAGAGACATCGTCCTTATTCTTACAGATCTGCATAATAGGATTAGTAATAATCTTCTGAGGCGAAAGGAGTTTGATATTCGATGTCAAAAGCTAATTGTTGATGTCCAAGAGAAACAGCACGAGATGATTTTTAATGGAAACAGTAGTACTGGCATTGACAATAACGCCTCAAAACTTACCGATGATAATGTTGCGCAATTGGTACGTGAAAATGAGCTCTTGAAAAATACCATATTGGAAATAGAGCATTTAAAGAATGAGAATGTCAAATTTACGAAGCAAATTGAGACGTTTTATCAACAAGAAAAGCTACGCGATGCCGAGAACGATGCTCAAAAGGAATTAACTGTAAAGTATGAAAATGAAATTGAACGGCTAAGACTCGTTAACGATGAGAATCAACACCTGAAAGAGCAAATTGAGACGTTTTATCAACAACAAAAGCTACACGATGCCGAGAACGATGCTCAAAAGGAATTAACTGTAAAGTATGAAAATGAAATTGAACGGCTAAGACTCGTTAACGATGAGAATCAACACCTGAAAGAGCAAATTGAGACGTTTTATCAACAACAAAAACTACAAGATGTTGAAAACGATGCTCAAAAGGAATTAACTGTAAAGTATGAAAAAGAAATTGAACAATTGAGACTCGTTAACGATGAAAATCAACACCTGAAAGAGCAAATTGATAAGCTCTGTGAACAACAAAAACTACAAGATGTTGAAAACGATGCTCAGAAGGAATTAACTGTAAAATATCAATCAGAGATTGAACAATTGAGACTCGTTAACGATGAAAATCAACACCTGAAAGAGCAAATTGATAAGCTCTGTGAACAACAAAAACTACAAGATGTTGAAAACGATGCTCAGAAGGAATTAACTGTAAAATATCAATCAGAAATTGAACAATTGAGACTCGTTAACGATGAGAATCGACACCTGAAAGAGAAAATTGAGAAATTTTATCAACAACAAAAACTACAAGATGTTGAAAACGATGCTCAAAAGGAATTAACTGTAAAATATCAATCAGAGATTGAACAATTGAGAGTCGTTAATGATGAGAATCGACACCTGAAAGAGCAAATTGAGACATTTTATCAACAACAAAAACTACAAGATGTTGAAAACGATGCTCAGAAGGAATTAACTGTAAAATATCAATCACAGATTGAACAATTGAGAGTCGTTAACGATGAGAATCGACACCTGAAAGAGCAAATTGAGAAATTTTATCAACAACAAAAGCTACACGATGCCGAGAACGATGCTCAAAAGGAATTAACTGTAAAATATCAATCACAGATTGAATTGAGAACGTTAACGTGAGAATCGACACCTGAAGAGCTGAGAATTTTATCGTTAACACCAGAAGGAATTAACTGTAACACCTGCAGATTGAGTCGTTAACGATGAGAATTTAAAGAGCAAATCTCTGTGAACAACAAAAACTACAAGATGTTGAAAACGATGCTCAGAAGGAATTAACTGTAAAATATCAATCACAGATTGAACAATTGAGAGTCGTTAACGATGAGAATCGACACCTGAAAGAGCAAATTGATATCAACAACAAAAACTACAAGATGTTGAAAACGATGCTCAGAAGGAATTAACTGTAAAATATCAATCACAGATTGAACAATTGAGAGTCGTTAATGATGAGAATCGACACCTGAAAGAGCAAATTGATAAGCTCTGTGAACAACAAAAACTACAAGATGTTGAAAACGATACTCAGAAGGAATTAACTGTAAAATATCAATCACAGATTGAACAATTGAGACTAGTTAATGATGAGAATCGACATCTGAAAGAGCAAATTGATAAGCTCTGTGAACAACAAAAACTACAAGATGTCGAAAATCACACTCAAAAGGAATTAACTGTAAAATATCAATCAGAGATTGAACAATTGAGACTCGTTAGCGACGAGAACAAACATTTAAAAGCAGAATTGAATAAATTATTAGTAGAGAAGTACGATGCTGAAGTCAATACTGATTTTACAATGAGTGAAGAAGGTAGGTCTCGGGAGGAGCACGAGGAGGAAGAGGAGAAGGAGAAGGAGGAGGATGAGGGATGCTCGCCGATGAAAAAAGAGCATTCGGAGCTGAGGGAGCTTTTGTCCGTTAAATCAAAAGAGATCGAAGATTTGAAAGCGAGAGTGGAGAAGGAGACGGAATCGTCGTCACTGGCTCGCGAAACTATAAAGAACTTGTCGCAATTAATAAAGTCGAAGGACGATGAGATAAGCAATGTGAATTCGCATTACGAAACGTTGAAAAATGAGCGGGACGAGGTTGTTAAGCTTGTCCATAGCAAGCACAACGAGAGCATGCAATACCACATGGAGATCCAGAGGTTGAACCAGTTGCTGCAGGAACAAAGCGCCTCGATGCAAAAGCTCGTCGCCGATAAGGACGCGAATTCGGCGTGCTTGGAGGAGAGGGATTCGCAATTGCTGTGGACGGAAAACGAGCTCCAGGTCGTTAAGCAAAGGCTCCAGAACATCGAGGAGACGAGTAATTACGAGGATCGCTGTGGCGTTGCCGACCACACGCTCCTGAGCAATCGAGCTGCCAACCTCGAGGAGAGGAACACGGCCCTGGAATCGACGATTCAGCAGGAGCAGGCGAACCTCAGGTACCTGCAGGAGAAACTGAACGAATTCGAGGGGAAGGAGAGCCTGACCCAGAAGGAGGTCGAGAGGCTGAGGAATCATCTCGTTGAGATTGAGAGCAATCACACGGAAGAGATCCTGCAGTCCGAGGAGATACAGAAGATGTTGGAGTGGAAGCTGGGCCAGGCCGAGGAGAAGCTGAAAAACAGCTCGACCATATACACGTCGGCTAGTATACGCGCTAATCAGCAGGTCGAGACCTTGCAGCAGCAGCTCGCTCTGATCGTTCAGCAGAGAGACGACCTTCAGAACAAGCTCTCCACCACGGATGACAAAGTCCTCTCGTACTCCGCGTCCCTTACTAATTTGCAGCTGGTTTTGGAACAATTTCAAAGAGGTACGCCGTCGCTCGCCTCCTTTTATCACAATTACATTATCTGAATATTATCCGAAGGGGTGGTCGGGAGCTGCGGGGTGGGGTGATGTATATTTTACATTCTAACTGCATTCGATTGTCGCAGCTACGATAATCCCCAATACGATAACGAACGTTAATATTTTAATGTATTAAATGCAAATAATGCAATTGAAATTTCAGACAAAGAGAAGGACATTCAGTCGGCGACGGAGAAGCTCCGCACTCAGCTCCAAGAGTCTTTTCAAATCCAGGACGCGCTCACCAACGAGATCGCCAATCTAAGAGTTTGTTTTCATTTAAATTCTTATATTTCTCAATAATACCGATATCGACATATCGACTTTTATACAAGAGGGTCCCATTGAAGGGGTGGGGGCGGGGCGGGGGAGAGAAAAAAGAATTCAATTTTGCATATTCTTTTCAAGGATCAATTGGCAGAGGCAAAAGAATGCCTGCAGGCGGCCTCGAGGTTGACGGAGCAATTAGAAAGGAAGTCGGAGCGCATCGAGCAGCTGAATCAAGAAGGTACGAACCAATGCCTAATATAATATATATATATATATATATATATATATATATATATGTATTTCCGTTAATTCTTGCTCGCATCTTATTTCTAACTACTTATCTCGCATGCTTTGTGTATCTGCTTTTATTAAATTTGCCGCTTTTATTAATTTTACTACCCCCTCCCCCCAATAACCCCCTCCTAACCACACCCAGTAACCCCTTTTCCCTGATATACCTGGCTTTCTGTCAAAACACTTCTGTCGAGCATCTCCGTAGAACTTATCCTTTGATATTTTGATTGAAAAGTAAGCCTTGCCTTGCCGTCGTTACGTTAGCGCACACTCGCGATCCTAATAAAGAAAAAAATAAACAAAACAAAAAAACATTAAACTTGTGTCGCAAAAGTTTTTCAGTACTTTCCAAGTTCAAATAATTATGTCGCATCCTTTATTGTTCATTCCTACGAAACGGTTCCGATAAGAGAGTCTTATTTTTTAATAAGGACATATTCTATTATTACGTAATAAATTATTACGAACGTCTGCATATTATTGTTGTTATTATTGTCATTATTATTATTATTGTTGTTATTGTTATTGTTGTTGTTGTTGTTGTTGTTGTTGTTGTTGTTATTATTATATATACAAGGAATGTGCGTGCGTGGGTGAATCTAAATAGAACAAGTTCCTTAAAATACTCGTAATTTATTCACAGAGAATCAGTATAACGTATAGTTTAGTAAATTTGTAAAAAAATAGGTACGTAAATCCCTTAATAAATATAATAAAAAATATTCTATTCTGATAATGATAATACCTCTTAAACTATTCTCTCTGTCTTTGTCTCTCTGTCTTTATCTCTCTCTCTCTCTCTCTCTCTCTCTCTCTCTCTCTCTCTCTCTCTCTCTCTATATATATATATATATACATACATATATATACTTTCCAGTGCTATGACCGACTGTTTTCTTATTAATTGCACTTTTTTCAAGAAAATCATATAAGATCTCAGCGAAATTCAACACACGCACTCGGATTGGCCCCACTATTTATTTTTGGACTCAGTAATACATGTCTTCCTCTTCTTCTTCTTCTTCTTCTTCTTCTTCTTCTTCTTTTTCTTCTTCTTTTTTTTTTTATTATTATTATTATTATTTTCTTTTTTTTTTTCGAGGCTGCGTTCTGTGACTAATCTACAGAGACACAAATAAAAAAAAAACTGTTGCGGTTATTAAAAAGAATCTATTATGCGTGACGATCAAAAGTTTAATAAATTGATATGAGTAAATTTATGCGAAAGCACAAATACAAACACACACCGCTGTCTAGTTTCATAATCAAATATCAGCTGTTAATTCTGGGATTTTTTTTATGCAGCCCAGGATTCTTGCTGGTATCCGGTTATGAACTGGTTTATCGCCTGCCTATTGCACTTCACTAAAACAAAATGAATAAAACAATTAAATAAATAAACAGATGAATGAATTAATTAATTTTAAATTAAATTGTATGAAAAATAAATAAACGAACGAACGAACGGACGAACGAACGAACGAACGAACGAACGAACGAACGAACGAACGAACGAACGAACGAACGAACGAACAATAATGCATAATAATCACCCATTCTGCCATTTCGTCGGTGTTGGTTCTCCTTAAACTTTTAGATTTTTTTTGTTTTTTGTTTAGCTCTATTTTATACGGAGCCCAATACAAGCAGTAATATTTATCTTTTTTTTTTTTAAATAATTTTGTGGGTTTACACTTTGTAAAAAAACAAACAAACAAACAAACAAACAAACCAAAAAACAAACAAAAAAACAAACAAATAAATATGAATAACTAATGACAATCAATCTAAGACTATTGTGTATATTTATAATCTCTGAGTTAAAAAAAAAAAAAAAAAAAACGACGCGACTACTGCGTAATGTCCAATACATGCACGTACGTATATGTAGATCTCTGAAAATTATGATTTAAGTGCTGCGATGAAGGATCACATTGGATTGCTTTGAGCTTCACGTAAGGCACGTCGTTGACGTTGACGTTGACGTTGACGGTTGAAGAACACGTCGTTTATAACGAAAGCACACGTTTCATAGAGTTTTTATAATAATTTTCTTCAATAATTCAGAATCCTAAAGTGAAATGATTAATATCGCATTATGAATAAAATTCTTTAAAATACAAGACACGAGGAGGATTAATAAGCGATCACGAAATCGCCTTGGCCGCAGAGTGACAAGTCTAATTAAAGGAAATATTATAGGAAAGTTAACGAAACTGTAGTATGATTTTAGGTAGTGATTGAGTAGGTAATCTCATGCGGTAACTGTGAGCGTATGAGAAACTTTAGCTCATATTACCTCGTGGGGTTTTCCACCCACTACCGCTGTTCTACGAGATTTTTTTTAAGCGTTAAACAATTATTGCGCTCTTCCATATCTTCTTCTTTAATAATTCGAATGCGTACTTTTGTTGATACTTTTTCTCAAACAAACAAATTTATTATTACTTTATTTTTTTTTTTTTTTACTTATTTTTTCTTTCTCGAGTTTTTTCTTTTCTTTTTTCTTCTTCTTATTCATACCAGTACTAATGTTAATTGTAACCGTAGCGTATGCGTAGGTACGACGTAGAGTTTTGTAGATCTTTGACAAGTATATTGTATCTTATTGTCACCACTTGTTGAATGCGTAAAAGTAATTTTGAATAAGTATCCATGATATATACTGAGCATGTGTTGTGAAAGATTTAGAAGAAAAAACTTTTATTTTCAAGCGTTAACGACTACGCCGATTTTTCAATACAAGTACATCGTTTGAAATTGCAAAAGACCAAATTCAGTTTATAATAAATGTCCATCTTTCCTATTTTCTTTTTGTTTTACGTATGTATAAGGCGATTTTACGATTAATACGGTCTTAACGCTTTGTAGTAGCAATTAATTCACTCGCTGTAATTATTATCTACCTTTTTTTATTTTTATTGTGAAATGTGAACGATATCTGAAAAGAAAAGAAAAGAAAAGAAAAAAAGAAAAAACAGCGATCTTGAGTTCGATACGATACGATGCAATAAAGCAACGCGTTCAATCACATTAGAATTTTGTTTAAATGCAATTAAGTAGGAGTTGCGTTTGTTAATTCCTGTTTATGTGGCATGACGTTGTAAGGCAAAGAATGCAGCATGAAAAATACCAAAAACAATAATTATGAGGAAGAGGTGGATGTGAGTATTACATCAGGTACTGGTGTCTTTTTTCAGCGACCAGTACTTGTGTTATACTTGCATTCGTTTCTTGAACATCAACCCGTCTGTTGTGCCGAATGAGACTATAACCACGACGCCAGAATGTAAATTTATTTCTGTATCGTATACCAAGTACTTTGTAGCATTTAGTATTAATACATATATATATATAAATATTTGATTGAGTTATAGAGCAGCATATATAGTTTTAGTTATTTTGCATAGCTCGAATAGAATATTTGCAGTATTAATTAAGCGACACTCCGTAGACGCAATCCTCGTTACAAAGGATTACGATAATTATCTATCTTTTATTTTGAATTTATAAATCAGTCAGTCGTTGAATTTGAAATTTGCATTATTCGTGTGATCCTATGGTTCTTTAAAGGATAAACAAATACGTTACAAAAACACGCGTTGTTACGAACACGTTGTAATAATCGCCAGTCTGTAAAGAAAAAGAAAACAAAAGAAACTAGTATGCTGCTGATTGTATTGCTGATTGTATTATTTCTACCTCTGAACGACTGATTTTTAAACGAACATTTAGCGCGTCACGAAAGTTTGTCGTGAAAGCGCACGGAGAGGCTAATGATAACTTTTGTTTACAGTAAGCAGATTAACCGAGCTCGCAAGCACTGCCGAGCAAAGGATCGAGATGGCGAATAAAAATGTGGAAGGAAAAGTTGACAGGTAGGCTCAATAATAGATTATATAGGTTCTATACTGTTCACTTGAACCTAAAGTTATCTATAAAAACAAAAACAAAAACAAACAAAAAAAAACTTCTCTCTGTTCAGAAACTTAGTGAAAAATTTATTACTGGGTTATATATCCTCGTCGACGAACGACAAAGTATCGGTTCTGCGCGTGTTTGCCAATGTTCTCGACTTCAATGAAACAGAACGTGAAAATTGTGGTCTGAATGGCTCGGCCGTGAAAGTCGGCTGGTTCTCCTCGGTCGTCAGCAGCCCGTCAGCGTCCAATAAGGTTCGTTTGCATACGTAAATACAGTACAGATTAATAACGAGGCTTCGATTCCTTATACACACACACACACACGGTACGATGGTTTTCAGGAACAAGAGGCGTCCCTGTCCTCGGCATTTGTTAAGTTTTTGGAGTCGGAGTCTCAACCGAAGCCGCAATTGCCAGCTTTGCCGATATCGAATTCGGTTGGTCATCGTTTTATAATTAACCAATTTTTTTTTTTTAACTTACCGTTGCCGTAAAACTGCCGTTTCAGATTTCTAATCAAATGTATTCTCTTCATGCGTTTATATTTTTCCTTCTGTTTTTTTCTTTCTCTTTTACAGTCTATTACGAGACCTGGCCACAGCAGGCAACCCTCCACGTCATCAACGCAGTCAACGCTTTTACTCCCAAACGTCACGCTTCCGACATTTCCAGACTTCGTTCCATCGAGAAACACGGGATCAATTTTAAAAGAAGTCCTTAGGGACAGCTGATATTAAATCCATCGTCTGTAATACGTCTTTTATCTTAATGCCGGAAGATAATTTTTAAAAACATTTGTACGATACGATTCCTGTACTTGTCAATGCTCCTTCTTTCTTATCAATACGAGTACTTTGACAATTAAAAACATTGTATTATATCGTTTATGTATATTTACAATAAAAAAATAAATCGCAATTTCATTAACTTTTGAATTACGATAATAAGCATTTATTTTGTGAACCCAATAATGACTTTTTGCCATTCGCTTGGCAATAAAAATTGTAATTCCGACTATTGTAATTCCAACATTTCGTCTTTACAAATTTACCTAAGTTTACGTACTAACCTGACAACATTTATATATATATATATATATATAGGAAAAAACTTTCTTTTATTTATTATTTTTATTTTTTTTTCTTTCGAAATGCATTTGTGAAATGTTGATAAATATTTTCCTTGTGGGAATTGAAATGAAACAACAAGATCTGTCGATCAACGAACTCCTTTATTATTTAAATGACATTCTTTACATAAAAATAACTTAATGAGAAATTATTATTAAATGATCATGTCTATCAAGTATAATAATAATACATATGGATTATGAACAATCTTAACCGTTAAATTAACATATAAATAAATTAACATTTAAATTATTTAATTTTTCTTTGCTTCGCTCTTTTCATCTATACTATTTTTCTTTTCGGCCGTTCCTTTTTTTGATGTAACGGCTGGTTTTCCTGTATGATCAATTTTTATAACTTTTTCATTTGTAGGTTGCGCTTGTTCCTTTCTAGGAGCCACGATACTTAAGACTCCGTCGGAAGAGAGGGTAGAGCTGACATTGTCAATATCACATTGTTCTGGGATCATGTATTTACGAACAAATTGACGGGATATTGTGCCATGTTCATCCTTTTGTTCCTCGTGTTTTCCTGTAACACAAAATTCATTGTACTCGGTTCAATTTATTTCCATTCAATAATAAATTGCTAAAAGGAAATTGTAAAAAACTTAAAATCTACTTAAAGTTTTTACATTATCTAAAGACTTTATCTTATTTATATTTACTATGTTTATCCTGTTAAATTCATGCTTAAGAACATTAGTATTGAAATGTATAATATTACCTTCGACTACAACAAATTTATCCACGACTTTGACATTGATTTCATTGGGCTTGAATTGTTGAACATCCAAAACCACTTCAAATTTATCTTTATCGCTCTTTACGGTTGAGATACCACCACCTTCTGCCTGACGCATAATATCACCCCATGGCCTATAATATGCCATGGGATTGCGTCTCCTTTCATAAGGAGATGCATAATATCGGTCAAAAAGACTTGGCAATATTAATTGTTCAGGTCTTAATCCTAGACCGAAATTTTGGTCCAAGAGATCATGGGGCTGGTCCAGATCTTGCCACCAGTCGGAGAAAAGCAATGGGACAAGAGTCATGACGAGTTACCAATAATAACTTATTCCAGAACTGCAATAGAATGTCAACGTTGTCGTGTTCGAATGTTACTCAATAGATCTTACAGCTATATAATAAACAATCCAATAAATGTAATTACTGGCGTAGATTTTTGTTAAAAATTTAAAATATAAAAAATTTACTTCAACAATAAAAAGTAATTGGAGTGCAAGGAGTGCAAACAAATTGATGATATGAAGCGAAGAAGAAATTACCGAGGTGGAATTATTGACTTACTTTGATAAACGAGAATACGAAGAGCCGTTGAGAGCAAAGGAGGACAACAAGAAACAACGAAGAAGGATCACACTTTTTGTTTACTTATACTCGCTCGGGGTCCTCGTCGAGATTTAAACAAACAGTTTTGAACTTGTCGTGACGTTAGGTCGCGCTGAACTAATAAACGCGGCTCGCAGCCGCGGTCTTTTATTGGCTGCCATCCGAGTTCGAGAAATTTCTCGTGAAATACGAATCTTACTAGAAAGTGCGCAAAACATCTGCAACAGGTTATGTCGTGGCAAAGTTCGGGCTAATAATTGCCAAGCTGTAATACCGGCGTCTCGGCGTCTGTCAATCGAAACCAATTGAAATCCTGACGAATCCCGTCATTTCTCTCGAATATTTTATTTTTTATAAATAATCCCGTACTTTGAGGCGAGAAAAGCTTTTGCGCAAGTCCAAGCTTAATTGCGCTTTCGACGTAACGTGATACGTCCTTCCCCCCTCGTTCGATCTACCTTCATTGACATCCCGTGACGAGAACTACGATTGTCTATAATTATTATTCAAAACACCAGTTATTCTATTATCGAGTAGACCGGGAAGTTCCTGTAATTCGTACATTTGTTCGACGAACGCCACTTACTCGTTTACAATCAAATCATCTACTTCTTCTAATTCTTGTCTTTTATCCTTATTTTAGAAGGAAATAAATAATACCGGCAAATAAAATTCTCAAAAGCATTATTATTATGGCTTTTCTGTTCTCTTTTTTCGTTACTGTACTTAATTGTATCATATAAGGCTACGCGATCGAAGCAAGTCACGCCTCCCAATCAGCTATTTGTAAATATATCTTTAGCTTACATTGAAATACATTGGCTTTGTTATTTATTATCGGCAAATAAATTGTGCATAAAATACGATGTTTTCAATACGCCACGACCAGCACGGATATGCTCAACTTAATATTTAATATTTAACAATATTCTTTCAAATATACGGCTTCGTAGACGTTGAACGTTATTTCATCTATTTATACATGTCAATGTTGAAAAAAAAAAAAAAAAAAAAAAATTTATATATATATATATATATAGATAGATAAAAGTTAAAATTCTATACTCGGTTTATTGCATTAATTATAGCTTAATGGGAGCAGGTCTTTATAGGCATTACAATGATATTTTTAGCTAAAATTATTTACAAAACACGTTTCGAGAATATTTGATAAGCGTCATCGAAAAGTTATACTGATCGAGGTATAATATCAGAATCGCTTTGAATATTCGCAAAAATACTTTGACCAATATGCAATTAAATAGTAACGATTCTAAAATTATAATTTAAAATAGAAATAAACATGTGCCGATGCGAAAAATAGACGGAAGCGCCTCTGTAATGGCAATCGATTAAAATAATTGAATAAAAGAAAAGAAAACGTTTGCAATGAATTGGCTTATTAACAAGAATTTCTATGGCTTTGCCCGAGTTACATTATATTTCTACGTATAGCGATCTTTTTTCATGCCTTTTGATTTTAGTTTGAAAAGATTTTGTACAACGAATTCACCAGCTTCCATTTCGTTTGTCTACTTACTTATTTATTCATTTATTTATTTATTTAAATAAATTTAATAATAAATTAAAACTATTTAATAATACGAGTCGCTGTTGTTTTCGTAATGTCCGCGTTCAATAATATTAGAGTAAACTTAGAAATGTTTGCCGATTTCGTAAGTACGGAGAAAAGTATGACTTATTGGAGGCAGTAATGTGATGGGGTTAAATATCTGTGGGTATTGGTTTCAAACGCATATAGAACAAATTGTATTTATTCATAGGAAATGTATATTGCTGTACAAAGAGTAGGAAAGGGTATTTAAAAGATCGCGATTAAAGATAGCTGGTATTTCTTCAGTGGACCAGGTAATTTCGAGTCGTTGAAACGATACAACTAATATTCCTCGATGGGCACGTCGTAAGGCTCGTTTATTGTCGGCGCTGTAACGAGAAGCGTGTTTGTTTTGTATGTGGCTGTCATCTTGCACAAATGTATGTTTGTAGGTATCGGGATCCGCTTATAATAACTTTCTTTGCCCTTGGAGAGTATGTATATGTACTTCATCGAGGCCTTGACCTTGAGATCCTTGAGCTGTATGACTTTGGACTTGAGGTAGATCTTGTAATTCATTTCGTCGAGGATTTCAATGAGCTCCGTGTCGGCTTGGTTGTTCAATTCTTTCGTCGTGATCTTTGGATTCGAGTACTCGAGTATTCTACTGGGTGTCTCGACCTTTTTGTGCGACAACAACGGAACTAAAACTGGATTGAGGAACGGAACGATTTGTTGAATATAAAACGGCTCGTCTTGAGATAAGGACGTCGCGAGTAAGATCGAGAGCACTGACAATAACATCCTTCCGCTTAAAAGCATCATTCACTCGTCGTGTCCCTTGTCCTCTTCTTGTATTCTTCGTTAACGGCACTTCCTCACGATTCTTCCGCACGATTATAATTGGGACTTATACGGTGTAGTGCTTATACATTACTCGGGCTAATAAGCACTGCGAAAAGCCAGTGAGCTTACAATGAAACACCACACTGGAACTTAGCCATTTTTATTTAAATTCATTGGTGGGGATGGAACGCGGAAAAATATTATCGTTGCATTTATAAGCACGGCAAGCTTTCCTTACCACTGCACCACTTAATCCTTATTCCCGCTGCTTTATTTTTCTTATTCTCTCTAAATAAGATGCACATTCCGTTTTACCTTACCTTCAACCCCTCAACTGTAAACGTCACACCACGTATTTACATTTATTCCCATGCCTGCTTTTATCGTTTGCCGATTGACTGCAACATTCGCTTCTAAATACATCCGATCGTCCTCAGGGCATAGCCCAATCATAATTTTTACTCAAGACTTCTACTTTACATGAGCTTGTAATTTATTTATTTTATAACCTTATACCGGTATGGCGACGGATCGTTTTGAAACTATTGTTTCAATTTTTTCAAAACGTTAATTCATTACATTCTAGGTTAATTATGTAGTTACATGTATTCTTTTCTTCTAACATTGTGAATCTATATTAAGAATTATGAAAATAATAATAAAACGGAATTAAATTATTTATGAATTTAGTGCGAATGTAGTATAAGTTTTTCTTATTTTAAAACAGCTCTTTGCGGATTGCGGATCGTATATTATTAATTCGTCGTGGATGATGGAATTAAAGGATAATTGATATGATAATCTGCTTATAAAAATGATTCTCCCCAAGAGTCATTGTAATTGTAATTTTACACGTCGTGTAAAATCTATTATTAAAAAGAATGAATAAGAATTGAATTTATCTTATTTATAGAGTTATGAAAAAATGCCTTGCACGATTACTTTTTCTATTTTCAAAATTTTCCTCTGACATTCGTCATTAAAAATAACCGTCGATAAATACAATTTTGTAAAGTAATCGAGCGAAATTTTTCGAATTTACATCGAGCGCTAATAAATTCATAGTTTTATCTTAAACATTGTATTCGACAACGGAGATTTTAGTTTGTTTCCACGGATGTCTCCATTTACTCGAAGGGGAAAATAATACATCTTACTTATACGTTATAATGCTAATATTGTTAAAAAAAAAAAAAAAAAAAAAAATAGAGAAAGCACGGCAATGTTTGTAAATATTAACAGCGGCGAATAATGCTTAGTATAATAATTAATATTATTAGACGGTCGGATGTGGTGTACGCGCAGGCATGTACACGTCGATTTTTAAAAGTCCACGGATACTCTGATTTAAAATCTATTTTCAAACCAGAGCTTTGTCAATATATAAACAAACGAAAAAAAAAAAAAAAAACTGTACCCGTAAGCGAATATCATGAATGCTTATGTCCGATAAAACTAATGGTAAGTTCGTAAAGAAGAGCCAAATAAAGCCAACTGACGTTCGATTTTGAAATAAATAATTATTCCGATAACGAAATATTATTTGCCCGTAATATAAGTATTGCCTGGAAATATAAGAATAGCCATTAAACGTGAGCGCGCGTGCGCGTCGTGTCGGATCCAGAAGCTGGAGAACAGCGTAGAAGCTATGAGAAGTATCGAGAATTAACGAGAGCGCCACCTAGATTGATCTAGAACGTCCTTGAACTTCGCAGCTGTCAAATGTCGCTCTCTGACGCCCAACGTCAGCGTCAGCTGTTTGTATTTTCATCGGGGACCATCATCCTGCTCTTCCGCTACTTGGGTTTTATCGATTAACTGCCCATCTATTTATTATATACGATATACGAATACGATTTATTTACGCTTTATAATATATCCCTCGTCTATGACACGAGCAGAGGAGATACGCCTTACCGGGGGGACATCGCGTTAGCTAATCCTGAGATTAAATACATTTTATTACGAATATTTATAAGGGCATCGCCATATGGATCATAAAGATTTTGCGAACGAAGACTCTGCTGTCCTTCGTAATTTTCTCTCGAACGACATCGTGTACGCGAATAATAATATCCTTCCATTGTCTGCGCTGTATTTTCAATTCCCTTAAAACGAGCCCGTACACGTACGGTAATGCCGAATGGCATTTACCATTGGGCATTTATCAATAAGATTCCTGTTTATTGAAATAATTTCAATAATTTCAATTCGTTTCTTTTCGACTCTCACCTTCTCGCCCCCGAATAAATGGAATGTCATTTTATATATTTACGTGCTTTAAAGCGAAGCTGCCGGTGCACGTAAAGTATCGCAAGAGCCAATGGAAATGCATTATTATAAGGCAGTATCGATTTTTGAAACGAAAGTACGGAGTGTCGGATGATTCGGGAGTGGGACGGATAGAAATAAAAAAAAAAAACCGAAGGCGAAGGGTTCGAACGACACGGACTTTACGAGAAGGTCGGAGTCGCTGGGAGAACGATCGAGAACGATCGAGAACGATCGAGAACGAACGCTGGCGTGTTGTTCGTATTTCGGCCAAGAGACGGAAGCCGGGGATCGCGCGGCAACCCTCGCTCGACTCGGAAGCGCATTTTTCGGCTACGGACGGGCATCTTCGTTGTGTATAAAAAAAAAAAAAAAAAAAATTAAAAAGGGATCGAGAATGACCATAATACCGCGGTTGGTCGCCCGACGCGCTTTGGATGAACGCATGAGCCCGGACAGCTTCTTCGGGACGTTATTCGGGCATTCTATAACCGGAGATACGTTCCGAGCCTGGATCGATACGACCCGACGCGCAGCGATTCAACGGCATGGTCGTCGAGGATTAGCTTATCGTTGAAGGGTACGACGACAATTAGGGCTTCGCAGCCTCTTCCGGGATCGCTTCTCTAAGGAATTTAAGATCGACGCAATTGCCGAGGAATTGTCGCGCAATGCGAACTATACGATAAATCTATTAGATTAGTCAAGCAATATGACTTCGAGATAATCAATGTGCAATTAAAACTATTTCAATTGCATTGCCGTAGATCCTTAAGGTCACGTAAGATTTTTGCCCCCAAGTTTTTCATATAAAAATGTATAATTTCCCGATTGAAGAATGTATACGTAGATTAAACATTAACTGTGTCTCTGTGTAAATTCAGGGAAGATAATAAATTACAAAATATTAGAAAATCAATGCTGTGTACATTATTAATTTTTTAATGAATCATTGCGTAAATCTTTTTATCAATCGTTATGAAAAATTAGATGGATATTTTAAATAACTTGTTCGCAATCGTAAAACAAAGTATTACGATAAAAAAACTGTCTATGTCGAATAATTTTTAATGTGACGAATGAACGTTACAATGCGAAGGTATTATACGTATATTTTCGTCTCGAGGATTCAATTACATTAGTAATTTCGGCTTAATATTAATTTTAATGAAAATATTAAATTCAATTAGACAAGTTGTCTAATAATATATTACATAAATTAATTTTTATTTTTACTTTGCAAATACATTTTGTAAAGCGCAAGTGAAATCCGCTCCAGTCGAATGAAAATGATTATATTCAAACGTTGTTATTGTACATCCAATTTAAATGTTCCACAATAAGCAGATACGTTTTAATTCGATTCGAATGCAAAGGTAAGAAATAGGATATGGTTTGGCAATGACATATGAAGGTCAAATAACGGAGTCTTCCATTATATTAAACGTTTAAGTTTATTTATTATCATTTTCAAATTATGACAGTTACATTCAAACTTGAAATTTTTATTCCAGTCATACAAAATAAAACACATCTTACAACATAGTTATACGCTAATGATATAAATATTTTTTATCGCATTAACTAATAATAGTAGTACAATTTGTTGATTCTCTATTACATCTAGCGTAGAATAAATTAAGAGTATTAAATGTTAAAAAAATAAAGTCTTGACAAATTTGATAATGAATATACTGTGATAAATGATGAATGACTTGACGTATTTACGATCTACTTCTTCTCCTCTTTCTTTGTGGATTCATTTTCTTTTGTGTTCAAGGCTGGTTTTCCAGTGTGCTGTATCTTAATGATTTTTTCATTCTTTGCTTTTGGCTCTTCTTTTCTTGGTGCCAAAATCGTGAGTACGCCATCGGAGGAGAGCTTTGAAATAACTTGTTCAATATCACATTGTTCTGGAATGAGATATTTCCTGGTGAATTGCCGAGAGATCCAGCCGTGCTCGTCCCGCTTCTCCTCGTGCTTGGCATTCACAACAACATATCTATCAACCACTTTGACATCAATTTCGTTTGGCTTGAATTGCTGGACATCCAACGTTACTTGGAATTTATCCTTTTCATTGTCAACAGTCGATGTACCGCCTTTGTTTGAGTTTCTAAGCAACTCTGCCCAGGGCCTGATGTAATTTACCATAGGGTTTTGTTGTCTTGGCCGAGTATGGTAATACAAATCGAGTCTTCGCGGTGTCAATAATTGATCCGGGGTGAGTCCAAGACCAAAGTCCTGATCCAGCAGGTGATGTGGCCTGTCCAAGTCCTCCCACCAGTCAGAGAATACCAATGGAATGAGAGACATTTTCCTTATCCCGTTTATAATAACTTTACAAACACAAAGCTGACTCGATTAATTATACGATAAACTGACTCGTATCTATCGATGTTTAATGATCTCAAAAGGTAGATTCAAGCGGTTACTACTTTACTCCGAAGTACGTTGTTGATCTTTCTCTTTCAAAAGTTTGCTCGATACTGAGCGCTGAGCGGACCGGTGGCTCCTTATACGCATTTCAGCCGACGTACCAGAGCTTTCGAGAATTTTCAAACCTTCTACTGCGCTCTACTCTTGACGCCTCGGCTATAACTTCAATTCAACTTGATCTCTAAACGCAAATTACATTTCTCTTCTCTTTCTTTTAAATAGTATTCTATTATAAAAGAAGGGACCGATAAAAATGTTTATATTTTAACATTTTTAATTTACGCGTAGACGAAATTCATTGGTAAAATTATATATCGAACGAAATCTGTTTGCTTACTTATAAATATGTATTTGTTTACGAGACATTAAACTCGGAGATATTCGAAATCCAAACGATCGTTCGAACGAGTTTGAAAGAAAAAAAAACGTAGAAATATTTCGATGATCCTGGAAATTGCGCGAAGCAGAAGATACTGGAACTCGAACGGTTCCAGTATTCTCTCGAGTCGAATAACCTAGAATATTCTTGAAATATACCGTATTCACGATGGTTGTAGAAGTTTCGATGGTGGTGGCAGCACTATACCATTACCTTTAAATTTTAGTGGATTTATTTTTAGGTTAGGCTTGAGCTAATGAGTACTTTGTTTTCATTATTCATTTCACGAGTGGCCGTCGTTGGCTTTGGGCGCTGCGATCGCTAGGACAAAATGAATTTCTCCGCATACCTGCGACATTAAATTTATTACTCCGTCAAATTCTCGTAATTTATTATAAGAAATGGAGCTTCGCAATAGAGTCGTTATTAAAAGAGATGGAATGGCAATTGTATTAGTTTCATTATCGACGACGTATGCGCAGATGCATGTATTCGAATATGATTAGGATTGTTATTTAAATGAAAAAGTTGCGCTTATAAGCATGGATTTTCAATGTAAAATTTATAATAAATGCGAATACAGATGTTTGACGATGATTTTCAATAAATGCAATGGTAAGCAATACATACGGAAATAGTATTTAGCTTACGGTTCTTTTCGTTCGAGCAAAACAAAGATTTTTCCCCACTACATTATATTTCAAGCGAATGAAAAGATATATGAAAGCTATATACATTAGTTTTTTACTCTCGTTTTTCTTTTACGCTGCAAATCTTATTAATGTATTTAAAAAAAGATTTTATTATTTCAATTTCGCTCCATTAAAACACTATTATTATTGTTATTATTGTTGCTGTTATTGTTATTGTTGTTGTTATTGTTGTTATTGTTGTTATTGTTGTTGTTATTATTATTATTATGTTGAAAACATTTTATAATTGCTTTATTGATTGACATACGAATCTCAATTGATTAAAATGTACATTATTCGAATGGAAGATATTCAACAAACTATATTTAACGATAATTTAAAATTTTGTATTAGTAGCAATATTCAATAATCTTGTATATCTTGTACCGAAAGATAAAAACATTTATTTATTATGAACACTAAGTGTATGTTCATAATTTCTTATCGATCGTTTTTAAATATATCTTGAAATTATTAGATCACGAGTAAATGATCAATGAATTTTCGTTTAATAAGAGATTTCGTTAATTTCATTGCATTTGAATTATAACGAACAATTGCTTGATTAATAGTTAATTAAAATTTAATTACTTTTTCATAATATAGAATTCTACAGTAATATCTATTACGCAATTATAAAACTTAGATTCAGTAATGATATTTAGATTGTTTTCTTCTTTGTCAAAATTACGTTTGAAGTTTGTGTGCAGAAAATAGAATCCATTATAAGTAATAGCAGCCTTTATAAATTTGAATACAATGACTTGGTATTATTACAAAAATATAATTTACAAGATTTTAACTGTCATAATATATCAAGCCTGTCTCTTTCTTACTTAGATCTGTAATTTTAACAATAAAGAAAGAAAGTATTTCGTCTATTTATATTAAATTTTTACGTGGCTTTGTTGTTATATATTATTACGGACCCGGTGATTAATTAATTCCATTAAAACCATTAATAAAATTATATTTTAACCTTTATCCTCGCAAGAGCTTATAATGCAAATGTATTTAATTGTTTGTGATTTCACAGCGACGTAAGTAATTTAATCAGCTAATGGCTGGCAGAATAGCAATAAATTCTTTAGACTCATGGCGGATACTTTTAATTAAGACATATCAGATTACAATTTAATTCTTTCGTATAATTATATTATTATTAAACTATAAACGATACAAGTAAAAGGCTCTAGAAATTTCTTTAAGCCAGAATATCCTTAGATTTGTCGTTAGATTTTCGTTTATAATACAAGGCATTTGTAAATGCAATATCGATGATTGGCTTATTTTGTGCGTCAGATGGCAGCACCAACCAATGTATACTTGTACACGACTGACATACCGACTGCAGCTGAGTAAATTTTCATTCGGTTAGCTACCGTTAGGTGACACTACATTGGCTGTCTGACTTCCCGGTTAATTTAAAAAAAAATTTTAATACCACATTTTTTAAGTAAAAGATTTACTCGGCGGAAGGACTGAAAGTATAGGTAATAAATAAATTTTTGTAAATAATTAGAACGAACATTTTCTGACTAAGCCTAACATTGGAAGGAAATTAATTAGCATTATACGAGATATTTTAAAATAAAGTGTAAATGAAATTTATGTATTTTTAATTTTATTAAAAATATTAATACACAAGCATAAAGAATAAATATTTGATAAAGTGTATATGAATGCGTGTGATACAATTTGACGAAATTCAGAATGGAAAAACTGAAAAAGTTACTTGGCTAATGAATTTGTACGAAGCGTCAGAAAGAATATACGTTAAGTAATAGCGTTTAATAAAATTATAGAAACTATAGATGGTTATAGATTTTGATAAAAATTGAACGTAATTAATTTGAATATAATTATTAGTTTTTCATTGATTTTTTTTTCTTAATTTTACACATTTTTTGGCATTTTATGGTGAAATTATTTTAGGACATAGGTGATACCGGACTTTAAATTCTTTATTTGTTTGTTCGATAATACTTTTTAAATTATATACTTAAAGGCTCGGTATACTATGAAATTATTTTGATCGCTGATGTAGGTATACTACGATGACGTATAAGTCGTTTTATGTTCCGTAAAATTAAGTTTGTGCTAAAACACTATTATCATCGGCAGATAAAATCTAAAGAATATATATTAGCTAAGGGATTAGTAAAAAAAATGTGAACTACATTGTCCATGACACGATACATTAAAAAGGCCGAACGAAGGCTTTTATATAAAGTGCCACGAAAAAGTAACTGGGCTTGTTTGCGAAAAGAGGGAGAACTCGTAGATTCCGAAAACGCTTCGGCTTTTTGCGGTAATTCGGGGCTTACAATTGCGCGATATCGGATATAAACATAAACCATAAAGGCGATTGTTCGGCTGGGTAAGGGATGGAAAAGTCAACGGGGCTAATGCTCGTATCGCTTTTATGGCGATCCGGTACACGACAATTAACATCCAATAATTTGTCGCGATAAGCAATGTATTGTTCTGCCGATTAGGCTTTCAGACATAAAAATAATACATTTTTTTTACGTATTGCTTACAATTTCAAACTGTCCGTAGGTGTCCTAGTAAACAAATAATTTTACTCTTCTTTCTTTGATAAGGTTTGCCTATCGTCGTTATATTCACGAAAACTTTATCTAGCCTTTTTTTCTTTTATTACTCGTTCATTGATTATTTCTATTATTTTTTACGCGAATTTCTTCTAAAACTTTACGTCTTCTTACTGTATTCTCTTCCATTTTGCCAATATAGATAATGAATAAAAAAAAAAAATAAAATAAAATTGAGTTAATAATAATAATAATAAGAAGAAGAAGAAGTATATATCCTTTTATCGATGACATATTTACGTAAAATATCTAAGCTCTTGAACGTAGTATTGATAAATTTTCGCTCTCGTAACTTAAATAGTACGGCTTTATTTTAAATTACTCTAAGATTTAATATACTTACGACTGCAGCTGCTATTATACGTAGTCAAGAATAATAATAATAATTAGAATAATAATAATGATAATAATTAGAATAATATAATAATGATACGGAGAGTGGCTGTTTAATGTTTATACCCGCAAAAGGATGTGTATTATATATATATATATATATATGACCGCAAGTGGGAAATGAAAGGGCGGTGATTATTTGTATAAATATATAAAGTAAAGTTGGTTCATTTATAATAGCCTCACTTAATGAATTCATGAAATTAACCTGGAGACTGAAACGTCCTTTTGAAATTCGGCCATTTGTATATTCGTCATTTACAATTTAATCTTTTATCCGCGAAGCGTTGAGAAAAAAATTATAGAAAAATTAATTATTTAATTAAACGAAAGCGTAGGCGTTAATTCGTTTCGCCGCTTAATTTACATTCTCGCGTTCCATTGTTACGTGAATTATAGATTTGCTTGTCAGTTGTTGTTTGTCGACGGTAGGTTCGTTAATAAATCAGCCGCTGAAATACATTTTTGATTCCTTATTCTTGTCTTGGCACTGGGGGGGGGGGGGGGAGAAAAAAAAAAAAAAAAAAAAAATAGAAGAAGAAATAAAAAGGAAGGGTCGCACGGAATCCTGTAAATCGCTTGAAAATTTTTTTCTACTTTCCAAGTCAAGTCTAAAATAAACGAACGAACGACGCCTTAGGATATTTGAAGTTGCAAATTAGCAGGAATTACGTGTTATTTATGCGAAGAGATTAAATTAACAGGCTCAATTATTAATCTCCATAGAAGAAGCTTGGCAATCAGCAGGATCTTTATCCTCTATTTTTATTCTTTATTATTTCGTAATGACACTTTTTTATCTTCGTTCGCCAGTCGTCGTATCTTTTTTCGCCGATTCTTTCTGATTTCTCCTTTTCTAGTACGTCTTGTTTTTGTTTTTTTTTTTTGTTTTTTGTGAAGATGTTTCCTGGTCGTGCATAATCTACGCGACAATTTATTTACGAAAAAAAGCTTTTTTCGTTCAGGTGAAACGATTTCAAAATTACCGTAGCGTATTAATATTTCAATCTTTTCGCGTATTCGTGCAAATTATTTCTCATCAATTTATTACCACGTGTCCATAATTCAGTTTCTGGACCCAATGAAATTCTTAATCGTAATTAAAATTTAACTCCATCGTTTCTGTACCAATGCTTCCTACAATATACCCTATAATAAGTTGTCGTCATCGCGAATACTTAAAAGATACTAATCGATTTTAAAGCGCATCGACGTAAATTCTGTTATACTGTTTCCGTAACATTTACCGATTACGATAAACTTATTTGTTCGAGCACGTCTTGATATTTATACGATGACGATGATAACAACAACAACAGCAACAACAGCAACAATAACAACAACGATAGTTGTAATTTTAATTCGTTATATTTCGAAAGTACAGAGCGATCGATTAGAAAATTGTTATTACCAATCTCACTCTTTGTCAGACATCAGACAATATATTAATATTTATATTAAAATTAAGAAAGTAATTTTAAGTAATAGAATTTTTACATCGAATTTTATAATGCTTTAATTACATTTGCACGAACGGGCGCTTTAAACAAAATTTTTAATTATAAAAACTTTTATTTAAAAACCAAAACAATAAACCGTCAGGGCGCGTTTATTTTTATTCATTTAATAATTTTTATTATTTTAAAAGCTCAAAATATTTCATAGTAAAACTAAGCCGTGTTAAAAATAAAAAAAGAAGAAAAAAAAAGAATCGTCTGTTAGATATAAAGATTATTATTGGATGATTCAGTGTAATCTCTTAAACCGTTTATATCTATCTGTTGATTAAAACAAATAACAAAAAAAAAAAAAAAAAAAAAGAAGCTATTTTCAAAACAATTATAAAAATTAAACCTCAAATTTCAATTTCAATTTATTCCACAGTCTTCAAACGAATGCTTTTAGAATCATGAGTCGTTCGTAATACAATTTTGTATTCTACTTATATTATTTTATTATCGCGATAAAGTGAAGAATTTGAAAAATGAAAGCTAATTCAGGTATTATTTCATTATAAATAACAATAAACAATAAACAAGATATAAAAGCATCAGATAAAAAATCTATCTATTGGAACTTAGTTGTTAGATCGCGAAATCTTCAGATGCTTATTCATCTATTAAGTTGGCATTTAATTTTAGAAAGTTTCTTATCGACTCATTTAGTAAATTTAAAACAAACAGATGCTGAATGATTTATCCCCCGAATATTGAGAGAATGTTATGAGCAACGTTCTCAATCGTAGCCGTTCAAAAGGAATTGAACGAAAAGGTTAAATGTAATGTTGCGCGAGTCAGTTATTAATTAGACGGTTATTTATATAGTGAGGTGCAGTGAGGTCCTGGTGGGTGAGGGTGTCGCGCGATACCCGAGCCGTCGTCCTTATCGAATAAAAATGACGGAGGAGTCAGTTACAGATATATCCGTATATAATCTAAATGAGTGAGGTATTTACATGAAATGTAGTCGCAGGTAGTAAAGGTGAGGATGTGGTGAGGGTGTCTTGACGTCTGCGGCAATTCGTTGCCATCGACGGGGAAGGAGTCGAGGCTAAAACAATTGCCATCCCCTTGGCTTCGTTAGACCGCGTCACGATCCATGGAAAAGTGCCAGCTAATTGGTCGAGCGCGCCCCGGGCGAGATGATCCACACCCTAATTCTACCCGCAACGTAATCCCTTAAACGAGAGAGACTTTTAGCCTCAACATCGACTCCAACAAGCGCCCCGATCCCCTTTATTTCGCCAAAGGGCTCGTAGGCTGAAAATCCACCGCAGCAGCTGTACTTGAGAGGCCCTTAATTGCCTCCTGGCCCATCAAACTCTCTTCCTCCATTTCTCTCTTTCTAGTGTTTTTTCTAGTGTTTTTTTTCGTTTTTTTTTCGTTTTTTTTTTTTTTTTTTGTTCGAATCCTGCTCCTGCACTTGATTTTCATTCCTACGCGACCTTTTCACATCTAACCGATCGTTTCTGTCACCGTAATTCCTTCACACCATAATCTTTTATCTAAATAAACTTTACGTATTTCATGTCTTATAAATATTATATGAAGCTTGATTTTTTTTTTTTTTTTTTTTTTTATCTATTTCTAAGTCGGATAGCCTTCGACGAATAGCAATTAATTGTTTGCTTTGCAGCTTTTTTTACGTGAAATATTTATTTAATTATCCGTGCCCGCGTTTACATTCGAGTTTTTTTTTTTTTTGTTGCAAACCGTACATCATCGATATAAAATGTAGAGTGTTTGATATTTATTATGAATATCATTTTGGCTCCCTTGCGTGTATTCTATGCCTATTAAAATATTCCGAGAGTATAAATTACACATTTGGAAATGTAAAATGCATATTTATTTTTTTTTACAATAATCAAATTAATGAGCTTCGATTTCAATGCTCCGTGTATTAATAATAATTGGAAACGGTACGGTATTTTAGATACGTATATGCATGCGCACATACGCGAGCATCGAGTCGGCGCATGCGGTTCTATTGCGAGGAAGAACACTTTTAACAACGATGCGTGACGTTAATTTATATTGATAGCGTGGAAGTCGCATAAGTGTACTTTCGGACGGAAAGTAAATCGCTAGACGTAAAAGAAAGTTAGGAAACGGAGTACGAGCAGATTCAATGTCGAACAAAGTATAAATTTTGAATAACGCCACCGTTCGTTAATTAATTAATTAATTAATTAATTAATTAATTAATATTGCATTAATTTTCAATATGTGTTGGAAGAGGTTCGATGGCTTCGGTTATTTGCATATTTAAATACAATTAAAATATAATATTTTTACATTATTCCTAATAATAATAATTATGTTTGAATAAATATCGATGTACGTTTACGTGCACGAAGTACGTCTGCATAATGTATATTCAGCATCGATTCCATTGAAATTCCCATAAAATTAGTATTTCCTTTCAATATTTTTCAGCATTTTAAATTTACGGTGATTTTCTATTTGGCCGAGTATATTTATTGTCCGTGCGAGTCGCGACGCAATAACGTGGCGATTTAAGGAAAAATATCCGAGCTCCCAGGCGCATTTTACCTAGAGAGAGAGAGAGAGAGAGGGGGGGGGGGGCGGAGGTCAAATGGATAGCCGAGCTGGTGGAAGTAGAGTGGGTTTTTCGCGGATCCAGCGGGCAATTAAGTTCTCGTTTCCGTTAGCATCTCATGCCCCTGTCGATCCTCGGGATCGTTAGTTGCGAGCTGATCTATCTCGTATCGGCCTAACGCGTAACCTTATTAAAATCAGATTACATAATGTATTTCCGAATTCCTTTTTATAAAAAGAAGAAAGTACTTCTTACAAACAATTTTAACGGCAATTCAGTTCTACTGATAACAACAATGAACTAAGCGATACGACAATCACGCGGTAAAGTTTATTTAATAATAACGATAAGCGGGTCTCCGAATGGTGTGCGTATACAAATACGCGTACGAACAGTACTTATTGCATCAGGCTACGGGCTCCTTCGTGCATTTAGAGCATTTAGAGCATCAGGCTCTTTGGGCTTTACACGATATTCTCGATACTTTTCAAGCTTTGAATTACGGTAATATATACTTAGATCGGCCTCTCCCTCCCAGCCAGCTATAATTTTTCATAAAAAAAGTTTTTCAATATCCTTGACTTTCAAAACAAAAAAAAAGAAAAAGAAAATTGATTTTGAAAAATTTCACAAACAAAAAAAGATTGATTGAATATAAATAAATTTTTAAATGAATAAATAGAAAAAAATAATACAAGATCGGCGCGAGAAAAAGGGGGAATTTTTCTAACCTCGATTCGAATATTAAATTCAATGGCTTACGTTAATTAGAGAATGACGTTTACTAATACTTATGTCGGATTTATGAATTCAACGCACGGGGCAAAGAAAGTAGAGGGAGGCTAACGAACCAACGATATTTTTACAAAACCAAAAAAATCATCGAGAATGGATATTTAAAACTTTACGAAAGTTACTTACAAAAATTTTTCATTCTAATTACAGTTATTCGTATTGGACGAATTCTTTATAAAAAATTTGTTTTCACCCGTCACAGAACCTCAGTCCAAGACTCCAATGTTGTTTCTTCCTTCCGAATCTTATAATTCGATCGTCGGATTATAAAAACGCATGTTAATGTGAAAATGCAAAAATAACAAAAATTAGCAATAATTGTACATATATATGTATATATACATTTAGTTAACATGCTATCACAAGGTTTTTGAATAAGCAACTTGAAGGAATTTTTTAATTAATCTTACACATAAATCACACTTAGCTCTAAAACATTTATTTATTCAAATTAATCATTATTTTCGAAGCTTAAAGACTCTGTTACGCTATGTGTATAGTTAGTTAGATATATATATATATGATCTCGATTAAGATACTTGTCGGTAACGACTTTCTGTGAACAATACATTGCGTTTGTAAACTTTTGTTTCAGTTAGTAGTTTACTAATGATGTAAATTTTTGTTGTTTTTTTGTTTTTTGGCTTAAATATAATAAACCGTAGGGATTGCTGTGGTATGTGAGGTCGGTTAGTTAAATCAGTTAGGTTAAATAGAGATTGTATAGCTGAAATAAGCGGATGAGCTCATACGTACGTTTTCAATTTCGTGTTTTCTTCCTTCTTCAGAATAATTTTCCGTAAATCATTTATCGTTCATCCATAGAGAAGCAGCCCGAACCATTGCTTAATTTTCTTACTATTCTTTATTTCAGAGCATTCTAAGCGTCCTCTCTTTTTTTTTATTCACTTACGATTCGATCTTTTTTTTCTTTTTATTTTTTTTTCAACGTATCCACTAAAATCATTTTTGCATCTAGTAAATAAAAAATTCTAAAGAAACAATGGACTGTAAAGTGACTTTTAAATTAATAATAAATCTTACAACAAGTCATTATATAATAATTTACGTGTAGGATCGATTAAATTTTCACTTGTTAATATCCGTTCAGCCGTTTATGTAGAACAACATCTGAAAAACAAATATGTACGCACCTTTTAATTAATTTTACCTTTAGAAAGTCAATGAAACTTATGTTGTACGTTTGTTCTTTGTACTACAGAACGAGTTCACTCTTGTAAGGCATCACGGATGAAAGCTACGAGCCCCAGAGAAATTATTATTTATTTGTATATAATTATAGTATTTGCATATAAACACGGGAACACACGCCTTTAATGACGAATACGATCGTTTGGCTTGACTCTATAAAAATACTCAAGCCCTTTTTAATCCGTTAAAGTTTAATTAAAAATATACTCCTCTCTTACTTATATGTTACTCTATTTATTGATTTCACAGTTTTCCGACCGACGAATAATTTCCCATTACCTGGATCTTCTATTCTCAACAATAGACAATTTATCTATTATTTTTAAGATAAGCTTCTTCTAAAATCGTACAAATCTCTTGTAATTATATTTATTTTTACTATTATTATATTCATGTTTATTTCGAAGGGCGCGAGTAACGCTCTGGATGTCCGGTATGACCCCGCCGTTGACCCTCCGTACACTCGATTCGTTCAACGAATGGACGTAGAATCGATCAATCGGTTGCTAGATCGCGCATCTCGCGCTTAAATCTGCCACATTCTGCTAAGCGGTAGAAATATCAAGGTATTCTTACCAATTCGCCTTGGAATACGGGACCAAATTGATTTTACCGCTACCGAATTTGACCGAAGAGATCGATCTATGCTATACGTTTCGCCCGATATGCTTTACGGTATGTCTGTCGTCTATGGGTCCCACGCTCTCTAAATCACGGCCAATTACCGTCAATTTGGGTAATCGACGAGCTCGGTCTCTCACTCTTTCTGGATCGGACTCTGGATGTTTTTGTTCGCTCCTACGATGTGACGCACTCGGCTTACTCGAGTAGTACAGCCACGGGACGGGATTACGTCTCGAACGTCGCGACGTCTGCCCCGACCCTGACCACGCTACTCGGCTACGGTAACTCCCACGTTTATGCGAAAACTACCAGATTATTATTAAACCATGCGTCGTTGTTCTTTCTCGGACATGGAGACTGGCCGATAAGCCGACAAACAAACGTAATTTTACGTCCTTTACGAAAACGAGTATTCGGATTTTATTAATAATTTTTTAATAAATACCTAATGCTCGTTAGTCGGGCAAGTAAGTTCGGTGATTTTATCGAGACAATGCACACACACACACGTGTCAATTGAATACTAAATACACGCACTGTTTTAGAACGTTGTTAGAAGGAGTGAGAGGAGGGGACGGACGGAAGTCGGAGAAACTGAGGAGAATGAACACAAAGTTCGAAGCGAAAAGCAGGACTTGAATGTTCGAACACTCAAAGCTGTGCATATATTTTTTTGTATCCGTGTATATCCGTATATCTCATGGATCTATATGCTCTTTGATAAATCGTCTCTCTAAGAGCTTCGTTTACAATTCATTTTATAACGTTTTTTTTTTTTTTTTTTTACACGTCGAGACATTTACAATCGGGAAATTGATCTGCATTACCTCGTAAAAGATTTTTTTTTCTTTCTATTCGATATTCAACGGACTCGCGAGCAGCAAAAAGTTGATTGTAAAAGTTGATAATTAAATTTTATAAATTAAACGCTTAAAGGAAGTTCTAAACAATTATTAGATGGATTAAATTAATTATGTAATTGTTTTGTTTCGCAGAAGCATTTGAAATGTTATTTACGCTAGAATAGAGTAATGTAATGCATTCGAGAATTTCAATTAAACGTAAAATAAAAATCTTTACAACGATAAACAAAAGCGTCAATGCGACTGCAAGTGAATTCAATTTCGTTATCCGTTAGCTTAGTTACGTTATTTTAGTTATTATGTGTTTCTTTTTTGTGTTTCTTTTGTTTGTTTTTGTTTTTAATACATATATATATATGTAATGTCCAGTGCCAAGTGAGAATATTATACTTTTTGGCGATGACATTACATTTCGAATATTTCTATGAGATATTTGCACTATATTTCCAAAAAATATTTCATGTCACGCTAGCATGGTAATTACTTAGAAGTGTTGGAGAAATAGCGAACGACAACTGTTACGTTATTCTACAACATCTGTTGGCAATTGTTAACAGAGTTGGTGCATCAATTCCAAGAGACTGTTGCACCGCTTTTATGTTTATACATACATATATACATACATATATATTTAAATAAATACGATTGTAAATTAAATACTCTGATTATGCATGTATTCTATCTCTCCGGTTCTTCCGACTTCTTTTTCATTGGACCGTAAAAATAAAAAAAAAAAAAAAAAACATAATAATAAAAGTATTTGTAAAAATTTTTCGTTAAATTGAAATGTTTCGTATTATATGTATTATTATGTACTCTATAGTTATTTTTAAACTATTAAATGTACACAGAATTTTCATTTAGGAATCGTATATAAAATAAAACCAAAGTAATTAAATTACCATTTTATGATTTATGACTACTAAGTACTAAGGATTAATTACACGTACAATTAAGTCAATACATGTACACGCACACGTGAGTGATTACTACATGTAAATGTACTCCGCACAGACTAAAAATTAATTTATTTTATATTAATAATTAATTAAAAAGCATTTGAACGAAAATATTACCTTATTTATCCTAATTATAATAGTTTTTCCGTTTACCGTATTCGTTAGTATTTTATTGATAGAACGTTTATTTATACGAAAATCCGTAATATTATTGACAGTTTAGGCCTGAGGGTTTAAAATATCGGTTCTCTTCTCATCACAAAATTAATTATTATTTACCGAGTAGCAAATGATGGTTAATCGTGATTTTTAAAAGTACTCCTATTCACAAATACCAATGATATCTTGTGCGCCTCCGTTTATATACTCTATACAAGTTTTTATTATTTATTATTATTATTATAATAATAAGTGCATAATATTCTTAATGAATAACGGTTGTCGTAGTCTGTTGTATAATTGGTAATCACTGACTTTATTTACTCATGAATATTTGGAAAATTATTCTTTTAGGGGATTTTCATTGCGTTGTTAATGATTAACGATATACACGTAAATATTTATACGCGGAGGGCATTAATGCGATTCGTGCATCAGGTACGTTCGTATTTTAGGGCTACTGTATTTATTTCTCTGGAAAAATTTTAACGTAACGTGTAGTGCAAAGAATCAGAAATGGATATTCTATAAATTTCGCAAGAATTACGTATCTCCGGCAAAGCCGAAAACAGTTATTACAAGTGAATATATTTCAATGAATCATTGGCTGTGCTTCTTTACATTATAAAAATTATAAAAATTATATAAAAATGATAGAGGATGGAGCTCTTGAAATACGAAGGTTTGTAAGCGTCTCGGGTTTCAGGTCGTATTTTCAGGTTCCCGTATGATTTTTATATTTTCCCCGACCAATATTTATGCGACCTTATGACTTGTGATATTTTTTGCTATACACACCGGCTGTTTTCAGTCGACGTCCAATCACAAACAGTTTCACTTCGTAATCTGTTTTTTTTTGCTCCATAGGCGAAGAAGGGGAAACATAGAAAAAAAAAGTATCTGTCAAATTTGAAAAATTGGCTCTAATACGAAGTTACAAATTCAGTGTATGTAAGTTTTTTTCTTTAAGTATTGTATTTGAATTATATACATATATATACATATATATATATTTATGAATACTTTGTCATTCTTGAGATTTCCCAATATTATCTCATATCACTGATGAAATGTTCGAGAAGATAAATTATAGCGTTTTTTTATTATATTTATTATACGAGCGCTAACGTGTCTCTAGTATATAAAACATTTCGCACGTCCAATACTTTCGAGTTCTTCGTTTCCCGATTCTCTCGTAATTACGTGTCACTTTATCGAAATAAATAAGTTTGCTAATTTCGTATAAATATGTGCATGACGAATTACGAATTACGCGCGAATATAGTACAATAAATATACGTTCACGCGGATCTTCGGCTCTCTAGCGTTTTTCTACCCCTCCACCCCCAGCCCCTTGCCCCGCCCTATCCATTCCGTGAAATATCTTTCTATGGAATAACTATGGAATAACGCTTTCGCGTTTATTACACATCGTTTATATTACATTTACAAATTGAGAGCACATTCGTTGATAAATTATACGAAACGTGCGTTTGATTAGCTTAAATAATTAACAGGCGAACCGGTCGATTATTATTCCGAGGTATCAAAATGTATGAAGCGTAGATCGTCGTCCTTTGGATAGGAGAGCGAATCCTTCCGTCGTTCTAATAAGTACTTACTTGAACGGACGAGTCTACGACGTAATAAATATGTTTTTAATTAATTTACTTTTTAATCGACGAACGAATAATAAGCTAAGCCGATTCGTTCTGCAATTCTACATTAATAAATATCCACGATTCATTACCGAATTCACGCAAAAATCCAGAATAATTCCAGAGAAATTCTATTTAATGCATAAATTATATCCGCACAACGTGATTGACGGCTTATCCAATGAATGTCTAAATATCTTCGTTACTTTACTTTACTTCACATCGACTCGTTTTCTTTTCGTTTCTTTCGTTTTTTTTTTTGTTGATTCACACGAACAATTCCGATACGTCGAAAGCTTTTACGACAATTAATTCTTTAAGTATCTGTAGCTTTGTAATTAAAGCTGATAAATTGTAATAATGATCGATCCTTACACGTTTTTGCGTTAATTGGGATGGAATCGGGCCCGCGAAATCCCATTTGCTTTTATATAAATGATTGCGCCTTGGGGGAGGTTATGTAAAGTCAAAGGAGTCTCGAGAAAACATGCAACGAAAAATGGAGACTAGAAAAGGAAGCGAATCCACCGTCGGCCGTTGAAATAATTGAATTATTCCTCTGCCCACTCGACTTATTTTGACAAATTGAATTAGCTTAAGACGGACTCTTGGAAGCGAATAACAGAAAACTTTTGCAACATGTAGAGAGAGAGAAGACGCATAAGAAGAAGTAAGAAGAAGAAGAAGAAGAATAGAGAGAGAGAGAGAGGGTAAAAGTATTTGACGAGTAGACGGTAAAAAGAAGAAAACGTCTACGTCTACGTCTAAATATTGTACCACTTGGACGAAACAATTTATTGACGTCGTTAAAATAGTTGGGCAGAATAATCGTATTGATATTCCCCGTGAATAATTGTAATCAATGCATGGGGGGCGGGGAGGGGGTCTCCGTAACCGATATCGCCTCTATTTCCTATAGGTTTCGTAAATTATCCCTCGGAGAATTACGGCTTTATAATCCTGTCTTGTCTCACGTGACCGATTAAACGCTTTGATCTGTCGTCCTTGACGAGCGTCATCGGGTGCTTGATTATCCGTAGCTGCAACGAGGGCCTTGACGTTTCCGTCCTCGGCGGGAGTCGACGATCAACCAAGATGCGATTACCCATTAGCGGCTTCGAGGAGGTACGTGTACGACAATGCCGCTCGAAGCTCTCGGTGATCGATCGATCGATACTTCCTCCTTATTACCGTTTATTCTGGAAGACTGTGCCGATGGTATTTTAAAGCCGCGCAACATTCCAAAGTTACGCTTTAATTGTCACTGTCGATAATAATTAGCTTTTGCATTTATTTACAATGGCGATTTCTTATAGCCGCATTTCATTTCTAATGACGAGAACGTGAAAAAAAAAATAACGCTTCCACATTCCATAATATTCCAAATTAATCACTTGAATATCTTCGATCGCGTCTTTCTTTTTCTTTTCTTTTCTTTTCTTTTCTTTTTTTTTTGACGATTCTCGTGTAATTATTTGTAATTTATTTTCCATCAAGGGTGGAAAGATTTTTATTATCTCCAAGTTCGGGAATTTATTTATGAACTTATATTGTCGTGAACTTATATTTATGAACATTAGCGCAGAATTAGATTTAATATTTTTTTTTTTTTACATTAAAGGTGCGCGTGATTGCCTCTATTGCTTTTTATATTGCTTATTGTATTATTCAGAATACACGATACTTGGAGTACAGCAGCTCGCCGTTGTAATTCTAGAAAAAGAGTTCTCTCTGATCGTCAACGTCGTTTAAGCAGATCTCCAGCCTCTCCGAGCCCCTACTAGCGTATATCGTGCCTGCCACGTAGCCGTCTCACTCCTACGGACGATACGCGCAAACCGATCCTAGAGATTCTCGACTCGATCGACTCGATCGTCGAACGCAAAGGACGTCCGTCAATTAAATTAAGCAGGCAAAAATAGATAAAATAGATATAACGAGCCGAGCTCATTGGCCTGTTCGGTCATTATTCTTTATTTATATCGAATGGATTATTGAAATGTCCCCGGACGTATCGGCTTTGCCGCCGATTCCCTTATTTACTTCTTCTGCGCCCAAAAGTATTTCAATATTCGACGTTTTGGTTTCGTGCGCGCCGCACAGACACCGCTGTAGTATATACTAGCTTTCGGAGTGGGGGGAGGGGGGGGCGGAATAATTACGAGTAATTATAAGTAAATAAAAAGCTAATGTCGCCTGAATAAGTCGACGTATAATGAAAATTTAACGAAGATCCTTAACGAATATGAAAATGTAATTTTTTTTCTTTTTTTTTTTTATTTTTTATTCATTCGACCTTTCGCTCGGGGAGTAGGAAATTTTATTAAAAGTGAAATCGAAGTGAACGCGCTGAGCTCTTGAATGGCGGGGGGGACGTAGTGGTGTCAGCGATGCAAACCGCAATTTACTAATTGTTTTTCAATTCGCGACAATCAATGGCTTCCGACACTGTTCAACCGTAGCCAATTTGTTTTAAGCTCTCTCTCTCTCTCTCTCCCTCCCCTCCGTCCCCCGCCCCCGTGTACGAAGGCTAAAATTGCTCGACCGGGGCTGCCTGCTGCCGCTGCCGCTTGTATTTTTTTTGCTTCTTCTTCTTTTTTTTTTTTTTTTTTTTTAGATTCGCACCAGCACTGAGAATACAAAGCATTTTTCATTTTATTATCGACATTTATTATATCCCGGGAATATATTTTATATACAAGGTACCATTGCCTTTATAGAAACGTGTAATGAAATGCATTTTTTTTTTTTTTTTTTTTTTGTTGTAAATAGCACGAGTATTTTAAAGGCTTTTTCATGGGACCTACTAAAATTCTTCTATACTTCATGAAACAACATAGTTTTTCTTTTATTGTCAATACAATTACGTACTTTGTTGTTTATTTTGCAATTCCCTCGTTTATATATAAAGCAGTGGTTACCAAAAATCTATGATTTCTTTAGCAGTCATTATTAGCGGATACTCATGTTGTTGGTGAATGTGCCGTCCGTTGGTGAATTGGCCCGACAGTCCCGATAACCCCAATAACCCCCCCCCCCCACCCCTCGTTTTAAAGTCGCGAGCACAGGGAGCACACATCTTAGCTTTCTCTTCGCTGTACTTCCTCTTGCGAATGACCCGACAACGGTTATCCTGGCACTCGAGGAAGACCCTCTTCTCGAGCGAGCATCCGCTTTCTAAACGACTCCCCCCCTCCCTCCCACTATCACTTTACCTTCTACTTGTACAAACAGGAAGACAGTTTTGTATTCTTAAATACACACGCGGTCTCTTTTACATTATAATATTTTAATATAATATTATCTTAATTATCTATCGAGCATAACATTTATATCATCATTCTCTTACGTTATGAATAACCTTTTTATATAATTCAACGTACGCTGCTGCATCCGTCCAACCGCTTCACACTTTTCTTCATATCTCGCGGGTTTTCGTTCCCCGCCGCCTAAATACGAAAGTTTAGTGGATGCCTCTAAACCACAGTGGATGGATCAAGGCTTGAATAAAACAGTTTTCTAAATCTTAAATCTATGTACTCGTATCCGTTACAAAGCTATACAAAAACACATACTAATATTAATAAAATACATTTATTGTAAGCAGATTTATTATTATAAGTATAAGAATTGTCGCTTTATTAATACTTATTTAATAATAATATTCCGCTTCGTACGCGCGAGCCTGGCATTTAAAATTAAAGATTAATACCTTAAAAGATGATACTTTGAAATAAAGATTCCGTGATTTATTCCACGATTTTTCTCGATTAAAGCTTATTATGTAATAAGTTCTGTTTATTTTAGAACAACGCGGTAAATTTCACGTAAGCTTGAGTAATACGGGACTATCCTTTTTAAAATGCATTACATTACAAGTAAAAAAAAAAGAAGAAAAAAAAGAAGAAAAAGGCATCTTGAGTTCGGTTCGAAGGAATTTAAGATCGAATCAGTGCGGGTAGGGTTCAATTTATTTACACGTAATTTATATATGACACTTAATGATTTCTAACTCGTGTACTTTTACTATATTTATAATACGAAAAATTGAAAAACTCATTCCGGAGAAAGAAAATAGAGAATCTTCTCTAAAAAAAAAAAAAAAAAATAAATACCTTATAGGTTTCATGTAATGTAAATGTACTTACACGTAATTTAATTAATAATTGCGTGCACAGCGGCATATCGTCAGGATATTCGAAACGCCAAGTATTTAAAATAGCCGTTTTATATTGCGCGGCTACGTATTGCGATAGCCTGTAAAGTCTTGTTTTTACTTATTTCTTCAATATAACCTGTATTGTTCTATACAGGGTTCGGGGATACATTGTATTGAATTAATTGGACAGGGTGCGTATGCGCTAATACATGCTTCACGGTTAAAAACATCAGTAAGCGGTAGGGACTGAAAGAAATGGAAAAGTCAAGAGTTTGAGATCGTCGTATGTATATATCGTATGAGTCACAAGTCGGGCAGATTACGCTTGTTAGGGTGACGAGGTATAAATAGAAAGAGCTTCAGCTTCGACAAAGGCAAATCAATTTCAATGAAAATCGCCGGGAGGATAAAAAAAAAAAAAAAAAAAAAGAAAAGTCCGTAGCCCAGGACATTAGACTACGTCAGAGCCGCGACCGGTCCTCGTTAATAATAATAAGCTCGGCGGCTACAAACAAAGCCACCGCGTAAGCAGCAGCAGCGGTAAGGTAAGCAGCGGCAAGTACCCTAACGAGCGTTTAATCATTTAAGCAGCCTCCCTCCGGCGAATCGGTGCCTCGATAAAATCCTTTGGTAAAATGCCCCTCGCCTTGTCCGCGAATTACTGGCAATTTCCGTAGATTAGAAGGGCCTCGCGCCTCCAAATTATCCCTCGTCGGGTAAACCAGCTTTGCCATCGGAACAATGCCGCTAATTCGCCCCGACTTAATAGAGGATGCGCTACCTGCCCCGCTACCTGCCCCGCTACCTGCCGCGCTACCTGCCGCGCTACCTCCTCCAACAATTTATTCGCATTAGCGGCTTCTGCCATGGGGCTTTATACACCGCGTACCGCGTCACTCTTACCCATCCCCATCCCATCCCTCCCAACCCCGCCCAAAATAACCAAATATTATAACCAAGGATCTGTGCGCGTCGTTCTTCAAAAACTTCAGCTCGTTTCGCGTTTCACAACCAGCCGATGAAAGCCGACGAATCCTATTTTACATTTCAATTCCCGTACACCGGTTCGTTCTTCTTAAAAATTTTCCATGCTTTGGTAAAACTTTTACTCTCGTTTAATTGCACTGCTCTAAATAATCCACGAGACGAGTCGTTCCCTTGGAGATCTACGTGAATTTTCAATATACTCGGCATGCTCACCCTAACGATTGATCATTTTATTAACGATACGTACCGAATAGTAGTATGAAGTATAAATTGAAGTTGAACCTCGAGCGCCGTTACGCTCGCCATGCAAGCATTCAATTTCACATAATATTTATATAAAAATTAATAATTAGAATGTATTGAAGCAAAATGGGTGGAGGGGAAGGGGTGGGGGGAAAGATCCATGTTAATTAATTGGAAATTACAATAAAATCTGCATAAATAAAATTTCTGTATTGATATCGAATATCTTGGTAATGGATTTCATTAGCCGAATTCCAAAAATTGAATATTCAAAATATATATTGTTCGTAGAAAATTTGAAGCTCCTGCATGACGTCGGGTATGCATTATTTAATTAATCAGTGTTAATGCTAAACGTTAACCAATACACAATACAATTCATAATTATAATAATAATGATTATAATAATGATAACGATAACAATAATAATGATGTTGATGATGATGATGGTGATGATGATGATGATGATGACGGCGACGATAATAACAATAATGATAGAAAATATAATTAGCGGCGAATGAACGCGGGGCTTCATATAATGCGAACGCGAACGTTCGTCGTGTTATTTATTCGACAAATAATCAATACGAACGCGCAATCCAACGAAGAATATAAAGGCCGCATTATTGTGGTCATCATTGTAAGGGCGGCGGGCGCTCTTATTGCGTGTATTATTACGAAACTCGTGGGAAATCGATGCCGAGATTTTTTCCGAAGTTTCCAAATACGAATCTTTTGACGGAGTCCGTCAATAGAGTATCGCCCCGAAAGTATTAATCCTTCTATATCCGGCGTAATATGTACGCACGTGGGGAAGAAAAATCGTGGCCCCAAAGTAAAAAATTCCAACGGATAGACATTGCAATGGTAGCGGCCGGGAATATATCTTTGGTCGTAAAAAGCCACGGGCGCGTTGGCATTGGCTCGAGAAGTGCAAATGACTTACGAGCGAGTGAAGGGGCTGAGTGGAGGGGGGGGGTGTGAAGTGGGCGAAGAGGTTGGTGGTCAATGGCAAAGGTTTCCATAATAAATCGCCGGTGGGTGGTGGTGGTGGTGGTGGTAAAAGAGGATGATAGTAGCAGCAAGTGCGAAGACGCTCGCGTGCGATCGATCGATCGTAGGGGTATAAAGGCGGCAGGGAGGATAAAGTATATAAGGAATAAACGTCGAAGCGCGTAAGTTGGCTCGTAAGTAGGGCTACCCGGATAGGAAGGATATTAAAAGTAAAGTACGCCGAGACTAACTTATCTCATTAGAACAGCTTGTATAAGCGTTACTCGGCTCTCCCCTCTACCCTCCGCTACCACTACATCCCTTTGACTCTGTCCTTCTCGCGAACCTCTCCATCCCCCGGCCTTACCACCGCGCTTCTCGCGGACCTCTTACACACACGCGCCGCCGCCCGTCCCGTCCCGTCCCGTCCCGTCCCTTACCACACAGTCATGCCAAGGCGCGTGAGCGTGTGTCGCGACTAGCTTCGACAGTTGCTCGGCTCCCGTGCGAGCGACTTCCTCTTGATTTACTCGCTCGGAATCGAATCCACGGCCTTCCAGTCAACTCGTATCCTTGTTATATGGGTTATAATGAGGCCCGAAGCCGCTCCGAAGCCCCAACGCAACGAGCCTACGACAATTCAACTTTATTCGAAAACGTTGTTGTACAACTTCTGAAGGACAAACCCTGCCTCGGTCGAATATAAGTGGATAATGAATTTAATGGATCGGGAAGGGTCGATTTCGGAGCGAGCTTTTGTTTTTTGTTTTTTGTTTTTGTTTTTTGTTTTTGTTTTTAGCACGTCGTCCTTCGTTCGGGGGAAGACGTTAGCTTTGATAATGCTTTGATGGGCAGGGAGATTTTTTTTGTTTCATTCGCCGGAGAGAAAGCTGGGTAATTGGAATCCTATGTTATTTGACTTATGATAAACAGATCCTTACGCGGACGCGGAATAGACAATGAATCGAGCCCGGGGAATGGAAGACCGTGTTACGGGGATACGTAGCCCAATGCATTACGAGCCAGAAATTTGATAAGAATATCGATGGTCCCAGTCGCGTGCATGCGAGCACGAGTACATTAGCAGAGCCGATATCGGCTGGCCGATATAGATTCCCCTCTAAATGATTTTAATATTCAACGAGCAGTCGGGATTTATGCGATAATCGTGTGCCGTTAGCAGTTTTTACCTAAAGCTCTCGTTACGACAGATATTTTAGCCTTCAAAAATATTATTTGCACGCCCCCTTTAACTTTAAGAAAAACTGTACTCGCTAAAGTTCCTTCTTCTTTCTTCTTCTTCTTCTTCTTCTTCTTCTTTTTTTTCTTTTTCCTTTTCTTTTCCTTTTCTTTCATTATTATACAAGAAAGTAATTAGCTTTGTTATGTTTAACGTTCGGATCGACTGTACATTTGTTTACACGCCCGTGCGTTGTGACTCGCGAAGGCTAATTAATTCTTACAAATACACCTTATTCCCCATGCGCTATTAGTATTTTCATTCCACGAATACTCTCACTTTTTACATTATGTACTTTGATTCCTTTGGATTATTTATTTACATTTTATACGTATCTCTGAGATTTGCTTAGGGTGCCGTTGTTCCCGGGGCTCGCGTAAAACTTACTTACTGCCAAGCAGCGAAATCTGTATCTCGAATAGCAGTTCGACAAGCCAAACTTCAACATTCTTGTATAAAAAGAAAAAAAAAGAAAAAAAGAAAAAAAGAAGAAGAAGAAGAAGAAGATAAGAGTTGTATTTTATTATTTATTTTTGAGTCGTCGTTGAGAATATGTCCGGAGCTGCGGATCGTACCAAGCTCTCCTTAATAAACCTTTTACTTTTATTGGTAAATTGACATGGGACTTTGTCTAAAGAATTGCATTAAATCGGCAAGGTAGGAATAGATTATACCTTTTCATAATTCATCGACGATTTGTCTTTGCGGCAGATAAAACGGAGGCTAATTAGGGAAATGTTATGTTCTTTATTATTAACGGAGCATTAAAATTAATAAATTTAATGATACGGTGAAGGAGTAATGTATAATAGATTTTTTTAATAAACGATCTCTCCCCCCTCCCTCTCTGACGATTAATAAATGTCAAAATTAAGTTACGCTAAAAAGTAGAAAATAGAAAATTCTGACAATACATTACTTATTTCTAATAAATTCAATAAATGTTTATGTATTGATCTTTTTATCCATAGAGAAATAGCTGAATAAAGAAAAACTTTAATAAATTTTATTAGATTTCAATAACATTGGTTATTACGACTCTCCAGTCGGCACGAGGGAGATATTTAAAACTATATGAAAGTTCAAATAGTAGTGGCGCATCATTAATAGTTGTAAAACCATATATTCCAAACTTTCGTATGATGGAATTATTAGAAAATCATTAGTGGGGAAAATTTTAAAAAGCTCTAATTTGCAAGTTAAAAAGATCAAAACTTTTAGAGAGATATTAATAATTTAAAATTGAAAATAAAATCTAAAAATTTTTACTTTAAAAATTTATAACATCTGAAAATCACTTCTTATCGTAGATACTCGACTAAACTTATAAAACTTGGAAAAGTAAAAAAAATTGCTCGATTCACAATTCCAACGTAAAAGGGAAATTATGAAGTTATAAAATGAGGTAATTATTTTTAGTCGCATTTATAATAAAGACGTAAACAATAATTTCAAACGAATACGCATTATTTATACAAATAATTATATTGTAGTATGTTAGACTGTACACCAATGTAGACTATATATATATATATATACAACAAAGCTAATGTATAATAAATTATCAAGATTTTTGAAGATTGAATTGAGAGGGAATTATTAAGTGAAATAGCTTTTTATTTAATTTAAGAAATAAATTTAATTTTATTTACACTTCCCTATAATGCAATATAATGTTGACTTAAAATTACAACATAAATATTAACAAATGTCAGCTTAATCGTAAAGTTACGCCATGCAAGTTAAAAAAAAAAAAAAATTCATTACGTATTTAATGAACAAAATATTTCTTGTTCACTTGGTATTAATCCGAAATTTTTTAAACAATATTTGCGTACGTGCGTTGATTAAAAAAGGTTAAATTAACAAAAGGTATGGCATCGAGAAATATCTAATGCGCCATTGATCAATTGCCGAAATTCAGTTTGGGGGATAATGAATTAAATCCACGTTAATAATAAAAGCAACATTTAACAAAATTGTCATTCGTATTTATATTATAAAATGTTTGTTGAAATTTCTTTTTTATAAGTTTACATTAGAAGAAGTTTTTTTTGTAACGTATCGCTTTGTAAAAATTATGACTCGCAAACGTTTTTATGGGAAAAACACAATTTTTCCTTTTATCTACACAAGCCAATGTATTTTTATATTACAAAAATGCTTTGTCTTCCAATGTTACGTGAAAAAGAAAACGTAAGCAAATGCCTTGTCCACGTCTTTAAGAACAAAGTAAAATAAGGAAAATTAATATGTAAATCGGTCGGTTTCAATTTCCAAAAATTCGATACAGTAAGTGTGCACGGATTTGCTTGATTTTTCTGTAAATATACTTAAAATACTGTCGAGCGTTGTTTACCCTTTTCGTAAGAATTTATCAATACCGTTCGTGTCAAGTAAGAAGGAACTCCTGGATCGCATTTAAGCAACTTTATAATTTATTCAGAGCTATTACGTAATATTTGTCGGTGTTTCGAAAAACCATTATATGCAAATAAGCTAAATCGATTAGCATGGCGGTCATATTGCTTTCAGCAACAACTGTAACAACAACAACAACAACAACAACAACAACAACAACAGCAATCGATATGATGACAGTTGCTTGCAAAGTAAAAAACTGCCATTTTTACAATAAAATTTTATTACCTCTCATTATAATATTTAATTATTTAAAGGTAATGGGCAATTGAAAGCTCGAAGGGAATAATTTGTACGTGTATTTGAGATCCTTTTTTTTTTAACTATATTGTCTATCCAATCTGAAATCGGCGATTTGAGCTTTTAATTTCTCAGCAACGCGTGGATGTTCGTTTACGTTCCCATACCGTTATTCGTTATAAGAATATGCTGTCAATACTGTACATACGAATAACTACGCCATTCAATAGTTTGTACAATCAAAAGCTTATTTCTGAATCACGTTTCGTAAAAAGAGCTCACGTCGGATCATTTCTACCAAATCCAATTCTAAATTTTTACTAAATCCAACGCGTTTTTGTTTATTAAATACCTACTAATAATATATTAGATTAATAAGCGACCATTGCAAAGATGCAATAGTCTATGATTTAAGTTTCCAAGTGCTTATTTAAATAGTAAAACATGTAAAGTATCGGTTTAAGTGCTATTTTACAATGGGAGAAGGGAAAAAAGTTCCTGTCGTTTAAATTGGAGGAAGTAAGTTTATTTGAAATTGTAATTTCGAATGTAAAGATTCGCGAAGTTAACATTTTTCTTAATTAAGGCAAAAATGTAAGTATAAGAGCAGTAAAAATCTCCTAATTTTTATTTAATAGACTAAGTCTACTGAATTCCAGTACAGTGCAGCGACTATATAATTTTATATTTGCATTTATTATTTTATTTTAAATCCCTGACTTACTTCTTCTTCTTCTTCTTCTATCCAAACGACGAGTTATTTTTCGTATGAATTAACAGTCCCGCTTGAGACCGAGGTGAATTTTTATTACTTTTATACTTAAGCGATGCGTTTAAGGTCGAAGATAAGGTTGCTATGCAGGAAAAAAAAACAATATATCTTTACATACTTTACGAGACAAGATCTCGAGAAGTTCGTTACGCTGTTGTAAAAAATATCGTTATCGTAAGTTTTAATGAAATTTAAGCATTTCTGCCCGTTATTTGATGATGTTGTTGTCGTCGATGCGCTTGCGGATACTTCATTCGAAACGTTGAATAAAGAAAAAGCTTTTGAGACAGCTTAGAAATTCTTTTCCGTGGCTGAACTTCTGCGGGTGAAAATTCATGCAGGCGAGAAATTAATAAATTAATTTATACGGATAAGTAGAAGAAAAACCTGTTGAGTGTATCCTCTTGCCATTGAATAGCAGCAGTACTCCGGTTGCATGTTCTTCTACGTAAGGAGCGAGGATCGTTAGATTTGTATTGATCGACAGAAGAAAAAAAAAAGAAGAAAAAAAGAAACGTAAAGGCGGAAATGCCAGTTTTTCTTCTTCTTCTTCTTTTTTTTTTTTTTACGAATAAATGGATTCTCAGTAGTGACCGTACGGCATAATGCATTTTTTAAATTAAATTTCAACTCCAGATTCGCGCTTTTCTCCTTCGGATTCACAAAAATTTCAGCAATGGCCAATGTATAATCAAATTGCTGTCCAAACTCGGGCTGAAAGCCGTTAAGGACTAAAAAAAAAAAGTTCCATTCCATGTCCACGTGTTTGTATTTGTCTCACAAGTAATTATTACATAAATATTTTCATGTAAAATTTTCCGATTTTCACGTTCCGATGTTACTAATTATACTTTCATTGCTTTTGTCATGTCCTATAAAACAAAAATTATTCATAATATTATTCGTAATTATACTTAAGTTAGCTTTTCCTTGTATACATCATTCTTATTACCCAAAAACACGTAATTTTTTGCTTGAATATATATATACATTTTATTTCAAATAAACGGTTTATTTTAAATGACATTTTTTTTTTATTTATTTTTATATTTATACAATTTCAAAAGTTAATAACAAAATGGTCACGGCGGCGAAAATGATGGCGATATAGTCTGTGTGTGTTTTATTATTCTAACGATTATATATATTTATTTTAAACATACGTACATTTTATCTATCACATTTTATGTAAATTCTTTATTAAATACGTAACAATATTAAAACTAATAGGAATTAATCGATAATATGCGATTGAAATATGCGTAATTTTTAATGTAGCGCATTCTTTGTATAATTTTTAATTAGTTTAAATGAATTTCATAATTACTTAAATATTTTATAATTAGTTGCGATTATTGGTAATTTTGAATTTATCTCATTATTAATAATTTTAATAATTATTATTTTCTGTATAATTTTACTTCAATTCCGAATTTATTTATCAATTTGTCTACGTACGTATAAAGTATGTACTTTGGGGATGTAAAATTACTTCCGGGATTGGAAATCTGATAAATATGATTTATTGGCATGTTTATTCGAGAACTGTTTATTTTTAAATAATTATTAATTATATAAATATTTTCAGTACACATGTTTCTGTGAAATATGTTATTTATTTTTTTATTACTATAACGATAAGTTTTTAAAAAAATTCTATTTTAAAATATTAAAATATTAAAGTATAATGATATATATATAAATAATAATAATAATAAAACATATTCTCTACGAATAATCAATACCTAAAACTTTTAAAATTATTAAAATAATTTTTAATTATAGGCCATTTTGAAATAATTATGTATATTATATTGTGTTACATAAGTGATTTTTACAGATTTTTAACTAAATAATATTCTTAAGCTAAAATCTAATTTAATGAAGCAGATTGTAATGATTTAATATTTTCATATTTTTTTCCCAATAGCCAATAATTAGTTATAAATTTAAGTTCTTAGACAAAATAGTTCGTAAACTTTTGTACGGTTTTTTCTTATTCGCTTAAATTTTTTATAGAAATCGTTTATTATGCTTGAGCAATAGTATACGTATATATATGTATAAAGGCGGTTTAATCCAATTAATAATGTTGGAATAGTAATTTCTTTTAATTTGAAAAACTAATTAATTGGTGAAATGGAAGAAAAGTTTCCAACGATTGGGCAAATGAAATATCCTGATGCCGATGGTACAAGGGATGATTTTATTTTATACTTCATTAGATCGCAAGGTGTTTAGTAAGTTAGTCTCGGTTTTGATAGTTTTCAACTTTCGTCTCAATGTGTCCTTATTTCTTTATTTATGTTTCAGTTATTTTGCTCCTTAGAATTCTGATTGAATTCACGGAGGAGTTAGCAGTTAGGAATTGGGCAATTCCGTTTACATATGAACTAGAGTATCAAATTAGTTGCCGAGCTACGTACAGTAATTTGTATTGTTAAAGTTTATTTGTATTCAGGCCGTAAGTTAATGTCCCTCCCTTTTCTATAACACAACTTTTAGCCTAAAATTACAAAACTTTCACTTACCCTTTTTACCCAAATATTCCTCAAAGTAAATACCATTCGGGGTTATAAAAGACAATTATTCAATTACATATTCGTTAAAACTTACCAACATTTTTATCCATTAAAAAAACTTTATTTATGATGAGATTCATTGTAGGGTAATAGTATAAATACGCAAATGAGGGTAATTCCAATATTATTATTATTGAGATACAAATTGGAAAATCGACATGTAAAAAAATATCTTAGCCACCGAGGCTGCACGAATAAAAAAAAAAAAAAAAAAAAAAAAAATGCATTCGAAACGAATGGGCGTAAGTATTATAAAAGCCTTTGATTTTTCTGGCTAAAAAGGGTAGTTTGAGGCTAATAGCCGATGAATTCCCGTAACGCTTTGATAGCCGCGTCTACAGGAAGTCGATGCGCATGTATATTTATAAGAATCCACTTGGGCTATAGAGTCTAATAATGATGAAATGTAGCTCGAAAACATTGAAGGATAGAAATTACATATAAGAGAATTATAGAATTATGAAGAGAATAATGAAGGAAAACAAAAAAAAGAAGAAAAAAAAAAAGAAGGATTCCATTACGTGTCATGGGGATAATTATATATGAAGCCATGAAGGCGAGTCGGCTTTTGGGCCTCGGGAATTATACGCTCGGCAGGCTATGATAAATATCACCGTCGACTGGGAATGTAGAATCAAGAATTTTATAAAGGAAATCCAAAGATGGAATACGGGCGGAACAATTAAGGGAAAGGAGTCAGTTAAGGCTTGTTGTATCTACATCGAAGTCGAAGCTAAAGTCACGTGACTTTATGGGGAGGGTAGTCGGCTCTGGAATGAAATGGAAATATAGATCGTCGGTCCCGGGGGCTTCCCCGTATTCCTTGATAATTAATTAAGTACGGGGCCGAGTGATCGCCGCGCGCCCCCGTATGTGTGTATGTGTGTGTGTGTGTGTATCGGCTCGGGGATTTTCTCATATCCAGCAAAGGAGTTTCCTGTCCCAATCAACGGGGATTCGGATACTAGAAACCGGAGGCCCCAATTCTCTATCACGTATTTTTTCTTCCTTTTCTTTCTTTCTTTTTTCTTCTTCTTTTTTTTTTTTTTTAACTTTAAAGCCAAATCTTCCGCCCTTTGAACTCACGCTCATTTATAATATTACGGGGTCTCGAGTCCTTTCATTCGCAACGCAAACGTAGAACATCAATGGGCAATTACTTATTTTCCTCGTTAAATACCTACGTTTTTGTTTTTGTTTTTGTTTTTGTTTTTGTTTTTTTTTTAGTTATGTACTCGTTATGCTAAACAACGCGCAATGAGAGAAGATTATGATTCGTAATGACCTATCGTACGAGTGTCCTTGAATAGCGCAAGAAACTAAATTACGAGTTAATAAGTGCAAAGTTTTCCGAAACTATTGTCGTTACGAGCGGTTAACTAATTAAAATGCAGCTAAAAGAGAAAGGGAAAAGAAAAAACAAAAAAATAAAGATACAACGTAAGGATTATTAAGTCTCTGTTGATGACATTTTCCGACTCTTACACTGTAATTTACATTTCTAAATTAGTAAGAAGAAGAATAAGAAGAAGAAGAAGAAGAAGAAGAAGAAGAACATTCGTTACTAAACATGACAATTACACATCGTATAATCTATTGCGCATGCGCACACGTGCATTTTTATTAATTTACTTAATTGCATTAATAAACAAAACAATACAATCGACTTTTTTCTATAAATAAGTATGAATTATAGGCCTTGATATTGACGTACACGAATGTCCGGCTTTTATCAACTGTAAATAATTCACGAAAGTAATTAACTTTTTATAATAATAATAATAATAATAATAATAATAATAACTATTTTATTTATAGTATAAATAAAATAATAAAACGGCTTATTGTAGATATTCGACGGGAGGAATATTATATTAATTATAAAAAATATAAAGTGCAGTTTTTATCAATTATTTACGTACAAATTGTTAAATTATTAAATAATTTTTTCTCTCCCCAATTCTAACGCTTAGTTTAATCAGAATTTACTAGGACTGCGAAATGGTAAATCGATATATTGTGCAATTTATCACCGCTTATGCCTATACCCATTTAGGTCACATTAGGTAAATCTTACTTAGAGTACATCGGATTTTTTATGCACACTCGCGCACGTGTACATGTTGTATACGTCAGAAGAAAACGTGGTTGATAAATAACGTTTAAACTGTTTACGTATGAAAAAAGAAGTACACAATATTCGTACGACAATAAATATATTCAGTAGCAATTATCCAATTATATATATATATATATACGTATGTATGTATGTATTGTCTATTCAAAACGTGACTTTATCCACTTCAATACAAGAGCTTATGTCTAAGACGAGCTTATGTCCATTATTCCGAGTAGTTAACCCCTTCTTCTTGCACTTGAAAGGAGCTCCTCGACTCATACGTATATCCGTGTGAAGAATACCCGACGTTTTTTAATCAAAACAAAACTACTCTCCGCACTTCCTACGGATCTCCACTTGAAGTCAAAAACTATTTAGTACTTTGGGTAAATCCGAGTTCTTATCAACATCTCCAACGTCATAATTTCGTGTTTTACAAGTCACGAGACCGTAAATAGCGTAAACATTCCTTTCACGATTTAGCATTCCGTTTATTGTATTGATTACGAAGACGACCTTTACACATTTATTGTTATTATAATAATCCGATTATATTTCACAGTAATCGTTTAAGAAGTATTAACGGTTTCACGTGATTTTTAAATATACGTAGTGTAGTAGAAAAATCATGTGATTTTACATTTACGACGAGAACGAGCAAACATTCGATCGATTTGGATAGGACCCTTTTTTTTTCCCTTCTTCGTTCAATTAACGAGCAAATATTTAATTTCAGAGCGAAATCTAAGAGGCGAAAGTTTGTTACGGATAGGAGGAAGCAAAAAGGCTGGAGAGCCTCGTTAACGCGGTGCACTTGCTTTGTATGCTTCCGGTATACTACTTTATTTGTGAATGTTTGTTTATCGACTTAGTCGCTCGTGGCAAACAAGGTAATCGAATGCCATCTCCTCGCAATTCCCGTAATAGGTAATTGCAATTACGTCTTCGAAATTGTATCGATGATTCTTTAGCGATCGGAGTACATTAATTTGATTGTGTAAACAAGCCGAGTAGTGATGTGTTAGTTCGTAGTCGGAACGTTGACCGTTTATCGCTTGAAAATATTACTAAGCATTGAAGCTCTACAATAAATACGTGTCTCGTTTTACATTAATTTTGCATTTTTCGTCGCTAAAGGCGCCATTAATCCCTACGTTAGCTATTATTTACATAGATAATAATGACCATTAGTCATTAATGGTGTGATTAATCGTTGAATTGATATTGCCCGCGAATGGGAAGAAGTGCATTCCAAGGCAGTTTTGCACACGTCAGTTTAAAAAGTACGGATATACGGATATACGGATATACGGACCTCAGGTATATGGACGTATACGAGGTAGCAATGAATGTTTAATAGTTAAATATTGTACAGAGCATATCAATCATAAGGTTTACTCGTTACGTTATTAAATGTCACTGCGAGCTCCTTCTTTGATATAATCCGCTGAAAAATAGCCTGCGATGGAGGGGGGCGGAGGTAAAGTTCTCCCAATAATATCTCGTATAATGCAATTTAAAATGGCTGACAATGATAAGAGGCGACGCCGCCGCCGCCGCCGCCGCCGCCGCCCCCGCAAATATCGCACACTTCGTCTTGCGAGCAACTAAAATTTGCAAAGGTAGAAAAGAAAGCGGCTTAAAGCAGTTTGAAAATTGTTGCAGAATTAACGGCGGTCAGTCGTTTGGGTGGGGTGGGGGGTGGAGGGGGTTGCGAAAGGAGTATCGGGATTTTACGGGCGTAGCGCGAGGATCGACTAGAGGTAGGTACGCGGGACTAAAAGGGATGTCTGGAGCCGAGGCCTCGGCACACCGACTTCGGCTAATGCGTAAAGACAGTCGATCCGAGAGGAAGATCCGCGGCGGCTCTTTCGTGGCAGTTCGGAAAGTGGCGCGTCCGTAGGTGTAAGGAGTAGGGAGGCGACGAACGAAGGTGGGCAGGTCGCCCGGGACGAGGATCCGCGTTCGCAAGAAGATGAAAAACGAAAAACGAAAAAAAAAATTAAAAAAAAAGAAGAGTACGCGCACGTCGCTGTCCGGAGTCATCCCGATGGGGATCGGGGGATGATACCAGGACCGGGGCGCACCGAGGAGAAGGACGAGGGCGGCCCGGTACCCGACTGTTTCATATTTAAAGTATATTTTCCCCGGGCGGGGAATGTATTGGCCGACGGAGCCGGCTCGGGAGCCTCGGCCCGAGTGACAAGAGCTGGTCGGTCCCGAGCCCGGAGCCATCATTTCCAGTGGCTTCCCGGATAAAGGAAGCTGCCAGTCAGTGCCGCTTCCACGGCCTCGCCTTCCAGCCCGAGTTGACTTACCTACCACCACCCTTCGTCGTCCGCGTACCGCGAGGAGGAGGAGGAGGAGGAGGAGGCTTTCGCGTTTCGACTCAGCCGGCCGATCCGATCCTCTCGCGGCGACTCGCCCCCCCCCCCCCCACCTCCACCACGCCGCCGCTCCGTCGTGGGTCCCTCTTCACCCCGGCCCGGCACTGGAGGCAGGCATCAAATCTCGCCTCTCTTTACGCGGCTTTGCTCTCTAACGCCGCGGTCTGAATCGAACCGTGCTTATCTCCCTGGCACTTCTGCTCCCTCGGCCAGACATTTCCCTTAACTCGCCCCGTCTCCGCTTGTTTACGAGCTTCTTACGCGAATTGAAAAGCTCTCATTGCTCCCCCTTCGTCTTCTTCTAACCTCCACCCCCGACGCCCCCGCCACTTTAATATCCTGCTGCTTTAAAGCCAAGCTGCCCCAGTAATCTTTTTTCTTTCTTCTTCTTCTTCATTTTGTTTTGTTTTTTTTTTTTTGTTTTTACCCACGAGTCTCCGTCGTCGTCGTCGTCTACGTCGTCTACGTCGTCTACGTCGTCTTCGTCGTCCTTCGTAATTAACCGTCGGCACTCGAGACTCGGCTCGCACTGATCATTCGCGGTTATTTACCTCCGCGGGCTGGCCCGCCCTAGCCCACCCACCCCACTCTACGCCTCGAGGCTAATTGCATCGGTTATTCTGTAAAGGGACCGCAATCCCAACGCTATTGCCTTACCCTTTTCTAAACTCCGGGCGTTATCTTGCTTAATCTCTGAGAATTCCTCGGCAAATTTTACATATGACTCGCGCGAACTTTGAAAAAGGCGCAACTCACTAGACTACGACTACGACGACGACGACGACGACGACGACGACGACGACGACGACGACGAAACTTTGGTAGTAAACTTTATAAAGCGACAGCGGATCTGAAATCGCGAGATAAAGCAATACTTAAGATTTTTAGTTTATTTTAACCGTAACGTACTACCGCCGACAGTATTTAATTCCGACACGCCCCTTCACGGAGATCTGCCGTAATGATATTGATCTGACGTATCGATAAAATTCGTTGATTTTGATAGTATAGAAAGCAAGTCTGCCCGGATTTGGATTGGTAAATGCAGATTTACGTTTAAGCAACGCTTGACAATTAGCCAATAATTATGGGGAATTGAAGAATTTTCCCGTGGGAAGATCGTAGGCTTGTCTTCGGCGTTACACCCAAGCCCCTCATAATTATTCCATTGCTCGCAATACGTGATATTTTTGCAACACATTTCCCCAGGGTACGCTGTTTTGTTGTGGTTGTTGTTGTTGTTGTTGTTGAAGTTAGGGGATACTTTATTTATATGCCTTTAAAGTTTCGGCAATAAATAATATGAATACGGAATCTTTGGACTAAATGGGGGAAGGGAGCGCTTTATAATTCGATTAAAAGTTTATAAGAGCAGTATGAGGCATATTAGGCATGGATATTAACAAGAAAAAGAATAAGAAAGAGAAAAATAATCGCGTTAGTCGGTTTATATACTTTTCAGTTATCAAGAGATAAGGGAACGGATTCGTTTGCTGGCGATGGTGGCGGTGGTGGCGATGGTGGTGGCGGTCTGTAAATAAATAATAATTCGAGTGGGGGTGGGGGGGGGTGGAGGTACAATGTAGTCACGTGCGCGCGATAGTGAATAATAAAAAAGGGCAAAGTTTCGTCGGCAAGTGCGCGCGGAGGCAGCCGAGATTCCCCGTTTCCCTCGCGTCGGGGGTAACAGAAGTTTAGAATTTTGCGGTCCCGAGCGAAAGAGTTTGATATATTATTCTATACAATTAAGCGAGGCGGATGCCGCGTGCTGGCTTGCCCGGGCGTACGCGGCACTTGATTGGCCGCGGCTGTTGCGCCCAAAGTCTTACGCGTGCACGCGCATTCCGCGCTCGACGCTTTAGTAGATAACGTCGCAGTGGAGACGGGACTACTAGAGTCACGTCGGTTATACGCCCGACCTGCCGAGTATTAAAACGAGCCTCTCATTTCTTTGCCCGTCATTTTTTTCCGTCTCTTTTTGTTTCTTCTTTATTTACGGATCACCGTGACCGTAACGCGCATTTAGATCATTGTATAACGCCGTATAAGCGCATTTATTATTCGCTCGAGCCCTTTATTCTTGTTACGCCTCGTTTATAACATTCCATTACCTCCCGCCACTTTATTTTTAATACCCCCCCACCCCACCCGCCATCCGATTTATTGACGGGCGGAGCGTGTCCCGATCGGGGCACTATCGATCCTTTACTTTCGCATTTATATTTATCGGGCTAATTTTCGGCTTTTTTAATGCCGCGCCATCGATTTCATTCCCATCGTGGGTGTAATTTAAGAAATCTACGTAAGCAAGATGGCGCCGGCAAATGAATCAAATTTAATTTCCTGTAGAAAAATTAATAAATAATATCGGACGTATACATTGGGCAATAACTTTCAAGGGTTTACGGCTTTCAAATCTTAATTTACCGAACGTGAATACGTTTTAGGCAACGTCGTAATTTACGAGCCGGAAACTTTAAGAATTATTTTTCGGGATAAAGCGAGGCAGAGCAGTGCACTGATTTAAGCAGAATTAATGGCGACTCGCATAAATACAAAGAAAAGCGTAATTGCCTTACAATACCGAAGGCCTTTAATATTAACTAACGCATTTTTATATCAATATATATATATATATATATATACACGTAATTAAATGATTCGGATCATAGCGAATTTATTAAAGCTCGTTATTAATGATATTTTAAAATTGATATTAATTTTTTTGTTTTTACCAAGTCTATGAGGAATTCATTTGTTTTTTTTTTCATTTGTTTTTTTTTTTTTTAGCAAAGAAAGTAGTACTCAGCGATTCACGAACGATTCGCTTCATGCACGATTGCAATACACGCTTATTTATAACAATTTACGATCATATTAGTTGTTAAAAATAATAAAGCCGAGATAACGGAGACGTCCAATGGATCGATCTAGTTATTAACGCTCGTTAAATACGTTTTGAAATTAAACGACTGTTTCGGCTGATTAGGTTTGTTAAAAGAAAAAAAGAAAATAGAAGAAGAAGAAGAAGAAGAAGAAGAAAACAACAACAAGGAAAAGAAGGAAGAAGCTGTCGCGCATGCCAATTACACATCGCGTGCTTGCGCGGCTGAGGACTCGGGCTCGAGCGCGCTCGGCCTCCTCCAATTTGTCCGCTGCCCGCAAGTTTCGAGTGACGACGGCTTCAGCCCCGATGGTTCTCGTCTCCTCGTCTCCTCGTCTCTCGTCTCTCTCTCGTCTGAGTCGCGAATCCAGTCTTTTGGCGAATCGCGTCTTTCGGTTAGCATCCAGCCGAGATGGACGTCGAGGGTTCGAGTCTCGAGCGTAACGAGAGGGACATTCCATCATCGGGCCTCGAGTGCCACTGCACTTATATACCACCATCGTCGCCATCCTCGGGGATCGCGTCTGCGACTCCCTCAGTTTTTCAATTATTTTTCAAAAACCGGTGGACCTTGGATGCAAGCCGCTCTCTACTATGCCTTATCGAGGCAACCGTCCGGGACTCCCCCCCTTCCTTCGACATACGTAAATAGACGTTTAAACGTCTTTTATATGCACGATTCGATTAACCTGACTCTACGTTCTACGGGAATACGGATTTCTATTCTGCATAAATTCTCATACGTTGGTATTTCAAGTGGTTATGGTCATCTAAGGAGATCACTCTACTCCACCATTTATAAATACGTTATAACCTCATTAGTTCGTGTATCGTAGACGTCGTAAATTTCGGCCTTAGGACGACTAGAAAAATCTTAATCCTGCAAATTTTGTCGGCTCAAAAGTCTCTTTCTCACCCTCTTCCTCGCGTAGCATTACGATGAAAAAAATTACAAATACATTATTCAACCGTGGACGTTACTTTACTCGCAACGAGGCTTTGTCTTTGTCTTTTCGTTATTTTAAATACCGATAGCACTCGATATTATATACGAAATTGTATAATATTTATCATGGTCTGCCTGATAATTCAACTGAGATTATGAAATTTATTTTTTAAATTACGATAAAAAAAAAAAAAAAAAATTGTAATACTCTTACGAGATAAAGTGAAAATTATTGCTTGTACGTCCCTCCCCCTCCCTCTGCACTCCCACTACACTCCCCTTTACCCCGTCCCGTTTATATTTAAAGTAAGGTATTATGCCGCAACTGCTTTTAAATAATATCGTCGTAATATTACGAATGAGGAGAGTCGAAACTATTGTGACATTCGTGCGATAGCAAGTATTGTTACGTTATGCATAATCGCAGAACTATTTTATTTATAATAACCTGTCAAGCTATAACTTTTAGACATTTTCATTAAAAAGTATGCTCGATTTATACAGAATGTCGCGGGTGGGAAAATGACAGGAAATATAGATTAGATTTAGATTATTACTTATTAGATATAATGGGCATGTAATTTTTTTTCGTTTCTTTTTTTTTTTTTTTTTTTTTAATAATAATTTCTTAGTCAGGACACGCAGAGCAAAGCGATAAGGATAAATTAATAAGTTATTTAGGAATTTTGTAATAGCTGTATTTGAAATTTAAAATCATTAATACGTGTATAGGAGTAAGTGTATCTGCTGATAGATCTCGTCCTAAATAGTAATATCCTCTGTTAGTTTAATTTAATAAACGATTTAACGTAAGGGAAGCCGAATGACGGGTTAATTAGCTCTATTGATGCAAAGACGTTTTTACGAATAGATCGCTGGGGTCGAAAGTGACAATCGTGGAGCGTTAATATAATTAAATCGATCCCGAGGACACGGGATCTCTCAATCCTGAGCGCCGAGGAAAATCTTTCTCGCGGTCGGACTCGGCGACTCGACGTGTTTTATGCTGCTGCTACTGCTGCTGCTGTTGTTGCTGTTGCTGTTGCTGCTGCTAAGCCACCCGAGGATGTAATATGTAGGCCAGGGTTTGGTAGATCACGGAGGCGGCGGTAGGATGCGCGTGTCCCCTGAAAATGGATTTCCGCCGCGCAATTTCCCGTCTAGGAAATGAAGCGCGCTCGACACCCGCGACTCTCTCTCTCTCTCTCTCTCTCTCTCTCTCTATAGGTCCGGGAGATAAATAATAATCAGTGTCGGAACGAGGTCGGCCGACGTTTTCGCGCCCCCGTCGACCTTTTTTTATTGCGAAGCGTATCTTTGCCGCTCGGCTTCTAAATTTCATTCGAATTTCCCAACGATTCCCGCCCCCAATACCGTTTAAATATTCATGCGGGACTATCCCGCAAACTCCTCCTCCACTCGCTAACAAACGTGTCTCTTTCTCCCGCCAACCCACCAACCCCCCAACCCCCTCTCTCTCTCTCTTTTATTTATTTTGTTACTCGTCTGGCTTTACGGGGCTCTCCTCTCGAGGCTGTGTTGTCGTCGTCGTCGTCGTCGTTGTTGTTATGCGGTATCGGGAAGGGCTCCCGATAGACTCAGTACTTTCATGCGATATTGACTTTTAGATTCCGATGCTTTGACGCGACTCTCTTCTTAATTACTGGCGCGCGCCTCCGCACCTCCGCATATCGCGACCCTCGCGTTACAATTGCTGTTTTACATACGCTCGAACCGATACGTTTATTCCATTTTATTGTCTTTGACTTTTGCCACCGACTCGCTACCCGAACTACTCTAGGCGCCTAGATTTCTCCTACTCCTAATGAATTAAGGCGAGAGAAGGAAAAATAATGTCCCTTTTAAATTTCATCGTCTCACTCGTAGGTCTAAAGAATTACGTAATCCAAATCAATCCGCGCAAACATTGTCAAATATAAATTGTCATTAAGTGATGTACGGGTTTATGGGTTAATAGGCAAGGAAAGGGTTTCGTATTTGACAAGCATCCAATTGATTTGATTTAATTTAGTACAAAGCGACGCTTGAAAAAGCTTCAAGAAAATCTAAATTAGTACTCTTAACTCACTCAGCCATACGTAGGTCGCATACTGGCAAACAATTCACCTACGTTTTCAAGAAGATATTTAATTAATTAAAGTCCGTCTCTTCCGACTTTAATTATCGCAAAGAGTATGCAAATAATTAGTTAGCAGACTTTTCATATTTTATTAACGGGCAGTGGGAATAATCAAGTAATTAAAGCTAATCCGTTCCTCAAATAGCCACTTCTCTAAATGCAGATAAATACAACACGTTCTTTTTGTTTTATTTCGTTTCGTTTTGTTTCTTTTTTCTTTTTAATCACTTAAGATTAGTGCAATCGACATGGGGATGTCTCGTAATTGCGAGTAAAAGTAAGCGTCCAAGTGCTGAGATACGAAATTGTCGATTAATTTGACATTTGACATTTGCAAATGTCCTTACGAGCTTGAAGCTTTAGTAGTTAAATCCAACCAGGACAACGACGTTGTCATTGTAATTACGATAAATTACATTTATAAAAGCTGCAGCAGCGCGTGGACTGTAATATAAACGTTATTTATACGTCGATAAAGCCGTAGTACAAGCGTTCGAATTCAGTTCGCATAACTATAGATTCCTTAGTCGACTGCATTATACAAATAATTTAAAGAGGAGAAATAATAAAATAAATTATGAGGGAATGTTCGTCTTGTAATCGACTCGCGCCTCTCTTAATTAAAAAATATAAATTGTTACTGGGACACGTCGTACCTGAAATACATTGGAGAATGTACGCGAACAATTGATTCCATTCTAATTACCATCCACTTTTTATTTTTGTTTTTTCATTTCCTTCTCAAATTTACTCATTTATTCGTTAGTCGGTAAGTTCCGATCTCCCGATACGTCGACATGGCCTCGCGAGGACTCGACTCGAAGGTCCGTCGAGTTATATTGGTAAACGCATAGAAAGGAGAAAAAAATTGAGGGTAAACGTGGACGTGCTTGAGCGGTCCCCATGCCCTCTCCCTTTCCCTTTCCCTTTCAATCGAGTGGGCAGCTATTGACCCGGTTTTTTTTTTATTTTTTATTTTTAAAGGTTTCCCCGACTTAGAGGAAACGGGGGTGGGGGGAGGGGGCGGCCGATCTAGTAGCCGAAACCCTCTTTGCGGCAGATGCTGCTAAGCTCAGACCTCCGCTGACACGTCCTCCCTCGATAACGCGAGGAAGAAAAGCTTCCTCGTCGGCTTCCCCCGTACACGCGTCTCCTGGTTCGCCAAGAGCATGCTCGGTTGCAAGCAAATGCTCCGCTTTCACAGCTCGGTGATATCCAAAGTCCAGAATTAGTCGGCAAGTCGCAAAGAATTAAATACTAACAACGTATTCGACGTTTCGCGCGAGTCTATCGGCGGCGGAGGAGGGGGGATAAATAAATACTGCCCCTGATTGCACGCTTTTATTTTACGCGTACCTTCTTCTCTCGAGAAGAGGCAAAATACTTCGGAGTACGTGCAGTCGTTTTTTTTTTGCAAAGGTGAGACGAACCGCGAGGCCTCGCCGTCCAAAATACAGGTCGCCGACTATTAAGTACGCGAATTCCTTAAATTCTTACATTTAAGCCTAATATAGGCCACGGAAAGGGGAACATTTTAAACGCATCGTACGTCATGTGTTCGTGACGTCATCGTCGTCACCCCTATTCCTACTCTAATCGTCGTTAATCCGTTTCTTTGAAATTTCTCGTGCTCGCGCCCTGATGGATTATCAAATTTTCGGGTAAATGCAAGGTCGCCGACTACCAAGAACGCGAATTCCTTAAATTCTTACGTCTAGGGCTACGAACACATCGTACGTCACGTATCGGTGACGTCATCCTCCTCGCCATTCCTACTCTAATCCTCGTTAATCCGTTTCTTTGAAATTTCTCGAGCTCGCGACTTGATGGATTATAAAATTTTCGGAAATGCAAGGTCGCGGATCAAGCACGCGAATTCCTTAAATTCTTACACTTAAGCCTACACGAAAATTGTAAACACATCGTACGTCACGTATAGGTGACGTCATCGTCCTCGCCCTTCATACTCTAATCCTCGTTAATCCGTTTCTGCGAAATTTCTCGATCTCACACGTTTGACTCGATACATTTAGTTAATTTTCGTACATAAATTGTTATCCTACTAATTGAACTATTATCCATAGACATTAAAAAACATTATCTCCTCTTACCCTCCCCCCCCCAAATTCGTTCCGAGCTTTCTCGATCATTATGATTAGCATTTTTTCTGTTCTTTCATTTCGAGGTTTGTTATCGAGTACATTAATTTGCCTGGATCGAACGCGTTACCAATGTTATCATCATCATCATCATCATCATCATCCGTTAAAATTAATAATTAATAATCATCTTTGCTTAGGCCTAATTTATAATAACTGTAGCACGATATTCTTCTAGAGTTAATTCCTTTTTCTTCCAACTTCCGACTATTGTTCAATAATAGTAGTTTAATATTCTATACAATTGAAGAAAAGTTTATATTTACGACTACTTTAGCATACCCAACTCAATAGTCTTAATTTGAAAGAAATTACTAATGAGAATAAAATAATTCATGCGAATCTATACAATTGGAGTAGTTTTGTAACGACGGACATGCTCGCTTTCTAATTTAAATTGTACTTCATTGTTATTTCCCGATGGCGATTGCATTTCTTTGTATCAATAATAGTCCAGCGCTTGACTATTTTATTTATATAAAAAGAAATGAGAAGGGTAAGATTTTTTTTTTTTTTTTTTTTTTTTTTATGAAATTCACCGAGTTCCTTTTTAATTTTCTAAACATTTGCATTCTGTTCTGTTTACTTTTTTCTTTCTTCTTTAAAGTACATTTATATTCTTTCTTCCTCGTTTTTTTTTTATATTATTATATTATTAAACTCATTTGACGACGACTAGGGGAAGAGAGAAGGTCTATGTTGCCTGCTTAAATATACATCCGTGGTTCAATATTGCAATAGGAACCTTAGCTGGGCTAAGGCAATTACTATTTCATATATATATATATATACTTTGGAAGAATTTTATTACTTACGTTACACGCGCCTTTATCGCGCACATTGTCGTCTACGTCTAGTTGTGTAAGTAACGAATAATAGCATATGATTTTAATACATCGTTAGCCATAAAATTGCTATTTTTTACGCCGCGTTAGTCGAACGCGTTAATATTCTCTAGCGATACAAGTAAACAGCTTATTGTCTATTAAGAAAATATTTAAAGGAAATACGAAATGGCTTATATTAATGCACGTGAAGCGCGAGCGTCTCCAGTCACTCACATTGTCTCGGAATTTAATGCCCCTAATGGATGCAGTTTTATAAAAACGTACGTTCTCGATTTCGCAACAACTTAATTCAACAATAAATCACATTTATATGCTTGCAGTGCGTCATTGTATTTGACACTGTAGCAGAAATCAGTATTGTTATTTAGTTATTATTTCGTTATTGTGTATCACATAAAATACAATGTATTAAATAAAATTAACTTTTATCCGCTCGATATCGGTCGGTTGACAGAGGGAACATATACATATTATAATCGAATAATATTCCCTTAAACCGCATGAGATATAAGTTCAGTAGGAATTATTGAATACATTTTATACAACACGAAGAATAAAGAATATGTTATGTCGGTGTAAATGCGTTCTAAACGATGCATTCTTTTCTGAAACGAATATAATGCGAAGGATAAAGGAAATTTGTAAAGTAGGTGAAGAAGTGCATATGTATTGGAGAATTCGTATAAACGGCAGGAGTTTATCGTGAAATTGCTGTAATAGCGAATTCGAATCAGTCGTAGAAAATTATATAATAACTAACGGTTGTAACGGTTTATTTTACGTAAGCGCGCACCCTTTTGTTTAGAGAAAAAAAGGAAAACAAAAAAGAAAGAAGGAAAGAAAGAAAGAAAGAAGTAAGTTAATTTTGCTTTATTCACTTGCGTAGAGGATTCACTTGAATGGGCAAAGGGACGAATATACATTGTAATGGCTTTATCAGTTAAATTTAATGAGACTTACGTATGTATATTATCGGAGGTAATTAGCGCCAACTAATTACTTAGAAATAAAGCCGGAGACAAGTGTCGCGGGGGTGCACTAGATGCCGGATGTTCCAGGCCACGCGGAGCATTGGTCGTACGTGAAACGAAGCTCTGTGTCGTTGTGCGGGATACCCAGGGGTCACTCGCAAGCCTTTCCAAAGTTGTATCGCTTAGCAGAATTAATTAGCAGAGCTCGTAGTTTGCTGGAACAAAAAACGAAAAAAATATATATACGTATGCGTGTGTATAGATACGTATGTATAAAAGTCGAACGTAAGAGCACAGGAGAGAGAGAGTGAGAGAAAATAAAGATTTTTAGTCAAAGTATAAAGATTATAAAAAGCCTGCATGGCAAGACGTTAATATTGACGTTAATTTCTCATCGTCTCCGCGATGAATTAAACATGCCTTGCCCTTCGAACCGTGGGAAGTATAATTACAAATAATAACCGCGATAACTGACTTATTCTTGATTTTAATTCGAAATGTAAATGTAAAAGTTCTCATTACAATTCGTGCGTGAGTAACGGCTTCCTCCGATTCTTAGCTGTAAAGTTTATAAATATACTTTGTGTACGCAAGGGAAAATATATACTTTTGCAATTAAAACGGATAATCCGTCGTTAATAAATTTAATTCTCCAACTTATGTTAGAATTCGTCGTCGTGCCTCTTTCCTCCGCCCCCACTCCGCCCCGCTCCCCGCTCCCCCCGTCCCAATAGCCCCAATAACCAGCGCAGGTACGCTTTTCCGTCCAATCGTAAAAGATCGCGTGGAGTTATACGAAATCAAATATATCTTCCCAAGTCATCCGACTTATTGCACCACCACCGACCCGCCCAAGATATAACTTTTACTGGGGTTTTGAAATACTTCCGTTTTAATGAGATCTCTCGGTCCTCCATATGCCCAATTCAAATGTTATAATTGACGCAAAATATATTTGACTTGTCGACGGCACTAGCAAATACGCGACCCCCACCCCCCACCCCCGATAAATCTACGCTTTATTTATTAAAACTTTATAATTCTAAGAAGTATTTATTCTCGCGTATCATCGGATGTGGCAAGTGCGCGCGCGTGTGCGTGTAGCGTCGGTCGAGCGGTCGAGGTTTTCGCTTTAAAATTCAGACTCCTGATCAGCGCGTAAAACGAGAAACGATTAATAATTGAGGTCCACTTGTAATTAATAATAGAGGGCGCGGTAGTCGAGTAATATTGTTGGTCTAATTGTAAAAGTTTCGATCACAACGATTAAATTATTAAGTAGAGAAGGGTAGCGGCGTGGTGGATAGGTGGGGTAGGGTGGGTGGGGGCGATAATGTACCCTTCAGAAGTTAAAAATTTTAATTCAACAACTTAAGTTGGAAAAGGAGGGCAAACTTTCCAATTAATTGCCGTGTCCGCTGGAGAATGTATGTCGAGTCCGTGACAATACAGGGAGGCCGAGCCCCTCCCCCCTCCCATCCCCCCACAAATAACCCCGCCCAACCCGGGACACTATTTCAGATAATCATTTGAAAAGCTAGTGAATAGTAACGGGCGGGCGAAGAGGTGGGGGGGGGGAGTGATCTCCCGCGAATCGTTGAATGAGACAAGTTTTGCCTTTGTTCAACAATTACGTAAAGACAATGTCGGTGGGCGAACTACATCGGTGGCCGTCGAACGAGTCGCGCCAACTAATATCCAACTCCTCCGAATCCAGCGGCTATGAGTGCGACTCATAGGTCTCTCGTCCGCATTTATTCTTATCGACGCGATCGTATAATTAAACCGAGTCTCTGTCTTCTTTTAATAATTAACGGAATAATACGAAGAGATTCTTCAATCCGATCCTTTTCTTCGCAGTATAGATCAAAGCGTGACCTTACGTACACGCGATCGAAAGCGCATCATTTCTATTCTATGTCAACGCAACACGTATATGCACCCGATAGTCATTTTCGGCAAGACGTAGAGAGAGAGAGAGAGAGAGAGAGAGTCGATAAAAATGTGACGCACAGGTATGGTAAATCTCGATGTTACTTGGGCTCGTGAATTAACGGAACTACGGGAAAATTAGGTACAGTAAAATAATACCCTATGCTTTCAGCTATTCATCGCGTGCGCACTTGCATCATACCGAGACGTAGATATATAGAAATACATGTATATATATATAATGTACGAATAATTCGTACGAGTTTATTAGTTTATTATCGATGAGGCAGGCGAGTCTCGATGCGCAACGTGTGAACGTCTATTGAAATTCCGGGAGACGTGTATGGTGTCAGGTCGTTGCTTTTGTACCGACGCGGCTCTCTAGAGGTAAAAAGCTAGAGGAGCTGATGATGATCATTCTTAAATTTTACAATATAACTCTGCAACGGATAAGCAATTGCATTGCTTTGTCGAGTGGAGCTCGAGTCGATCGACGTCGTTCGTTCCTACGGATAACGTCAACTGACTCCGAAGAGTCTTCGAAGAGGTTGGCTGCGGGCTAGGGATTGCCTCCAGTGGCGGGATCTAATCGGGGCTGCCACTCGTATCCCTGAATGCCACGTGGGAGGCAGAGTATTATTGTCTCTGGCTCGGTTCGGCTCATTACCCCCCTCCCGAAACGCTCGGCTCCCGGAAGCCAGGAATCAATCGCATTCTTCGTCAGTCGACGCTCCAGTTCCTCGGTATCCGTAAGCAGCGGGAATCGGGCACGTTCGCCCTCTTTTTTTTTTCTCCCCCACCTCCTCCACCTCCTCCATCTCCTACAGTACCGGATCATCAAAGTCCGTTCCACGGACAAGCTTCTTTCTTTCTTTCTTACCTCGGAGTTGCGAATATTAACTCTACTAGTCCTCTTCTTCGCGTTTCTCGTAGGTCGGGCAGAAGGTAAGCGGCGTACCGCGGGCGAGGGTGGCCCCGATGTCATCCAAGACGGTCGAGTCATCCGACTCGCACTTCCGGGATAACCCGGAAAAAAAAATCTACAAAATCGAATACTGCAGTAATTGGAATTCGTAGCGTGTAAAGGAAAGAGAGACGAACGAGGGACTTCATATTGACGTAAGAGGGAATTTCCTATCTCCTATAACGCCAAAGCCATTGAGGTTCGTAGATTTTACAAGCTGATCTTGTAAATGAATATTTGCCAGATACTCTGCCAGACTCTAAATTCACTTAAAAATTTTCACCGTCGCCCAATCAACGAAAACTCCGTAATGTCTTACGCATAATAGACTTACCGTCAAAACTCATGCCTGTAATCGTTAAACATAACCGAACGTACGTACGAGATGCCTCGCATCTACAAATTTATTCTCCTTTAATATTCCTCAAACTAATATCTCCTCGATATATGTATACATGCGTATATACATATATATATATTAGACATTCAACTCGTTATTGATAAATTGTATATATATATATATATGTATGTATGTAGACAGATATTAATTTAAGTTCAGTAAGGGTCGTGAATAATCAAGTGAGTAGAGTCACTGGGGAGATAGATCGAAACTGCCTATGAATTTGATATGTTTGGTCAGGTTATTATGACGTGATTTTTAAAAGTTAAGAAAAATATAGTATAGGCGGAGTACAGTCTTGTGGATGCTGCATTTTCTAATAAAATCTGATGTCATATTTTGATTAAAATTAAACGACGAGATGGGACGTCGAGACATTACGGGTGCCATCAGTCAAAAGAGTACGAGGGGCGGGAGGGAAGCTGGTGGGAAGGTGGGGTGGGGAGGGGTAGCCGTATCATTCAATAATGAAATTGTAGACTTACTGCTTTAGACAAGTTTTTAAGAAATTTATTTTAATTAACCGAAAGTAATGTATTTAAAGTTCCCCCTTACTCTTCGACAATATCCACAGTACAATAAATATTCCATTTATATTTATACGATTTATTATAAAATTTATTAATCTACGGCCGTACATTGAAATTGTCTACAAATTTCCCTCGATATTATATGCTTGGGGTTAAGCTCGGTAGGATGGGCAGAGAGAGGGGGGGGGGGGGGACAACGGATGGAGGACGAACGACGTCGGCCACGGGAATCTCGAAATGCCATTTGTGTCAAATGTTTTTATGCGTAAGCGTAAGGCTAACGCTAATATGCTTGAATTTTTTTCTCTCTCTCTATTTGTAAACTGAAGCGACTGAGGCGAAAAATTTCTTAAAGCTTTTGTAATATAATAAAATGCAAACGGAGTCATCGATAGGAGTTGGCCATTGTAATTATTACCACAATCGCAACTTTCATTAGATCTTACGATGAGATTGATGAATCGGTAATAGATCATGATAAGGGATCAGCTCATCGTAGCTTTGTTTTATTTATAATCCATTACGTATTGTTGCGTAATTACACGTGGATATTATTCGTTATTCGATTATGATTTTAATTATGCGCTTATAATGAAACTTTGTGAACCAAGTAAGTTTTTACCGAATTAAATATGTTATATTCATTCGCGTACGGCTATGCATTAGCGGCGCATTTATAATAATTGTACACATACGCCAACTTGTTGTTAAAAATCCGTAAAATTGTTGATTTGCATGTTAATTAAGATGTATTTTGGATGGATAAATGGAGGATGGCCTTGAATTTTTCTTACAAGATGATTTCAACGACATGTAGGCTGGGGTCATGAATCCTTTTATTTATATGGAATAAGCTTGGTTATGGTCTGCCTCTCTTTACTCTTCGGAACAAGTAAGAGGAGAGCCTTTAGCGACCACATTGACCACGGAAAGTAAAATACAAGGAGAGAGCGTTTAATCTATTATATCAGGGAAGCCTGATTGTATCGAGAGACTTGGTGTTCCCCGCTCGTAATTTCATCCCTTATTCGCTTCCTGCTAAAATACTAACACGCGCTTAGTTATGTACATATCGGCAGCTACTCTTCCTCCGACTCGTTCGATTCGCCTCGCAAAGCCAGAGCGCTGCGGCCTGTTCGTTGGCCTCGTATCGCCGTTGGCTTGTCATCGTAGGAGGGACTGTTTTATCGGTCGGGCCAGCGGAATAACCGCATCCGACGCCCATTCCCTCACGCTTACATAATCAAACCGCTAAGCAACGTTTTTCCCCCATCCCCCTTTCCTTATTTTATTCCCTATACCTCCGCCCCTACATATTCTCAAACTTTTAATAATAACGAATTCGTATGGTCAGGAGGCTATTTTCGAAGGGAAGGAAAATTTTTTTAGAAACAAAATCGATTTAGGCTAAGGTAAGCCGCGTGACTCTACGTCCCCTTGTGTATTATTCCAAATCTCAAAAGTTCGCGTGCCACAGAAGACGGCATAGCCCACAGTGACGTAATACATATTTATTTACAGAAAGTTAGATAAATTTTCCTTTTTTAATGATTTCCATTTTCAAAATTTCGAATTCACGTATATTGCGTATAAACAAGTTTGGCGTAGGGAAATTAATTTACATATAAATAAGTCTCGTGTTCGTAAAATCGCTACATACGCATCGCCCCTAAAAGTTTACGCAATAGTAATAACCCCAACAACGACAACGACAACGACAACGACAACGACAACACAACAACAACAACAACAACTAATATTGTATAAGAATGGACCTTATTGAATCCTCGTATGAAAACTCGGAGCCCGAATTTACAATATCGTTTAAATAATGTTTTTTTTACCAATCGCGTCTCGCGACGGTCGATCCGGAGATGATCGATAAGGCGATCGCATCTAAGAAGGATCAGCCGCCAAGTCTCTTGGACGCGAGGTCTTGTCAAATCGGTTGTTTTACCTTAACAGCTACTCTGATCCGTTCCGTACGAGGCGACCCTTACACTTTCTACTGGATGTTACAACAGGACAGGGACGGGATGGGGAGGGGGTGGATGGGTCACGATCTCACTCATTCCGCTGGCTGTATATTGTCCACGTATTCGTAGATTGGTAAATATGTTCGTACTCGCCAAGACGAGGGAATTTTATAAAGGATCCAGATATTTATGATAAAACCGTATTGAGTGTATGGTTCAGTGTATGGTTCAGCGTCGTATTCGCCGTCAGGATGATTTAGCAGATCAGCTCTTGTGATCTAGCCGACTAGAGACGAAGAGCACCTCGGCAAGCCGTTGCTCTCAGGGCTCACGGGGGTCGGTCGATCCACAGTCATCCGTCGGCTGTCGCCCGGGTGCGAGCGTTCAATTAAGCTTTGCGTCTTTTGATGCTCCTCTACCTGGACGGCTAACAACAAGGATCGCCATCGTCTAGCATCGGTAGCTTGCCCTTGGTGGTGGAGGGCGGGTCTCGGTGCCCGAGGGGTTTGAGCTTGTGGTAGTAGGTAGGTGCACCTACCCTAGTTGGAGGGGGTTCTTCGTCTCCCGTGTCCGTTGCAAATCAGTTGCTATGTCCGAGCCGATCCGCCGACGTGCACCCGCGTCTTCGTATTAGCGTATTAGTGCACGGGACAGTCGTTCGGTTTCATGAATAAATGGAAATAGGCGCAACTGCATTTCCGTCGAGCCTCCCACTCGGCCGGGCTTTCACTATTGTCCACCCCCCCATACCCCTCCCCCCGTATGGACAGATATAATTACCCTAATAGCTTTGGATAATTTTATGCGCACGCGCACGTACCCGCACACAAGCCCGGGCCTAGCCGACGCACCAACGTCCACGTGCACGTTCACGTTCGTGCGCGGCTTTGTCATTAGCTTAAAAGACTTTTCGTGTTAATCAATGGCTGAGCTCTTAGTGAAATATGAGCATTTATTTCATAATACCTACCTCCGTACATCCATACGTGTATTTATAATGTACTCGTGTACTTATAATTTACTCGTTACGCGGCTGTACGTGTTAGGGCAGATCAACTTATCTGTCAAATCCTTCGTAAATTGCATTAAAACGGAATCACGTTGAGCAATGAAAATAATATGATAATAAAATTATTTATTCTTACTAACGAGTCACACTGGACTTTAAAATTCCGTGCAATAATATACTATTTTGTAAAGTATTAGGTTTATTTGAGCGATCGAAGGGTGGTTCGAGTGGTTCGAGCTGGACCGTTTTTGCCAAGTCTTAGTTTTTTTTTATAAATAAATTTGCATTAGCAGTCGCGGCTGAATTTCATTGGATTTCCTAGAATTTCAAATAAATTAGATATTTCAAATAAAAGTCGTTTTAACGGATTCTTCATACGAAATGTTTATTATCGAAAGCCGAAAATTTAATTTGTGTTCGGCAACATTTTCTTATTGAAAAGACGGGAACATTTTCTCCCTTTTTCGACATTCACGTTACGTATTAATGAACATTCATCGCATTCGAGACGTATAATTTCATTGTACCGGTTTTGTATATAAACAAAAAAAACCCACACACACGTTATATATGTATATAACGAGTCTACATTGAAGTGAGTGTGTCAATAGTGATCGTCAGGATCTGAGACGATCAATATCAGTATTTGTTGTCAGGATCGAATGTTTCGTTCGCGTCCTTCGTATGAGCTTCTGAAGTTGAAGTAAGAATCAGTGCTCGCAGGCATTTACGGCCGATGCGTGTCGTCGGGCTCGTTAGGCTCGTTAGGCTCGATTAAAAACACGCGTGGAGCCGCAACAAAAAATTTAGACGACCAGAGACATATTAGTCACCGAGCCTTTTCATTGGGCTCCCGATTGGGAATATTCCGATCGCGTATGTCGGAAAAATTTTCAAATACTTGCTGACATTGCTCCCCAACCCCACCCCCACCCCCACCGCAATGCCGTGAGCGGCTTTCAGTCGATCCGTCCAGCGGAGTCGGAAGACATTGGCGCGCGTAAGAGCCCGAGAGGCAAGACGAACGACGTTGGTATTCATTGTAGATGGGGGAGGAGGAGTAGGAGAGGGAGGGAGAGACGGTATATAAATAAGCTTATTTCGATTAACGCGTTCTATAAATTAGGGAGAGAGAGAGAGAGAGCGGCCCTGGAATTTACGCGCGGCTCATGTATAGAAGATATAGAGGAGCTGTGTACACATGACGGTCGGGATCCTCTGGGAAAGAGGAAGCGGGGTGAACAAAGAGGGGGATGGTCGGGTTAGTAGGAGCGAAGCATACGTGGATACGTGGCCCGGGTCAGCGATGCTCACGTGTACTCGTTTCCCGTTCGCGGGCAGAAGGAGCAGCGATGAATCTACAAGGACGGAGAAGCCATTCGGAGGAGCACATCGAGTCAGTCGTAGGGCGAGAGAGAGAGAGAGAGAGAGGGGGGGGGGGCACGGGTTGGTTGTCTCGGGTTCGAACGTGACCTTTCAGAGTTGCTTGATTGGCCGATGGAAAAGCCACGGGGCCGAAAAAGTATTGTCCCTCGAGTGCAGCCTCCTCCCGAATCAACCCCTGGACGAAACATTTAACGGCTCCGTATAAACGGCTAACGATACAAAAAAAAGAAAAAAAAAGAAGGAGACAGGTTGATGAAATCAACGAGCGCCGAAGGTACAGGAACTCGTACAGCTAATAAGGAGGCCGAATGCACCACGTTATCATCGACGGGATCGATCCACCCCGCCCTCGTCATGTCTCCTTATTACTTTTATGTATTACAATAATCATGATCCGGAGCCTAGAAAATGTATAATTGCAAATGTAATTTTGGCCCATCATCTGTTCCCGGCTACCGAGCTTTTCCTCCTCCACATCCGAGGAAACGACAGACTTTGACTGCACGCTTAACCTCTGCCGATTCCTTAATATATATATCTCTTAGTCTTTAATATATATCTCTTAGAAGAGGGGAGCTCATTTATCTTTCAAGTTCATACAGATTTATAAATGTTTCGAGTATTGGTAATCTCGCGCAGCTGGGCATTTCCCTACGCGAAGGGTCTTCGCGAAGCGAGTCTAAGGTGGCTCGTGGCTCGTGGCTCGTGGTTCTCGAGGCGTAGCGGCAGTCGAATAAACGAAGGCAATTTAAGGTCTCCGGGTCTGCCTCTCGGGTTAAAGAAGGTTAAAGCATCGCGTGACAAACGGTTTTTCATTTGCGGCTCGATACGTTCGACGATCGACATGTCGAACGGATTAGCGTCGCTACCCGCGTACTAGAACCTCGGACGACTGGACTCGGAGTCGAGTCTCCTACGGAGGATCCACTTCTGCCGTCTTATGGCCTCTGGGCAGCTGCACTCCATCTCCGACGGTATTGCGCTATTGCGTTAAGCCCCCCACCCCTTCCCGCCCTCCATTCAAACTCGACAAATACAAAGGGATAAGACGGACGTGACTCCTAAGTTATGGCCGTTCTCTTGTCTGTCTGCTAATGTAGGTATGTAGGCTACGACACTCCCCCCCCCACCACCATTGACATCTGTACGCCCCAAATATTGTCGCGTTCGCGTCGCAGAACAAGCCTGTTAAACTCCCCCCGGGGGGATGCGACTTTCCTCGCATCTGCTCTCTGTCTTTGTCTCTCTCTCTCTCTCTCTCGCGTTTAGTCTCTGTTCAATATTATTCATCGCTTGTTACTCTTTCTCGTCGATCGGAGCTTATATTGAAAAAAACAAGCGCTTTTATAGGCTTCGAGCGTCCTCTAGCGTATGATTATTTGTCAATTACTGGCTTCGAGGATCGATCATTCGTTCGCTGGTTCTCATCCCTTAATAAGTCATTTTCCACGAAGAGGAACATTTTTAAGCAAGACGTATCAAGCGTAATTTGAATTCTAATAAGGGGCAATGCAAATTTTCTCCACTACTCGCCTCCCTTAAAGAGACTTTAATCGTACTCGATTTGATTTTTATATTCCTAGATCGACCTCGAGCTTCTCTAAGCTTACAAATTGTTAAAACTCCTCTGATAAATCTAAAATATACGAATTCTCAATAATGACAATAATACAACACACAACAACGACAACGACAACAACAACAACAACAACAATAATAATAATAACGCAAGGCAGAGCTGCTGTTAGCATCATGTGACTGTGTGTCCTTTACATCGACAACGTTACTTCTCTTTTACACAGAAGCACATATTTTTATTGTACAATCGGTGATATTTAATAAAACAAAACAGAAAAACGAAACAAAAAAAAACAAAAAAATACTTTCGAAAATGAATTTGAATTAGAAAATTTTAGTTGAATTTGTCCGAGAATTTCTTTTTTTTTTTTTGTACGATTTAACGCTCTGATATTTCTTATTAAATTCGACCATAAGCGATACTTGCTTTCAGCAATAAATAAATATTAACTAAACTTGGATTTTAAGGACCAAGTACAGTACAGTCAGGTTTCAAAAGCTGTCCCTTAGATTGTAAAGCATAGAATTAAATTTTTATTAGAAAAATAAAGTTGTAAAATTCTCGTATGTAATATAGTTCGCACGATCTATGGAATTTAATGAAACATGTGGATACATTTGTATGATAATGCTTTCAATGTCCATATGCCCTAAATTCATAAATTTTGAATATTCGAACCGTAAAATTATTGTAAAGCCATGTATATTATAATTTAATATTTAATAATATTGATTATTAAATATTTACAGTTTATAAATAAGTTATTTTTTGGTTTAAGGATTTTAATAGGCAGAGCAAATGATTATTATTCCACGTGATGAATTGACAAGTTTTTAAAAAAAATATTCTCTCCCCTTCTCTTTCTAAAGAACAGATAATGTATAACGTAAAGTATAGAAATACGTTAGCTATCGATTAAACATACGTTAATTCAATGTTATTTCAAAGTTATACGCCTAGAGTTAATGCATCGTTAGGAATGCAAGTACGTAATGTACATAACGTACGTGTACTTATGATATCATTCATTAGAAAGTATGTATGTGCAGGTACAAGATTTCGCCTCGAGTTGGCTTTATTGGCAAGAGTTTTTTTTTTACATGAATTTAAAACTACATATTGTTCTTGAATGCGGTACAGTTGTTGGGGTTCATTAGGAGGCGTCGGATACTTTTTGCATTAACGTACTCGATCTCGTGCGCGAGAATATCGCACACAATGCCGGTGGCGATCTACGTTTTCAGTCATACTTCGTACAAAATGCAATACGAACGGGGGGGGGGGAAGCGCAGCTTAAGCGCGCACGTCAACAGCTAAATAAAAACTTGGGGGGGTGGATCGAGCGAGCCGAGCTCCTCCATCGAATACTTTAAATTCGTTGTTGGGGTGGGGTCGGGTGGGGTGGGGGGGAGTCGGGTGGAGGGTTGGATGGATTAAGTCGTAAATTAGAGATTAGGACGGCGATGCACCCTCGGCAGCGGCGGTCCACGTGCCATTGGCCTCAGTCGGATCGCGGACAAAAGCCGCGTCGAGGCACGAAGGCAACACGAAGAAAAACACGTACGTAACAGAACGATTCTGCATTGGATCGGTATCGTCTCCTCGTCATAGTCAGCCAGTCGGTCGTGCGGTCGGTCGTGCGGTCGGTCGCCGTTCCCCTTACCGGCATATGCTTAGCAGGACAGCGACTACCCGCCACTGTGACCTATCTCATGCTAATAATTCGGAAACCCTCGTGCGCCGTATTCATTAGCATTAGCCAGGACAGATGAGTTACGGGTCAGGAGGACTATCGGCACGGTGCCGTCGCCCGTTGCTCCGGAGCCACGAAATTTGTAGCCGCGGTGCCGATGGAGGAGTGCCGATAACCCGAGTGAGTTATTCGTATACCCCGTCCCCGTTGGCTCGGCTCGCGAACCGCGGATCCACCGGCTCCGTGTGCGTGCGTTATTGGGGTTATTGGGGGTGGGGTGGGGTGGGGGGAGGCCGAGCGTTGGCACGACGAGCCCTTCGCCGAATGCTCAAAATTGGATTTATTTCGCGCGACTCTTGCTCGTCGTCGATTGGAAAATGATCTATTTCATGGCCACGGTACGCGCGAGTTGGTAATATAAAAAACAAAAACAAACAAACAAAAAAAAAAAAAATTAATCGCTTTGTAAACGCTCCTTTCGCCTAAATATCTCGATCCGCGAGCGTAGCATTTTTGTTTTTTCCTTTTCCTTTTCCTTTTCCTTTTCCTTTTTGAACCCTCGCAGCTGTTGTTTCCCTTGCTCCCTTTACTCTACGATTCGCGTGCCATCGAACTTTTGCATTTTGTACCTCCATTTTCTTTCTTTCTCTCTCTCTTTTTTTTTACAACTCCGGACGGTATTTCCGCTGCGTTGGCGATAATACGCGGGAAGCGCGTTCGGCAACTCGATGTGTATTCATTATTACTTTTGTCGTCCTTTAAAAATAAGTAATTCTTCATCAGCTGTGACGAATCAATAAAATTATACATTGAATCCTCTTGCATTTTATACAATTGACGCACAGCGTACCCGCGCGTTGTACATTTATAGCATCATGTAGTGGCAATAAAGTACGTGCTTTGGTGGTGCAAAGAACGACTCCCGTTGAGATGCATCGTACTTAAAGTAACTACTCTCGGCTGAATGCAATAAGGGTATAATATAAATATGATGATAAAATACGTTATTCGTCAGGAGTCTTTGAATATATTCCTCCTCCCGAGATGATTTATTTTATCCCCCACTAATACGAATTTATCAACAAACCATAATCTAATGCTAATATTAATCTTATTGGTTATAAATAAAGTTTCGTAAACGGCAAATAAGTTTCAATGTGTGCTTTTTTTTACGATTACGAGTTACGAATCGATGCATTCGTATTAGTTATTAAAAGGACCTTCCTTCCTTATCGTCAGGTCGAATTTTTTTCTTTTTTTTTTTTTCTTTTTTGTTTTTGCGATTATCGTGTTCGCGTAGCTGAAATTCACGATGACGTGGTGGTCGAATCAAATAGTAGACGTTACGTCCAATTACAGGAATAACCGATGTCGGCAATAGTCTGACGGGGGGACGGGGGACGAGCGAATTTTACGAAAGGTAAAGGGACAGAAAAAACTTGTAAGTCCTGGACTATAGCATTCGTGCCGAGAAATGAATGCCCCGAAGAAAAGTAAACAAGCGCCAGACCGAACTTTTTCAAATTAGATAATGTCTCTTACATTTACCGCGTGTCACGTGGTTTTACTCACGTGCAATTACGAGAAGCGACCCAAAAGCTCGTTGCGTGAAATAATAATAAAAAAAAAAAAAAGTTCACAGTCATTTGTTAAATCAAGTACTTAAATTTTTACAGCGAAGACTGAATTTTTATTTAAACGTTCGAATCTTTTGATTCGACAGATTGAGATTTTGTAAAATTCCGACAAAAGAAAGAATTTCATTTTATTACGTGCGTGTGGATTAAACTCGATAAGATGGAAAACTCAATTTTTAGGAGCGAATGCTTAATTTCTACTATCGACGTATTATAAAAATATAATCGGAAGTGGCGAAGAGAACGGAATGGAAAAGAAAGGCCAAGTAAAATTAAATCAAGGTTACGGGGGTTACTTAAACATCGGCGACAATCAGCACTGAATTAACATTGAGCAATAAGTTAATTAATTAATTAATTAATTAATTAACAAACAAACAAATATGCCGAATTAGCTAATAAAGTAATAACAATAATAATAATAATAATAATAATAAGTATTGTTGATTCGGTAGCGGCCACGTGTTCAATATTGAGTGACTCTGTTCTTGAATGCAAATGACGAAACAAGTAGTCGGAGATTATTCAATCATAGAAAACTGACTCTTTGTCAAAGAGTTTGAACAAGGAAAAGCAAGCGGCGAAAATATAGCCGTGATCAAAATCAGAAAGCGTGCATGTACAGGGAATGAAAAGAGCAAATACGAATCACAATGAACCAAAGTCCATAGAATGGAAGATCTATTCACTATTGCATATAATACAATTTCTGTCAACCAAAATGATTTTCATTTAAAACGGGGAAAAAGTTTGAAAAGTTTTATTTGATAAAATTATACAAAAAAAAAACATATATATATATATATATATCATTATCTTTATGAAGAATACATAATGAATAAGGGTCGATTCGCAAATACTTTAATTATATCGGATTTACTAAAGTAAGAATTAAACTCTGTATTTTGGTAGTAAGAAATTTAATAAATATTCCCTTAAACGTAAATCGACTGTATAAGTTAGTCAATCCTTTAAATATTGTAATACAATTAAACGTGTTTTTCCTTCGAATATCGAAAAACAATGGATAATTAGTCAGTAATAATCGATGATAAATAAAATAGCGCAGATACAATAGATTTTATTACGAAACATTGCCATACGTGAATTTAGGCATTTCATCATCGAGTTAGATCGAAAAATCAATAAGTCGGTATCTGAAGTATCTGAAGGAATGTTGAGTAATTAAGCGATTGGCGTCGAGACGTAGAGGAGTTAGGATACGTTGCTCGTAATACATAATGATTCGGAGGGAGGCCGTTAAGAGGGAAAGAGACTCGTTCGTTGGGAGCTCACGGCCTTGTCTCGGGTCTTTATAGGATTATTTTTATCCAGCCTTCGGCTCCGAATGTGCGAGAGTTCGCTCAGGGGCAAAGGAGGGCTGGTAGCGGGGTTGGTGCGAGGGGGTTGGGGGATAGGGAGGGACCTCGATTTGATTAAACCAGTGTAAACGTACGTAGTCGAGCGGTCGATAAATATCGGATGGCGATCCATAAACGTCCGCAACTACCACCACCACCACCACCACTATCACCACTACTACTACTACTGCTACGACTAGGACGACTAGGACGACTAGGACGACTAGGACGACGAGGACGACGACGACTTTGGCGTCGACGACGACGACCATAAATCAGATTTGCGGACTCGGCCTGCCCCGCCGCTTGGCCGCTTCGCCCCCGAATCTCTATCTCTATTACTCATATGCAAACACGCCGGACTCGAAAATAAAGAGTATTCATAGCGCGGTACTGCCCGCAATAAAGTATTCACGATTGCATAAATAGCCGATGGAGTACTAACGCGATTAACAATAACGAATTTATGGATTTCGAGGGAGAAAGTTTTGTCAGCCCGTTGCACTTAACGCTTATATTCGCGTTACATTCACTCCGTTACTTTATTATTTCGGTCTCCTCGGATTAACGTACGTTAATGTCCTTTATTAATAAGTTAAGGACGGTGCGAGGATGGTGCGAGACGGTGCGAGGATGGTGGTAACGCCCCGTCGTGCCGGCAGTCAGCGATTGCAATAAACCCCACCCCCCCCCTGTTTCTAGATCAGGCAAATCATAATGAAAGCGTTGCCATACAATGTTCTCACGGATAGTGGAATAACCACTACCAGGATAACCACGCGGACCATAAGGTATTTAAGTTGAATTTGAGGATTTGTAAATGTCCGTCCGTCAGACGTTGGCGGAATAAAATTTCATCTGGACGAAGTTACGTATCGGGGTAGCGGTGGCAGTCGAAGCCCGAGACAAGGAATAAGCGTGCCATTCAGCCTCTCTAATACATGCCCGCGCGTCCCATGTATTGGACGCGTGTTTACAAAGCAGAGAGGAATTTTCCCTACCCCCCGATTTACATAAAATGTTTAACCCTTAAGAGAGAAGCCCGATAATTTACATAAGCGCGCGTCTCCTGCATTCTTCAGCTAGCGAAGAAGGGGGTGGGGGAGGGAAGAGGGTGAAGCATCGTAAAAAGTAAAGTAGGAGGAATAAGGCGAAAGACAGCGTATAAGTCGCTGGGAGGCGACTCTGTCACTGACAGAGTCCTCGTCGCTCGGGAGGGTGGGGGGGGGGAATGAAATTGCACTGTTTGCCAGCGTATCGGCCTCGGTGATGAAAGGAACGAATATTGAATCCGGTTATGACTTGGATGACGATGACGATGACGATGACGGGACAAGTGAGAGCGCCGAGGCAAGGGACTCGGCCTCCGATGACACACGCTTCCGTTAAACGAGCAGCGATATTGTCTAGTTTACAACAACAACAACAACAACAACAACGACGACGACGACGACGACGACGACGACAACAAGAAAAAAGAAAGAAAGAAAGAAAGAAAGAAAAGGCAAAAGGCGACGTGGTTGGCCAGCGTTCTCGGAATGGCTAATGAGCCCTCGTGGTCCTGTCGACCCTTTATAACGCAAGGCTCCCTTTTCCTTGTTATTTTATGCAGCCCTGCACCTTGCCCGGAGAGCCGACACTACGGGGAAGAGTAACTTACCCAAGTATCCCGGCCATTTTCAACGATTTGTTGTAGAGCTACGATGCATGCCTAATTGGCCTTATTAATGGCACGGAGCCGAAGACGAGATGCGGGCCGATGCTCACCTAGACTGATGACCTGCACGTAGACGAAGCCCGAGAGAGAGAGAGAGAGAGAGAGAGAGTATAATATTAAAGAGGAATTACGTCTTACAGCTTGACGAAAGCGATACAGTAGAGTACAGTGGACGGAAGCTCGTGGTATTTCTTTTTGTGTTAAAACGGTTCGGGACTCGCGAGTACGAATTATAAATCGAGCCGGTACTTAATCCGGTGCGTGGGAGGGGGGCGGGGGTTGCCGATTGAGGAGGAATAAGAATTACTTGGAAGCAGGAGACTCGAAAGCCGATATGACGTCGCGATTCGCTTAAACGTAGTCTGAAAAACGCAAGGGAAGGACTTTTCTTTCTTTCTTTTACTTCGATTGCGACAAGAGCGCGCGCGCGCGCGTATGCCCTGCGGGCTCCCGCGCCTAGCGATCGTATAGAGATTTTAGAGAGCGAGCCGAGGTGTTACTTTCCTGTCCGGATATTAGCTGTCGCGCGGCCGACCGGACAGGCTTCCGCGATAAACGACATACGCGTTTACTCTGGCTTAGCAACGCGTCTATGTGTCATATGTCTGCGATCGACGAGGGATCGAGCCGCGTGGCGCACGCGTAATCATCATCCCTACTTTCCCAAGCACCTCGAGAGGATTGTCCGCGGTTATTGGGGTTATTGGGGTTATTGGGGCCGGAGAGGCTGAAGTGGAAGCGTTGCTTGGAGTTTGTGTTTCTGGTCTCTCGGGCCATCGATGCTTACGCGGTACATAGAGCCGGTATGTAGCCGGTAACCGATTGGCGCGGGGGGGGCGGTAGGAGAAGGAAGACGTTAGGGTTAGGGAAGCGAACGAGGGAAGGGCAGACGTTAGCGGAATAGCAAAGCTTCCCGCATAGCCTGGTGGTCGCAAAAACCAGGTAGAGACGACCCGCGCGAGTCAACGTTTTAACGAGAGCAAATGTTTAATCAGCGCTGGATTTTATCATTGTTTCGTTAGCTCTCCTTTAGCAACTTGTGGCTGCTGAGTATTCGAGGGCTTTGATTGGACGCGGACGGTACAGGAGGTGACAATTACAGGCGACTCGTTCGCTTAACCTAAATGTCGTCCTCTTAACTTATTTCATTCGCGAATCGTTATTCCTTTCACTCTTTTCCCCCCTCTTTCTTTTATTTCGTTTTCTTTTTTTCGTTCTCTTTTCCTTTCTTTTCCTTTCTTTTCCTTTCTTTGCTTTTTGTTTAATACGAGTCGTGAAAGGAATATCGAAATCCGCACGGCATCTCGTCAGCTATAAATTATAATCAGAGTCGCTGGGAATTTTGCTCCTAAAGTATACGTATGTAAATCAGATTAGCTTACATTTAAATAATTTTCTTTGCCGTTTCCACGAATATAATCTATTTTTAGATTAACAGAATTAAAAAAAAAGGCACGCGCATATGAAATATTGGCGGTTCACAATATTCCAAAAAAGCAGTCGGGCATCGGTTCTATGATTATCCGTGCTTAGAAGAGTCGTAATGAAGGAAATCCATCGGCTGCAATGACCTTGTAAGTTGATATTAATATTATTCACGGAAGTTGTCACAATGGTAAATTAGAGGAGTTCCGCGGTAAACGCAATTACCGCAGTAAGCGTAACCACAGTAACAAGTAATTTATAAAATCTGGCTGCTCGTCAGGAATATGCTATATTACATTACAGGTAGTACGTTACGTAAGTGGTCTATTTTTCCATTTGTCCTTTCAATTAATTAAATTTTTTTCTTCGCGCATGCTATTCGGCTATAGATAGAGAAGAAAATTAGCTAGCGAGTCGTTTGCGCAGTAGTTGCCGGGATAGGCAATTGGCCGTTAGGAGTATCGTGACACATTGATGCCGGCGAACGTCAAGAGCGGTAGCGGAAGCGGTGGCAGAAGCGGTAGCGACGGAGGCAGCTTCTGAGGTGCTCGATGAAATCCACCGAGCCGGTAATCCACCGTAAGGAACATAAACATCAATTACCGTGTCGAGCAATCGCACGTAACGTCCTTACGACTCGGCCGTAAAAAATGCGCCGGTGTGATTGCCGGGTGTCCTGGTTGTCGGGAGCGGGTTCCTGCAACTTCCCGTAGCTACTAATGAAAAACTCTAAATCACGGCAAAGTGCCTCCTCCGAGGAATTGCATCAAATGATCCGGCCACACCTAGGCGCTCACGGGGCCGAGGTGTACGTACCGGCCCTCCCCCGTACCCCCGTTCGGCACCACCGCGCTACTACTACCACTACCACTACCGCTACTACCGCTACCGCTACCACTACTACTACTACCGCTACCACTACCGCTACCACTACCACTACTGCTACGTGTAAGGGTGCACGTGTCGCGGAGAGGAGAGCGCCCGGGAGCGTCTCCACGAAGTAGGCATCAGTAGCCTCGCGTACGTGTCGGTGCTTTGCATACGCGATGCCACCGCGAGGGTGGCCCCCATCGCTGGAATACTAAAGCAGTCCACGGGCGGAGGAGAGGTGAGAATATATGGAGCTCCCGGGGTTCGTGGAGACCGTCGAGGGACGAGGGGATGTACACTTGTTTCTGAGGTAGGTGACAGATGGATGGGGAAGGGTGGAGGCCCGGAATGCCTGACTATTCCCTTCACATTTCCCTAGCCCCACCCTCCGAGTCGCCGGACATCGACGATTCTTCGCTCCCCCCCCCCCCACCCCCACTCCTCGAGGCTGCTTCTTACCGATTATATCCGAATCGCCTGTCGTTCCCCCGACTCGTGACTTATGAAAAATATTATCGAGCTTTCTTTTCCCCCGTGATCCCTTCCCCCCCCCCCTTCGCCGCCCACTAGAATTCTTCTAAAAATGCTTCCTTCCAAATAAATTAAACCTTCATTTCAGCTTCAAAGTAACCTCGACTATTGAAAACCAGCCTTTTATTTCTAATTTATTTCTAATAAAAAATATCCATTTGAGGTATGTCGTTTGCATCTGCTGGTAAGTCTTAATAATCAGGCAATAGTCAGGTTTATATGGAGACAAAGACACTTCTTCAAATAAACATCGAGAAATACAAAGAATACATCGATCAATGGGCTTATCAATATTATTACATGTATTATCGTGTCAATGATATTCGTAACTCTCAGAGCTTTTCAAAACGTCTAACGACATTCTCATAAAGGATTCCTCCACTTTCTTAACATCCCCACGAGCTGTAGTAGTGTTACGCATAAATACGTTATAGTCGACGATCTACATGTTTTTTTTTTTTATATTCCTTTCTTACATTAAATATATTTCTTGTTTAAGCCTAACGAGAAACTGTAGTGTAATTGCGAGGCTCGTTGGTTCTGCTTTTTTCTTTTCTTCATTCTTTCGGCAGTCTATGAGTGACAGTAATTGCGAATGGCCTTTATGGATATAAAGTCGAAAACCGATTAGCTTTCGTAAGCTTTAAAGATTCTCTTTATAAATTTCCTATATCTTAGCTTGCCTTATTAGTCTCTCCAATACAAAATATCTATTCAATTACTTACTCCATTCAAAGCTAACGTTGATGGATTATAATAATAATAACAACAACAACAACAACAACAACAACAACCACAACAACATCTTTACGTAAGCATGAAAATAAAATATTAATAAATTTCAATTGAATTTATCGGCTAGCCACGGAGTTTGTTAATTAAAAGTAGAATGATAATTACGATGCCGATTTATTATAAAAGCAGTCCGTTTTAATCGAGTGATGTAAAATTTCTCGACCAGTAATTGCCGTAACGTTCAAAAAACAGAAAAAAACAAAAAAAATTGTATCGTTATTACGGTAATTGGGAAATACGATCTAATCAAATAAAAAAAAAAAAAAGAAAAAAAAGGACAATAAAGTAACTTTACGTTGTTAATGCACTTTCATTTGATTTGATTTGATTGAAATTCATTTAAAATTACCAATAAAACGCACGCATTAGCTGCGCGGAGTAAAATAAAAAGAAAACAAACGAAATAGAAGAACACAGGTCGGATGTAATCTATCAAAATAAAAGCAATCGGAAGCCCCCGTGAATTTACCGAGAGGAGGAAAAAATTGGCCGAGGGTAAAGGAACGGGAGTCAAGTGCACAATGGCATTAGCCGACAGTGGAGCAGTTCATAAAATATCTCTCCAGAGATAAAGTCGGTGGAGAGCGAAGCGCGAGGACACGGTATAACACAGCCGTGACGAGCTTGAAGATATCCAAGAGCTTCGGAAATTCATCGTGTAGCCGTGGTTGAGGAGTGGCGGCGGTGGAAGGCGGGCGATGAGGGGCGGCGATGAGGGGGGCGGGAGCGGGGCGGCGGATGGTGTGCCGGGGATCCAAACCGGGCCCGGAAGACAGCAAGTGTATCCTCCTCCATCTCTCAAATCGAATCCGAAACGCGTGTCATGACGTGTTGCAGCTAATATCCTCCTTCACCGCCCCTCCCCCCTCACCGCCCCCACGCCCCCACGCGCAACGGCTCGATACTCGCCCTCTCGTCCGCTCGGCTGGAGGTTATTTCCTCCCCGCTGCTGCATATGCTCCGTATACATCCTGTGCATACGTGGCGGGCATATTCGGACGAAGGAAGAAGGAGAGCCAGCCCTGCGGCTCCGTGGGTAGGGTAAACGAGGGACCGTCGCCCGCGGAATGAAGGGACCCGGAGCACTGGACTCGGCCGCTCTCGGGATATCATCCCCGTACGGATCCCGCCGCTCTCCGCAATTAAGGCAAAGCTCGTCTTCATTTTAGAATTAAGCTCCGCGCGCTCTCCGATGCGGGCGAATATCTCAACTATGCCGAATTTTCCCCTCTCTCTCTCTCTCTCCCCCTCGCCTCGCCTCGCCACGCTTCGCTTCGCCCACCTCACCCCCTAAAACCGCCCAACCCAACCCCCTACGACCTACTACGACCGCGCGAATGCCACGAGCGTTTGGCCAAAACGTGTAATAAGAAGTAAATCAAGCCTCTGCGTCAAATTGCAATTATTTCTGGGATGGGGATGCGGGGCCGGATTCGTTGCCGCGCGAGATCTTCGTATTCGCCGAAAGAACAGCCCTGTCTGGGAAATAATTTGAAATTTTCAGACCCGAATAGCGGACCCCCTTCCGTCGCTCGCTCGCTCGCCCGCTCGCTTCCTTCGGGCATTTCGGGCATTGGAGTTCAATTGGAGCGAGTCGCGGCTGCATTACCTTCATCCTTTACATACTCCGTTCTGGATAGGCTCCCAACTCCCTCCCTTCCCCGTACCGCCGTTTCACAAACGAGCTGGGACTCGAAAGAGCAGCCCCCCTCCGCCGACGCCACCCACTCTCCCAAGCATCAATGAAAAGTTCAACGTTTTTGCAATCGATTCCCCGAACGTTAACGCTCCTTTTATTTTTATCCTACTCCCGGGTTATTGGGGTTATTGGGGTTATTGGGGTTATTGGGGTTATTGGGGGGGAGATCATTCGTTATCCGTAGCGCGTCTAATGCGATATCGCTTTCTCAGATCTTTTTCTTTCCCTCACACGACCTTATCATCTTGTTTATTCGAAATTTTGCTATTTAATAACCCTACGAGGGCCAACATTATATTAAATTAAGAGGACAAAACGTTTTAACAATCACGAAAGATAATTTGCATTACGTGCATTTAAATTGTTAAAATTTTTCCTGGATATTAGGAACACGTATTATGCGGTTCCCATAAATTTTATCCGTTCCTTCAAACCCTTTGAATTGATAATTTAACGTAATAATAAAAATCATAATAATAATACTTTCTTTTTCTTTTTTTTATTATTAAAGTGCGACCAAAAAAAATTGTATTTTATTCTGCTTGGCTTCGTTTACCGAATTCCTCTTTAATGCATGTGGTTACGTACGCCCAATGGATATAAGGACATTTTAAGGTATTAACAAGTTAGCGCTCGCCTCGGCTATCGAGTACAGAGTCCCGAATGCCCATAACGTAATAACATAAGACTCAATACTCTATTGTATGCCGAAAAGATTTCCAAAGTATCTGAGAATAATTTCATTACCGGAGTACGCGACGCTAACAATCCAAAAACAAATATACGCGTACACGAGGATCGATTTACATTCGTATTCTTCTTCATTAGCGTATTGTAGCAGACAGAGGCTTAGGCGAATATTTATAATTTTCGGTAATAACGACTATTTTAATAACTTCGATAATACCGGAGCATTATACGTCACGAGCTCTCGTTAAAAATCCTACGAGGAAAGGATTTTTAATCTGAATGAATTGCACATCTTGTACAGGTACTTCGTATCAATAATTAGCTCATCATCGTTAATTTCTTCATTCGTTCGATCGTTCGGATCTAGATTAACGTGTATTATCTACGATTTTCATTGCCTCCTCTACGTATTACTTTTAAGCACTTTGACGGAAATAACAATCCCGTGGTTAAGTAGCATTAAAAATTTATCGAATTATTATAGAGAAAAGAAAAAAAAAAAAAAAAAAAAAAAAAAAAAAAAAAGTGTCAGACATTGTTTAATCATTTATAATTGGAGGGTAAGTTCTCAAAGTGATATATTACTTTTACTGTCTGTATAAGCTTAAGAGTCCTATTAGATAAATGCGCTGGGTTATAAAAAAAAAAAAAAAAAAAAAAAAAAAATTCAAGAACAGTACTTGGCTTCGTCGTGCCATTTTTGTGCGAATTAGTAACTTTTCCAAATACATCTAAACGCGCGTACATTGTTGTCTCAATAAATCAATGCGCGCTATCTGCGATAATTTATGGGACAAATTTATGTACTTGTCAAAAGGCAAAGTCCAAGATAGTAATTCATGGGGTATTTTTATGAATTCGTGTAACCGAGAAATCGTACGCTTGGTCCAGAATACATCTCATCCGAATACTTCAATTTTATTAATAGATAAAAGGTCTTCTCCCTTATCAAAGCAATATAATACGCCCAAGAAAGACAAGGTTTCGGATAATCTCGCTAATTATGTATGGAATTATGAATTCATAAGATTTTCCATATTTATACATACATATATATATAGATATAGATATAGGTATAGATATAGATGCAGATGTCGATGTAGATGTGGATGTAGATGTAGATGTGGATGTAGATATTCCTATTGAGCCTGTAATGTGCAGATTCTGAAATTTCTTACGAAATTTTATGAATAGCTCGTGCTCTTCGCTAAAATTACGTATACGTACTGCTGATGTATTCTCGGCTCCGGCATATAAAATTAAAGCGGCACAGCTTCGCCGTATTTCACGCAAGTCATCCTTAATGCGTAATATCGGATACCACAAGGTTAATTCTATTTACATTTTGAAATAACAATACGTGTCGTGTATTGCAAGAGCCGAACTCTTCATTTTTTCTTATTTATAATTACTTACATTGCTTTTCTATCAAATAAAGTAAAGAGAATATTGTATAAAAATGTATTTTCACGTACCTTTAAGCGATAAGCCCCTGTCAGAAAATGATATATATATATATATATAAATGAGAATAAAAACAACTCAAGGACTATACGATTCTACGATTCTACGATTATACGATTATACGATTAAAATTAAAACGTATATTCGTGTGATTACATTTTTTTTATATGAAACTCTAGCACTACTTGATAGCGTATAAAAATTATCGTATAATAAATAAGCCTTTTAATGAGCTCAGTTTTAATATCGTCATTATAATAAGTTTCGCTGAAAGCTTGTCGAACTGCACTACGACAAATTACTTGTTACTCAATTATCGTAAATCGTACGTAGAATATTTTTATTAACCGCGCTCATTTATATCCGCTGTGAGCGCAAGGGATAGACGACTAAAAGCCAATGAAACGTTACGTTTCGATAAAAAAAAAAAAAAAACGACTGTCGAATAGTAAAATAAAATAAAATAAAAATAAAAAAAATAAAATAAAAAAAAACGCAGAAAAATGCCCGCGAATTGAATTTGCATAAAGATTGGCTCTGGAAAAGGGCATTAAAGGTCGCGTGGAATATTCTTCGTAACGGCCGTTACGTCTCACTTTAATTTAGATTGCTAAAAAAATCATTAAACCTTTAGTGTAGGTGGGCGCGGAGTAATTCGATATTCAACGCAGTACGTTCGCTGTTATTAAAATTAGAAACATAATTTCGGCCAATAATTGGATTTTTAAAATAGTTTGCCCAAACTTTACGCCCTGCGGACAGAATTGAAATTTATAACTTTTTAAAAGTTATTAATTTTTCTTACACGTACTCGAGGCTCAAGTGATTCACCATCGTTTCTTTCCCTTTCGTCCCCCTAAGAATTCGTCCTTAACTCGTCCTTCATTCGCGCCTAATCAGGAGCCCGTAGAATTTATTTATTTATTGATTTATTCATTGATTTATTTATACATTTATTTATTTATTTATTTATTTATTTTTAGGGCTCGGGTGTCAACGACGGCAGACGACTCATCTCCTCGGAAATAAATATTTCGATTTCCGTATTAAAGTTCCGCACCGAAACTCGAATACGTAAATAAATATGAAGGAAAATGCCGAGAGCCAGTCAACGCCACTTGTCAATGGTGACGAATGCTGAGAGCCGTAGGTTGGGGGGGGGGGAGGGTGGCTGTATCCGTTACCGCTGGGACGAGATCTTTAAAAAGACGTTCGCTTGATGGGCGGAAAAGTTTTGGAAAAAGAATCAGTAGCGGGCCATACGCGCTCGCTGTAGTACCTCGAGGCGCGCCTAACGCGTTTCTCTGGTCCCTTATCCCCCCGCCCCGCCCCGCCGCCCCTTACCACCTCGCGCCCGATGGTCCCACTCCGCCGGTCGTTATCATAATTTATCCCTTTATAACCACCCCGCGCCTTGTCCTCTCGGCATCCCGGACTTTTGCGTGGGAACTCTTTCCTCCCGCGAGACGACGACGACGACGACGACGACGACGAGGACGAGGACGACGACGACGAGAACTCGTCGTTAATCATCCGCGGGATATGCGCGTGTCAGCCAGTTATAAATCCGCAATTATAGCCTCGGATGAGCGCCTCCGCTATTGCTCCACCTCCACTGGCCCGCATACTTTTACGGCGAATGTACCCGAGCTTTTTACCCGTTCTCCATGCTACTCCCCACCTCCCCGCAATGACTCCCTTAGTTCGACAGCTACATGTCTACACGCGCTTCCTTCGACCGATCCCCTCTACAGCTCTATAATTACACACTTGAATCTAAGTAAAATACTAAATTTTTATATATATATATATATGTGTGTACGTATACACGATCTGAACTTCCATAATTTATGGACCTGACCGGATGGAAAAAATTATCGATATTATATTTATTTAAACCTTTAAACACAAGAAATTATCATAAATTATGGATAAGCTTGCATTTAGATTTCAATACTTCCCTAAAAATATCATTCGATTCGTATTTAAATCATGCATTAAATTAATATTAGTTAAATTAACATATCGCGGATTAAAATATGAATAAGAAATAATCGTTAATTAGCAATTTTAGCCATCGATCATTTAATTTAATGAATATTCATTGCCCACGGTTTTCTGTATTGCTAAGCAGCCCAAATCTTCATGAATTAATACGTATCACGTTTTATTATATAACCATATGGATTAACGTTACGATATCTTCATTCGAATTCCATTTGATGATAATATTATTATCCCTTACTTGTTTCGTTATGTTTATACGTCATGCGTAGGTGGATGAGCATGAGGAAGTGGTGGGGTAGGGGCGGGAGTGAGGGAGGGGAGTCCGGTGACTCAGAAATACGTATTGAAGTGATTATGTAGCCGAGTGAGGATATTAACGTGTCGCTCATTGATTCGTCGATAAACGTAAATTTTTTTTAAAGGCTTTAACGGCCGCGCCTATGCCGGATAACAAGTTCCGACGTCGGCCGGTAGCGAGGGAATTGATACACGAGTCGAATAAGGATTCGGAGTTCTTTAGTCTTGAGTTTCACGAGGAAACAAAGGGAGAAGAGAAGAGGCGACTCGGAAAATAAATTGCTTTTGAATGGGATCAGGTTGGCGCAATTACATTTCGATTGTCTCATACTTTGAATACTTTCCCTGTCACTCTCTCTCTCTCTCTCTCTCCCACTTGACAATCTTCTTGACCTACCCCCTGCGACTCTATCTATTCCCTCTACACTTCCCACGCCGATTTTTTTTTTCTTTCCCTCCAAACAGCAAAAGGCCAGGATGGATGCTTATTGATTTATATTATTCCAATCGGAGTATCGACTTCGTAATTGACTGCGAACAATGTAACTCGAGCCGTAATTGTCTTCTCGGATCGTCCGTCTCGGCATCCCTCATCCCTCATCGAGCCAGGCCTCTCTCCTCAATCAATCCATCTCTCTTAAATTCACCCTCCTCTGCCCTCTCGGCCCTTCGTTGCTTTATAGAGTTTCCTAAGTCTTTGCTCGACGACTGGCTGTCTGCTCGAGAGTCGATAGCACCTTTTGGTCTTACTCCTACGTGAATCAAGCGCGCGCGCGCGCTTACGCCCCCTACACGAATCTGAATACACTGCCGAGGAGAGCCAGCCGGTTTTCTCTACAACTAGAAGAGAGATTTTATCTCGAGTACGTTTGAGTAAACATTTTCGGCTGCATTGGAAACGAAGCTTGGGTTTCATTTGCAATATTTACCCGTTTTGTCTGCTTAGTCAATGAGGGTAAACTGCGGTAATTACCTTCGGGCTATGATAAGATTTCACCGCCGCAAACTTGCCATCCTCCTCCTCGCTCGCTCGCTCGCTCACTCACTCACTAAGTCGCGAACACCTACAGTTATTATTATTTGTTACTCTTACTATTGTTTTCACTAGTCTGAGGTTGAAATTTAAAGTTCATCATGAGGGGATGAAAACAACTACGTAACTCGCTCGTTCCATTATATCGAACAAAGTTCAAGGCACCTTTATATTTCAGTAAATATTATAATTTACGAAATTTACAGCGCATCGATATTGGGACTTTATGAGAGTTGAATTAAAGAGAATTGAATTAAACTAAAAACCTTAAGACTAAATGCAATGTCGCCAAAGTCGATTCTTCGCGCAAACAGAACCCGACATTCGATAATATTAATAAAATTATTTCATCGTTCGTATGTAATAGCGATAAACGAAGAATCAGCATTTATTTACTTATCTGTGAAGTATGACATGAAAACAAAACAATAATAAAAAAACAAAAAAAAAAAAGAAAGAAAGAAAAAAAAGGAAAAATGTTTGAAATTACATGAAATAAGACTGTAGAGGGATTCTTCGATATTTTGTTGACCTGGAATAGCAGAAACGGTAAAGAGAATTAATTTTTACTTCCACTACAGTGGGAAGCTAATAATTGCTCCGAACTAAAAAAAAAAATAATATTGATCCATGCTAATTGTGCAATTACATGTATTTTACAAAAAGCAATTATCTCCGAGACTATCTGATTTCAGAACGAGAAATTTGTTTCCCGATAAATTATAAATATTTACTTAAGCAAGTCTGTGCAATGAGATCCACGTACTACTACTTGATAAACGATATATCTTTTTTCATTCAATTACGCACAACAGAAAGTAGAATGTTACGATGTTACGATGTTTTGGCTATTTATTGTCTGTTTATTATTATTCTTACATTATTATGTATTTAATGTAGATTTCTCTGGTAAATGAAGGAGGAGGCTCGAGAGGTAAGAGCCGTAGACGCAGGAACTCCACTTCAGGGAAATCCTCTTATATCCATAAGAGGAGGAGGAGGACGACGGCCGAATGTACGTCTGACGTCCCGATGGATCTACCGTGCGCAACCTTCCACGAGGAACTTCTTATCACGTTATGGAATTGCAATCGGAAGTAGGATAGTCCAGCTCGGACTGTCGTTTCGGGTATTTAGAGCGACATTGTAGTCATCGAGTCCTTTTACGTAATCAATGCACATCACATACACACGACATCTCATACATTCAGGCATAATTAACTCGACGGCGATACTGCTTTCCAAGCCGATTTTTTTCTTTTCTCTTTTCTTCTTCTTCTTCTTCTTCGTCCCCAATACGAATGCACGCGGCGGCTTTTAAATAAGGACCGGTTACGGAATCGAGCGTAAATATATTGCGCTCGGGCGTAACAGCTGCTGGCGGACTCGCCTCGACTCGCTAAGAAGTGGAATTAGAAAAGAGGGAAGGGAGATTCCGAGGCGAAGTCAATTCCACTTAAAGACTTTCTCCGATCTCGGCAAGAAGTAAGTTCTTATCTTATTTTTCGGATCCGAGGGTGCTCGGGATCGAAGTTGCCCGGGAGTATGGGATGGGAGTATGCGAGGGGTTAGAAGGGAGGGAGCCGCGGGGGAGATAAAGCGCCGCGTGAGTTAGGATTTTCATTGTCGTATCAGCTGCCGATGCTGCTGCTAGCGGTCCCCGGGTAAGGACGGCCGCTAGTCCTCGGCCGCTACTCCTCGGCCACGAGTATTAAGTCGAATCGTCGAATCCCATTAGAGGGACGGGGGGGGGGGAGGCACGCTGGGGGCACGGATCGTAAAAATTAGTTCGTTATCGGGCGACTCTCGGTCTCTTCATCTCCTTATCGGCCTCGCCGGCGCCGTCGCCATAACTCTGCCGGCAAGCTTTCTCCGTAGGAGGAGGAGGGGTTGCGTACCGCGTGGGGATGGGGGTGGGCTAGGGTGGGGAGCTAAAGAGCACAGATAGCGCGGAGACTTAATTGTAATCAAGGAAAATTCCTTCGCGGCGATGGGCGAAGCGTCAATCTCCGGAGTCGCAGGTGGCCTTGTGCTCCGCTCCGAGACTTTGATTATTAGTATCCGGAGGACGCGCACACAAACAGAGAGAGAGAGAGAGAGAGAAAGGGAGACGCGCGATCTCGCATGGTCCGTGATCGATTTTTAAAACTCGAACCGACGTTTTTGATTTTCGAGCATACCTTTATGAACCCTAAGCCAATACCAATTGTCCAGCAAAACATTGTCGCGGCGATTTTATCTAAGATTCATCTTGTACATCGTGTACCGATAACGCGTCTTATCTATGCCACACGATTTTATTTATCCAGCCGAAACGATTCCCGAATCATATTCCCGAACACAGAGTACGCGAGGAAAATTTTTTATGCTCAATTCTATAATATAAAATAAGACTTACATCGAAGCAAGTAAAATAAAATGTCGCGAAATGTCATTTTTCAAATTATCATATTATTCTGCCACATCGTATATAACGACTTCAGACGTTCAGGCAACGAAGTATAATTAAATAATTAATATAGTAAGCTTGATAAAGTTCAATGGTGACTGTAATGACAGCCACTCATATCATTGAGATATATTATTGGTACTTTTGCATGTATTTCCATTGCTACGGCTCTCTCGATAAAATATTGCAATTCAAATGGAAAAGTGCCGAGGTACGTGCCACGTAATCAACCAGTTGTTCTCTTTGATTTTGCCTAAGAAACGAAAATTTCCTCATTTAAATGGAAAATACGTATCGTTGAGTTAGTACGTATTCGGCAATACGTAAAAACCGTATGAATAATTTAGAGATAGTTTTAGCCGAACTCGCTCATTTTGCTCATACGCTTACCCCCCCCCCCCTTACCCCATTCTCGACCCCTTATTCCGTTCGAGGCTCGCGCTCCTTTTTGTATTCCGTATTTTGATTGGCAAGGTGCGGAAGAACTTTCCAAGATGAAGCGAGACACTCGCGGCTGGAGTTGTCGGATTTGACTTACTTCCGCTCGAGGCTACCTGTGCCAGCGAACAAGACGTGGACGTCAAATCCACGAAGCTTCAAACTTACATTAGCCAAATGAAAGCCCCGCGCACTCCCCGTCCTTCCTTCCTTCCTTCCTTCCATCCTTCCTTCCTTCCTTCCTTCCTTCCTTCCTTCCACTCTTTATACGATCCATGCATTTTCCTATATTATATATGTATATATATATATATATGTGTACGCATACGCGGCTGGCTTTAGACATTTTTCTACGGAACCTCACTGCTCCAGTATATTTGCCCGCAGTATTTCATGCGTGTGTTTTCTTTCGCTCTCCTCCTGCGCCGTTCGAATTATCGAGCAATCAGTAAAGGCGAAAAAACGGGGATCCTCCCTCGCTCCCTCCTCCCGCCGACCACGGTCAGTCGATGATATTAGATAAAAAAAAAAAAAAGAAAGAAAGGAAGAAAAAAAATATCCATACCACAAGTTGCCTCGTGGTGCACTTCTCCTACTTCCCTGAGAATATTCAATGACAAAAGTTCCTATGTATAGGGCAATAGATTTACTTTTATTAATTTAAACGTCATAGACGCAAGGCTGTTGTTTGTTAGGATGCTGTTAGAATGATGTAAGAGACGGGAGTTCGTAATCGCGGTTAAAATTTTGCCGTCACATTTCGTTGGACACGTCGGAGATATTCTATGATCCACATTGACGCACATTAACTCCTAATCAAAGTTTTTCCGTGAATAATAATTAAAAGACGTACAACACGATACACTTTCCCTTAGAGCACGTTGTATAACTCGTTGTAAGTGTCGAGGATATACAATCGTTGTTATATTTATAACAATGTCGTTTTGGACTAGAAGCTAGCATGTATAGGTATATATTTCTTGATCGGGTGATCGATTGCGCGCGTATTCGATAAACGAGACGGTAAGTAAGGGCAAAGAACGCTCAAATACCCCAATGAAATCAAAACGAATTTTTCGTTGGATTAGCCAAGTTATGCTCGAGCGACGTCGATTAATGTCCTTGTCAAGATCCGCAGAGAGGGTATTAACGAGATCGGGACACGCGCAAGGGCGCGAGTGTCGGTGGCAAGGGTAGAATTAGGATTTGAAGAAGAGTTCTCAGGTGAAAGGAGGAGCGTCGTCGTCGTCGTCGTCGTCGTCGTCGTCGTCGAGCCGATCGTCGGTCCGAAAGACCGTTCCGATATCCCGCCCCCTCCCGGCCTACCCGCCACGGGTGATCGGTAACCGAGGAGCCGCGACTCGGCCTCTGGCTCTGACCCGGTCGGGCGACGTCGGGACACGAAGTCGGCCGGACTCCTTCGGCGGCCAAGTCGAAAATCTTAATCCGGAGGCACCGCCCCCACGACACCTGGGGAGCTCGGGGGCGGCGCCTCGCGGTGCCGAGCCATTGGCCGCGCGGCCCGGGTGGGGGCGAGGGTCTCCGAGGGAGACGCGCGCACCTCGTCTTGGTCGCGGAGCCGCGGCCGCAGGCCGATTCAGTCGACGCTGAGCGTCCCGCGAGTCTGGTTTGCGGGCAGATAAAGCGCGCGCTACGTCCCGTGGACCCCCCCTTTCCCGACCTGCTCCGTCTGCCCACCGCCTCACGTAGAGTGCAATAGTCCGCGGCCTCTCCTGCGAGTAGTCGGTTGCTGTCCGCAAGCTCCGGGCGGTGCGGGCGTAAATATCTGGACAGGCCCCGGGAGGATGTAGTCGGCTGGGGTACGAGTGCGGGCGTGCTCGGGCTAGCAGTAGTCCGGACGAGGAGGCGAGGACGAGGGGGAGCGCTGGAGCCGATGGACCGGTGCCGCTACGTGCGCGAGAGTATCGCCGTCGGGGGGATGAGGGAGGAGGCGCACGAGCACCAGTGCAGGAAGCTCCTCATCCAGGGGGTCTCGTGTCGCGGCAGCAGCAGCAGCAGCAGCACCACCACCACCACCACCGCCACCACCACCGCCACCATGAGGAGCTCCTGGCCCATCTTCGCGTTACTCACGGGCACGTGGCTCGTCGCCCTTAGTACCAGGTCGGCCAGCCTCGCCGCGGCCACTTTCACCACCGGTAAGTCACTTTCTTCTTCATCTTCTTCTTCTTTCCCCTTTTTCTTTCTTATTACCAATCAATCCTAGCCTATCGTTGGATCGCTTCGACAAAGCCCGTCCTGGTGCGCGAGAACCACCTTCGCTGGGAATTAAATTACGAGTCGTCTCGTTCCGCATTATCCGCTCGAATTTTATTCCTTCTCGTTTTACGGCTGGTCATTTTATTCAGCCAAATTACACGCGACTTTGACATCAACGTGCAGGACTTTTAGGACTCGTAATTCTTTTTTAGGTAAATTTATATGAATCGAAGAAATTAGATTTTTTCTTTATTCGGCGCGCCTGATAATTACAATCGGGCACTGGTTTCCTTCTCTTTTAAGCTTTAATTGGCCCAAACGACCTTTTTCAATCTCGCATAATGAATATAAAAATTTTCAAGCCCTAATTATAATTTCAGAATTTTACTCCGAGCTATAATAATAACACATGTTCTTAATAGTAAATGAAATTCTGCTCGTGTTCAGTAATATTTTTATTGCTCATTGTTCCTTCGGATGAGAATTTTTTAATATCAAACTGCAGATAACTTTTTATAATTAAAATAAAAGGCCTTTTGGAATAAAATATTACAACATCACATGTTAAATTTGATAAAACGAAATAACTCTCTGTGCATGGATTTTATAAAACTTTGAGAGGTGGGCGGGAGGCGGGCGGGGGATGGCTTGCATAAATTTTAAAACCAAGCAATACCGTTAGTTAAATCATTTTATAACATTATTTAATGAATTAAAAAATTTTAATCCGATTGTAATTTGAATTATTTTCGGGGCTCTATTGTACCCGCTGTGAAATATTTAGTGCAGGCAATTCAAAACTGGTTATTGCTTTTCATGCATATATATATGTATCTCTCCCCGCTCCACCCCCGCCCCAATATCGACTAATTAACAGTAAATTATACTATAAAATACATGATGCGCCATTACTGTCAAACTAATAAATTTTCTTTTTGAATTCTCCGATCACGATTATGCATTTATTATTTATTATTTTTATTATTAATATTATTTTTATTAGTATTATTATTATCTTTAACAATTTTTAGGAATAATTTGTATCCACGAATTTTATTAATGTTCTTAAATTTTAATAAGAATCAGGAGTTTTGCATGATTATTTTATGGAAGGAATGGTTAGGCGAAATTCTGCTAAAGGCTTAGGTCTCAAGAACCGAGCGATTTTTCAAGATTCTCTATTCCCACAAGCCTTTGCCTGCCCCAATCATAATTTCGTGCCCTAATAATTGCCAAAGTGATACCTCTGCCCTCTGTCGATGTTGCGACCAATAGAAATTATCGTTAATAATTTTTCGACATATTTGAAAAATGAATAAATGCACGAGAGCTCATTATCAGGCTAAAGGATTCGATGTTGCAATTAATAAAATTCCATTCGACTTGTGCCCCCCCCCCGCCCCACAGCCCGCCGGCTCGCCGCGTTCGTTTAAGTGTAAAGTAATGCACGATTTATTGTCTTAACGTGTGCCGGCATAAGTGTCAGGCCGTCCCGAGTTAATAAAATATTTCTAAGCTCCCTTAACTCAAACATTTAAGTGTATTTTATTTTATTTTATTTTATTTTTATCATAAAACTAACAGAGGCATTTAAATCTACCCTTTTTAATAAAAAATAAACCTACAAGTACAATAAACGTACGTTTTATTATTGATAAATAAGCAAACGTGTAAAAGTATTAAAATTTTTAGGGATAAATGTAAAAGAGTATTAATTACCACAAACGAAATTGCTTCTGTTAATTACGTAATAAAAATATGTAAGGGTTTGTTTGTATCATAAAATACGTAGAGAGGGTGTGTGCGTGCGTGTGCGTGTATGTTTGCAGAACGCGTATTATTGCGTGCACGTGGATGATACTAAGGAAATGTAAGCAAATCGCCGACTGACTGACTACACTTGAGACGCTTCTACTTGTGTGCGCAGATAAATTGTCGTTGATCTTTTATAAGGAAACTTGTAGAAAATATGACACAAGTTTTTTATGTACTATTGTAGACGGATAGCTTTCGTTTGCCCCGTCTTCCTCGTCTTACGAAATAATATAGAAAATTCTTGTCCAGCAGGTAATTGTAAAAATTTAAGTTCTACAAATACATTTGGTTTTTACGTATCGAAAGCATATTCTCATCGATTACCTAATAATACGTATAAATACTTGTTAAATAAAATTTTCACCCACATTCTATCATTTTTTTTTTTTTTGATCAATTTTAATAATTTTAAATAGCCAATGGGTTTTGCTCATCTATCGGGTTCGTACGAAACCTAATGCATTCCTCGAATTTAGGATGAAGAAAAAATTCCTTGAATTGTATTAAAACAAAAAAAGAGAGAGAGAGAGAAAGAAGAAAAAAATAAATAAAAAATGTTTTTCGACGCAATGAAATTAATGGCATTTAGAATATTGAGCAGGGGGAATAAAGATAAAGATTCTATAAATAACGTGAGAGAGAGAGAGAGAGAGAGAGAGTCGCAGAAGTTTGACGTTACATTATGACGTAAAGCGGCGACAGGCGAATCGACACACGGATTCGCGTAGAATTTATTCAACGACACTTAAACGTACGTGAAAACAAAAAACAAACAAACAAACAAATTTGAAAGCTTTAACCCCTTTAACCCTCGTATCGCATAAAATACACATTATGGTTTTAGAATTTGTATTCAATAACGATGCGGTGCGTCGTACGAAATAATTCGGCAATAAATACGAATTCTTTAATAAATTCTTTCGTATAATTAAAAGACAGATTTATATATCCCTTCTAAATTTAATCGAATCTCGGAATGCGTGGAAGCGAAACGAAAATCCGCCCATTGAACAACGTACATTTTTTTAATCGATGGCCAATCCTATAATAACAATAGACGGGGAATAGATTATTAATAATCGCTTATAGTGAATTCAAGCCAATTTGGTATAATGCATTCCTCGGCCTACAGTAAGTAGCAGCAGAGTGAGAAAGGAGGGGGGGGGTCGTAGTTTTTGTTTATACGCGTGTATTGGTAAATCCTTTTGACACTTGGGGTAAACCGCGGACGACTAGTCGCGCAGACATTCGAGCAGATACTCGTCACAGTCCCTACAGTTCGACAAGGTTGCTCGACTGCTAAATCTAAAATCTAAATAACGTGCAATACGTGCAATTAGGAATAGAGGAGGATTATTATACGCATTCTTATCGTTTCAATTGGCTAACAAGCACCCAAGACAGTGCCTGTATTTTTCATTTATTGGGGTAATTAAATCAATTAAGTAAACCATTAATATTTCAAAGGGAAATCATGAAAGTTATTCGTCAGTGGCGAAAGAGGATAAATTATTTGATATTTTGTTTAACGTTAACGTAATACGTTGTTCGGCCTGTATTGATTAGTTATTGTAAATACGAAGAATTTTTAACTTAAAATACACATGCACCGCAATTTACATTAAATTTGTAAATTATACAGCAGAAATTTTCATTTATGCTTTTTATTTTTTTCTCTTTTTTTCTTTTTTTTTTTTTTTAAACGTTTCGTTTTATTTAATATTAAATACGTATTAAATACGGATTCCTTGAAACGAGTAAAATTACATTAATTCAATATGCCCATAAAATTTATAATTCATAATTTGTAATTTGTGTAATTTTGTAAGTAATAATTATAGCGTACGTAATTTTATGAAATTGCTTGAACAATATTTGCAGATGCTTAACCGAAATAAGGGTTTAATTATTTATTAGTTTAATTATTTATTGTAAATTCGATAAATATTTGTAAAATATTTTGTACCCGTATCATTGTGCCACAATATCAATGTTGCCATCTAATGTATTATTCTGTTATTTATCCTGGACACGGTTTCTCCAAACTATTTTAATTCGCGAGCGACGAGTAATAAAACCTACTTTATTACGTTATTTACTTACTAATTTATTTATTAATATCGCGCGTATTAGTGACTATTGATTTGGAAATTTTAATGCGCGAATGAATATGTAAAATGAGATTTTCTTATTAGAAATTATATTTACAAAAAGTAAGAGATTTCATATACTCGTACGTGATAAAACGTAATATTATATCTTATTAAAAACTTCAATATTTTGTTCAATATATGGCTTTAAAAGCAATATTCTTAACGTTACTAATTGCAAGAAAAGAAAAATATTCTAAAATGCAAAGCAAATTGTAATTAATGATATTAATAATATAAATTCGATGTATACCATTAATCAACTCATGATAAAATTATAATTTATATTATGTTTGAAATTGTATGTACGTGAATATGCGCAGACTAATGGTAGTTGATTTGGTTAAGTAATTCATTTGATTGTGTAATAATTAATCCCGTAAGAGTATTAAACGCGTAACTATAGAAAAAAAAAAGGCGATTTATTTGGTTCTATTGCACCGAATGCAGACCTTTTTAATATATCGTCGGTAGAAATACATTTTATAATTTACTGTTGATTAAATTAATTGTAACAATTTCGCTCACTAGTTGTTGCGATAACCACGTACCGTATCAAGATTGTTAATGTGATTGGGAAGTTTAAAAATAGTCTTTACTTGATATAATTACAATGAATTTACAGGAAAATGACGATTATTTATAAATATGATTCTTTTATGTTTTAACAATTGGATTTTATACAATTAATTATACATATACGATTACTTGTAATTTTTATAAGAATTTAGAGATTTTAATAGATAATAGATTTTATTAAGAAGTTAACGAGTTTCGTTCGAACATTGTACATTTTAAGTTCATTTGTTTGTAATTACGAAATAATTACAATCGCAGACAATTACTAATAGATCTGGAAAAATAGTATAATTTTAGGATTTTAGGTGGCTCGTACACGCACAGGTATATTTTAATTATACGTAATTAACTTATTAGTTAGAGTTATTATTTGGTTCGAAGTTTCGTACTCTAAAGAGTTTCTTATTCATAATTTTTTTTTTAATTTTAATTCCGACATTAGAGGTTCGTTAATCGAGTTTTTATAATTAACGGAATCAAATTGTCGAAGATATAATTACAATCGTCATTTCGTTTTAATTACGAATGCTTTGACGAATGCGTGTAAATAAAATCCGTATTGGAAAAACAATATTAAACCGACGTGTAAATAAAATATAAAAGACTGTTAGGCTATCAAGTGCATTTATATCATTTTTAATAATATATCAAATGTGCATTTGAGGGTTATTAGTGGGCGACATCTGTTTGAATTGTATATTAATGTATACTTTATGATTCCCATTTGAACGTATAATGAAACGGATACGAAATAAAAAAAAAAAAAATAAAAAAAAAAAAAAAAAAATAATAATAAAAAAAAAATACTTAGCTAACGGTGAAGCATTCGTATCACGTTTTGTAATAATAAATAATATGGTCTTTATTGCAAATGATAATGTAAAGGATGCCGAGGCTGATTGATTGAATGCATAGAAATTGGTAAGCAATCGTAAGCAAAAATTGCCTTGTAGTATCGAAATATTTGTATTATTGAATGTTTGTCACCAGTTTTATGACGATGTTGATAAAAGCGAAAGGGGCAAGGGGAATGACCACTCGTGCCAATGACTTACACCTTAACATTAACAAAAGAAGCATCCCTTTTGTCGTTAAATAAATAATTAACATCTCAACGGTCGGTCAAGACGATTTGATCGATAGAGATTATTACGATCGTTGGAGTTAATATAAAAATCGTTCCCCGTTTATATAAATCGTTTAAAAGCTTCGGGGACGCGTATCGGGCAAGAGCGTCAATTGACGTAGGAGCATAAGAAGGTGCGTGGACCGAGTGGACCGAGTGGACCGATGAGTGTCAAGTCGACCTTTAGGCTTCGGTTGCCTATAAATTTGTCGGGCGGACGTAGCCGAGAATACCGAGGAGTTGCGAGTTGCGAGTGCTTGGGGATTTTATAGGGGATTCACGGAGACGGACAAGTGCACTCGACGGTCAATGGAATCGGCGCTCCAGTTGCTCCACTTACGATAACCTCGCGCCCCTTTATCTAACCGAGCCCCGAGGTAACTGCTGCGGTTACCTCCTACGCACGTGCGTACGTGGTCTACGTGCGTAGCGATTTGACGGCAGACGTTCCGAGCTTTCGGACGTTTCTTCATCTCCTCTGAAGAATTTGCGAGCCCCGAGTTATTATCACGTGGCCATGCAAATACGTGTTTCGGTTTCGAGCGGTGGCTGTCGGCCATTTTCTGTTAAGTTTTGAACGCATTCGAGGATCATCACGGCCCGGCAACATTTTAGGAATAATATTAATTAATGAAATTACATATTCTCCGGCTTAATGGTGTTGAGGGGAGGCGGGGGAGGGGAGAGGCCACTAAAATATTATTGCAGTAAAATTTTAGTCTTTTTAATTCCATGCGTTTAACGAATGACATGTTTCGAAGGATATGACTTGGAAATAAATAATAACCCATATGCGGATTTATATGGGAAAGTATTTTTTTTATATTCCGCCCGTCATTTAGTAGTGACCTTTTGCAATGAAAAAAAACAAGAAAAATTTATATATATATATATAACATATATATGTATATATTTAGCGATAAAGCTGTGCTTACGTGTATATTGGAAAGGAATGATTTGGCCTTTTTAGCCCCAAACGTAAGAGTGACAACGTCGTTAGACTAATCGTAAACAGAATTTTATTTTAATTGTGATATTATCTTTCATCGGCTTATTTCGTAATCGTAATTCCCGTTTTTTCCACCACAACCTACGCTTCCTTATACTTTCATTCGTAACGTTATGTAACACTTACTGCGTCTGACACGTTTCTTTACAAATATTTACATGCAAATGTATTAAGTAATGAATGTACGGGCTCGCGTAGTGGACTAAGCGTTGACACTGATTGTACAGATTTGTTTTATTAACAATACAATATCAGAGTTTTGGATATGAATGGACTGGAAGGGGATAATCGTCTCGAGGGGCGGTAAATAAAATTCGCTTTATCTACGTGGTATATCCGAGAAAATAATGTAAATCGTTGGTTTGAATGGGTGACGAGGCATATTTAATACATACAACGAGTGACAAAAGTATTTGTTGTACGGGGCTACCGATTAATATGAAAATTTAAAGGGATTTAAATTACCGACATGTCATCATACTCTTCTTATGACGAATGAAAACTAAAAGCAGTAAGATATTTAGTCTTTAAATATATGGGTAATTATTTGGGTAGTTATTTGGGTAATTATTTGGCTCGTTATTCATCATCTGGACCTTGGATTCGCTATTTACATAGGTAAGAGGCTAATAAGTCGTTACATTTACATTTACGCAACCCGATCGATTATATTTCGAGATTATTTTCTATCCAGTCAAGATGATCGATACTCTCCATAAGAATACTGCTTAAATATCTCATCCTAAGCAAATTCTTGAATTTTTAAGAATCGCAACATTGCCGATATCGTATGAGGAGATGGAGAAAGCGTACGTAGTCAATGCAATATTATTTATTGATTAATTTCTTTATTAAAATTCTTTCGTACCTTTCACGTGAGCCTATTTTTCCTTTTTAATGCAAACAAGTTTAATTACAAGGGAAATTAATTTAATTAGATTGAATATCGTTTTAATTGCAACTAATTTTCAACTCCTGCGGAAACCAAATGTAATTGGATGAAGACCTTTAGATTTTTAATTACATTTAGCTTCAAAAGTATAATGCATATTATATTATAATGATTGCTGTTGCGCATTTCAATATAAATCTTGAAGGTTATACGAAACATATTTTTTTTTATCACTTACTGGCGATATTTCGTAAATTCATTAATTGCAAAAGTAATTCTTAAGGCTTCGTTTATCCGTAGATTCGGCTACGCGCGAGTACTGCTACCGTTTTAGGGCAAAAGTACGTAGTACTCCGATCTCTCATCGTCTACCCGGAACATGAAAAAAGAACTTCGACGTAATTCGGGCTGGATTGTACGAAAATTCCAGCTATAGTAATTAAAAGAATCGCAAAGTTAGTAATTTTGAGTTTCTCGGTGGAACAGTAAATAATTATTATAAAATGTCGATAAACAAGAGGCGGGGGCGATGCTGCTGATGTAGGATATTATATTATATATTATAGATATAAGGATATCGCGCTGAGAATGTCAAAGCCGAATTAATATGGAGTGAGGGAGTTGGGGGGGGGGAAGAAGAAAAAAAAATGCGCGGGAGGTAGTCTTTACTCCCTGACGCATTTATATTTTCAATTCGCCCGGAGGAAGATTCCGCGTTAAAAGGCACCCCGGACCCGGACAAATCATTGGCGAGAAGCTCGTGACGAACTCGTGACGAACTCGTGACGAACTCGGGACGAACTCGGGACGAACTCGGGACTCGGCCGAGCATCAAACAATACGCAATTACAATACTAATTGCCATAAAGTGGCCGAGGCGGAAAACAAACGAGCTTTCCCGGCATCGCGTATAATTCATAAGGCCAGCGGTGACGTCGGGCCCGTGAAACGCTCCTTTTTTTTCTTTTTTTTTCTTCGAATTCCGACCGATGCAAATGAATCGCTCTTAATGGGCTGCGTCCCCCTCCCCCCATCCCCCAATAACCCCTCGGCACTCGTTGTAGTCCGAGGCGAGGAAAGAGACGCGTAACGACGCCGTTCTAATAATTGTTCCCGCATTCCTGATGAGTTCGCGCCCTCCCCCCTCCCAGTTTTACCTTTCTTCTTCTTCTTCTTCTTCTTCTTCTTCTTCTTCTGTTTTTCGCTTTGCTTCTAATTGTTTGAATACCGAAGATGCCGCGTCGAGCGACCGGTCTCTCGGAAGCCGATGGAAATTGACACGCGCCTCGACCAATCGCGTCCGCCATAATTACTGCCGCCCGCTAATTTTTGCGTATTCCCCGTCCCCGGGGGAGGAATAATTGCCAACTCGGTCGACGGGTTCGCGCGAATTATTCATGTTTACTTACCGGGAAAAGCGAAATGGCGATCGCCTTACCGACGATTATCTTTACGAGTGGAATTCACTCTTCGCGGCTTCATTTTTATTACCGGCATAATTATCTCTAATGACTTAATTGCTCGTCCTCCTATAACCCCCCCCCTCCCACGCAATAACCCCCGCAGCTTGTCGACGTTACTCGACTACTCGTAACGCGGCCCCGTTTCTTTCGCTCTTTCCTTACACTTCCACTTCTGCCTCCGTTATCTGCCACCTCATCTTTTTTAACGAATGATAAATAATTGCGAATGACTTCTGGCGCTGTTATCGTTGCATTGAAAAGCCTCCCGGAGCGACGAATCGACGCCCCGAGAGAAGCTGATGATAACGATACGATCGAAACTTTGAACCGAAGCAAACGTCGACAAATACAAATTGCCCGCAAACGGCCATTTCCCTTCGGAAGCCGTTTTTCGCAAACAGCGCGTAATTATGATAATTTTTGGTTTAAAAAAACTTTGTCGACCAATGCCATGTGAAATACTTTGTTTACGTGTTTTATTGATTGATTGCTGTGGGCGTGAATGGGGCGACGTAAGGGGAACACGAATCTTCAATTTCAACGGATCGAGTGAGCTTATCACGGGCTTATCGTTCGACGATCCGAGTCCGTAAATCGATAATCAAAGCGCAGGAACGAGGGCCGTAATCGTGGCCATTCCGGTTGACATGGAAGAAAAGCCGCAAAACTCCTCGTGGCTATAAAGCCAAGTGCTATCGCGGCAAATGGGGCAAAGGGCGGTAAAGTGCGCTAGTCGGGGATCGCTATCTTAATCAGGTATGTGCGACAGAAGTACCACGGGATCGGGATCCTCGGCATTTGCCGCCCGGCGCGAGATCTTCCAGGTCCTCTTCCTCCTCCTGCTCTTTCTCGATGGGATGGGTGGTACGGGATGGGCGACTCTCGAGAACGTTGGTAAACGTATCCGAGCGAGGCCGAGAGCAGCCCGAGGCAACAACCCCGGGCTCTAATCGCTACAGATCTCGAAATAAATAGTAGATGAGCGCCTCATTGTCTAGAGATATCTGATATAGAAATCAAAGCGGAGAGGGATAAAAGCGCTTAGCTCCGGATTTCTAATCGGCTCTTTGTACTTTTTTACTCTCCCTCCCGCGACCTCCTACGCCAAAAGAGCCCCAATAAAGTGTACGTAATAGGTAATGGAGGGCAGAAATAATGTTGGCGGCGTCGGCGGAGGGGCCGGAGGGAAGAGAGAGGAGAGAAGAGCGAGGGGGAGAGAAGAGAGAGGCGGAGGGGGAGGGGGAGTAATAACGAAGAGGTTATGAAAGGAGGAAGCGAAGCGGGACGAGGAGGAGCTTCGACGGAAGACAATGTAGATTGGCGCGGCGGCAAAAAGAAGATATATCGATATGAAGTATAGCGAAGTGACTGTACGGTAGCCGGGATTGCGGATGAATTATTCGGGCGGGTGTACGTGGGTGGGGATTGACTGTTGCCCGCGCGACTCATTCATTCCCCTCGTCCGTTCCACTTGCTGGATAAAAAATTCCTAGTCCCCTCGATGCTTCGTAGACGTGGCAATAAACGGGGGGCGTTGGGGAGGGTAGTTGTGGGGGGGAGGTAAGGGGGAAGGGGAGGCGGCAGTGGAAAAAGAAGAGACGAGCCGCAGTGGCGGTGGCTTATTATCCAGGAAGTCCATAGCCCGGGGGCTGCCATCTGTTTCACTGCTGTCGGTGGTTTCTGGCGCTGTGGGGGGGAAGGGGTCACGGGGCAGGAGGGACAACGACCCCTTTAATTAGACCGACGATTGCAGGAGCATGGCCGACTCTAATGTAATATCTTGCTCTACCTCTTTCGACGTCGTGCTTCTGGCTCCGCGTCCCCGTAGGCGTCAGGGCGAAAATTGATAACGCCGACCGGCTTACGGGATATTATTGCAGCGGGGAAGCGGGGAAGCGGGGAAGGGGAAGGGGGGTACATGCCGAGCCGAAGAATAAAAAGTAACGCGGAATCTCGTCTTAAGCGCCGACTAACATCGGAATATCATTATATTAATTCATTGGCTTAAATTGCGATTAATAAGCATCGACTCTTTTTATCCAATGAATGCTCATGCGGATGGTCGAGCGGCCGTCCGGTCGGAACGGGGGGGGCGGGGAGGGAGGAGGACGAGGTCCTCTGAGCCAAATAAGGGCTAGAAAAAAAAGAAAAGAAAAAAAAAAAGAAAAAAAAGGAGACTGTAAATTAAAACGGGTCGTTGGTCGGGATATAATGCAATCGGTAAAGGTCGTAAAAGGAACTCCGTCAGCTCGTGTGGAGCCTCGGCGCAACAGTCCTCTTCTGCACATATCCTTGGAAAGTTGTAGTGTTCCGACAATGAATCGCGTCCTCAAACCTGGAGTACAAGACAAGGCAGGAGGAGTTGGAGTTAGAGAGAGAGAGAGAGAGAGAGAGAGAGCACTTGCAAACACGGCCTCGTAAATGTTTACGACATCGGGCCAGAGGTCGGAGACTCCCCCGACGCTCGCCAGTCGTCCTGAACGTCTTCCGGAATTGTTCTAGTTTAGGGAATTCGCCGGAAGAACTGTGGACTTTGACCTCGTGCGGCGGCAGGGTGAGCGGGACTTATTGTTTTATCGGTACCCGCGCCCCGCTCTTCCTTTCATTCCCTGATTATTTTACAAATAATAATCAAAGAGGGCCGGCTACGCTCCGACCCCCACCCCCCCTCCGCCCCTAAATAACCCTCTCGCTTATTTGCACCGAAGGGTCAATAATAATCAAAGGGCCAACGTGAAACAACAAGCCTAATATGAAAATATGCTCCGATTCCGGGAGTTTTTCCGTCCCCCCCCCCTTTTACCTGACGCGCATGCACTCACTTTTCATAAAAGTCACGATATAGTGACTTTTGGCTCGATTTATTGCACGCGTTTCTTGCCAAGACGACGCGATAAGTAATCCCATAAAATATAAAATCCAACAATGTACAGGCTTATTACGAAAGAGTTATTATTATCAGTCCGGTTTCGCTTCTTTTTTCTATTTTTTTTTTTGTTATTCCAGTCGATCCTTCCAGGCAAATACAATTATAAATATAAATATAAATATATATATATATACGTATATATGACGTTTATTAATTCTGCCGTCGAATAAGCTCTTATTCGTTCGTCTCTCATTGAGTTTTCTTAACCTTAAAGGGACACTTTTAATTTAAATCCACATTAAGAATCCACATTGTACGTATCGTCGTTATGTCATTGTACATGTTATCGTTGGGTGAATGGGTGAATGGTAGCCAAGAGAGTCGGATGATGCAGGATAAAATGCAGCTCTTAGGTTTTGCTTGAATTTTCCGAAACTTCAAAATAAATACCAGAATCGCAATCTGCTGGGCATTTTAATTCTCCTGGCATTGTAATGCTCCTTTTTATGATCCCCCGAGCTTTTATTAAAAAAACGTTCTTGCTCGTGCCGTAAACATAATTTCGTACATTGCATACACTTCACCGAAAATAATCCTAAGGACGGCGACGTTCCCTTATTCATCGTACTTTTTATCCCCCTACTTTATATTTTATGCACTTTGGCCCCATCGAGAGACGTTCGTTTCGTTATCCGCGTGACGAACGACGAATTTACGTATTTTCGGGCCGACGAGTTTGAAAATACACATTAATTAATATTGTTCGGCGGCAGATCATTCGGCGAGGGAATAAATAGTTCTTGCGTAGAGAACGTAGAGCCGCGCAATGCTTCATCGTCCAATAATTGAGTTTCGTTAATGGATAAAGTAATTTTTCAGGAGGTAATAACGCGTTATTATTTCTATAAACGAAATAGACTTTGATGTTTGCTCGAGCTAATTATCGCCACTCTAAGTTTTACGTAATTAACCGCGTTGTAATAAAAACTTAACGAAGCAATAAAAAAGTCTCGCAGTTGCGAAAGTAGAAAGCTTTTTCACGCGCGCGCGCACACGCACACACGCATATATATATATATTTTAACGCGCGCGTTGTGAATAATAGTATAGTAATGCCCGTGCATTATTACTACGGCTTGTACGACGAGTGGAGGAGGGGGGAAAATCTTTCCTGTCGCGCGGCATCGAATTAAGGAGGATTTATGGTTGCATGAGTGGTCCGCAAAGTGTTGGATCAGTGCTGATGAGAATCTCGCGCACTTGTATCCTCGTAATGCTGTAAGGGCATTACGAGGCCATTGTTGTTGGGTCGGTCACGTGCCTCCTCCGGCTCTTATTTTCCTCGAGGATCGTCGCGTCCGTTCCTTCTTTTTTTTTTTCCACGAGCAGATGTCGGCTCGAGGGCTTAGCCAGAGAAAATTGAAAAGGGAAACAATGAAGATGCGAAGACAACTGCCCGATGGGGGATGCCGAGCTCCGGATGGACATAAAGGGAGCCGGGATGTGACCAGTGAGTGCCAGACACCACGTGACACGAGGCGGAAAGAATATTGTCATGTGCGAGAAAAGCTCCTGAAAAACTTTGGCCTTCGTATTCCTTTTATCCACGACGCTTTAACATCTTGTCCAATACATTTGGCTTTTTAATGTTTACCAAAGCTTACTTATGTTTTTCCTTGCGCATAAAGCAGATTCGACATTTAAATACGGAATATCAAATCAAAGCATACAAAGATTATTTATATAAAAAAAAAAAATAAAAATAAAAAAAAACAAAAAACAAAACAAGAATAAACCCTAATATCCTTAGTAGGAACGCAATATTTCAATCGATCACGTATCCCCACCCCGTATGTGTGAAAAAAATAATACCCGAAAAATCATCATAGCACCATAGCTTTGGGTACACGCAGTCTCATAAACCTTTTGGCATACGTATTACCTTATAAATTCAGTTAAAAAGAATATTATCGAATCGATAGCGCCAGACATTTGTATTTCTGAAATATTTTATTCAAATTCGCATCGACGTATTTCTTTGTATAAATATAAGATTGTCAATGCCGTCAATGCCGTCAATGCGTCCTCTATCTATTCTATCTAAGTAATAGTTTTCGCACGATTGTATAAAAACCTTGGGATAAAGTTTTCCTATAAGAATAATTAATTTTCTATTTCCAAGTAAATGGAGAGCGTTCGATTAGTCAAACCGAGTAGCAGCGGATGAATTTATAATTCTTCGCTTCAGCGATTCCGTCGATTAAATGTATTCGTGAAAATAAATCCACGCAATTACTTTTCACGTATACGTAGACACGAGACGAAGTAAAAAAAAAAAAAAAAAAAACAAAAAAACAAAAAGTAAAGCAAAAAGTCAGTAAAGGAGTCAAATGTCTGGTTACAATTATTAGTCGAACAAAGGCTTTGGAAACATTAAAGATGATCGACGGCATGAATACGGCTGTTCGTCGCGATAAAACTCTGCAAATAGATAAATGAAATCCTCGATCGATCGATACGACCGAAGACTATCGTGGGCAAGAGGCAATCGGTCAGGATAAATAAATCTAATGTACATTGTCCCGAGGAAAGGGGAAAATCCAATTGACCCGTTGGACTTGACGGAAGCCACGCGAGTCTCGAAGCTCATAACAATTATCAGTTAAGTAAAATAGATACTTCAAATATTATAAAAAAAAAATAAGCAACGGATTATCGTTAAGCCGACGAATCGAATGCTTAAAAAGACGAATGAAATGCTTGTAATTCGGCGATCGCGACCAACGAAAGCGGAAAAACATTAATTACATAGACAAAAGGTGGAATATAATATTGACCTTTGACGAAACCCCAATAAGGAGCGGAGGGGAGGATTTTTTTCGGCTCAGCAGCCGTTGCGACGATAATTTAATTATAACTTTCGATTTACTTACTCGATTTCTTAGGGACAGTTTTTTTTTTTTTTTTTTTTTTTTTTTTTTATCGATATGAGCCATCGAAAAGCTTTATAAAATATAACGAGCGATTGACTATATCGCGTTACTAATATTTAATTGGAATCGTTCCTCGTTAGCATGATAAAGCCGACAAGCTTCCGAGTCGAGTCCCATGGATCGTTTATAAAATGTCTTGCTGCGCAGCTCTTGCTCGAACTGTAGTATCCGGAATTTTTATTACCATTGTCGGGAGAATGTTTTTTATGGGCATTATTGGGGCAGTGTGAGTGAAGAGCAGTTGATTTGGTTCCCATTGGTTCAGAGGTAAGGATCGGCCACGCTCACTGATCCTCGCTACGATCAGTGATCTCTCTCACCGAATTTAAAGGGGCGGCAGGGCTTCGAGGAGAAGATCCGAGGGGCGGAGGACGGGGCGCGGTGAAGTTTAATGGCAGTTGTAGGGAGGCTGACGTGGATAAGATACCGAGCCGCGATCGCCTTGGGCGACTGCCAGTGCGACTCCTTGGCCATAGAGACGAGCAGCCTCTTGACGTACCCATCGCTCTGCGCACGCGCTACGTCCAGGCGCTCTTAATTACAGCTGCATTCGGTGCATCTGTTTGCTTAAAAATTAAATCTCTCGGGGGGGTAGTGTCGCCGGTTATTGGTTTCGGTAGTACTACTACCGAGCCGATGCTGCTGCGTCCCCTTGCCACCCCTCGCGTCCCCTTGCCACCCCTTGCGTCCCGTTGCATCCCGTCGCATCCCGTCGCATCCCGTCGCAAGGCATACGGCGAATTACCTCGCGCAACCTTTTTATATTAACAGAATTTTATGCCCCCAGACTTTTATACGTACCATTTACGCGATCATAAATGGATTACCATAATGCATTTATGTTGCGTAATTTTAGTTTTACGGTATGCGCGGGCCTTTTGAATCTTTCCTCCCGTAGTACTAGCCGAGCTCTTTCTATTTTTTCTTTATCTCATATTAAGCTCAACAGCACCATCGATACCGGCTTAAGCTCAAAATTCCTTATTGCATAGGCCCCCATTACTCTCTCTCTCTCTCTCTCTGACTCTCTTTAATAAGTACAACAAAATCTTTATGCCATTATAAATAAAACGGCTCGAATAATTCCCCGTGAACATCTACCTTTTACTATTTGTTATTACAACGCAATTGTTATAGTTATAGTTGTTGCTGCTGCTATTATTATTATTATTATTAATATTATTTTATTTATTTACTTTTTTTTGTTGTTGTTGTTGATCGACAAGCGACCCTCACAATGTAACGAACGCATAAAATTTGTAGTGCCTAATAAAAGCAACAATAACGTTAGATTATTGCCCCGTGGTTGAAAAAATTACGGCTCAACTTTATATTTAACGATCGTTAAAGGATGAATTTTCAAAATTATTTAAATAATTTTCTTCCCTCTGAGCAGAGAGTAGAAAGCACGCGTTCTTACTTAATGAAAATATTATACATTGTCCTGCTAATGGTTACGATGACAAGATTCGACGGAGCGAATCGGATGGAGTGTAGCGGCTCGTCGTATAGGCGATCCAAGCTGAGTATGAAAATCTTTAATGAAAAGACGGAGGAAAAACGAACGTAAGTGGGACGACGGGTGTCGGCATCTGGACAATCAAGTACCGAGACTCACTCGTCCTCTGACGACGACGACGACGACGACGACGACGACGTCTCGATGATAAATCATCGGCGCCCCCAAACACACCCCCTCAGTACGTTCTCTCTCTCTCTCTCTCTCTCTCTCTCGACGTCCTTAGGACGATTCATCGGCGGATAACAAAGCTCTCTCGCCCGCCCCCGGCCGCCCTTCTCGATGGCAACGCAGCCGCTCCGAATTCCTCCGCCCCCCACCCCCCCTCAGTAACGCGTGTGCGAAGTGGCCTTGGTGACGAAGATAGCCTTGTTTCCCGCGGTCTGTCGAGCGTGTTCCAACACCCCGTCGATATCTGGCTGCTCGTGCGTGCACAGCGGGGCCATCGCTTGGCCACCTATGGCCGAATTAAACTTTTCAAGAGCCGGGGTGAGGCCGAGGCCGCCCGACGAAGCCAATATTACCTCCGACGGGTGATGCGCGGCGCTACGTGCGACCGACGGAGTGAGGGGCGAATAAATTCTTCTCTCTCTCTCTCTCTCTCTCTCCTCCCCCCGATCTTCTCTCTGCATCGCGGGGATGGGGGAGCTCCTTCGGCTCTCAGCCTGCCTTATTCTTCATTTTTCATATATATATATATTAAGAATTGTCGTTATTTCGTAGTCTTTATAACGGTTTTTAATAAATGAAGAAGGGCGGGGTGGAGGGGGGGTGAGGACGATGAGGGACAAGGAGCTTAAAAATGAACCTTAATATTAGAACGGCGAAATCATTATTTTCATTTTAAACAGTCTCCTCGACGATTAGTCAATTATTATTAAAGGGCTTATGAAAATTTTAATACAGAGAATAAGCTTTTCAGTCCGGAAAATGGAGATGGCAAATCTTTCTCAAACTCCTGACAGTGATTTATTAATCGTTCCAACTTACAAAAAGACTTTCGTAATGTTATGATATTATCTCCATGGCACTTTGTCATTGCTAGTAGAAAATAATCTACGCCTGTAATAGTTAGAAAAACATTTTTTTTTTCTTAATATACATATATATATATATATATATATACACACACGCAGGTATACATATACGTATACCTGTACAGACGGATTTTCATTTATTCAAATAAATGTAATTACGATTTACGTAGATAATGTTTCTTTCTTCCTTTATATTTCTTTTTCTTTTGCTTTTTACTTTTTAAGTAGAAATTTACAACTCATGACAGGATTATATAAAATACGTACGTATACTCTGAAAAATTGTTGAGTGAATTTACATTTGATGAAATATAAATTGTTGCTGCTTAATCAATATGTGTATGGGAGCCGGTAGTTTTTGATAAGTCATTTCTATAAAAACGTGTGTGTTGCGTGAAATACAGCGAGTGGCTCGCAATTCACGCTCACTTTGCTATACGAATCATGAAATCAATTGAGATTTTTTTTGCAGAGAATTCGAGATTGAAAAAAGGCTTGTAATCAGTAAAAAATGTCAGCAACTGGTACGTGTATCTGGAGGGAGGTTGGCTAAGCAGGTATACGTAGAGATTGAACGATTTTACGAATTTCACACGATCTAGAGGATATTTGGAATTAAATTTTCTTTTTAACTTCTTCTCATTCATCGGATATAATAAAAAAACATATACATATATTTATTTCGGCATTAGCTTTGAAATAAAGAAAGTTACCTTTCATATAATTTCACCCTCGAATGACTTTTATCAGGTTTAATATACATGACGCTAGCTGAGGAGTAGTTGAATAACAGGAAAACTAAGAGAATTATAGGAAGAGGGGAAATTGAGGAGGATGCGAAAGTATTGCTTTTCCTATATTTGCAAAACATTATCTGAATTCAAATTAACATTTAAGGCGAGCCGCCGCCTCCTTGCTCGGCTCGTTGGTCACGAATGCCTTTCTAATATCCCTAATGCCTCCGAGTGCCATTTTCATCATACAATGTCGGAATTGGCCTAAATCAGAATAATTGCCCGGGTGGGTGGTACTGGTGGCGGTTGTTGGGGAGGGAGGGGTGGGCGAGGGAACGACTGCGGGACCGTTAGAAAATCAAAGTGCGATGGCACGTGCGTTGGGGATCGAGAGAGAGAGAGAGAGAGAGAGAGAGAGAGAGGATGAATGGCGAGGTAGGGGGGTGGGAGGGAGGGAGCGACGAGGCATTTCGCGAGGCGGTGTGGACTAGGAGCCTGGGAGTGCAGAGTCTATAAATAATAAGGAAGTAAGGGAAGAAGGGCTCGGGTTTTGAAAATTCCGTACGAGAAATACGCGGGGAGATTCGTGGGGATCGTTGCCGAGGAAAAAGCGGCGCACCCTCGAGATTTCGCGCTTCATGCATTTTATATTTCTTCCAACTTTGATTCTTAAACAGGCTGCCACGCCCGGTTCCCCCCCGCTCCGCGACCACTCGGTCGGTGGGTGGGGGACATGATCACCCATGATCTTCGATATTGAGAATTATCTTTGATCGGTGTCCGATCGTTACTCTCCCCTCGACTTTACACCCTCAGATCCTTCGCAGCTTCTTCTCGACGTGCTTCCACTGCAACGTCCCCTGTCCCCTGTCCCCCCTCCCCTCCCCCTCCGCCGCCATTTTGCATTCTATTTCTCTCGTGCCGGCCTCGAGACCGATAGGGCCAAACCACTAGGGACATTCTCTTAATCTCGTCGCCTCGATGATTCGAAAAATTATGTCCTTGCAAAGTCTCTCTCTCTCTCTCTCTCTCTCTCTCTCTCTCTCCCTCCCGTTTTCCCGCCCACTGTCTCCTTCACCTCTCGAGCGTCGATCCCCTTCCATTTTATCTGTTATTTTCTATCTGTATGCACGTAGACGCGGCTGCTCACACAGCCCGTGCATATATATATATATATATTTTTTTTTTCATCGGGGGGAAGAGACGACTTTCACGGGTAGAAACGAAAAGGTAGTGCACGCATACATATGTCACGAAAAGCTCGCGTACTTTTACTTTTCGGATACACTTAAAATTTTCTTACTCCGCCCAGACTTTTCCCAATAAACCTATGAAAGCTCGTATATACCAACCTACATTTACTTCAACATCAATATGTAATTGCGTCCCAGGTCGATATTTTTAAAACTATTTATTTCCTAAAACTACTTTAGACTATATTTTATAGCTTTACATTGGAAAAAAAAAAGAAAAAAAAGAAAAAAGAAAAAAATAAGGCAGAGAAATCCTTTGTCCATCCTTATCTGTTTCATCGAAAAATATTTTTATTTCTTTTATTTTACGAATTAAGTAATCTTTCATTTTTATTTCACCTACTTATAGACATGCACGCAGACAAATACGAAACCTTTCAGTCTGTCGAATCGCGTTCCCTACAGTACTTCTATTAATTAATCTATTTTATTTTTTTTTTATCCATCTCATTAGTCAAGAATATCATAATTGAAAATTCAAGACTTTTAATGATGCAAATACCTAAATTTTAAACTTAATGATTAAAACTAATAGTTTAACGTCTACGATCAGCTGTCGTACTTTCAGGTCCTTAAAAAGTATTGTTATTCTTATACATGACTTGTGTAAATACATTTGCGAATATAAATCGCGCAGAAGAATATCATTATTGAGATACGGAGTACGTACTGGTCGAAGCAATCGCGAAGGACGCATTTAATATAACGTTTTTAAATGGAAAAATAACCGGGATCTGATAACATTTAATTTTCTGATAAAAATAATATTAACCAGAGGTTATTATAAATTTACAATTAGTAAAAGTCTTTCAACATTGTTCTAACGCAGACTCAAGCATATATATTTAACCTCCTTTGTACAAAAGAAGAAGGGGTAGAAGAAGGGGTAGAAGAAGAAGAAGAAGAAGAAGGTAGAAGAGGAGGAGGAGGTAGAAGAAGGTTTCAACGTTATCACAGCGATTCCATTGGTCCTGACATATGTGACTCTGATTTTAATTTACTTATCCGTTATATCGGTTGTTATCTGATAGGATTCCGATAGGGTATTAATAATATCCCATCAACAATTTATATGAACTTCGAATACAGATATTGGGATTTCGGGTGGAGCGTGTAGTCAAACTATTTAAACGTATTTTAAATTCGACGATATTTGGATGTTTTTTTTTTTTTTTTTTTTTTTTAAATTGATAACGCGCTACTTCGATAAATTAATTTCGATCGTTTTTATTTTTTAACTTTCTTAGGTTACTAATAGGGATCGATCTACTGTATCTACTTAAAAGGCCACCAATGTGGCCTTTTAAACACAGCTGACGTGATAAATGGAATTGTTTATTATATAATATTTCCTTGTGGACGGCACTTAAAACGAGAAGTTTCTTCGTTTCTGTTTTACGCGATACGGAATTTCACGACAGTAAAAGCATTTCTTGTACAGCAATAATAACAACAACAATAATAGCAGTATTACTTTATGAATATTTATTTAAATAGAAGTAGTGCTCTGACAGTTTTCATTTGTAAAAACGTCATTTGAATTGGCTTTGCATTGAATAGCAGCTTACGTACTGTTTTACTGATTATTTTCGAATTATACGTCCCGTTAAAATAAAATTTCGTCGGAATTAAAATTTTACGTGCTGATTCGTAAATCCATTTGTTATATCCCCCATTCCTTTTACGATTTTGCCGAGCGATTCTTTGAGCGGAACGAACTGCGATTTCATTATTAGATCATATTATTTACTTTGGCTGAATTAGCATATTGAATATTTTAAAATATTCAACGTTACATTAACTCAGGAATATTAAAATATAACTTCGGCTTATATTTTGGGTAATAAAATTTTTTAAAGAATACAATGTTACGCGGCGGCTCTCGCAGGCCCCGTAGTCTTTAATTTAATTCCCACGCGGAGCGTTAAGATTAGTTTTTATTTTAAATTGAAAATCGTAATTCAATTAATTAACGCGTGCCGGCAAAGTAATTAATTAATTAATTAATTAATTAATTACGATAACGCAATTACGTATTGGGTAAATAATAATTTGAACAATTATTAGTGTAAAGGATAAAGTCGGCTACAAAATGAATACGTAGAAATAGTTTATTTAATTAATAATCCGGAGGCCGCGCTCGTGCTAAATGATAATTTTACATTATGATTTGATGCGCGAGGGAGGGCAAAAAGTGAATTTAAAATAATTTCCCCGCGCATCGAGAGGATAATTCGCTTTTTTGTTCGTAGCAGCTGTGAAATTCGCGGGGAAAGTAGTGGCTAAGAACGCAATCAAAGTCGACGAGAAATAAAGGCGAACGAGCGAGAAATGGGTGAGAAATAGTGAGATAGAGCAGTGGAGTGGCGGCGGCGACGACGGTGGCGGCGTGTCGGGTGTGGGGTGTGGGGCGGGGTGAGGCTTGAGAGGCGAGAGAGGCCGCGAGATAAATAAAATTACATGAAAATACGTTTGGAGTTTTCCGCGAAGTCGAGAATAAGAGAAAGACAAAGAAGAAAAGTAAAAGTGGCCGGGGGTGGCGGGGGGGTGGGACAGGGAGAGATGAACAATGGCGTATGTAGTGTACATTTATAGAAGAAAGTCTTAAGTATTTCTACAAGTCGGTAAGCCGCATCAAGATCGTACTAGAATTCTTGAGTTTACTCAATCCGTTTCTCCCTTCCTTTCTTCCTGCCTGTCAGTTTCCTATTTTCTTCTTTTTCTTGTTTTTCCGCACGTCCCTTTTTTCCTCGCTACTCTCTCTCTCTCTCTCTCTGTACGTTATCATTATATATAAGTCTTTGGGTTGTCGAACGGTGGATTAGAACTCGAATTCTCTGTAAAACGCATCGAGGTCAGAAATTTTCTTCATGTAGGTCGGAAACTTTACACGGTTTTTATATAAAAACCTTTTGTATAAATATGCATGGCCGAAAATGATGTGAAATAAGCGTAAGCGCGTGCATTCTTTTTCTTTTTCTTTTTTCTTTTTTTTTTTTTTTTGCGGGGTCACGTAATTACAGTTAGAATGTTTGGCGCTTAAATTACTTTCATAACGTTATTATTCAATTGAATTGATAGTATTAGGCGTGGCCTCTCGTCCTCTCATTCTTTTATAATTTCCAAGAAGGTTAATGGAAAAATTAACCGGGGAATTCAATTTTTTATTTAAATACACTGCCAGTACTTGAAACAAGTGGTCGACGTCAGAATTTACATCACAAAAGGATATTATTTTTCTTGGAACGGTATTCGTACACCCAAAATACAATAACTATTGCTCATAATAATAATAATAACAACAACAATAATAACAATAATTTTTAGAAATTAAATAAGCGTCGGTTATGAATAAATGGCGATAAAGTTGTTTGGATAGCAGTTGCGAGAGTGAAATACAGTTAGTCGAAGTTTATAAATTGCTTATGAAATTGTATTCCTGATAGTTTTGCATGTCGTTGTATACAAAAATTCTATAGAAGAGCGCTACTTTAATTTACTTGTGAGTACGAAGCAGGGATGCTTGAGCGACGGCGATTGGACGAGCCCGATCGACGTATGGAAAGAAATTTTTTATTTCCCTGATAATCGAATTGGTAATCGAAGGCTCGCGACTCGTCCCGATCCAATGCAACATGACGACGAATTATAAATGACCGGCAAGGGGCGGTAATATTTAAGGTAATAATGCCGCGTAATAAGTTAACGGAGAGAGAAGGTAATGAAGATTTCAGACGAACTCGTTTGTTTCATCTATTTATCAACATTACGTATGTCGATAAATAACGGCTAATCAGTGTCCGTGACTTTATTCCGGCGAGATAAAAGTACGCGGACGCATGCGCGAGAGAGAGAGAGAGAGAGAGAGAGAGAGAGCGGGAGCGGGAGCGATCCGGACAATGTAAACGCGTCTGCTTGTGAAAGTGCAATTACGCGTGATAATGGGACGATGGGCCATCGGCGGCCTATTAACTCCCGGCTATGGAGATCGATAGCCGTTATCGTCGGCTCCCGTCAATGCAGGCGTCGCGAGCCAGAGCTCCGGAGCCGGTGGTCCGCTGCAAAATCGCGGCCTTCGTACCCGCGAACGGCTCGTCGTTGTCAGGGCACCAGGGGACTGTCTGCGGTGTAATTGGCAATCGACGCCGACTCGATAACGGGCTCCTCCCGCCCTGGAGCCAAGGTTATTCGGCTTATTAACGGGGATCCAGACCCCGTTAAAAGAGTCGGTGCTCTCAGGTCGGACCTCGGGACCGGCTTCCTTCCATCGCCGAACGTCGAAAAAAGTTTTTAATAAAGCTCGGCGGTATTCTAGTTTTTTTCTTTTCTTTTTTCTTTCTTTTTTCTTTTTTCTTTTTTCTTTTTTTTTTAATACCACTTTCGTAAGATGTTTCTATGGGCGGCCTCTTCTTATGAAGGAAGAGCTCTCGAGCCAAACACCCGGACTTATTTATAGGCGTACTCGAATAACGTGTTGCGTGGATGGGCAGAGTAACCTCTTCTTTAATTAAATTACTTAGCTCGCTCTTAGCTACTTATTTCTAGCCCCCCACCCCACCACCACCACCACCACCACCACCACCACCTACCCACCCCGACTCCTAATACAGTCCTTCACTTGACTTGACGCTTTGATACTTTTGTCGACATTGTCTCATCACCCTGCCCCCCTCTCCTCCCCCGCAAGCGAGATTTAGCCCCAACCTGTCCAATTACACAAGCTAATTTACCTTATTAAATAAAACAATTACCTCGCTTGATCGGATATACAATCAAGTAGGAGATCGTTTACGACCCTCCAACCACATCAATATAAAATATGACGTTTTTCTTTTTCGTTTTTTTTTCGCTTGTTTGTTTGTTTGTTTTCTTTTGTTTTTTGTTTTTGTTTTTTTTTGTGTCACGGGATGTACTCACGCCCGTAAAGAGGATTGTGTCGGTGCAAGTGCCCTGGAGCTATAGGTCATCGTAAAGCTAAAGGACGATGCAGCCGAAGCTTTAAATTCTCAACGTAAGGTATCGTTCATTGACTGCGATGGGTAATGGAACGAGGGGGGGGAGGGAAAGAATAGTATAAAGGCCCAGCTATTGGAAGTGATGGTCTGGCACTGGACACCCGCTGACCACGAAGCGTACCGAGGTGACCGGAGTCAATGGGGCACGCGGGACGGGAGCCGTCTCTTGGAGGTCGGGTATCGCGCGACGCTTCCGACATTCGCTGTGGCGGGATTTACGAGAAACGAGGCGCCGCGGCGCCTCCCTCTCCCCCTACCTCGTCGTCATCCTTGGCCGCCCCGGACGATTGTCGGCTTTTATCGTCCCGTGTTTACTGCGCGAGCGACACTCGGTGAACGATGTCCTCGTAATTGGTCCGCCGAGGCTCCGGGGCTCCTGACGCCCGCCATAAAGCCCTCCCCCCTCCCCCTCCACACCCGCTTCAGCTGCCGCCACCGCCACCGCCGCCGCCTCTTCTAAGCCCGCCGAAGATTCCCTCTTTTATTGCCCTCAGTTATCTCGCGTTTTATCGAGACCGAATCACTTTGGCCGCCGCACGAGCTTTTGTTTATTCAATGTTCCATTCGCTTAATGTCACGGATCTTCGCTCTAAATACCAGGCCCCACTCACCCGAGATGGACTTTTAATAATCCCAATAACAAATACATTTTAATACGACCTTACTTGTTACTATTACTCTTACTACTGATATCGCTATTCTTATCAATAACGTAATAATAATAATAACGTAATAACAACAACAACAAAACATCGATAATAATATGTAATACGGCTGCGCGTAAATATTTCCCTTGAAATTTCCTTCCACTTATATGCAGGAGCCTGTACAAGTACGCCGACCAAGTATTTCCTCTGATATTTTTACTAGTCAGAATGACTGGTGAATTTTCCCGGGAAAGTAAATTTTTTTCCCTCCCCGTGTAACGCAGCTAGCTATTCGAAAGCTGTCACCCTTCCCGATCGAGTCTCGGTGCTTTTGATAAAAAATCTTATCTGAGGCAGAAATCTTTAATAACGTGAATTTACTTCTTGCGCGCTGGATAGCGTTGTCGCGGTGCTGCCGCCGTCCAATATCATATCCCAGCCGAGTCGGGCTAACGGCTACGTGTAACGATAAATATTCCCGCGCTAATGTTCATTCATCCATGTATTGAGCAGTTGAGCGGCGGCGGCGGCAGCGGCAGCGGGAGATCTTTACCAGATTATTTGGTCCATCGGTGGAAAAGTTGCGGTCGTAGTCAGAGCGGGATAATTTCGAATTGTATGCGCGGGCGCTGTTAAGATTCCCGTAGAAGAGGTATCGTGGGGGGGGGGGGGGCGGGGAGGGCTGGTGGGGGCCAGCTGGACTTATGGCCATTCAGGATTAGCAGTATTTCTCCGGGCCGGGAGGGTATGTACGTGTCCCTGCCAGGGGCACATTCGGTGGCTTTTATGCCTATTGGAGTACCGCCATTAGCTTGCTTTGTGGAACCTTGGCATCAGTTTCCAGTTGTATCCCGAAGCCCGTTCCCGTATTTGCGCGATAAATTCTGGCTCTCCCGTGCCCGGAGTGCCCTTATAGCCCGCTGCGAACCACTTGTTCGCCACGTCAGCTAACCGAATCCGGACCGAGGCCGACATCTAGGCTCCGTGGAACCCCCGTGGAACCCCCCGCGGAACCGCCCCACGGAACCCCCCCGTGGAATCCATCCATCCCCCCGCCCCCCCGCCCCCATCCCGCCAATCCCCACGCACTTTTCATTACAACGACATTATTGCCTCTTTATTGATCGGATGCGTCTATCGGTCCAACCCTCTTTCGAGATTATTAATTATTTATGGCACCTCTAACTCGAGGATATTGAGTAGTGGACACTGTGCGCTGAGCCCCAACAATACCCTGAACACGCGTTATGAGATTTATGAATTTTAGTCCGACTCTACTTATTATCGACGTAGAATTTTTTGGGTGTTTTTTTTTGTTTTTTTTTTTGTTTTTTTTGAAGGTTTTTACATAGTTCTAGCAAATCAATTAGAATTTACTTATATTGGGAGCAATAATGATTACGATTACGGAGAGCCTATATTTTATAGAATCACATATCTGATGGAATCGATCGGATCGGTATTAGTAATGGATATAAGTGCGTATGAAATCACGGGAAGAATTAGTGATCTATGTACGTGTATTATTTCATGGTTTTCTTTATATCGAATTCAAAAGTTTCGAATTCAATAAGCTGTATACCCCGAGCTTTTAAGAATTCCATGTAATCTATAAATATGACTTTGCGAATCCGGATTATCGCAAATTTAAAATTCGATTCGAAACTTTCGTACGAGAGTTGCAATAGAAATCTAGTCGTAGTATTTATTTTGAAAGTTTATGAATGGGTGGCAAACCTCTTCCTATCTAAGCTACGTACTACGTACTCCCTTCGTACTAACAAAATCAATAACTTCGCTTGGATTAACGTATACGATTTTATAAGGATTCAACAGCGAATCCGATATTACGGAACATTTCTACGTATTAATAGTGAAAATTATTAAAAATGGCAAATTCTAATAGGGGGGACATGAAGGGAACGATAAGAAGAAGAGGATGAAGAAGAAGACGAAGAAGACGAAGAATTGTTCGATATTACGGATTTAAATTGAGCGGGTAGTGGGGAGGGGGGGGGAGGAGTGCAAGGAAGAAGAAGCGCAGCCATTGATAAACCGAGTATAAAGTTGGAAGCGATGTCGCTTCGGTTCGGTTATCTCTTCGATTCCAAGTGGAGTAAAACTTGGAATCGAAGATCGTTGGAGACGGGCGGGAAGAGAAGGCCGTCGGGGCATTACTCACCTGGAACATTGAGAGGATCGACGGGGAAGCGAGTCGGCGGGTCCTCTCGTCGAATCATCTCCTCAACGGGGCAAGTCTTCTTTCCGAGGTCCGAGCGACCCCGTACCTCGACTCGCCAGATCTTTCAAGGTCATATTTCTTCGGCTAGCTGGCGTTTGAGCTTACTGGGTGGTGGGGGGGGGGTAACCGCAGGCCGCGGATCGAACGAATTAATCGATTGTCGAATAGAATGCAGCAATTAACGATCTGAAGCTGATATGCCACTGGAGACTAACCCGAGAGACGTAGAGAGACGTAGAGAGAGAGAGAGAGAGAGAGAGAAAGCGTGTGCGTGTGTATGAGGGAACCCTTATAGCTCCGGCGGGAGACGGCCAATTTTACCCAATAACCCTCTACATGCTTGTACGTAGGCGTGTGTGTGCGTAGGCCCTCCCGTCCACCACCTCGAACGGCCACGATAATTCTTCTGGTCAGGCATCTGTCAGCCCTACTTCTCTCAATGCTAATTAATTCCCCGTAGAACTTTGTTGATTAACTTTTTTTATTGTTACCAATAATTTATTGTACAGACTCGTACTCGTGCTCGGGGCAATTTGTCATCAAATCGAATAGCCTTCCGTATCGAACGATCCCTTTATCACTTGTCATGGAAAAATTAAAATTTTAAACCCGAAAGCGCTAAAAATTTACACTTTATTTATTTATGGTTTCGTTTGTTTGTTTTTTTTATGGTCTTTGAAGGTATACCAATAGAATTCATTTAATATCTAATTTATTTCATGCTCATTGATTCTATTCTTACGTTTCATTTCCTAAATATTTCACTTACAATAATAATAGTAAACAAAATCATAAATCACTTTTTACGTTGTTTACTTGACAATTAATCAAAACTAGCCGTACAATTTACAATATTTTTTATTAAGCCGATATATATATATATATATATATATATTTAATTTAAAACTTATAAAACTTCTATAAAAACATTATTAGAAAAGTCTGATTAAACTTTAAATTAATCCTTTGGAACTTAACTTGATTTTACATATTTAAAAATAAAGGAATAGAATATAACTCATTGTAAACCCAAAGCAATCATTGACATCGATTATTTATAAGAATTGAATAGATTATAAATATCAGAACTTTCTTATTGGGAACATTATTTACTTACTTTCACTAATAAAATAATAAATAATTATTAGCATTTTCTGTAAAGTAATTTAAAAATTAAATATAAAATACAAGAAACATAGATCATTCATAGTTGATTCGCTTGCTGAGCTAATGATTAATTGATGAATTGATTAAAATGTAAAATTTTCTAGCTCACTCTTTCTCGTGTTTCCTGACTCATTAGATTTTCTTCTACTTTGTCTCTCTTTCTCTATGGTCATTCCTCAGTCGCGTAACTACGTACACATATGCAGTTCATTTACATCCATTAGTAAAAGTGATTATGCTCATGAATATTATAAAGCTGCTGTTGAGCGCTCGCCGAGAAATTATAAATATTAAATTAAATTAATTTAAATTAAATTATATTAAATTAAATTAAATTAAATTAAATTAAATTAATTAAATTAAATTAAATTAAATAAAATAAAATAAAATAAAATTAAATTAAATTAATTTAAATAGATAAATTATGAATTTGTTTGCAATAAAATTATCATTTACCTAAAATACGTTAAGTCATTTCTTCTTCTTTTTCTTTTTTTTTATAAAATTAAGTAAAAATTTTATTGAACTATTTTACGTCCACGTCGGTATTTATGTATACTACTTATTTTAATTATTAAATCAAATTAGTTAGTAATAACAGAGCAAATGCATAAGCTAGCTTACGTTATTATTGAAATACTAATGAAATAAAAGTTATAGTTGACAGTATTCATTTTTCATTACGGATTTATGATTTAACACCACTTTTACCAATGTATATATATATATATATACCCACATACGCTTAGTTTTTTCTTGGCCATCTAACGTAATCGGTCTAATTTTTACAAAAATGCCAGAATCAATTTTAAATTATTACAGTAATATTTCATAATTTTTAATGAACACAGGGATTAATTATTCGGCAGTATTATGAATTTCGCCGAACCGATGAAATATTTAATTCCTCTCAATTATAAATCGTTTATGAAAGCCTTAAAACTCTGACGTCCATCAAGTCGGATAATACGATAAAATACATATAATTTCGTACAGATATTTTTCAAACCCCATTTATATTTATTCAATATTTTAAATATTTGCACTTTTAAATGTTACTTTAAAATTTAACATTAATCCTTTAAATAAATGGCGAAATAAATAAATTTTTAAATTCTCGTTGATATTCTATTTCGTCCATATTTTATGTAAAAATATGTAATTTACAATGTTTACCCGAACGAGTGTAGTTTACACACGAGCGAGTGTGTACGCTCCTATGTACGCTAATATCTACGCTTGAAGAAGAAAAAAAAGAAAAAAAAAAGAAGAAAAAAAAAACCCTATGCCCGATCGCACGTGGTCGTCGTCCTTTATTTGATTTTCCCGCTTTTTAGGAACACTCGTACATTATCAATCGCGGTTTTTCCGATATTTCCCGCTAAACCGAGACGTTATGCGTCGTTATGATTTCTATAGGTTTTTATACAATCATTCGATAATGCAATAATGTTTGTCGGAAAATGTAATTGCGCAGTATGCGTAAGATCGATCACGTCGAAAAGGACTCCACTTAACGTGGATGAGACGCTCTATAACGTAGGTGAGGAGCTCGGTTCCCTCAATGTCTTTCACCAATGTCTTGATTTTGAAGCGGAAGAGCGAGCGCCGGGAATATAAATACTAGTTGAGCGAATAAGCAAAGTCGATGGAAAGTTGGAAGGAATAAAATTTAATCGAGGAGAGGAAGCGAATCCTGCTAATAAAGCATCATAAGCCGGGCTTAATGAGGCTCGAAAGTCAAACGGCGGGGGGGGATGGTAGGGGACGGAAATCTTCCGCTCGGACGTGCTCGCAATACATTCGAACAAAGGGACGTAGACTTCGCCGAGCTGGGCGATCGAGGGACGGGACGGGGGGGAGGGGTGAGAGGAGGAGGAGGAGGGTAGGTTGACTCGACCGGGATAAAACAGCGGGGATCGTTGTCCGCGCGCGAGTCTTCCCCCCCTCGTCACCGGGAGCACTCCGGTATTTATCGTTTTAATTCGCCATGTCCGCGTTTAATTATGGAGAGTTCATTCCGCGCGTGAGTTTCACCCATCCCCACGCATCCGTCCCTACATCCCCCCCAGGAACCTCATCGCCACGCCGCTATAAATAACGATTTTCGTCCGGGGCTTTCATTCTTTCAGCGGGGCTGGCTTTTTTATCCCCCTGCTCCGGTTCCCTGCCCCCGGCGACTCGTAACGTAAAGTTTGACGAGTGCTCCGGGCGACACCTTGAACTTCCAGCCTGCCTGCCCTCCTCCCTCACCCGGAGCATTGAGGATCGAGTACGACCGAGCGCGAGCGGTCGCTAAAGCCGAAGTGGCTAAAGACAAATATGACGAGGCGGAGCACACCAAGGCTATTTTATACGTACACCAGCGCATTCAGACCTCCTTTTTTCGCTCATTTCCATCCGCCCTCTCTCTCCCCTCTCTCTCTCTCTCTCTCTTTCTTTTTTTCTTTTTAATTACTCGGGTTATTTAGCCGGCGATTCCTAACCCCTGAATTATATAGTCGATTTATAATAAGATTTTTTAATTAAGCCAAAGATTTCTTCAAGTCTCTATCTATTTTGTTTGTTTGTTTATTATTATTATTATTATTACTATTATTACTATTAACATTATTAATTAATAATTAAATCGTAAGGGCAGGAAATTCGGGTATTTCGGAATTTATTCTAAGAACATTGAGGCCATCTTCGGATGTACAAACTCTTGACTGAATGTTCAGGCATCCGGGCGCTGGTATATACCTACGATTGCACCGAATTTCTTTATTTATCGAATACTTATTTGGCAAATATTGTCGATACGTTAAGCTAGGCTGACAATCGAATTTTAGAGAAATTAAGAGAAACGGAAAGGATATTTTTACGCTATTCTTCGCGCTGTACATTTGATAAAAGTACGGAATTTTCTTATAAATACTTTTGGGGCTGTACGTTAATTGGATATTAAGGCGATGCGTTTAATATTCATCGATAAATAATTCGATATTCGCTATACAGAGAGAGAGAGAGAGAGAGAGAGAGAGAGAGCAGAACACGGTCAATGCACCACTGCGACTAATTCGACTTGAAATAAAATTTCTCCCGTACAGACTCGATGCCAGCGAGCCGAGAATCTATTTTCGTTTCTACGCTTTACGCCATGATCTAAATATTTTCCCTTGGAGATGGCAGAGGGTCTCTCTATTTATTTATAAAAAAATACCATATAATTTGCGACACTGTTCAATTATCGGGCGTAAAGTCGCTTTCGCTCCGTTTTACTTTGTACTTGAAAAAAAAAAGAGAAAAGAGAAAAGAAAAGAAAAAAGAATAAAAAGAAAGTTTTGAGTACAAATTCGATTTATTACGCTTTTAAAAACTCGTTATAATTACAATTTCTTAACGCCATTATACATCGTATTCTTACAATTACGGCCCCTAATTGTTGTTTTGCATTGTACAACGTCCGTCGATCCGAACTGCAGTTAATAACGTTAGCGTAATACGGGATTAATACGCGAGACAGCATTAGTAGTGGTATAAATAAGCCGAGCTTGTTGGCAGGTAATTAAAAAAGTATGTACCAATTAAAGTTGCGCAGACGTTAATGTTATTAAAATTATGATCGTAGGGGGTAATCGATGCTCGAGAAAAAGTAAAGGGCCAATCGTCCTCTTTATCAGCAGAGCTCGTTACTCGATGTGTGCGTGTCGACGAGTAGACTGGAGTTAAAAAGTCTCAAAGCTCTTGTTATTATTGCTTTTATGGCTGTCGCGACGGGTTGGGACGGGCTCGCTCGGGTTATTGGGCTTTCGGGCTGAGAGAAGGAATGCGAGCACGAGTCGGGGGCACGCGAGCTGCGTTGCATCGACTGACAAACAAAGGATGTAAGGAAATATGCGCAGATGCGCGCCAGATATGCGTCAATGACAAAAATATCCGCAGTCGCCCCTTGGCTATTATTTAGAATGTCCCGGCTTCTTTAGGGAATGACGTGTCGGGATCGTCAGCGTATAATTATGATTATATAGCGGCATACGAAGTCCGGGTAGAGATCGGACAAGGACAGACCAGCTGATTGAGACATATATATATATATATATACGAAGCTCGCGAATTAAGAGGGTTTTTTCCTTTTTTTTCGATGATTGACGATTGCGCGGAAGGGAAGTTTTTCCCGCGATTGGGAAGCGAAGTATGCGAGGCCACGGCCTCAATGAGATTCAATGGCCGATAAGTAATTAAAGGTGCCGTGGCCGTGGCGCTGCCTTCATTTCATGCCAGGCAACGACGCAGGCCCGTTACTTTATTCCTTTAAAATAAATCGATCCTAATTTCTCGTAATTTACTTTATTATAATAATAATAATAATAATAAATCAGATTTGAGTTCATTTGATTTGAGTTGTACGTTGTTGGAGGCCACGTTGTATCGTGTACATTCTCGTCAAGAGTAAAATGACACACGCGATTCTATTAAATCCCATTTAATATTCACGTCATTCTCATTTTATTTACTTCCTTAAATATTAAAAAACTTTCTAAACGACTACGTAAATCTGTTTTAGTAACGATATTACGGATTCTCTAAGTGGATTTTTCTTCTTCTTTTTTTTTTTTTTTTTTTTTTTTTTTTTTTTATTTTTTTAATAATTTTCAAGTAAAAAACTCGACTTACGTAATAATTATTAGAACGAAAAAAAAAAAAAAATTATTGTAAAGCGATTAGTTCGGACATAATTTTTTTTATTTGTCTTCTGTTATTTGCGAAAACACGGGCTCGAGCTATTTTTACAAGAAATTTCTTCTTTTGTAATGATAATTTATTATGGTTCACGCCCCGAGTTATTGCTTCCGCTGTGTTTTTAATTATTGTAAACAAGTTTGTTGAAAACTGACAAACGGTACGCGGTGGATGCATAAATATTTTACAATATTTCGTATGTCGAGTTGATGAAGTTCAACCGAATTACTCGATACAGGAGATTTAATTAACTAATTACAAGTAAGTTAAATGCGCTTTCAAATCAAAATCGTTGTATTTTGATTAATCATTCTATTAGTTAGATCAGCTAATACTTTCAAGTCCTAAAATTACTACGCGAGAAGTAATTTAAGTTAAGCGAAAGAAATTCACCGATTAATTTTACCTCGATGATTATTATTTTTTTAATAAACAAATACATTTTTTTCATCCGATAAAGCTTCCCCGTTTTTTTCTTCTTAATTAATTTAAATAACAAATAAGATTTTTTTTAGTTTACGCGATCGTATCTTTTGTTTTAACCTTTACTCGTGTTGGGAAAATGGTTAATTTTCAAAATTCGAAATTCTTCTATTCGAAATAAACGATGAGATTCCACAATGTCTTTGCGCGCTGTTTTTAAATAAATGATCACGAAAGTCTTATAAAAGATGAACTCTATCTGCCGTTACATATATAAATATCACATGATTGTTACTTATTGCAAACAATAAACATTGCGAATACGGTTTCATGTATGTATTTTTTGTTGTTTTTTTTTTGTTTTGTTTATTAAGGACTTACAATTTATAAGGAAAAAAAAAATCGTTTACTCATCCGATACAGCATCTGACATGCGCATTTTATGCGAATTTGAATTTTAAGCTCCTCAGCTCTTAGAAAAAAGTTACATTACAAAGTTACATAAAAAAAAAAAAAATCATCGTCACGCTGATTGGGCAATAATAAAAATTGTATTAGAAAATTATATATAAGAATTTGTATATGGATAAGAGTTTTGAAATTACGCGCTAATAATAGGACTTTCCATTGGATTGAAAGTTATTGGAACGTTATAAAGAGACGGAGTTGCAAGGACATTATTAAATTTGAAAATATAGGAAAAGAGGAAATGCTTTGTAAGGGTTGGATTGCCGACAATGTAACGAGCATATCAGGATAAATCGTTTAGTGGGCGAGCGATAAGCGTTTTATCCGGAATGGGTAATTGGGTAAAGGGCTAATCGAGTATGTTTGAAGTACTTTGAAGACAATCGGCCTGACTTTTCTAATGGTCAGTAACGTAAGAATGCGAAGTAAAAGTTTTTAAGTAGAGAGTAGGGAAGCTGTAAAGCTTACTTCGCTCGTAATTGATGCGATGTAAGACGAGTGAGAAGCCGCTCTTCGTTAAAACGGAATTTTGAAACTGTGCGCACCCGGAGCATCGGACCCGGCCGATACCCCCCACCCCAGCCCCTCACCCGGCTCCTCACCCGGCTCCTCACCCGCCGCTACTCCTCTGCACGTGTATCTTCGGGATTAAAGGAGAGCCCGCCGAGTTGCGTTATCATGCACATATGTCTCCTCGGAATTAGACGCGGAATAAAGGGAATTCAATACTATTCTATAGAGTCCGCACTCTCTTGGAAAGTTCGAGATAATGGATGGCCTGAACCGCGCGAATCCCTACCGTCCAACCATTTCCTCTCTAATAATAATAAAAATAATAATGATAATAATGATAATATTTATAATAATGATAATGATGATAATAATATTAATAACAATAATAATAAAAACAACAACAACAACAACAACAGCAGCAACAACTGTATTTTCGCTACGTCCACGCTATTCCAGTTTATTGTTCACCTGCGTCGAAAAAAACAATGGAAAAATATCTCGCTTGCCAAAAAATACCGACGGGATTGAGTTTATTACAAATACGTGTTTATATTACCTCTATGACAGCGCTCTTTTTAAGCCTCACGTAGCTTTTAAGAACGAGAAAGTACATGGCCGGCCAATAAGAATAAGAGCCTCCTCGCGCATATGCATTCTATAAAGTAATTTTGAGCTCGTTATTTTGATTTCCCAGGATTTTATCGAGTATAATAATGCCCTTATAAAGATACCGCTGGAATACTCTACTTACAAGACATCTATCTTTAAACTTTGTGTTGAATTGCTGGATGATCCAGGAGAACTTGGGTACTTTCGACCCTACGCTACCCAGTCATTTTCGCCTATCTCTATACTATCTCAGTGCATACATGCCCACCAACTTCTCCGCAAATCGTCCATTTAAAAAACTCGAACCGTATTAAAAAAAAGGCCTTGCCGAGGAATAGAAATTAATTCAGCCGTTAATATCAACGCGCAATCGAACGAGTCTATCTTCTATCGTTTATCTATGCATAGCGAAACAATCTATAGAACTTTTAACAAGAGATTTCTTAATGAACAAATATATGTATATATATATATGTATATACGTATAAATGATATTTAGAATGATTTAGGTGCCAGAAAAAAATGTTATTTCGATATCTGGATGCCGGATACGGGAAGCAACTGCGAAAATTATCCAATAAATTCGGAAAATTCAATCGTTCAGCAGCGAGAAAAGATTTTGAATTTGATACGAAAACTTTACGTATTGATAACAATTCTGTAATACAATACTCGAAATCGCTTCGAGATAAATTGCGTTGCCGAGTTCTTTTCAACCAATACAAGTTATAAAAATTATATAATTAAATACGTTGTTGTTGTTGTTGTTGTTGTTGTTTTTTTTTCCTCATGCGATCGCTCCTCGTCAGAATTATAATTAATAAAGACTTTATTCCTTCATTCCTTCATTATTTGACAATTAACGAAGTCCGGTTAAGTATCCTCGGAAGTGCCAGTACGTATGTCGCGAGCCCGTAACGCCACCGTCCAATTGTTTCATGGATCATGTGGGCTTCAGAGCGTCACGTGACACAGGACGACTCCCGACTTATCCCCTTCCTCTGTACCACTCAGGCCAACCTCGTAGCCTCAGACGCATGAACGCTTTCCGACCTTTCCTCCAAATTCACTAAAATATTCTTATATCTCCCTATTACGTGCATAAACTTACAATAAGGTTATATGTCTGATTCTTTTTTTTTATCTTGCAGGTAAGTGTCCATTGAATGTCGATTCTCAGTAAATACGTAAGTACAAACTAGCACTTATTTATACTATTTGTACTATTTCGTCGTTGTAAATAATTGTTATGAATAATTATCGTACGTAAGAAAATAAGATTTACATGAATTTGACACTCGATATACCGAGTAAGCCGAGTTGTTGGCGACATAGAGCGTAATTAAACTATGTATACGTATATTGATTATATTAAACCTACAATGGTCATCTGAGTAATTTAGTTCGCCTGAGTTTTAGATTTAAATTCCATTTGTCACTTTCGTTATACGGGATAACCCGATTATTAATAAAATATTCTCACGTTCTTTTTTCATTCGTAATTCGGTCGCGTTCGGTTATCATAATTGAGTATTTTCAACGACCACATTTCATAAAATCATAATTATTGACCGAATTGTCTTTGCTTACGTCAATCTTTTGTTTAACGATAAACAATAGTAAATGAGTATGTACATTCTTTTACTATACATTACGTAAATCTAATTAACCTTATCAATAGTATAGCATCGACGTTAATTTATTAAAGGGGCATGGAACTTCCTACTTATCAAACTTAATTTCAAACAAAACAAAAAAAACAACAACAGCAACAACAACAAATCTACAAAACTCAAAGTTTGAATATAAGAGATTATTCCGCTTTTACAGATCAGAACACATTGAAATTATTTTCAATACTTTTAAATTAAATTAGAGCACGATTGCGGATTATAGTTCCTTTTTCCATCAAGCACGTGTACATTTGTTTATATTTCTAGCTGGATTAGCATTTTCCGACATAAATATTATTGCCCATATTGTTTATCATAATTAGGTTATTTTCGCAAGGGTATACGGGAAATAAGATAAACATAATTTCCAATGCAGTATCAGGTACGAGAGAAACGAGCTTAATGATGATTACAAACATTGCAAACTTTGCAAAATTCTGTTATTCTTAACACACGCACACGTACGTGCACGCACGCTATAATAACCTATCGATGCATGAACTTTGAATATTGAAATTAATTTCGTTCGACTGTATTTGTGTTTATCAGAAGAGGATTATATAACGTGATTGGGGGGGGGGGGGTGGGGGTGGCAGCGAGGGAAGGGAGTAGATAAAAATCGACAAAAAAAAAGGAAGTACTTTGAGCAGTAATGGTGGTAAATGGAAGCATTAAGTCGTAAGGGTAGGAAAGGTTAGACATTCTATAAAGAGTGGGAATCAAAGTAGACGATCGGTCAGTGTGTAAGTGCGATGTCAGTGGCGAAACGAAAGAGGAGCACGGAATAGCGCGCGCGCTTGCGTGAGAGAGAGAGCGTGAGAGAGCGAGAGAGAGAGAGTGAGAGAGCGAGTGTGAGAGTGTGAGAGAGAGGGAGGATAATAGTAAAAGTGAAAAGGGTCAGCGAAACAGAAGGACGTTGGATACACAGAGCTCCGGCGGCAGGGGGAGGGGGCTGGGGGCTTACGGAGTCAAAGGTAAAGGTGGAAAAAGCGAAAAGGCACTTAAGTAAAGAAGCATAAAAGAAGACTGAAAGGAGCAAACAATATTAAGAGTATAATCCCATAAAAATGGGGGAGTCGTGACAAAAGTCTGACAAGCGACCGCGAAACAATGTACCGAGTGGGAGTTTGAACTTCCGGTAGTCGAGGCGCTTCCTCCTCTACCTCCACTGAATTATTCTCGTGAACAAGTGGAGGCCGGCGACAAACAGAACAACGACGCTGGCATACTGCATTGGAGGGCGAGGGGAGGGGCAGGACGGGACGGAGCTCGGGATATTACGACCGATGGCTAATGAAATTGTAATACGTTCCACGGACGGTAAGATTGTGCTGCTCCTTCTGTCGGGTGGGGGAGGCGGGGTGGTGGTAGAAAACCGCCCTTGTAAATTTCGCGGTGGTCGATTCCCCCAACTACCCCTCCCCCCCATCCCCTTCACCCTGCTCTTTTCTCGCGTTCGGTGCTTTTTAAGCGAGACCGATGCCCTGTTCTAACCTATTAAACGACGCCAATATTATTAATAATAATAATATGAATATGAATAATAATAATAATAAGAAGAAGAAGAAGAACGATAAAGACGAAGATGAGGAATTATAAATTTGAATAATTGAGGATATTACTTTTATTCGAGCGCTCGAATTTTTATCAATTTTTCGTTTTGCTACTGGAATCTTATTATACCTCTTGAACTTTCAATATTTACTCTGCCTTCATTGGTGGTTATCTTTTATTCCTCTGTTTTTCTCCGTTACTCCCCCTCCGTCCCTAGCCCCTCTCATTCTACATTCTTTCCTAAGTAAGAAGCCTAACGCGTAAAAGAGTAATAAAGCGGTTCAAAGAACTGCTGGAAAAAAAGTCAAGATTAAAAAAGTAATCGACTCGTGCCCTTTTCCCCGGAAAAACCATTCGAAGCTACGCTTTTTATTCATTTTCCGCGCCCCGTTCGATGCTTTACGTTTTGTTTTCGATAATTTTATAGGCCCGGACTATCGGGTCGATCTTACGGAAACTCTTCTCGCCATAACTCGCGCGATCCTTATTACGACTTCCGAATTACTCTGAAATTGAAAATGATAAGAATTCGTAACGATAATTCGACGGTCAAAGCATTCAATTTCATAAAAAATTCATTAAAGCAATCCAACGTATAAATTCGAATGAAAGTTGTCCCCAACGAGAGGAGGATTCTATTTACAAACAAATCGTACTCATTAGATAGATAGAGAGAGAGAGAGAGAGCGATGAAAGTATGTGCGGATCCATTGTATTAAGAATAGTTCAATGATTTTCGGCTTACAAGAAATTATAAGACTTTATATTAAATGACTGGAGCTTAGATTTCCTATAGAATTTTCGATCGGTAGTAAATAAGTAAATCGAATAGATCCATAAAACACTTGGATGTGTGGTTGCTTGCGTAGTTGAAGCTGCAAATAATAATGTTGAATTAACAGGCGGTGGTCGCGATGAAGGTCGTCGGGTGGCGCGTCAATAGTTTGTCGGTAAGGGAACGGAGATGGAAAATGACGCGGAATGGGGTTAATGTCTTGGGGCTGCGGAGCGTGAGAGAGAGAGAGAGAGAGAGAGAGACGTGAGAGGGAGAATTGGGATCGCGGAGAAACAACCGGTTGAGCTCACCGAATGACTTCAATGAGTTCAGTTGGTTTCGATTCAAAGCGCACGCATACGCACGGCCCAATACTCGGCGGACCGATACGTTCTTGCTATCTATCCGGAATAATTAAAGCGAACATCGTCAGGAGGACGCGCAACGATGTCAACAGCTAATTATTCTAATGAAGATGGTGTTTGTATTTACTGTTCAAAGGATCCGGCGGTTCGGGGTTCGCATATTATACCTCTCTCTCTCTCTCTCTCTCTCGCTCTCGGCACTACCGACTTTATTTACACTTGGGAGTGGTGGGTAGCGCGTGCAATTGCAAAAAGAAAAAAGAAAAAAGAAAAAAGAAAAAAAAAGGAAGGGGAAAAAAAACGCGGGACGGCAGCCGTCCCCTTTTGCGACCGAGTGTAATTGAACGAGATACGCTTGTGCGCCGTGGCTTGTCCGGGGCCACGCGACGCACCACGTATGCCTGCCTCAATGTTTATATCATTACGGGTGTGGGTGTGCGTTTGCGCCGCACAAAGCTCATGTAATAACGAGCCTAGGTAGCCCTTTGGAAATTGAAAAAATAAAAAAAAAAGGCGTAGTAAAGGAACGACGAATGAAAGCGAGAAGATCCAGCGATGCCCGGGACTTCATTGAAACTGGACTGCGTTTGGGCTTTCGCCGACAACCGAGACTCCGTGCTCCACCTTACACACGCAACACTCCGACTAAGCATCCGTTTTATTTATGAATTCTCGTACGTTATTACAGCGCCGTCGATCAGTGGGAAAAAAAAAAATCATCCCCGATATAAATTTATCCTCGCTCCCGTTCATCGAGTACCCCGATTTATCCTAAGGCCAGACGTGACGATTGAGAGGTCGATTCGATTTTTCAGATTTCGTTAAAAACTTCGCGAGGTTATTACGTATTCGGCAGATCCGCGGTCCCGGGAACAATGTCGAACGTGCCGTCGAGTTAATGACCGCGGCCTACATCGCAAGATGGCCGCGGCTTGGGCAATCCGGAGGCTCGTCAATGCCAGGAATCGGGAACGAATGAAAAAGAGTAGGGCGAGGGTGGTATCGTGGCCCGAGCATACGACCCGGCGACGAGGTCAGGCATCGGGTCGTTCCGTGCACCGCCTCCAGCTCTCGACAGCTCCTCGACGCATAAGAATGCACATTGGCAGACCTGCACTGTCCGCCGCACACCTCGAAGACTTCAATAGCCGTGCATTTGGATTTCCGATATCGCGGCCCGGACAAACAGAGCCAACAAGACGGAGAAGAGGGTAGAGGGAGGCGAGGCGAGGCGCTCCCCTACGAGATAACCAACCCTATCCTCGACGTTCTCTCCCCCCTAGCTCCTCTCTCTCTCTCTATCTCTATCTCTCTATCTCTCTCTATCTCTCTCTACCACCCCCGCTCTCATTGGCACATTATCATATTTATAAGTCGGGAGCCAAAGGAGGAGGAGGAGGAGGAGGAGGAGGAGGAGGCAGGCCGACGTCTCGAAAGCCTCTTTGTCCTGCTTTCCGAACCAACACAACTTTATATAGGAGATGGGAGAATTTCAAACTCTCGGCTCGCTCACGAGCTTGACCCGAGCTCACAATACTTTCCAAACTTACCCTAAAGCTTTCCTCCTTACCTACCTACCTACCTACCTACCTACCTACCTACCCACCTACCTACCTCTGCCCCTCCCCATCACCATCCGACGAATTTTTATCTCTTCCATTCATTTCCCGACGACTTCCACTTTACGTTGTAACAATCGTATAACTTGCCCCTTCATCCAATTCCCATACAAACCCAAACTTTACTTGATAAGCCCTGCTATATTACATCTACCTTTATACTCATTATTAAGATCCATTTCAATTCTCTCTCTCTCTCTCTCTCTCTCTCAGCTTCCTTTCAATTTTAATATTTATACGTGATATTAAATCTCGGGATTATTCCACCAACGATATTTCCGTTTTAGCCGAATAACCTGCTATGACCGTGTCATAAATAAAATTTTGAGTAAATAAATTTTATTCAAATTTATCAATAGAATCGAATTTACCTTGTCTCTAATTAATCCACGTCTATTCTCGTTTGTGCCAAATTTATTGGCAAACAAATCCGATTTGTAAATAAGAACAATTAATTCTTTTATACGCTCGAGTTTATTCGACATATTGAATTACATGGCGGCCACTACGATATGAACGTATTTTAAATAGAACGCTAATAAATGTATTGCAACGTTGAGTTTTAAATTATTGAGAGAGAGAGAGAGAGAGGGGGGGGGGACAGAAAAAAAGAAAAAAAAAGAGAAAAAAAGCCAAAACAAAAAGAGCAGATGATCAATAATTTAATGCTAATTTTAGGAGGGTCGCGTATGCGAATTCTGTATTATTGATGAAATTCGTTGATCTAATGAAACGTAAGAGGCACGGAAACGTAGAAAATCTCTGTACGTATGATAATAGTTACAACGCAATGAGAGAATTGCATCTGAAAAGTATTTCGCAATTTTCCGAGTCTACCGAACGAAGTTATGCACAAATGTTTTGAATGAACGCAAAGCTATGCATTACGTAGGTCGAACGTATCGAGCAACGCGCATGCGGGAATAGGAGGAGCGAAGCTGTAAGAATAAAAATACTCTTGCATTATAATTGCAAATTTCGCGTGTACTTAATGTGTTATTATGATGTAGGTATGTACGATCAGAGCCGGCTCGCTTTACAATATTAACCAATTGAAAGGTCATTTCTGTCGAGGCCCGACGCATTTTGCGCAGACGCGGCCCAAGAAAATATCGCAAAGGAAACATTTGCATAAGTACGCCGGTGAGTTATAGCCCCGCAATTTGCGAGTGTAATAAAAAATGCATTTGCAATTGCTCTAATTAAGAGTTTCAAAAATTATTCGAGCCACCTTAGGAATATTACAAGATCTTTAATCGGCGGAGCTGTTCACGCTTAATCCGGACAAGTAGAGATCTTTCCTTTAAGGAAATGCCCGCGCAACGCGTATTATCGCGTTTACGTAATTTTTTTAGTGCTCAAGGCACGACGGGACTCGTTGTGTCGTTAAAACTCATCAATACGAACGACGTCTTCTGAGCATCACGCACTTTTATATTTTACCGTTGAAGGTAAATCTCATTTTCTCCCGTTCAATAAAGATAATACCAGTCCGATCGGATTGCTTTTCTTTTTTAATGATTATTATTATTAATAATAATAATTAGAGAGCGTAAACAATGCCAAGTTTAAAAGAACTATATCTATTTATTTATTTATTTATTTATTTATATATAAACTATACGTGTAGGGACGTTCTCTTGCTCTATGTGATTTCGTATTGATATTCATGGATATTACGTGAATTACAATCTGCAACCGAATAGAATTCGTTTCGTATTTTTAAAACGAACGATAAAATAAATTATTAATAATATTAAAGAAATAATAGAAGAGTAATAATATAATACGTGGCCAAGGAATTGCATTTCCCGACCGAGCTAAAAGGGAAGAAGATTTAGGTTTTTGAGTTTAAATTCGTGCAATAGTGTAAAACCAGTCGAAAAAAACAACAACGAAAAAAAAACAAAAAAAAAAAAAAAAAAGAAGTAAAGAATGGAAAAGCATTGGGAGAGGCGGGAGATAATTTGAGCGAGGGACTCGGTTCGTTGTAAATCGAATGACGTTGAATTGTTCGTACGTTGCGCTGAATATATTGTGTGCGCTGAGGATCTCGTGAGCAGGTGCAAAAGCGCACGGGTAGTTGATATGATAGTTAAAGTCACCGCGTGAATTATACACTCACACCGGGGACGAGCAAACGAACAATAGAGAAGGGTGAGCGAAAGGACGCCGCCTAAATGTATAAATAAATAAATAAATAAATAAATAAATAAATGAATGAATGTATGAATGAATGAATGAATAAATGCCCGTGCGTGTACGTATGTATTGCGCAGCATATACAGCGAAAAACGAGGGAACGAGTGAGAAGTGGGGGAGTGAGAGAAAGAAAGACCGGCAAAATACTGACTTGGTAAACATAATTTGAATATCTGATTGCCTCACTCTCTTCCGCTTCACTTAAGTTCTCCCCTATGTGATTTTCCCCTTTATCGCCCCTCCTCTCGCACCCACTATAATTCACTCTCGTCGTTATGTACATGTATGTCTGCGAGTGGCTGTCGAGCCACTAAGCCTTCTACTACTACTACTCCCGCTACTCCCACTACTACTACTACCACCACTACTACTACTACTACTACTACCACAACTGTTACCACCACTACTGGCACGACCACTACCACTACTACTACTGCGACTACTACAACTACTACAACTACTACTACATATAGTTACCAGTCGATTCCTTTCTTTTTCTCTTTTTCTTGGATTTTCACTGGTCGTCGCCATTTCTGTATCTCCTTGGCGCTTTCGGAAAGTGGATAGGGGATAGGGGATAGGGGATAGGGGTTAGGGGATAGAGGGGGAGTAACGGCAGATCCTCATTCCTGCTCCGCTCCATGGAAGTTGAAATTATTTAGATTTTATAACACAATAGCCAACTTTATGAGGAAGGTCTAAGACTCGCCCTCTCACTCCCTCTGCCTTTCTCCGTCCTCTCGTGACCCTCTCAGACGGCAACTCGACGGCCGCTACTTTTCTCTCTTCTTATCCCACTTGCTTATCGCTCCTGTATTCTCACTCTCTCTCTCTCTCTCTCTCTCTCTCTCTCTTCTCTGTCTCTCTGCTCCTCTAGCCGCAGCAGCTTCTTTTTCTCTTGGACCCCCCTTGCACTCTCACCCGGCCGCCGCCGCCGCCCCCGCCGCCCTTTCATTCTTTCCATTTCCATAAGAATTTAATAACATCGCGCAACACGGCTCACAATTAATATACTTTTTTCCTTATTATACCGACACAAGTCACAGCGAACGAGAAGCTACACGTCTGGGAAGATAAAAAAAATTCGAGAGTGCAAGAGCGATAGAGAGCGAGAGAGAGAGAGAGAGAGAGAGAGAGAGAGACTGTAAGGTCGAAGGGGGGGGGGCGTGAGTGGGAGCAATTTGTCAGTGTATTGTGATTGCGATGAGATAGGACGATCAGCCGCGGCATCTCTCTTGCCCGTCGTCGCAAATTCTTATCACAATGCTCCGTTTTGGCTCTTCCGTCGCACTCTCATCCTTTAGGGGATGAGACCTTATTAGGGGTTATTGTACCCAAGATATTGGCAACGTCTTTCCGCACCGCTAATTGTAAAAAATAATGAAGGCTCGGCCGTTTAAGCGGCGAAGACATCGTCGTTTCGCGTGGATTGACCCTCGTTATAATATCTATCGGCATCGTCGTATGGTCGGCAATGATACTTGTCGACCGATTGATCGAAGCCAGAATTCATTAATACCGACAATAAACGTTGAGCTTGGATTTCTCAAGCGCTAAACTGCACCGAATGTAATTTCGCTTCTTTCGTCGGCCAAAATACCTTCAAAGTCATTTTAACTTCAATTCGAATGGATTATTTTAGGTATTAGTTATATATTGTACGACAAGTTCAAAACTGCAATGTATACTTCATGGGTGAAACGTCGGCCTCGAATTCTACGGCTCGAGAAGTTTAATGGGTAAATTTTCGTATTTAAAGCTACAAATTTTCATTAAATTACCCTTCATTTGAAGCGTCGCCTTTCCTTCCTATTACGAAGAGGATTAATAAAAGTTCAGACGACCGGATTGGGCAATTAATCTTAAATCAACCACGAAACCTATTTAAATATCATTTAGGTTTTGAATATTTTTAAATCACCCGTTAATTTCGTCTTTTACGAAACAATGTGTTAAATTGTTGTTGTTTTTTTTCTTTTCTGCAAATAAACGCAATTCAAGTAAATGCTAAAATTATTTTTAAAATAAGTTAGCGGTTTCGAGTATTAGTAAGAGTGCGACATGCGAGGCAATTGTGAGGAAATTATAAAGACTTTATAATTATTTCAAATTCAATTATTCTTAAGCTATGATCGGGTCACTATTATCATCGCTGACAACTCCGATTTCTAATTCCATCTCTAACCGAAGATTCTCTTAATTACTATTCCGAAACTCGAGCCGTCCGATTTCCTTACCCAATCCAGTCATTTTAACGAATTCGCGATACTATTACATTCGTTTGTTTCTCACGAATCAAATGGCAAAATAAATTTCAATTATAATTCTAAATGCAATAATAATAATTACAGAGGGCATTGGATTACTTTTTTTTCTCTTCTTCTTCTTCTTTTTATATATACATTTACAAAGAGCACTAAATTTAATTCATTAGGTTAGCTCGATGTACCCACAACGTACCCACAACGTACCCACAACGTACCCACAACGTACCCACAACGTGCTGGAAAAATTATCCGGGGTAGCAGAAGGTCCTAAGGCCTCGAAGAGCGCGATATCGCGGAACGTATAACGTAAACTAGAGCGGCGCAGATAAATGGATCATTAACGAAGTCTGATAGAAGTTAAAAGTTCATTTAGCATTTTAACTTAGGGGATTTAATAGATTATTCCCATAAGTTATTTTAGTTATAAGAGCCGAAATGTCTTTTTCCCCAGACCTTTTTCCAAATTTTCAGTTGAAATTTAATTGTACTCGAACAATAAGCTTACCCTGAATCGTGATAAATGATCCCGGCCGCCCGAGACAAAGGAATTAAAATTTTTTATGACTCTATCGTTTGTTGAGGATTCTTTTTCTAAGCCAGAGAGTCTGTCTGGCAATTCATACCCTCTACGTCGCTTAATTTACCGAATTTACATCACAAAAATATTATTTTGACGCACTCGTATTCTAAGAATACTCTAAGAGTGAGCGAGCTAAAAAAAAAAGTAAGATAATAATAATAATAATAATAATAGTAATAATATGAAAAATGTAGTTTTAGCGGAGGCTCGGCGCAAGAGGTTTCGTATTAAAATTCGAAAGTTTCGAGATGTACTGCGCAAGCTAAAGTTGCTTCCCGATTCTTTTTAAATTTTTTCTATACATATACATACATACATACATACATACATACGTACGTACGTACATAATATCTATTTAGTATGCGGTTAAAATTCAAACCTCTTTTATAATCATAACTTCTTTTATGATACTTGTTAAAGTTTGTAATTATAATTTGTGATATGCGAAATTTTATATTTTAATAAAGTATGCTCATTATTCTTAAAACGTAGATATATATATATATATATATATACCCCGGTTACCTACGACGATTCATAGTGAAATGCGATGGAATGAAGTTTCTCGGATCCTTTTCGGTATTTGCATACATTTACACTACGCGTTGGATAATATTTGTAGATTATCGGCCTTTATTGGCACAGCGTATTTGCTTTAAAAATTTAACTATGCCTTCGACTTTTATTAAACGTATAAGTCCACGTCCGCGTTGTGTATGTATATATCTTTTTTTTTATTCGTGCATTCGATTTAGGTTTGGATTTATGTCTAACGAGGAAGAAAGAAGGCTTAGATGTTAGATTGCGATGATATTCGCGGGGTTAACTAAAGCTCTTGAAATAGAACGCGACTTAAAAATGAAAGAGGAAGAAGAGGAAGAAGAGGAAGAGGAAGAAAAGATTGCCCGAAAAAAAGAATGGGAAAAAGCATTGGAATTGCTGGGTAGTTATTTCATTAAAAATCCACGCAATCAGCAAATAAGCTCCGGCGCGAGAATGTACGTGCAATCCAAAGAGGGTAAAGAAGTGCTCGGGTGTTATAAAGCCAGGATCCGGGTTGCCAATCGAGCCGGATTGGCAACTGGCCTCCTTGTGGATCGCATCGGATCGGATCGGATCGGATCGGATCGGATTTACCCGGAGCAGCGAAGAAATCCGTCGCAGCTTGAGTATCGCGGATTCTTGGGCGAGATGTTTGCGTCTGGAGAGACTGCATCTCATTGGTTTACGGATTAATGTCGACGAGGCAATTTGCTGGTAATCAGCTCTTATCGTAGGCTGCGATCGGATCTCTTATCGGCAGCTGCTTTCCTTGGGGATGGATCGAATCATCGGGAATTATCCCCGTAAGCGGATTCGACGTACAGCGGACACTGCTCGTCCATCGCCGCATTCGTATTATTGTACCTTAAATATCCTCGAGGACCGATTTCTTTGTAATACATGCCTACGTCATAGCTCCCTACGCGTATCCCTTTTAATATTCTGACTTTTAACGATTTCATCCCTTCGCGCGTTTCAATGATCTGTTTTTTTTTTTTTTTGGCAGCTCTGAAAATGCAACTGCTCTTGCATGAAGAATTTTCGCTGCGGAATAATCATCAATCGAGTAGAATATCATTGAGACGTGCAATTAAAATGATCGTGGTGTAGGCAACGCGATGCAATAGCTTTAATAATTTACACTATCAACGAGGTTGTTAAAAAAAGAAGTTCAAAGAAAGAAAGAGAGAGAACAAAAATAAGAAGAAGAAGAAGAAGAAGAAGTAGTAGTAGTTGTAATCTGAATTATTTTAATTAAAAAAACTTAATGGCTCTTGAGGAATGAGTAAAATTTTAATCGGATTTGAATTGTAATTGGATGCATGAATCGAAGCAAGTAAATCGGCAAAAGTAGGCACAGGAAAACTCATTAAGTACATAATATCGAATGACGCTCAATCGGATAATTATTATACTTCAGCATTGGCCATCGGTCCGATAAACCGTAGCCATTAGAATTCGCCATTAGATGGGTCGGCCGGGGTTGCGGCGAGGGGAGAGAGGGGCGAGGGGCGAGGGTCGTCGCCTTCATATTATATTATTGGCGAAGTTACTTTAATAAGAAACCGTTCCTTCGGTAAAAATTATAGGTGGTGGGTGGGAGGGCCGCGGGGCGGGTAGGAGGAGACGAGGAACGTCAATAAATTCTTTAATAAATTCGTTTAATAAATAAATTCGTTGACAAACAAAGCCGAGCTACGTGAGCTAATAAAGAAATGAAATAAAGCCGCGGGCCAATTAGAGCTAATCACATTCGGTCGTAATTATACTAATCAACCAGGTAGAGGTAGCTGAGCTCGCATCCTAAGTATCTTTACCCTTTTATGGTATTCGGGGATCGACCTTTATCGCCCCAGGTATCCACAATCAAGACAGACCAGTTTCACGGAGCGCAAACTCGGACTTGAGCAAGTGGGAGGCGGCAGCGAGTCGCCACTAAAAATGATCTACGATATAAATAACAATAATAAATAAATAAATGAATGAATAAACGATAGCCAGCAAGGATTATAGTCTTCTTAAAGAGTCTGAAATCCTCCCACACACCCCCTCCCCCCCTGATTACCCGGCGATTACCAAGGATTCGGGGGAGAAAACATCACTTGCTCAAAGACGGAATAATAATGTAAACCTAAGCATGCGAAAAGGGCCGGTGGGGATTGGGAGGGGGGATTGGGAGGGTGGCGGCGAAAGAGAGGGTCGGGAAGGTGGTAAATTAAATAGAATAAATTCTGGGAGGAAAGGAATTTGTCCGTCTAAAGTAGGAGGAGATGTGAAGAAGTGCTCGAATTTAATTACGCATATGATTCGGCTTACTACTGAATTTTCTTCATTTCTTCTTCATTTCGTCGGCAAATTAAATCTAATTATAATTACATTACGTCCGAAAAACTAACAATAGATTTCGAGCGAAGAATTTCCCAAACGATGCTAAATCCATACAATAATTACCAACGAGTAATACTATTAGCTTACTACGCAATGAAATTGAAATCGGGGCTCTTTTATTTCGTAACAGTTAATTATTTTTGCGGACAGCGGATCTTTTATTGAGCATTAGACATTACCGGAATCGTTAAATAAGAGCTTGGATTGCCGACGAGCTAATAAAAATTAGAAAGAGCAGCGCTGCCCCATTCGCTGGATAAAAAACAAAAAAAAAAAAACAGAAAAACAAAAAAACAAAAAAAACAAAACATTCGGCACTTGGTACTTGAAAATTGAATTTCAGGAGAATTTAATGCTCCACGCGGCTATTAAGGCATTTTATTTTCCTTTCTTATCGGTAGGCAAAAGACAAATTTTAATACATATTATCATTCGCTTCGTAAAACTGAAGCCGAACACGTAAATCAACGCATATTCAATATTGTTACTTCCTTCTTCATCTTCATCTTCATCTTCATCTTCTTCTTCTTCTTCTTCTTTTATATAGAATATATTAATAGCGATTAATTGTCGGCTGGAACGTAGTATTTATTGATGGGAAAGCTTCGGCAGAAGAGAAACGATGGACAAATTCGTTGGTCCAAGTAAATATTATCAGTGATCGCTTGTGTATAATATGTTCGGACGTTAAAAACACGTCCGAAGCAATAAACTCGAGGCTCGGCTTTGGGAAAAAAATGTGTTCTTTTCTTTGAAACAAACAACGTTGGAAACAATTGATTGATTTTTTTTTTTTTTTTTTTTTTTTTTATTGTTTTCCCTTTTTTTTTCCTTTGCTTTCCCCTCGACGATGAAGGGCTGAACGGTTCGAGGTATTAATTACTGGGACGAGTAAGGTACATAAGATAATATACGTATTAAGATGGCCGAGATAACGAGATATCGGCGGCCTCGGGGGAGTCTCGAGGTCGGGTGATCCGACGGAATCGCCCGACTCTCGCGATCCGAAGCCCTTAATTTCTAACCCAATCTTCGTTTACGAATATCCCGCAATGATATTAATGGCAACAGTGAGAGAACAATTTCAATAATAATAATAATAGTAGTAGTAGTAGTAGTAGTAGTAGTAGTAGTAGTAGTAGTAGTAGTAGTAGTAGTAGTAGTAGTAGTAGTAGTAGTAGTAGTAGTAGTAGTAGTAGTAATAATAATAATAATAATAATAATAATAATAAAAATAATAATAATAATAATAACCTTGGGGAGCATCACGTGTACAGAAGTATATTGGCCACGCACACGGAGCAAATCATATACCCGGTGCTGAATTCTCCCCCAGTAACAGAAGGCCGCAATGCATACCGAGTAGCCGTTCCCTCGGCGCTTGGATCCCCTCCCCTCCCCCTCCGCCCCTCGACGCCCCGCAGTCCCTCGTCCATCTCAGACTGGATCCGTGTAAACCCCTCGGCGCTCTGTGGGTATATAGACGCGCGTTCGGGCTCGCCAACACGGATACGCGACCCCGCGCGTGTACAAGCCGCGCGTGATACGCCCGACAAAGTATGCGGGACGCCCGCGGGGAGGGAGGAGGGGGTTTGCCGATGGAGGCTGTCGGTAGAGGGGTTGCGGTAGAAAAGCAAAGTACACAAGACGATAGTCCCGTGTACGTATTTGGATTTCCCGGGCTCGTGTAAGAAATCTGTCGTCGGCTTTGTTACTAGGACGGCCGGGAGGGGCGGGGGCATGGGTTTACCACGCTTCCTCCCCCCGCCGCTCCCACTGAGCGCGCGGCTCGTAAAATGTCTCAAGTTACTTTCGCGAGACGAGTTTTATCCGCAGACTGCACTTTTCTATGCATACTTTGCGCATTTAAGGGTTGATAGGCCAAAACGACACGCGCTCTCGGCTACAATTTTTTCTTTTCTTCTTTCTTTTTTTTTTTTTACTTCACCTGGCATCACGTTATCAACCGGCGGCCCGTAAACTTGACCGGAAGCGCGATCGCTAATTTAACCGGATCCAAGTTAAATGAGATTTATAAGGCCGAGGAGTGCAAAAAAAGGGCTCGACGGTGCCGAGCTCAGCTTTTGTAAATTTCTCTACACGAGCCTACAGGCGCACACGCACGCATTCCCTATGTACACGTATTTCCGTAGAAGCGTATTTCTTAAATCAGAATAAAGGAATGGATGAACTCGCTCTATAGGATAAGATTCGAGTCCGAGGGAACGGAAATTGCTCGGCGCTGAAAATTGCTACGTTTTTTCTTCCACGTCTTTATTCCAATTCTCTCGACTTTAACGGAATAATACATTTACGAGGTGCTGGGGAGGGGAGGGGCGGGGATGCGGATGGGGATGGGAGAGGAGGCGGGGGAGGGGCACACACACTAAAACCGGGCCACCGAAATAGTTACCTAATTTATGTATTATTTGCCAGCCACGACACGCGATAAGCGTTAATGAAACTGCGACGGATAAATCAATTGAGGATAAGGATATCCGAGAGGATTACCCTCCCTCCTGGCCTTACGCTTATAAGGAAAAACTTAAATCTCCCGGGCTACAGCTGAATTATTAAGGAGCTCTCGGCTCAAGGTCAACCGTACGCTCGAGTCTAAGCGCAGGGTACCTTTTGATCGAAAAGGTGTCGCCCGAGACCGCGTTTTCGACGGCACGACTCCCGCTGACGCTCAGCACTGTAATGGGATTCAAGTGACCGAGGACTCCGATCGGATGGATTAGGACACCGGATGGCGGGCGAGGGGGACAAAAGGTACCGCTCGCCAGTCAGAACACGTACCTAGACTTACGATAGCCCCCCACCCCCCCACGCTCGTTCCTCTCAACCGGCCGCCGATAAATATTCGATTCCGTAATGGCGCCCCTCCCGCCGCAATTTTTATTCCTCACGAAAGCTAATTAAAGCCTAGCCGCGGGACATGGAAACTCGGTAGGTAAATTTAAAGAGACGATTCGACAATTACAAAGCCCGTTGATATAATACTCCTTGGCCACGGTGCGTCCGAGGATTCTCGATAACCGAGAAAGTCATCAGGCTGCAATTGGTAATGGGAAAAATTGTTAACTAATGTCGGATCGTCGCACAGGGGTGCGGAGGTCGGAGGGGGTTATTGCAGGGTAGGGAGGGGTGGTGGGGGCAAACGAGTAAACTCGAGGAGAATTATAAAGATTAAGGGGAAGAAGGCGGGGGGGGGAGTTCCCACTCGCTGGTCTGGGACGGTGGGGAGGGGGTAATGAGGAGAAGAGGGTAAAGAAAAAAGAGTAGGAGGGCCACGGCAGGCCTCGTTTGAAAAGAAATAAAGAACGGAGGACGCCCGGGAAATTCCAAGTTGGCCCGGAATAGGATTCAACGGAACTACCTTTATTAAGGATAAGACGCTCCTTTCGCTGATGGCTTGTAATTAACTTAACGAATGAAAAATGTCTTCGTCCGTCGAGAGATTTAATTACGGAGCCAAGTGTTTTTTTCATCCCCTGCGGTGGCGGTGGCGGGGCAGGTGGCGAGGGAGGTGGCGAGGGAGGTGGCGAGGGGTCGGGAGAGGAGGCGACGGGTCCTCCGGCTCCTCCTCGCGAGTAAACGGCCCGACAATCCGGAATCGCTTTACCTCGGCCGGCTTCACGGCGCCGGCATTCAATCTGTTGCACTCGATGCCGAGTCGCATCGGTGCGCTGCGGGTTCGTTCGCTGGCAAGGTTGATAGGGGGCGGGGGGCGGGCGGCTGCGGCGGCAGCGGGTTGAGGGAGGGCTGTCGACCCGACGACCGCAATTCAATATTTAGCGCCGAGTCAATGGCTGCGCGTTCCCCGTTGGAGCCGACCCCGCGCGAGCTCCGTCCTCCCCCAGGACGACACTCGACCCGCTGTCCTCCGGCCCCCCCCCCGGTCCGTCATACCCCCGTCCCGCGAGTTTCGTCCCGAGACAATGGGAATCGTCGGTAGTAGGAGAAGGAGGTGGAGGAGTGAGGGTGTATGAGGAGGTGGAGGAGTGGGGTGGCTGGAGGAGGAGGAGGCCTAGCCCCCGGCGCGATAATAGATTGGATCATTGAGTTGAAATCGTCGGGGCTTAAAGTTTTATCGCTTCGCAATCTGTTGCATTCATTGAATACCTACGGTACAGGTGTTTTCCCGGATACCCCGATGTTCTCTTAAACATAAAGCGAGAATTTATGGGAGCTTGGAAAACTTTGTTCCGCTCGGTGTCACTCCCTCCCACCTGCCGTCCCCGCCCCTCCTACAGCCTCCCCGTCCACTCCCCACCTACTACTACCACTACCACTACTACCACTACTACTACTACTACTACTACTACTACTGCTGCTGCCGCCCTCCGATAACCCTACGCGGCCCGTCTCCTCGTACAACCCACACTCGTCCCTGACAATTATTATCCTATCAGCATTTCTTATTTATACCTGACGGAGCATCGATTTTTATTTACCTCGCCGAGAGCAAGTCAATCACTTTCATACGAAGGCTTTTCCACTCGATGCATCATGTTTAAGTAACAACGCTGCCTCTTTCACCTGCCCTTGCCCGCATTACTATATTATTATACACTCTTATAGATAATTCAAATTACAAGTTTTGACTTTTCCCTGATATTATTCAGCATGGTAGTACATCGCCTACTCATGTACTACGATATTTATTTACTTGCCCTCGTATCCGACAACTTAACCGTTTATGACGAGTAAACGCAGATGCGCTACGGCACACATTGCCAAACGCAATCGTTAACACTTTTACGTCCCATGAATACGTATAGGTTTATATTCTTTTCGATATTATTGCACGAAAGTAAATATCAGAATTAAAGCTGAGAAAGGAACGAACGGCTCACAATAGTCCAGGGGCGTAAGACATTTACGAAACGCATATATAATTTACACTTATTTAAAGGAAAAACCGCTCCCTCCTGCAAGCCTCAGCCTTTTTCGGAAAATTCACGTACAATACAATCCGTAAATAAATGAAAGCAGAGTACGCTTTTGAAAATACTTGTATAAAAAATCATACGTACATTCTTACAATACAGTCGAATACAGTTGCCTCGCGACTAGGGTCAAGCGGATGATCCTTGCCTTGCGGAGGAAGTGCACTTGAGGTCCCCTCGAGTCTCTTCGCCGGGATTATTCGCGTATTTATGTTTTTGTCAAACAGTTCAGCTTTTCCACCAAGAATAGCTCTTAATATCGTAAGTCAACTTAGCCCGGCGACATTGGACAGGAAAAATATAAAATACGTTTGATCCTCGATCGGCAAGAAAAAGATAGAAATAATGAAATAAAGAGAAAAAAAAGGATCAATTACAGAATCTCAGAGAATTACGTACATTAATTAGACATTTGTCGATTGTGTATGTATCGCGTCAACGTTATCTAAGAGCCGTAAACAAAAAAAAAGGAAAGAAAGAAAGAAAGAAAGAAGGAAAGAAAAAGAGAAAAAAGAAGAGGAATCGTGAACGAGATGGGCATTAACCTGGTGAGCGGGACGATTCCAGTAAATGACTTGGATAAGCGTACTCGCGTACCGAATGATGGAAGCGAGAGACGAGGTACGCATAAGTTGGAAAGGAGCCACGACAAGGATAGAAGCCGGGATTCCCGCGCGTGTATTTTTCTACTGTTTTCTCTTGTGATTCTGGTATACTACTTTCCGACTCCGGGGGAGGATTCCGGATACTTTGTTCATCGCACTCGAGTACCGATGCGATATTTGCCAATATCTTTAACGCCAGATCGACGACTAAGATGGGCGTGGAAAATATTTTTAACCAATATCACTTAATGAGCTTCCGTTGGTGCACGAGATCGATCGAATCGGACGATTGATCTTTACGCGTAGGCGCATACATACGCATTACTACTGCAAGCGTTTTCAAGCCGATGCTCTGCTACTTATTAGCAATAATCGCGTAATATTGGCGCGAAGCGATTGTAAAAGAATGTATTTTCCTCAAAAGACGCAGACATCTTTTACGTAAATAATATTTGTTGTTACGCTGGCCGTAACACGTGCACACGGTACGTAAGACGTATCGAGATGTTAATAATGTAAGATACGGGTCTCGGGTTACATCCGAGAAGAGAAGTTTCGTGAACAACGGCGAGCTCGTCCGAATTTTACGAAACTGCATACGCAGTTATTTTAACAATGGAATGCAACGTAATTCGATTTTAATAGAAAAACGTAGCGTGCAGTCTTGTACCTCGCTAAGTATTACGTTTAATTAGCAATTACTTTGCGGCTTTAAAGGAATGCGTTTGGAAGGACGGAATGATTGATAAATACAAACTTTATTCCGTCAATACTTGAAAGTCTTGAGTTTAAAAATACGAAAGCGGGGGGGGGGGAGGGGAGGAGGATTAAAAGTTAAAATTATCTGACAATTGCAATTGAGCATGTGCGTATACGCGCTAAGGCCTGACGCTCGACAGCGAAAACGACGTTTCGAGATTTGAAGAAAGAACGCGGAGGTTCATTAATTCCGATACTCGAATGCGGACTTTGGAAAATTCAGATAATTCGATGGGGGAGTATTATAAATATTATAAGTATGATAAAGTGCTCTCGGCACAAGGCTCGGAAGGAAGCGGGAAGGAAAGTTTTTCGTACAGAATTCGTAATTCCCCGAGTGAATTCGACAGCGACTCCCGGGGTATATAATAATTTTTAAAGTTTTTTCTTTTTTTCTTTTTTTCCTTTTTTATTTTTTTTTTATTTTTTTTTTTTTTTTGCTAACGAAAAATCGGATCGATCGCCGTGCACGGGAAGGCGCAGCAGCGGCCCCTTTAATTGAAGCTTCCTCCCCCCACCCGCAACCCCTAACGCTCTCCTCACGTCCACCCCGGGCTATATTGGGGCGGGTGGTGGGTAGGGGGGTGGGGGGGAATATTGGAAAATAAGACGGCCTTGCTTTCCGTATTCGGCATCTGGCGCTTGAGCATTGCTAATGAGGAGCCAAGCCGAGGAAAGAAGAAGAAGAAGAAGAAGAAGAAGAAGAAAAGAAGAAAAAAGTATATCATAACGAGATGTCCGCGAGCGGCTCGGTAAGAGTAATTGCGACGGGGCGGGACGGACAGAGGGGTCGTCGTCACCTTTCAACTCCGACGGCGGGGGCTAAACTTCCTTACCATCGCTACTTCTTAAGTAATTCCTTACTGATTCTCTTGTTTCGTTACTATTTTAATAATAAGAGTAAACGCGGGCCGTGTCCCTTCCTTCCCCCCCCCTGCACCGCACCGCCCCGTCGCGGCGCCGTCGCTTATTAAAAGCCAGCTTGACTTGACAAGTTTTTTGTTTTTTTGTTTTTTTTTCTTCAAATTGGGGTAATCGACTGTGTTATTGAATTGGAAAAGCGCACTCTAACGGCCAACGCTCAGCTGCTTAATCTATCGGAAATACATTACATTACGTTATATATATATATATATATATATTATAAATTTTACCGGACCCCGTGCGCCTCAATTTATTTCTATAAATACTTCCTATAAATCCAATCAACGAGATTTATCACTATTTATACTTTTTATTCACAAAGTCGCTATTGCTCGATAAAGTTATTTTCTAACGCAACTATTTATTATTATTGCATAAACACCCGTTAAATAAAATACGCTCAAACGCATTATTTTTTATTATCATCATTATTTTTGTTATCATCATCATCATCGTCGTCATTATTATTATGATTACTATTATTAATTACTATTATAATTACTATTATCATTACTATTATCATCATCATTACTATTATAATTATTATTGCTCTCGTAATTATGATAATCATTGCTCATTAATTGATGTTAAACATATTTTTCTACGTTTGAAAATATTTAAATATCCGTCTAATTTACTAACCATTATAAAGTGTTAAATAATAATCGCTTTGACATGCTTCATTGGCGTAAATCACGAATTCATTAATTCATTCATTCATTGGATACTGAGAATATCTTTTCTTTTTTCTTTTTTTTTTCATTACATTGATTATATTATACGTGATTATGATATAAAATAAGTTATTATACATTTAAAATGTAAAAGCTTATCTCGTAATATACGAAAATGTTGATTTATAGTTAAAAAGTCCATAATACCGATTAATCACCGAGGATTAAGGCATCAATTACGAGTAATATAAAAATTATTGCGATAATATACTTTCAATAATCCGATCAAGGAGCTTTCGATCTATTACTTTTCTAGTAATTCACGTAGACGCCATTAATTTATCATAAGTCACTTTCGCCATATCCTTCCTACGACCTTTTTTCTACCTGCACTTCTTACTCGATTCTTTTTGTATTTATCCATGACGTTTGAATAATAATCTTCACGCGCAATTCACGTCAACGTCCACGTGCGTAAATAAATTTATCATTTTAAAATAAGTAATTGTAATTTAAAGTATTACAAATATCTCTGTAATATCATTATGTGAATTTTTACAAAGCCGGAATCGATATGTCGGCGCACTTTCATTACTCATTAATCTATAAATAATTGACATTTAAATGCATGAAATATGACAATACGAAGAGAATCCGGCTTTTTGTTGTTGTTTTTTTTTTTTGTTTTTTTTCCCCCCATACTTCCTCTTGAAGTTAAAATATTTTGAAGCTATTTTTGGTAATGAAAAGTACGATGTGTAAGTGACAGTAAAAGGATTATGCAAGAAACGGATGTTATAACGTTGAAGTCTTTTGTACTTTAATCATTTCTCATTAAAATTGTTACGCGTTTATAAAATAATTGTGCTCGACAAATTGTATTAATTACATTAAAATTTCATTACTTATCAGTAAATTGTAATGACAATTGAAAAAAAAATTGTCTTTCCTTAAAAAACTAACGGTTATCGTTAGATATTTAGATTTAGATTTTTGCTCAATCCGATGGAAAGTAAGAATAATTACGAGTCCTTTTAAGCATTTGCCGGAAATGCGATACAAGCCTCGTAATAATATATCGATAAGAAAGGTCAAAACTCCTACAAGTGGTTAGAATGATGGCGATTAGAAGAGGTAAGGAGGAGGGTTTGGAATTTTGCCTTCCCTATCAGTCAATGTCGGGCTTTAACAGCTTAATTGGCCAGTAGAGTCGATGAATCCGGGCGAATGGATACAGTCTAAATAGCTTCCTAATCGTCCTTTTCTATTCGTAGATGAACGATAACGATTTAAGTAACTTTCGTGGCAGACATTTTAATTACTTGTTAAAACCTCCCCATGCGCCCCCCCCCCAACCCCAATAACCCCAATAACCCCAATAACCCCAATAACCGTCTGCCCCAGTGCACTCGGAGATATTTGTGGGTCCGAAAGCGAAGGACGGGGGGGGGAGCATAGACCGTCGGTGCGATAGCTGATATCCTCCACTGATATCCCCTCCGTCCTCTCCGACCTCTCTCTCTCTCTCTCTCTCTCTCTACACCCCTGCCCGGCCCCCAACACTTAGTGGCCCGCGTCATCTTTGTCATCTTTCCCTCCTGAATTTATGGCAAAAAAAAAAAAAAAAAAAAAGGCCGTAACTCGTTTAGTAATTCAGTATCGGGAGTGATATAATCAAGTACTCGATACCCTACAAGACGACTAAACTGTAAATATTATATAAATAAAGAGCTAATATTTTCTTAAAACGGTATTTCATGCGACGAATTCTAAATCTTTCAAATAATGTTGCAGTATTTATTAATCTATGCACCAGCAGCACCAGTAGCAGTAGCAGCAGCAGCAGCAGCAGCAATTCATAGCATTGGGAATGTGGGAATTTTCCCGAAGCCGCGAAGGAATCGGCCGCGTATATCCTTGTTAAGAAAGAGTATCCCCCGTTCCAGCTTGTGATAAACGTATTGTTCCGCGAGAGGGAGGAATAGGGGTCGGGCCCCCGTACGAATTGAAATATGCGCGGAAGCCTTGTCTAGCTCTGCGTAAATCCTCGGTACTCGCGAGTACCGTAACTTACCGCCATGCACTCAATTACAAAGTTTACAGCCGCGAATTATACTTTTCGACGAAGGGCTTATTATCGGTTCAAGTATCCTTATAAACCTGTTGCGGCTAATCCTCGACCGCTCGACAGCAAGCCACTGGATCCTTAATCCCAGATCGTTTCCCTCCCTCAATATCCGATGCTCTAAGGATTTTCCTCGATTTAAGCCTCCGTTCACTTAAATTCCTATTAGGATTTAACGAACGAAGGAGGCTTCACATCTTTTTATCTTAATATTATCAATGTTGTCATTCGGCTCGTATAGGATTTAGCGCATAGTCGGTCGCATCTCTTGGTCGGCATAATATTTTACGAAACCTAATGACGTACACGGGACCAAAACAGAAAGAGACACACAGAGAGAAAAAGAAAGAAAGTAAAAAGAAAAAGTCCAAAAAGAAATCATTCCTCGTTTATTCAATAATTGTCCGTACATGGTATCAATTTTTTCTGGCTAATTTGACGACGTAGCGAAACGACGAAACGACGAAACAAAAAAACAAAAAAAAAGAAAAAAGAAAAAAGAAAAACAAAAAGGAAGAGAAAAAAAAAACTCTCTTTGTACAAAATGATGGATTCCGTAATAATACTAGTCCATTATCCGATATTCTCTACTCTTCTTCTTCTTCTTCTTCTATTTTTCTTCTTTTTTTTTTTTATTCTTTCATACCACTTTGTACATCATATTTACGCGTCACGTCAGGCACATTTCGTGGCCATTTGTTTTACGTGTCCCGTAGAAAGTTATCCAATCATTCAATCTTTTAAATTCTCCGCACATCTATATCTTCGATTCCTCGATCCCTTTCCCAAGCGCTTCGTTACGATGCTTTTAATAATATTTCTCGATCATTCGTTGAGCTGAAACGATATTATTCCACCGCCATGTCTATAATCGATAATTACATTATCATTACATTTAAGCTTCGGCAATTGGTTTCTTCCCCCTTTCTTTCGTCTTTTTTTCACGATCAAGAGTATTGTTGGTCTAGAATCTGAATCCCTGTGTCGTTGATACAAAATTCAAAAGACATACGTATATCCTTTTAATAAATAAGACAACCGAGGTCAGTTCCACCTTTGGTCCGAATTTTAATCTAAAAATCGTAGACTGCGCGATGCTAATATTCTTTACCAAGATTATGTAAGATAATTTTATGTAAAATAAACGACGACGTAAGGTAACGTTAACCGTTCGTTCATTTATAGTAGTAGTTGTAATAATAATAATAAGAACAAGAAGAAGAAGAAGAGGAAGAGGAAGAGGAAAAGGAAGAAGATTAATAACTATTAGATGCCGTGGCTTTTAAATATTTAAAGCACCTCGTGTTCTTAGGGAAAATAATTAAGGTTTTGGTAAGAAAAAAAAATGTTTCCTCGACCTGTAGAGAACTGGTGCCCTTTCACCCCGTACATGTATAAATGCTTCTTTAGATGAGAAATACGCAACGGAAGATGCACTTTTTATTAAGTATTCGTTTCGTAAGTACTCGTACTTTTCGGTAAGTGAGCATTGAGTGATTTTAATCTACGATCGTTTGATTGGCGAGGAAGCTTAAGAAGGGACGCGCCGACCAACGGATCACGTTCGATCATCGACTGACCCACAACCCTTTAGGCCACTTCCCTCCGTAGCCTCCGTACGTAGTACGTGAATAATCACCGTGAGAATCGACGCGCGATCCTCGTCGGCATTTAATAAGCATCGGACCGGGATCGTTAGGGAGCAACAGCAGCGGTGGCGGTGGCGGTGGCGGTGGCGGTGGCGGTGGAGGCGGCGGCTCTTGAGACTCGCGAACGGCCCTCGAGCCTTTTGACACTCAGCGGTAAGGAGGGAGGAACGTGGAGTGGGACGAGGTAGGGTAGACGCTGGGTCAGGGGGTTGCCGCTGGTGGTAAGCTCGACGCTCCGTTGACACGAGATTTACGAGCTCTGCGCCGACGCTTCCGCCCACTCCCAGGGGCCGATATGCCTCCTCGGGCTTTCACTTGTTCACGTGCTCGGCGCTCCAGGGTACGGTCTTCCACGTGCATTCCTAGGACCACGTGGCCACCTTATACTTTATTATCATCGCTTTCTCGGTCGGGCTCGCTCTTATCCGACCGCGATTTCGCGATCGAGCTCTCCCCCCCGCTACCCCTACCCCTCCAGCGCAACCGGACATCCTGGTCGGTCGAATGCTGGGCGGCGACGGCTCGCCCCGAGCTGCAATGATAAAGCATACAGCAACGATAGGGCCGTTTCACCTCCTCTCTCCTCCAGCCGGCCCCTCACCCCTCCGCCCCACTAACCCACTACCGCCTCAACCACCGCTCTCTAATCGTATATCGATAAATTTACGTCGACGGCGAGAAGCCGCCCCCGCCCCAAAACCGCTGTCTGAGCCAAGTCCGAGCGTGCGTCGCGCGTGTTTTTTCTCCCCCCCCCCCCGGTCAGCGTTATCATTATATAATTATAATATAATGGAGCCGTTGCCGGCTGCGATTCCCGCCAGGGTTATCGGATTTAAACGCAACTCCTATATATCCGTTGGGCGGCATTTTAATGGAGCCGCCGGCTCGGATCATGAATCCCGAGATAAATTGGAACGATCGGTCTTTGACGAGTTCTCAGAGGTGCGGCGGGAGGATTATTGGGCTTCCCGAATATTCTGCGTGTCCTGAATGTGACAGAATAAGAGTGACGTAATAAGAGTAAATTCATTGCGCCAGCCTTGCACGTATATCCTCTAGCCTCGTGTCCCCTCCCACCCCACCCCACCCCCACACGCCCTCTCTCTCTCTCTCTCTCGCTCAGTCAATCCATCTCTCTCGACGCCCTTACAGGCTTTATACAGATTTTACAGGGAATTTCGTGTAGGATATATATCATCCAAAAAGTGTCTTGACTTTAATGTAAAATGTACGGAAACGTACAGGCGCGGTGCCGGCACGATACGTGGAAAATATTTTACGCTAAAGTTAATTTGCACAATGTCCCCGTTGTAGGCGAAGTGTGTCAACCGACTCCTCTTGGCTCACCCGTGAAATACGACGTCGAACTATTTTTTATCATATTTGGCAGCGATACGCTGCCGGTATCGCTCCTCCCGCACGCCGGACACGCGTCTCTCTCTCTCTCTCTCTCTCTCTCTCTCTCTCTCTCTCTCTAATAAAAAAAACTTTTGTTATTGGTTCGTTGGAAGGGCGGTATGGCGGATCTTAGGACCGTCTCCGACGTATGAAAGTCTACGAGTGCGCAATGCCCGTATTGTAAGGTTAAGCGTGTGCCAATATTGTTATTGGCATACGTTATCTCTGCACGCAATCTAATCTGAATTGCGGTAGGGACTTTGACGTTCGTCAGCTCGTAAGCTCAAGCATGCGCGAGCAATTTAGAATTAGGGTATAAACGACGTCCGGGATAGGGTAATGGGGGAGTTGTCCGTCGGAGGGGAGGGACAAGGGGTGTCTCTGGGGCTCACCAATCGGGTCTCTTCCATTCAATGTCCACTGGTTAGGAAAATGAAACGAACGAAAGCCGTAAGAGACGAATGATTGCTCGATCCTCGGGACGTATGATCGACAGATCGAAAATTTCTGTACGTTTATAATAAAGAGCGCCGTTCGAGCGATCGGTCGAGCGACCGCTAATGTTTTTTGAGTATAATAGAGGCGTTGGGCTACGGCTATGGGGAGGGAGGAGGGAGGTGGGAGGTGAGGGGGAGTCGGCGAGCGGCATATCGACTGTCCGCGTATCGCCCCTCTCCCGCTCATCGCGTCGCCCGCAGCTCGCTTTTTTATTTTTTTTTTAAGCCATTCGGTGAAAAGTCACGGGCCGCGCGCGCGTCGGTGCCTCGGTTCTTTCATTCTTTTTTTTTTTATTTTTTTTTATTAATAGTACCGGATCATTGTCGAATGTAACAAAGCTCTCCGGCTCCGAGGCTGCTGCATGACTTTTGATTCGTGCTCGATTCCGCTCTGCGTCATCACTTTTTCGTTTTTTTTTTTTTTTTTTTTTTTTTTTTTTAATTTTTTTTCCCCCTCCTCTTTTTCATCCTGTAAAACACTATTGAGCGATTTATTTTCGCCTGACTATTTCCTGCGATTTATATTGGCGCCTGGATTCCAGTTTTTCTTCTCCCCTTTGCCTTTCGCGTCCTCCCGCCGTCCTCCCCCGCCCCTCCAGCCGCCGACGCCACATTATTTCGATATTTATTATGAGTGAGAACGGTACGCCGAGCCCCGGCATCCGCTAGTGCATAACCAATAAAATTCTTTTCGCCAGTTGTTTATAATTTAGCTTGTAAAATTACGTTTAATCGTTTGATCGTTCAATTAACCGATCCGACATCCACCATGGACCGATGATCCACTACTTATTGCCGCCCGTTCACTTCTTTCCCCCTTTTTTACCAATTAATTATTAAATATAATAATCGCACGTGAAGCTACGACCACTGATACACGATTCCAAATACTATATAAGCATATTTAATACAAGCTTCATATCACTTGTCATCTGCCAATGAAATACTTCGTAATTGAATGACTTCGTTCTTGTTGAATACTTGCTTTATTCTATACTGAAAGTTATCCAAGATTAACAAGATTTTATATGCAAAAGCTGAGCACGTAAAGTTATTATTCCCCGTGGAATGTATTTACCTTGTGTGCATTACATTGTTATGCAAATGAACTCTTACGTCTCAATTGTTTATATAATGAAGCCGAGCTTCTTAATCTTGCGCGCACCAGCCTTTTTATTATATACCCTCGGAACAATTTAAAAATTAATATTTCAACGACTTTCTTAATACAAATTTAACCGCTACATGGCAAACAACTACTTTACCTTTATTAGGATTTTTATAAATAATACGAGACGATTGTCTTTTTAAGAATATTATATTCTACTCTTGTACGTACAACTAATAATATTAGCTGCATCACAATCTACGTAATTTCTACGATTCTTCATTGATTTTAATGCTCGTTCGTCATATTTTATTATTGTATTTTACTTATTTATTTATTTATTTATTTTATTTTTTTTTTTTTTGTTCGAAAAAGTAGAGCAAAAAGTACAAATTGGCTAAGAACCCATCGTGCTTAGAGTTTATTAACGCTACCTAATATATTACCTTAGAGATTTATGGTAAATAAATATAAAAAGATGATAAATATGACCACGTTTTTTTTTCTTTCTTTTTTAAGAAAAAAAAAGACCTACATATTTCTTCGGATCTTTATAAGACGATATCAAATTTTCTACTTTTATTAACAGTTTATATACACACACACATATATATATATATATATATTCTTGTTTATATAGAAAAGCCAGTATTTTTAAATTATTATAATAAGCTGAAAAATGATGCTACTTTGGAATAAAAATATTCTTTACGGCTGTTTTGCTATCATTAAAGCTTCATTCGATACGAAAGTTGTACTGTACTGATAAAGTTTGTGTACGGTAAGCCATTTGGGCAGGAAGCTACGGAAAGCCATGTAACAATATTATATATTTAACTCATTTATCAAATACCATAATGATATTGTTAAGGGTGGCCTCTTCATGCTCTATAAAAATACGTTTACGCCAAATAACGAAGAGTACTTTTATATTACTCTTATTCAACATTACCGTTCTCTTGAATAAGACTTTTATTTATTCATTTTCTTTTTTCTTTTCTTTTTTTTTTTTACTAATATATTTATAATACATATATTTGTTATGCCATGTGATCTAAATAGATATGCACGCTTCAATGTAATTAATTCAATCTAAGCTTTATCGAATAGTACGATTAATATTTAATTTATTTCAATGTTTCGTATCTTATGTGTAGTTTTGCTTTTTTCACTCGTGAGAATGCCAATGTAGAAGATAGAAGAACGCAGCCGTACTTCCTCTTTAATGAATAAATAAGTTAAAATGCTGGATTTTCGTGTGAGTTCTAAGGTATAAAGAGGTGGTTTCGTTCGACTCTCGGCCTCTTGATTAGAAATTGTAAACGTCGATCATTAGGCGTCGTGGGGGTAAAGTCGTAAACATTTCGGCAGTGCTGATTTAAGTGGATTGATGCTGATTAGCATTATCGAGGGGAAATTGAAGCTTCCGGCGGCGAAGCTCTACGATATCTTCTGGCATATATCATTGTGTCGGCACTTAATAGGATTTCCCAAATACAAAAGTATTAGAGCTGAAAAGCGTTCCGAGAAACCGGTTGCGTTCCTCACCTGCGTTGCGTCGAGCGGAAGGCAGAGCCGGGGACGTAGGCCAGATAGAGACAGGCCAGAGAGGGGAGCGGAAGAACTTGTTGGCGGGGGGGGGGCATGAATATTGACGGTTAATTTGTAAGGAGCTCTAGAAAGAACGGATACCGTGGCCACTGTCTACTCGACACCTTTAATTAGCCGAATAGGATGAATAAAACATGCGAGCCTCGTTCCATTCGTATTCTTGGCGAACGCAGTATGGATCGTCGCGAACGACCCCCTCCTCCTCGCCTACCGCCGATACTTCGTTAGCCCCCCGACACGAGAATGTGTCCTCTCAAGAACCTATCACAGTGGTTTGGCGGGCTCCCTCGCTTCCAACACTGTCCAGCGAGGCCACTCACTCCCCCCTCCGGTTTCTAACGCTTTCTAACGCTTCGCCATTGTCCATGATTTCATATGCTAAATGAGCTTCGTTTTAAAAAAAATTTAAGCTTGCATTTAAAGTTACCCGCGCCCTTCAAAGCCACGTAATTCAATTATTCTGCCGGAATTACTCCTTTCTCTGGCTTCATACAGGGAAAAAACAATTCTACCACAATTAACCTATTTCTTATTATTATTACATATATATATATACATTATTATTATTATCAGTATAAATTAACTAAATTAAACGCCATCCTTTGCAGCGAGCGTTTCAAGAGATTTGCATAGATTTTTATTATTTTTATTACAATAATATGTTTCTCCTTACTTGTAGCTGATCGAACCGCCTCTTTTCCATCAGATATTGGATTTTTCTTTTTTCTTATTTCAATATGAGCGCTGCCGCTTAATCGTATTCGTACTCGGGACACGATATTTCACTCGATAGTCCTTCCGTTACATCAGGATTGTTTAAATTTCAAATAAACCTACCGTACCTGCATTCATTAAACAATTACTTTATTTATCCAAGCTATTCATTTTCTAAAAGACGGAGACCCTCTATGCGCATCACTTAACCATAACAATGAAGAATTCGCTTCGTTCTTCAGATTTCTTTTGATTTGTCACGGTAACATTTTATATAAAACACTCACGCATTATTCTCGGACGAGTGTAAACGTATATTAAATTTATAAAATGGCCAAAATGTTAATAACACGTTTAATTGCATTTGTTAAGGTCATTTGATGAGCTTCTATTCAATTAAAAATAAAAATGAAAATAAAATATAAAAATAAAACGACTCTTTTACCTACGAATGTAAATTAAAGTTTTCGGCTTTTGCGAAAAATGTCAATATTAATTTTACGTTATTTACTCAGGCTCGTTTCACTTTTTTTTTATTTTTATTTTTATTTTTACTTTTAACGTTTTCAATTTTTCCAAGATATTTTTTCATTAAAGACATTTCGTTGAAAATCTGTTACAAACACTTTGCAATTCGCTTCGTGTATATTATTTACTTGCGCTAAGCAATATTTGTTGCGCGTATACGAGATCTACGTGCATTTTATAGGCATTTAATCAATTTCATTGTTTTACGATCCCCAATGAAATCATTTATAATTGATCAATTACGAAGGTGTGTTTGCTTGCTCTCTCAATTATATCGTTTAAATTATACGCGGATTTTATTAACGAGCGAGTCGTTGTTTTGCTCGTTCTTACTTTCTTTTTTTTTCTTGTCCCAGAACACTATTCGTTTGAATTTTAATAATGTTGTCGCTACACGTTAAGACGACGAGATTATTATTGGGTGGGCTAGGTGTGAGGGGGGAGGCGTGGCACACGGATAGGAAAGCCGTAATAGGCACGACGAAAGTAATACATTCGCAAGGGAAGGTTATTGGCATTCGTTCGAATCGTTTAAATCGCTCGAAAGGTCTTGTCGAAGCAGAAGAGTGACAACGGTGAAAGTCTTGAAAGCAAGGAGTGGCTTGGCAGTGAGGACGAGGGCGAGGGGGAGGAAGTAGCAGGTAAAATCGAGATTTTCGCAAACTCGTAGTAAAGGGAGTGCGACTTAACGAGACACTCGAGTCCCAGTATCCGCAGGAGCCCTTTCCCGTCCCCGCCCCCGCCGCGGCCGCCACCTCCTACACCTCACCGTAACCACCGAAGGAACCGAGAGCCCGGGAGTGGGGAAAGAAAAATTTAATAATAAAAACGACGATGTCTTTAGCAGGTCGTAACGAGGCCGATCGTAAAACGTCCTCGCGTGGGTCAATGCCATCTCGGAGGGAAGCAGCACCGCTTTGCCTCAAATATTCAATCGAATATAGACGGAGCCACTGTCGCGTAATTATTTCGAGGATAAACGCGGGCAGGTCCCCCCCCTCCCCCTTCTTTTTCAGCCCTTTTAACGGCAATTCCTGCTTAACTCGAGCCGTTGTTTTATTTAGCCCCAAGCCCATTCATTTATTTTCGAGTATACCGCTGAACAAGTCCAACTCAACGCTTTCGTTCGCCGAATTCACGTTTCGACGCCGCCGCCGCCGCCGCCGCCGCTCTCGCATAGACGAGTATAAAACAAAAAAAGTACATCTCGTAAATGAATTCCACTTGAGCGGGACGAGTCGCGCGTCACCAGGTGAGATTAAAAACTCTCTCTCTCTCTCTCTCTCTCTCTCTGCGTATTATGCGGGGGGATGCTGCGGGGGGATGCTGCGGGGGGAATGACGCGAGTCGCCGTCCTATTATGAGAATTTTAATAAGAACCTTAAATCGTCACGGTATTATTATGCAAGAAATTTGCTGTCTCGCGATAATGTTCCCGATGATAATCTCAAAGAGCTCTCTTTGGCCTTTTCTTAAAAATTCTACTCCTCTCACTCCGAAATCTCATAAATCTCCTCCCACCGTTAAGAATTATAAATCTTTTTGATATTTTGATGTTTAAGCTTTGAAATATGATACAAATACCGGGATTACCGAAGGCAATTTCGGTTTCCAGCGGCATTTTGAAAATATCTCTCTCTCTCTCTCTCTCTCTCTCTCTACTTTTAGAATAATCTACGACCTTTGTAGCAATATCTTAAAAAGTCTCGGGGGATTGTAATAATTTAGGTGACAATAACATCAATATAATAACTAAGGATTAATAGCTACGGTGGCTACTCAGGCAAATGCGGCTTTGTATTATGAAAATGTATTTTCTGCCTTTCGAAATCGGTGCGTAGAGTTTTAAAAAATAAAAAAAAAAAAAAAAAAAAAAAAAAAAAAAGAAATAACAAATTTCCCTCGTACTCGGTAGGCAAAAATACCGTTTAACAATATAAAAGCTAAAATAATGACACGTGTATATATGCTTTAATTAAATGAAATAGCCGCTCTAGAATGTTGTTTCGCGTTATATTGTTTATAGGATTTGTAAACTCCGACGGGGCGAGGAGGAGGCGGAGAGGAGGGGTAGAGGAGGAGGGGAGGGTTATACGCGCGGGCAACAATTTATATTCAAAATCAATAGCTTTAAAGAATGAAAGGAATGTAGGAAATAATCGATAGAGGCCATAAATAAGCCCTTAAAAAATCTAGGGGTAATCGTGTCTACATTGTTTGTTTCTACGTCGGACGTCCGCGTGATTTTACTTCAAAATGCTTTCTCCCCGTTTCATATAAACTTTTTCATTGCTCGTTTAACGTGTCTTTATAATGAGTAGAAAAAGGCGATTATAACCCCATGGGGAATTCGTCGCTCTGTCGTTAACTCCGCGTATCCGGGCTTTTCCGCCCGAGTCTTGCTCCCCCGGCCTCTTTATATTTAATTGTCGCAAGGGGTGGGGGCGGCAATCCCCACCCCACCCCTCTCTCTCTCTCTCGCTAGACCGATACGCCGTGTCAGCGCGGAAAAACAACGTACAATAGGTTAATTGCATTTTTTTTTCTGGCCTGCGGATGTCTGCAGGGTGCGATCCGATCCCAGTTACAAACACTAGCAGCGTCGGTGTGGATTTTTGATAATAGTCCTTAATGGTTTCCCGTGAATGGAGCTTTTAATTTCTCGATTTTATGAAATTTAAATTCTTCCAGCCGATTAATTGAGATTTGATATTAGTAACGCTATATATATATATATATCAATTAAAGTATTCGTTAAAACGCTTTCGATTTCAACTCCGACAACCAAATATCCTTTTTACCACCTACTTTATTCCACAGATAGGCAGGTGGTTTCGATCTATTGATTATTTATTTATTTTATTTTTCTTTTTTTTTATGATTGTAAGAGCTGTACGCGTATAAGCAACTGATTTTTATCTAAATTTCATTTCGTTACGCGTACACGGCATGTTAAGTGAGAGGAGGAGGAGGGGGGGGGTAATTTTTCACAGAAAAGCTAACGTAATCGTCCGTTTGTTCTTTAGACGTTATTATCTTCTTTTTTTTTCAATTTTCTCTCTCTCTCTCTCCCCCCTCTCTCCTTTTTTAATGAAATTCATCGAAATGCAATTACACCGAATGAAAGGAAAAAAATAAACGAAGAGGCGAAATGTTCGTAAAATTATAACGTCATTAATTATCTAGCGATATGAGCAGTATATTATTTATTTTAATTTCTAATTAGGCAGATTTATGGATCGTAAATGATTAATGCATTTCACCTTCAATTAGTCCGCGATATAAACAACGTTGTATTAATGGTTCACGTGAAAGGCTTTTTAAATACGATGATCGAATGAATCGTGTTGAGAGAGAGAGAGAGAGAGAGAGAGAGAGAGAGAGAGAGAGAGGGAGGAGGAGAGGAGTACGGACACGAAACGACCAAGTAATTTCGCGATCGTGTGTTCATCGCGCATCCTCACCTTTCACCCCATTCGTTACGACGTCTAGGAAATCACCGTCTCCGCTACCCTCGGAGCTTTGAATTTGTCATTCTTTTACCTCCCACTCGAGCCCCTCAAGTCTTCTGATGATGAGGAGCCAGAGTTTCCTCCTTTGCATGTATTAAGCCAGCTTCCGCCATCGACGACTCGGGTTTTTCCTCTTCGCAACTACCCCCTCCGCTACTTTCCCCAACCCCCCTCCCGCCACTTCATCCTAGACGCCACTGAGTGTAATTTAAGCTCCTTGACATAAGTAAGAGGCTAGAAGAGAGAAAAGAAAAGGAAAAAGATGTGGCTCGCTGCAAACGGTGGTGGTCGGCGGTGAGGAGGGAGGGAGAGAGGGGATTTAAAAAAAAGAAAAAAAAATCATTCCGAGTGAGTGGAAGGCCGATAACCGCATAAAAGTCAAAAGGAAACGGTTTAAGGCTTCGAGGGATGTTATAAAACGTACAGGGATGGAAAAATTTTTTTTTTAAAATTTCATTCAAACGTTTGTCAACGCTATCAACGTTAATTTCTTAATAATAATAATTTAACTTCTCTCCCCCGCTCCCCCCGACAAACAATTATTTATTGGCTTTGAATAAACCGTTGACTTGATTTTATTATTAGTTGGAACGTGACGTAGACGAGGCGGCAAACAACAGTCGACAAACAATAATGAGCTTATTGGATTTATATTTCAGTATATTATCGGGTAATTTAGACAGTCTCGGGCATGCACGTAATTGTCCTGCAATTTTCAACGCAGTTACGAATTGGCGAAAAATTAGCTTTGAAATGAAGCGGAAGTGAAAATTTCCGTCCCGCGGCCATTCGACGGAGTGACCCAAGTATTTAATTAAAAGCGAGCTCGCGAAAAAGGTGAGCCTCGTACGGGAATTATTCCGAGGTCCGGCGTAAAGCGCGAGAGAGCGGAAACCCGCGTATATATACATATGCATATACATATATACGTATTAATACGCACGAAGTTGCGGTGGCCGTTGCGGTACGGACGAGCGCGAGCGGACGAGTTTGTAAAAAAGAAGTGCGGCGATGAAAATCAGGATCGTAAGACGCCAGTGTAGAGTCATACGTTATATCCAGAAGGCTCCTCTCGCACGGGAATCTGCAAACTATGCAAAATATGCAGTTACGTTGACGTCGCCATTATACGGAACTTAAGCCAAGGGGATGGAAGACTCGCTTCCTTGTCCTTATCCCCCCACCCCCTCACCCAACCACCCAACCACCCAACCACCCGACCCCATCCCTTCCAACTTTTCCTCCTTTTTGTCGTCGCCGTCGTCGTCGTCGTCGTCGTCGTCGTCGTCGTCGGAAACGTTCTCCCTTGGGTTTTTCTCGATCAGCCTCGGAAGATCCCGAGCGACGGATCCGCTTTAGGTCCGGCCCAGTCCTCTTCGTTCGAACGATAAGTAGGAAACCCATAGGACCGCTCGCCGATGGATCTCATCGATCCACCGACGCTCAAAACAAATACGTCCGCAATTGCGATCCGTAAATTCTTTTCAATATAGATCGCGATGCGCCTTTTTAATGCCGTTATCGAAAGCTCGGACGTCGTTAGTATTTATACAAAAGATAGTTTGTCCATTGGATCCATTACTGGTGGTGAAGAATTTTATTTTACACTTTGACGTCTGAGCGTTTTATAGTAGAGTTTTCGGATTTATCATTATCAGTAGACGAGGGTCGGATTTTCCTTTAAAAAATCGCGAGAACTTCACTTTAAACGTTAATTCAGCGAATGACGTTCGATAGCTTTAAGAATTACTCAAAATATCACTTGGAATTGATGGGGTTATGCGTTTTTTTTCCTCGAGATGACGGAATCATCCGCTGAAACAGCTTCGTAACAATCCGCCCAAGCTATTCACTGTGCCAATGCTGACGAAAATTGACGTTCCTTCATTCCATACGGTTTTTTTACATTTTCATTTATTTGTCGAACCTTGTTTTTATATTTCACGACGACGACCTGTTCTGCCTCGTCACGGGCCGCACTGGAGAACATGATTAAACATACTCAGACATGTATATATATATATGTATTGTATATTATTATCGATGATCCTGGACACGTAAAAGTCGAGTGCGATACAGAACCATGACTAGACTCGGAAATCGAGGCGTTGAATTTCATCTCATTGTACAGACTTCCCTTAAAACTTATATTTGTAATTCGGTTAGAGTTTATGAATTTGCATACTTTATTAGGAAACCAAGTTAAATTATGATTTTTAAGAGTTCGAGTTTGCTTACTGATTACTAACTTTTCCTTCTAAAACATATTCCTCAATCAGAAATTTACAAAGATAAATGCATTCGTAATTAGTTAAGCGTAAATTTATGTAATCTTTATTTTAGAAATTTCGTAGAGTTAAATTTATTTCACTGTAAATGATAAAATATATATATATATATGCAATATACATTAATTTAATTACTTTAACAGGATATATCAATTAGCTGAACTCGTGTAAAGCTTACGACGTTCGTCCGCTCTCTCTCTCTCTCTCTCTCCCTGTATGTTTGTTTTTTTGTCTGACCCTTGATTGACTCTGTACATCGCTTTAATTTATTTAATGATTTTTAACAAATCCTAGAAAAACTAAACGCTTCAGCTTACTTCAGATTACGAGCAAATATGGTTTTACGAAACTATTGATTCAATAAAATTCTATAATAAATGCATAATAAAGCATTGAGTTGCTTTATTTTCTGTTATTCTGTATTTTTAACGCAAATGAATTTATAACGAAGCGATAAATTTAAAATAAAATAATCACGTATGAATTCAATTAAATTGCTTACTTAATGATCCGAAGGCTATAAAAATTAGATATCGGAGAATTAGGTAAATGCACGTGTAGGGGATTAAAATATTATTTTTAAAACTATTTAAAAATAATGGATATCCCGTATCGATCGAATATGGATAAAAAAATAATTTAAATAGATTTCAACTCTTTCTTTTTTCTTTTTTCTTTCTTTTGTTTTTTTTTTATAGGTTTTTAAATAGATTTTAGAAAGGACGAATTACACTAATTAGAATGAAAACTTTTTTTCACTACAACCCGTAGAATATGAAAATCAGTTCTCTGATATTGGCTTGAATTCGTTAAAAAAAAAAAAAAAGGCAAGGAAAATGATAATGCGAATCGTATAAGGAAACGCAGAGGACGTACTTCGTAAAAAAGGAAATCGATTAATTATATAAAAGTAATTAAATTACAGTTTGCGCGAAAAGGATCGGGTATGCGATGCTTTCGCGTGCGAGTCTTTGACATTCCGTGGAAATTAATGTTTTAAGAAGTGCAGGGTAGGAATTTCTAAAGGTATTATGCGCTTATCAGCAGCGGGGAATGACGCGATGCCAAATGCCAAATAAGAAACGTGATGGGAATGACGTTTTTTTTTTTTTTTTTTTTTTTTTTTCTTTATAAGGAATTTGGATCGCCGATGCCTGTAGTACGTAATTCAATAGGAATTTGATATATTCAATCAGAAGTCGTGACGGAAATCGTTAAGCAGACGGGCTTATTGGGACAGACGGCGGGGCTGGAAATATTATGAAATAAAAATTTTAAGTAATAAGCAAGTCGATGCGTGGAAACGTTCGGCCTGGATATTGCGGCGATGAGGATGACGGACCTCGGGTCGCGGCACCCGCTCTACAAGTTGCACTCGTACGGCATAGCGGTTGGCGTTTGGCGGCGGGGATGGGGTTATTGGGGTTATCGGGGGGGGGGGCAGGTGTGATTCATCCCAGCCACTAGATTAGTTTTGTTGGAGGTAATTTGAATTTAGATTAGTTGTCGCGCATTATATCCGATCGCCAGCAGAGTCATCGCTGCACTTCCTACGCACTTGGTCCTAGGCACGAAGAGCTTCAGCTGGCCGCGCGGGGGGAATGCGCGTCCGAGCATTTTTGACGTTCAATTAACCAGTCCACCCATCGCAATGTCCTTTTGCCTACGTCGAATTATATTATTTTTTTTTTTTTTTACATTCTCCGTCTGATATAAGGGAATCGAGTGACCCCGACTGCCGGGTAACTTCCGCCTCGACGTGTTTGTTTTCTATTAACTTGCCGCGAGCGAAAGAACAAGCGGATGAAAATTTTACGGCGACATGAGAATTTTTCGTTCGGCCCAACCCCCGCCCCCGCCCCCTCCCAATGACCCCGTCCGATATAACGTAAAAAGTCGGGGGACTTTTTGTCCCGAGCGGCTGCGAGCACAAGTGCACTGTCACATAATCTTCAAGTCGATACGATATACGTGATTTACCCTCGAACTTGTTTCATTAATGAAGCATTAATAATTACATGTAATTGCAACGTTACCCGTTTGTTGCAGGTGAGTTATTCGATACGCAAATTTACCTTGCAACTCCTGCGCGTGCCAATAAGGGTAAGTACGCCGTTGCTTGCCATTTTATATTTTGCACATTAAGGGCCTCCTTTTCGTCGTACAACTTTAACGGAAGAATTTACTTTGTATGGCTAAGTTATATCTCGAGAAGATAATTACAATTACAATATTTTCATAGAGTACGCGAAGGTACGCACGCGTGATGATCCATGCCCGTTTACTTTCATCCATTTGTAATTACGTGAATAACATTAATGAAATTAGGGCTTTGATTGCTTGTGCACTTGGATTTTGGGGAGGGAAACTTTTATCCCATTATTAAACCGATTTTTCTAATAAGCATTGTACCTGCAACGAAGTTTACTCTTTATTTTTTTTTTTTTTTTTTAAAACTTTTATACGTGATCCAATTCTACGAAAAATCTTTTCCATTCGACAAAATACTTTCCCCCGAATTTCCTTATAAAGTATCTTTGGCCCGAAGCTATAAAGCACAACCTGGTAATAAAGAATAATAACAAATGCGTTTTCATTTTGATTCTCATGATTATTTGATCGAATGTCACTTGTATATATATATATACATATATGTGCATGTATTAATTAAGAAAATCCATTAAAAGTTACTCGAGCTTTTGAGGGACAAAGTTTTTCTAAAAGTAAAACAAAAAAGTTTTGTATAATAAAATATTTATCAAAAAGGATACTTACATTCGTTATGAATGAAATGCCGAAGATAAGTAAGTAGAGGGATAAATTTTATTAAGTAATACGTGCAGCGGACATTATTATAACCGTTAGTAATTTATTGGCCCAATGACAGTAATTTCCTAATGCGGGAAAAATAAAATGATAGGAAAAGGGATAAGGATGTGGTTGCCGCGAATGCGAAGGAAGAAGGAGGATGAGCGAGAGGGAGAGAGAGAGAGAGAGAGAGAGAGAGGGGGGGGGGAAGCGAAACCTTAAGCCACTAAACGGGTGAAATAAAATTTCTCTTATTATCGTACATCTCGTTGATTCGAGGAAATAAAGTAAAGCACGAACGCTCGCGTCCTCGTCTGCCGTTTTTTTCCCCGTTTCTTTTTCCATAGGCAGAGCGCAGCCGGAATTTATGCGACGCGCAACGCTCGCTGTGCGGATCCCTTGCGGGACGCACCCTTCCTGCGGATAAGAGAAAATGAAAGAAAAAGAGCCGGCGCGAGGAGAAGGAGGTGGAGGAGGAGGAGGAGGAGGAGGAGGGAGCGTCGAGGGAGGATCGCGAGTTGTGGCGGTGAGGGGAGGACGGGGGCGACCTGGCCTGGTGCGGCTTGTCGATGGGAGCTCGTCGGCGAGTCACGGGCAAGGAAGGGCCGGGCAGAAGGGGGGTAGGGCAGGGAGGGACTGGCAAGAGACTGGGTAATAGAGGGCGTCGTCCGTAGTACCAGAAGCACCAGAGGTACCAGAAGCCGGAGGAAAAGTGGCAACCCAGGGCCGGACAGACACGAATGAATAGAGTGGGCCCTGGGTACTTTACAAATATGTGACCGGAAAACAAACCAGATTTCCCATCTTCTTCTTTTCCCTGCTCTTTGTCTTTGTCTACTCGCTAAGAAGGAGTAGGAGAAGTGGAATGGGGAGCATGGGGAGGGGATAGAGGTGGAGAAGGAGGAGCGGAGCCGCGCCCGAGACGCTCGACTTCCACGTGACCCTGAAACACGATCGCGACTCTCTCTCTCTCTCTCTCTCACACTCAGGGCTCTTGTAACTTTCCTCCCCTCGCCGTCCCTCGGCTTCCATCGGTTTGCTCAAGGAACGACTTCGTGTGCTTTGCAATTGTTTTCCTTTCCTTTCTTTTATTTTAATCTTCCTTGTATTTGCGCTAAAAGTTCTGTTCTCCCGATGCTTTAAATGCTTAAAGTTAAAGGAGGGCTGCTGACGTACCAAACGCAATTACCTCCAGCCCTCTCCATCTAACTGAATTTTACATTTATTCTTTATGTACGTACGTACGTACGAGCGAGCGAGCGAGCGAGCGAATACATTTACACTCACGCACTGACGCACTGACGCACTGACGCACGCACGCACGCACGCACGAACGTATCCATTTAATTTCATGTTGCGGAGTGAGTACTCCCCCTTCCCCCCGGCAGTTGGCCAGTCTCGTTTTATAAGTTATCAAATGCCGGTTGCAACCTTACATATTTTTCACGTAATAAAGAACCGAACGAAGCCTTTGAAATTACACATCGCCGCGCGCGCCCGCGAGCAAACCGTCTACGCACTTTGCCTGTAAGTATAATAAAATATATCTATATTATACGACAATGTGATTTATCAAGTGGAGCTTCCTTTCAGATTCCCCCGGAGATGAGCTTTTGATATGATAATAAGAAAGATGGCAATTTCAGAGCCAAAATTATCTACACCTTTGGGCATTCGCCTCTTTACTATTCACGTTGTATCTTAACTAACATTACTTTCGCTTTACCCTTTACGGAGAATAAAAACATTTCATTTATCATTACCGTATTCTCCCTTAATAAATTCTGAGCTTTAACATTTTCGTCTCGGCGCCGTTACTGTACCTCTTTAATAACGTTCCCAGTCTTGTTTGCGCGAATACTTTAATATCCCTGCAATTAAAAATTCAATGTCGCTGTAATAAACGCCGGGGACATTCGAATGCGGACGTTATCAATTTAAGGATTTATGACGTCAGTGGGCCCGGACCCCTGCAGATATAAACGTAATTGGCTCGATCCTTACACCTACCCCATTTTATTATTCTTCTTCTTCTTCTTCTTCTTCTTCTTCTTCTTCTACTTATTATTGTTATTGTTATTGTTGTTATTATTATTTCCAGTGACATTTGTAAACGGGTAATAGGTAATAGGCATCATTCACCTTTCTATTCGGGGATTTAAATATTAGAATGGCTTTGAGCGTCCGGGACTTTGGGCAAACGTGAATAAGGCTAATTTAACTTGCGTTTAAATAAAAGACAGAGAGAGAGAGAGAGAGAGAGAGAGAGAGAGAGAGACAAACGAGGGAGCGTCGGGGTGACGGAGGGAGGGGAAGAGCGGAGGAAATGAAAAATACCCAGACGGTAAAAATATCAGAAAGTTTAACATTTATCAGAGGGCATTTCTCAGGAGCGAGTGGCCGGGAACTCCGGTTTTCAAATTTCAAATTATCCTCCCGGAGCATATCAGGCGACTCGTGCTCTCTCCTACCCCCCCGCCCACTCCCCTTCACGCCGCGCCGCGACTTATATCTTCCTTTGGAGTAGGTGGTAGTCGCCTAGCCAAGCAGCAGCACGATGTACGTGCCGTCCAGCACCTTGACTGATGACGGATTTCGCGCTCGCGACCTGCGAAATTTCCCTCATTTTTCCCGGCTGATTTATCGCTCTCGTCCTCCTCCTCCGTGATGCCCAGCTTTGCAGTCTACGGGCGTTTTATGACGAGGCCGACCCTGGGCGAATGATTTCGGCCCCTCGCACGGACGGCTTCCCATGACAGATCGAGCAGTCAAGGAACGACCGAGGGACGATCGAGGGAGGACTCGAGTACTCTGCAAACAATTCATAAGGGGGAGGGGGAGGGGGATCTGGGCTCCACCTTCCACTTTTCCTTACTCCTTCATTTTATTACTATTATTGTTACTATTATTATTGTTATTACTATTATTATTATTATTAACATTCTGGTTATTGTTATAAAACCCCCCACCCCCGCGAACCTCGATACCGGAGACTCGAATTCTTTTTTTTTTTTTTTTATTAAACGATTACTTGCGTTTCTTTCCTATTGTGATTACAAAGTCTCGCGCGAAAGTCTTCAATTCCAACAATCGAATCGTTTATACTTTTTTTTGTTCGAGCCTCCTCGCAGTCGCTAACCCCCGACTCCTCGCTCTGTATCATTGAACCGTTAACGAACATTCGCGTAAATGGTTTCGTTACAGCTCCATACACAGGCCGCGCGATACCATTGTCATTCGGCGCTTAACGATCCCTTCCTACACGCCCTACGTCGCCAAATTATTCGAATCCATGTTTGCGCAGAAATACATTTTCCCCCGAATAACGATGATTCGACACTTTCTCATTCCATTCGACTATACATACGTACGTACATACATATATATATACATATATATATCGACCCTCATCCTCAAGGAATACGAAAATCATCATTACATTTCAATTAGAAAATAATTTTTTATTCTAACACCTTATAATACAATACATTATCCGCAGTAAGTTTTAAAGCCTATTGTAATGTATAATCAATACAACGCTCGCATTCGCGTTGAGTACAAATTGACAATAACTGCAGAAAGGTGCTCTGCATTTAGTGCATCAGGTAATTATTAACGTTATAGTTGCGGAATATTGGCGCATAGATGCTCTTTATTACTATTACCATTGTACCTGCCCTTTACACAATATCCGTCCTCCCATTGTTATTATTATTACTAATTATTATTATTATTATTATTATTATCATCATCATTGTAATTATTATTATTAATTATTGTAAAATATTCTTACGAGTATCGGAGCAGGAGTATTGTAAATAAATTCGCATTGCAGAGATTCGTTGTTATGAAGAAATTGATCGTGTACCTCTGGAGTGAATCGGATAAGCGAACATCGTACGTCGTATGGGAAATTAAAAAAATCCCTAAAGAACGAACTAAAAACGAGTAACGAATAGCGGAGGCGCCGTAATCATAAAAGCACGTAGAAGTATGGCCGACAAATGCTAGATGGCGATTTCCGGTATGGATTCGAAGTCCGGCTTGTACAATTAACGATTTGGATTAACCGCGTCAATGATAGAGAGAAGATAATAATAATGTGGACAAAAGAGTCCGGGAGCAGGTATAAAAGAAAAAAAAATCGCTTACGTTCTTGAGTGGAGTCAAGAGACGGCAGGAGTCTCGAGGCGTAATTTAAACAGCGAAAAACAATCAATGGTTTACGAGTCGAGGAGGCTTAGGGCCGGGCTCGTGATTTGATCGAGATCGCGAACATTCGATCGCGACTTTGGCCGTAGTCTTGACTACCCTCCCCCCCCTCTCTCTCTCTCTCTCTCTCTCTGGGTGGTTTTAGGACTTCCTAGTGACAGGGAGTGGGTGTCAGGGCGCCCGGCTCCGGGGCTCTGATTCCTCCTTGGAGGAACGATGCGAGGCCCGAGTCATTCGCTCGGTCATAAAAGCGGAGGCTGGACGGGATCCGCGACAGGAAATTAAAATCGATTAACGAGCCACTCGTGGCTTTTCACTCCTCTTTTAAATACGCATAAACTGCTCCCCCATCGGTGCTCCATCGACACCGTGGCTTCTTAGCGGTTGAGCCCCCAGCTAAGGCGAGCTTGAGTCTCGAGCTTAAAACTCTCTCTCTCTCTCTCTCTCTCACTCTGTCGGTATGCAGTCGCGACGTTTGCCACGCACGGAGCCAGACTAATTCGAATAATAAGATCGGGGAGGAATGCCCGCCCGTTATTTTTATACGCGGGATTATAAACTATAAAATTTATTCGGACATGATGTTCCGCAAATCCTTTCTTATACCATCGACTGTATATGGGCAAATCCGTTTTAAATGAACCTCAAGGTGATTTCATTTGCCGAGCGTCGCTTTAACAGTCACTCGATAAATGCTTTCCGTTATTGGGAAAATGCCGGGGACGCCGGCGGCCAGTTATGAAAAATAACTCTTGGAAAATTTAGGTTAAATAAGCGAATTGTAAAAAATCACGAAGCTCTGCCCGTACTCGGGATACGATGTCATCATGTAAGATCCTCGGTCATCATTGCTTATAAGCAGATTGGTAGAGCCGATGCGTGGCTGTCAATTACTAGATTAATCTCAGAAAATAACAATAACAATAATAATAATAAATAATGACAATAATCCTAGAAGGGAGAATGTATCGAATAAATAAAGGAGGAATGTTCGGTATTAGAATCCGGCATGAAATAAAGCGAATAATTATTCAATAGGTAATGCATATAAAACATCAGGATTGTCAAGTAGTCGTGAGTGGCGAAAGCCGCGCCGGCAATACCGGCGTTTCCAATTTCGAAAATTCCATCACTGTCGCGGCTGCTCCCAGGGTAGCGCCGGCGCCCTCCGCCCTCCGCCGCCCCGCCCCACCCTATAGAGGCAACCGGGAGGGAGCCGCCTGTCTGCCTCCGTGTCTTAGACGCAGAGCGGCGGCGGTGGCGGGCGACGGAGAGGGGGCGACGGAGAGAGAGAGAGAGAGAGAGAGAGAGAGTAGGATTCGCGAGAGAATGTATCGGACGTTACGTGGAATCGAAGGGAGGCGAAGGCGCCCCGCAGCCCCGAGCGCGTTGCCGATGACGTGGCCAGGCCAGACAAACAAGACGACGCGACGACGGCGTCTCTCATTGGTTTCACGCGCCAGAGCCAAATGAGCCGCGCATCCGTCGTATTTTTCACGACTCTGGTTCGCCTTGCTCGTTCTTCCCGTATTTCTAACCCCCAATCTAACCCCCAATCTAACCCCCAATCTAATCCCAATCTAACCACGTTGTAAGCCCTTATACCGCGTCACTAGCGCGTCGCTCCTCTACTCTTCCTCGCGAACGTGCACCGATTCCCGTTGTATTTGATCGACGCTGACCTGCTCGCCCCTTCGTTTCTCGCTATTTATTTATACATTCAACGCTCGGCGCTCGATTAAATGATAACAATCGGCCAGCTCGGATTAGAATAAAAAGCCGAATGCAGGTGAATTTAATGGGTAAAGGTCGTATTTGGGATTGGAAGCGATCGGGCACGTTACGATTGTCGGCGATCCCCGCGTGGCATCCGCCTGCCGACTCCAACCCCCCCCCACCCCCAAATAACCTTACTAAACGACGTTACACGCGAGCTCGAGGGGCATTTGGCAGAGATTAAGGGGCAAAATTGCTTCTGGCGCCCATGAAAAAAACCCCGGATCCTTCCAAAGGGGATTTATTTAAGCTCAATTTCAAACTACATTCTAAACAAGTGGCTTTAATAATTTCCGGGGCAGCGTGCATTGGGAGGAAATTTATTTTTCATCTCCGGCAATATTTGCTTAATCTGTCGAGCGGTGGTTATTTAACTGCTGCTGCTGCTGCTGCTGCTGCTGCTGCTGCTGCTGCTACTCCCGCTTAAATTACACCCGAGCCGCAAGCTTCGCAGGTCCATTACTTTAACCTTTTATTCTTCGACCTCCGAAGCTCAGACAAATGCTTAATATTGAAGCTTTTTTTCTTCTTCTTCTTCTTCTTTTCTTCTTTTTTCGTTCCAAACAGATTGTAATTTACAATCAATTACCTTAGCTCATAGTTCTGCTCATCATTTACTACTCGATCTGACCCATAAGTTATTGCAAAACCTCATTTGACCTTTGACATTCAGAATCCAGACGCTTTTCCGATATGGAAATCAAAGAGTCGCGTAATTAAGTTTTATAATCTATTTACATATTATATATAGTTTCCAATGCTTTTATTCGCGTACGGGGCAATACGATCGACGAATTAAGGAGATTCGTAGAAGGTATTCGTTACAGATAAAAGCAAGAAAGATTTTATTTGCATAAAATTTCTTGCTCCAGAAATTAGGCAAAACTTCCTATACGTCAAGTTGTTCTTACTTCAAGAATTATGTATTTCTTTAAGAAATTTATCATACGTTGTGCTCTCTGTGCACATTATAACATGACATTTCGAATACGAAATCTTAATCAGCGAAGAATTCAATATCCTGACATGAAAAAAAAAAATTTTTTTCTTCCTACGAATATATTTAGCACGATTACCGCAGGCAGTATTAATACGCGCACGTAGACACACGCTTATTTATTTAATTAATAGATCCAATCATTTTTCCATCTATATTGAGAGAAATTCCATGCCGAGTGTCCATTAATCAATACTAATAAGTATTAAAAAAAAAAAAAAAAAAAAAAAAAAAGAATAAAAAAGAGAATGATAAAAGTAAACGAGTAAATATTTTATATTTATAATTATCTTATTTGCCGATATCAATCAAGAAATTTTACAGAATGACACGTTTAATTAAAAGCTACGAATATTTTATATTTTGTTTAAATTAAATTCTATGCGTATGTAGACATTTATAGAAAATGTCGATTTTCTAATACGAAATAAAAGTATCCTGTCAGATATGGTGGGCAGGGGGCAGGGGGCAGGGGGTGGATGGTGGGGGGGAGAGAAAAAAATTGGGAATCCTGTATTCATCGATATTCCGACTCGACGTTTTATATATTTAACTTGAACGCCGATAAGGTTGTAAATAATAACGTTACTCAAAGTATATTCAAATAATAAAAGAGGGAGACTGTATTAATATAGTTGAATGCAGAACGTATTATGCATTGCTTGGAAGTTGAATTAAATTTGTGTTTAATTGGGAAGCTTTCGATCACGAAACGTATATATATAAAATAAACTTGTCTAAGAAGTACCAAGCACCCTCGAACATACATGCTCGTATACTATTTTGGTAATACATTGCATCTTCATTTACTAATGGGCTTTGCGATATTAACTAAAATTGTTATGCTTTAGTTTTATTAATATATATATATAGATTATACAAAATTGATAATGCGTAATGAGTATTGTCAAAAGAGATTAGGTTATTACATATTTTATACAAAATGAAATAAAATAGGGGATTCATAGGGGAAATGCATTTGTTGAAGTATAATCGTATTTTTACTTTGAATTTCAGTATATTCGGATTAATTTACAGGAAATTTCTAATTATGATTTTATATAATTCCTGTGATGTCCGTATCAGTGCACGTTACCTTAATTATACATTAGGTACTTCTCTCATATCGAACCCAATCAGTAATCCTAATAATATTGTTTAGCTGAAATATTTGTAAATTTATTCAATGCCTCTTCTATAGAATCGAATCGTACAATGTAATAATAACGTATAATTGTTAAAAAGGCAAGAAAAATCGTACCAACGAATTATTATGTTATTACATTAGGGAACGATAGTATATCACGAAATCGGTAATATCGCGTTGAAATTGAACGACGATACGCGGATGATAAAATAAACGAAATCTACGTTTAGTGTCAGAAATAATCTAAAGCATTATCGGATTAATTTATCTGCACTAGAGAGTGACAATGGACGTGAATTGAACATTTAAAAGTATTTTACAAAGCAAGAGTTTCAGTCGGAGTGCCAATTTACCAGGACGGCAAGTAAATAAACAAATACGAAAAGGAAAATTCAATATTGTAAGCATATCCCGTGCAAATGTATATTTTTATGCATAAAGAATAATATATGTCCTCTGTAGTCCGGTGGCAGAATACACAATATTTATAATAGGCAACTAGTTAAAATGCTGCTTGGAATATAGTCATAAAGTTTCGCTAAGCGCTATTTCTACCTTTTCATCATCATCATCATCATCATCATTATTATTATATATTATAGTAGTAATAGTAGTAGTAGTATTTATTTGCCTATTTCTTTTATTACATTATAATTCCGTTAATTTCGAAGGCTTTTTGCCTCTGAATTTTATAATTATAAAATCGATATATTTTCATGTGTTTATATCATTCCGTGCCAGAATGATATATAAAAAAAAAAAAAAAAAACAAAAAAAAAAAAAATCAATTATAAATTGATCATTTTCTGTACATCATTTGAAGTTCCGTTGTATTACATTCGTTAATTGATAAGTAATAATGAACTAATACTGTCCCGTTCGGGATAAGTTGTAATAAATCGTAATCGTTTTAATGCATTACATTCGCGAGTGTAAATAAAGGATAAGGATTTTTATGAATTACTCGGCTTGTTTTGTAAATCATATTTCGCAGGTTAATAAGTTTCGAATTATTTCGTTGCTCATAATTGTATTTATAAGCAATATGCCGTATTTCATGGTTCGTTAATTATTAATATAACCTTTTTGTTCGCGACTTAGGTTAATAGGCGAGAGTGGATTATCCGAGTAATGGGAGAGATTCATTCCGTGAGAAAATTAGAAAATCCAGTATGCCATCCAGGGCACAAATAACAGGAGCAAGTAATAATTATTAGGAAACTAATGGCTAACAATGGAGGGGAGACATGGGAATTTAAAGAAAAAGTAGGTCTGGAAGGGACGTACTCGCCCGGGACGGTTTATCGACCACCCTTTAACTCCTTTTTGGCCTTTTTCAAATTACGGACTTAAGTCTCGGCAGTTCATTAAGATAAGGTCCACTTCACGTTTCGCCGCCTCTTCTTCGCTTCCGTTCGCTCTCCGCTCTTTAGTGTCGCGCGCCTGCGTTCCCGGGGAAGGGCGCAGTCGCAGTCGACACACGCCCGCGAACTCGGGAACACGTACACGAACGGGGCGGGGGACTTTTTTTTTTTTTTTTATAGATTCTATCGGCTCGCGAAACAATGTCCCGTCTTTCTTTCGTCGGCCAGTGAAATTGGAGACCCCCCCCCCCACTCCCTCCTCCCCGTCCCGCCAAGCGGCGCGACGTTTTACGGTCTCACGGATTGGCTTTTCTCGGCAGAATCGCTTTGGCAGCCGCACCAGGTGCCGGCGCCCCTTATCGCCGCGATATCCCGAGGAGAGGCTGAGCCGAGGCCTTAAATGCTATTCATGGAAATTGAACTATGACAATGGGAAAAACGTCGGGCGAGCCTCACTAGGTCATGGCTCTCTCTTACGGCAGTTACGCTTTTTCCGATTTCCTTTCCACTTGTCCCTTACCAGCCTCCCGGGCTCTTCATCCAAATTCAATTTTCCTTCGAATTTCAAACTTTATTAGAGGTAAGGAGAAACTGTTGACTAACTCCGCCAAGTACTTAAACTCCCTCATGTAATAGGACAAAGTGTCATCTATGCAGGCTTTATTACTTTATATAGATTTATTCAATTCATTGCTTCGGCGTCGATCGATTCGTTCTATTTTTTCCATTTTTTCCTTTTTTCTTTTTTATTTTTTCTTTTTCCTTTTTCTTTTTTTTTTTCTTATTCCCCCTTCACTTCGCTTTCAATAAGCCCCGTTGAAACTAATTTCCGTCCATCAACTGGAAATCCTCCCACGATCATTAAACACACCTACACAATATGCTTTATCGTATTTACGCGTATACGTTAAAAATTTTATCCGTTTAATCGCTTTTGGATTCTTTTAACTTCTTCGCGTAAATGCTGAAATGCACTAAATCTTACATTTAATGGGCACGTAGATCCGAAAACCTTATCAATAGCAATGCTCGCGCGTGGACTCGAATTAACGTAGGCGCACTTTATATGGATTTATTCTACTTATTTTCGACCGAGTTATTAACAAATTCCCGTTGCTTTGGCAATACCATGCACTTGTCCATCGGATCATTAAGTGTAAAAAGGTGTTAATTGAAAAAGAAAAAGAAAAAATAAATAAAAAGAAGAAGAAGAAGAAGAAGAAGAAGAAGAAGAAGAAGAAGAAGAAGTAGAAGGAGAAAAAAGTTACGGTAACACTTGGTATTTGAAAAATTGAGCTTATGAATCTCAATTTACGTAGGATTTTGGTGGCTTCCGATACCGAGTTTCCTTGCGAACCGGAGATTACGTTTATCAAGAAAAAAGAAATGACGGGTCGTCCGTTTCGGTGGCCGGCACTCCGCTGACCACCAGCGGAAATTCAAAAGTTAAGTGAACTCCTTAATGCCGACAACATCGAGCCCCGTAATTGAAATTTGGGCTGGATGGGGTGGAGGGAGAGGGGGAAGGGGATGGGGTTGATAAAATAAAAAATAAAAAATAAAGAATAAAAAATAAAAAAAAAACCCTTTCCTTTACTTAATAACGGGGTTTGTCATTTTAACGAAAAACATCTTCTTTCCACCTCGATCTCATTAAAATTCGATTTTATAACGATTAGAGACCTCCGCTCATTATGATTATTCCAATATCTCGTCTCATTGCTTGAAGAATTTATACGATCGTCGTGCCCCTAAAATCCAATGGTAAATAATGCTCTTTTACTTTTTAATTAAAACCTTCTAGTTTTATGGACATTGGTATGAAAATATATTTCACTCTCAGGGATTTCTAGTAAATCATCCCCTCACATGTATAAAGTATAAATTTTATTAAGCTATTAAGATAACTAAGGCCGTATATGTGAGTGACACGAAAGAAATTACTTTAAAAAAAAACTTTTCTTCGCAATATACGTTGTTGTGGAAGGTATACGATTAAATAACGTATAAACACGTGATATTCTTAAGCAATGATTTCATCAATACGGTACGGTACGTGCCCGTGTATTTTTTTTTTTTTTTTTTTATATTTCCAAATACGAGAGAAGCGAAGTAATCTCGGCAAATTAACCAAAGATTCGGGGGGAGTTCATTGGAATTGTAAAGCTTCGTAAATATTATTGCTTCTCGTCCGGTTCAGACGAGACCTAATAATTCATGCTCACGCTGGGAATTTTGCTCATGAACGCGGCGGAGATAAGCCGAAGGATACGTTAGAGTACGAAAGTACACGTATTGGCCAAATTAGTAAATACTTTTTTCTCCCGAGTAGATGGATAAACTTTATTTATTGTAAAACGAAGGCAGAAGAAGGGAAGGGCATCGTAAAGAGAGGAGTATAAGAGTTGGCGCTGGATCCCATAACCTTGAAATTGCTCCTTGTACTCTTACACTATGAAAATCAAACGACTCAATCACTGGCTCCGGGCACTCGAAACTATTTTGCATTTTGCGGGTTTTCGGGCACCGGTAATACAAAAGAGAAAAAATCTGGTCCATCGGGGGGTAGGGGGGAGGGGGACAATTCTTTCCCGTGTAAGATCCGGGGCAACAATCGCGCGACGGGAGTCGGGCGAGGGAGGGGGGGGGGGGGTGGGCGGAGGGAGTGAAGATTGTGAGAAAAGAGCCGAGCACGGGAAAAGGAAAAAGGAATCTTTTCGCTCATTTGAATACTTAGATTGAACGCGACGCGTGGGCGGGAAGCTGTATATACTTTGGCCGGGCTGCTCTTAATCGCATTTTTTCACTGAATTTATGTAAGCGCGCGCGCGCGAGAGAGAGAGAGAGAGAGAGGGGAGAGAGAGTGTGCGTGTGTGACAGAGGGAGGGAGATGCAGGGAATGGATTTTGCCATTCTTTTTCGAGAGGGATATATATTGCGTGGTCCGATGGGGAAGATGTTCATAAGGATTAACTGTTCGTCTGCTTAACTGATGAGATTAACGGGGATAAATGAAGGAGGGAATAAGAAATCTCTGCCATTGTAGGCTTCGTATAGAACAAAAAATATATACTTTTCCGCTACTTTTTTTTAAAGACGCGAATTTTTAAATCTCCGGGGGATCAAAAGTAATTACATCGGGGATTTTATCGTTTTAAAGCTCGAGCGAGCCGCTGATATAATATTGTAAAAGGTCTTCGGTTAATAATAAGGAAATATTGCGCGAGGGAGAAGAGATCTATGCTCGATCGATAAAAAAATGTCTTTTAATCTGCATAGTCCCGTGTCCCTCCCACCCTATTAACTCACTTAATTTCATTCTACGCTAGTTTGTATGGAAGAATATAATATGGAGCTCTTTCTTCTTTAGGTGAAGTATCTCGAGTTGGATAATTATCGTATTATAGGATGAAATTAATAGGGTAATCGACGTGAAATACTTACTTTTACAAGGCTTCGTCATTGTTCGCCAATTTGCAAAAGTGATAATAAATAACGGGCAACGGATAGAAGCCGCTTGGGTTACCGTAATCTGCTTAGCTGCGAGAACAATCGGATCTTGGTAACTGGGATCTCCGAAAAATTGAATGTATTACCTTAATGTATGTATGCCCCTTAAGGGGGTCGAAGTAGTAATAAAACCTGTCAATTTCCTTGGGATACGTATATATATATATATAAATATAAATAAAGAGTCGCCAGACAAAGTGTTGAGCATGTAGAATTGTTGCAGTCGGTTAGTAAGTGCTCCGGCTAAATGCCAAGTATCGCCAAGCGATTGCGCTCGCCCCTTCCACCGTCCATGACCAAGTGGGCGCGGACGGTCTCGGAGAGGCGCCGAGGGTAGGTCGCCGGTTCGCTTGATCCGTGTGCGCTTTAAGCCCCCGGCGTTTAGATAAGAGCCGGGGGAGTTATTGGTTTCAGTAATTGAGCCGCTGGTGCGTCATTTGTCGGACGTTACCCGCCAGTTACCTCTTACCGAGTTCGACGTCTTGAATTTCCTAAGCTCGATACTCGGAGCTCCACTTCCTCGAGGACGTTTTTCAATTACATTGTACTTTACAAGAATTTTTGGATACATTACACGCAATACCGGGGTTATTCAAGTAAGAATATATATATATATGTAGGCCATGGGGGGAGGGTAGGGCATTTCTTAGTAACTCTTATCTTATTTCATACATTATGGGTGCGTTAATTAAGTGTGAGATTGAAGCGTGCGTGGGGACTGCATGTTTTCCGTGCTAGTCTCTTTGTGCAGGTAATTGAGTAGCCGAGCCTCCGCATTACTATCGAAGTCTTTTAACAAATGGATTAATAAAAGAAGTCGTACAATTATTTTAATTGCTCGATGGCAGGATCAACAAAACTACGGTAATTAAAACTTTCTTTTTAATTATTATCGTCGAGTTTATTTAAAGAAAGACAAGGAAATATCAGCCGTTCGTACGTTTGCGGATTTACTTATACGAACAGGCCAACAATGGATATACAAATGGATTAAAAAAATTATTTAGATAATAATATTCAAAATTTTATCAAATTATTACGATTGAATTACTATTAGTAGATGGACAGAATTATGGACGGGACTGTCGATGATATTATATTTACTTGACAGCTGTAGCATGTCGTTGTCTGCCCTATCAGGGACAAAAAGTCCTTTTTACGTAACTGTAATTATAGACCCGATCGAATAACCAACGATATAGCGTTATTTCATCGAATACCGTTAACTTCTTGGCAGTGGATTTCAAATGGGTGCTAAAATAATACGTAACAATGTATCTGTAGGTAGGTTTTACTATATCACGTACATTCGCTCTTATAATAAGAGGATGGCCTGTAGTTATTTATTTTTTTATTAACGCTGCAGTAAAAGCATAAATAAAATGAGAAATTTTTCTTCCCCTTGCGCTTTTCTTTTACCTCGATTAAAGGTAAATAAGAATCTTTTGAAAATCTTCCTCTCGACCTTTCTTCCAGTAATTAAGTAATTAAAGTCCATTAAAATACCACGGGCATGTGTACGCAATGGTAAAAGAAAGGCAATGGAAAGAGGCGCGGTCGTCGGTTGGGTGAAAATTTTCATGAAACCGTGGACTTGAATCGGAAAACTAGAAATAGTTTAAGTGGAAGGGTTCGGGGCCTAAATAAAGAAAAGCGCTGAAACGTAAAGCGCACGGAATTCGTTAAGGGCTCTCGGAGGAGGAGGAGGAGGAGGAGGAGGAGAGGTATGAATAAAGCGAGAGGGTTATTGGGGAAGAGTGAGGGGAATCGCTAACGAAAGCCGGGTAATGGGTATAGGCCGAGAGTAGTCGGCTACTCTCGGTCCATAAGGACTCGGGTCCGATATTTCAATGGGATTCGGCCATGATGACGAGGCTCGAAGCTTCGAATCAATGGGCCTCGACTCTCTCTCTCTCTCTCTCTCACTCGCTCAGTTCTCTTTCACCGATGTACCACGAAGCCGACATCCCTTATCTATTGTCAGCCCCGAGGAAAATAAAGGAAAGTCGCGCGAACACCGCGCGAAATCAGAAAATGCTTCCACGTCTCCGCGGTTCTTGGCACACGGATCTAGATAAGGTGTACGGCCCTCAAAGCCTTATCTCGGAATTCGTCCGGACTTACTTCCCACTCCCCCGGGGGGGTGATCGTACTTCCCAATGGGGTTAAGACGTAACGTAGGAAGAGGTGGGTGAAACCGGGGCGACCTGCTGACCATCTTTCTCTCGCCCCGGTAGCCTTTTCGGGGATCTTGCTGCTCTCCGACCTTTTTCCGGGAGCCCATGCATTTCTGATGAATGCTCGCCAAAACGCTTTCCCGCCATCTTACCAGGGATCTTTCTACGTCCCTTCACCCTTTATCCGCCGCGGCTCACTCCCCCCCTCCCCCTCCGACCCACTCTATCGAAGATAGCGATCGCAATTTAATGAAAACGCCACGTAACCCGCCATCTGCTCTTCACCCTACCCCCACCCGATCGGCCTCTTACCATCTCGTCGATTGGCTTGCCATATCTCTCTTTACTCCTTTCTTTTCTCTCTCTCTCTCTCTCTCTCTCTTTTTTTTTTAACATCTCTTTCCTTCAATGAATAGAAGGCCCCGAGGCTTCCGATTCTTCCGCCACGATCTCCCCCCTCCCCCCCTTACTCCCACTTAGATCCCAATCCATTTTTTCGTTTCTCCTTTGCCTTCTTTTTTTATCTCTTCTTTCTTCTTTCTTCTTTCTTTCTTTCTTTTTTTCTTTTCTTTTTCTTCTCCCTTTTCTTTTCTCCCTTTTCTTTTTCTCTGCCTTGAAACAATCGGAGCCCTTGAGGACCTTGGTTCGATCGGATGATTGGAAATTCTTTTATTTGTTCTTTAGTGTATATCATCTCACTACTGCGAATGACTAAATCTCATAAATACAAAGGACTACTCGTGACTCCCTTTTAAAACAATTACTATCTTCGACATACGGATTCTCCCCGTAAAAAGAAACAATTATTAAGCCCGGGTATCAATTTATCGAAGACCCCGTAAATTTTTAACGGAAAATCCAAACAATATTCATTGCGGCCTTGTGCATTATCATTAGATAGAGCTATTAATCACAAAAGTCCATTTCATTATAGAATTAATATTTTTACAATTATTATTATCAAAAATGGCGCGTGGATTATTTAATGGCTTCGTATGTCAGCGGGCATTTATCCAGTCGGCGTTATTAAAATGTATCCTCTCATAGACGGCGGTTACTCTGTACAAAAAGTATTTGTACAAAGCTATAAACTTCAATTGAGAATAAATTTAATAAAGCATTTAACTACTTAACCCGTAAAAGTAAGAATACGTATAAAAGAAAATGTATAACCTGATAAAAAGTAGGAGAAATCAATGGAGTAAATTGATAGAATATATATATATACATATATTATTAAACAATATATTATTAAACGTGGTATGGACGCTTTTATAAGATAATAGACTTAATTAAGAATGAAAACTTAAGAATGAGTGGCGAGTAAGAGCCAGATCGCGAATTGATTATTAGATAATCTGCCGTTATTTAAACTTGAAATGAATTTTAATTTTATTACTTACTGTGAGGCGCGTCAGACCCTATGGAAATTTCATATTTAAATTTCTTTTAGCATCCATTTGTCAAACGTATAAACAAGCATTTAATTACCGATACGTTATCGTATTGTATTTCCGATTTAATAAATAATAAAATTTTGCATTATTAATAATTATATAATAATAAAACTAGACTTTGTACTTACTCTGTCGCTTTCATCATTCATTTTAAATGTATACTTTGCTATCTGTCGGAAATATTGGACAATATCTACCGCGTTACGTGTATTAATACGATTATCGAAGCTAATGGAATAGATATTTGTTTATTTTTGGTATCCCAATACGACATTGCGGACCCGATAGTATAAATATTAAAACATCATAAGCACCCGAAGACGTTTTATCGAAATTCAGGCATATAATTGATCGTAATACCTGTATGCGCTGCATACGTATACATGTACATACATATATATATATATATTTTATTTATTTATTTTCTTTTTCTTGCTGCATTACGTATGAAAGCTAATAAAAGAAATGCTTTCGAAGAGGAGCGAGTTATCAATTCATCAGGAACTCAGCTGTTAAATCAGATTAAATCGTGCCTCGAACGTATGATTATTTAAGTCGGTCAGCTGATACAGTTGCGGCAGTTGGAGGGACTGGGGAGGGGGTAGGGGGGAGAATAGGGTGCAAGCCTGCAATTTTCCATGCATACATTCAAGGCGGGCTAATGCATCATCGAATAAGAGAGTCATCGGCTCGTCTGTCGCTGGGGGGGGAGGTATCGCTGAGGAAGCTCTACTCGTTCGGCTCGAGGATACGGGTTTTTTTTTTGGTAAGCCCCATGATGTCCCGTTGCATGGGAAATCGCTGACGCCGGTTACTCGAGAGCTCGGGGCTCACTCTCCGGCTCGAGATTTATTATTTATAGGAGGATAATGCGCTCTTCTTTTGGAATTATAACACTTTAATACGTCAGCCCACTTGATTGCTATGGGAAAAGCCATTTAGTAGGAAAAAAAGCCTTATCCCATTATATAGTTTTTTCTCTCCGGACTTTTACACTGCGCACACGACTTTTTGACACTTTCCACAGCTCGTACGCACGCGTTCTAACCTCGCGAGCTGCCTCGCGACAAATAATCACAGCCAACGTTCTATTAATAACGAGTTATGGGGTATTACGGGGCCGGGGCGGGGAGGTAAGGCTCCGAGGCGCCTTAGATATTTTTTTAGTGTTAATTGACGCTTACAGTTAAGCCGTTTTCATTGCTCCTCGCAACTTTCGACACTTTATATCACCTTCCGTGAACCAATCATTATTCTATGTTTCTATTATTACCCCCGTTTTTAATTAATTAATTGATCGATTGATCGGTTAATTGATTGGCCCACTATTTCAGGGAGTATTCTTAGATCTTCTTTGTCTCTCGATAACATCGTCAACGATACTTATTTCTAAAAAAAATACGAACACGCGTCAACCTTTAATAATAACAATAATAATAATGATAACAATAATTGTTATAATATTAATAATTGTTGTAAATAATAATGGCAATAACGTATCGCCGATATCAGTGTTATATTTTCATTCTTATTAAGGCAAGGGGGTGTGCGGGCAAAGGGTGGATGCAAACCCTTGCATCCCTTAAAAGATTTTTATCAATTCCCAACATCTTTTCATATAGTTTAATAGTTTTGACATACGAAACTCTCCTTATTTTTTTTACTGCCCCACGAGTTTAAGAAAACTTTATTAATTTTACGAGTATTTTTTTTTTTTTTTTTACTTTTATCTTGAATGTCTTCGAGAAGACAAGATTTGAATCAAAATATAAAATATTTTCAAATCTGCCACTCAGCGCTGGTATAAAGTTCTCGATGGACTTTTATCATGAAGTCTAACAATAAAATGTATCAAAATTTATTTTTTTTTTTTTTTTTTTTTTTTTATACGTATCAAACATCTTATTTTATAACTAATATATTTCACAACTGGGTATTAATAAAAATGAATATCGTCCTGGGAGACTCGCGCCCATAATTCCGATAATTTATCATTTATAAGATCAATAAATATATAAATACCTTCGATATGTTGATAATATTGGAAAGGGGACAGTAAATTTAGCCTACGTTAATTTATATTTAATATTTAATTACTGCGCGGTGGAATTGAATTATTGTCTGAGGCATGTTTTTTTTATTTCATTTTAATTTTTCTCGACGATTAAATCACGTTAATCTAATATGCAAAAAAAAAAAAAAAAAAAAAACAAACAGGGCTTTAAATTAGACTCTCCACTCAATTAATAGATCCAAATAAACGGCTTTCCCGATAAAATGATTATTTAAACATAATTTCCGAACGAAGGATAAATTCAATATTTGTTTTTATAATGCTCAATACACTTAATTGCGTAATGAAGCAATTAATAAATATGCAAACAAAGGCAAACGCACAAATATTTTTCATAAGAAACGATGAGGTTATTTGTATTTTAAATTTCAGTCTAAAACCGAGGGGAAAATCAATAAAAAAAAAAAAAATAGATTAAAATAGCTCTCTAAGCATAGAAATAAGTCCTTGTAATTCGTTTTTTGTTTTTTGTTTTTTTTTCTCTTTTACCTAAATAATCTTCAATGTTTTCGACGGATTTATTTGTTAGAATTTCTTGGAACAAGAAAACATGTCTTGCATACATTCGACTGATTAACCCGATTTTACGAATACTTTTCATAATAACGTTTTACGATCGAGGTTAGAAATATTTTGTGAAATAAGTTTTTACATTCAATGTAAAGAAAAGAAAAGAAAAGAAAAGAAAAGAAAAAAAAATAAAGCAAAACGGAACATTCTACTTGACCTTTTTTTTTTTAAATGAATAATTTTAAAAATATCGATAAAAATTTAACAGTCGTGTATTGACGAAGAATTTTACTTTCGGAATAAGTAATAAAAAGAAAAAGAAAAATGATTTCCAGAAGGTTCAGGTTTCGTTTGATATGAATAACGTCTGACAAAAGTCCAAATACAATTTATGGCGATTTTTTTTTTTTTTTTTTTTTTTTTTGTAGATAACATTCACATTGAATTGGATTTGTATCTAATTGAAATTTTGAATAGTAAGAGCTAAATTATTCGTAACGGACGAAGTAATGAATAATATGTTTAATAAAAATAATATAAGATCATTATTGCATTTACTTACAAACTTAGTTTGATTTATAACATATTAATAAAATAATTGTGTATCGGCTATTAAATGACCTAAATATACATTTTGAAAAATGCAGATTCACGTTATTTTTTATTTTTTTTTTTTTTAAATTGGTATTATTACTTGAATTTTATGGTTTTTTTTATTTTTTTTTTGGACATATTACGATTCAGGTCGATCGAATAAGGAATCGAATCTGAAGTAGATTATTTTGATTAAGTGTTGTAGTGATGAGCATGGATACATTAAAAATGTTAATAAGAAATTATCGTTCTGCATGTACTTGCTCCTGTCGGCTTCTGTATTTTAATCATTTTGCATTAATAGATTAATAGATTAGCTTTATTAATCGCATTGGAATATTTCGTTTTCAATGCTGACGCGTATGATGGGCAGCCAGTAAGTAGTTCGTATAAATAGATTATTTAGATAATTATTGGAAAGCCGGTTTATAGACACATTTCGCTTGACGGCTTAATCCTCTGAGCTTTATTGCTCGCTGGAAAAATATTTTCCTACGATTTATTCAACCGATATTATTTTACTAACTTCACTTTTACGGGATTAACAGTAGTAGAGCTTTATGAAATATTGTGAAGTCGGTGCTCAAAAACGACCGACAGCAACGACAACGACAACAACAACAACAACAAAAATCAACGGAGAACTTGTAATAAATAACCAATAGATTCGTTAAGAATGTCAAGAATGGCTGGGATCGAAATATGAAAAAGTTAAGTACTCCGGTTCGTTAAGATAAATTATTGAAGCCGCTAAGAGTACTATCCTTTACCTACTATAAAATAATTATTCCCTGAAGCATGTGAAGTAGCGTAGAGACGAGGAGGTGGCGAGGAGGTGGCGAGGAGGTGGCCTGAGGTGGCGAGGAGGCGGCGAGGAGGTGGCGAGGCGGCGGATATCCGATGCAAGAAAGAGATACTTATTTGAATAAAGACGCTGGAAGAGAAAATTAATACCCAAATGAGGAAACATCGGCTTAATTGCGTTGCTGGAGCCTCGCGTATTTCCCTTAACAGAATCTTTGAATTCCCGTCTCCTCGACAGTCACCGTCTCCGTAGTAATTAAAATCTGCGGCCGACGTGCTCGTCACTTAATGAAGATCTCCTCGTCTTTTATCTCTCTCTCTCTCTCCCTCACTCTGTCTGTCTCTCTGCTCTCCGATACTTTGGCATCTGGAAAACCACGAGCTGTGCTCGGGGATGTTGAGGCGCGTTAAAAATTTTTTTTTATTCTCCCTCGTTCTTCGATTGCCAAGTGCGTGCTTTATGCACTTGTCGGAGGCTGAGCGTAGCCGCGCTCAAACACGAAGAAAAGCGAATGCCTAGCCCGAGAGTGCGGATTATTGGATGCTGCGAGAAGTGGTGGGAGGGAGGGAGGGAGAATCGGCCCTCTCGAATCATCTTAAAATTAGATTAGGTCGCTCTGGTGGTCGCGGGAGCAAACACGAGATCGGCAGCTGATCCGGTGGTTACCGGATGATCGAGGGATCGTCATCTCATTATCTCGACTAGCGACCTCGTCTACTAATAATAATCGGCCTACTCGGTGATTTATCTTAGGCCAGTTGTTGAGTGTCCTATGAACCCGTTTTTGTCACAAGCCTCATTATACAGATCTAACAATTATGCCGCACGCCATCTTAATCTCCCATATTAATTAACGAATAACGTACGTCACTCTCTCTCTCTCTCTCTCTCTCTTCCCCCCTCCTCCCTCTCTCTCTCTCCCTATCTCTTTACTATCTAATTAGTCGAAACCATGCCTCGACGTTATTCTTTCTTAATGCAAAAAATCAGAATCTTCGCGATACTTGTTTTATTTCGTCAAAACGAATTATAATGAGAAAAGTTGGGGTAAACAAAGTTACATAAAGTATAATGAGATTCGTTATAAAATTGAGTTTCAATTGCGTTATTTTAATTCACAACAAATTTTATGCATTACAGCGGTGAACATTTATTTTATGCTCACTAACTCGTCGCCATGATCTTTGACTTTAAATAAAACCGGAATAACACAGTGGCTACGTATTAATAAAACTTGTGCGCATTTTAATTTACACGTAACCTTTGCAATTAATTAAAGAAAGTTTATATCTATTGGGATATTTTGTTTATAGCGCAATTTCAATTTAATTGACGCGATGAAATTATTATTATTATTATTATGGCCGTTACGAAAATTCAAGGTCATTTAAAAAAAAAAAAAGCCATTTAAATGCGACTTGAAAGTATCGCTGAACGTACAACTACATATAAATTAAAATTGAGGGATCGTCTCGTTAAAAGTCGAAAGGGTTAGGGTAGAGATAGCCGGCAGGACCGAATATGCCAGGTCGCGTGGTGTCTTTTTAATTCCTCTAAGGAATAAAAATTCTCCCGTCATCAGGATATCTCTGCTCCTCGGCCACAAAGTAATCCTAACCTCAGCTCCGTCATCCGCGTCTCCGTCTGTCTTCGTTATCTAACTGGAGGATAACCGAAGGATCTTCTCTATTTCCTACTACGATTCCGTTTTTCTCGTGCTTTTTTAAATCGGCGCCAAGCGTGCAGGACAGGGAAGATCGAGGGGCGGGGGGGGGACGAGGGGAATCGACGTCATGCGAATACCGACGGCTTCTTTTGAAGCGAAAGGGAGGATGCGCGCGTGTGCGCGTGTGAGGGCTGGAAGAAGGAAAAGGATTAGAAATACGTAGGATGGAAATGTCCCAAAGAGAATACTCTAGTAGACTTTGGCTTCCCTGGCTGCGCCGACTTGGATACCGAAATGGAGTAGTGTAGGTAGTCACTTCGGCTCTCCTTGGCAGTCCTGGCTCGGCGAACGTCGAGCGATGGATCGCAGGAGTGAAAGAGGGAGAAGGAGGAGAGAGGTTACGGCAGTTTCCCCTTCCTCGCTTCCTGACTTGCTCTGAAAGAAAGGATTTAAAGTGACTCCCTAAGATGCTAAACCAGTTGCATCGCATCGCACGGCAGCTTTTTCATCTCGTTCTTCGGCCGACTCCATCCCCTCCCCCCATGCCCCCTTCATCGCCAGGAGCACCGACGCTCTTTCGAATCTTACGCCTCGTATCCTTAGCCCCCATTTCTTAGCATTGGCTATGCGTACGCGTACGCTACGTACATTGCACGTCGTGCTCTCTCGGCTGGGCAAAGGAAGTGTTGAATTTCCATAAATATGTATGGGTTTGCATGACGCACAACTGCGGCGCTCAACATTTCCATACATTGTGCCGCTCCTCGAAACGAAAGTAAGGCATACGTCTTCTGTTTAATCGGATTTATGAGCAAAACGCTGCTCTCTCTCTCTCTCTCTCTCTCTATCTCCCTCTCTGGCCCATGTAACTATGTCATGTCATTGTCGTTCAAAGATCTAGAACGTAAATTTCATTTTACGTAAAATATACATCGTAGGGCTTTCAATGTATTATAATTACTGAGGCCATTATCATCGATAACTAAGGAATGTATCAATCAGACCTATACAAATATCCATATAAATCATCCAGTACTTGTTTCGATTTATCCAACCGTGACTTGCACAATTACACATTCGTTCGATATTGTTAATAAGAACGTTAATAAGAATAATATTAACCATCGCTCTTCTTATTATTATTACTCGTATCGAGTTCATAATTACGTAGTGTTATTCAGAGTTGTAATTCACGCGACGAGGAAAGAATTACATTCAACCGAACCAATTAAAATTTCTACAAAGCTTCGTTAAGTGTTATATGCAACGTAAACGTATTGTTAATACAAGTTTACAACGATTTTCTTTATTGTCCAGTTAATAATAAAACTTTGATGTTTTAATCGGGCCTTTATTACGAAGCATATATTTTTATAACGCGGAATTTATAAAGAGGAATAGATATTTTAATTATAAATACACGTATCATGCGGATTAGGTTATTATTAGGCTATGCACTATTGCATATTAATTTTTTAAACAAAACTTCGTTAAGTAGTGTCGAAATTGTCAAAATTAATAATTATTATTTAAATATTGTCCCGGAGAACGATTATTTAATCCACAGAACCATATTTTCTTACTCACTAAATGTTTTCACCAACTTCCTTCTTTAAATTGTCTTAATTTCTGTTCGGACCGTTGTATATTCCCTTAAATTTATACATTTTTAAACTTAACGATCTTATAAACGCTGAGAGTACTTTATAATTTTGTGAAATGAATATATTACGAGTAATATTTATAATTTCCTCTTAAGTAAGAATCGAAATGTTCTCAAGCTTCTTTTTTTCTTTTTTTCTTTTTCTAGATAAATGAATTTGAAAGTTCGACTCTTTTGCTTTGATTTGAAATAAAAAAAAGAAAAAGAAAAAGAAGTTAAGTTATGACAGTAAATGAAATTTTTACTTGTACATTTTCATCAAAGAATTTATTTATATATGTATTTTATTAATAAATATGAATCGAAATGCGACATGGAATATTGGGTTTTAAAATTCACTGCAAAGGTCGCATGTTAGTTTTATAAAAATCAATAATAATCAACAAAACAGTACAAGCGTTATTATTATCACTGTTAAAATTATTGCTTTAATTAGATTAAATGCAGGACACACGTATTCTTTAGTATCGATTTGCAATACAATATTTCCTTCGCTACGAATTTTTAATTTCAAAATCAATTTGAATTAATGTCTGCATTTCTTTGCAACAATTTGCCCTTTCTTTATATTTACTTGCACATATATATGTATATATATATATATATATATGCATATATCGTATCGGAACGTCCTCGAGTAATCCGTACATTAAGGTCGATATGAATCTTCGTAGCTGCTGCATGAGCTAAATATATGGAATGAATTTGTAAATGATATTCAAGAGTTCCACTTCAAAGCGGCATTTATACGTTATTCCACAGAAATTACTTCAAACTTGCCTACTACGGTCTTTACTTTTAGTGACATACTAAAATATTTTATAATTATTCGAGATTACGAAGGTAAATCCGGCCTGTTCAAAGTTTACCTATGATCTTTATAAATAAGTGATTAGACGTTATGAAAGCGGTTATTTGTTGTTCTACACCATTTTATGAATTTATTATTTTTTTAATTATACGATAAATTTACTCTAGCGATTTGGCTTTTAAATTATAAGCAATAAATTTCTAATTTTATTTATTGCGGTTGAAATTCCGTTCAACAACGCTATTGTCTTACTTTCCAAATAAATTTCATATTATTTTCAAAAATAAAAACTTTTACAATAAAATATATATTATATATACATATCAAGGCTTAAGCTTTTATTGTTCATTGTATAAGATTACCTCTTTCCTAATTAATATTCAGAGATAATTAATCGTTGATAAGATATTATTGCAATTCGTCGATTGTAGAAATAGGAATATTTGCTCAGTTTGGACGTATTGTCAACGTACATTAGAAAATATGTCAATATTATCTTTAACGTTATAATTAACTAATACTGACTTGACTATATAATATATCTAAAGTTCGATTAATGCGCGAAGTTTGATTAGAGAGTATAAGTAAATTTGTCTTGGATCACTTAATGAATACATGTATTGGTAGATACTTGAAATGCAACAAGAATTCCGGTATTAAGGACGCCGTGCATCATATGTACTTGCCTTGGCATAATTCTCTATTGTACTATGACTGTGTAGTACAGTGTTTCCATAATTGCATTGGTAGACTAAACTGAGCTATTAGTGATCGATACTCGATTAATTATACAGAATCCTGTACGATTATTATACTTGGACGGCCAGTGATGCAAAGAAACTGATTTTAATTAACATAAACAGTATACGGCATTTTGGAGTAGAATTGGATAAAAGAAGGCTTGCTTAACTATTGATTTATTTGCTTATTAAGATGAGACGGACGATGGCGATGTTATAATATTCATAAATCACCTTCTTAAGTTTGGAAATGAGCCGAGAGGTCAAGGAGATTTCAGCTTATGCCTTTGAAGGAAGAACATTTTAAGGAAAATTAATTATTAAAGTCTCTCGTGGGCTGCATAAACTAAATACATATATTGGAGAGAGAGAGAGAGAGAGAGAGAGAGAGAGAGAGAGAGAGAGAGAGAGAGTCCCCGGTTTCATTGTGTCGATGAATTACTCGATCATACACATATATATGTAAATATAAATATAAATAACATGTATAAGGGGGTAGAGAAGAAGGTATAATAAAATGATTGTTTAACTTGTGCCGACAGCTTCGACGGTCCCGGAACCGGAGTTCGTGAAAGAGATCGGCAACATAACAGTGCCAGCTGGTAGAAACGTCAAACTCGCCTGTACCGTCAAGGATTTAGGAACCTTCAAAGTAAGTGCACTTTTAGATTTTATAAATTCTTACCTCCCCGTACCGGGAGAAGCAGATTTAGAATCTATTTTCGGTATGGCGGGGCTGGCGGCGGGGCCGGGGAAGGGGGGTTGGGAGCGGGTGGAGGTGGAGGTGGAGGTGGAGGTGGAGGTGGAGGCTCCACTAAGAGTATACGTACGTACGTACGTACGTACGTATCTTTAATAAAAGAATCGAGGCCTTTGAGGGGGCGATAAACCGTGAAGCACGTGTTCGCGAGGGCAAGGAAAGACGGAAGTACGCGCGGGCGGAAATATGGAAAAGCCCCATAATGCGGAGGTTCAAAGCGGCTCCGAGAGCGGTCACGCATTTGTAAATACGGATGGGCTCGGTCGGAGGTTCTTTAAATCGGTACGTAGGGCGTCGCCCGTGTACGTCCCACTTCATTTTAATGAGGATCTCCAGTGAATCGCATTCATTAAAACGGCTCGCGGCCTCCAACGAAAAAGTATTAAAGGCTCGTCGCGCTTTAATAGAGACCGAGTATATCGTATCCTGTCGCGCCTCCGATACACTGAACTCTTTCTCCTCCTCCTCCTCCTCCTCCACCTCCTCCTCCACCTCCTGCACCGCGTAGACGCGGATTCGTGAATTCCGACGAGCCGCAGCAGCAGCAGCAGCAGCAGCAGCGCACAGACTGCGAAATTCAATCGATGCGAGCCAAGGGGCTTTTTCACTCGTATAACCGTCCCTCCCGCCACGACACCGCCACCACCGCCACCACCACCGCCACCACCACGACCACCACCACGACCACCAACATAACATACGTGCGTACATCCCTCTATCCCGCCCCCACCCCCAATAACCCCAACGCCGTCCGTGCACACGATCATAAAATTGAATCCGGCTCCTCGCGACTCGGGCCGAGCTTGGATCCCTGCCAGGACTTTTGCAGTCTACACCGAGTTTCGTCGCATCCTTTGGCTTCTCGCCGACGATCCTGATGACGCCCTCTTACTCCCCTCTCCGGCCCCTCGCTCCGTTTGCATTTTTTGTCCCTGCCGCGGTTCCATTACCGGGACGATGAAATTTTTGGAGATTCCGAGCCTCGTAGAGATTCGAAGCGACCGACCGACCGACCGACCGACTCGTCTCCGAGACTTTTCCCTACTCGGACTCGGACAGGAGCGCTTTCCCTTTACTTTACTCTTTATTACTCTTCGGATCGAGTGGTGTCTCCTGCTCTCGAGAAAGCTTTATTTCATTACGTCCGTTGCCACCCCAATAACCCGTTCTTTATCGGCTTCCGAAAAGTGTCTTCGAGACCATCCCATTCGGCGGGCACTCGGTTCGATTTGACCGGAAGTTCCCTGACGTCTCCGACACCTTTCTCCATTATTGCATTCCTAATGGCTTACTTAATCTACCGACACGAGAATCTTCTGGAATAAGAAACGTAAGAAACGGCGCCGACCTCCGAGTCCCTAATTACTTATTTATTACGTACGAGCCGGCCTCTCGTCCCTCCTCCCACCCTCACTCCCCCGCTTCTTATCATTTTTACCTCCGCGTATTATAAATTCACGTGCTCACCGAACAATGTACCGAAATAATTATAATCATAATCATAATCATAATCATAATTAATTAAATTAATTATAATACTCGCCGAAAACAAACATTTTATTGCCTGGACTTAACGCGCGCCGAGAGTCTTAAAAGGTTCATGTATTTAAAATTATGCGCATATTTGAAAAATAATAATAAATCAATTGCACTCGCTGTACTGCGTACGGCATACTTGCATTACGTACGGCGCGGTAGTTAATAATATACTCTTTGCGAATTAAATACGTTTAGCGAGCCCAGTATTAGTTTAAACGGAGGACAATATATATATATATATATATATTAGTTGTCCGATTGATCTTGGCCAATCGCAACAGTGCCCGTGTTATTGGGGTTGATCGGTTCCGTCCCCTTAGCGGGGCGCAGCTCGACGGCCAGGGGAACGGAAGAGGCTGCTTTAAATACGGGCGATCGTCACTCTCTGGCACTTGGAAGAATTGCCGCTCAAGCCAATCGGCTCTTCGCACTTTTTATTACGATTACGCGCATCTTTAATTCGACGTCCGGGGTATTTTCGAAGCCTCGTACGTCCACGTTATACAGCCGATGCGTTAATATTTTAACATTGATTTTAATATTAAACATGCCCCCAACCCCCAACCCCGTGGCCGATATATCTAAATATAATGTTAATATTTGCATAAAACATTATGGATTAAAAACAATGGTTGTCGTCGTGGTTAATTGATGCGCGTATTATAATTAAAATTATATCAAATGTGGCTATTATACGTTTGATTAAAATTCAAAAAGCTGCTTTGGCATTGTCCGCGATAATGAATACGGCCGGCTCAAACGCCAAGTGGACGACAATAATAATAATAATAATAACAATAACAACAACAACAATAACAGCAATAATAATAATATTATTATACACTTATATTCAGAATGGCTGTGTCGAATGATTTTTCAACGTTGTCGAGTTGCTTGAGATTGAAGGGACGTTAAGAGCCAAATAGTTTCCGTAAACGCTGTTATTCGATAACGCAAGCATGGATTTAATTATACGCGTACACGAGTACATGGTATAATGGTAAATAAAGGTTGATCATTAAATAATGTAATAATTACGTATCGGCGAGGGTATCATCGTCGAGGTGGGGGCTTGAAAAATATCGGCCAAGGCTTGTGTTACAAGTGCGGTTTACGGTATCAGGAGAAGTGTAGCTGCCCCCCCCCCTACTCTTCCATTATCTTCAACCAAGTTCTGTATTTGCATAAGGCTAGAAACGGCCAAACTTCTCATGTATCTCAACTATATACGAATAATTAAGCTCGTATCTTATTAACTCGTGTTTTCTAACGACACGCCAACCTTGTTTCGAGCATTATTACCCATTGTCGTACACCCCCCGCCCCCCACCCCGATCCCTCCCATACTATGCCCGCTCAAGCGTACACGCGCGCGCACAGGTATTATCTAATTAGCGGTGGGCTATACCGAATATTAATAGCTTCGATCGAACGATTTACATATTTTTGAACGAATTCCCATCGTAACGTGGATTCGAATGCTACCGAATCATACGCAACGTCCTCGTAAGTAAATATCGCAACGATTTATTACAACGAGTCGCACGGGCGCCTTTGCAGCGCCAATGTAAAAAATTGATAATAATTGCAGATGCCTCGGTACTGGCCATGTATTAATTGACCTGTAAATGCTCGTAAAATCATTACCATTCCATTACCCATTATCGTTACACAATTCGTAATTGTTCTTTTGGATTAGATGCTCCGGAGACTTAAAGTTAAAGAGCTAAATTCCAATGGGCTGGTAAATTAAATGCCGGTAAGTTCATGCAGAGGAGAATAATGGTACTTATTAAAAATCTCCCTTGTTCAAATGGCTATAAAATCCGAATTAATTGGCTTTATCGATACGCTAATTGCACTCAAAGGCCTCCTATGCAATGACCTTCTTTTTTCGTGTCGTAACGATTGAGGATTAAAAAGGTGCAACGAGGAGTTTCGCGGGCGAACGAGGGGAAGGACGAACGGACATGGCTTCGTTATCCTCGATTTCGTTTCCACTTAAGATTCAAACAACCATAGGTAACGAACTCCCGTATTATTTTCTTACGAGCAGCTTTAATTATCAAAGGTCCGACTATCCTACGATAGGCAATGGTTTTTTGTTTTTTTTTATTTGTTTGTTTCTTTGTTTGTTTCCCCTACGAAATACACAGAGTAAATTTGTCGACTCGACCGATACGTGGATTTTTTTAACAACGGAGATGAAGTCCTGCACGACTAATTAATGCTGCATTCAAGTAATTATATCGTAATAGCACAGACTTCGTCATACTGTAACGATTTCAGCCAACGTAACACGTACCTCCATCTATTGACAATTTCAGTTTGCCTACTCGAAGAAATATTTTCCATCGTCATCTTAAATTACATACTTTTTATATTCAAGGCTGGCTAATGCTGTATTCGATACTTTTTCATACAATTTACCTGAAAGTACGTAGTATTTATATATTGACAGAAAAGGAATTATTTACGAATGTACCAGCATCGGTTTTGCACGTTTAATAATAATAATAATAATAATGTGCACTGAATAATTAGGTTTCCTAAGTTATACATGCGAAGTGGTCGGGGTAGGGGGGGCGATAATTAGAAAATTTCACTGGATTAATGGTAAGTATGAAATTGTTTTCGATTCCCGTCGGACTGGAGAAGTTGGAAATAAGAATCGGTTTATTACGTTAAAGGAAGAAGAAAAAAAAGGGACGAAATCGATCGAAAGCTTAATCGATACGTTATTAGATTTAAATAATTCCAAAAAAAAGAAATGGTAGATAATGAGCCCGTAATGTAAAACTTTTCTTTCTTTTTTTTTTTTTTTATTCTCATATCTGATTTCATAAGAAATTACGGTCTTATTACTCGCTCGCCAGCCTCTTTCTTATAAACGATACCCCCAGCAGAGTCGGGATTGAAATTCGAAATTTCAATTACATAAATTTTCATTTCCAAGTTACGCCGAGTAAATATTAAGGGCCGAATAAAATGAGGTAATAAAATCGCAGAACGAGATCGGCTTCAGCTAGTCTTTGCCCGTAGTCGGACTGCGATTGTAGTGTCCAACGAATGAATATTGTTGCGTCGACGAGTCTTGTCTTATAAATTTAAAACGGAGAATGTTTCATAATAAACAGTCGTCTCGTCGTAATAACCTGCAGCAATTACCTACAGATCAAATATTCATAAAGTTACCCAGACTGCGACAAGTCGGAGATAAAGCGGACGTCGTGGGTGGCTTTTTTTTTCTAACAGTATTATTGGTATATCGGGCAGAAAGGGTCGTTGGCGGACGATTATCCAACCTAGTGAAAAGATGTCGTCGGAGAGTTTTTCGGCTAGGGCTGAGGGGGGGAGGGGTGGGGCGAGGTAGTCGAAGTTGCTCGCTATGTGGTCGAGTACCGAGGTCTAAGCCACAAACACGTGGCTTAAGCCACTCGAGCGTAAACGGAGCGCGCGAAGTCGAGCTTTTGCGCGTCGATGACGCGCCGACGAAAAGCGACGTTCCCTTATCCACCAACAGGTTCCCGTTCGAGTCTCGTCCCGGTGACTTGTTAAACAATTCCCGGGGCCCGGACACTCGTACGATTCATTGAAAAATCCGTCAAAAATTCCGTATTCTACGTCCGCGCACGAGTCTTGCAAGTTTGGAAAATCGACGTTATCGCTTGAGGGGGGGGGGGGTGAAAGCTTTTACCGACTCAGCCGATAACCGAAGTTTAAAGAATTTTTCGAAACATTAACACGGTCTGGCAATTGGTCGTCATCGATTCATAAATTTACGCCTCCAGTCAATCCAATTCTCGGTCAATTTTTTAAATTAAACCGAGAAAATACGAGCGTCAATCTACGGACATTCCCTCCCTCCCCCACCCCCCCAAATAACCTTTGAATTTAGAATTTGAATTTAAAGATTAATCAATTCGAGTTCTTTTTTATTAAATTAATTGAACTCGAATACCGCCACAAGTCCCACTTCTTTACATTTTTTCGTTAATTAAAATGAAATACAATGGTATGCAATACTAGCAACGTAAGCAATGGTATTGACGTAAAAGAAAATAGTGTTTATTATATTATAGGATACAGGCGTGAAAGATCATCTCGCAATTTACTTTAACCGATATATATATATATATACGTATATCTTACGTAGGAAATGTCGTAATGTTTCAACTGTAGTTGGAAATCGGGCCTTTGAAGTCATCAATGTTCGCTCTCTAAATAATAATGAAAAACTGAGCTTCCAAAATGCATTGCAAAATGATTTAAGAGGTCGGGCACACGTCGACCGATTTACCAATATATTACAATTGCAATGATAATTACGTCTTAAGCTGCGTCTATTGTGCCTACTGTGCCTGCGGCGTCTCCTTTTGCTTTCTATTCAAATTCCTAAGCCAATGAAGAATTCTCTTAAGATGCCATGTCATGCTCTACATTTCGACTTGGAAAAGAAGAAATCCAATTTCACTCTTAGTTTCTCAAAAGAAGATTTCAAAAAGCGGAAACTTTAGAAAACAAAAACTTGGAATTTTAATGCCATTTTTTTCTCTCTCCATCTATCTCAAAAAGCCTTATTACCTCGAATTGCTACGTACGTACGTAATTAAAAAATTGTTATTATTATTATTATCCATTATTATCGATTATTTTACGCAAAATCATTTTGATAAGAAACTTTCGTTTGAATATCGTAATTTGACGCGAGTTTGGCACAAAATTTGTCATCGTCATTATTATGCGATTAAACGCGACTCGTAATACAAGTAAAAACGAAGTATATTATTATTTACATAAAAGCATTAGAAATGTCGAGCTATTGAGCTGTTTTGCTCGACGCTTGAGAATTTACGTTCGGACTAATCTTATTAGACTGAACTTGAAATTAAATGAAAATAAAACTCGTCCCTTAAGGAGCTCGTCATATAATTTAATTGGTTTGTTAAAATTCTTGTCGATTATTAATCATATATGGTATTATTTATAAATTTAGCTATAATTAATGAAAGAAGAGCTTTTTCGGCGTTTCGCGAATTGCAAAAATTATTGTCATTCCCGAATGGCGCGACTTTCCAACGGAAATTTCGCTTTTTCGGATTTACATTCGGAAGTTTATACAAACGTTTAAACGTACGTAAGAAAACGTATCCGACGTAACTAGCAACATACGACTCTTAATGAGAATGTCCCGATGATGATGAGGCATCGCGAGTCTACCCTCGAAGACCCGGGTGGGTGGGTGGGTAGTCCATTAGCTAGTCTTCTTAATTCTTAAGAAAATTATCTTCCCACCCCCCCAACGAATTATAAAATAACGACTTTCTCTTTCGCCTCCTCCTACTCCTCCTACTCCTCCTACTCCTACTCCTTGTCCTCCTTCTACTCCGAGGAGCTTCTCATTTCATCCATTTTCAATAGCTTTTTAAGAGATTTGATTTACCCTTCGCTTGGCTGTATCCGTCATCTCCATCGGCTTGCACCCTCCCCGACAGCATCCGATCCCTCCTGTAACCAGTCCCACTCCAGCCCCACTCCAGCCCCACTCCAGCCCCACTCCAGCCCCTCTAAGGGTATAAGTAGCATACTTTAGCGGCACTTACCAGGGCAAACATTATTTTATCATTTTAATGGTATGCGCGTGGGCGAAGGACTTTGGCTGCTGTGCTAAAATGCGGAATGAGGAAAAAGAAGAGCCGGTGGAAATGAAGTGAAATCGAGAAGAATAATATTCTCCCCGAGCTCTACTATTCATTACTTATACGCATTACTTACTTACTTACTTACTTACTGCTTACTTACTCACTCGCTTACTTACTTACTTATTATTTACAATGCCGATATGATAAATTTCTTGTGAATCTCTCTTACAAGTACTGTTATCCAGCCATCGAGGAGCCCGACTTTTCTGCTTCAAGCTTAATTGAATAAGCCGAGCTCTCGTATTCCGGAAGTTGGACAACTTCTAAGCCCAATAACCGCCGGCTTCCACTTCTCACGTTTCCCCGCGAGCCATCGTTTGCTCATTCCTCTGATATTCCTACGACCTCGATATTCCTATTTACAAATATTCAAATTCCCCGTAGCTATTCATTGCTCCAATATTACATTACATTACATTACATTACATTACATTACATTATGTTACTAATTCTTTTAGAGCTATACGTGTTGTTAATCAACCATTCTTAACAATTAGTCAACTTATCCATCAACTTCCAATAGCCATTAATGTCCATTTAGTTTTATTGCTTTTTTTTCTTCTTCTTTCTATTCAATCTACGCTATTCTTTACGTTTTCAATGCTTGTAACTTACGCGGCTACTATTTCATATAATTTTACAGCACCAACTATACTTCCTTATTATTCATATTTTTCGTAAAGATGTTCGGAAACGCCAGTTATTTTTGTTCAGCGACATTGAGATTCTTGAAATATACATACATACATATATATATCCCTTGTTACATACAAGCGCAGTGATTTATTAGCCTCTCGTATTTAATGGCTCAGTAAGGGACTATGCATTGAAAGCGATATGACTAAGCGTACATTTATAATACAATTTGAAATTAATTTAAAAAAATCTTTGGCACTACCGTGACGAAAGTGCACTTATTGATGTAACATACATTCGTAAGTTTATGTGACAAGGAAAAAGTATTCTAGTCGTTAGATGCAAGGACCATCAGCTACTTTTAGTACTTGACAAATGAAGGGAGTAAGAAAGGAAGCCTTGAAGTTGTTGTAACTTTAAAGCATTTTCCTTTTTATTATAATGACTAATGTAAAGATTCCCCGTTAACGGAATTCGTTGTAAACGTCATCAAGGCCATTCAGCATTCGACTTGTTACTAGTTTTTATACATAAATTATTTCACATTTTCAGTACATTTGCATATTTAATCTGAATTTCTTTGTACTTGTTCGACCATTAAAATTACATTGTTTATACATTATTGATACATTATATTTATATACTGCCTTATAATTCCTTTTAATTTTATGCAAAAATAACAAAGTCATTGTTAATGACATTGTAATTTGTTCGCTTCCTTTAATAATCTCATAACCTGAAGATCTATTCGGCTATGTTGTATCTTAAAAAAAAAAACATTTACTTTTAACTATATTTATCAACAGAAAATTAATTAATTAATTAATTAATTAATTAATTAGGTAATTAGGTAATTACACAGGCTTGGTTGCTTAGTGCTTTGCTAGTCAATTATATCTGCCTTGAGTCTACGATATAAATTTTAGGGAGTAAATAGGGAGACAACGTTGTTATTTTATAAATATAACGAAATAATTGGAAAAACGTTGAATTTGTTTTTTGTACATACGTTTTAATGGAAATTCGCTGATTTATTTAAACTGAAATTTTATCGATCAAACTTTGTGGAATAGTTAATCGAATAACTATAAAATTAAATTCAAATGTAACGCAAGAATGTTAATTAACGTAATTTAAAATTCATTGCAGCCATAGGCAGTCTTTACCATTACAGAAGTCTGATTAATTATGAAACTCGAGGATATTGAACATGAAAAATGATACTCCTCATTACGTAGTCCAAGGAATATTCATTTTTAATAAGTAATGCAAAATCTACCGGAGCTGAAAGTCAGTAAATTGTTTGCAACTCCCAATGCTGGTTCATAATATTAAAATTATACATCATTGTCGATTCCGCATGTGAGCAAATTTTCCCTTAAAATTATTAATTATTCGTCAATATTTCTTTCTTCTGCTCAGTACGCATTATTATGCCCGTTTTTCCTTATATTTTTGATGTTGTCGTTAACTATTCTTTATTCTTATCCAGTCGTTGTTTATTTATTTATTTATTTATAACTTTTATTACGTTTTCATTCATTGATATTAATGTGATATGCGTTGGCTGCCCCATCGATCTTATTAGCAATAAAGTTTTCTGAATCCGGCTCGTCAATAGCGTCTTATTCAATTTTCCTACTAACACTAATGCAGATATAAAACAATTCATAGACTCTGGCTCGGGTAGATGAGAATTGTCTTATCGAGGAAACTATATAAATTCATTACTCAACTTCTTGCCAACTTAACTGATAGTTAATGAAATTTTTAATATATTTTCACATTCTTTATCGGCATCGGATACAACTTATTTATTATATAATGTGTATAATACAGACAGTATTAGCTCTTTTTATTTTTTTCTACATCCTTTGGAGTAAAATTTACTCAAACTGATTGACCGTTTGTTTTTTCTGTCTATTTATTGCTCTTTTATCTATAAATCCATTGGCCGATACTTGGAGTTTATAGTGTCGAATAGTGTTGAGGTTTTCTATTTCTAATAATTCTTACTCTACTTCTACTTACCTTTCTTTCATATATCCTACAATAATTTTATTTTCTTCGTAGCATTACAGTATCCGCTTCTTCCTCGTTCATTAAAGTGTCCAGTATTTATTCATTAATACATCAAACACGTTATTACCTTACTTACACGACAGTCGTCTTGTACGGAATAATATATTTCAAGTTTTGATTTATATATATATATATATGTATGTATGTATCTTCGTTGTATTTGAAAAGTTGTATTTTTCTCCAGGATAATTGAAATGCTTCTTTTTCCATTGTATTGTCTAATATACTGATACAAACTAAAAGAATACCTTACATTAAGCTGTGTCTGCGAGTACGTAAGGAATTACCTTATCTTTTATCTTCGTACAATGGCTTCCGTCTTCTCGTTGCCGTAAAAAAGAGAAAAATTAGAGCCTCTCTTTCTGAAAAGAATAACAATCGATGCATTAAAATTAAGCAGATGCTTCTTTATGTCTACAAAGTCTTATAATTATAATCGAACTGATATTTTCCATTTCAAGGATCCGAAATATAAATCTTGCCTCGAAAATATTTAAATTAATTAATTGATTTATTAATGGTACTGAAAAATTGGAGGATGAAGACGAGCATTACGCTTTATTGTTACTTTTAAGAAGCTTTTGTTTATCTGCGTAATGCCTTTAAAGATCAATTTTTTATCAAAATGATTTACAAGTTTGTACCGAAAATCGCAGTTGTTCAATTTCACTTTTATTCGTTTAGCAATACGTACACGCGGAATAAAAAGCCTTGAGCCAGATACGTAAGGATATCTAATGTCCCATGGTAATGTGCGCGCAGACACTTAGTTACAAATACGCACAGCCATGTATACACGGACAGTAACGAATTACTTTAGAAATTCGGTGAAATACATTATAATATCAAAGTCGTATGTAACAATACGTCGGAAGCGTTAATTTGGCTTCGTCTGTACTTATTCGGCAAGTATTTTTCCACGCGAGTGTATTTAAAAAAAAAAAAAAAAAAAAAAATAAATAAATAAAGGTAGTCTTTCGAGCAGAAAGTATTGCATTCTGAAGAAATTAATTTGGAAGCTGCGCCTGTAGTAATAAATAAAGGGGCAAGAATTTTTCGCGTTCAGCCGTACAGAGAAACGCGTTGAGACGGAAGCGCCATCTCGCGACTGAATTTCCCTGGAAATTTAATTGGCACTGGAAATTTGTATTTGTAGGAAGGACGAATCGCGGAAAATTATTGCTCGACTTATATAGATTTCGCCGCGGAAAGCGCTTTCAAAGAGCTGTGGAAATAGCCGCGGTTAACATTCTTTCGATAAGAGGCTTACCCCCCCCCCCCCGCCCCCCTTACGCTCCCGGCTCCCGATGTCCTATCGCTCTTAATTCAAAAGTGAGTACGGCGGGGCGCGTCCCCCCTCCCCGTCACCCTCTGTCCCTACGTTCCCATCTCACGCATCGACTTCTTCTTCTTCTTCTTCTCTACAAGATTAAGCTCATTGTGACAGTCTCCGTCTGGCTCCGGCACGGACGTTCCCGAGGCTTTTCCCTTTATTACACTCCCTCACCTTCATCGACCTTTATGCTCACCTCGTTACGTTAAAAAATTATTCTAATTCTGTATCTCATATCCCCCCCCCACCACTGCCGAGCGTCCATTTTACCTAATTTTCGCCCTTATTTCCGTACGATTCGTTCGATTCGTTCCGTCGATTCCGCAGACCCTTCGTTTCGTTAATTGATTTTCCAGCTTCGCGATTATCCAAAGCCGATTTCATTCTGATACACGCAGTCTCCCGCAGTTTCTTCGTCGGCTCTTCGTCTACGCAGAGCATCAAAATAGAAAAATAAATAAGGAGACTCGGTTTTCTCGTTTACGTCAGCGCGCCTGACCTACGGACAACAGCAACTACTACTACGCAGACTCTCTTAAATGAAATTGCAGCTGTACGATCGAACGGATGAATTATTATTACAAATCTGCTTTGATTTTGAAAATATCGAGAAATCCAATATGCACCCGCGCACGGATATTCTTTTTTTCAAAATTATAATAATATCATAAAGACAAATGATCGAGGGAGAAATATCTATAAATAATTTAAAGGAATATTGTATTTCATACGTGAGGGAAAAATTCCACTTTTCCGCTACAGTTATTGAATTTTCTAAAAACAGTTTCTCTCTTAAATTAATAATAAAATTATATTCATTATTACTGTTATTCTTATTTGTTATTTGTTATTTGTTATTGTTCGATCGATTTGAAGCTCGATTCTTTGAAATTACGGGGAAATATAAATTCATAATGATCATTAAAATAATAACAACAGTAATAATAAGAGTAATAATCTCTTGTTATTATGACTATCCAAGGAATTAGTGATTGTTTCGCTTGATAAGTAGAAATGCTTACGTAGGACGATAATTGTTATTTAAGCATCTGTCGTAGGGAATGGAAAAAATAATAAACTTACTACCGCGAAAGCAGCCCCGTAATCAGCCCAAAGAAATGCATCATATTTCTTAATACAAGCTGATGGGTGCAATACTATTTTTTTTTGATGAATATTAAACGGGTGATGAATATCAACAGATGAAAATCGGAATAGCTTTTCCCGCGCATGTCGGACATATTACCCCTACACGAAAGATTTCTTGCCGCAATGAAATATTACATGCCCGCATATACTTAATACGGCAAACCTAACGCTCTTTCCTCGTTCTCTATTATTTTAAGAGAAGAAAGAAAAAAAAAAGTAAAACGTGCCATAAATTACGAGAATCGGCCTGAGATCTGAAATATAATCAATAGTCAGGGAATGGGTAACGAGGGCCGGTCTGCTAATGTTGTCGATATATTGAAGAATTAATAAAGGCATAAGGGCAGAAAATTTATAAGGGCTTGAGTGGTCGGGTGGGTGGATGGGTGGGGGGGGGAGAAAGGATGGAGGTAAAGATATTGAGGTTGTACGGAGGGAAAATCCAGCGAGTCACGATAATTAGCGGAACGAAATGGCTCGGCGGCCGATCTCCATGATAATCTACATTATATAAATCTCTATTGTTTAGCGAGCGCTGGCTCGCTCGATCCGTCAAAACTTGCCAGTTGTGCGCCGGCATCGCTTTGCCCGACGCTCCCTAGCGATATCCATCATCCCTCTGATGGCAGATTTTTAATAAAACTCGCCTCGGCGTTTCCTTGACGCGCGCCTTCGACTCGCCGGCCTTCGGACCCCCGGATCTTTATGATCCCCTCTCCCTGATTTCTACCGAAAACACAGCGAGAGCGGAGAATGATCGAGATTAATACACCCCGCGTGCTATTACCCACGATCTCTGTCTTAAGCCGGACTCCTGTGATTTTTGTTTTTTTTTTTGTTTTATTGCTTTCGGCATTCGCTCGGCCACCGCCACCGGGAAAAACGTTCCCACTCCCTTTTTTTTTTATTTTTTACCAGCGTAGATCGAGTGCGGCATCGCTCAATCACGCGCGTCACTTACTTTCTAATCCCTTAAAGTCATAATGACAATCGGGATCGACGAAGCTTCTTTCGTTTCATTCGTTATTTTTAAATCTTCGGTCTTCGATTGGTCAATTACGTATATTCTATTAGACATTTAATCGGCTGGAATTTCATTTTTATCGATCAATTCGGTCGCGCAGACCACATTCGTTAACCCCCTAACTTTTTTGATAGATTTTTTTTTTTTTTTTTTTGAAATTCCCTTCCTCGGATTTCAAATTACCCCATAAGGGTCTGAGGTTTTACAATGGCCTTTCGAGTAATTGCTAAAATTTGCACGGATTGTAATATTAGCGAAGAGTGCTTATGAGAATTCATTTATCTCTCCCATCAATTTGCATTTCCCTTACCTTCCCTTACCTTCCCCTCCCTTCCCATCCCTTCGCCCCTTTTACAACGAGCATAACCGTTAGGTCGTAAGAAGAAGACGTTCTTTGATTTTTCCAAAATATCTTCTGTACGTGTAGATTTTTAAAGGCGAGCAGCGGTTGCATATTTTAAATTTTACGAACCGCCTGTCATACTCTTAAACTTATAATGAACAAAATTTGAGGTTCGCTTTGGCCTGCGAGCCTCCTTCGCCAATGAGAACAAAACGCTCCCAGACAAAAATATTCAAAAAATATCGTATTTAGTATTATGAAATAATAAATCTAACTTTTACTATATTCAAACATTTTACAAAAATTTCAACTTTTTATAAAGAAGAGCACTTTATAGAATATAACCTGAAACTTTTAACGAAGTCCATTAAAAAGAGATATACGTTTATCTTTTCAAAGTTAGAAAACTACGTTCCCAGAAAATCATGTTTAAAGTTTTAATCTTAGATACAATCAAATATAAATTATTGCTATTAAATGACTTGAATTTCCTAATTTTTCTAAATTTTTAACCTTCCGTAGTTTACACTTTCGTTTCAAATTACCGGTCATCAACTTTCAAAACCTTGACTTTACCGCATTACACGAGCTCATTATTCAATTCATATTATGTATGGATATTAATTATTCTCACACTTACTAGATATTATGATACCTATTCGGTACGATTATTTCATATTGCCATTAAATTTATCGTTATTCGAGATTTCATTAAAAATTCATACTTGGTATTAGCCAACGTCAACGAAAAGATATATATATATATATTAATCAATTAGCAATAATAAGCCGAAGCATTATTAATAATTAAGGATTAATTTATAAAAGTAAAGTTTTTCGGAGTAATTGTTTGAGGATGCTTATAAGCAGCGTGGCGGTAAGTATCATATAAATTCTGAAAAGTTTTATAATTCTTCGCTGTACAATTAATTGTTGTCCGTTAAATCGGCCAACGCTTCCGAACTTACGTGTATAAGTGGTGTACCCTATACGTCATTCTGAAATGAAAATATATCAATCCGTAATAACTAACCTCTTTTCATGAAGATATTTACCATGTTTTAGTTGAGAAAGTGAGTGCTTTGTAAGCCCGTATTAATTGAATTTTAATGAGAATTGAAAAGCAATAAGGGTAAGGAAGCCACTACTAGGGGATGAAGAAGGAGATGTAGAAGAAGTAGAAGAAGAAGAACAGTATAATCGAAGCATTCCACGTAAATGTATAATAAATGTATAAGAGTTGGTTTATTTGTTTTTTTTGTTTTTTTTTATTTAAGTATCCGGACTCGTAGTCGGCAGTATAAAGAGCGTCGGGATAATAGGGATAGGGCTAGTTAGACACGTGTTCCGGAAGCGACTGCACTCATTTTCCTGGCCGTTGGCTCGAGATTGCAGATTCCCGCTTTACCGACGAATCGCTTAACTTACTCGCGCGTCTTGGCACTCGGGCGCGCGCACTACCACGTCCCTATAAATCTTCATAGGAGCTTGCCTCCCGCTTTAAAGTTCCGCAGGAGTTTGCTCGTTGCCATCTTCTCCGTGTCCTTGAATTGCCCGCACGTTCCCACTCATATCCCATCTGCCTCCGATAATTATGCGGTTACGCCACTCGCTCCGTCCTCTTCCTTCGCCTTTAAATCGCGTACTCGCATTAAGCGGGTCGAATGGCTCGCGACGTTTTACTGCGGCGAATTCTCGAATCGTGCCAGATTACCAAATAAAATGAAATAGAGATAAATGCAAAGCGACCGAGAACAATAAGGCTTAAGCGCACTACGAAGATTGGACGGAGAGGTAGAGAGAGAGAGAGAGAGGGGGGGGGAATAAGATTTATTCGCAATTTACGTATTTATGCTAAATTCTTCAAGTGCCGAACTTACATTAAATACTTCCGATCTTATTTTAATATTCAGAATACAAAAATCACGAATGGGAATTCGATTTATCACATTATTTAACATAAAGGATTACTCAATCAACCGAATGGCCTCGTCGATGGCTTTGGCAGCTTTACACGAATGTTCTTTTAATTGCCAATTACTCCCTAACGTAATTCATTATCCAATTAGCGTGTTTTATTTATCCAAGGCGGGGAGGGAGAGTGGCTCCGCGTTTGGGAGACGAGAGATAACGTCGCTTGGATTAATTATCTTATCGGCAAGTAAAATCCATAATAAATAAAAGGATCCAAGAGGATCTTCGACCATCGGTTTTCACGTCCATCCGTCGTATCTTCAATCTCTACTTTGCTTTGCTCTGTAAAAATTATTATTAAAAAATCTATCTACCGATGAATGTACAAGTAAATTTTATATTTACCGTTAGCAGTTGAATTGTATTTGACGGCAATTCGATAAGTAGAAGCTTCGCTTAAAAACTATAATATCCTTGCTTGCGAATCAGCCTACGGAAAGCAAGCTATGTTCTCGGTATGTAGTTTTAAATTACTTTGGTTCTGCTCAGAGAGAGAGAGAGAGAGAGAGAGAGATTTAAGGTGAGTCCGCAGCATCCGAAACTATGTGTACAAATTGTTTTCGACGATTTCGAAGTAAGGATTACGGTGCTTGAGAAAAGTTACGGTCAATCCAGCCAAGGAATTGGATGATTCTGAATAACAAAGTTTGATGAATTTCTTGCAGCCACTTGAATAATTAGCTGGACCACTTAATTTTCGACGACTCCAGGGTCTTCTTTTTCTTCTTATTCTTCTTCTTCTGCTTCTGCTTCGTCTCCTCCTTCTACTTTTTTGTTTTTGTTTTTTTTTTTTTTTTATTTTAAGTAACTGTTACGTCGGTTCACGCGTCAAGGTGAATCAATCGTTTAAAAGCGGCCTTTTCCTCACCGAGAAAATATCCAATGCTCCCTTTTTAGCCTAAGATTTTACTCTTAATAGCTTGGGATGGAGCTAATATTGCAATGTACTAAGAGACGACTAAGGCGATATGGTTGTATGGAGACTTGAATGAAAATTAATTGAATGCATCTACCTTTTGACGATCTGAAGAGGTATTTAAGTATTTATGTTGACTTCCTTCCTTCCTTCCTTCCTTCCTTCCTCTCGTTCTGGGTGCGCGAAATACGTCGCGGATGGCGCGCAATAGGGAAGGGAAACGCAAAGTAAAAATTTAACACAAGCACTCGCGGTTCAAAATGATCGTTTATTGTAATAATGATAGAGAAAGGGCGAAAGGTACAGCTAAAAAGGACTCCGAGGTGTTGGTTAGAAAAGTGCGGCTGACGGTTACTATTTCCGGTAATCTGTTGATTATTTTGTCCCCTCAGTTTTTTGTTTTGAGGAGGGGTCGCTCGTCGGTCGCCGTAACGTGAGTAATTTATAACATGTTTCTCATCTCTAAATTGTAAATCGTATTTTAATTTTTGTATTTACCTTTCTACTCTTTATTTTACCTTCTCTAATATTATGGTTAGTTTTAATCGTATAGTTATTCTCACTTAACACTCAGATCTTACTTGCTTTAGAAATCGTTCATGGAATTATTTTATTTCGGACCTTTTATCTCAGAAGGAAGCCAAAGGCTAATTTGGATCATATAGTTATTCTTACTTAACAATCAGATCTTATTGCGCTAGAAATTGTTCTTCGATTTATTCTTTGAAGTTTTTATCTCAGTCACTCTAAAGAGGCTCATGTGTATGGTTATGATTCGACTATGTGATAACGTAAGTTTCGCGAAAACATGCATCGAAAAGTCTCAGCTGTCGTAGTGGCCGTTTGGGTACATGCCGGCATAGCGGGTACATTGTAAGGCGACGTAACGTAACTTTCACTCCGGTCGGGATACCAAATAGAAACAATAATTTTTACTCGCCACTCTTATCGTAAATCTTCAGCTTATTTGACTTGCCGAACTTCAAAAAAGTAGTATTTGGCTCATCTCTGATTGAACGATTGCGAGACTTCAGCCTTTATCCACTCATTTTACGTACTAGGGAAGTCCCGTTACGCGATTGCCAGCGTCACCGAGTCAATGACGCAAGCAAATTATAATCGATATCGTTATTTAAGATTATAGGCGAACATTACCGATAATCATAATCACTTAAACAAACGAAGTCGAACTATTAATATCAATAGATTAAATAATTAATAAAAACTTCAAGGTATATAAAAGCCCAATTCGATAGTAATGTCTATAATTATTAATCCGATTAAAAATGATTTATTACTCAAATTTACATTCCAGTGCTTTATGAGCTTAGTTATAATTATTCGGCGTATGCTTAACACGTAAATAGTTCCACTGAATTAAAATCCTTATTTTGTTTAAATAAATTTTCAGGTTAAAACACTATTAAAGGATTTGTGGGTATTTGAAATAAATTTTCTCAATTATATCAGAATCTGGAAATTTAATAATTATTGCACATACAGCGAGTGACTAATGATAATCCGACTTCGTAATTATTTATTTTGTAATTCGGATATAATGTAAAGCCGGCGAATGCAGCGGAAAACTTCTTGCGTAGATAGTTATTTAGTTTTTGGTTTACAAATGTTTATGAGCTTTATATGGGAGACGAATGACTTCTGAGATTGACATTTCATTCGGGCCCATTAATAATAATTAGATAAATATATTATCTTATAGGTCAAATAAAATGACGATTAAGTTTACATTTTAATTTTAATGAAATTCATGGATACTTAAAATTACATTTACATCTCATTATTCTAGTATATTTTAATTTAACGAAAGTAATATAACGTTAATGGCAAGTAACTTGAACCATACTTACAAAAAAAAGGGGGGAAAAAAGAAAAAAAGAAAAGAAAAGAAAAGAACAAAAAAAAGAAAGAAAACTTTTTTATTCATGGACATCGTTCTGAAGATTTTATCAAAAATTCATGCGACGGAATAAAGTATGTTAAGCGGAAAGGACATTTACAGTGTAGGAGACGCGTGCCAGAGATGTAAGTACATTAAACGTACACGTCGATGTGACACACATCAACAATGTTTCGTAGCGCCAGCCTTATTTTACACGCTCATTTTACGTAACGAGCTTACAATATCGTCCGAAACCAGTCCTTCTCATACATAAACGAATGATTTTATCTTTAAATATGTAAGCGGTAAGAAGCTTTGTTAGGCCAACAAGTAAAAACGCTGCATACTTTTTATGTTAATTAAAGTAAACATTAGAATGGCAATGTAAAGGGAATGCTCCGGATATGATGGATTTGATGGTTTGGCGTGGGTTCGAGAGACGGGATCTTAATGAGGTAGAAAATGATTTTTTTTAAATCATTATACATTGCCGGACTGCGTGAAATATAGAGAATCTTGAGACAGCGCGAGGGGAATTGCGTGAAAATAAATATTTCGCAATACCGATACAGCGAAGTCCTTTCAATTCGGCCTCGCTCTCTCGACGCTCACCTGGAAAAAAAAAAAAAACGAGATAATCCTTTGTGAATAAATATCGAGCCTTCCTCGGAAAAAGCTTTCGCTCCTCGCAAATCTCAGATAAGCGCAAAGTCTAAAAGGAAACAGATGATCGAACAAGCCCATAAAGCGAGCGCGTGTGAAATCCTCGATCGTTTGGCAACAAAAAGGTACATAAAGGGACGTAAGCTCGTGGGGCAAAGGAAAGGAAGCGGAAAGCGGGCGAAGGGAGACCATAGAAAAGAGGACGAGGGAAACGCGGGAACAAAAACAAAAGCAAAAAGCAGAATTAAATAAAAAAAATTTCCATCCAGCGGAGAGTTTCAAAATTCCATCCGGCTATTCGAAAAGACTGTTTTGACCCGTTCGCATAGGCATCGCCGGGATGCGCCTCACACGCGCGGATACAAATGTGAAAGTTCACAAGGATTTTAACGCTTCGATTGGATAGGACAGGCTGAAACACTTTGTGCCACTCTAAAATCGTCCTCGCATTTTCATCTCTCTCTCCCGCTCTCTCGCTCTCTCGCTCTTTATTCGCCACTAAACCCCTTGAAACCTCTCATTGAATCCGACGCATGGAAATACTGATCAGTCAGTCGGTGCTGACGGATGGGATAGGCGGGGGAGGGGAGGGGAGGGGGGATCAATGCACCCACAAGTGCGTACGTACATACAAAAGTCGTCGGTAATGTGGCAAAGAATTATTTTTCCTCAATGGGCATTGCGTACTGCTGCTACTGCGACTATTTCTCCCTCCCTCCCTCTCTCTCTCTCTCTCTCTCGCTCTCTCTTTTATACAATTAAACGTATCGTCGGCACGTATTGCAATTCCGATGGCCAAATTTTCATTCAAGCCATTAGACGAAATTTACCTTTACGTTATTTTCATTTCAATGCCACAGACAATTTACTTTGTAAACAAACGTTTACAAATTTATTTCTACCTTTAAAATAATATCATTAATATTAATAATATTAATATTTTGAAAAATAAGATCAAATCATTATATTGTTTTTTTATAAAAACGAAAAAGGAATATTTCATTGCATAAACAAATATTATTATTGTTCGCCGCGTCAAAGTTCAAGTTTCAAAACTATTGCTTTAATATTCATAAAAATAATATAAAGTTTGGCCAAAACTTATTACAGCTGCGAGTGCATTAATTTTGCGAGGAAACAGATTTTTAATAAACAGTGAAGTTGATTTATCTTGATTTATCTCGAGAAATCTTAACGAGGAAAAAATCGAGATTCGTTGACTCCGAAGCAATTTATAAGTTATTTTATTAAATTAATCTTTAAACTTAAAATACCTTGGTATTTTGTCTTCGACGTTAATCAAGTCGGTCGCTAATAATATCGCTAATAAAGTTAATATCGACAGATTCGGGAGAAAAATATGAAATTGTTATTTTTAATAAACGCCCGTTTAATATTCATTTACAATGGAATGCGTATTAAGCATGAAATATGTGTTATTTACTTCCGCCTCAAGTGCTCACTGTGAAATACACATAGTTTTCGAGTTCCTTAGTTTAAAACTATTTGGATTTCTATTTCCTTCCTCGGATTTACGTTTAATGTATGAATAATTTGTTAATTATTAGAGTGAAAAGAATATGGATTTCAGATATATATATATATGTATATACAATACAGTTGTGGGAAAGACCGACTTTTATGAATTAATAATCATATACTACTTTAGGTATACAAGCTTAATAAATAAGAAATTAATGTAAATGTATAAAAAGAATAGTGGCGACGTGAAAGCGAGTTTTGAAAATGCTGGCAGAGTTGCGGGGAAAGAGGGATGAAGTCAAATTTGCGAATACAAGTTAAGGGAGGATAAAATGAAATCGGAAACTCGAAAGAAAAGTAACGAGTGGAGAAATATAAATGGCGAAGGGGAACTGAAAAATAAATCGATAAAAGTAGAGCGAGAGAGAGAGAGAGAGGGGAGGGAGGAGAGATAGATTAAAAGGCCGAGAGGATGAGTTAAAACGGTTGAAAGAAAAGCGAGTAACCGGGAAAAAGAAAGCATATTCAGAAGTATAATGGAGTCGGGGTCGAAGCGCGAGAGGGTGGGAGGGATTGCTAGGTGGTTTGGCGGGGCGGGGGGGCTCGACAGAGAGGAACGTGCGTAAAAGCCCATAAAGGACTCCGGGGTGAAGGAGGGGCTCGAAAGGGAGAAAGCAGTTTGCGGCGAGGAGGGACGAAGGGGATGGAGAGTGAAATCGGCAGCGGCGCGTTAAGGGCGGAGAGAACTCTAGAGAGGATACGGGGCTCATTAAATGCGGAATGCTGATTGCGTTAACCTGTAGGACCGAGACCGCGTCTCCCGGAGACCTGGCCAACACCTCCGACTCTGCAAGGACGGAATCGTCCCGAGTCCTCGTCTCGCTCTACTAAACTGCTTTGTTCGCGCAATTCGACCATCGATGTGCCACCGCTCGATTATTTCTCCTCTCTCTCTCTCTCTCTCTCTCTCCCACTCCCACTCCCACTCCCACTACCACTCCCGATCCTCTAGTTCGCATCCCGATAACCCGTTCCTTCGTCGCCGCTCCCGTTCTTTCCTCCGAAACCGCTCGCCACTCGAGCTCCGCTGGTATTTCTAATCGAAAATCTTCATCCCCTAAATCTAAATCCCCCCCCCTTACAACGAGGCTCGATTTTTGTACATTGACGAGATAAACGTCAGGCGTCGGTCCTCTCACACACCCCCCTCCCCCAAATATAACCCTCGCAATCAAGGCTTCCGGCTCAATTTACCGACTATCCATACATTTAGCCCGTAAATCGGTAACAAATGGCCCTCGTGGTACTCATTGCCCATAATAAATCTGCGTTCCCGCTTTTTTTTTTCTCCAGGGCTTTCTTTATTTACTTGACTCGGGCAACCGTCCAAACCTCCGCATACGTATGAAACCGTATGAAGAAATTATTGATAAGTTAAACGAAAGAGGAAGAGAAAGAAAGAAGAACGTTCTTCCGCTCCGAGTTCCAAGTCACACGTAATACTGCCTATAAATAACACTTGTAACGACTTTCTCTTATTACGCAAAGGCATTTAAAATCATAATGGTGGAATTAATTAAGCCGGAAGAAAATTAATTCATTCGATTCATTCGCAGATACTTGCCAGTCAATTATCATCACGGCTTTCCGATAAATGCTCCTCGTCAATTAAATCTTACGTTTTTTTTTTTTGTTTTTTTTTCTTTGTTTTTTGTTTACAAATCCTAGCAAATCGTGAATATTCATAATTAAATCATACCGATAATTTCATATCCGAACGACTATGCTTTATGAATCGCTTATAGAGTCAACAGGAGCCGGCCACTCGACGGAACCGCTTCGACGCTCTAATCGATTCTCAAATGTCTTTTCTTTTTTTTTTTTTTTGTTAACAATTTCGTTTCGAAATCCTTCACCAACTCCAGTTACTTAAAGACAATCAATTTATTCGTAATTTATTTTTACGAGCCTAAAGATTTTCACATCGACAAGTGTTATTAGAATTCATAAACTTGGCTTTGCCATGTTAATGGCTCCGTAGTTAGTCGTACCTCAGCAGTACAGTAAGTGCTCTCAATATAAATAAAATATGTGGTTTTCTTCCTTATTTTTTTTTTTTTTTTATCTCTTTTGATTCAACTCTCGATTCTCTATCAGACCACAATGTATTATTAACTTTGAAATTTCTCCCACATTTCTTTCTTTTTTTTCTTTATACATATACATATATGTATATGTATGTTCTACATGTATAGTTCTTTGTAAAGAGTATTTAATTCACTTTATTCTATTCTATTCCGTTCTGTTTACGTTTTCAGTCAATTTTCTCTTACTTTAGATCTCTCTACGCCGTCAGCCCCTCCCACTTTTCCTCCGGGATCCATCCTCCCTTTATCATGGTCTTAAGTCCTTCTCTTTTTATTCATCTTTACCTCTTCAATCTTATATTAGTTTAAAATTCTCCGGGAAATACGTTAAGTAGCTCGAAAATTTGAATGCAGCTTATTTTCAGTATTATTCCAATTATATATTTCCTCTATTCATTTTCTCTGAATGCGAGCATAAATTTTAACTAGCTTTTTTATTTAATTGAACGTGCAGTAGCTTTATCTCTCTCTCTCTCTCTCTCACTCTCTCCCCCTCTCCACCTCTACGCGCACGTAAAAATATTTACGCGATATATAAAACATTACTCAACTTTTTTCTTCTTCTGCTTTTTTTTTTTTTTTTTTTTTTTTAACATAATGCATATTTAATAACCCTCTCGTTTCAATTTTTAGTTTTCATTAGCTTGTGTGCTCCTCTTTTTATTCTATCTCTCTTACGTTCTGATTCCCTCCTTCCCTCCTCCTTTCAGCAGCTTCACCAGCGTTTATTTTTACGGATTATAACAATGTTTTGCTCTCGCCAGCAGCTATTTAACTAAAAGGCTTCTAATGACCTGAAAATGTATTGCACAGGTGCAATAGATCGCTCTGTCTGGCGTGTATATAAGAAATTACGAATATACATGTATTTTCGCACCATGTGATCTATATTTCTTTGGCTTCTTCTACAAGCTCTTTGACGTCCGCATGTGCATGAATTTATTATTCCCTTTAAGAAGCTCAGTCTCAAAGATGTAATATAAGAATTTAAGAAAAGGCAGAGCAATTCATACTCTCGAGAATAATTTTAGGTAAATGGATTCTCAGTAAAGGCAATTCATCGTATGATAATATATATACGGGCAAAAACATATTTATAAAATAGATAAATAGATAGTAGAAAAGAAGCTTAGACAGAGAAAATCGTGAAAAAAAAAAAATTAAAATTATAAGTTATTGCAGAATAATAGAAGAGGGGGGGGGCAAGAAAGCGAGAGCGAGTGCGAGAGAGAGAGAGAGAGAGAGGGGGGGCGCGATTCAATTGAAGCGTTAAGGGAGAAGTTTGATCTGAGAGTTGCAGAACCGTATGTATGGATGCATAGCGAAATGTATAAAAGAAAAATTACATACGGAATATCGCGATATAAAGTAAGAGTACGTGTAAAAGTGCAGTGCGTACGTTGCAAGCAGTTTCACGAAAGCTATTCAGGTACAAAGAAATTTATATTAAAGTATAAATTGAGATCTTTGAAAAATACTAATTTATAAGTAAGGATGATTTATTGGTTTATGAATTAATCAGGCAGAGTAAGCCGGTGCCCTTGACGTGATATTGTACATCCACGTATAAGTCTTCGATGCACGTGTATACGTAAGTTACGAAGTCATCGAATGTCTAGAAATTGATCTTACTCCTTGCAAGCTAACGTGATTATACTCTACTTTGAGATTTTCACCGCTGCATCTGAATGTAAACTATTCGCGGAGGGGAGGCGTGAATACTTTCTAGGAATGTAGTGAAACTCTCTCGACAATGCTGACCGTCCCAATGACACGTGTGATTAAAAAAGTCGCGACGAAGGCGTTAGCTGATCGGTACGCGTCTGCCTCAGAGTGAAGAGCTAAGGCTAGTCTGGGATAATCGACTGGATCGTGGAGACTCTCGGGTGTAACGAGGACAGGGCTATCGATATTCCTATGCCGTAAGGATGGCTCTTGGCTCGGGGTAGCCGTCGAGCCCATACGTGACGTGGAGCTGATGCAGCACTGATACATCCTCCCTCCTGTCGACGCATCCTCGACTTTGGACATAAATTGCTTGGCTCCGCTTGGAACGGGAGACGGAAATTGGAAGATTTTCACTAGAGCGACCCGCGATCGCGAGCCGTCTTCAACAACTCCCTTCGCTCTCTCTCTCTCTCTCTCCCGCTCTCTCTCTCGCTCGCTCTAACTGAATCTTTAAGGAATTACCCAAATAAAAACTTGTAAACGATCGGTTTACAAAAATTTATTCCATTACTTAATTCCTTATAAAATCTCTGATCTAGCAGCGCTCTCGCTTTAAATCTCAAGAATTGCAAAGATAAACACTTCAAGGCCGAAATTATCTTTAACTAGTTTTGAAATTGTACGCTCTGTACTATAGAGGGAGAGTGAACGAAGAGCGGGCGGTACGGGGGATAATAGAAAAGGAAAGAAGGTAGAGTTAATTGAAAACGGCAGGGAAAGGGAAAATGAGGAAAAACGAGGGAAAACTAGGGAAAACTAGGGAAAACTAGGGAAAACTGGGGAAGTTGAGGGGGGAGAAAAAAAGAAAAAGAGAGAATTGCACGGAAGAACTTATGGAAAACAGTGGCATTGCAGCGGATTAAGTAGAGACTGCGGGTAAATATGTGAGTACGTGATATCGGCCAGAGGAAGTGAAAGACCGAGTCGGTCTGGCCGTCCATTGCTGGACGCAGGGAGCGAACAACTGAAGGGAGTAAAAACGGAATGAGACAGAGAGAATGAGGTCGATTGAGTTTCGGTAGACCGAAGGCACACGGCGGCACTCGAGAGTAATCGAAATCCACGAAAGATAAAAGATTGAGAGGTGGAGAAGAATAAATACGGCGACGGTGGTTAAAAAGGGGTGACGTAGGGGGGAGGGATGGGGGCAACATAAATTACAGAGCCGCTTTTATCTCTCTCTCTCTCTCTCTCTCTCTCTCGGTCCCTTCTCCTTCCGATTCTTATATACGATTACCGTAAAGGCGATCCTCTCCTTGACGGCCAGAAGAAGAGTCTCCGACCTCTTTCATCTGACCTAAACCCCACCCCCCCCAACCCCGACGCCGGATTCTCTAAAATAGTTGGAACATTTTATTTATTTGCCCAAGAGTAGGCCGAAACTTTCCCTCCAATGAATATTTAACTTCCGTTACGAACATTTGAGCGGGGAATTTGATATTTCGCTCGGCGCAGCGGGGACAGCGTGGTCGGACGGTGGGGGGGGGTGGACGGGCACGGAGCTAGCCCGCGACTGGATAAAGTTTCGGAGTATACGTAGTTGAGCCATTCGCTCGGCATTCGTATTACAAAAATAATTTGGCTGGCTTTTTAGCTCGGCGACTCTTCGCTTCCCCCCCCCCCTCGATATGGAACTAGCGATGGAACTAGCCAACCATTCCCATGAATATCGTACAAAGAAACCCGTTCCCATGCATGACGATCCCCTTGACGGATGGACGAATGCATTTTCCTAATTAAATACGCGTACTATCCTCTCGCCGTCATCGAAGCGCCGCCGCTTGCTCTTGGATCGTTATATCGCCGGCGTTAAGTCGCGGCCGATGATAGATTTACTTATATCACGTAATCGCCATTACCGTAACGCGTGCACTCGAAGCCAAGCTCGAGCCATAAACGCTCTTGCATCCGCAACGCAAACACGGACTACTTTCGTATTTATTTTATCCGCACTCCGGTGGCAGGGAGCGCGAGCGATTAATTTTCCAGCTCCGTGGAATTGGACAAGTCCCTTCGGGTATCGTGGATATTGCGATCGAGCTTAAAAACCTGCCCCGTCGATGGTCAGGGACTCGTCTCTACTTTTCTTCTCGTCTTTTCTTTTCTTTTTCCACACACGACGAATGCAAAAATAAAGCTCATTAATTACAAAGAAAAAGAAAAATTAATCAATTAGAGGCAGGGAGCGGGTGAATTCAGTTTCGGCCGATTGTGTAATTAAGGCTGGGCTCGGTAAGCAGTGGAAAAATGTATATTCTGTCAGACGCTATAATAATCAATCGAATGATGTTTGCCAGCGATTATCCGAACGAGTGACTCGGATACTTTCGGATCGATTACAACATGGGTATCCGAGGAGCACGACCAAGTGCCGGCATTCACGTAGCTTATCGTTTGAGGTGGGAACTCCTACTCGATCCGAAAGCGATCGATGATAACGTCAGGGACTTTAGGTGTACCGTACTTTTTTTATCCGTGGACCGGGAGTCGCGCGACTCAACAGTCGTTGCGCGTCCCCGGAGAAGTCCGAGGGTGGCTAGCTAGGCTTACCCAGTTTTTCACCGACTGGTTAATGCGGGCATCGCCGCTCGACTCTGCCCGATAAATAAAGCCAGTAAGCGAGTGAGTGAGTGAGTGAGTGAGTGAGTGAGTGAGTGAGTGAGGGACACGCGACACGACCTCGTCCACTTTTGCTTTATTTACTTTATCGCCGATTTTATTTTAAGCTCCGATTTGCGCTCGAGTCTAATACCGTTTATTGGAAAATTTCATCTCGGCAGGATTACTTTCCCGGCCTAAATATTCACTTAGCCAGCGCTCCCGGTTAACTGAAAAGTTTTTTCAACCGCTCGTGCCGCCCGTACCGCTCGTACCGCTCCTGCTCTAAATACGTGTTCGCATTACATGTTCGGCGCGACGCTCTTCCACCCGCCCCCAGTCCCAATAACCCCATCGTAAGCCGTACCAATGGATGGATGGATGGATGGATGGATGGATGGATGGATGGGGCGTGGGAGTGGGAGTGGGAGTGGGGAGAGAGAGAGAGAGAGAGAGAGAAAATAGCTATAAGCGGATTGAAATTCTGGGAATTTAAAATGAAAGGATCGGCTCCCCCGGTCTCGAGGCCCGAGCAGCGCGTAACTTGACGGAGCATTCGTTCATTTTCGAGTGCTGAAAATGACAGGTTCGGCTTGTCGCTGCTACGACGTCACGGCGCTCGAGCTCAGCTCGAATAGTCGTTTCTTGCGCTCCGCCGGAGATAAGAAGCGCTCGACGCGACCGAGGAAGGACAGACTCGTCCGTAAACTCCCTCCTCACCTCGATTGCCCTGAAAGCCACGACTGTCAGGCATTTCCGTTGGAGGTACCGAGGCTCGATCCACCATCCATCCCCCGCCCTTTCCCCGCGACTACCTACGGGCCTCTTAATTCATAATTTGCGAGGGCGCGCAGCCTTTTTCACGCGCATCCGACTCGTGATCCTTGCCGGCAACGATACCCGAGCTCGGCACTTGCGACCGATCCTGTACTCCGATCCCGTTAATAAGCTCCAAGCTCACAAAGAAATATTAATTCGAGCTTCCGTGATATTTAACGAAGTACCGAAGATCCATTTTTTTCTTACTTCTCTGTAATACAACGTAATTACATTCCAGATTACATTGACTGCTCTGAAAAATTAACTGCCCTCCCGCAACGTGTATTCCGGACTCTCTTTGTATGCGTGTCTCCCTAACCCCCCACCCCCGCGCCACTCTCTCTCTCTCTCTCTTTGTCTCGCAAGATAATAATCAATGTTTACTTTGAGAAACCGTTTGTAGTTTCACTTTGATTGCGCCTTTAATATTTCGTCGTCATTTTCCTTTCTTACGATGAATTGTTACCGTCGCCGCGAATAAGCCGACAAACGTCTGTGCATGGGATCGCCGCATGCGCGTACAACAACTACGCATATTACACGCGTAATATATAGCCTCGTACGTGTGTGTACGCGTTGATAAAGCACCGAAGTTATTAACTTTTGTCGCGTAATTATTGTAGGTAAGAGGGAGAGCTCGCGGGCAGACGAAGTTGCTAAACTTTTTCTATAATCCGAAAATTTTTCTTAATTCCTTCATCTGATAAATAGGAGAGAGAGAGAGAGAGAGAGAGAGAGAGAGAGACAGTACGTCCCTCGTATTTTTTCGCATCCCTGGCATTCTTTTTTCATTTTTGTCCAAGCTGACTTGCTGTTGCAGGACCGCCGCTGAAAGTGTTTCCTCCCACTCCTCTCTCTCTCTCTCTCTCTCTGTTTCCGAATGTCTCCGAATGTCTCTGTCGGTAGCTGGTGAAGTAGAGGAGTGATCGCGTAGCAACAACATCGGTCGCTCTTCGCTTTCATTAGTTCGAGGAGATGATACTCCTCGCGGTTTCAAGAGGGATGGGGGGGGAGGCGGGGGTTCAAGGCGGCACCCTGACGGCAGAAAGAGAGTAGAAAAGTCGATGGGTCTGTAAAAAAGGATGATCAATTTAGAGGACGCGTGAGGAAGGAGGATCGCACGGGGCGGGGGGAGGGGGGAGGCTGGAGACAGGGGCCGTCTCGCGCGTCTGATGGCGGAGTAAAAGAGGGCGAAATTCTCGGTAGATCACTGTCACCGCGCGAGAAACCAATATAAATACCTCGGAGCCGCCTTCTTCGTCTGTGGCAAGTGAAGTCACTCTCTCTCTCTCTCTCTCTCTCTCTCATCTCTCTTTACCTACAATTCTTTACCGAACCATTGTTTTTCTCGGAGAAAGAGCGAGAAAGGATGATTGGTTGGCTGAGAGGGAGGGAGGGCTCTAAAAATAAAAGAAAATTCGCAAAGATGTAGGCCGAGGTCCTCCCAGCGGCATCTTTTCTCCACTGAAACTTATCCACGAACTTTCATTACGCCTCTTTACTTACTTTATTTATCATTTGTTTGTGGACAAGAGGTAGCTTTCAGCATTAGGCTTCCGAATAGTTGCAGGGATGAGACAATTTCTAGGATTGGTGAGTCGAGACATTGATTGCCGAACAATTAAATCGACTTGCTGAATTTATTTATTCGCGTGTCAAGTAGCAACGGTTTAGCATATAATTTTTTGCACTTAATACGAGATAATAATAAGAAATCTGCGTTATGTATATATATATATATATAGAGAGAGAGAGAGAGAGAGACGCGCAAAAGTCTAATAAATCAAAGAGCTTCTATTCGAGATTAAAAACAAAGACATTAATAAGCTTTATTCGATGTAATTCCAAATATTATTGCTATAATAAACGAAGGCTAAGTTATTCTTCTTCTCGATATGGCATTATATATATATATATATATGTACGATAATGCATTGGTATGAGAGTGGGCGTGGACGGAGAAGGAAATTGTAAGAGAAAAAGAATTTATCAATGGCTTTACGATATTTATAATGCCGAAGTCATCGTTAAATGACGTCTAAATGTACATTCGCAGTAGATGTCGCCAGATAATTCAGATCCGCAATCCGTACTCGTGCGAAATTGCTTCTGCCGAATTCTGTTCCGGGATGGAGGGGAGAAGGAGGAAATACGTCACCGTAATCACAGAGGTCGTCGGTCCTTCGTATAATGGCCTCGGCTAACGCCTGGAGACTCCTTCCTCATCTTCGAGAAATTGACACGAGACGTCGATCGGAGGGGAGGCGTCGTCAGTCCCCACTTCGCCATACGCTTACCTAATTCCTTGCCACCCATAGTTCCAGGGATTCAAAGCTGCTTTGGAGTTGTTGTTTTTTTTTTTTTTTTTTCTTTAGAGTACGCGTACGCTGCCGTTTCCCCGATTGGCCAATTAAATCGCTCCTCGGGAACGTCCCGCGCTAACCGATCGCTGAACCGACAATGGGAATTACGTACTTGTAGCAATCCTAATAATGAGGGGGCGGGGGGAGGGTTATGGGGGTTCGTTTTATTGGCACTATTCGCACTATCGCACGCCCCGAGATATATATATATAGAGAGAGAGGGAGAGAGAGAGAGAGGGAAGTGAGGGTAAGGCCAGGTAACAAAGTAGATGGCAGCTGGTACAGATTACGCATGCATGAGGGAGATGTTCCGGGATGCAGAGTCTCTCGCGCAATGCAAATTATCATCGACTTATATAAGTGGTCCGGTGAGCGGCCGCAATCGGCTGATTATCGTCATAAAGGGCTTAGTATGCCCGTACACAGCCACTTGCTTATTTACTTTTGAATGTCTGAAATCTAATGGCTTTTCTGATTGATACGTCGTCTATTTCCTAAGTAGGAAGCGAAAAGCGCGTGGGCGCACGTTTAATAATAGAGGAGGAGGAGGAGGAGGAGGAGGAGGAGGAGGAGGAAGGAAAATGTAAACGAAAAAAAAAAGGATGGTTATTGGGGTTAGTGAGATTATTGATTGTCCTGCTAGCTTTCATTGTGCGGTAGTAGTAGTGAAGAAGAAAAGGAGAGGCGAAGAGAGGGCAGTTTAGTCTCTGGCACGTACCGATATCGTGCTACCGGGGAACTAGTGCCACGGTTTTTTCTCCTCCCACCGTAGCCTCGATTCTCCTTCGACTCCCTATCACGCGCCTACGTTTTTCTTCAACCTTTCTCTAACGAACTCATGTAACTAACCTAACGGCGTTCTCTATTTATTCAACGGTGCCCCCCGCTGCAATCGAATCAAGTTATGCCTCGAGAGTTTTTAGATACTTTATTGCATTACTGGCCTCTTATCTCGTTGTTGGTTTTTTTTCTTTTCTTCTTCTTCTTTATTTCCCCTCGATCCGGCGACATCGGCGCCCCTGCTTTTACCTTTACGAGCGACTCGCTCGAACAAGTGACGAGAAATAACATAATAATAAGGACACGAGTTAACGTGCCTACATATATATATATATATATATAATCACTGGATTTAAGAAATCTAATTGAATTGAAATGAAAGGACCGAAGAAGAAGAAGACCGACGAGATTGAAAAACGAGAGGGGAAATCGGCGCGAGGCGGCCATTCGATAATCGACGCATCCGAACGTATACGTATAAATCTGCGGCGCCGATATCAATCGGAGAATCAAAAACACAACAAATTGCAATCGTCGCTCCCGCTATGCACGTCCCGATCCACATTTATACCCCCGGATGATATTGCCCCCGTAAATGCCATAACGACGTTTAATTTTCAATCCTGGCCTCCAATACCATACCACGACGAGCGATCGAGCTTCTCTCTCCGTCTCTCTCTCTCTCTCTCTCTCTCTCTCTCTCTCTCTCTCTCTCTCTGCGTAGCTCGCGCACATTCTTCGTTATACTTGTCTTCTCCATCCAGGAGCACTGTTTCGCTTTCAGCACCGACGCCGTCTGATCGAGGGATGATTTTATTGCTGATTCTGTATGCCATGTGGCTCGTCAAGGGTGGTTTAATGAGCCTCTTCCACCCTCTGATTCGCCATCCGACGTCGACCTTTCCCGACTTAGCTCACCCCCCCCTCTCTCTCTCTCTCTCTCTCTCTCACACACACACACACAAACTTACTGTCTCTATACATCGACACGCAATACTCCCTCAATTACACGGGATCTTCCTCGCTCTCTCTCTCTCTCTCTCTCTCTCTCTCTCTCTCTCTATCTTTCAGCCCTCACAATTACGTCGCGCGTGCTTCGACTATGGAAACGTACACTCGAACCCGCTCTCTCCTACAACCTTTCGCTCTGCAGTTCCCGTCGTCTCCCTCTCTCTCCCTCTCTCTCCTCTTTGCCTTTAACGCTCCTAGCGACACAATCGCCACGCCGCGCCCCACTCACACACGTGCACGTACACGACGCATACGTAACCTCGGGCCCCCAAACTTTTCTCTCGCTCGGCCATCCGCTCACTTGTCCTTATCGAGTTTCCTAGGCTGCACGTACTTCTTTGTCCTGCCAGATGCTACGTAGCTAAACTAAATGGCTAACACCGAGACCCGTCCCTTCACGCCGTCGCCGCACCGCACGCGCGCTCCTCCAGTCCGAAGAGACATTTTCAGCTTCTTCGCAAGCCCTTCCCTGACAATCTCTTGAGACATACGCGCGATGTTGATTACGCGAGCAGCTCCTCGGACTACGCCGCTAATCAATTCTCAATGTACGCCCGCTTCCTTCATATTTCCTTTCGTTGTGCTCCATTATTGCCCAGCTTTGTCCCAGGCATTTATATGGCATACTTCCACGAGTTGTCGGAAATGTATTGGCAACGTATAGTAATGGCAATTGCTAAAGAGGACATCAAGGTTAATGCATAAAGTACCGTGAGAATTTAATAAACTCCCTGTTTATAAAAACTCGTTGGAACACACGCGATAACGTAGCGAATTATATTAAAACACTGTACGTTAACAGGTATTTGTTTGTATGCGGGCAGGAGTGTGTCCCGAGTTTATTCATCGGGTAATAAAAATCCGTTGTTGCTGGTTGTATTGGAGCGGCCGAGCAAGATATAAATGAAAGAACAAACAGTTTTTAAATATTAATTACTTAAAGTATGTCGCACGCCATAGCGTAATTATATAAAGTTTGCTGGATATATGAGACGCCGTCGTCGTACACTTGTAAATAGGACATAATTAATGTAGTATAGCCTCGGCATATATATATATATATATAAAGCAAAGCACCTTTCAAATCCCAGATATAAAGGAATCCGCGCTCTGATTTAAAGCTTAAATTACTATGCACAATCATGAATGAATTTAAATTTTAAATACGCGAAATGGGGCACATAACTTTACGTAGCCGTTATTATAATAATAATAAGACGAAACGTAAGCATTAAGCATAGAGGGCTCCTTGCTTTTATAATTATTATTCCGTCTCCTCGGGAGGATCGAAAAAAATTGATTCTTAACGACAATTAACATCAATAGCAACGACAACGACAACGACAACGACAACAATAATAAGAATAAGAATAATAGGGGAAAGAATCGGGAATCGTGAGCCGTTTTATGGTATACGAGCGAGAGAGAGAGAGAGAGAGACCTTTTACTTAGATAGTTTAATTTTTAACGACCGAAACGCGATTCGATTTTATTATCCTCTCGTCGATTTGTGCGTATTTTAAATATAGAGTAACGGAAAGGCAATACGGTGTAAAGTTACATTGCCGACTGTAGCCGGTAAAATTTACAGAATTTTCACTGCTTAACTGCTCGCGGAAAATCCGAGCAAAGCAGTCTCATTTCAATGGAATATTTTCACGCAAGTTTTTTGCAACGAGATATTCGTATCGCGTGAACCTGATTGTTGTAATACAGCCAGATTCCGGTAATGCCCTCGCTATTTATATACGCATATATATATATACGCATATATATATATACGCATATATATATCGACGGCAGAGGCGTGCACGCACGCGCGTGACTACGTATCCAGGCGGATAGGCAGATGGATGGATTCAAATGGACATTTGAATTCAATGCAATTGAAATGCCATTAGGCGGTAAGAGGAATTTAATTTATATCTTAATTCGGCGGGAGTGGCTAATTACCCCGATAGAAACATATTAAACGAATAAAATATAGGAGGCGGCGCGCTTATCGGATAAGCCTTTTTAAGCCATTCAATACCAATGACAGGGGAATCGAAGGCTTTGGCCGCGGAGGGGTCGGGGCGGCGGGGCAGCTGCCAGCGATCCGACACTCTCCCGGTACTCGGGCTCAAAAATTCCAGAGTCCCCCAATAACCCCAATAGCCCCACTACCCCGTCCCCGCCCCGCGCTCTAGCATGTATCGAGCTTTTGACAAGCAAATCCATTTAAGCAATGAAATCATTCGTTATCGCCGTTAGCTCCTCACCTCGGAGCCATTCGATCAGCCCTCCTCTCTGAATTCGGCGATTCGGCGATTCGGCGGACGCTCGCGGCTCGTCGACACCCCCTCCCCCCCCCACCACCGAGAGAGATGAATCGGCCGATACCCCCCGCGAACTTTTATTTCGGCAAATTAAAACAAACGATCTACCTGACATTGATGATGCCTGTCCCTGTCCCTGTACCTGTCCCTGTCCCTGTCCCTGTCCCTCGGCCTCTCCGCCGCTCTAATCTTCTCCATCACCGGCCAATGATGATTCCATCCAATGTCCATTTGTCATTTATCCTTTATACGTATCGGTTTATATATATATATATATATATATAATAAAAAAAAACATTCGGTCTCAGCTGTTTTCCCAACCTCCCCTCCCAACGCCTCCACCCCCTTCCATCCCCCCCAAAGCCCTAGGAAATGTCAGATCCTAAGTAAGCCTCGCGCACTTCCCTCGCTAATAGTCAGATGCGCGATCGTCAAACGCAGCCATTACTCATTTCGTGCACGTTCATTGCTTCTCGCCATGTGTTTGCCAGACATCACGTGGTCCACTCACCTCCCTGTCCCTCTCCCTGCCAGTGTATCTATACCTCCCGTTTCCTCGATTCGCCCGGTCGATTGTAATTTCGTTGTAACTTCAAAGACATCCCGTGGCTGCTCAGTGCTCGGCGCATGTGATCTTACTCATGGCTAGTGTCGTTTGACCAACTGACCCGACCAACGTTACCAGCCACCTCCTGACCCACCACCCACCCACACCCCACCCGGCCCATCACCACGCCCCGGCCGCAGAGCAATCTTTGTCCCCGGCTTTTACCGACGCCCCGGCCTCCTACAGCCGAATTAACTAACGCCTAACTAATGAATAGCATACGCGCGTTGGGCAGCACCTGAAATCCAGCGCACCTCGCTCACGTTCCTATAGTAAATGCAATATCTCTCGACTTATAATACCCCGACATAACCGATCCTTCGGAGGCCCCTTTCCCACCAGCTCATTTACAATTCGTCCTTTATTCTTTTGCAGTTGAAACATATCGATCCGTCAATGACAACCAAACGGGTAATTGTTGGACAATTATTATCCGAATCTCTGGGCGCCCCGTTTGTTTTATTTTATTTTACTATTTTACTTTACTTTACTTTGCTTTACTTTACTCTTTCGTTTACCTTTTCTCTTTTCATCAGAAAATATTATTACGACGAAGTACACGAGTTTTTTTTCTTTTTTCTTTTTAAAGCAAACGTATATATTGTGCATAAACACGTGTTTCCCTATTTCACGCGAGCCCATACTCAAACGCCGAGAAATACGATTATTCCTTTAGAAATTTTTTGTACATTCGTCAAATGCAGAGCTCCGGGGATTTACGGATTTTTCATTTTCCGAATTTTTATTTACCAGCCGTAGTTTTAATTATACAATGTCTACGGGCACTTGTAAATACTGATTCTTTCAAAATATCGTTATAACGCGTCAGCTTAATAATTAATACATTAATTCAATAATATATAAATATATGTATATAATGTTTAGCTGCGGCTCGTTAATTGTAGCGCTTTGTTAATAATGCTTGTGCAAGGTCAAAAAATAATTCGTGCAGTTGTTTATACAGGTAAAGGGCAATGAAAATGAATAACATCGGGCCATAAAGTATTAGCAAGTTCGGGTAAGAGGGTCAGCAGCAGCAGCAGCAGCAGCAGCAGCAGCAGCATTCTACGTAATATTCAAACAATTGAACGGAGCGATTATACAAGCCATTAAATGTACTTGGGCACGAGGTTATGTCATACGGCGTTGCTCAAGTTCTAAGAAATCATGAGGTAGACATTACGAGCGATATCGCTGATACCGATGCCATTCTAACGAAAGGGGGTTATCCTACTCTAGCGGCCTGTTTTACCTATGATACTTTAAGGGCTGCGAATTATCCTTTGAAGAAATATAATTGCATTTCGTGTATTTATATTCTACGCGAATGGTGCCCTTTTTCTTTTCTTTTTTTTTTTTTTTTTTAATTTTTTACTACTCCTATTATTCTTATTATTATTATTAGTAGTATAAGAGACATTATACCGCTCGATATTATATAAAGTCGAACGCGACGCAATTCCATTGAAACTTTATCAATTTTATGCATTTAATTTGTGTTTTAAAGATTATTTGTGAATTAAAAGTCATTTACACATACGTATACGTACGCGCGCGCGCTCACACGTATATATATATATATATATGTATAATGATTGATATTATTAGCTTATCGCATTCTCTGATTTTGTAAAACTTGATTAATGAATATTTATAAAATACCTCTTTCTTTAATAATCAATGCCATTAGGACTAACGCTATGATTGATAAACATTTTAATAAATTTATCTATATGCCTGTCTGCGTATGTTGTGTGCGTGTTGTATACGTGTCCGTGTATAAATATTATCCCGCGTGAAGCGGGACTATCTTTATTTGAGGAGAAACATTGGGAATTGAAATGAGCTCCGTATTTAAAAAAAAATTATAAAAGCAATTGATCATTCTACCGTTGATAACAGATGTTTTATCAGCGACAAGTGAAATAATCTCTGCCCGGGCAATTAAATAGAATATGAATACAAATATCGTTCTAATGTATCCATCAATTATTACGTTAAAATAAAGGATTTACCTTTTATTCGTAACTACTTTTATTCATATAATTTCTTACCGTCCACGTAATCGTGTAATTATTCTCTTTTATTTGAGGGAGGATTTATAATGAACGTAAAAGCATGAAAATGTAATATGAATTTCTTGATTACAATTAGAATGGAGAGTATTAGAACGAGTGACGAGCTCGGGCTTTTCTTTCTGATTGTTATGAATTCTGAACGTATAATCCAAACTTAGTTATTAGACATGCCGATCGTCCTGCGGATTCGCCAAAATGTTCTGCAGTGCCGATCGCTCGTGACACGTTTTCACGCCGGGGATTCGTATATTCAGCCGTCTCTCGGATTTATTAGAATCCTACGTGTTTAAGAATTAATTTCTTCCCGAACAGAGGAAGTCTTAGGTTTTTTTAATCTGTATTTTTAATATCCAGAGCTGCAGGGCCTCGTCGTGGAGTAAATAAAGATAAGTACGGTGTTCCATTGAGAATTCGTAGATCTTTTATGGCGTAATAATATTATTACCGGCAGTCTAAAGGGTTATTGGGATAGGGTAGGGAAGGGATGGGAAGGGACGGGGGGGAGGTCGGGCTGGGGAGATCAGGGAGAATAAAAATTGCAATTGGTAGACGAGCGTCATTCGTCCCTCGATTATATCCCGCGGAGTATTGAGAGGGTGAGATAAAGAAATCGTCGGAAGAAGTAACGAATGAATTTGAAAGTAGAAATGCGTAAAGTGGCTCGCCGAGCTCTACAACGGTATCAGTCGTGGGAAATGCCTAAATGACTTTGTTGCGGCCAGGTTGCCTACCATCGCGAGGTCACGGGCCACAATCGTCATTTACCCATCCGGGCATCCCATCCTGGCCAAAATCGTACCCTCGCCGTAGATACGATCGACAAAGCGTAAGGGAAAAAAAAGACAAAAAGAAGCCCAAAGAGTTCTCCGCGAGACCGGCCAACTTGGGTAAGACGGTAAGTCGGTAGAGTCGGTATATCGCGTGCCTGCTCGACTAAGGGGGATAGAGGACGAGGTGGCGCCGCGTTTTTCACTCGCTCTTTCGGTACCCTCGATCTTCAAGGCCATTATGCAGCCGCATTCTCTCGATTCGGCTGCTACGTAAACAATCGCCGTGGAATTGTCGTTTCCGCGGAGCTCTTCCTGCTCGAAACAACCCCGTTCTTTTAACTTTTTAACCCACTATTGCCCCCAAAATGGAATAGTATTCCTACGGTAGCTTTAACGAGTCGTCGTATTACATTACAAATACATGGACGATCAGGAGAATGACGAGACCTGGCGAAAGAAATACGCGGACTTGGTTAAATATGTGTACGGAATGCTTTTAATTAGGGATTCAATTAGGGAATAAAGTAGGTCATTGTCTGGATTATCGAATAGGAATGATTCTTCATTGAACCTTCATTGAAGCTGCATTCTCACATTCTCATACTTACAAGGAGAATGGCTTCTTTTGCCTTGCTCTGTAAACTATGTACTGACTGCTCGGGTGCATTACTGCAATAGAAAGAGGCACTGAATGCGTGGCGAAAAAAAAAGAAAAAAGAAAAAAAAAAGAACAACGGAAAGTAAGGCAAAGGGTGAAGATAAAATTTAAAGGAAAAATGAAATAGGGCGGCGAAGGGATCGTAGGGTTATTGGGCTTGGCGGGAGGGGGAGGGGGAGCGGGGGTTGTTTAAGGAATAAGATAAGAAAGTGTTGTAGGAATAGGAGTTTGCAAAGAGAGACGGAGTTCGGTCTCCTAACGCATTTTCGCTCGAGCTTTCTAATAATAATACGAAAGAGGGAGAGGGGTGAGGGGGCGAAGGGGGTTGGGGAAAGAAAAAAAAGTCAAGATATAAAAAGGAGCAACAGCGTTGGAAACAATAGAAAGAAAGAGTATGGGGGCAAAAGTAAATGAGAGAGAGAGAGAGAGAGAGAGAGAGAGTGAGAGAGAGTGGCGGGAGGGAGGGAGAGAGGGGGGAGAGACTGGCGCAGCGCGACAAAAAAAGGGTGAACTATGTTTCGACCAAGGGCGGCAGCACTTAGCAAATGATTTTTAAATTGAATCAGTTTCTTGGTTGAAGGGCTCCTGCTACTGAAACTCGTGCTTTGTTGGTTGAGTGAACGACGCGTTGACGGGCGTAAATATAGAAATAGTAAGGAGAAGGCTTCGTTGTAATTGTACTCGTCGAGTACGTTCCTCATTCGTTTCTTCCTCCTTTCCTTCCTCCTTTCTTTCTTTCTTTCTTTCTTCTCTGTCTCTGTCTCTGTATCTGTCTCTGTCTCTGTCACCGAGTCCTCTAGCGTGCGGCGTCTCCTTCTCTCGCAGCCGACGTCCCTCTAAGCTCTTTTTCTTTTTCTTTCTTTCTTTCTTCTTTCTTTCTTTTTCTTTCTTTTTTCTTTCTTTTTTCTTCTACTCCGGCTCGTTTAACATTCTGCTTGTTGCAAGGACAACGTCACGTAACTCGTTTCAGCGAACAACGGCGACCGATTTTTTCAAAGTCAATTTTTCAGCAGGTTTTAATTAAATTATTCCCCGACGGGAGAGGAGGGGGGGAGGCGGAGGGGAAGAAAAATTTTTCTCCCAAGAATTGCAGCCGCGAGTGCGGAAAATCAGCCCGAGAAATATATTCGCAAATTAATAATGACGCCTTTTCCGCCCTATTATTGCACATCGACCCTATTTTTTATACGCCCAACAATACGTACGGCCACGTAATACTTTGTATTCTATTAATACAGTGATACAGAGACGATTAATACAGTGACTTTTTTTCTTTTTTTTTTTTACGCCACTACTAGTTGATAAAGGCCACCCATTAGCATAATATTAAAAATCGCCTTGTTTATCTACAAGTTTTGGAATATTGAAATCGTTTACATGAAAATATTAAGTACTCCAGGTTATTTAAGGAAGTGAAAAAACAACAACCTATTTTAATTGTCTATGTATTTGTAGGTAAGAGCTTGTGTAAGTTCTTGCGAAAAACCATAAATACGTTACGAATGAGACGGGATCTTTGGTATTTCGTAATTACCAGTCGTTTTATTCTTACAATTATTATTATTATTGTTGTTGTTGTTGTTGTTGTTGTCGTTGTTACAATTATTATTATTGTTATTGTTAGTGTTATCGATTCGTTTAAGATTCGTTCTGAATTTAGTAGAATAATGTGAAATGCTGCTCGTTTAAAAAAAATACAATTAGCCCGAATAATCAAGTATTGACAATTAAACAACAAAGGATCATTAGGCTTTAGACTTTTCCGTTTAATTTAGTAAATCAATTTAAAAATAAGAAGAGCGGGCTCGCGCAGACGAAACTTTGCCGCTCATTCGCGTTATTATGCCCCCCTTCACCCTGTATTTACAGCATTTTCATTACTTCCATTGTTTTACCTTTATTCTATATTATTTTTATTCCTTTTTCCTTTTTTTCGTTTCTCTTCATCTATTTAGAAACAAAGTCTGGCTTTAATTAAATTTTCATTGACGAGGTACACTTCAGTATTGGACATCGGAGATGTTAAATGAGTAATTAAATGCAGATGCGTTTCCGTGTAAAATGTAAGCGATTGTTTTTTAGTCGTAAGTAGTCGATGGAGAGAGAGAGAGAGAGAGAGAGAGAGAGAAAAGGTAGGAATGCACGAAAGTGGATGAAATTGCAGGATTGAGTAAACTAAAATTTCAGTGGATCTGCTCGATTTGCAATTTCTCACGCATAAAAGGGAAACGCGAAGTAGAATAGACCGGCCGAGGAAACTTGTACGTCGATCGTGGCTCGTGTGCGGTCGACGAGTAATTTCTCTTTGTCCCTCTCTCGCTCGTAAGGAGTAACGGAGAGGGTCGGCGAGGGTCGGCGAGGGTCGCAGAGGATCGGGCAGAGGAGCTATAGGGAAGGAGGGGCTGGCGGGAGGGATGGGGAGTCAGGTAAGTGTCGCGGAGCTTTTAGCGTTTAGCGGTCGTTCGAGCGCTTCGTATTAGTGTAGTTGGGCTGTGGGGCCACGGGTACGTTGTTGGCTAGGTTGTGTTGGGTAGGTTGTTGGGTAGGTTGTCGGGACGTAAGCATCACATGCTAATTAAGGGAATGGCTATAGAGTAGAAGGAAGGACTCGACAGCTTGCGGCCTAAGTGGTTGTAATACGTTTAGCTCGAATGGCTGGCCACTGCCCTCTTTAACTTCGACCCTCCTCCTCCTCCTCCTCCTCCTCCTCCTCCTCCTCGCCCGACCATTCCATCCGCAGCTTCGATTTTTCTCCTCCACCGTCTTCCGAGCTACACTTTATACCGGCACTGCTGCACTCGCCCGCCCGCCCCCTCCTTCCCTCCAACCCCTAAATACCACGGCTCCTTTCCATATTCTTTATTTCAGTTCGTACTGAAAGGTAGGTAAAAGAAAGCCCTCGTGCGCGGTCGAGCGCGGGACATTCGTGTCTCCTGAAACGGAGGCGAAAATCACTTTTATAAGCGTAACGCGAGATTCACTCTCTCTCTCTCTCTCTCTCTCTCTTCTCTCAACACCAGTCTGTACTCGCGTTCTCGAGAGGTCGAGCACAATGACGCACTACCATGAATGAAAATGCGGGTCCCATTACTTTTAATTCTTTTCATAATTCCAATTATCGCCCGACAAGTTTTATAAGTTATATTTTTGAAGAATCGTAATATCTAATTATTAATGCCGAAGCACTTAGTATGCGTTATCCTTTACGTCTACGATTAACGCAGCGCTAAGTAATGATACACATGGGCAGGAAGGAAGGTAACGTGAGTGAGTATTGCTCGAAACTACTCTTTAATGCTTTCGTGATTTTATTAGAAAACAGGCATACTTGGTATGATCATTGATCACAATAATAAATCACAAGCAGGTACGTCGATTTATATTTAGTGCTCGTATTAATAATTCTTTATGGAATCCCAGCAGGATCATTGCAATGTTTGGTAAAAGTGTTTGTCGGCCCGCAACGATCGAAAGTCGATCCGCTTATAATAGCATTGGATCGTTATCTCCTCGTATAAAAAGCAATAAGACTTACGTCGACGTAAATCCTAATCGCGTACGGCTGGACGTGTTTATAAGAATCAATGTGAAATACGGAAGCAGTAAACACGAAGCCGTGAAACGAGCGGCTAATTTCCCAAAACCTCTAACTTAGCCTCTCATTAATGAATAAATCCCATGGTAATCTAATTCTTTTGTACGTTATCTGAAATAAATGTCGAGCAATATAATTGTACGCGGCTCGAGGATTTGATTAACTACGCGAGATATTAAACCCGAGCTAAGGAATATGAATCAATGCCGTATAAAACACTTGGTTTAATATATCACACGTCCCGGGACATATACACACACACACACACATAATATATAACGTGAGAGTAGCTTCGAGTTAATAATAAAAACCAATTGTTTACAGCCTCCCGACGTCCTTACAATAGTTATGCAAATTCCTAAGCAGAACGGTCAATCACGTTTCGCATCACGGTAAATAAGGTGAAGAATAAAATTTCAGATTGCGTTGCATTCACTCGTTTGGCCGTAATAACGGAGGTGTGCATTTTATACGAATGGCGCTGATACTTTAGCGCTAAAAATAGGCTAGGGAAATTTATTTTGACATTATACGGCCGTTATCGCATTAAAATATCCTAAAACCTTTTAGAATGTACGCGCGCCAGCGGCGAAAATACTCCCAGCGTATCAACCAAGCAAATCAATACAATACTCGCGCGCACCCACGCAATACCTACTCCTTCCGCTAGGTAAACACGCATTTACCTACCTACGTACGTATAACAATAATAATAATAATAACAATAGTATTAATAATAGTAATGGTAATAATAGTAATAATAGTAATGGTAATAAGAGTAATAGTAATAATGCGGTAGTATTTACGCGATTGCCAGAAGCCGTTGTGCTATTCCGCGCGATTTCACGCGTCTTTCATAATTTCCCGCCGATGCGCTCGCCTCCCCCAGGTCCCCGGTTCCCAGTTCCTCGTTCCAGCTCTAGCTATAGCGCGGGACTGTTGGGGATGGGGGGAGGTGGGAGGGGGGTGTTATGGGCGGAGGACTGCCGCAGCCGTCTCGGCATGTTTGCGCAAACTTTACTCGCACCGCCATGTAAATCGTACTTAATGCTCGCTAGATAACGCGCAACTGGCGTGCACTCGCGGAAGGTCCTGGAGCCTTGCGGTTTTCCAGGGAAGGGAATTGCTCCGTGGAAGGTCGTTAAGACGTGCCCGAAGAGAAGGAGACGCGTCCCCGAGTAGCCGAGGTCGCGTGGTCGAATCGAGCTCGGCGGCGTTTACGCGTAGCTGCGACGACGGGACGGGGGGACGGGGGGAGGGACGGACGGACGGACTGTGAGGACCTACCGAGCGTGTCGTACGCGTCGGTGTTGGTAGGTAGGACACGCGTAGGAATTCGCATAGGGACGCGCGTGTGGCTTCTTTCGTTGAAACGGCTTCGGCCGACTGTGAAAATGACGTCGTCCGATCGGGGTGATAATCGATGGACAGCCCCGCTATCGTTATGAATTAAATTCAAGCCCGGAATGCCCCGATGACATTATCGCCGTGCTTGCCAAGTTAATAAATTACTTAACGGTAATCCTTCAAAGGCTTGACATTTTTCAGCTCTACGTTTTCGGTCAAAAAGCTAAAGTCGATACATTGTTTTTCTTTTTCACCGAAATTGATTTATGGTTCTTCCCCAAGAGCGAGCGAGCGAGCGAGCGAGAGAGAGAGAGAGAGAGAGAGAGACGAAACGCAAGAAAAATTATGACTAACTATCGTTTCGCTTTTTACGACGGACTCCCTCCCCCCCAATCCCCCCAAACCCCCAGCCCACCCTACACCATAAAAACAGTTTAAAATGCATCGAGTCTTTTGAATATTAACTATTATAGGTTTATGTACCCGGAAGCGAAATATAAATAAGCGCCCTTCTGCATTGCAGTATTGCAATGATCGATCCGTAATAAAATCACGTACGTAGTATGCTGCTTAAGTAAAAATTTCGTATTAAAAGATTCGGTCGGGCAGGTGCCACAGACACTAACGTAACTTGCATTATTAATTTTCTTTCGCGTAAAATTGCGCCAAGACCTCAATTAGCTATAATATAAGGATTGAAAAGACCCGTAGGACGAAGATATTCCAATCGGACCTCGATTATTATAATATTTGAAAATTGTAATAATATTTTACCGACCAGTCGTTGACCTTATTAAGGATTATCGTGAAAATCATGATTCGGAATTAAAAAGTAAAGGGACGACGAGGTCCCTCTTACATATATATACATATACATATATACATATATACATATATATATACATGTTGTGTAAAAATGGTCAAAATAAGCTTTAAATATATTTCCAATTTTGGAAGAACGATTCGTCGGCAGTTCACTTATCGGGATAGAGCAATAAATATATGATATGTGCGTCAACGTTATGCAACTACGTAGGGAGTACGGGGGCAAGGGGGAGGAAGTAATGTATCTAATGAAGAGGGTGAAATGGAATTTCGTCCGTCGAAGACATCTAAGTTGCACTGCTCAATCTACTACTTGGACCGTAAACAAGCAGCTCACGTCAGAAAACGAAGATGGACAAAAGTTATAGTGAAATATAAAGAGATAAGAATGAAGATACGGTCTAAAAGAAAGATTGGAAGCGAAATGCTGTTAAAGAAATACTGGCATGGAGGATGGATGCTGTTAGATCCGGAAAAAGGAGTGAGAGGGGGGCGGGAGGGACAGGATGGACGAGTAAGTGAGTGCAAACGAGAAAGTCTGGATAGTCAGCGGCGTCGTGGGGGTGAGTGGCGGGGAAGGGGGTGGGGGTGGGGGAGGGGTAGCGAAAGAAAAAGAGTAAAGTATATCCGTATCGAGTTAGAGAGTGAGGAGCAGGGGAGAAAAGAAGGCCCCCAGCAATGAAAAGATATCCCGGGGTGCAGAGGTTAAGCTCTACAAGAGATAAGGACTGCGACGAAGGGGTGGAGGAGGAGGAGGAGGAGGAGGGGGGAATCCAGACTGGACGGCGCTATAGTCGCTCGTTGGCTGGCTCTCTCTCTCTCTCTCCTCCCTCTTCTCTCTCTTACGCGCTTTGCCGTAGTAGTAAACAAAGCTGTAACTCTCGTTCGCCTCACTACGAATCAATGACCTCTCACTCACCCCTCACCTCTCTTCTTCTAACAAACAAATACAAAATTCGCTTCGCTCGCGACATTTATCTTATTTTTCGGCGTGTACATACGCGATGCCCGCCCGCCCGCCTTTCCTATTCTGGAACTTGCCCAATCAAAACGTCCCCGAGTACTCGAAATATCCCTAAAAACCATCCTCTCGTTGTTCCAATCAAAAATAACTTCATTACAACGATTCATAAGCTTACATTGGCAAAACTAGACTCTTTATTTATTCTTCTCGCCCCTACGTCAGATCCGCAGAGATTGTTACATCATTTAACCAATTGGTTGGGTTGGTTTTTCTTTTCTCTTTTTAATCTTTTTAATCTTTTTAATCTTTTTTCTTTTTTTTTCATCTAATTTGACGCTGTACAGCCACATTGGCACAATTACATCTCCTTTGTATCCCCGAAGTTCATTCGCTGGCATGATAATGTGTTCGGGCATAGACGAGAATTAATGTGAACGCGGCAAATTTTCCTGATTGTTTCGTGTTTTTGCTAAATCGTTAGCTGCCAGGGAGTCAGGGAGGGAGGGAGGAAGCGTTATTATACGCGAGCTCAACTTAACAGAACTTTGACAATTAATCGAATGATTATTTTCCTATTATTATCTGCGTACCCCGCCCGATAATCCTTATCAATCATTGTATTTGTATATAATACATTATTTTCACGAATTGTCAAAATATTATCGCGATCAAGTGTACGTAAACGTAAATATATAATTTAGGTTTAGGCTGCGATGATGTTTTTTTACGATTCGACGTAGAAATGAATTAGGGATTAACGGCTGGACGTCATAAGACTCGATGTATTACCGTCAAGTATTGTCGAGCAGTGCAGTTTTTGAAAGTATTAAGATTTTCGAGAGCGAGGGGTGAGCGCGAAATGATTCGATTACCCTCGATAGGTGTTCCGGATACGGCCGAGTACTGCCAAAGCCACGACGCCGATTACGTAGTTAAAGCTTCAATGACGTATGAGGCCCGATAATTGATTTATAAAGTGCCATTGACTAATTATCTGCGGAATTACTTACTCGGCGATTAATCGAATGCAAAACTCGTGGCTACGCGCCCGACGAATAAATAGGAAACTCGATAAACGCCAAGGAATTCGATTTATATTAGCGCTCGTTGTCATTTAGCTGCTGACGTCGTCTTACCATCCGCTGGGACACAATCGACGTATACCTCGTTATTATTTATGCAATCGCTCTAGGAAGACAAAAAAAAAAGACCTTTTTTCCTCCTTTTTATTTTCAGCCAATGATAAACGACGTATTGGCACTTAATCTACCGAATACGCGCTTTCCTTCCTTTCGATCGCGTTTGTATTTTCATTTCTTTTCTTTTTTTTTTTTCTTTTCTTTCTCGAAATTTTCCCCAATAACCCTTTTCCTCCCCGTCCCCGTCCCCGTCCCCGTCCCCGTCACCGTAGCGGCTGAAAAACAAACAAATACTTCATGGCTCCGCGGTACAAATTGCCCTCTGCCGGCCCCTCTCCCCCTCCGGCCCGCGGACTTCCATCCGAATTCCTAGAAAGTTTTCATGGCCAAGTCGGGAACGGGGACGAGGGGACAACGGGAATGTCCGTGGTCCTTGCGTTTTAGCTCGGAAAACTTGTGCGGCGCGTAGCTTTCGAGTTCTATTCAACCCTCTCCTTCTCCCCCCCCCGGACACTCGGCGCTCCTCCTCGACGTCTACATCGACCAATACCGTGACAGATTTCATTATTCGAATTATCAACTACGCTACCGGCACGTGACGGATAAGGGGACAGCGATTGAGTTTTTAAACGTTTTTAATGACATTGTTTGTGTTGCGCGCAAGCTCGTATTGCCCTAATAAGGGATTAGAAGAAGAAAATTGTCGTAAAAGAGCGGAATTAGAGCGCGCGTTATATATTATATTGAACCCAATGTACGGGTAAAATGGATCATTATACTTTGAAAAACCTGCCACATTCGGTTGAATAATATCTAAGTCCCGATGATATTAACAAAGCCGAATACAAAGGGAGCAGCGGAACAACCGAGTAAATACAGCTCTACATTTCTTATTTTATGCGAATGTAGCAATTGAAAGAAAAAGCTAATCCCATAAGAAGATATCGTTTGTTACAAAAGGATTTCATTTGCTTACACCATCTTCCTTTCTTCTGTCGCGCTCAAATTCTCCCCCCGGCTCCTCGCCACGCCTCATCATCCTCTGTCTTACCGTATTCCTTACCTCCTCCTCCTCCTCCTCCTCCTCCTCCGTCTCTCTCTCTCTCTCTCAGCACCAACCTCCCCCAGCCACCCACTCACTCTCTTTATCTACGTTCCTTCCTTTCTCAGGGAGAGCGCATCGTGGATCATTTCTTCGCTTTCTCACAAGAGCCTCCCTCACCCTCCCCTCCCCGTCCCGCCAATCTCCTCTTCCTCGCCCCCTTCTTTCTCTCGCGGGAACTGTTCCCATCTCTCGAGACAATTGTACTTTTCGCGTAACGAATTTCTACGGCGCAGCTCTCCTTTCGCACCTCCGGCTTCTCTCTCTCTCTCCTCTCTCTCTCTCTCTCTCTCTCTCTCTCTATATATATAGATATATATGCCTTTGCCAGTATCACGACTAGGAGCATTCATCTTGAGAGGTGAGACAGGCTTCTTACCTCTAGAGGTTATGCCGCACCTGCCCCTACGTCTCCTCGCGTTATTCCGCGATCTATGCGCCGCCATAGATATCACCTTTATACGCCCCCGTGAAAGATTCTCCCCTCAGTTTTACCGAATTACGTACTCTCCGGCCCTCCCTTCTGTAAAACCCGTCCTCTTATTACTCTCCCTACTCGACTTCTTTCTTAATACCTTTCAATTCAAGCTGATTTTAAGTAGTATCGATTCGGCTCAAGTCCCTTTAAATTTTTTATATTTTTATTAGCACGTTACAGCGAAAGTTTTTCTTCTTATCTTTCATAATTCGTTAAAAAAAATTGATAAGTTAATCCCTGTGAAAGTACAAACTTTGATAGATGCAATTTAATTCTTCAATACAACGATGCAGCTTTAAACAGATTATTTCATTGCCATTTTAAATTAGAATTTTTTATATTTGAAATATAAGCTAAACGTAATATTTATTATTTCCCTTTAAATATTTTTAAAATACGTAGTACGTAATCTCGCATAATTTAATAGCTATAATGATTTCGTAGCTCATTTTATTTATGAATGATGTATTAAAAAATTCTTACAAGTTACGTTGAAAAAAATAATAAATCACGAAATCACGTATTTGTCGTTTTAATAATATATAGGAACAACTATTTCAATGTCCATCGGTATCAAAAGACTTTGTCAGTTTTAAAGGGAAATGCGAATTTTCTTAATCCTAAGAGAGATTTATTTATTTTCTGTAAAAAACAAAGGAAAGAATATTGTCTATGCCTTTAAGTAAACGCAGTTAATTGCCATACTAACGTAAATGAACATAATAAAAAAACTTATTTCTTTCATGTAGCGATATTTCTTTTGTTGAAAATTTACGGTATTCAATAACTAAATTATTAGTGTTCGGTAAAAAATATGAAAATATACGTGGACTCATTAGAATTGGATTCCGTTGTTCCATGTATTTTATCGAACGATCGTCCCGTGAAAAATATTTACAATTAAAAATACTTGCAACTTCTATATGAAATATGCCGACAATGTCTCGAAAAGTAGAAGAGTAATATTGAAAGTAAACGTAATTACTGGGACAGCGCAGTATCGTAATGCATAATTAATTTCAGCTTTTAATCACGAACTTGTATTAAATGCGAAAGACGTTAGATGTTGGATGAAGAAATTTTTAAACGAGTGAAAATAATAAATAACAATTTCATAGACGGTAATAAATTACATACGAAATATTTGTGCTCTGCGTAAGACTCGTTGATTCGGACATTCGCATTATTCGATTAACGTTTATCGTAATCTGAAGAAAACGAGGACAATCATCGGGAGCCTAAAAATTATACGGGACAACGTCTTCGAGTTTAACTAGAGACAGACAGAGAGAGAGAGAGAGAGGGAGGAGAGAGAGCAGGGGGAAGATATCATGGTCCTAATTTATGTCTTTCTCATTCGGAAAGCCTCATTTGTTTGCAGCGTGTGATTCCTGGGCAAGAAATCTACATGGACGGCGAAGGATCGATCCTTGAAATACGTTAAAAAAAGCCAAGATCGTTGACCCGGTTCTCTCAGCTCGACAAGCCGTAGTTTTTCTGATTAGTCGCTTTCGCACTTCTTACGAATCGCCTACAATACTTGGGATTCGGCTTACCTCGAGCAATTCCGGAGCCGCTCCGACGACCTTCTTTTTCACTTTCAGCGAGCTTAAGACGCCGCTGCTAAAGACGAACTTGGCTTTCCCGCTCTATCATTCGAACCCTCCCTCCTCTTTTTTTTTTTTTTTTTTTTTATTAATCATCGTTATTAAATTTACCAGGTGGAGACAAAAAAAAAAACGAGGCTTATTAATCCTTTAAATGAAGCACACGAATTCATTTGATTACAACGTCTTATATTTCTTCTTAATGGTTCTTTTTTTTTTTTTTTTTTTTCACTTTTAAACCCTAATGTTGAGTATTTGAAGCCGCTGTTCTTAGACAGTGACTTTTTTCCTTTCTTTTTTTTTTTTACAGGCCATTACTATATTTCTACTCGTCCGTCGGTATTCCACGATTCCGCAATTCTTATTGGTTTATTCCTAACGGCCAATGAACAATTTAGTCCAATTCGAATTAGTCGTTAAATAATCAGCAATTATGCAGGCATGGATTTTGCGAAGAAAAGAAACAACGCATACGAAGTAATGAAAATTTCTTATTGATATTATAAATTCTAATTCACGCTACGATTTATTTATTGTATTATTAGATATGAAGAATTTTATATCCGATAATGTATTGAAGAGTGTAGGTGTCGTGTCGAACGGATTCTCAATTGGTGTATTTATGTTCCAGGTTGCGTGGATGTTGTTCGATCAGAGCGCCATTTTGACGGTGCACAATCACGTTATTACGAGGAATCCGAGAATATCCGTGTCACACGACAAGCACCGGACTTGGTACTTACATATCAACGACGTGCAGGAGGAGGACAAGGGCAGGTACATGTGCCAGATAAACACAGCCACAGCGAAGACGCAGTACGGCTACCTTCACGTAGTCGGTAAGTTCATGTAATAACGATCATTAGCAATGGCCAATTGATTACCCGCTCAGCGATAGGAAATTACAAACTTTATATCCGAATAGCCAAAACCGACGCGTAACCAATTAAATTCACGCATACTCGACTTGTTCTTATACCTTAAAAACTACATACATGCAGTATAAGTGGATTTTCCAAAGGATAAAATAAGAATAACAATAATAAGCCGGGGCTTAGAGGTATGGTACTTGAAAAAAGGGCTGATTCTGCTCCGCCAAAAATAAAGAAGAAGAAGAAGAAGTAGAAGTAGAAGAAGTAGAAGCAATGACATGTATGGAGGCAGTGAAGCGTGAGTCGGGTCGGATAAATGAATAATAATTACGTGGCAGGAGCTCGGAATCGAATTGACTAGTATAGCGGTCCATCTGGCCGTTGCCGAGCTAACGGCATCGTACATCTGTAAGAGGTAATAAAGGCGTTAAGAATTTAATTAAAAGGGGCTGCGCCAAGAGGGATGAGCGACCGCACAAGCATCCGGCAAAACATATTAATATTGCGAGTTTGGTCGTTTGGGCTGGCGGATATGCGGCAGCAAGGGGATGGGTAGTCCTGAAAGTTAAAGTAGACTCGAGCGGGAGTCGGACTACCCGACTACGAGTACTCCCACTACTCCCACTACTCCCACTACTCCCAGTCCCACTACAGCCACTACTCCCACTGCTAGTCGGTCGGCTAAATTAATTGTTACCGCGGGAGTGAGTCGGTGCGCCCGTTGGAGCCGCGCGTACGTGATTCCCCGGGAAAGAAGTCGATGCGACGCTGCTGGCTTTTCTCAACAATAACCAAACACGTACCGGGATTCTCGGGGAAAACATCGTTGGCTCGCGAGCGCGCGATAATTTCGCGGGGCTGCCATAACTCAATGTCGCCGTATCGCTAGCGGGGATGAGGAACCGCTGCTAAGTGTATTGCTGCACCCACAAGGCCGCTCTTCTCCCTGGCTTCCGTTAGACCGGTGCGTGCGCGGCTCCTAAATATAATAAAAGACCGGCCCGGCCTATCCGCGCGGGAAGGGAAGGGCAGGGGGGGCGGGCTGGTGTCTGCTGACTTTTATTCGACGCGGGATAACTTGCTTAGGATGCGAGAGTCGTATCCTCCTTACGGGAAGGTGCCCCGGCTTCTATGTGGCCCTCACACCCCCTGCGCGCTCGCTACCAGATATACGCGAAACCGATCATACGGAAGCGAGGCCTCTCTCTCTCTCTCTCCGCAAGCCTCGATCGCTACGTTATCTTTCACGCTTTCGTATTCCTCTTTCCTTGGCAGAACATTTTGTATCAAAAGAACGTTACCGACATAAAGCGGAGACGAAGGCGCGTCCGATCCTTACCTCGAACGAAATAAACCGACGGAGAAGACAAATCCACCGGAATTAGTTTGAACGGTAATAATAAGAGGACGTAGACAGAAAGAAAGAATGGAAGAAAGAAAAAAAGAGGGAAAAAAAACCCCAATAACCTCCTTGTCTTCACTGTACGCGCGCAATCCCTCAAAATTATTGCTCGGTATTTATCTCCCGTACTTTCTTCTCCGGTATTATTATCTTTTCCTCCGCGTGCTCCAAGAACAAATGAAAAAACTTCCTCGCACGTACGCTCTTAATTGATATTTACTAAAATAAATATTTTCAATTAAAACATTCTCCCTTATATTTCACTTCACGGGTACGCGTGTGTACATGCACACACGCGCACCATAGAGCTTCTCAATATTTACAGGCTACGTAGATATAATTGAAGGAAAATGGCCGAGTGTTCGGAAACCTAAATTGTATTTTCGAAATAAAAGCCCGTATTCTACGAAATGACATAAAGAGAGAGTAAGAGAGAGAGAGAGGAGGGGGAGAGAGAATAATTCTTACTTTTAGAAACATCACATTGCTCAAACTCCTTTTCTAAGATAATAAATAATAAACAACTGGTAATTATTGCGTTGCGCATCAATTACGTGTCAATACTATCGTGTCGCTTAGACGTATTTATTGGCTATTACATTTCGTAACGTGCGTTTTATACTATAAAATGTAATTGCATCCGTAAACTAACCTGTTTGGAATTATCTTTTAACCGGCGTAATCTGAATAACAATAAATAGAGACAACGCTTGATTTCATATCAAAATTTATACATTTATTTGTAAGGTTATGTCTTTCCAATAAATCTTAGGTAATTGCTGAAAGGGAGACGTCGATACAAGGGCATTTAATGCTCTATCGTTACCATTAATCCGTGCAATTAATTTTCCTCAAAGTATTTTTGACTAAGGTTTTATTAAGTCATCGACAAGCAATGCGTTGGGCAATAAATACAAAGAACTTAACAATTATTCTTGTCGTTCGAACTTATGACGTCATAGGCTCTTTGGTTTTTTTATCTAACGCCATAAGAACAGATACAGGCATTAAATAAGTAAATACGTATAATATATATATATATATATGTATGTATATTTGGAGGTGAAATTTATTTTTACCACGTTACGTGTGTAGGAGTAATTTGATACAAATAAGTCATGCCGATTAATTAATGAATAAAACTAATAAAACTTCTTTCGGGTATAATTTCAAACATTATATCCTTAAGCTGCCAAAGGAATGTCCATTTTCCTTTAATCGTAGGGGAAACTTAGGCTCCAGTTCCTTAGTCGTGTCGACAATAGGGAGGTGTTTTAATAATCCCTAGCGCATTGAGCGGAATATACTTGCAACTGAATAACAGCGCGTTGGAGATAGATTTTTCTAACGAATTACTCTAATCACCGTTGAAAATGCATAAGTACAGGTATTCTTTTGGATCGGAGGGTATGCGGGATACGCGTATTTTCTTGGGTTAGAATGGAGTTAGAACGGGAATATTTATTGTCAAGCGCGTATACCTCGGCTTTTCTGTCAATACGCTTAGATAAAGGAAACCTCTTCGTGCTAATACAATCTTTATTCGTCGTGTAAACTTCGAGTACTTTTATAGAGTTCGTCTCGTTGACAAAAGCTTTTATTTATAGATTTATACCGCGCAGAGAGAAGTTTAACAATAGAGCTCGGCTTTAATCATTTAAATATTCATCTTTGTCTGCCTATCCGTCCTCGCCCCTTAGCCCCACCTCTCCTCACCCCTTAGCCCCACCTCTCCTCACCCCTTAGCCCCGCCTGTACCTTTAACGACTTTTTCGTTGCTTTTCACGGGACGCGTAGTCGTCCTCCTGTAGAGATCATCGCTCAATCTCCTCGATCGGAAACCTACGCTGCTGCACATCTCCACCGCAATCGTTTCCTTTTTTTTTTTAAAAAATACTCCCTACATTCATTACCGACAAATGTATACCTCTAAATTTCAATTATTTACAGTATTACGTAACAATGAAAATCATGTATGTAGGTATAAATTGCAAGCTCACTCGTTTTGTCTGCTTTCATACAAGTTTTACGTAAGCGCCCACTATACGTACCCGTTCGTTTCTTATACTTCTACAAGGAAGCTCAATTAGTCACTACAAATACAAGTACAATATAAATATTTAAAAATATAAGAAAAAAATTAATTACCCGCTTGGAACAGACTTCGTCGTTAAATGTTCTATAAGCTTGTTTAAATCTCTCATTAATACATTGCGACCATTTTTTGTTGCCTAAACTGTACGATACTGTAAAAAAACAAAAAAAAAACAAAAACAAAAAATGTTTACAAGCTTTTTATAACTTTTTTTTTTTTTTTTATTATTATTATTAACACCGATGGCAAATAGAATAATGAGAAGCGTAATAATATGAATTAAATATTCGTTTTAATAGAATTTTCAAATTAAGTAATTTCTTTTTTCATTTAAAAACTTGGATCAATGTTTGTTCAATTATCAGGGTTTACTTGAAATAGAATTAATAACTACTTTTCACAAGAAAGTATTATGTTTTTAACAATATATATATATGTATACACGCTATATTTACTTTAAAAATATCACATAAAATACAGAAATATCTCGTTTCCTCTGTACATTATGTTTCACAGGAATAAAAATCCTATATTTAATACTAAGTTTATAGTTAAAAATAACAGTAAATAGTTTATATACATTTTAGTTTGTACTAACTGCCGTAATGTCTTCCTACATATGTATTTATAAATATAATTAAAAACAAAAGAATAATTTTATTCTTAGACAAGAAAGTGTTAAGGCTTTAAAGGTTCTACTTTTATTATAAACAATGTTTCGGTCAATTTAAAATAATTAATTAAATAATCAGTAGGTACAGGTACATTTTTACCAATTCCATTAGTTATTATAAAATTTTAGTCTTTCCTATTAAATGAAGATCTATTAAAAAACGAGAGGGTTTAATTGCAACGATTTATCCGCGAGAGGGAAAAAGATCGTAAAAAGAGAGCGGATAGTTATGAAAATTATTTACTTTGAAGAATATACAACTGCCGGTGATTCTGCTTTCGACCTTTTAATTTTAACACATCATACGTTCTACCTTCGTGTAGACGTACACATATATATATACATATATATGCATGTATATATATAGAAGACGGTCAGTGCGTGTTGTACCATGTCGTAAAATGTAAATTGTACCGCATTCATTCTATGTTTACCTTCGCCCTTTCTCCGTCTCATTCCTCTTCCCTGTCTCTCACTCCCTTAATATTTCTCGCTCTTTTCCTTTCTCACATCCAGCCTTTTTTAGTTTACGAATAATTGCGTCCTTATAGCGCGAACGAAGAATATACGTTTGTTTTTTTCAACGTGAACGTTAAAAGGGAAGGGAAAAGATAAGAGAAAAATTTTCTGCTTCCGAAAAGTTGCTCGTAATGATTAAGTAGACATTACCTGCAGAATCTACATATATATATATATATATATATATATCAGTATTTATTATTGCGTTCGTTGGCTGAGTTTGCCAATAATTTTTTCTGAAAATAGTATGTAATAGTTTTCGCGCATGAAAACAATATGTGAAAAGGTTGTAATGTATATAAGTCACATGACGTGTTAAAATTGAATGAACGCATAACGGATTATTGAATTATAATTGAATAAATTTAGAAATTTGCAGAAAATTGTGTCGTATTAAATAAAAAATTAAATGCAACGTCGGGTGTTTTTTCTTGAATCCGAAATTCATAAATGAAAAAATGTTCCGTTATTGAAACATTTTGTCGTCGTCGTCGTCGTCGTCGTCGTTGTTGCTGCTGCTATTGTTGCCATTGTTGTTATAAAAGTAACAAAAAATTCATCGTACCAAAGTAGGTTTTTATCTACAATGTACAGTGTACGTTAAATTTAATCTAATTTTATTGGAAATTAAAAATGTTATACCCCGAGTGATTTTAGTCTTTAAAGATCTGAAATTAGACACTGTATTGGTCGAGTAAACGTATATCGCGACAAACGTGTATTGCTCTCAATCTTGTCAAGCGACTGCAGCGTCGGCACTCGTATTTACCATAATTTCCATTGAATAGACTGACGGAAAGTGTTTAAGTAACGTCCCCGCACCACTCGTACTCCAGAGTTATAGGCGTCGAATATAAGAAGCTATTCCCCCGAAAAAATAATTCCACCTCCCCCTCCTCCTCCTCCGTCCCACTGCACACTCACCGCCGAACCAACCAATCTCCCCCTCCCCTCCCCTACACACACCACCTCCACCACCACCACCACACAACAACAACAACAACAGCAACTGACTCGTTCAGGAGGCATCGCTTCACTCGTAAAATAACCTCGCGTGCGTTTTAATAATCAAAGAGGAGAAAAGGGCAACATCCGCCTCGAAGTCTAGATGAACTGTCAGTCGCAAGGGTAGTAGCCGAGCTAACAACGTAATACTCGTAAAATGAGCCGGAGAAAGATCTGCCGGTGACACTGAGCTCCGAGCGAACGCGATAAGTACACTGAAAGACAAGCCGGTTAATGATATACACAAAACATCCTTCAAGCGTATTATAATGTAAGCATAACCGAGATTATTATTACGTATTATCACGTCGGGACGGCATCGATTCAAGTCGTCAAACGATATTCGGATAATTACCACGAAACGAACATTATCAAATAACTTTCTTATTGAAATAACAACAACAAGAAAAAAACTACAACATTCTTATTGTAATTAATTAATTATATTTGCTAATTATTCTATACAAAATTCATCCAGGCTATCGTATTAACCTCAATAAAACCTGTATCCATTATTTTATTTGACGCGCGCTCAAGTTAAAATTTTATATAAAATCCCTTTCATTGTATTCATTCGGGATTCTATTAAGCTTCTTAAGGCTCGTCATCCGAATCATACGATACCCACTTTTATTATTGTAAGGCTTTCTGTCTCTGACAGTCGTGTGTGTTACGTATTCTGAAGGGCTGACGAAGGAGAGCGCATTAAATACAGGATATTTTACATTCATTAGTATCACTAAACGTACTAAGATTTGGCCTTCAATTAAAGAATTACTCCAATATAACGGAGATTGGTTTTTCAAATTAAAATTGTTTTTTTTTTTTAACTCCATTGATTTACATTGTTTTCTTTTCTTTTTCTTTTTTTTTCCCCCCATACCGATTGCACTCTGTGTAATTGCGATCGATTCTTCCGTTTTGAGAATACGATTATTATTACAGAGATAAATGGGATATAAAATAATTATAATCATTAGCTATTAAGAGGTATTTGCAGCAATCGAGTGAACGTAAATATCTATCGTATAATATATCAACGCGAATACAGATGTTTACAAACATCAACTCGTACGTCTCTTAAAATATACGACGTAAAATTAGAACAATTTCTTTTATTTATCGGTTTACTGAAATTCCATTACTTGACCTCGCTTCGCAGTACATTGCATTCGTTATCGTTTAACTATTCTTGCAGACTAGACCAACCACGAGTCCAAGATTTTCCTATATCATAGCTGGGGTTGAATAAAGGAGAGAAGAAAGATTTCTATCTTACCGTTTAATTGTATGTTCAGTACGTACGGGAAAGCAGATGCGTCCTTTCGCTTATATAATTTTATAACCCCAAAAGAAAATTGAAGCAGAAAATAAAGGAAATCGTCCTTTTCTTTAACTTTTTTTTTATTTTTTTTTCTTTATTTTTTTTTTGTTAATCTTTAATATTAAATTATCTGCAATGAATTTTGAAATATTTTATTATAAGGCAGCCTCTAAGGGTTAAACTTGTTGCTATTTGTTTATTTGAAATTCAATATTCAACGTTCACGGCAAAATAATTTAAAACAAAATACAAAATTGTGCGTGTAATTATTATTCGGTAAAGTATAAAATGTTGTTGGAAAATTAAATGATAATTTGAAATTTAATACGTTATCTGTACGATGTATACGTTTTTAATAAGAAGAGAGCACAACATAATTTTAATCCTTTTTTTCTTCTTCTCTTTTCTTCTTGTTTTATTTTTTCTTCGCATTTTTTCACGTTTAAAATTTGAACGAGCGGTTCGTTATTTTTATAAACGAATTTCTCGTGCTTGACAGTAATGCATTAGATAATTTCCCTTTATAGTTAAAGACGAATTGGTTTTGACGAGCTTCTGAAAAAATGTCCATAAATTAAAAATTCAAGCTGCGCGTATGAAATTCGATAAGAACAATAATATGACATTCGGAATAATAATTATACGGGATAATGTAACGTGATTACGATGCTCGAATGGTCGATAGATCCTTTAGTTAATGAATCACCGGCTTACTTAAGTAAGAAAGTTATTTCAATAATATTCTTATCCGATCAATGGAGCATTTATTTTTCGTAAAAGAATGAAGGGAGGCAGGCACTTAATATCCTAAAAAGTTATTGTAAGAAGCGAAACTAATGACCGTCGGTATGGCGATACGCTACCGACGGCCGTTTATTATACATATATATATATATTTTTTTTTTCGGCTTCCTTTTCTGTAATACTGCACGGACACAAATACTGTCTTATTAATTAAAAAATAGTTTTGTATTACGAGATTGAATTTAATTGGAGGAGCCTGAAAGTATTTCAGCCGAGGGGGGGGGGAAGGAAAAAATGAATGAAAAGAGAATGACAAAAGGAACGAACGAACAAAGGCATCGGCTTTCGATAAGGTTCCTCTACCACCCTCCCTCCCTCCCGCCCTTCCTCCCTTCCCCCAACTAAGCCGTACCAATAACCATCGGGAGCCTTTATTTTCGTAAACAAGACGAGAGAATGTCGTAGAATGACGTAGAATGACGACATTCGCGGCGAATCCCTTTAAACGGGCCCTTAGATCTTTGGACGATTTGGATGTGAGGAAAGGTCGGCGAAGCAGGTGCGCGGTGGTCGTGCGTTGGATCCGTTGGATCTTCCTTGTCGGCGCGGCTCGCGCAACAATTCTCGGACGATGTAAGCCGGCTGTCGGGGGGGGTGGGGGTGGTGGTGTCGGTAGTCAGTCGGGAGGGGCGGGTAGGAGCGAGTTAACACGACACGGTACAAAGCAGGCGTGGCTTGCCTGAATAATGTATTAACAGCTCCGCGCGTCTGCACTTATACGGCGCGGGTAGTTTGCCGTCCACGTCCTCTTCGGTCTACGCTTGTCCACCAATCCGGGAACGCCTTCGCGCTCATAATAATACGAAAGACATCGATACCACTCGATCGCTGTTTGCTTTCAGCCAATTTCCCCTTCAAAAGCAGAGCTAGCTCGCCTTCTATAAAGAAATATCTTACTCCGCCCCATTCGCACCATAGTCCCGGCAATTTCTTCATAATTACCTATAAATATAATAATTAAGAGGGAAACAGAGAGAGAGAGAGAGAGAGAGAGATTGTGTCGGCTGCCTTGAAATTACCTATGAAGAATAATGCCCCATAATCGGTCTTTCTCAAGCCTGACACCTAAGCAGAGGGTTATTGGGTTACAAACATTATTATGAGCTACAACAGTTAATGTTAATCAGGAAAAGCCCAATTAACGTAATACCTTTAATAAACTCGATAATAAATAAATTTAGCTAAACGACAAAGGATTATAATCGAATAGGATTCGAAGAAATAAAATTTACCGGATTCAAATAAGGGAAATTTAAACGTGAGACAAGGGGACTCATTGTGCCATTGCGGGGGTGGCATATGCAAAATATTGTTTTTTTTTTTTTTTTTTTTTTTTAATACGAATAACTTTCTTTTTTATTATAGCGTAATTTGACTCTTCATTTTTCAAAAATTCCCCTAAAGCAACGGCCGGTTTGCATTGCTTAACGCGCTGTCCCGAAAATCCAATGTGATTCGGATCGGAACGGATATTTTTAACGTAATAAAACGACGTGTCGGTGTCGTATTTCTAAAAATCATTGTTAAAATCCACCGGTGCAGGCAACACCGACAATTCTATAATTATACGTGCATACGTATTTATTGAAAGGCTGATCCGTGCGTTTTTATCCGTCGAAAGATTAAGGGATGAGAGGAGGATTTGGGAACGTGAGGGGACGGAGGGGTCGGAGGGGACGGAGGGGAGCGAAGAACCGCGAAAGAAATAACGAGTCCTTGTTATAATGAGAGGAAATGCCGTGGCGGGATACGTAACGAGATAAGCAGGGGCTGCTCCGCTGACGTCTGTTTGCGAGGGAACGGAGAAAGGGCAAGGAATTAAGCCCTTTGCCTTACGATTACGGGACGAGACGTTTGACGAGGGAGAGACGACGACGTGCGTGGCCGCGGATACGTTTGCACTGGGATAACTCGGGCGATGTTTACCCGAGGAGAAGGCCGAAACCGTCAATAACCTTCTCCCAGCGAACGCCCAGGATACGCCCGCGACAATTTACCCCCGATTCTCGTGTTCGGCGTACCGCTCCCTCCCCCCCCACCCAATGACCTTCTTACATTCTTAGCAGCGCTCGGATTATTATTTGAATTAATTATGCAAGGCCGGGGGACGGGGGCCGAAATCCCGAGGCGGACTGTGACACGTTGGAAATTATGGAATTATCAACTTTCTTTCGTAAGGGCAAACGAAACGTCGTGCCTATTAAAATTCATGCTCTCGCCGCAACTACGCGTGAGTTAACTAGAATTTTCTATAATATACGCGACCGGGGTAAATCGAATTATTATCGGGACACGAATTTTCAATCCTCAATCGCGTTCACGCGTTCTTATTAATACTAACGTTATAATTATAACAACGACAACAATAACAATAATAGTGCTTATTTCGTTTCTAATCACGCGCAGCTCCGATTTAATAACAATACAATCATCACTGGCTCTGGATAAATAAACCGAGTCAAATGAGAAAATTATAATCCTCCGTTAAAGGGAAAGTAGGTAATTAATTACGCATCGATTTAGTTTACGTTATCGAGGGATTTATAATACATTTAAGAGAGAGGTTTTTTTTTTTTTTTTTTTTTTTGTTTTTAAAGAAAAACACTCGATATTTCCTGTTAATATTCATATTAATGGGATTTGTGCTGGGATTCGATTAAAGTGTAGGGATCGTTTAAAAAATAATTAAATTGAGCCGCTGCTAAGCCTCAGGAGTGGGTTGGACAAAAAAATAATTTATGGCAAAGTGGAGATACGTGATTACACGGGTATCCAAATATCCCGTTTAATCGCCTTAAACGAAAGGGGGCTGGGTGGGTGGAGGAGGGGAAACCGTATCTTGGCTGGCATCGATATCGATTTCAAAGTAAATATTAAGCTTTGTCTTGTTCTTGTTAATAACGACGGAGACGGAAGTTATTCGGTTCGGCTTAATGGGCTCATCTAAGGGCAAAAGGGACGTCGCGCAAGTAAATGTACGTTTTTTTTTTTTTTTTATCACATTCCCGGACGGACGTGCCGAGATGGACGTGTTGGACCAACCTCTGTAAACAGTATCGGCGGCCTTTAATTACCATTCGTTTATTTAACAAGCGCCAATAAGCTGGGCGATTTCAATTCATGCAGCGGCCGATACGGTGGCCGATTTCCACCATTACATGGTATACCCCATGCGCATCCGCCGGCCACATTAATTTCAATTTATAGCATTAGCTTTTTATATCTACCGAGTACTCCGTTATTGATGCTACTACACATGACCCTCTCTACTCTCGAGCCGAGTATTTGTTTTTACAATGCCTAAGCTATTTAATCAGTCCGAGTACTTCTTTTCTTTACATGCTTTTTAATTATTTTCCAAAGCTGCGGCAAACGCTCGAATTTATTAAGCGACGGTGAAATTTTTTTTTTTTTTTTTTTTTTTTTCTTTTTAATTCAAAATAACTGACTAAGCTCACCGTTTGCGAAACCGTAAGATATCGATTAGCGATCGTAAAGAGATATTTTTGCCACTGAAAATCGAATCCCATTGTCTTGCTCGCTTTTTACGCTTGTGTTATTTAGGTAATTTATGTTATCGTCGGCTGACGAGGAAAAGAAACATAAAATCTATCCCTTTCTTCGCGATTTTTAATGTCTTGTTAGTCTTTTCGGGCTCAACAACCGTCTCTCTCTCTCTCTCTCTGTCGCTCTCGAACCCGCTCTCACTCTTCCATTCCCCCGTTTAGCCCGCAGCCCTTTAATTTCACGTAAAAGAACAAGTAATGGATTTAAAATAAATGTAAATGAAGAAAGGCTCGTTTAAGCCAATTGAATTTTTATTTGAATATATTTACGAATGGAGAGGGAAGGGGGCAAGGGCGAGCAATGGATAAAACGTAACGTATCAATTATCTTTACCGAGGATGCGAGAAGGGGAAAAGGCTCGAACGGAATTGTCTTTTAAATGATAATAATTACCTCGGAAAGAGCGGATCCGTACGAGGAAGAAGGTTATTGGGGGTTATTGGGGTTAATGGGGTTATTGGGGTGGGGAGCCTTGCAGCAGCAGCAGCGTAGATGAGATAAAGATAAAGTCTCGATCGCTGAGATATAAGAATAAATCGAGCTGGTAACCTTAAGTTAAAATCTAAAATAATAAAATCTAAACGAAACGCCGACGTTAATTGTAGCCTCTGTTCTCTAATCGGTTTTCCAGTGCCGCCGAACATCGACGACTCCCAGAGCTCCTCGGACACGATAGTGCGCGAGGGCGCCGACGTCGTCCTTACGTGCAAGGCCAGCGGGAGTCCACCTCCGAGCATCCGCTGGAAGCGGGACGACAACAACAAGATATCAATCAACAAGACCCTCTCCGGTAAGACGAGCTCGCATTATCCTTATAAATCTTTTGACGATAATAGCCCCCAATAACCCCAATACCCTTGCTACTACCCCTTGCTCATTATGGACGTGTGTAGAACAACCGATACCTACCTCCACCCTTATCTTATTTATCTTCCACGAGTCCTCGATACTTATCTTTCATATTAGCCGAGCAAAATTCATTACTCGGCTATTGTCATTCACCAAACGCGTCATTTACCTTCAACTCGTTTGACCGACTCTTCTCTTTACGATTCAATCAATACATTCCTATACATCTACTACTTACTACTCACTGCTCCACCATACTACACACGCACACAACAATTTTGTGCTCTTTATCTCCTGTAGATAAATTCTATTCTCTATGGGTGGACTTTCGCTCCGTCTCTTGCTTTACTAAATACAATATTATATTATACTACTTTTTATTCCGCCTAATCATACTAATTTCAGGTACGACGTTTATTTTCCTTTCTTTTTTCTCTCTCTCTCTCTCTTCTTCTTCACCCAAACCTATCGAAGATCACGTATTAAAAGTATTCGTTGTAATTAATTAATTCATCCAACGATTCGCCGCTAAATTAAAATTCCCCTCCCGCTGCGATTCACCTGCGTTTATCTGTTTATCTAATCGAATGCACGCACTCTCGGCAAGGTTTATCGACTCGATGTGCATTTATACAACATAGGAACACTTGCTTGAATTTTCGCACGATTCGATGAATCGGTGTTGAGCCGGTCTCAAGCCAAATTACAAATAATTCCGTCAAATTCTTACGTTTATTATTTATTATTTCACTTTCCGAGCACATTCTCTCTTAACGGAGTTCGCACAGTATTTGTGCATATTATTATTTCCCTCGCTCCTCTTATCGCTAGATCCGATTTATTTTGTACTCTTAAGTATTTTTTATTAAATTCAAAAAAAAACTCGACTGCCACATTCTTACCTGAAAATATAGAAAATATAAGAATCGAAGCGAATTTAAGGATTCAATGCAAACGTACGTACGCGCACGTACGTACGTACGTACGGTATTCGAATTTTCGAATTTCGCGTCAGTACTTATTCAGCTTACGTCACTCAAATTCCTCATTCTTCTTTCATCTGATTTGATTAATTGTCCTCGCGACACTTTCTAACGCCCCTACAGCCCAAAGCAAATAACGCTCGCCTATCGAGTCAGGGATATTAGATTTTAACGAGGAAAGAAAAAAAGTAATAAGTAATAAGTAATAAGTAATAAGTAATAAGAGGTAAGGGATATCGGATCGCTGATATAGTGGGAGCGCGGAATGAAACGCGAGCTTACGTTTAATTACAACTCGTGAATATTCCCAATTGTGGGGCGGGGCGGGGGGGGGGGGGAAGAGAGCATTCGGTCGAGGCATTGATGATAATTGTTTTGTTTCGCAGTGAGCGAGTGGATCGGCAACACCCTGGAGATGACGCGGATCTCGAGGCTCGACATGGGCAACTACCTCTGCATCGCGAGCAACAGCGTGCCACCCTCGGTCAGCAAGCAGATCAAAGTCTCCGTCGATTGTGAGTACACGGATCCATAATTACGGCAAATCTTCTTTAATTAAACGAACATTTATATAACAATGTACCGCCCTTCGTCTCGCTCGGCTCTTCCTTCGTTCCCCGTAGCGTTGCACGGCATCGGGCGGCACACGCGCCAACTTGCCAATGCATATTAATGATATTTATGCCTCCTCGAGCTTTAGATGCTCACCGAATAACTCCGTCCTTTCATTATCGTAAAAAAAAATTTATGCAAACGAGGACGTAAGCGAACAGGGGAAAAGGCATAAAAAAAAAAGTCCTGCCTCTACCGCCTCATTTGCAAGAAGAACATTTGCAAATTTTTTTATACATTCATTATGAAAAACAATTGAAAATTCATTCGGGGATTCTTAACGGAATGAGTATAAAGGCCTCCTGCTCCACCTACCCCTCCCGCCCTCTCTCTCTCTCTCTCTCTGGCTCTCTCGCGTAATTCTCCACTACTGCGTAAACGAAACCTGCACGTAGATGTAATTATAAAATAAAAACGTGTATTTGAGATAGATTAAACGGAATTGGGCGATAAAAGTTATTTATGGACGAGTTGCGCGACCCTAGAGCGAAGCATTATAAATTACAATTACGATTTGGCGCTGCTTCGTTAAGTGAGTAGACGAATATTTAAAGGGCATCGATAAAAGTTGCAAGGCCTCTTTGATACAGGACATCTCTACACGTGTACACGTGTGTGTGTGTAATTAATAATACAGGAATAATACTTCGAGGGCAGAGTTCGAGTCTCGTACTCCTAAAGAATGTGCGAATAAAAGGATTTATACTCTGCCCATAAAGAGGTACAAAGGCTACGGGTGGCATGGGTACGGATACCCATCGATACTTTAAAGCCGATAAATCGTTATTGCATTGTGTATAAATAATAAAAGGATAAGAGCGGCGGCGTGCGACCTAGGTGGTCGTGGTAGATAGAAGTGTGTGTGTGTTGAGGGGGGGGGGGGTGAATGTTTCGACTAATTGTCCGTTTTACCGTACCGGTGCCCTTCTTTCATCGCGGCCTGGCCTGGCCCTTCGCTGAGGCTCGAACGACGTCGTTTTCCTCGCTAGCGCCTCCCTCCTCCTCCTCCACCACCACCACCACCACCACCAACACTCCTCGCCGGTCTTTCGCTGCTCTCGAGATTTTTATACGAGATAGACGGCTGATGCGAGGGTGAAAGTGGAAAAGCCACGGGGACGTAAAAAACATAAAAGTAAGCCGAGGCCGAGTGTAACACGCCATTACCGTTTTCACTTCCTGAGCCTTTCGAGCCCCGGCCGTTGTCACTTTAGCGGCACTTGTGAGCCCGCGACGTGTCGCCCTCCTTTTCAATTGGCCCTCTCCCGCTGTTGCTTTATAAGCTGTTATCTCCAAATGAAAGCAAAGCGCCCCCTCACCCCGCCACCCCAGCTCAACTCAACTCTACTCAACTCAACCCAACCGCACCCGACCCAACCTCTCGCACGCTCTCACACGCTCTCGCACGCCCTCACACGCCCTCACACGTCAGTCCTTTGCTTTAAAGCCACCGCCGCTGCTTTTGCTTTCTTAATTGTTTCATTTCCTTTTCCACGTCTGCCCCACATCACTCCGGCCCATCCCTCTGCCAGTCGAGCGCCGCTTATCGTACAGTGAGCCATCGAATTATTAACTTCTTAGGCAAGGAGCGAGATAGAGATAGCGCGAGAGCTTCTTTAGATCACAACAGCACGGAAATTACACGGTTCCTTACTTTTCGGAACCAATTATCGCCTCTTTTACTGCTCTAAAACGCTACTTAAAAACAAAACGAATACCTGGCTTGTGTACGTGTACTTTTTTTTCCTCCTCCCCCCCGCCCCTTTTTCCTTTATAAATTTGCATAATTTCTCTTTTGGAATTACATCGCTCTTTATCTGCGCTTCGTTTTCCACAGACATTTGGGTAAAAAGTATTATTTAATTCGCTCCCTTGGCATCGGGCACCGCAACGTCAAGAATTTCCTTCAAGCTCTTCAAAAGGGGCATTATTTTCTTTCTTTCTTTTTTCTCACAAAATTTCATAACCTTTAAATTTTTCCCATCGCCATTGGTATTTCGTATCATTAGAATAGAGGCTTTCGGCCGAGGGATAAACTGTCGAGCTTACGGTAATTAATTAACTGTAATGGAAAAAAAAAACTTAACTGTAAGAGGTCAAGTCCCAATTCGCTTGGATTCGTTATTAAAAAGATGATTTTGGCCGATGGGAAGGGGTAGACGATATTGTATGGCTGGAAATTTAAAAGTCTGGGAGCCGAGTGATACGGGAAGTAATATTAGATTAGGAGGGAAGGACCGAAATCTGCATAAAATCATCGATATACTGACGGTGCGGTATAATATCACATAGGTATGCATAGGGGCTGCGAGCCCGACCCCTCTCTTGTGACTGAGAATACGGCCTTTAGTGACTCGGAGATTATTCATGCACGGAACAGGTAGCCGCTACATGTAAAATATTGAAGGCCTGCTCCGAAACACAAAGCTTATTTAATATACCGATTTTAGATTATTTTCCGAGCGCTTTGCCACAGGAAAACAAACATTTTTATCCGCATTTTACTAAAAGAATTCATAGAAAGTAATTCGAAGCGTTGAGCTGAAAAATTTAACTCCTCCATACGCGAATTAAGTGAACTTACAGCGTTCGTTTAAATTCAATTCCTTTAAATTGGCTAAATCATTTGAATATTAAGTCCTTTCATCTATAATACTTAGATCCTTGATATTTTATTCGATCCTTCCCTTTTACGGGCATTCAATCTCAACTCATGATTGCCTCTACTCCTTCTCATTACGCGTTGTTCTCAACGCTGTTATTTAAACAAATGCATTTATATTATTTAAAAATTAATGTTCTTTAATTTTATTCGAAAAAGCAGAAACGAAATAAATATAATAACTGTGGGAATTAATTTACTTTCTTGGAATAAAACTAACAAACGAATATATTGTACAAATTCATTCATTCAATATTTGCAATTAAATTTACCGTACCTAATAATTCGTGGACTAAGAAGTTTCTTTTGCTAAAATCAATGGGTATTTAGAAATTAAAATTTATTATACGATCGAATGTGATATAATTATACGTCTATGTAACATTTATTTAATAATGATACGTAATGCCGAATTTTAGTATTATTCGTGCGTTAAAATCACTCTCTCTCTCTCTCTCTCTCTCTCACTCTCTCTATTTACCTACAATATACCACGGATATACACGGTGCGTGTAAAGTGAATTTCTAATGCCGTTATTGCTAGTCCATGTAGATGGGCGAAACGAAGGTTCATTCGTTTAGAAATAATTGACAGTTACAACTGCAACTAAACAGTAATTCGAATCGGAATAAAAATCCCGGGATTGCAAGTAAAATGAAGCGCGCGTCGATATAATAAAACAAGTTCATGATCATTATGAATAATTTAGCGAATGATCGTAAAATATTTGAGCCATTATATTTATGGGCGCTGATCGACATGTTCCAGTGTATATTGTACCATAAAATTCGTCTGACGGAAGCTTGAATTTCAATCAGCATTTAACGATAGTTAAGAAATTTTTAATTTAAATTATCCGGGGAGGGGGGAAATAGTTTAATTAGCGAAAAGACGGAAGAAAAAAACGTTTGACGATGCTCGGCCGGTAAAATAGTGACGACCGCACCGAGAAGGGATTAATTCGATAAAAATTAAACGAATTCTAAGTTCGCCGGCGGAAGTGGACTGGGCGGCTCCCCAAAAATCGTTTTACGTCGACGACAGCGTTTTCGTTGTATTTTTAAACAAACGCTGGAACGGAGATTAATTAAACTCGCCGACAGATTACAAGCGTCTGAACGGTGGAGGGGGGCGGGGTGGGCAGGAAGCGGTCCTCCCCGCTATCGTGCCGATGACATTACCGGCTTTACGAGGCGAAACAAAAAAAAAAAAAAAAAAAAAATATTACGCCCGCGTTACTGTCGGCCCTTTAAAGCTCTCTCCCCGACCCCGACCCCGAGCCCCACCACCGTCCCCGCCGTGGCCGACGAACGTAGCTCCCACCAGGTCGTCCAAGCCAAAGGCCATTTCACCGCAACGCTGTTATTACGCTCGCCTCGTCGATTAATGACGCCCCGCACTCGGGTGCCCGGAAATATATATATGCCGCTACTCCCCTCCCGGCCCGTGCCCACTCGCGAGCCGCTGTCCAAGACGCGAACCAAGACCGCTTTACGTGACTAAGGGACGCTGAAGATAATAATAAGCTATAGATAATTGAAAGCTGCGAGCCCGATTAAACTTATTCTTTCGATTCCGTTAGACTCGGCCGTGTCCCTCAAAGCGCTACTACGGCTTCTACGATAATTAACAACTGTTGTTGAAATACAATATACAATTCGACGAATGGTGGCTGGGTGGGTGGGGGATGGTGGGGGATGGTGGGAATAAAGCTCGGCTACGATTCTTATTACTTAGGGCGACCACTTGTGTAGAATATTGTCGGGTATTGTCAGACGAAGCTATTATTCGTCATTAATACTGTACAAGGAGAGGCTGGTTTTAATCTTCCAGCGGGAATTTCAATAAAATTAGGTAGGAATCTCCCCTGCTGCCCCCCCCCGTGGCCCCTCAACTAGACGAGTTGAGTTTTAATATAAAAACGAGGAAAGCCGGAGTAATAGAATTTTCGTAGATCCGCGCTTAAATCCATTGGGGTTATCGGGGAAATCAAGCGCAATTACTCATCCCTTGGAAGCGAATTACGAGATTCCGAGCCGTTACAATATCCTCCTCCTCCTCCTCCTCCTACTCCTACTCCTTCTACGCAATAAAATTAAAAGGATGGGAAATGAAAATGGATAAAGGAGTGGTCGGCGTTCGTCGGAGGGACGCCGAGATTTCCATCTTCGTGTTCCGCTCGTCACCTAACCGACTCCTGCGCTCGCTGTAACAAGGAATCCTTTTAATTTATTTCTCTTTAGTCGCGCGGGTGGCAGGGGAGCAAAGGAGCAAGGGAGTAAGGGGGGCGGGCAGAGGAGCAGGGACGGATGGTCGGAAGGACGAACAAAGCCGGGGGGCGACACGAGCCAGCACGTATAATACGCTCTGACTCCTCTGGCTCACCCGGGCCCCGCGCACTCCCCCCTCTGTCCTCTATGCGTTGGGGACGGGAGCGGTGCGCAGGCGCACGCGGAAGAACGACGCGGGGCCAATCTGTTATTAAGATCAGTAGCGGCAAAAATTCGTGCCGTATCTCCGTATGCGAGTCGGAAGCGCACGCGACAGTCGCGTTACGGCAAAAATCAAGCCACCTGGGGGACCCTGCCCGTACACCCGCCCACGCCGACTCTCGTCGTGAAATTACCAAAGTTTGCGATCCTCTCCACTTACTCGACCCATCCCCTCCCCTATGTTCATTCTCTGCCTTTCCCTCCCGCCCTACCTACCCACCTAAACCGCCGAGCTCCTTTTCCCGTTTTTCCGACTCTCTCTCTCTCTCTCTCTCTCTTCCCGCTTCCCGCTACCGGGATGCGTAAGAGCTGCCCCTTAAACAAACTTCTGGTTAATTTTAAAATTTCTTTTTCTACCAATATTACATAACTTTTGGATTTTTTACAAAGCCAAGTCAATATTTTCCTAAGAACTTACTTAATAGTAATTCCGTTAATTCGAGCTGCCTTGGCAGCTAAGGAGCCATTTTTTTTTTTTTTTTTTTTTTTATTACCAAAGTATATTTTCGTTTATTCAACATTTTGATAAGTACGTGTGAGCTATTTCTACATTTACTCTATCGATATTGTATTCCTAGGCGTAGATTAATGAGCATTCGACAGCCTTTTAGATTTTTATACCCGTGCAATTGTCGTTAATTCCTATAGAATTTATCCTTTTAGATCAATGCCTCGGACTTCATTTTTATTCGTAGTTGTAAGAAATTTTGTTGCAATAACGTAACTATCCGGTCGTAAAATCATAAATTCAGCATTCGATGTGATCGAATAATTATCGGGCTCATTGTTTACTCGGAGTTTGTTTTCAAAAATTATAAATATACTGGATTTCGCGAGAGAAATATGATTTCGATACTCACGGAACATTGGCGAACCAATACAATAATCCCAGTTTAGCTACGCGCCAGTAGCTTAACCGTTGGCAATCTGGGCCATTTGATACGAAACAAATAATTAACTGATTACGCGGATAAGAGAGGTACGCGCTGCCGTACCGTCAATGTCATACGTAGGCGTTGAAAATTGCAAGACCGAGCAGTGAACCCGAATAAACTGACGGGGGATTTAAAACTGAAAGAGCTTGTAATCGCTGTCGCTCAAAATTGTCAACGGCTAACTCGACACCCAAGTAGTCCTGCCCCGAACTCGCACGCGCCAGCCTACGCTATTATTTATTATTTTAGAATTCGAGGATTATTCGGGGGAGGACGAGTGCCTCAAACCGATCGTCGTCATTTAATCGTTTCATACGGCATGGACCGGACGAAAATACGGTTCGACCGGAACATTACGAGGCTCCCCCCCCCCTTCACCGCCGACATAGAGAGAGAGAGAGGGGGGGGGGGTTATCGATAACGGTGCAAAGAGATTTTTCGAGTTTTCCCGATCCTGCCTCCCGATCCTCTTACGGGGGCCCTGTCTCTTTTATAGCTGAATATGTGACGTTTTCGTTGCTACTGCCACTGGGCAGAAAAATTACGAGCCAGTCGGTTTATTGCGAAATTTTATTTGCGAAAGTGAACGGTCGTTGCCAACAAAAAAAAAAGAAAAATATATATATATATATATATACACAGATAGAGAGAAAAAAAAAACGAAGTAAATACACGAAACGAAACGCTGCCGTTTTAATTAATGGAAAATCAAGGAATACTGCTCTCGAGTGCAAGGAAAAACAGATTGTCAAGTACTTGTAAAAACTTATGTGGCCAAAGTAGCTTTAGCTTATGTCGATCCTGCTAATAATTCATTACGCAAAGAAAAGGTCCCGGTTTCGTTTCGTTCTACCTGCATACGAATGCTATAAATAGAAATTATTTATACAGTAAACTGCTGGGCTTTTCAATAAATTTTAAAATAACACTTTAAAAATCATGTGTCCTGTGTTCGCATATGTTTTGCAACTCGGGAATCGAGTGTTGATTAACATTCTGTACGTAAAGTCTTATTGGAAATATCGGTAAACAAGGTACGTTGGCAATAGCTTTTGTGCCGATTAGTTTTAGATTCTCAAACAAACTCTTACGGCCCAGGCAATACCCATTGTTATGGTTTGGCCGTTATTCAGTATTGAAAGTAGCGATTGTTGATGTTGAACAGGGCGCTTTCAAAGTTTTATTAAACCTCCGCCAGAATAATGTATATTCTTCACGTAAAAATTGGATCCAACGAATCGCGAGGGATTTACAAAACGTAACGTATATTTGGAATTAAAAATAAAAAAAAAATAAAATAAAAACTCTCTCTCTCTCTCTCTCTCTCTTGTCTGCCATTATTATGCCTTGAATTGATGGGAAAGTAGATAATGTAAGAAATCAGCTTCGCCTAAGATTCGATGTTTTCGTTACAGTTAAACGAAAACTGTATACAACGAATGATGGACCTTATGGACGAAAAGGAGCCAGGGTTCTTGGTGTATCCGTAACGAGTACGTTTTAGTGAACGAGAGAACGTTGAGTGATGAAGTTGCCTGTGATTATACTAATTAGAAAGAAAAAAAATTAAAAAAAAAAAAAAAAAAAAAAAAAAAAAAAATCCGCTTATTGATATGGTGTTCATTTAGTTAATTGCCGAGCCGAGACGAGACGCCGAGAGCCATTGAAAATACCTCATTTAGAGAATTTATCCAAGCTCTCGGCCCGCGTAAAGAGAAAATAAAAAGGGATTATTTGTTCTGACGATCCGTCGGACAAAAGATCGACGAGTAGATCGAGATAATGAAAGACGACGACGCGTCTTGCGAGCAGAATAAACGCGCATCCTTTATCGGCGCTCATTTAAATTTAAGCCTGAATATCGATCTCCTCCTCCTCCTCCTCCTCCTCCTCCTCCTCCTCACGATACAGCTCCTCCTTTCATAAAGAATCTACCTCCACCCCCGCCCCTCTCACTGTCTCACTCGGTCTCGTACTGCTCGTACGCAATCTCACATAATGGTCTCGAAGAAAAAAACTCATTAATACTCATCTGATTCTCACCCCCCCACCCACCATCTATACAGCAGATTATGCCTATTTGCCAAAGTGTCCGCTCCGCTCCGCTCTCTCTCTCGCGCGCGCGTGGGTGGGTGGCCCTCGATCGCTCTCCTCTCCCTTCGGGTGCGATTATATTTTTGACCTTTTTTCCATCTAGTTTTTCCGCTCACGTTCTGCCGTTATTCTGATTTATTCCTTTTCGATATCGATTATCCTTTTCTTTTACATTTTGCACGTTCCATTCTCTCGGCAACCGTTGCACTTGCACGAAACACACCCGCGCATCCCCCCCCCGTTACTCTTTGCTCTTGGTCTTCTTAAAGACAACAGTGAATTCTCGAGTGAAAATGGTCGCGGGGCGCGACTTTAGGCGACGATCGAACCCAATAACCCCAAAGCTCACCAATACAATGTAATGGCAATAACATTGAATAATGCTACTCGTTAAATAATCTCGATATCTCGCACTAATGAAACGGATTTTAACTCGCAATTCCAAATCGTTCGTTCAATTTCAATTCGAACGATACAACGTTTGCTAGTCATTTCTTTTCATTGCTACTTTCCCACAAGACGATCGACAAACTGCATTTAAAAACTCTGTATTAGTACTTTTTTATCTATTTATTTATTTATTTATTTATTTTGTTGTTGTTGTTGTTGTAAATTTCTCTAAAAAGCTACAGGTTTTCATGCTTACCTTTAGTTATCGAAGGTTTTCAGTATTTTCCAAGGACAATTCGAGTGAACGTAATATGAATTAGTCATTTTGTATGACAAAAATATTATTGAAATACGATTAATTCGTATTATTGTCCGCGCTAATTATTTCTCCATGATTTCTAGAGTTTTTAGATTTCTAGAGAGAGAGAGATATGAAATATTCCAATTTGTACTTGGAACCAACAATGATTTACAACTCGTTAAAATTTCGAATAACTCGTGCGCTTTGAGAAATCGAAGAAGTTATATCATGAGAGATGAGTTTCGTAGTTGCGTAAAGAAAAACGTCTTATCTGCCGAGTATAAGAAAATACATTTGACCGCTTAAGGTATTATATTCGAAGTACGGGTACGAGTACGGGTAAGGGTAGGGGTAAGGGTAGGGGTAAGGGTTATTGGGGTACGGTCCCGGAACTCAATAAAAACATGTAATTATGCAATAATAAATAAATGATTTATAAAAATTATCGATAGAACGTCGCAGCTGTTTAATGCAATTGTTGCATTACACGTATGAAATGCTCTAATTAGCCTCTGATTAATAAGGAACGAGTAAATAGAATTATTATTAATAATAATAGCGAACGAAAGAGCTTTTGCCGGGGGATTGAACGTTTGCAAACGGTTGTGAAAGCGGGTAAGTCTTGGCGCTGTTCTCGTAACCGCGTCTACTCCACGAATAATGCAATTCAACTGTAGCGACAAGGCATGTGATGGGGGTAGGGGGAGAGAGGAGAGGACAAAGAGACCCCTCAGTTCCCTCACTATCGAGCCATCCCTCCCCCTGGCTTCTCGTCTAATAATCGAGGTAATGAGGGTGAAACGGTGTGGCGGGGGGATCGAGCCTCGAAGGCCAAAGGAGGGAGGAAGAGAAAAGAGCGATCGGGCGAAGAGTGCTCCGGAGGAGGAGGAGGAGGAGGAGGAGGAGGAGGACAGGGTGTCGCGAGGTCGTTCGTGGCTGGCTGTCCGGGTAATAATTATGGAGCGCGGAAAGGGCCGGGGCAGATTGCGCGTTATGACATGATTATTACCGTGGGAGCGGCCCCGCAGCGGCATCCGACTGCAATGTACTCCAGGGCGATGCATCACCCGGGTCCGAGCGTCCGAGCCGAGAATAATCCCCGAGCGTCGGTAAACGGGACGCGGGGATGGAATGCACTGCGGAATGTCCCGGGAGGCTCGTCCGTTTACGCGTTTACCCGCTCGCCACATGATTTGTGAGATCTGACACTCGGCCCGCGTTTTTCACCTTCCCCGAGCCTCTGTCGATTACGAGCTCCCGGTCACTCGCTCCTACTGGCCATCCCAGCCCATCCCGACCCGAGCCGACCCGAGCCAACCCGAGCCAACCCGAGCCAACCCAACACCGCGGAACTAATTACGCTCGAGACTGTCGAGGAATACCGATTTTTTTTCCTTTTTTCTGCCCCCCCCCCCCTCGAAATTCCCTTTAAACGCGAGGCTCCGATGCTCGTAGTAGTTAGAAAAAAAAAACGTCTCTGCGTTCTATTGTTATTTGTTGTTTTTTCCTTCTTTTTCTTTTTCTTCTTCATTTTATTTGTTTTTTTTTTGTTTTTTTGTTCAACGAAAACAATGGAAATCGAGGAAATTCTGCCCTTACGATTTTAATAATAATAATAATAAAATTTGACGGCTCGGCCCGGGGATTAGCATTGGCTTTGGGCGATAACTCGGGCAAACATTAATTCAACGGTACGGATCATCAAACATTCTCAAACGTATCTCGGACATTTCCAAACGCGGAAGAAACGTTTATACGTCTAATTCTTTAGCAGGATGCGAAGATAGATCGCGTCCGGCAGTTTTGTCACGTTCTGTCCCGGGCGAGGAAGGTACGGAAGCCAAATAATGCTAAACCGTCAGAGCTTCTTTAATTTTAGATTTTACGAAAGTAAAATATCCTCTAAAGTTAATAAACTCTTTCTTTCAAAATAAAATTACGTAAAGCCTTATTGTTTTTGGCCCTATAAATCAGCTTGGCCCCATTACGACGGAGAACGTAATATTCCTAAGTCAAATCCCTTCTCTCTCTCGCCCCCTCCCCCCGCCTTTTTTTTTCATTATATTCTCGTGTAAGCCCAATAACCTTGCGCTTCGACTGGATTTCTTAGGCGCCTGAGATATAGAAATTACGCGATGCGTGCAGTTCGAGCGAGCTTTTTGTTTGTTTGTTATAAAAAATCAATTGGGATCGAGCAACGGATTTACAACGAGGAGAACGAGAAAATTCTTATCCGTCCGCTATTCTCTCGGTAGTAAGGTGGAGAAGCTTCATGAGCTCGGGATGGCGAGGGAGAGGCGAGTGAAGGGGTGGGCGGGGCGGGTGGGGTAACGGCTCGAACGATAGCGCGTAGACGTATGTGCGCCAGATAAAATGGGACGTAATTCCGCGTAAGGGCAGTTAAAAATGACGGGGCGGCGACCGATGGGATGATGGGAAAAAAGGCCGATGGAGTGGAGGGCTCGTAAAGTGTCGGTAGGCCGGGGGGGGGGATGGGAAGTGGCGTCGGAGCCACGCGACGATAATTTCGCGCCGGTGGAAACGTCCATTTGATGGGCGCTCGAAGCGTCGCGTGGCCCATTATCGTCTTTTATTTTCCTATCTCGGCGAGGCCGATAATGATCCGATCCGCTGTTCCTCTCGCCCTCTCTCTCTCTCACTCTCTCTCTGCCCGGCACCAATAATCCCGACGAAGCTCGCGACTCGTTTTATTCTTTCGGCTTGTTTCCCGGGACATTGGCATTACGCGTCGAGCGACTGAGAGTGCCGCTATTAGCGAGCCTTTTAACGTCCCCTGCTTATTATTATGCATCTACATAACGAACGAACGAATGCACAATAAAGATTTTTAATTCTATTTTTTTTTTCTTCTTCTTCTACGTCTACTTCTACGTCTACTTCTTCCTTTTTGTTTTCCTTTTTATTCCGACGACGGTGATTTTACCCATTAGTGGTACGAATTACTTTCGCCCGTAAAAGCTCGAAGCGAATTCGTCACTTTCATCGGAGCGACAGTTTTTTTTTGTTTTTCTTTTTTCTTTCTTCTTCTTTTTCTTTCAATTACACGTCGGCGCTTTTATTGCCGTTACAATATATTCATTGATGGGAGAAGAGCGGGGCCAACGTTCATTAATAGCCCTCAGAAATACAATATATATATATATATATATATATTCTTCCAAGTTATATTTCTGTACATAACATTAATGGCTACTTGTGGCACGTATAGTCCGAGCGGAGATGATAAATTGTGGATATCCCACATTGATGGGAATAATAATAAATCCGAGCTATGATTCTGAGCTTGAAAAATGATCTTCTTATAGCAATAAAATTACTCTCTCTCTCTCTCTCTCTCACTCGCCGCTCGCTTTAACCCGGTGACTTAGGCTCTAACTAATTGATTTATAACATTTTTATTAGATCTTTTGGCTACGAGTCGTCCGTCCGTCTAAACGTATCCCCTAACTACGTCCAGTCCTGATCCTTTCGCATAGCCAGGTAGGAAAAAACCATTTCCTACGAGGGAAGTACTAGTGACGTTTATTACGCTGCACGAGCATTTTCCGACCGGAAGCGTAATATGCGCCAAATTTAATAACGTCGCGACACGGAATCGTGAAGATCATGTAGTCGCCTCAACCTCCCCCTCCCCCCACTTTAAACGTAGAGCGTGGAGCATGGAAAGGGTGTAGGGGGCTCGGGCGCACATGGCTCCCGTTCGACCTCGCGCACTACGCAGCCTCATCCCCCCCGATCCCCGACCCCCGATCCCCGACCCCGACCCCGACCCCGACCACCGACCTCGGCCCCTGTCATAACGATGACAATCAGCTCTCTAAATACGCTCGAGCTAACGAGAGCCAGAGAAAACTCGAGCTTTTGCGCTTAAAAACTCCTTCGGTTCTATTTGGCAATCAAGGAGCCCGGGAATTTTATAAAAAATTTAGCTCACGACGACGCCGGGGCTCCGTGTACGGATATTTTACAATCGCCTGTAAATATTGCTCCGTTTAAAAATCGAGAATCTTAATGAAGTATCCGAGGACTCGCGGATTCATTGGGCTAAAAGATATATTTTAAATAAATTCTTTGGCAAACTTTTCGAGCAAACTTCGGTCTTAATAGTAATTGCGTCGTTTATACTTCACTTCACTTAACATTTATACGTAATTATTATCAAGGCCATATTTCTTCGTAATTACGAATTGGACGGGATGAATAATCTGTTGTAATGTAAGAAAAACCTTGTGATTCGCGTACGTTTTCCCCCCTCTCTCGCTCCCTCGCTCATAAAGTATTAATTGAAAATGAAATTTTGTAAATTGTAACGACAAAACGTGAATTTATATTTTTAAAAAATACCTTTGCTATAAAATGCTCTGACAAAAGTATATAAACGTAACATTTTCGACATTCAACGTACTCTAGACAATAAAATTTGCTCGTGGCCGCGTACATACCGCGTACGTACCGTAAATAAATGTCGAACCCCCGTATTTACAATCGAAAATCAATTTCATTAAACACAAATTACGCGATTTCGTTTCACTTAATAAAATTTAAACGGTCGCTTTGCATGTAAACAAATTTTCAGTAGTAAAACAATTCGACATTATTCATAGCTTAAAAATTTATTTATTTATTTCACTTAATTATAACGAATAATTATTTCATTATCTGAACTCGAGCAATTAATCTGCCAATATAAAGACATTATTTGTAAATAAAGAAAAATTCTTTATAAAGAATAATGAGAAAGGAAACGTGTTTCTTAAACGTACATTTTTATTTTATTTGCCACGACGCTCTTTTACTTGTTTCTAAGAAACAAAAAGTTACATGTTGTATACTAAACTCGAATTGAAGTACATACATTTACTTATAAAAATGAATAATTGATAATTACAATATTTCTATGTATTTTCAATTTATGCGTTTAATACTTTCTTATCTGGACAGAATAAATCTATGAGGATTCATCTTTTATTGCTTTTATTAATATTCACAAGCTAAAAAAGAGTAATTCGTATAAATAATAATTGGTAGGAAAAATGTTTGAAGAATAATAATTTGTAAACATTTATGTTTCCGTAATTCCTAATAAATCATAATTATCTATGGATCGAGTAAATTACATAAGAGGCATTTTGAACTTCTTCGTAAATCGAATATGGCTTATTTTATTAAACATGACAACAAAAGTTGTATTGAATCAAATAGAAAGAAAAAAAATAAAAATATTTATTATAAACACTGAGGTATAAATCGTAATTTGAAATATTAGCATAATCACGAACTCGTGGAATGTTTTTTTCCCTCCGCCAACGTTAAGAGCTTGACTCGTAGATCAGTAATTAGTAAAATATTTTATTAGAAATCGTATAACTCACGATATATTCATATTCATATATATATATATATATATGCACATATAGAATAAGTAGTTTTTCTTAAAAAAATCTCATTATTTAAATATCCATAAGAATAATTAACGTTTCAGTAGTATAAAAATGTTTTTAGGTGAAAATATTAAAAGTTCTCCTCCTTCTCCAGTAAATAAACATTAATTAGCTTTATTTGTTCGCAAGTATAATACACGAGTCGAGCGTAGTTTTAATTATTAATTAAGGCATTGATTGAAGATAAAAGAATTAGTTTCGGCAATATCCTATAGCAAATAAACTTTAGCGTATGAGTCAAAGTCAATATCGATCGTTAAGTGGATTAATAAGAAAAGCATAAAATTAACATGAAAAATCTATTGATAAGGCGTGAAAACGCTTAAAATTTCGGTACAATAATTACTGGGAGTCAAAGGGCGCTTATGATGCCTCGTAAACGATTATTATACGTAAAGTCTTGGACGGTTGCCGTTGCAGCAATTCGTGCCGGAATACTTTGTAATATAAAAAGGCAAGATTAAGATAGAGAGCGGTATGGCAGATGGGTGGATGGGTGGTGGAGAGTGTGGAGGGGGAGGGTGCGGGAGTAGAGACTCGAAAGTCTTGAGGAAAGGTGGATTTTTCGCGAGCGGAGCGAAAATAGAGTGAAATAAAAAGTGAAGCTCCAGCGAGGAATGAAAGGTAGTGGAAAGGCTAATGCGCCGAGGTCTTGTGGTAAATTTCAGAATTTCTGACACGAGTCCAGAGTTAACCTGTTCCTGGGACTGAAAAGTGCCGGAGACTAGGTAATCCAGGCACGTAGTCCCCGGCGGTATCGGCGAACTCTTCCCCGCCACTTTTTCTCGTCTCTTTCTCTCGGCGAGCCTTCGTTTATTTTGACCCCTTCGTCCATTTCTTCCTCCCCCGTACCTCCTCCTCCTCCTCCTCCTCCTCCTCCACCCACCGCCGTAACTCCACATCCCCGATAAACCCCCTCGTCCCGCCCTCGCACATCGACCCCGTCCCCAGCTACTTTAACGTCACATTATCTTTTCCATTCTATGTGTTTATCTATCCGTCACTGGCTTCCTCCCTTACCCCACCCCGGCCGCCCGCCGTGCCCCATCAGCCCCGCCAGAATATACTGCTTTGCCTCAGTCCTACTAACGCTCTGATTGTCTCTCACTACGCTTCTCCTCTTCCTCTCGCTCTCTCTTCTTGACTATTCCCTTTCTCGAGTCGTTAGAAAAGGATTTGAGTGAGCCCGACTCACTAGTTCAGCCAACACGCAAGACTATATACTATCAAAGAATTTTTTTCATTTTAACAAGAAACCCCTCCCCCGCCCGAGCACCAGCGAAAAATGACACTCCTTCCTTTTAAGCAACAATTCTTAAAGCAATAAAACATTAGTTGTTCTAGAAAATATTCTAGAAATTATTCGTTCATTACAATGAATTCATGAACGTATTTACATGTTTATCTTTTTTTTCATCTTATAAATAATATACGTTTTTCTTTTTTTTTTTTTTTGAATTATTGAAAAGGGATAAGTTAAAAAAAATATCCACGGAATTAAATATGTAATTGAATTTAAATAGCTATTTTCATTGAAATTTTCAAAATTATAAATAAAGTTAAATCAAGTATTGGAATATCGAGTCACGTCACATGTTAAGTTTTATAATCTGATTGGCAAACAGAATGGTCACTTAATTGAATCTATCGTTAGTTAAATTTACTTTATAATTGAAGCCGATCCAGTATAATAATACGCCGTTATTATTAAAGAATCGTTTAATAAACAGTTAGACTGAATGATTAAATAATATAATATTTATGATAATATTCGAGGTGAGGAAAACGAGTAAATGCGTTAAATATTAAATATTACGCGGACAAGTAAGTTTAAATGCGAATAAAATACGTAGAACCGTGGACAAATATATTTTTTATTCCACGTAGTAATAAAAATATTCAATGTATTATTTAATGCATCTATTCACTCTAAAGTATTACCTTCGTCTATTGCTTTGTCATTATTGAATGGCCTTATACGCCCATATACAATATTTAAATTACACACATTACGTTATGCAAGAGTACGCGTAATCGTTCGTAAAGTAAAAATTGAAGAAAGTCTTGCGGGTTCGTATTGAATTATATAACGTATACGTATATTAATTGTACGTGTGTACGGGACGAGGCGCATTGTCCCGTATTTATTAAATATATAAATAATTATGGCGGGCAGAAGTACATAAGGGATTTCGTAGAGTTTATGTCTTGAATTAATATTGCGGAATGCTCGGAGGTGTGGCCAAAGGCTCAAATAACAGTTTCGCTTAGCATTATCCCTAAATCCGGACACGCGCATACGTCGAGAGTAATCTCGTTTATACGAAGACAGGTATTGCCTTGTAGCGAAAGGCTAATTCTGCATGGGGAAAGAGATTCTTATTCTCCTCCGACTAATTTATCGCTCGGATTCGTATTGTAAAAATGAGTCTTTATAGTCGGTGGCCAACGAACGAACGAACGAACGAACGTGAAATACGTAGACCTCGACCGGCACTTCGTCCGTCAACTAGATAAAAATGCACCATCCAGTCGATCCTTAATACTTTCATGCCTCAATGCTGTTCTTTAATCTCTCGTTGAGTACATGTTTGACAGTATAATCTGCGAGCGAGGGGGGCCGTATTATTCTTAATGCGTCTTAAAATTCTGCTTTCGTACTTCCATTCACTGCCAAACATCAAAATACACGTTAAAGAATGCATATTAGCATGGCAAATTAGTATTTAAACCACTACTCGGCGATCTCGTAAATCTCAGTATAAAAAAAAAACAAATATATATATACAATACAATCCCATTAAGACGTGAAATACAAGGGGGATAAGATTAAAATACAAAAACGCAACGCCGATTAAGTGGGAATTGCAATCTTCTATATATATATATATAATGTCGTTTACATTATATATTACGAATTTACAGATTGTCTCTTCTTTATTTTTTTATAACTTACATAGAGGCAGACGAATGCACTCGCAACGGATAGTCATAAATAATAAATCTTTCGTTTGGCTAAAAATCTTACTAAAAAAAATAGAATTACACGATATCAACGTTTATCAACATCGATCCTTATTGTATTGAAGAGAAAAGAACGTCAAGTAAGCGTAAATGGAAAAGCTTTCATCAATTATTTAAAATAAAGAGAAACGACCCGAAGCTAATGATTCTCGGATGGACCGCAGCCTCTGTACATTTAGCTTTCCGATTCCGTATCGTCGCAGACCTCTAGCACTAAATCTCTCCCTTCTTTCTTTTGTTTCCTTTCCTTCGTTTATTCGTGCCCGCCTCATTTCCCTCGCCACTGTCAAAGAGACACACACGGAAGTGCGCCCAAATAAACGCGTATCCTTGGTGTCGGACGTGAGTGTACGCGGGGGCGTGGGGCGTGGGGCGAGGGGCGAGGAACGAATGAAAATACAATTGGTCCATTATAATTGATATTACATTATCGTGTATTTATTATTATGTTTTACGGGTCAAGCTTTAGCGAATTGCCCAATATTCCATATTTTAATCAGATTTGAATGGTCTTAATTATTAGTAAGAATTAATAATTAGTAACAAACAGAGTGTAATTAACGCTAATACATTCACGAACTCACGTAACGTATATTCACGTTTCACGGAACACAGGATTTCAAAGAAATTACTCCATTATCTTATTGTTTATACGTTTTTCTTGCTTATTAATTAATCACTGGTGCGATGCGTGCGAACGCGTACACATTCTCTCATACACGTGGCGATTCGATTTTAACTAAGTGCATTATAAATTGTTTAAAGTATAAATTTTCTCAATTACTCCCTGCGTCTCAAATGCGCGTATATATACGTACACGTATAAATATACGTATATACACGCAATATATAAATATATACATTTTTACGACTGCAGCTATGAAAATCTTAAAATTAGATTGCGTTTACTAGCCATTAAAACTTAAATTCTTCAGTACTTTATTCTTCACCAATACCAACACCCCGTAATTACTTTAATGTAAAAAATTCTATTAATATTTTTATTGTCATCATTAGAAAATTTCTTTTATTCATTGGTTTTTTTTTTTTTTTTTTCCCCTTAATACTAGAATAAAATTTCACCTACGAATCACCACACTCGTGCATTCCGTTTATGTGTTGTCTGACACAGTCGATGACGATATAATGTATACGCCAATGCATTAAATAAATAAGTTTTCCATAAATTATATCGAATTACAATTCATGTATTGTATCAACCTTACTTATCCGACAATCAAAATACGTAATAATAATACAAATACTAATCCCAAGGAACTTTGATGAATCCCGTTTAAAAATTTCTTTAAAAAATTGTTAGGAGGTGAAAGGTAATGTCAATTGCATTTTATCCGATGCATTTTATCGGAATAAGATTACCATTCGCGTATTTCATTGCGCGATAACCATTGTTATCGCTAAAATTAGAAAACTAACAATTTATTGAATAAAATAAGTAAAATAGATTTAGAAGAAGATATATCAGAAAGAAAATTTGTATACATTTTCGGATAACCGTTAATAGTTTGGTGCATCTGAAATACATCTAAAAACATCGACAACTGACGAAATTTACGATACCGTAGAAAAGAAAAATCGGCGTATTTAATAATTGCGCGTATGGAATAATTTTCCAAGGATTTTCAAGGAACCGAACGACGTACGTTGACGTTTGCTAATCAAAGACGTTTAATATCGTACAAAAACTCTTTCGTAAATTGCAATTTCAGAATATTAATAATTCATATAATTCGAATATCTTTATGCTTATAAAGTAATACGTGAATGAAATATCGATAAATAGCTGGATTTGTTCTTGGATTCTTTTCTTAATCCTGTCTTTCGAGAAACTTCTTTTCATTCAACGGAAGCTGAAAATTGTCTGATTATCACAATCGTTCCGCGTATCGCGCCCCCCTCGGCAATTAATGACCCGCTGTCACGCATTGCAAGTAATTATTTTTATCAATATATTGTCCATACTCGTTTGAACGTGCGCGAATCCACGAATCCCATGGCTATAATCATCGTTCCGCGTATTCGTTTACATTAATCAATTTTTATCAATAATAGCCTGAAATATTATTTATTTTGTAACTTAACGTCAATTCAAAATGTAAATAATCCTTTCGTAAATTAATTTCCTTGCCTTTAATTATCTTAATTGTAACCATAGAAATGGGACGTTGTTTGTAAATGAAATTTATACGTATAATAAAAACGTTTTTATTTTGCAGCGTAAATTTTTCTTCTCCCCGATATTGAAATTTATTCGCTTTTCTCAAATTAGAGAATAAAAAAAAAAAAAAAAAACGGAATAACCATTAGAAGGATAATTAATTAGACGTCGGGAGCTGGCAATGTATTTACCAGTTTATCAAGTACCGTGAAAATTACGTGGAAGCTAAATATTGAATCAGTTATTTATATAATAATTATTTGATGAGTCGGTGAGTCAGAGGCTTACAAGGTCACGTTAATTAGTAGACGGTCCATAAGAACGATTGCAGGCTAAGTCAAACGAGACAGTTTCGGTATCGGGAAAGCTGGGAAATGAGTAAGAGGATGGAAAAGCCGATGGCAATAGCTCCGAGATAAGATTAGCATTCGCCTGAGAGATGATAGAGGATCGTCGTTCCATGCTTTCACCCAGCTAATCCCGTACTCTGCTGATAATGATACCTACGTGTTCTAGATCCACCGTGGATCGCGTACACTTGTCCCCGGGAAACTAAAAAATGTCGTCCTGCCATGCGGAGATCGAGGAAGCCGATGAGCTATGAAATTGAAAAGCTCTTGGGTGGTAATCGTCCTCGTGCTCACCAACAAACAAGCCAACCGCGCTTGTTTCTGTCTATTCTATCCGACAACGGATACCTCGTTCTGTCTACGTTCAGTCTGGCTATTCTCGTACCGAGCGCCACCTCTGATGCTCCTTTTTCGTTTCGTTAGGGCGGCGCCGAATCACCGCAAGAGCCCGGCCACTCAATCGAATTTCTATAATCCCTGGTAGAATAAACGTTAGAGGAAAACGAGCGGCTCGACTAGCCGAGGATAATTAACATGACGACAATTGCGACGTTTTATTGGTCGAAATCATGATATGCGCGCACGTACAATGTCCAGGGATGTGATCGAACACGGGTCGTGAGGATGCTTTAGGATTGTCTGGAGTGGGGCCGTCGGTCTCGGGGATGAGCATAATGAGGGATGAGGGGGATAATGGATGATGAGGGGCATAATAAGGTGCAAGGATACGAAAAACCGGCCTCGGATACGAAAATAATGAGAAGTAGGAGAGATGGTCGCAGGATCGGCCCTCTCCTTGAATTTTCTTCGCCGGGCTCCGCCCAACAAATCGCCGGCCCTGTAATTTCGCGTTCGAGGAGTAACAGCTGCTGTAATCCGTCTGCTCGCGCCAACGACAACGTAGGCAGACGGAAGTCTCATTAGGCGGCAAAGTCTAATTGTAAATGGTAATGTTCCACCGATGCAATCCATTGCTCTCGCCCTCACCCTCTCTCCCTCTCTCTCTCTCTCTCTCTGTATATGTATATATATATATATATCTTTTTATAATTACCGTAGAGAGGAGGGAGAATCTCCCTCTTGCGCAGACGTAAAGAGAGCGAGAGAGAGAGAGAGAGATGGTGAGAGCGGGGACGAGAGGTGGGAGGGGATGGAGAAAGGGGATAGACAGATAGATAGTAAGACGAGCGAGGTACGTGTCAGCAGCCGGGGGAAGCCGGAAAAGCTCACGGAGAAGAAAGATCGATTCCGAGCGCGTGATTCGCAGTTCGAGAACAGTCGCAATAGGATTTTCTCTTTCATCTTCTCTTTTTCTCGTTATCTCGCTCGGCGTTGGCCCGTCGCGTTTCTTTCACCCTTTCGCCTCGGCCTATGCATGCCCTTCCTTCTTGTCTTATTCGTTGCGATGGCGCACGGACCGACACTCGACGAACCAAGAATTTCGTATTCCCCGAACACTGTCGAGCGTAATGGCACGTCCTCCCATCCCCTCCCGAATATAACTGTTTATATACGTACACTTGGTGTGTGTATACAAACGCGCGCGCGCGAGAGAGAGAGAGAGAGAGAGAGCCTATTACGGGACACGTTCGGTATTCAAATAAATAGACGAACCTCGATCCTCGCCAAATACGATAGCGACTGGCCCCGCGCATCGCTTCCCTCGCGTCCTCGTCGTCGTCGTCGTCGTCGTCGTCGTCGTCGTCGTTACCCCCACACCAACTCGTGAACCTTTGAATTTTTACTCACTCCAATAACACAAGGACTGCATTATGCAAGGAGTCGCTTTTCATCTTTCCCATTTCCCTCATTTCATAAGAAAACCTCGCTCATCTATTAAAGCTTTATTTCTTTAATCATTCGCGATACAAATACTTTTTTTATATTATGTTAAAAGAACTGTCGACTTTTTTCTATCACTTAATAACCTCGTATTGATGACCGTGCGTTAGCTGAGCCCGGCCTTGTGCTCCCGATCCTCGTTCTAACGACTGATTCCTCTTGCAAGATTATACATTTCATTAAAACGTCCAATGCGTTAATGTTAAATAAAAAAAATAAATAAAAATTAGTTGCTCGTTTCGTGGATTTGAAAAGAATCAATTACCGTTTATTGAACAAATACGTAATGCGTATCGATGTTTCCTTTGTGTGGATTATTAATAACACTTGATGCGATTTACGTGGTAGAAACGTTTAAAGAGATACGTAATATCATTTGTGGCAGAACCAATGAATATACTCTAATAATATATCTTTCGATCAGTGCAATTACGAATTTGTAAATCATCGAATTAATTTAGTTGGATAAACTAGCTGAAGCCTACGAGATTCGGCTCGTAGTTTAGTAGATAGTGCATTATTGCGAAATCCCAAAGGGATATAAACAACGTCGTTGTAAATAAATTAAATATTTCAGATCGGATTCAATGTATAGATCATATTATTATAACGCATCGGGTCTTTTAGTCTTTTTCTTTATTAATGTACAGCGGGACGAAACGAATGGATTCACATTGAACGTATAAAAAGTACAATAAACTGTAATTTCTATAATAAATTGTAATCGATGAATATTTATGGGCATTTGATTTTGCATTTTTCTCTTCGTGGTTTCTAAATAAACCGAGCTCCAAGTGCACATTCTATACGTTTCCTCATTCTACCGAAATATCTAACTTAATAATATTATAACAATAAATATATAAATAAATAAATAAATAAATAAATGAATGAATGAATGAATGCAAGGTAAAGAAGTATTTAATATTTACGTACTTGTTGTTTGTTATAGGGATCGAATAGACTCGAAGTATTTTGTTAATAATTGAACCGCTGAGTCGAAATGCCGAATATACGATCTTTTCTTCTTCTTCTTCTTCTTCTTTTTCTTTTTGTTAATCTATACTTGATTGAATAGAATATTAGATCGGAAACCGTTAGGAATGTGTAATTATAAGATTAAATTGCACGTCAGGGTAATTAACACTGATCTTAATGTAGAGCAAAGCTTGATGCAAAGCCTCGGCTTATATATTATTGATGCGCGGGCCGAGCTTGTAACTGAATACATTACGCATGAATTAAACAACACAGACAATTAAATCTACCCATACAATGGCAGTGTCCCCTCTGCCCGTGTATCGTCTTTCGCAAGCTCGTACAGATAGCCGAGCCATTTCGATATATGTAAGAAAAATCGTAATAACTTTTCCCTATTTCCCCCCCCCCTGACAATTATCAAGGTCATCGCAATATTGAGAGAAAACCTGAAGCTATGTATTACGTAGTTTGCGAATCTCTCGGCTGATAATTGGCTAAGAATTAATCGCAATACTCGACGTAAGGGCATTTAAGAATTTCGGGGAAGCAATTATTAATCCTATAAAGTCAGGTGTATAAATAAACATTGAATTACGATGATTGAAGGTGGGAATATGTACGTAGTTTCGAGATTCAATTGCCCCTAATCTATTCTATCCGTTGTCCTTGAAATAATTTACGCGAATACACAATATATCTATAACTACTGGATCCCCTGAAGCCAAGGATTAATCACTTACTTACAGCACTATTGTCAATATTATTAATTATCTTTATCTAGGTCTTTACGTCTTTTCGTTAAATAATTCTTTATCCCAATGATATCATCGATCATATTTTTCTTGAATATTTTCTTATAAAGAAAAACACGTTTTTGTTACTGTTACCTTACTATTAATTAAAATTTAAGAAGAAATTTCCGCTCGTATACTGTCACACGTGCCTTTATACATTGGAATTTGAACTTTGAGCTGTTAATGAAACGTTAATAATACACGAACGCGATAGCTAAGCGATCGCGTACTTTTTCTCCAAGGTAAAATCCACTAAAATAAGGGATAAAGTAATATAAATAGTCGGGCATAGCTGTCGTAAGGGATGGACTTATACATCCGAGGGGAGCGTTCGATAGCTTTTGGAATCCCGGCAAGGATTTCCGACTTTATAAAATGGCCTCGCTGACGTCATTCGCGTTCCTTGAATAATTAACGAAATTCTGTCAGGTATTATCGGCCTCGATGGACTGGAACTTGCTCCGTTCGGAAATACTCTCGGCGTCGACTCGGGCGTGTCCGGCGATTGAAAACCAATGCCGATTGTTATTCTGGCTCCCAGGGGGTAGAGAACGGTAAACCTCTCGGTGACGGGTAAGGCGAGTTGGGAGGTGGTAGCTGAGGGGTGGGTGGGGGGTGAAAGATACCTTGGATTAAACGTTTATCGACATTGTGTAAAAGATTGTCTTTCATCCGCGTCGGCTAAATGAAAGATTTGTGGTTACAAATGTAGTTATAGCCGGTATTATGAGCTAAATAAATGTCTGCTAATAATTCGCGGGGTATTTTGGATGTTGGTATGCTTTGGTATTATAAATCTCTCGGGAGGCGCGATCGAGCTAAGTATTGAATAAACACAGGCGTTGATAGGCCCAGCGTGTAAATACAAATTCACGTAGAATTTAATAAAGAAGTAGCGGTATCGACAAATACTCTGGGACTATTAATTTTTCATTGGCGTCAATGAAAATTTAATTAACATTTGATGGAATAAATCAATGGTATGCGTAAGGAATGGGAATCGTTGGCGAGGTTGGCTCGGCCTCGGCGAATGATCAAAAAAAAATTTTCAACCAAACATTCCGTCGACAGTCGAAATCCGGGGAAACTCGCTGCTTCTTGCTCGGCGCTCGCTCCTGATCACGTGACCCGGAATTTACAACCCAATTATCATCGGATCGTTCGCGTAATTTGCCCCCCCCCCCGACCTCGTCCGATCACCATCCACGGCGACTGTAATTATAAATATCAAGAGGGCTTCCCGGACCCTCCTCGCGCACCTCGCCCTAATCTCCCTAATGTCCTCCAACCATCCATTCATCCATCCATCCAGCCATCCATCCGGGATACAAATAAGTTTTAGCCGATACCTCGGTAATGATGATTGGGGGTGGGGGGGGGCTACTCGCGTTGGGTAAGGCCGACGGCTTCGGGATTTCTGTGCTCCAGCAGGTCATATCTCGTCCTCCCTTTTTCGGCTTGTTTGCACGTGTAGAGTCGTGCCGAGCCGGAGAGACAACTCGGCTCGAGCGACACTGGGTGTCGATGGTTAGAGGAGGCCGACGAGGAGGCGGACGATGACAAGGGTATGGGGTGAGGGGGGTCGGGACTGCATCGGGTGCTTTGATGTCCGGGTGGTTCGGGAACAAAGCTTAGGATAACATTGACACAGGTGGGGAGCGGTCGCAGGCGTTATGGATCGATACTCATCTTCCAATTTTCCTTCCTCCCACGATCTCTCCCCACCCCCCTCAAGCCACCGTCCCCAGCCCGTTGCCGAACAAGTCTAGGAGCCCCAGGAAGTGGAAGCTACCGAGCGACGGTGAAGGACGGTATTCGAAAGTTTTGGCCACGCGCCATCGGCAGAGACGCGCGTGCCCCGCAAGCAGTCACGAGCTATGCCAAAGGGTCAAGCGTACCCCCGGTCGACGGGGAGGCGACAACTTGACCGAGGGAGTTATATACGCGAAGGGGCTACGTGATATCACTCGAGATCTTTTAGCTCGCGGCCGATGCCCGAGTCAAAAAAATAGACGTAGCGCTGGTTCTCGACCATCTTCCGCGTCCCCTCGCTGCCCTCCGCCCCTCCGACAACTTTTCCAACTTCTTCTTTCAAAAACTTTATCGTTTTTCTTGCCGTACTTTCCGATCGATTCCGATCGATTCCGATCGATTCCGATTGATTCCGATTGATTCCGACTGATTACAGTCAACACGAGTCATACGACTACAGCCGTCAGGGGGCTCTTAATCAAGGGGGCGGGGAGGAACCAAGAACGGACTTCCTCATACTGGCGATCAACAATTTTCACCTCCTTTCCCTTTACAATAATAATAATATATATATATACGTATACGTATACGTGTACGTATAGGGTAAAGCTTTTCACTTCCGACAAGCGATTCTTAACTAACTTTATTCCTTTACTTGGGCTAACCAATAGGGTAAACGCGTATACGACGTCCCTTTAATCTCCGTATCGGAAGAGCCACTCAATAATAAATGAGGATCAATTAATTAAAATTTTATCGAATAAAATGATTATCGCTTTATTGCATTTGTACTTGTGAAAGAAAATCCTCATTGTCAGCCCCGCCTATTGTCCCCGGCTTAAAACAACTTCTCTAAATTCACAGCGGATTCGCAAAAGTTTTCAAAGATACGAATAAATGAGTTCCTTTATATTTTAAAAATATTTCCACCCAACCCTTCCCCCTCGCTACGTATAATAATAATAACAACAACAACGACGACGACGATAACGATATTTGTGCTTAATGGAATAGCGTTTCTTCAACGTGTATGATTTATTTATGATTCTTATGCTCAAAGCCGATCGCTCGGCTCCGTAATATTATTGTCAACGATTGTTTATTGTCGAACTCTGTCGGCTATGGGTAAATAAACAAAAAAAAAACAGGAAGAAGAAGAAGAAGAAGAAGAGAAATTCTTGATCGAAACGCATTCATCATTAGCATTCGCTCGTCATTGCTAGTGCGAATGAAGGCTCCGTGTGTAACGGTAAATGTGGCAACGAGGGCAAATATTCTAGCCTTTGCGCTACGACACGATGACAATAACGAGCGAGGAAAAGTTCGGCCTCGATAAATTTCATTTAAGCCACAAGCCGTATCGATTTAACTAGCGAAGAGACGTTTTTTCATAGACCAGAATGTGAAGAGGGGCAGGGGGGCTCCACGTTGAGACTTGGAACTCTTAAATTTCCGTAGCAGACACTGACTGCTTGGCTGCCCCCGAGCATGAGTGCGCACGTCCTACAACCTCCCCCCGCTCTATCTCTCTCTCTCTCTCTGCATCTCTCTCTGCATCTCTCTCTCTCTCTCTGACTCCCTCCGACTCCCTCGCTACGCTCGCAGATTCACTGGAGAGACTATTACTACTGCCGTGCTCCAACGGCCCTCCATAATCAAATCCCACCTTAACCGTCCGCACTCTCCCGCGCGCACCCTCTTCACACAAAAGGAATGTTAATGCGACAATGCCTCTGTTGCCGTTTCTCCAATCTCCTCCCGCCTTCTCCGCGCCGATTCCGCTATCCTTCTGTCTTGACGCGCGGCTGCCTATACGCGTACAACCCAAGTGTTTCTTTCAGCCATGCATTCTCTATCCCCATACCCGTACGAGCGAACCAGTTCAACGCCCCCCCTCGTCCAATCTCTGAGGATTCTCTTCTTCTACTTCTTCTACTTCTTCTTCTTCTTCTTCTTCTTCTTCTTCGGTATCTTCTCTTTAAATCCTCCTGCCCTTCGCCCCTCATTTCTTTATTCTTTCGACCGACTCGCCTTTAATCGACTATGTACACATGCCCGTCAACCCTTTTCTTTTCTCCAATATTATCTCGAATTTTTTCCCCCACTTCGCTAAGAAATATTTGAATAATTTTAACCCTTCACTTTCTAACCAGCGCACTTTACAATTATATTCTAATTTATTTCTCTACGTGTATATACGTACATATGCGCGCGTGTGTGTGTGTGTGTGTATTTGCCAAATAGCCGAAGTACGGCGCATTCCGTTATTTCAAATAAATTCTTCACCGAATTCCTTTATTCCCGAAAATAGATTTTCTATTTGTAACAAAACTTTTTTCGAACTTCATTTCACCCACCAGAATTAAAACTATTATTTTTATAATACTTTATAATACTTATAATACTCCCGTGCTGGCAAAAACTAAATTTAAATTCCTCTAAAATAGGTTTAAATAATAATAATAATAATCATACAATTGTTATCGTTGAATCACATTTTATATCAGAGGATTAATCTAAAACCATAAGATTTACCTGCCGATCCGACCAACATGGAAGCAGACAGAAGCAAATATCGTACCGTGGACAGTTATTTATTATTTCAAAAGCCCTTAAGGCACGAGAAATATCTGTAAAACTGCTAAGTGATAGAAATTTTGATAATATTGGGCTAATAATTTATTTGTTTTATGAATCTATTTGTTAAAAAAAAAGTAATGTCGTATAATAATCCTCTATTTCAATGTTGTCGACGTACAGTAACGAGCTTCGGAATAAATATTTTTGAACGTCGCAGGGCAGTTGGATAAGATAAGTTTCGTGAGAATGAACTCGGTTAAATTATAAAGGATTTTAAATGCTTCTTTAAAAATTCAAGCTTATTTGAAAATTCCTGAGAAGGTAGGATAAGATAAAAAAAAAAGAAAGAAAAAAGAAGAGCCGGTATTGAGAGCTGAAAATTTCTTTAAAAATTATCTGACATTGTAAATATTGAAATTTTAATAAGTAAATGAGAATATGGGCCAACGAATATGGAGGGCTCATATTATGCATAATATGTATTATGATTGGCTTACTTACTACGCATACGCTCTTGAAATTACGCGCGTATCTCGCGTGATTTTATACTCCATTGCGCAGCGGCGGAAGTAGTAAACACGAAACACGGACAGAAATGACGACGAATAACGAATGACGAATGACGAATGACGAATGACGAATGACGAATGACGAATGACGAATGGCGAATGGCGAATGGCGAATGTCGAATGGCTAACGGAGGTACATTGATGTTGCGACTGCTGCACTACCTCGAATCCATAATGAAGTGTCGGATGAACGAGCGATAAAACAGACGATTGCGGTGCAGAACGCGACGTAGCAAGAATGCAATTAATAAAACCATTCGGCCGGCCGCTCCCCTATAACTTTGAGTGCTACAAGACATAACCGCTCGACGTTGCCGTAAAGATTTCCAATAAATTTACCTGCATTTTACCATTTTGCCGAATAGTTTTAGAAATTTGCTTCACCCCGGAGTAATGCGTTTTTTTTTTATTCCTTCTTTCCATTCGCTTTTTAATCCACTCCGATATTCATTTGCGTGAAGAATGCGTCTCCCCTTTTGACCTCGTCTCCTCGATGTCAAAGCCAAGCCTTGCGCTTACGTAACTATCGAAGCGACGTTGTCTCGAGTCCAGCGCCTGTTTACATTCTGGCCATCAGAATAATTGTACTTGCGATCCGACGGAAACGTTTGAGTTATTACTTTCTTTTTTTGTTGTAAACCGCCGTACTTTCCGTTCCCAACCAAATTATTTGCTTATGAATTCAAAACAACAGTCCTATTGTAATTTGATCATTGTCGGGGTTCGCGTAAAAGCTACCGGAAAAGCCCTCTTACGACAAATTCGGGACAAAAACATTCCCCTGGCGATTGTTAACGAAGATTTATAATTAGCGCGTGCAGAAGAGAAAAAAAAAACCTCGTACGTTTTACCTGCGTGGCACAGGTATTCCAATATTTTTACTACTTTATTACACAAGTTCATTTGCGTCTGTGAAACACGCGGGACATTTGGAAAATTTATTTTTTAAACTTAAAGAACGTCAAGAGGATGCAGTGGTGCAGTAGTATACATTATTTAAAATGATTTTTATGAAAGTTTTTTTTCTTTTTTTTCTTTAAAGCCTATCCTCTCGACCTTACGTTCTAAAATTTCATAACACGTAGTGCCGTATAATAAAAAACAAAAAAAGGGGCGAAAAGAAATTCTGACAAATTGTTTTCGTTTACTCGGAATATTTTATATGAATATTAATTAGCTTTGAAAGAAAGAAAGAAAGAAAGAAAGAAAGAAAGAAAGAAGAGAGAGAGAGAGAGAGAAAAAAAAATTTTTTAAGGCCGCGCGCACGAGTTTTCGGCGTATTTGTTTGTAAAATAAAAAGAGTACGCACTTGGAGGACTTGAAGCATAAAATTATATGCCTTCGTGGATTATAATTTGTAAAACAAAAGTCTCGGTAGCAGCAGAACAACATGCAAACTTATAAGAAAGATGTAAAGGAATAATGAGGTAATAAAAAATTTAAGTAATAGCTAAAGGTTTTGTTGAAACAATTCAACAAGCCGAGGATACTTTGTATTTCTGTTAAAGGTCAAAGTTTATTGCAGAGGAAAGCCCGTGGCGCAGAACAAACAAAGTTGAAAAAGATAAAAAAGAAGAAGATGAAGAAGAGAAAAAAAAACAGAAGGGGAAAAGAGTGACTCTGCCGAGGGAGTTGTCCGGTAACGCATCTTGTCGGAAAAACCGAACATTTTTATTTAAAGAGTCCCTTAATATTTTTGTCCAGAAAAAAAGAAAGAAAGAACGAAAGAAGGAACGAAGGAATGAAAATTATCAGAAAATTACGGAAAATACGTGGTCGAAGAATTAAATGCCTTACAGCATAGAATAATTCCGAATTGATTGCGGAAAGCCTTTGCGCTCTGTCCTGCCATCTATAGACCAATTCTGAATTTATCTCGTTTCAAAGGTTAATACAAAATGAAATTACTTGAAAATATACATGACATAAGGGATCGGACGGACAGACTCGTGCACCCGCGCATTGCTACAGAGATCGCTGTTGCCAATACTGACCACCGTATCCGTCGTACACGGTTTTTATCGTTCGTAATGTTTATTACCCCCCACCCCTCTCTCGCGTAATACAGTTTGTCCTGATATAAGCTACGGATTAAGACAAGCGACGGAAATCCATTCTCGAGGAAAGGAATTCACCTGAATTAATAATAAAACCTCACGACTGTTCTTCGTTTCCAGTGGACGCACAAGTGGGTGAAAGAGGGTAGAATCGGTCGGAAATCGTATACGATGGGCCGGGGTGGTGGTGGTGGTGGTGGTGGTGGTCGTGGTGGTCAGCATGTCTTTTATATAAAATACATGAAGGTGTCGCGGTGCAGGTCTAGGCCTCAAATTACAAATGAAATCACGTGTACAAACGCACCAGGAAGCGTCGATGTCAGCGTGTATGCGTGTGTTCCGGACTTTTTTTAATGAAAGAAGGTCGAGCCTCAAGTCGGAAGAACTCGTTATACTCGGGGGGGCTCCGAGTTTTGGATTCCGCGAGGTTTCGTTATTCGGTCGGAGGTGGAGGTGGAGGTGGAGGAGTAAAATCCTCCTTGTCGGAAGCGGTGGCTTCGAAATGAACTCCTCCTTCCTGATATCTCATCGCGGTTATTGGCTAGACGACGGGGACCGCAGCACTTCCAACTTGTCGCGCGAACCGGGGGATTAAAATTCCACGGGAATTCCTGAAGCCGAAGCCGTTGAAAGTTAGTCGTGCCGGTGGTCGGTCGCGTCGTCAAGGACGGCCGGCCGGCCGCCCCGAGAGCTCCAGCTCTTTCCTTTCCAAGTCCCCTTAATCCGGGTGCGGGGGGTGGCACGGGGGCACGGGGAGATAGATCATTATTATGATTTCGTGCGCTTACGAATCATTTATTGATCGTTATCGTATTATCGATGATCGGACGGCACACGTTAATCCGGCCGACACTCGTTAAATGTTACGGTCCTCGGCAGCGGCTCCGGAGAATGTGCAGGGACCCACTTTATCCGCCGATCTACCGAACTCGCTCGAAGAAGAGAGTCTCGGAACGTTTTGCTACGTCAATAGGAGCGCCTCGTCGATACAATATCCTCCATATCGGATATTAAATAAGCCGGGGGCTACGTTGTATTAGAGACTAGGCATGGCGGACAGGGAGGGAGGGGCTGCTGGTCTTTAACTCCAGCAAACTCCATCGCATTTAAAGAAGAAGGAGGAGGAGGAGGAGGAGGAGGAGGAGAAGAATGAGGAGTAGGTGATCGGCGGATTTGTGATCGACGACTCGGTGAAAAGCTAACGAAATTCACGCTCCCCTTGAATTCGCTTAAACGCGACCGCGACTCACAGACATTGTTTTCCCCAATTTCCCTCGCAATGTAATAATGGAGGACCGACGCTGTGCTCGCCAGGTCCTTTGGAGTCTCTCGGCAGCTTCCGTTTCCCAACCTCGGCGCATCTCCATCTCACTTCAAACGCGTTTCTAATAATACACAAAAACCGGATCCGTCCGACATCGCAAATAAAACGGATGATCCATATTTACAGAATACGATTTTACTGTTTCTGTAATTTTACCGTCAAATTACGAAGTAATAAAATGTCCCTTGATTGGAATTTCTTGTAATACCTTGGATCTTTTTTCACGTTACGTACTGTTGTGCTGGATCACGTGACTCGAGCTCCTGACCGAAATGAAATAAAAGCATAAGCTGCACGAGTACTTGTCCACTACTAATAACTGCTCGAGTGCCACTTTAATACAAGGTCATGGGGATCGAAGGGTCTGCTGCTGCTGCTGCTGCTGCTGCTGCTGCTACTTAATAAGATTTTCAATAGTAATTTGACGTAGCAATAACAATGAGAAAAAGCATTCCACCGTAATGAAATGGCAGTGAGAGGCAATTTGACTGAATTCCGTAATTCCATTGCTTGCGACAAGATTACAATGAAAGAAGGATGAAAAAGTAGAAGTAGAAGTAGAAGGGAAGAAGGAATTTTGGCGTATTTGATTGAATAGGATTTAATAAGGTTAGGGAGGCTCGAAGGAATATGTGTATATATATATGTATATGTGTATATATGTATCCCCAGTTTTGGCCTTAATCTAAATGGATGGATAATTTGCGTTGGCCGGGATTTTGATCGACTTAACTCTTTTCCGTGCCTCCGTCTCGTAAAGCGAAATCACTTTCGGCTTTCGGATAAAACTTCTCTAAGTCAAAGCACAATGTCTTTGGAAAAAAGAGCTCGGCACGTGTCACACGAAAGCCAGCAGCCCCGCTATCCCGTCCCGAGCCCCTCGCCCCACCGATCCAGTATCGTTTTCCACGTCTTCTCACCCCTTCCCACTCCTTCTCACAGGAGAAAGACGCCCTTCGCCCCAATAACCCCTCATCCTCCGAGCCCCATTTTTCTCAAGTTCCATTCTCACTCACAGAGTCCGCGCGAGTGTTTTGCATTTTAAGAAGGTGTCAGATCCCCTCTGCTCTATTCCGGACAACGCTTCCCTCCCTGAGCTCGGTAGTCATCAGGGAGGAGGAGCAGGAGGAGTAGGAGGAGGAGGAGGAGGATGAAAGGAGGCTCGCAATATCCGCGCCTTCGAAAAGGAGAAGAAGAAAAAAAACGAGTAGGGGGTAGCGCGCGTATGAAAAGGGTCGCGAGGGTTATTGGGGGGAGGGGGGAAGGATAGAAACAAATTCAAGCTTGGCTCCGCGCTCGCCGTCCCTCCGTCCCTCCGCCCCCGCCGCTTCAACAGCGGAGAAAAAAAAACTTAAACTTTTAGCGAAATATTATTCTTACTCGGAACGGTATTTTAAAAAAGAGGAAACCGAGAACGGCAATTCCTTTCGTAGGGGTAAAGGAGTAAAGGGGTAAAGTTCGTCCTGCTTTTGACCCGATTATCATTCAATCCGATGTGATCGTTTGTTACACAATATCTAAACAAGAATCTCAAGCACAAATAACTTCTCCTTCAACTGTTTTTGTTCTTTTACTCTGCCGATACGACGACACGGACACGGACACGGACACGGACACGGACACGGACACCGACACCCATAAGCCTCGGCTCGTATAACTAAAACCAATAACTAAAACAAATAATACTGTGAGGTACTAAGCCTCGTTGTATTTAAAATACGCGTTTCTCGATGCTACTGCAGGGATTTTATTGTTTCAATTTAGACGAAAGTTTATCTGCTTTTATGTCGTACAGTAAAATAATTTTTTAAATTATTTCGGTAACTACTGCCCTCCTGGACCCTCCCCCCCCCTCCTCGGTCCCTTACGCATGCCAATGCCGCGTTTCAATTAATTCAAAATCTTCAATACGTCGAGATACGTTTCGGTAAATATCCATATCGCGGCATTTCCCGTGGCTCCTTATTAAATTAAATTTTTCATCTTTTTAATACAAAGAGAGGAAGTATAAAAGGGAAGATGAAGAAGTAGAAGTAGAAGTAGAAGTAGAAGAAGAAGCAGAAGGAAAACATTGGCTCTAGGCTAAGCTAATTTAAGGTTCGCGTATATATAAAATAAAAAACTATATTTTCAAAATACAAAAGCTTAAGGGGATTATGAATTAAATTTCACTTCTAAGTCCGCCTTGTCCCGGAAAATTTCAATCCCCGCCTTAGTAAAAGCCTTTTTTATTTTTTTGTCTCTCTTTTTTTTTTTTTTTTTTTAAAAAGAATCCAGTCGAACACGAATGCCCAGAAAAAGTAATGGACCTCCACGTTCGGGCATATTGGCATACACTTTATTATGACGTAGGAGTGGATTGTAATTGTACGATAATGGGATTTTATAAGGGTATTTTTGAATATTGTAACGAAGGGAGGTTGGCTCGGCTTCGTGGATTTAAAAAGCTTTGAAAAATCACGTGTTATTATTATAGGGTATGGAGTAGGGGTATCGGTACAAAGATATGGGGTTAAGCGATGGAAGGGATTAACCTTCCCGAAACAACAGCAGGTCGGGGCGAGGTCGGTAATTTATAGGTCTCGACAAAGGTACATCGATTTGGTGCCTCCGCCCGCTATTGCCAGTAATTGAAACATTTATGAGCCAATCAATCACTCGCTGTAGGCTCGTAGCTCGCCCATGAAATACCCTCTGCCTTTCCATCCCCCTTCCTTCCCTATCCAACGTCTCTGTCGGCATCGGGGGGCAAGTGCACTCGCGGCATCCCGACCGCCGAGTTGTCGACTTCTAATCCTCGCTGAGGCTTATCTAATCCCATGTTCTCGCGCCTCTGTTTCAGTTCCTCCCATGCTCTGGATACCCCACCAATTGGTCGGCGTACCTCTCGGCTACTCGATCACCCTCGAGTGTCACACGGAGGCTCATCCCACGTCCTTGAATTACTGGACGAGAAACGACAGCTCGATGATCTACGAGAGCAGGAAATACAAAGTCGTCTCCACGCCGGAGAAGCCTTCCTACAAAACCAACATGACCTTGACCATTGTCGACGTGGACGTAAGTCTTTCAAGTACTTTCGTTACCTCCGATACGAGAGAGGTATACGCAACGCCTATTCATTACCTCCAGCCGATCACCCTCGCCCCGTCATCAATTCCATCAATCCGTTTTATCCGTCAGGCTCGCTGCTGTCCTCCACGTTAAAATATTACTATACATAATTATTGTGTAAATACAACAACATCGGAAACTCGTGATACAATGACTGTGTTCTTTATTTCCTCCTTACAGATAATAATTACCGAACCGAAGTCATTTCTTTCGTAAATTGCTGATTAAACGCGTTAATTTATTTTTCACGCAAAGATTTAATTATTTCTAATCAATATACATATATATATACGCAACGTGTTTTAATACAAGTCTTTAGAACTTGATACAAGTATCGTATCGTGTGCCTAATATATATACATGTGTATATATATATGTAGGCATTCTTCAGGTTCCCACCTACGAGTGCCGATACATTTTTTTAAGTAGTTCTGACGTATTATTCGACGGCATTGGATTCAACGAAAACGTTTTAAAGCACAATGGCTCTAAAGGCTTGAAAATATTATCTTTTTAAATAAACTAAGGAAACAGTTTTGCCTGTAATCTGTATATTAAATATAATTTTCTACGAAGGAAGTATTTAACTAAATCGTTCTCAATAGATACTTTTATTCTTTTTAGTAATGAAATACTTTCTAAATATACTTTTTTCATAAAACTTTGCGATTCTTTTTTAAAAGAAAACCGGATAATCTTAAAGAACTACATTGCCTAAAGTAATTGCTCGCCTCAATTTCAAATAAAAATAAAAACGTGCGTTTAGAAAACAAAAAATTAACAAAAATAAAAAAAAAATAAAAGAAAGAAAGAGAAAAGAAGAAGAAGAAGAGGAAGAAGAAAAGAAGAGTTTTCCTCTTCATTATTAATGATGTTTTCGATAATATTGATGAAACAACTCGTTCTCATAACATAATAACGACAACAAAGACTCGGTATGTTTCGAATTATAGTTAAAATTAGTTATAAACAAAAAAAGAAACGGAAGACTTTCGTTTTGTCAAAGCAGAGAATTGTCGAATCGCGAGAGCGCGAGGATATTTATAACGTAATAAGAAAAAAGGAATATTCAACGAAATAGATTTATAAGGATCGCGCATGAGAAAGAAGAAGAAGCGCTAACGCGTAATAATTCCCGGCAATTAAGCAAAAAGCGCATAAGGATAATATAGGGAAACGCGGCACACGTATGTCCGGACGGGAATCGAGAAGTTACGCGCTCCCGAGGCTTTCGGGGCTTGTAAAATGGCGGAACGCGGGCAACGGGATGGGAAAATAGCGGCGCGCCGAAAGAGCAGAAACGCGTGATACTTAGAATTCGCGAGTCCGCGGCTGAGCGAGGAGCGCGATAGTGGTTGAGTGGGGTGGGGTGGGTTGGGGTCGCGGAGGGAAATAAATGTGCTAGCGCAGCGAAACGACAGAAATTCGCGAACTTATTTGGCGACGCGCTTTTCATGGGAGCGGCTCGCGTTGTCCCGACTCAGTCCTCGACCCCCCGACCCCGGCTCTCCCCGCTCCCACGGCAATTGCTTAACGACCGGCAATAAAGGCCGAGCGCCCGCTCTCCCGCATCGGTATACGCTTTCGTTTTTGTTATCGATTCCTTCGGGACGCCGGATTCGTTCGGACAAGCGCCTCCGCGCGACAACCGCCTGTCCCCCGTCCGTTCCCGACCCCCCTTCCGCTACCGCCACCGCCACCGCCACCGCCCCCCCCGTAAAGCTGCCCGGTCCGACGTAGTCGGTCACCGCTGCTCCCGGCTGCTCCCGGCTGCTCCCGGCTGCTCCATGGTGGCGGTGGGTAGCGGAAGGGCCGCGCTCGACGCCTCGTTCTATGTACGTCGTGTGTATGTCATAGAGCTGCCCGATAAGTTTTATCGCGCTCGCTCGGGGCTGACTTTAATGTCGCAACTTTAATTGTTTTCCAGAAATGGGACTACGGCAGTTACAAGTGCGTAGCGAAAAATCCAAGAGGCGAGACCGAGGGCACCATTCGTCTATACGGTGAGTGATATTTTCTCTTCTTCCTCCTCCTCCTCCTCCTCCTCCTCCTCCTCCTCGCCCCGATACGTTTATTATTATTATTATATATACATATATATATGTATTTTTTTTTAAACGCCTACTACTCGGTCGGGTTTTCACGGGACCGTCGACAATGTCTCCCCGTTTGCCAGCGAGACATTTGTCAGCCGTTGATGGATCGATTGGTATTCAGTCCACGGGTACACACGATACGACGACACTCGAGCCTAATTAAATCTCTCGCGGCCAGGCAATCCCGACGATATTGAATCCCGACGCTTCTATTTTTTTTTTTTTTTTTTTTTTTTTCCCCTCTACGTAAACTCTGTGCCTCCGCCAGCACCGCCGACACATCGTCACGCAAATACGAGACAATACAACGTGTTTCTCAATAGCACGACTTGGCAAATAAATATTTTACAGAGGATAAATAATCCTCTGCGCTTACCATGAACTTTATTAACCCGACAGCCAAGATAAATGCTCGTCCCTGCTCGGAGATTCAAACTGACCGCGGCACATCAACGACAATTATATAATTACGCAAATTAAACATTTAAGGCTTTAGTCGATTAATTTTTATTTACAATGTATAGTGTTTACAATGTGCCCGATGACCCCAATGACCCCAATGCCACCAGTATATCAATCACGTAGTCCTAATTAACATCCCAGGCAATGACCATCGATATTTACTATTTATTATTATCCCTTTTAATATTAAGAATTACAAGGGATAATTACGATCCGGGTCAAAGTCACTTGGTATTTAATACCGACATCGGTATTTCATAATAAATCCCGGAGTATCTTAACGGATTCCAAGTTTTCCAAAATTCAACAATATTATTGATAAATGCAAATAATTCTTGCGCAATAAAGAATATACGAGGCTAATATCTATACTTCTTTTTTTATTATTTATATCCATAATATACCGAATTTTGTATACTGTACATAATTTAATTGCAATTTAATAATCGTTAAATGAGCAATTAAATTACGCATTAAAAATTTGATGAGCGGCTTTCGTATTAATTTTCGAGTACGTTAATATTAAATAATTGATAATTATTTAAAATAACGTTTGTAAACTCAAAGTCATATATATATTTGGGGAATGTTTTTATTTGGTAGTCTACCATATGAGATACCGTACGCATACATTTCATATATTATTCTTTGCAAGTCTAATGCAAATCGACGAAGAATAATCGACGAGTAATTAATTCTATTGCGCTAAATCTTCCGGAGTATTTGCAGGCCAACACATTTTTTTTTGGTATTTTCTAATTTATGCTGGAACGCAAAGTACATAAATATTAATATTTACAGAGTTTTTTAAAATTCCTAAAAAAAAAGAAAAAAAAAAGAAAGTGATAAAGAGAAATCTTCATTTATTATAAATTACAGTGATGAAAAAGACAGTGCGTATTTAATAAAACATTAACGCAATTTGTGAAGTAAACTGTTGAAGTAAAGGGTAACGCTGCATAACTAATGCACAATATTGATTATTGACGAAGAGATTTTAACATTGTACGTAAAGAGTATTACCGTTGTTTATTATTGTTGCAAAATTGTTGCGAAAGTCTAGGTAAATGGCAATCGCCGATTTTATAATTTACACGCAATGAAGATGCCAAGAGTTTGTGATAAGACGTATTATAATGGTCGGATAGAGCCGTAAGATTTGCCAGAATAAAATTTGGAAAAGCCGAGCTTGCGTGCAAGACAATGTGACGAACAGTGTCCCGAGTCGATTCCCTTAAAACTCATAAAAATACGCCAATATAGCTGTTCACAAAGAGAGCGAGAGAGAAGGGAGGTGGGAGAAACGGAACTTTTAACGAATACTTTAGCGGTCCATTAGCATGCATCGGTTTTTCGCATTAAAGCTATTCAAACGAATCGTGCGCTTAACATAAAAGGCTTGGAATTAACTAAAAATGGGGATCCATTGAAATACTTCTCTCTCTCTCTCTCTCTCTCTCGGTACTTCGGAGGGAAGGAAATCGAGATTGCTGACCATTTCCTTTCTCGGGCGACGTATTCGATCAGATCATCAGAATCGCTGGATTATAAATGCGTCAAATCGTCCATCCAAGTGTCCATTTCTCCTCAGATCTATACACTTTCGAATCTCTAATTACCGATGCATTTTATCATACATATACCCGTATTCTTCTTATATTTTTTATATTAATCTAATACCTTCCAAGACGAGTATTACGTAATATCGCTTGATAAACGTAATTGTTACATTTGGCATCGGACGAGCCGTGTGCTCGCGATTTTACGTATGATATTCAAAATGAAATCGATGTAAATTTTAAATTAATTACCGTTAAAGTTCGTACGACTAATATAAAAGCAGCAGCTTATTAATATTTGTATAAATTTCTTGCTTTCTACGGTTTCGTAGGATATGATATTGTACGGAAATGCTCCTTTCTTTCGTAAATCTAAATTGTCTTATTATGATTTGCAATTCGAGGTGAATTCTTTTAACGTTTTGAAACAAAAGATCCAACTAATCCGCTCTTTTCATCAAGATTTTCTCTTCATTCGGTGGCTATCGTCGAAACGTCGGAACAAGGAAATTTGAAAATCCCTGAAAATATTCTTCTACCCTCAGGATTCTCGCTTATAAAGGAGACATAAAGCAAGGAAATTAAAAGACGAGAAGGCTAAAGTAAAAATAACGTGAGATGCGATTTAAACTTGAATAACGCTTTATATGTACTGGTGGTCCGCTTCAACCTGCCTAGAGGTAGAAGGTAAAGGTCCTTTTGGGCCCTTTCGAGTACTCCTTGGAAGTATAGAACGAGCGTACGATGTTAAAATGCATCGAGTACGTTAGAAGAAATGTAACCGAGACCGGGATGGTTCGACAAAGTAACGTAGGGGAAGAGGAGTAGACGGAGAAGTAGAAAAATCAAGCAATGTCGAGCGAAAGACGGCGCGGGGCTCTTACAAAAATTAAGTGGTGGTAGTCAGAGATATGTCAGACGAGTTTTATTACGCCGCGTAAAAAAGAGATTTGTCGGTGGACCGAGTGAGATTTTCTCCCCGTCCACTACCCCTCGCCTGCTCTCGAGAAGCTCTGCTGCTAGCGCTCGAGTACGTCCGCCGTCCTCCACCGCCACCCCCCCTCCCGCCGTTCGGCTGTGAGGGATCAAGCTTGGCATCCAAAATACTCGGTAAATGTGGAAAGAGGTAGAAGGTAAATTCGAAGGGGGCGGCATGCTCCCGGAGATATGAATTTATTATGAAGGAGTGCCTAAGGACCAAAGTACCCTTGTTTCTTCGTATACCGCGATTCAAGGAGCAAGTTTTGTTTCCCTACTCTCCTTCCGTGTTCTCCGTTCCATCCGGTCCCATGCCGAGGCCGTAACCGGCACCCACTCGTTACGCGTTTAAACCTCACGCTCAGCTAATTTATTCCGAGCTGGATTTAAGCGCAAGTTGAGTGGGTGGGGTTGGGCAGGGGACTGACGGGGGTGGGGGTTGGGGGGCGAAGAGGCTGCGGAGGACGAGAGCTACCACGGGACACAAAACTCGATCTCGTAACGACGTCAAGGCGACCGACGACAATATCGCGTTCATTCGGTCGTTTGCAGTGGAGACGTAGCTTCTACATAATGCAACGAACCGCCTCGCCAATCCTTCAACCCTTCCCCTACCCCGCCACTTCGACCCGTTCCATCGAGTGCGTCTTTTACATCCTCCGTCCCGCCGCAATTTGCTCCGCTACGTGGACGATTTAATTATCGATGGGAGGGGGCGCGCCATCGCTCGGACGGCCAACCCGAGATGCTAGAGACACCTCAGACCCCCTCCTCCTTCTTCTCCCCCCCCCTCATCATTCTCCTCCTCCCTCATCCTCCACCCCTCCCGGGCTCCTGAGCTATCCCTTCAAATTGGATGCTCTCCTCCGTCTGTTTCCGACTTTCACAATATCTGGCTTATGCCTCCTACCGCCAAGTATCTTTGATTGCGGGCCCCGTCGTTTATTTGCTGCGCAAACAAAGGAAAGGGCAGGGTGGGGTGGGGGTGGGGGTGGATGGATGTAACTACGGCCTCTCGACATCGCGACTTTTGAACCCGAGTGCCACGACCTCGACTACGGCGGCCTCCCGACCGTTCTTTCCTCCCCTCTCAAGAACCAACGGATTTCCTTCTTTGTTCCCCCCCCCTACCCCGATAACCGCCACTCTCGCCCAACCCTCCCTCGACAATCATTTCCGTTGCTCTTTAACGCTCCCGCTTAATTGCACCGCGAGGGCACCAATATCGTCAACACGTAGCGCAACTCGCATACACCGGCTCGCACAAGTCATTGATAATCGAAATTCTCCCGGGCCTCTCGTTCTTACCTACGAATGTCTTAAAGCGTGAGCAGATACTCGGTAATGTACCCCCAATAACCTTAATTTACGCGAGAAATGGGAATAGGTGTATTTAACATTGGCGGCTTAACCGGCGCCGTACTTCCCTCGTACCTTCCTATAGGATATTATAGGCCATGCCTATAGTCGCATTGGGCCAAATAGGGGGATACAATTTTTCAAGAAAGTTTTTAAAAACATAAAAGGACGAATTCCCTTATTCTTTGTTTTGGGTAAAGAGTTTCAGCGGCGGAGTCGAGCGCCGGAAAGTTTTTTTCCCAATAGTTAAAAGAAATTCGCTTGAAAATAAAGGAAGGAAGGGCCGGGGCTGAAAGCACCGAGGGAAAGCAAATCTATATTCATCAAAATCAAAGTAATAAAATTCGTACTCTGTTACATATATATCTATGCCCGAGCCGCTTCATCCATTATTAATTATTACGCGTCGATCATCGATCGCACTTGGAGGGCAACTTGAAGACAGTGTGTCCGGGTGGTGGGGTCGGGAGGAGGTAGGTAGGAGAAGTAGGTGGGTGGGGTCGTTGGATCGCCCGGAGCCTTTCCGTTTTTCTCGTGGCGCTGCAACGCCGAGGCTGCGGTTAGCCGCCGAGGCGGGGGGGGGGTGCGAAAATTTCGGCGAGCCGGTTGTCCCCGGTACGGGGTCCGAGAAACCAACCTCCCGTAGAAAAGGGAAGAGGATTCGCTCGCCCGGGGCCAACGAATTCCTCCCAAGTTTTAGCAACTATCCCGCTAGCCGGAAGTATTCCTAGCGTCCGTGTGCCTTTATGGCGCGGCCCCGAGCGCCTCTAAGATTTTCACCTCTAGGGAAACCAAAGGTTTTAGCGTACTGATAAGGGCGGGATAAGAGAGGGGAGCGGAGGTGAAATTTTAATGACGAATGACGGGAAAGGGACGAGAAGGACGGCCTTGTTGAGGAAGCCTAATTGCCGGCTCATCAAAGGATCGCGAAATACCCGCAATTTTCCGACTTACGCCCAGAGTGTTAATTAAAAAAGTATAACTGCAAAGTCCCTCGGTACTACTACTACTACTACTACCACTACTACTACTACTACTACTACGACTCTCCGACACGCTCTAATTGAAAAGTGCATTTATTTATTTTCATTGATTGTAAAAATACTCGGTCGTCTCGCTTCGAATCGAGGATTCGCCGTTTAAAGTTACGGCAAGTTCGTAAGAGAGAGGGGGGAGGGGATGGCTCGGGAAGGAACAGGCCGACTGTCGGATATTTTTTGAAATTTTAATTCCCCTGAATGGGCGAAATGCGGCTCTTGATAAGGTTCCAGATGAATTTCAAGAGCTTCTCGTTAGAGGAGATCTCGTTAAAAAAAAAGAAAAAAAAAAAGAAGAAGTTTTTCTTTCACGGCGGATCGTTAAAGGTAATTTGATGACCATTAAAAATGAAGACAATATGTTTATGGTAATTAGCCAGCCCTCGGAGGGCACGGCTCCGCGGTATTTATAATGATTTTCAACCCCGGCGATTAAATTAGTTATTCAGGCTTCGAGTTTTAATAATCTTTATTTAAAAATAACCATTCGAGGATCTCGCTTAGATTTTAATTAAAGAAAGTGGCCTCGCCTCCTCTCCTCTACATCGTATCGATACAGACGGTCCCGTTTAAATATATATATATATATATATATGTATGTATGTACTCGTGCGCACTATTCCTTTAAATCAAATCACATGGTATTCGAGTAATTCTTCAATACTGCTAATTCGCTGGCCAATATAAGCCGTCACGTTCCGTCAATATTAATATTTATATATTTATAATCACCTATGTAATTCATTAGAAAATCGTATAATAAAACGGGGTTAAAAATGGATCGACAAATCGGGTCGCTTGTCCAAGATTTACTCGATCATTCTATTGATATTGTAGCACAAGAAACATTTACGTAGGAAATTCTTGGGAAATTCTTTATGGGACCGAGGAGAGAACAAATTATATTTCATCCCCCGAGTCCCCGAGTTATTAATCCACCCCCCCCCACTCCTCCAGGAATCGCGAGGACTCGAAGGAACGATCGATACAGAACTGGTGATAAAATCAACGTGGACGAGCTTTGGCAAATCACCCTGTCTCTGTAGTTAGATAGGGCTCGGGGTCTGGGGGGGGCGGGACGCGGGTGCCGGCACGAGGGATAGTAAAGAAAGTCTCGTAAGTCTGCTCGGACCGAGGGACGGCGGCTTTCGAAATGGACTTTTCTACCCCGTCGGCCTCTGCAAAGAAGTTTGGCAATTTCCTGGAGCTAATCCGGGACTCGGTCAGTCGGGGGTAGCATTGAGATGCCGCGGGGGCTCCTCAGAATCCGCACCGGGATAACTACGGGACGTCGTCTGCCGTCGGTGCTCGAAGGATTCGTACCACCGTAGCCGTTCCCCTCCTCGCCGCCCGCCATTCTCTCCCCAATTCCCCCTCACCGACCGTACGGAGGAGGAGGCTTTCCTCGCCGATAGTCGACCGCAGAAACCGCGCGTCGTCGGGGCCGTCCCATGAATTATACAAGCGACCTCCGTCGTGGCTGAAAGAGGCGGGGTGGGGGGAGAGGTTGCCTGTGGTTATTGGGGCAGGGGTTGGCGAGGGGGATCGAGTCTGAGAAAGAGTAGTAGTCCTCCTCCTCCTCCTCCTCCACCACGGAGACTGGTGAAAAGAGATGCGGCGAGCGCGTGCCGAGGATGGCGAGGAAGAGTGTCGGAGGGCTCGGCCCGGTCGCCGCTCACCCACGAGCATACACGCACGTACACGCGAGCGCGGGGATACGCGGCGGGACGTGCGAATTCGCCGGCCGGCGTTGTATCTGGAATACATATCCTCGAGAGGCGTGCTCGGTTATGCCCTCGGTTATTCGGATATAGGAGTAGGAGGAGGAGGAGGAGGAGGAGGAGGAGGAGGAGGAGGCAGGCCGACTATAGTACGCTGCCGGTAAAAGAAAGTGGGCGAAGGGGTAGGGTAGTGGAAGGGGAGGCCAAGGATGACAACGAGGACGCTGGCAGCACAATGCCACTTACGAATTGACGATAGTTGCGGGATCTTGAAGGATCGCGGAGGCGCCACCGGACTCTGTATTATATCCACGCGGCCTCCGTCCGTAACGTTGCTAACGTATTCGGGAGGATCGACACGGGATTCTATCCTCCGTACTTCTATCGTCATTGTATTCGTACGTTCCAAGTACGTAGCTCCGCTAATTCCTTTATTAGTCGCAGCGTCTTAGCGAGGTATCGGAATTACCTAACCCGTTCTATAATCTCGAATGTGCAATAATGTGCGTATCGACAGATCTATGTTCTACGTACGAATGTGGAACTTCTGACAGAGTTCGTTATCAGCTAGGCGGAAGACGAGGAAGAGGAGGAGGAGGAGGAGGAGGTGCGTTACGAAGAGACGTTTTTAAAGCGAGGATACCAGTAAGGAGGCGATTAAATTGGGCGGATTTATTCAGAACGTGTTTTCTATCGCGGAGACTCATTCTATCGTGAAATATCGTGAATGACTCACCAACAACCTCGGCTCGTACCCTCACTAGGCCTCACGCCGTCGGACAATTTATACCTAATGCAGGGAACATCCCTATATCCACTAAACATGCAGTGAACAACCCTATGTCCACTAGAGTTGGAGTGAACATCCCTATGTTCACTAAATAAGGAGTGAATATCCCTATGTTCACTAAACAAGGAGTGAACATCTCTATGTCCACTAAACATGCAGTGAACAACCCTATATCCACTAGAGTTGGAGTGAACATCCCTATGTTCTCTAGAGTTGGAGTGAACATCCCTATGTCTTCTAGATTTGGAATGAAGACCCAGTTGTTGTTCAGAATTGTCGATAACATCCCTATGTCCACTAAACATGCAGTGAACAACCCTATGTCCTCTAAAGTTGGAGTGAACATCCCTATGTCCTCTGGAGTTGGAGTGAACATCCCAATGTTCACTAAACAAGGAGTGAACATACCTACTTACGTCATGTATTCGAGACGTCATCGTTCTCGCTCTTCCTACTCGTTAATCCTCGTTAATCCCCCTTCATCCCCTTCTACGGAAATTTCTCCTTCTCGAGCTTCACGCGAATACATTCTCACTTATCGCACGTAAACGCGATAATTGCTCCAATAGAATTTGGTGTATTTTTTTTCTTATTATTATTATTATTTTATTCCACATCGGAATGAACGCCTTCGAGTAGCGTATTTTTCATTACGTTCTTCTCAATAGTGCACCGCCATCGTGGGCTTTGGCTAAGCCCATCGCCTCCGCCCCGCTAAGCTATCGCAATCTCCCTTTCATTTTCCCTCTCCCTGTCGAACCTTATATTGTCAATTGTATTGGTGCATTTCGAACGTCCGCGTAAGAATTTTTCATCCGCCTTAGTTGCTATTAGATTCATAATCCTTTATACGAGGGAAGGGTAGCCGGGACAGGGCTGCCGCCGATACTGGCTCAAGGCCGATTCGTAATGTCCGTCCCTCCTTCCACTAGACGCCAGGAAGCTAAACGCTACGGCAGCGTCCCGAGGGCGGAAGTTCCCGGCCAGGCTAGTCTCGTGAAAGCCGGGCCGAGTTAAGTTTCGAGCATTCTCTCGCTCCCACTCGCTCTCTCTCTCTCTCTCTCTCTCTCTCTCTCTCTCTCTCACTGCCCCGTCGCCGCGCGTCCCGCAATTTTGATGAAACTGGGTCGCTTGGCCGGAACTTAGGGAAAAGGGAGATTGGCAGCGAGCGGAGGCTTAATGAGAAGTCCGAATTTGATATGTGCCCTCGCGAAAGTTAAAACGAGACGTAGCCGTAGGGAGGATGGCTCGGAGCCCCGGAGTTTTAGCCGGAGCTACCCCTCGTCATTGGGTTAAGGAAGGGCGCGAGGGGACTAAACAACGGAGTAACCCTCACATTGAGGGGGTTCATTCTCCACACCCCCACACCCCACCCCACCCCACTCCAGTCCTCCCTCTGCCTCTACGAAGTTAACGTGGCCTCCATCTGGAGTTCTCCGGACCTCGGCTTCCCTTTAGATTCTGATTCCTCGTCACGGAAAATCCTCGGCTTACCTGACTGATGACGTTCTACCGTCCGGTGGCCTTACTCTCTACGAACTGAAGCTGACTTACCTACGTACGTATGTCCGACCCTCCTGCCGGCAACTTATTACGACTGGACTCGCAACGTTAAAATTGATTACGCAACCCCGGATTGGCTAACGATCGCTCGCTCCTTATCCGGACGATTATATCTCCAGCCTGACCAACCGTCCGACCCATCATCGCTGCTTATCGTCCGGCAACGGTCAGCCGTTTATAAATTATTTATACGAATCGTTCGATTCGTTCGCTCATTATTTATTGAAGGGAGATAAATTAACCGCGGCTGCCATTGACAATTGGAAAAGTACTTTTTACGTTGCCGTGTAATGATCGAGAATGGCAATAGCGAAACGGAAATATTATTCATACGATGAATGGATCACAATATTAATTTTAATATTAATTAATCCCATAAATAGCTTCCTCTTTATATCGCCGCCTTCTAATTCCATACAGTCAATAACAACGATTGCGTTATAACGATGACGATGATAATGATGACGATGATAATGATAATGACGATAATGATAATGAATGGGGATGAAAAATCAAGGATTTTCTAGTGTCCTCTCTGGAGCTGTGAATTTTTTTCAAGGATAATTTATAATGAAGGGTGAGGGAGGGCACAGGAAGCGTAATAATAAATAATTTCGGCGTCCAAGTGTAATCAAATTAAAGGGGACGGAAGCCGTCGGCCGCCCTATTGAAAAGATTTTTTTTTAATTCCAGCCCCACGCTTTCGACGTATATCACTCAGCCTTTCAGCGATATTCTCTCTCGCTGATAAATGATTCATTGAGCCATCCCGACGGAACAGCGGAAACAAAAGCGCTCGAATAAAAAGTGACTCTGTAAACGCGTCGAGATTCGTTTAAATCGCGCGCGCGCGCGCGCGTGCGAGAGAGTGAGAGAGAGACAGAGAGATACGCACACACATACACACGCGCGCGCGCGCGCGCGTAAGTTACGACGATGGAGGAGGAGGAGGAGGAGGAGGAGAGGGCGGTGGGGGAGGGCGAAAGACCAAAAAAAAAGTGGGAGTGGGTGGGTGGTGGGAGAAAGATGGAGTCGCTGACGCGCTGTAAGATTGATTGGAGTCACGAGATGGAAAATTAACGGTCTGGGCGCGCGCTCGCCGGAATATTCCGCGGGGGTGGCGAGAGGCTCTGACAGCTGCCGCATACTAATCCGGCCCTCCTCCTTCCGTCGCGCCTTGAGAAAGAATGCGAGAGAATAGGGCCGATGGTGGTAGGCCTTCGGACACCGTTGCCGGCTCCCACCCTCCCCTCCCCCCCTTCTACCGACGTCACGCATACGAAGTTATCGACGAGTCCCGGTTCGACTCGATACTCGACTGAAACTTGAGACGTTCTTCGCCGAATTAAGCCCTGGCTCCAGCACACTTGGCACTTATCATCGCCATAGGGAGGGAAGGTGGCTCCCAGATAACGGGATCCGTTGAAATGATGGGGGAGGGATTATCGGGGAACGTAATTAAGTTAATTTTCAGAGCTGCCGCTCCTCGATCATTCGAATAACGAATGAGTATCTGGTAATAATACCAGATATTCAGCTCGTGCTGCTGCTGCTGCTGCTGCTGCTGCTGCTAATATGGACCAGTTGGAACAAAGATTACGTATAATTCTCGGCCTTGAATGGCCATTCTACCTCCATGTTTGTCTCGTACCTCTCTAACGTTGAATTATAAAAACGAAGCTATCCAAAGGATACTCTCTTCGAGTCGCTCTGACTAATTAACAGCTGCGTTAATTAGCTGGTTAAATAGAGGAGGGCAAATAAAGGAGGGGCTCGAGGTGGCAGGGGAGCGAACAAGGAGGCGACGAGCAGGTGTTACCCGCAAACCGGTCACCGGTTCTCGCGACCTGCTCGCCTCGACTCCGGTCAGGATCGCCCTGACTTACGCACTCCGCGCACTCCACGTGCCCGAGGTCAACTTCCGCTTCGTTCCTGCATTCCCCCGCGGGTCGATCAAATTAAGGGAACGAACAACTTATCTCTCCGGATACATTGATGTCAATACAGATAAGGTATTTGTACCGCGATTCGTAATGGAGATCCTCCCTTCTCCCCCCCCCGCTTACGCCATAACCCGTTCGTGCCTCTTATATTTACACAAACAAGTTGCTGCGTATCCGGCATTCAAATCGGCTTATTATTGGCCTGCTCGCACAAGACTTTAATAACGAATAATATTATTAAATTAAATTAAATTAAAACCAAGGCGAGTGCAGAATGCAATTATATCTAATGTTTCAATTACAAATAGTTGTTGCGTTTTCTTACGCTATAGCATATCGAACGTTTAAGGAAAGGGTATGTTCTAAATGATTCTCAGAACTGCTGAAAGTCAGTGAGTTCTCGAAACGGAAGGAAAAGCGCGAACGACGCGGCGAATGAAAAGAACAAAAAGAATATAAAACAGGATACGTCGCCTTTATTTTATATTATTTACTGTGGCTCGCGTCGACGTCCAATGTAATATTCCGCATAAAGAATTACGTAATCGCGACGTACGATCATTTTAATTTAAATTGCCCGTGCCTAAATAATGTGGATAATAACGGACGTGAAAGGAATCGATGAAACTCACTCATAATGAAAAAGAAGCTTTTAATTGGCATCATTGTCGTGCATAAAAGTGATAGAAGAATTGTCAGTGGCTGATTTACATGACAGTAAAATATTCATTGCCTTTAATGAATTAAAGTTCATACAAGTCCCGCATTTGTATATAACCGTTGGACCATCAAACCTCCTAATAATAAATCAAGGAATCCTTTGAAAACTAACAGAGACAGGATCTTTCGGATTCATTGGAATAATATAAAGTGCGATATAATAATAACGGGATTACTTAAAATTCCGGTAAAATTCATGAAATATTCATACTCTTCGCTTCTCGGAGGGGTACGGTGGCGGTGGAGGGGTATGGCGGTGGCGGTTAGGGTGGGGTCGGGGGGTGGGCATGGAGAAAATTGCATAATAGCAGTACAAAGAGCAAGTAGATCGCCAAGTCGCGGAGAGCACATCAGACAAATTGTTCCACGAAATGGCTTATCACGTAGTTGGAAATAAAATTAAGTAGAACGAAGCGGTGAAAAGCGCGGCCGAACGAGAGGAAAGTTTATACAAAGCGAAGACGGTGAATGGTCAGTGGCTCCTACTGACGTCCCGGGACTCGGACGAAAATCTCACGGAAATCTATTATATTACATTGCAGGTGCGCGGTGTGTACTTTCACTGCGACGGCTGGACGATCTAATTCGTAACAAAATAAAGCTAATATACATGGGCTACGCAAGTAATTAACGAGAATCGTGCTTAATTCGGGCCTTCGGTACGCGGTTTGGGTGGCGGGATTGGGGTGCGGGGGATAAGGGAAGAAGAAATGAAAATTCTCCGTCCGGAGCTTCGGGACGGATCAGGAATGTAAAAATGAGGAAGCGAGGTAGTTACGATCGGCGGAGTCAATTATTCCTAGAGGATCCGCTCGGGGCTCGGGGCTCGCGGCATTATCGTCCAAGTAATTAACGAACAAAGCTGGTTAATTAACTGGGGAAAGCGGAAAAACGTTGAGTGGGGGGAGGGGGGCTTGCGGAAGCTGGCATCGGCTCCATATGTAGTACAGAACCGAGAGCGGAAATAAAGTAGTAGGTGGCGGTGGTGATGGTGTTGGTGGTGGTGGTGGTGGTGGTGGTGTTGGTGGTGGTGGTGGTGGTGGTGGTGGTGGTGGTGGTGGAGAGAACACGACAGTGGAGCACGGGGGGGAGAGAGAGAGAGAGAGAGAGAGATGGAGAGTTTAAGTAAGGTGGAAATAGAATAACCGGGAGGATGGAAAAGGAAGAGGAAGTTAACAACCCGGACAATTATCTCCCCGTTGCGGCATGTAACTTCCATTCGCGACGAGCCATACGCTCGGGAATTGCCACTCGACTACAACGGACCCACGTCGGCCTGCCTAATCGGATTTGCATGGCCCGGAAAATTTGTTTGTCAGTTCGCCCTTACGATCTAAATGTCTCTCTCTCTCTCTCTCTATTTCTATTCACCTCCGCCTCCGCCTCCGCCTCCAACCTCCGCCTCCACCTCCGCCCCCGCCTCCGCGTCCGACCGACCGACAGCTCCTCTCACTTAGGTATTTCCATCTTGATCACTTTATCAACAAGTTGCCGACAACCTTGCCATCTATAAACTTCCCTCTCCCGCCACTAATAACTTACGCATTGGCCGCGGCGATTTTACAGACATTAATTTCATTATGAGCCGCTGAGTTTTATAGATCCCCCGTACTTCATAAACTACCCGACCCCGAGTACGTGTTTTACCACGTATACCTAAAGAGACATTGGCCGCTATCGACCGGGGATTTTAATTCAATCGAACGCTCGATCCTTCTTAATCCGTTACACTTTTGTAATAAATGACCGAAATACCTTTGTACTTTCCTGTATTGGCAATGATCGTAGATATTAATTATACGTTACTCGCAAGAATTGAATTAAACGTGTGAAACTCCATACGACTATACGGACGCGTATACGAGATTTCGCGTTGAGAAATTAAAAAAGAGTTTTTCATAATGTTTCAGTATTGTAAGGTTTGTCGGTTCGGAGCGAAATTTCGAAATTTCAAGGTTTTCCCCAGTAGATTTTCTTCACTTTTTTTACCGAAAATCTCTAAATTGTTGATTTGCCAAAGGTAAAAATGAAGTAGCACTTAAATACTTAAATGCGCTCTTTGCCTTATAAACAAAAACTTGAAGCCGATTTCGCAAAACTTTTTATCTCTCCCTTTTTGCCTAACGTCGTTTTTTCTTTTTTCTTTCTTTTCTTTCTTTTTTCTATTTTTTTTTGTTGACTTACTTTAAAAAGCAGCCTAGGATTGGCTGGAACAAAAATTCAAATGTTATAAAAACGCCTGACCTTAACCTATGAAGCTTTAAAGAAATCCTCAGAAGCTCACGAATCATTATGAAATCTAAGTACGTGTACGGGCATGCGTACTCATGCGTATTATACACATGTGCGCGCGTAACTTTGTAATATTTTATATATTCCAATGCATATTAGATAAAATAGAGATGCTTCGTTAGTTATTTTACATCTAAATTTCTACATCTGCATTAAATGCTCTCAATTGTAAGAACTCTTGTACAAAATTTATAACGAATTAAATGCTTTTTCTCCGCTTTCTTCCCATTGCCCGACATTTCGTATAAATATAACCGAAAGGAATTAAAATCTCAATGCATGAAATTATGAAAAACAAATGCTTCTTTGGCTTATGCATAATTCAAACGGACTTCCCGGTTATTCGTATTTAATGAGCTCCAGTCTATAAAGAAATGTTTTGTATAATTGAGTAAAATCTATTTGGTTGGCGTTGAAAAGTTGCCAAAATATTATTGTCAAAAGGTTTTCGTGAACTTTCAACAAGAGCTTATGAAAAAAAAAATTCCGTTTTCGTCCCAATTGCGTTATTACAGTTGTCATACTACTCATAACCGAAAATCATAACCGAATGATAATAATAATGATAAGGATAATGAACGAAGGGCATGTGCAATGACGAATTGATGATAGTTTGAATCGTTTAATTTTCCAATGAATATTTAGTGCCGACTGCGTGCTATGAAATAGCAAAAGTATTTGGTGGAACAAAGGGTCGGAAGATAAATTAATGGGCGCGGACGATTGACCGAAGGATCGGTAACCGAATCACGGATACGATCGCTCAGAGGATCATGATTATCAGAGAACCGTGTAAGCTTATTAGGATACGCCGATTAGGAAGTGGTTCGGCCCCAATAACCCCAATAACCCCAATAACCCCAATAACCACTTTTTCCGATCGATCAAGATACCGATCCGAGGATCGTAGATGTTGCATACCGGGGAATTCGGGAGGGGAGGTAGGAAGAAGACGACTTCTGAACTGCAAAAGTCAATCATCAATCAGCTGGGAAAGTTAAATGACCAGGACAACGAGTTTTAATATATCCTTGGGCTTCCTTCCAGTCGCCGAGCCAAGACGACCAGAGGCTTTATAAGTATACGCGAGAGTACGGCTATGGCTGGCTGGGTTGCCGGCTTAGCTGCGGGAGGGTGGGGGGAGGGGGGGAGAGAAAAGTTGCCGCGATAAATCAAAAGTGAAAAGTTGCCGGCTAACTCTACCCTCCACCCTCCCACGCCCCTACTACCTGCCTTACCGCCATTCCATTTATAAGCTTGTAAGCCGGTGGCTGCGCTTATAAAACGCTAACTGCCCTCTCTTTTCACGCTGTGCCGATGTCGCCTTTGTCTCGAATTACCTAAACCCTCCCCCCCCCCAACCCCCCTAACCCTAGCCCCGCTACCGAGATTCAAGATAGGAGATGTGAAGTAACCGGAGAGTTTGCAGCTCCTAAGATTCCATCAGTTACTGGGTCAAAGTGATTAATGATTATTCGGACTTCGGCCCAATTAAGCAGCGAGCCCCTCTCTCACCCGCCCCCAGCCCACCATGACCCCGCGATTCTACCTTCCGCGATTCCAATGCTTTTTTTCATTATATTACTCGGGCCCGAGGAGGTCGTCGTCGTGTCCACATTGGCCGCAAATTTCCCTTCCAATAACTACGATAAGCTCTTGATCATAAGTGGGCTCCGCGATGATAATATCGAGGGTGCCATTCATTCGAGATCGATCATGGCTCCCCAGAGAGTTCCCCCACTCGTTTACCCTCACGCTCTCTCTCTCTCTCTCCCCCGCGCGCTCTGTTCTGGCCAATTTGTGTGCATCTCAATGACTTTCGAGATTCGAGTGACTCGACACAATATGCATTAATGCCGACGAGACCCGATTCTACGCACTCATTATGTATTGAACAATTGTCCGAAACCTCAAAATTTTCACCAAACATTCTAAATACACTCTTCTTAACCGACCCTGCTTATTTATATTTATCATTCGCAAACCCCAATCAATAATACGTTCCCATATTTACGAACAGTACGCATCGAGTGCGCAAATAAGCTCCACTTACATTTTTATGTAATTATATTCATTACGTATTATCGGAAGCGTATGAGCTTGAGCTGTTCCAAGGGCTTTTCCTTGAACAGCTTGAGCGATCATTGGAATTTATCAAAGGTATGATAAATGACTAGAATTTAAAAATTTATTCCAGGCAAAGAAGAAAATCTCGGGGTTTTTTTTTAGTTTTTTCATTATGATTTATACTAATTGTTGTACGCAAAGCCAGAGAACGAGAGAGAGAGAGAGAGAGAGATGGAAAAAACAATTAAATTATTAATCACAATACAACGTTAAATTCTAGATAATAATTAAATACAATGGGATATTCGACACAACAATACCTTAATGCAACATATTTTAATTTCGTATCTCTTTCATAATAAATAATGATGAACGATCGTACAATAGAATTGTAATTCAAGCGATTAAATTGTATTGTACAAATGAGTTAATTATAAAAATTTGCAATTTTTTAGACTCCTTAAACAGTAAAGATCCGCGTCTGATAAAACAATATCGCGCTACGGGCAGTTGATAAATAACAAAACTTCGTTTACGTTAATGTTCCACTTAAACATTTCATTATACTCACGCAGTATGTTTAAAGTACTTAGCTCACGCAAACATTTTACAATCGACGCAGTGGATAAAAAAAAATAATTCATTGTAACTACGCATAAACTAAATGACCATTTTACGAAATATTAAAGATCACACATTCCTAGATGATGTTTCGTAAATGTACTTATAAAATTATAATTAAGGAAATAAAAACATTAACTTACTCGTTATTAATAAAAGCACAATTGTCCTTTCGATGCAATTTTCTTGAATGTAAAAATCCTAATGAGTAGTATTAATGGTGAGGGGGGGGGGAGGGAAACAAAGTTCAATCTATCAAGATCCGTATTGGTTGTTTATTTTGTACGTTTGTCTTTCTGTCCCACATAAGGTAAGAAAGTATACGGTGATTGTCTGAATAAGAATAATAACAGTTTGCCATGTATACTAATTATGTTTAAATTGAGTAGAATTTATTCAAATGTTTTGCTCAAAACTCACGGAAACTGTTAGAAATCATCGAGACTAAGTTCGAGACAGCCCATTATGTTAGAAATTCTGCTACTAACTAACGCATTTTTATTTTCTCCGCAAATAATATTAATAATGACGATGATGATGATGATGATGATGGTGGTGATGGTGATAGTAACGGTAACGGTAACGGTAACGGTAACGGTAAGGGCAATAACGAAGTGGACGTTAAAATCTGGCACCGTGAAATCGCGTCGAATATAATATTACTATTGCAAAGGAAGCCTAATTGCGTTAAGAAAAAAAGTCTTGGGTTCGCGTCAAGTGCGCGTGGATATTGATAAACGTCGAGGTAATTGTCATTATAAAATACCTAAGACGTAAAACGCGGCTATTGATTTTCAATATAATGGACGTCGGCATAAGTACTTTCGGTCGGCGAGCCGACGAAAAATATCTTTGTCGGCAACGTGCTCCACCAACTACTAATTGTAAATAATCAAATAGCCATGGATTTATTACTTTACGTGGCTGATGAATTCGTCACTATGTAAATGAAAAATCCAAAAAAGAACAAGAAAAGAAGTATACACAGGTATGCAGGTATAATAATAAATAACGAAAAAGGGGAAGGTAAGTCAATTGGATTCAAGGGAGGAAAAATAATAAATAAATTAATCCCATTGAATTTGATTTATGGAAAGTACGTAATGCACTATTATTGGCCTACGTATTGTACAAACACACTGAACTTAGCGATTCAGCCGAATAAAATAACAATAACACTGACAACGTTACAGTTAGAAGAAAAAGAAGAAGAAAAAAAAACCCATGGAAATGCGTGAAATTGTCAATTAAGAGTAAGAAAGTATCCCGATGATTATTCATTATAATCGAAGGGTAATGATCGAAGGGCGGACGAGCCACGTTCTCATTAGCAGATTAGAAAGGAGGCGAGTCTCGGCAAGTATTACCGTAGTCCTATCATCCGAGGCTCGATGCCTGTGACGCAGCGATGACGGTCAATGACTAGTGCGGGAGGTGCGGGAGGTGCGGGAGTTGCGTCGATCGCATCGTGAGCTCGTTACGCTTATCGCGATCAACATTTCCCCGATAATCAATTAAACAAAATTAAAACTCCGTTCTTGAATAACCGAATTCTTTTAGCCCCGAGGAAATCTAATTACCCGGCGGTCTCGCTCCCCCGTTGGATTATTATCCTATAATTATTAAATTATTTGGAGGCATGAGTGGGAGCAGCCAACGTATTTCCGATATATTACGATGAATCCGAGGCGCCCGAGCGAAGCCTCTCCATTCCGTCTCTTTATCCTCGTCCCAATTTAAGTGGCAGGCGCCGATGCGAGTCCTTATTATAAATCTCCCGACTCCGGATTCCAAGGCCCGCCTACACTCCCGCGCCTCCCATTAACAAATTCTCCATACTACCTACGGCCTATTGACACGGCCTTATCGCTCAGCCTTCCCAAGACCTGTCAATGATTACGTAAAAATTATAATTAATACGACACGGTTAGTATTGTTAAAAGAATTTGGTCAATTTGGTCGCTCCAAACCCCAAAGGGGTTATTGGTACCCCCCCGATCCGAGGTTATTGCCTATAGGAATACAATAGATGGCGCGGGGCGAGCTCACTTTCCAAAACGGCTTCTTTATAATATATCAGAGCTCTCTGGCGTGATAATGCCCTCGGATAATTAGCTTATTTTCGGACGGGGATATTACGTATACCGTATTTAAAACAAGTGACTCGAGTGTCGGGTGGGCGGGTGGCGAGCGGGCGAGAGGGAGGGAGGGGAGTCATATCAGCGCAGGACTGTCTCGTGAGTAAATAAAGATAAACAGGTGCTCGCGCGCTCTCCCGGCTGTGCGCTACCCAGCCCCGCACTCCCCCCTCCGCCCTTAGCCGCCATAAATAAGTGCGACCCATGATATACGTATGCTAATCAGTGTATTGTGCGTTGGCGAATACGTGCACACAAGTAAACAAATTGCTCGGAGGTAGGTTCGCCGCGGAGTGTCTTCGCTGCGCGGGCTGCCCTTCCCGTCCCTCCCGCCCCCGGCCCCGCGCACGCGTGCCACCGCGCCACCGCGCCACCACCACCGACCGACCGCGGCTCGGTCAAGTTTCCCACCGTCCCCCGTACCTCTCACTACTCCCCTCCCCAAGGGGGTAACGAGGTGGTGGCCCGTACACGAGCCGCCGTAAACGCGTAGTCGTAGACCGAAGTTTAATTAAAATTAAAAACTTGAACGTCCTTCGTTTGTTGCAGAATCGACTCCGCCGAGCACCAGCCCGAGTCCCGTTACGACGGAGCTGCCCAACAAAGGTAAGAAGCCCCGACAGAAATTATCCAGACGGACGGACGGACGGACGGACGGACGGACATTATCGGCCGACGTTGGCCGCTATGCACGTTGCATCCCCTCCACCACCCCACCCCCCCACGCATACCTACCTACGGCGACCAGCCTCCCCCGAACCCTTTCAATCCTGGCGACCAGCGCACCCCGTTAATCCGCATTTGTTATTGATTTTCAATGATTGTTTTTGCTTTTTGTGTTGGCATTGTCCGGCTCGGGGACTCGCGCCGATGTTTTCACTTGTTCGCCGCTTCCCGGAGCCATTCAATCGCCCCGCACTTTTGTACGTAGATAATAATATAATGGCTTTGGTAATTCTGACAAAATCGTATCGAGTAATAAAAATGATTTATGCCCCCTACGCCTACGTACGTGCGTATATATATATATATATATATATATATATATATACACACATACGTGTATACGTACAGAGAGAGATATAGTATACATTATGATCTAGTTTACGAGCCACTTAAACAGCCTTATAAACTTCCATCGCGGATTGCATTTTACGCTAGATTTATTGTAAGCTTTAATGCAAATATATTAATTAAAGACAGTTATAATGTTTAAGTGCACTCGAATTGCTTCCCCTTTCGTATTGATTGCAAAAGACTCGCAAACGAATATGATTGGGCTAATTAAAATGGCTGCTAAGCTCTTTGAGATTTTCAAAATATTTATTAGAGCAACGAATACGTCCGACATTCGTCGACAATCAAGCAAGAATACAAGCAAGAAGGAAGCAAAAAAGAATAAATAAATAAATAAATAAATAAATAATTAATTAAAGAACAAAGTGTAGTGGACTCCTTAATTTTATGGGCGTCCGACCTATACACATTCGCTTCAAAGCCTCAAAATATCTTTTCACCGGCAATTTAAATAAATATATTTAATACTTTTCTCAAACCCTGGTCTTTTGTCTCTCTCTCTCTCTCTCTCTCTCTGTGTCTCTCTTCTCTTTTCTTTTTTTTTTTTTAATTACTTTAAAAATTATTATAAATTTTTATTGCCGCTTGTTACGCGAAGATTAATTAATCTATTAGGATAGGAAAATTTTAAATTGCAATTTTAGGGCTTTTATAATTAAATTTAACGGCAAATTTGATCATTCTCGGCAGCTGTTTCGCTTAACCAAAATAATTTTAAGCCCGCAATAAAAGTAGTGCCGTTGTATTTTTAAATTGTTTCTGGCTAATCTCGGCGATTAGTTTCCTCCCTGACGATGTATTGCATTACATTAACATTCAAGATATACTTTACACTTTTACATTAGGCTCGTCTCGTTTGTCTTTTTCTTCATCTTCTTCGTCTTCTTCTTCTTCTTCTTCTTCTTCTTCGTCTTTTGGTTCTCGTTATTCGCGCAATACCTTATGACAAATACCGGCAAACGTTCATTATTAACGTATACCACGTGTTGCGAACAGATTATGTCTATGTATATTAACGAAGAACAAGAATTTGTTGTCAAGAATGTCGGCGCTCGGATGTAGGAGCTACTTTTATTTTTCAAACCGTTGTTGAATCCTTATGTTTATGCTTAAGCGTTACTACCCTCAAATGCAACGAAAGCAACTAAATTAATCATAAATATCGACTGGGGAAAGTGAAGGACAGAGCAATGAGCAAATTTTCCTATTTATTCCAGAGTGGGAGTTGTCGTCGGAGTTGAACAATTCGGTATACGGGAACCCGAGCTCTTTGACCATTCACAACGATAAGAAGAAAGGTAGGTCACGTAGAAATTAGTAAAAAGAAAAAAAAAAGAAGTGCCGTTATTGCATGTTACGGTTTTCCACAGCAGCCGAGCCTCGTGTTACGTTGAATGAAGATCGGCGTCGATCTAAGGGATTATGTCGATGCCCCTGCCCCAATAAGCCCAATAAACCCAATAAAGCCCAATAACCTTAGCTGCATGAAAAATTATCTTATACAAATAAAGATGGTCGCTACGGAACTTGGTGAGCCAACGCTTAAAACTTATAGGAGTATAATCTAAATATTTCATAAGACAAGAAGTGTATCGATAAAATTTCTACCCGTTGAGTTACGGCTCGAAAAGTTTCGTCGTACGGGAGGAATCCGTGCCGCCGCTGTACTTCCTTTTTCGTTACCTTCTATCCGACCACCCACGCCCCCGCCCCCCCTCGTGATTTTCGAACCCACTCCTCCGTTGTTTATACCAAAACTTTGAACTTTATTAATGCGCTTAAAAAAAATATAAGATAAATAACTTCGCGTCCGCGCACTTGTATATTTCTCTATTGGTATTTTTGATTTTTATCAACCAATACCGACGCGCGGCTCAACCTCCATCCCCCCCACCGGGTTTTTTATTACTCGTGAAATTTAATAAAAAAAATTCCAAAGTTAAAGAAAAACTTGCACCCCCCCCCCCCCCCCCGCCCCCAATATGAAAGAAAACAAAAGAAAACAAAAGAAAACGGCTGAACTGCGCTGACGAAACGAAAACCGGCTTGGGAGTATTTCTTTTTCTATTTATTCTTTCTATCTTTTTTAATGCATTCGGATTTTATCTGAAATTTATGAATATCTCCGCGTTACAGAGTAAGGGAGTAACGGAACAGCTGTTTCGTTATATTTGCCGGGAGGCCAATTACGCGAATGCGAAAACGTAATAAACCGCGGCGTCGGCTAAGCGGATCCGATGCCCAGACAAAATCACTAATTTTGTCCGATTCCGGGATTATTAGCGATCGACGTCTCGTATCACAATAATAATAACAATAATATTATTATTCTCTCTCTCTCTCTCTCTCTCTCGCTCTAGCTCACTCGCTCGCTCTATCGTGACGCGTAGATTAATTAAAAGAAGTTTAAATAAGAGAAGCGGTATTAATAAACGAGATGATGCTCTTACTTCTGCGCATAAAGTCTTTACGGCTTATAATAAAATGATTTATTTAATTACGAGCCTGATTTTCTTGCGCCTCGAATGCCCTCCGGCATTCAAGAAAATAGATATTCTTTCTGTGCCTTTAGTGCACCATTCGGCAAAGCTGTTTTTACGCTCATTTGACAAATCAACAAATTATGTTGATTTATAAAGGCAATTAGCGCTGGAAAAGTTCGGATTACCGCGAACTGGCGCAAAGCTTTACTTATACATCGATAAATATTGTTCATTAGATACTCTGTCCCCGACCGGATAATCTAACGATCCGCCGATATTACATTTACATCGGCTTTCATCATAACCATATCACATTCAACGTTTTCATTTACCCGATGATTCCCAATGAATAATAGCTTCCTAGCTTATGCCTATTACCCAATAGACCTTTATAAAGTCTTACCTCCTCTCTTACTTTCCTCGTCCATTTAATTCTTCGTCACGTTTAATTCACCTTATGTAACGCACGCGATATTATTCGGAGCGGCAATTTTTATTAGACTCGCGTACACTGCTTTATGGATCATCGAAGCCATACGCGGTATCGAACACGAGACAACTCGCTGGTCTCCGAATTCTCGTGGTTTTCCATTTGTCAATAAACAAATTCCTATAAAATTTATGCCGGCTATTTTTTATACAAAAGGTACGAAAATCCGAACGGATTCGCAACAGATTTTTAAATCCATCCCCGATCTATTAAATTACATGAATTTTATTATCTAAAGTGGACGGATTTATTATTCTTCTGCGGTTTGAATAAATTCCCGTAAAAATAGTGGCTTATAGCAAATGTTTATTTACCCGGGCAACTAATATCGTCAGAAAAGCATTCCGTAATGTGGTGACTCGAAGATGTCAAATTACATGAAATAACTTTTTGCGCGTAACAAACTTTAGAGTAATAATTTAGCGGCGCAAGTTTTGTGCATTACAAGCAGCAGCCTTGGATGAATGAAAATATTGAAAGGTGAAAGGGAGGAACGTCGATGTAAGCGAGCGCGTGCTTAAGGATCGAGGAAAAATTTCTGAAATTTTGACGAGCAAGGACCGTCAATCGAGAGTTTGTCTCAATTAAATGCAATAATCCTAGTTTACGATAATCTCGTTTTGTAATAACGCGACCGTATCAATTCGAATCCGAACAAGATTATATTACTTGCATTGAATATAAATTCGCACAATTTGGCAAACTTTGTCTAATTTTATTACGAATCGTTGCATTAACTTCGTCAATTAATTTTGCCGAAGAAAAAGACGATTGTACAGTGCGTGTTAAGTATGTCCGCTGAACAAATCCGATCCTCGCGCTGACATCCGTATGGATGTTTAAATATTGTTTCGCGTGGATTGGATCCGAGAGGCCCTTGTCCGCTGTATTTATTCACGAATGCGTAATGAGATAAATTTTAAGGATATACCCGGAGAGGGTGTAGATCAAATAAAATAAAGCTCGGGAAGAAAGGGAGCGAGGACGCAGCCTGTTCATAACGTACTCGGGGCCAGCTTGGTCCCGCGGGAGGCAGGGATGGCGGGGTAGGTGGGGGGAGGTGGGGGAGTAGGAGAAGCCGACGGCCGAAGGGAAGCCACGTACACGAAATTTCTGCTGCCCCTCCGCCCTGGCGAGTAGCGAGAGCCAGAGTAAGAGAACGTAACATCAATATTTCATGTATGCTAAAACGCCAGAACTAATAATGCTCGTCGACGGCGCCGGCACGACGCAGCGTAGATCCAAGAATAATATCACTGCTCCGCGCTCGATCCCGCCTTTTTCCTCCACCCTACTGTCCCACTAACCCTTCCCGTCCATCCCAATAACCCCCGTCCAACCCGTCCACCGATCCATTGGGTCTTGTGCACCGGGGCTCGCTCACCTTCCGTCGCCCGGGTGCGAAACAACCCCCACCCCCACCCACCCAATAATCGCACTCCCGTCCGTATTGCATTGTTTTTTTTATATTTATTTATTTGTTTTTTTTTCCCCAACAAACACTGCATTTTACCGAGTTTCCTTTCTTACTCCGCGCGCACAGCTTTCCCGTCATTTCCTTTGACCAGGGCCCGGCCCTCGGAAATTCACTTCACCGGATCCACCAACTTTCCCTCGAAACCATTATAATAAATTCCTTCCTGCCTTTTCAGCAGCACGCTGGCAAATATTATCTATTTACTTTTCTTCGGTCTTGTCTTCCAACGGCCAATAATACTCTCGGTGTCGTCATATTCCTATCACCCTTTCCTAACACAACTCACCACGTAACATAAATATTACCCTCTCCTTCGTGCATTTATTTCACCGATTCTCTCAATTAAACGTCTCTTATCGCTCTCACTCTGGAGAAAAAAAAATTTATCGTCTACGTAGAGTTTTAACGAAATTCCTCCAATAACTTAATATTTCAGATGAGCGTACGTACTACTACTACTACTACTACTACTGCTGCTGCTGCTACCGCTTCAGTAAGCTTATTGAGGCAGCTTCTCCGTAATAATAACGTTACACGTTGTTTAATTATTATCGTTTATACGTTCGCGCCTCATCTTGTATCGTGCGCTTAGTTAGCCTTAAACTGTATACGATAATCAGCATCGCTTCAGCCTTACACTCCTTACATATATTTAAAATACATTTCACTTGAAATAGCCGACCAAAATAGAAGATTATTAATGTCGGTACATTTTTATCGTAGTAATAATAGATATTACTAGGTAGAGTAGATTGGATTTTCAATTATCCAACCTTATACGTAGCTTTAAATTATAAAACATTTAGAGCTCCTTATAAACGCCGATACTTGAAGTTTGAAAGAAAAAAAAATATCTACCGACTCTACCGTGAATTCAAACGTATTTTTAGATTATTTTTTGCCCTTCGATTAATTGCTTCGGAAGCCTCTAATAAAATACATTTAATAATTCTATCTTTAAAAAAAAAACAACAAAAAAGGCAGCATCTGATTCACTATGAATTGTAGTTTCAAACTAACTAATACATAAAACTTTGCGTGGTTCAATGTTTTGAACTGACGAGCGAGTCCGTGCGTCTTTAAGCTTTTTGCTAAATTCTTACCGCCAAATGAACGTTTCGGCCAAACGAGAGTATCAGTCCCTGTCACTGTCATGAGTAAACGTAATTTTTCGTCAGCCGAACACACCTAATGTTTATTTATATAAATCGTAAGCTACCGTGATCTCCATCACAATTTACCACTACATAGTTTATGACTGATTGCAGACATGACATAATTATAAATAACGTCATGCTTATAATAATGTCAAATAAATGAAAACTTCGTAAAAAAAATCTGCGTCTAATTGCGTGTTTCGTATGAGTAACATAAATATTTACGAAGGAGACTGGCATACGCGAACTCTAAGATTTGCTTATTTTTGGCCGTCCGGAAAACAATAAAATTAATTTAATTTAATGAAATATATAACAGTCGGCGGCAGAGGAGATGGGTGGTGGTGGTGGTGGGGGAGAGAGATCTTCTTCTCTCTATTACTTATTCCTTCATGGCAATTGGATCTGTCGAGTGTAAGGCTACGGCGATTCTACGACGCCACTTGCTATTGGTGCGCTGAGGTTTGTAATTGGCGCAACATCTGCGGTCCGCTGGGTGGTATTAATGTTCCCGAACCCCTCTGCGAAATTTTCCATAACCCGCACTCGCTCCCACCCTCTCTCTCTCTCTCTCTCTCTCTCTCTCTCACTATCTCGCGCGGCATTCTTCTGTGCTCCCTTGGTCCCGCAAGTATAGGAATACGTACGCAGACTCTAACAGATAATACAGAAAGTAGAAGAGCGGAGTTCCTGCAAAAGAGTGGAAGCTGCGAAAGTCGAATAATGAGAGAGAGAGGGGGGGGGGAGCGAGGTGACGAGCTTATAATCTTTTCGCCGAAATGTACTAAAGGAACATTTATTTTCTGCGAACGACTTTTTCATTCGCTCTCCCTCCCGCCCCTTACTCCCTTTCCTCACGAAATTACTAATTTCATGAAGAATTTATTAACGTTGTCCAGATTTATTATAAATTCACGATAATGCCGTATTCTTTAACCCCTTTAACTTTTGCCTTCCGTTCCCTCATTAAATGCCGACTCTTTAATCTGATTTTTATTCTCCGAACTATAGTTGCGAGCACTTTGCGAGATGACTAATAGTAAGTAACTTGCATTGTGTAATTATTCATAAATAACCGGCCCTCTATTTATACAGGCTATTTCATAAATTTATATTAGAGGTGAATAAAAAATGAAGAAAAGCATGGAAATTTTAATGGATTTGGATAGCAATAAACAATGCGTTATTTTATTAAAGAAATAATAACAATAACAATAGTAATAATAATGATAATAATAATGATAATAATTAACTGAAGCTTTAAAACTTCAAAGTTTGTAGTTCTTTCGGGCAACTTTTACACAAAGTTGTGCATCTATATTAATTTTAATAAACCATCAGGGACTTCGGGTTTGCCTTAAAGCAGTCTACAAAATACAATCTTGAATAATATCTTACGTTAATAAATAAATAAGGTATTTTTTGTATGTAAACTTGTATGTAAAGTTACGAGTGAAATAAACAACTATTAACGCGAAATTCGTTCCAATTTTGAGGCTCGAATCGTTTTAAATAAAATCAAATTTAAATAAATTATTTAAAAACCCTTGCAATAACTTGTATTTAATGCTTGAATATAAAAAAGAATAAAAATTAAAAAAAAATAACAAACCGCAACGAAAAATATTATGTAATTTACGTTTGTAAGAGATTCTATAAAATGATTATTAGGATCACCGCTGAGTAAAAAAAAAAAAAAAAACTATGGCCGATCAGCTTATTACCATAGTAATACGTCATTTTTAACGGTCAACTACATTTTGCGTTATTTTATATAGAAAAGAAAAAAGAAAAAAGAAAAAATACAAAAAAAAATGCAGATTTAGGTTTACAGTTTTGAGAATTTTTTATTCCGTATCGATATATTTAATTTACCAGAGGAAAGGGCCAGTAAATAAACAATGTGCTGGTTAATAAGGATTAAGTAAGCGTGTGGCTCTGTCGTGGGGAGAAAATGTCAGTCGCGATTGTATGATCGACGTAAAATTAAAGTGGCCAGGAAGTTACTGGGGAAGCGCAGCGGTGCGGAAGAAAGGGTATAAATAAAAATGGAAATGCCGCCGCATATCTCGCATATCCGAATAAAAAGAGGACGCGATGCTGATTTCATGGGAACGGAGTGTATGCGCGGCCAGGTATGACGTACACCTACCAGCTGAGATTCAGTTTCCAACGGATTTCTCTTAAAAGTTCGAGCCGACTACGTGATACGCATGCGCCTTCCCATCCCCGTCAAGCGCTAAATTATCAAAAAGCTCTCGATTTCCAATCCCTCGGCCACTGCATTAATTAATTACAATTACCGTACGAATGAATTATTTACAATACCATGCTCACATGCATAATAATATCCGAATAACGGCTAAAAGAATTTTAAACGCTTTAGACAAACTTCAATGGCTCGGGCTCTTATTTAATATAATTACATGTATGAAATATCAACGTATAAGGATACGGGTAGGGAGAGGACATACAATTTCCGTAGCATTTGGCTCCGAATACCTTATCCACCTCGAATCGTAAACGTCCTCATCCTCGATGAAGAAAAAAAAAAAGAAGCTAATACAGAACACCGAGCCGTTTATTTTTATATTTCTCTAATAATATTCAGAAAATTTAAAAGGTCTCGGGGAAAACCCGTAAAAATCCTCGGGCAGTATTCGGATTTGCGAATCTTTGCAAAGCGATCGTTATGTGTTCCTCTGTACACGCTCCAAACATGTTATTACAGCCGCTTGATTCGATATTTAATATTCGATAAATGTAGCTTGGGTTTCCTTGCGATTGCGCGCACTGACACCTTCCATGGAACATTCAAATTACTAAACATACAATGACCATTGCTCGCAAATAACATACCGCTGAGTAATTTTAATATCGAAAGGTCAAATGCTTTCGAAAATGGCGGAAACGTAGGCGTGTGGTGGGGTAGGGCGATCGGGGTTGAGGGTTGAGGGTTGAGGGGGGAGCCAAAAGATAATAAATTAATTCGCTTTCCTCTCCTTTCGATCGATACTATTCATAACAATCGTTAGATCGTTCCGCTTATGACTTATACACGTCATCGATCGCCTCTATTATCTTCCCTCCTCCCCCCCTCCCCCAATAACCCCGCATAAGTATAAAGAATAGAAATTAAATAAACCGCGTGCCGACTCGCCTAATTTGAAAGGAATTTGGCGCCTGGCCGTACTAATGATTTTCCTTAGCGCGAGCCCTCTGATTTAGGTAGGGCAATCTATGGGGAGGCTGTACCACCTGGAATGCTATTGGTTAGTACCGCCGTGTGCACGTTAGCGAAAAAGCGCCCGGGACCTAACCCGCCAGTATTTCTGCTGCTTTCCGTAATTACATGAAACGCGTAAATAAATTAATGTCCTCCGTCTATGGGAAATGCAATTTCCTCATTACCCAATAACCCTGTTCAGTACGGGGTTCATTCAGGGAAAACTGTTCTGTTATTATTATCATTATTATTATTATTATTAGTGTTGTTGTTGTTGTTGTTGTTGTTGTTATTATTATTTGCCGATCGGCTTGACAACTGATTATGTAATTGGCCAGCCGTTGAACGTTAACCTTCACGAACCGTTTAAGAACATAAATTTTGTACTCGTTTTTAAGTTAATTGACGAAAAATATCTGCACGCTCTTTATGATGCTCGGGTGTCTAAAAATATGCACGACTCGGCAAAGGTTCTTATTATGTCCGAAGTATAAAATATCCTTTGCGCATTTTATCGATAAATCAAAGAATATTCGAAAGTACTCGCGGAGCTTAAAATTAGAAAAACAAAGAAAAACAACCTCTGACATAATATAAGTTTTTATGTTACCCTTCTTTTTTGCGATTCTTCTTTCGGTCTTCTTATACTTAGTCTAGAATAAAAATAAAAGTATATACATATTTGTGTGTATATATATATATATATATGTATATGAAAGAAGAAAAAAATAATAATAATATAAATTTATCGTGGAAAGAGATTCTCGATCGTATCATTTTCTTGCTTAACTCAACTGACATAAAATTCAGCCATAAATTTTACCGGTTCAAGATTTTGTTATAAACCACGGCTCCACGAAGTAGTTCTATAAACTCTTAAATTAAATTAATGCGATAATGCTTAATCTTTACCCCCAATAACCTCCTCTACGTGCATCACTAAATGATTTATTATTCTTATAGAAACACTTGCTTCGAAGCAAGGATCTATACGAAGAAGATTTAAATAAAAACTCAACAAGACAGTTTTGTAAGGTAAATTTACCTTATGTAACAAGTATTTGGAGGATTCGTTATCATTGAGCTCGAAATCATTGAGCACTTGTTACAATATTTTATTCATTAATATATATTACACGTGTATATTAATGTTTTCGTTCTTAACATTGTCGTAGCCAATCACGCCCTTTTGGAATAAGGTATAAACATAAATATCGGCTTAAACGTTAAAAAGTAATTGCCTGAAGAATAAATGACGTTGGACATTTGTAAGAGATCTTCCAAATTTTAAATCGTCTGTTACATTCATTAACCAGTCTTCTGATGTTATCTCTCGCGTTATGTATTATACGTAACTTAAACACTTTATATCTTAGTAAAATATTAAAGCTCATAAATTTATCATGCTATTAGATGAATTAAATTATTATTGTAATGCTCTTAAGAGCGCCTTCTGAATAATAACTTAGTTTCGATCATTTATATTGGCCATGTGTAAGGATAAGAGAATAGTACAAATAGAATAGAAATATTTTTACAAAGAAGCTGGACCGACCGGGCCTTTTGTTACTATAAAATTGTTAAATTAATGTTGTAAAATTAACCCGTGCATTATCTCGTTCGTATAATTAGCCCGAATACTTAATTCTCTGAGGCAGAGAGAGAGAGAGAGAGAGAGAGAGTAGAACAACGAGAATTATATTCTGCGTTTCCGTGCTGCGTTCGCGAGGCGATAAAGGCAGTTTATGATAACAATATAAAATATTTTATGATTTACGGCTGTATAAACGCTTCGAGATTATAACTTGAGAGTTATTTAGACGAAGAAAAAATAAATAAAAGCATCGTCCCTCCTATTGTGAAAGAAAGTTTCGGCTCTGCTTTGCGTACGTCGGCATGGGAGCGAGATTTTTTCGTATAGCGACCGGTCGCTTACGCGTACGTCATTACGAATAGATTGGACGTAGGGAAATAAGAAAAAGGAGAAGGAAAAGAAAAAGAAAAGGAAAAGGAAAAAAGAGGAAGAAAAAATCCTTTGGAAACGGTCTTGATCGCTGGAATTGAGTACGATTTTGAAAATGGGCAGATAAGCAAATAGTTGCGGGTAGTGGGCGGAATGGGGCCGAGTGGGGGGGGGGAGAGGAGAGGGTAGTGAAAAAGATGGTGGCTCTGTGTACAGTGCGGGACGTGAAAATCGGTGATGCGAGGGATCGATGATGAGGCTCCGTTCGGACGTTGATTAAAAACAAATAATTAACGCGGTACGCGCCTCGGCTCAATGGATCCTTCGGGGGATTTAATGGACTTCCAGCTGCAGCTCTCTTTCTCTATCAACACCGTTGACGTGGGGCGCTCGAGGCGACGGAGCAGGACAGGGCCGACACTCTGACACGCAAGGGCGCGTATAAACAGTCCTTGGCCAACAATCCCGAATCGCAACAGCGCCTAATGTTTGCCCAGCATTTGCATACGCTTGTTCGGTCCATATCTGTTTCCCGAGCCGAGGATGGACATGGGCCGTAGATCCCCGTATACGATACTCGAAGCGGAACCGGGCCGACTCGACCCCGGATACGCATGGCCTGCTGGATCATCGACTATTAAGAAAGCGATGTTCAACGTCGCCCTGATTCCGATCCCGCCTTCCTTACCACCACTACCACTACCACCAATCACCACTATCACCACCACTACCACCACCACTACCACCACTACCACCACTGCCACCACCACCACCACCACCCCCGTCCCGTTCTCTCCCGGGCCAGCTTACGACCACCCTCCGCCTTAATCAGCACCTGCTACACTCGCTTCAATTTGCATTTGACTTTTAAGATTTATCGCTACTTGCGGGCCTCGCGCCTACTTCTTGCCAAAGTTTTAACGCGGCCGCGCCATCATCCCCCATTGATCCAATTAGATCTGATCCAATTATAATCCGCGCTCCGAATACGGATATCTCTGATGAACTTTGCCAAAATGGCTATTTAATACATGCATATATATATATATATACGTATTTTCTATTCGTTTCTTTGGCCTCCCCCTCCTCCTCCTCCTCCTCCTCCTCACATTACGTTGCATATCCATTCGAACGAATGCTTTATTGAAACAATGACGTAGGAGCGTCTTCGGTTGCCGCCGTAACTTTTCTTGCAAAACCGAGTGCGGCGTATCGCGTATACGTCTTATTACAATTAAACCATTCAATGTAATTGTTTGAAAATAGCCTGGAAATATAAGTAATGAAAATGCACGTTGTTGCTGTTGTTTTTTTTTTTTTTTTTCATTTTTTATTTGGATTATATAACGAATGCCAACCAATCAAATGTATTAAAAAGAATTGATTTTAATGCATTTCGCAATGAAACGAGTATATGATATTAAATTAATCAATTAAAAAAAAAAAACGTAATTTATTTCATTCAATTAATTGCACGTTCTTTTAATTAAACTATTTTCTTTTTTTTATTATTATTATTACCCGTTCGATGTTTATACAAAATTCATCGGATTCTAAACCATATTCCGTTACGTAATTGACAATATTTAGTTACCCCTGACTTCAGCGATTTCCATGCCGTTTTTCAGCGACGGAACTTAAAAAGGAAGTGAATCGTTTGCAGTTATTCATAGAATCGAAGATTATGATGTACAATGAATGATAATCTAATTTAAAAGATAGGCAATAGAGAAATTCGGTCGCTCATTATGGAGTTATAACGAATGGTAAACTAATATTAAAGTTCTTGGCGTGTTTAATCCAAAATTTTGACTTTGTTATATTTGTTACGTATATTTACTAAAATAGTAATACGGCTATGATATCAAAGTTGGAGTAAATTATAAATAATAATTATAAATAAGTAGGACGAAGCCTTTATCGAATTAAAATAACGAATAAACATAAACTCTGTTGCTTTAAAACTTTTATGGCAAAGAGGAGAAGTTTTTATCGAATTCATTGTATAATTTGAAAGATTTATTATCGACGACAGCGATATCGTCCATCTCTTTCCAACGTAAAAGCTTCATGTTAAAAGATTTATAAACAAATGGGATTGAGTCGTAAGGGAAAGATAGTCGTGGGGTTTTTGTTGATTCTTTGGCGGATAAGGGATGAAAGCACGGAATTTGGCATTTTTGATAATATAATGGAATTATATTCTCGTGGCAGAGTCTGTAAGGGTGAGATTCTTGCTCGTCGGCACTTCTTGCCGTTTGTCTTCGTTGATGAAGAAGACGAGATAACTAACGGCCCTAGTCTAATTTCTAATTTAGCGGTGGCTCACGCTCACGTGACATGGCTTACGATCGCGATAATTCGAATCGAGCCCTAACGACACGCGTTCCCTTCCCCCGTTTCTTACTTCCTTCATTTGGCTAATTGCTGCCTCTCCTCGGTTTAGAAAGAGAAGCGAAAGCAGAAGCATTAGAAGAGCTCCTCCACCACCACCGCCACCACCACCACCACCACCACCACCACCACTCGACTAACCCGATGCACTCTCGACGTTTTATGCAAGAGTGGGATGACGAAACTTTGGCCATGAATAATGATATGAAAATTCATAAATGCGCTTTAGAGTACTTTACTTTTAGCCGGCGGGTGGCCGCGGCAGGGGTAAGCTAAGCAGGTGGAAGTGGCGGAGTACGCATTTTTACGATAATTAGACAGGGAATGTCTTACAAATGTAAGATAAGTGCAGGGGACGTAGCTGCCGGCAATTCGATTACCTAGACGAGCTCAAGATAAATTAGTCCAAGTATTTTTATGGGATAATATTGTTAAAGGGGCTGCACGTGCTCGAGAGAGAGAGAGAGAGAGAGAGAAAAACTCGCTACCTTCATGCTCCGTCATTATATTAAGTGGATATCTTTAAAGAGCATTGAGTTTCATTCGCTTAATGCGCGTGCCCCTGCCCCTGCCCGCCTTTCCGCCTTTAATTATTCTTACTCCAAACAAACGCTTCCCGGTCCACCCCAATAACCCCCTTCTCCACGTAAATATTATAAATCTCCCTGGCCGATAATAATAATAAAAATTAAATGGGGGGGCAGGGGGGAGAAGAAGAAGAAAGAAATTCACCAAGTTTTATAATTTTGAATTTAAAGAGAATAGATAACAAATTTTGTCGTCAATTTAAAACATTTTTACTTGATGCTCGAAATTAGTTTCAATGGCTGTAATAAATTTATTCTGATTACTCGGCAAACTCATGGAAACTACCTTCGAAAGTCTCTCGAGAAAAACATCAAACCTAAATAAAGTTTTTAAATAAATCACCGAAAATGTATTGTAGAATATTAGAAGGGAGGGGGGAGGCTTTGATAAAAGTATTTTAATACTAAACGCCAGTCTCCATGTATATTTGCATGCGTGTACAGGTCGATCGTTACGGAGGAAAAGGGAACTTATCGACTGCGAAGATAAAAAAAAAAAATATCTCATTCGTGGCCAAACTTAAATAGGCCCAATAAACAAATTACAAATACTTGGGGGTAAATAGCTAAATGAAACTAAGCTATTGCCGTTATGCATGACAATTATTTCTTGCCTGCGTTTAAATAATTTCGTTCCATGTAATAAGATAACGACGGCCACTGCTCTTACATAATAAAACCTTATATATTCTACATTATGATTTACACGCTTTACAGCCTTTATTACAATCATTCGTACGCTTTAGTAAAATTGTAGTTAAACATTCGTTAACTTTTTACAAAGAGTTAAGGAAGAATTAATCTTATGAAAATGTATCATAAAATTATTTGTAATATACCGTAGTTAATATACGTAATAAACGCAATTAAGTGACAATAAACGCATCGTTGTGGAATGAAACTCGAAAGAACTCTAAACAAACGGCCAATATAAATTTCAGAAATATAAATAATTACTATATTTTATTGGATTTTATGAAAGAGCTTTGGAATCAGAGCTCGCGATTCCAAAGGTATTGTGTTTAATGCAGATTTATGCGCGTGTATTGTTACAATGTTATTTAGATATCGATACGTTCGCGACTGCGTCGAATGTATTCGTTGTTTTAATAAACTTTGTCCCTTTGCAGGAAATAAATTTCAATCGAATCTCAACGAAATCGGAAAGTCTGAGCAGAAGGCAAATGACGAGGACAAGAAACACAACATGGACTGGTCTTCCAGAAACGGTAACTCACTTCATATTTAATATTAAATCTTTGTATTGGATAACGAGCGCGTGGCCCCGCAGATTTTTTACCCCCAAACTAAGCGATTTCGTCATCGTTTTGATACAATTCGAACGACATTTCACCCCCTAAATTCAATATTTCCATACACCCTTCGTTTAATGTACGTTCGCCTTACTAAAAGTCATCGTGATTTTAATTTTCAACAAAACAATTACAATATTCCTAGATAAATAAGGTATGAAATTCGGTTATTTTAATATAAGAGAAGAAGAGGATGGATTAAAGTGAATATCTTACACATGCGGTTAAGATATATATATATATATATCAAAAGATCTTCATTAATTATTAAGCGAATTATTAAATTAACTTTTTTTATTTTAATTGAAGTTTGAAAGAGAAATTAAAACGATGGCGTTTCAATTCTTAGTAAGAAAATGAATTAAAAAGTACTTAAGATAATTACGAGAATATAAAATAATCAGCAAACATTATTGTATTAAACTTCGACTCAATAAAATGCATATAAAACTATGAAATAATATAAAGCGAATGGGGCGGGGGGGGGGGGAGAAGTATTATTACTAGTATTATTAGTATTATGAGTATTATTACTATTATTAGTGTTATTACTATTACTTTTATTATTATTATTGTTGTTGGAAAACGTTCGTAAAAAGAATGTATGTACAAAGTTAAAATAGATAACGGAAAATAAGAATAATGGTTAGTAATGAGCATTTTTTTCTAATAACTCTTAGCTCCTTGTGCTAATGGTAATAATGGTAAGGGAGATTTACAGAAAATTAATGTGCTTATAAAGCAGCATTTCATTTCGTAACGAGCGAGCGATATAGATTTGAATATTCTTCTTACATTCCAATTGAATATACTTAAGCGGATTTGTTTTGCTACAGTTACTGGCAAACGAAAGTGCTTGCGTCTCTTTACATTTAAATTTCAAATACGGGAAAATCAAGCACTATTTGCTAATATCCCCCTTTTGCACGAATCTATATATATATCATACAGATCTATATCTTTATATCTATATACAATATTACAACTGAAAATATGAAAACAAGAAAATATGAAAAACTGTTGCGGTTAATTGCAAAATTATGAAATAAAGCTCTTTTAGGGGTTATTTTGCCGGATAATATAGAAGTAGAATTATTTAAATTCATACTATATTTACATAAAAATCGTTTTTAGATACAGAACGTTTTACCCGTCACTTGCGTTTCGTACTTTAAATTATCGCAGAGAAAATATTATTACATGTAGAATTTAAATTTCCAAATTACCCGTATTATTTACTCGGACGTTAATCTTCTTTTTCCGAATATAATGAAAAATATCCGGCCTTATTTGTTTTTCATAATCATAACCACGTAAACGCTCGGACAGTTTATATTATATACAATAGTTTATATTTTCTGCTTTAAAATGAAACGCTCCAATAGTATTTTTTTTCTTCTGCTTCTTCTTCTTCTTCTTCTTCATACCTAAAACGAATTTAGCAGCATAATTTCTTCTTTCAATATTATTATTATTGCTAGTAATAGTAGTAGTAGTAGTAGTAGCAGTAGTAGTCGGAAGAATAGGTGTTTTTGTATATTCGATTAAACGTATTTCCATGAACCACTTAATTCGTTGAGATAGCAATAATAACAATAACAATAACAACAATAACAACAATAACAACAACAAGAATAATAATAATTAATACTCCGAATGCTTTATTGTAATGAGTTATTGTAATAATACTTGTTGTAAAAATGATAAATATTTTAGTGAGCATTTTAGGGAGGGTAAAAAACTGGAAAGAAAAAAATACAAAGAAGAAGAAAATATAATAAAGAGCGAAACGTGTGCGGGGACACGTGAGTTCGGAGTTTTATGAAGTTTGATATTGTCGAGCAACAATGGCGTTATTGGACATAATACAGACTTAATTCCATAATGTAGCAGAGATTAAATTCGCGACGAAAATCTTTGCGATTGCTAAGCTGTATTTATTGGCGTGTCACGAGCCGTAGATCGCGAAAGCACTGGATCGGGCCGGGGTGGCGGGGGTAGTAACACGTAGGCGTCCTCTGCTTTGTCTGTGTAAACGTTATCAGGCGGCGGAGGCGAGCGGTAAAAAAAGGGCGAGGGGGAGACGAAGGGATGTGCGATAGAGGGACTGCTCGGAGCCCTTGTCCGTTTGGATTTTTGCACTTTATTCCCGAGCTTCTGTTTTAAATTAGCCAGGTCTTGCGCATCCCCTACGCGTTCCTCGGGAGCCCCACCTCGCCGAGGGACTCGGAGCGCCTCGGGCTATATTAGATATTGCGCCCCCCCCCCCCAGGAAGCCATCCCCACCTGCCCCAGCCCTGGACTTACAGTAGCCAGCCAATAAAAGAAATTGCGCTTACGTGGCCACTAGCGGCCCGAGAATTATATACCCTGACTTAAATTGTCCTTGAATCCCAGGCCGTAACCCGCGCCAAGCTATTCGCCGCTCCCTTAGCGTCGGAGCTTATAAAATCCATTCGTTCGTAGCGCGATCGGCCAGAGGCGAACCCGTCAATGATTAATGCGCTCGAACAGTGCACGTAGATCGATCGAAGAGCGATCGAGGATCTCGTTAAAGATCTGGCAGAGATATTCCTCGCTGAAAAATCTAGGGCGATGACTTAAAATTCAGATCGCGGAATTCATTACCTCTCTATCTGTCGTATTAATGGAAAATCTAGATCTCCGAGGGTCTTGCAAGATCGAGCCTTCTTCCTCTTCCCTGCTCCCCCTACCTTTATTTATTCAATAGATTTTCTAATTAACGTAAACGAGAATAAACGATATTTACTCTTCTGCCTTCGATATGCTTCCCAAGAAAACCTTTCGAATCTGTACGGTATAATATTTGCTTGGATGTTCATAAGTACGTATTTCTTATCGGAGCGATGACACACCATCTTGTAATCCAATTAAGAGAATCAATACGGTGCATAATAAATACAAGCACGCGTGCAAGACCTCGAGTTATTCAAGATGCTTGATAATGATACATGTAGAAATAATAGAAGTTGAAAGTAGTTCCGAGGACTCTGAAAACTGGATTTTATATCCATGTCCTAACGTATCCAGTGCAAATACATTATTTACGCGTTTGTAATATATATATATATATATGCGTGCGTGTGCGTGTGTGTGTATCATTTCGACATCTCATTAATCAAATGCATAAATCCGCTTGCAAAATATATTTTTTTCGTCATTTCGTATTCCTGTCAGTTCTTTAAAAAAAAAAAAACTTTTCGAGTAAATATCACAGCGTAATTTTAGAATTTACGTTACTTCCAACCGCGAGTACATAATTTAATGTAACCACGATTTCCTTTGCATTTTCAACATTTTTTTCATTACAAGTTTTCTGTGCGACTTATACGCGGCCGAGCCACGGAAAGTGATTATTGCTATATTTTATAAATATTTGATATGGAATGCGAAATTTAATGATGTCGATGCTGAATGCCGTCCGTGTATTTTAAGCTTTTGTATACAAAAACGTTCCTATAAAATGAAAAACTTTTCCTTGCTTCCGGCTCGCGTGGATAAAGAAAAATAAGTATTCGTGGTATGACTTTTCCCGATCATATTTCCTTATGACAAAAATCAATGCAACAACGATCGAGCCTTATCTTATGTAAAAGCGTTTAAATTAATTATAATTGATTTGAATCCATTGTCTCCGTTTTCTATCAAAATAACTTGGAGTGAGTTTTTGGTATATCCAAGACTCGTCGGTCGACTTTGGGATAAGAAAAATAATGAGAACGGGAGAATGAGAAATCGACCGATTAAAAAGCTGGAAGAGATTGTTGTGCCCCGACGCAACTTATGGTATAACGCAGCTTATCGGCGTCAATGTGCCGCTCCGTTGATGGGAAATACCGATAAATGCGTGTCCCTGATCGCTGATCGGTGATTAAAGCTTTCCGAGGCCAAAGGAATTTTCTTTCAAATTCTAGCGCCAATTTAATGATTCTGCCAGACGAATTTTTTAATAAAAGACAAATGTATAAATCAAACGGGCGAGCGTAACATTTAATAGTCGTGTTTATGGGATTTATTGCCTATTCCGTGGCGCCGATGCAACTTTTGATTCCGCCCCCCCCCCCCACCGATACCTTTTTCAAAAACATTCTCCCCCCGCTCCCCTGCAGCGGAATAAAGAAAAAAAGAAAAACGACAAAAAAGAAGTAACGAATACGCCGCAACTTGTCGTTTTCAAGATGCGCGATGCATTACTAAATGTCGCAATCGAATACTCCCGTAAAACTCTGGTATCTTTAAAGCATTGTGTGAGCTATGGCAATTACTTACCGAATCAATCATCTCTCGGAAGCGAATCGCTGGAATGCATAATCTTATAATTAAGCCTAATTTCGGCTATAAAATCGCTATAAAACTCCTTATGGTGGTCATCGTTTAGACAGAATCATCGTTTCTTCGTTCTATCTTATTTTGACATTTCCCTAATACGGTTAGTCCCATGAAAGCCCACGATGCATTAGCCTGACATATAATACCGCGAATACGAACGAGTATTTGATAACGGGAGGAAGGATCGATACGTAAAACAGTTTAGATTCTATGATTAATGGACATGCTCCTTTTGTCCTCTTTTATAAGCCTTATTCGGTGATTTTGTATTAACATAACTCCATCGATTGCGAGTTAAAATGATAAAACTATTTACGAAACAGGCTGTCTGGTATGGAAGAAAATAGAATTTTCTCCGTCTTCCTCGATCTGCATAAATCCAAAATAACCCTATCAATTCGAACTATTCGTTTAATTGATTTTTTTTTATTTTCCCGGCCCTTCAAAATAAAATAAAAAAATAAAAAAAATAAAAAAAATTCAATGACGCTAACTTGTAAAACGGATTTAATTTACAAGGGACTCGCTCGCCCGTCGGTGAAATGAACGAAGGCTGAAAAAATTCTTTTACGACTCGAAAATCTGAAATTCATCGATAACGTCGTAAAAAGGGTGGAACTGCTTTTACATTGAATCCGAATGAGAGTGAAGGGATCGAGACGGTCGAGCGCTAATTGCAGAACATAATAAAGCAATTATAAAAGTTGCACGGGTCGGTGTGGCTGTGGGGTTGCGGGGGGGCGGAGGAGACAGAAGAGGAAGATGGCCAAGTCCCGGTTAGGAGGAACCTAGAAATTGAAGAGATCAATTAAATCGGTGACCCTAATGGGCTTAATAGGCGGGCGGGCGTGAGGGGGTGGGGGGAGGAGGATATTCGGGATATTCGGTTTACGGGGACGTTGAAGACACGCAGTAGTCATCGACAGGAAGTGGCTCGGTGATCGGGGAAACGCGATCACGAGCCCCTATAAATCATTCGGACGATCGATGAAATGCCGATAAGCGAGGAAATTTGCGTGGAGAAAGCTCGCGAATCACGACGTGGAATTGGAAGATAAAGGTTAGGGGGGTAGGGGGTGAGAGTTGGTAGACAGGTAAAGGCGATCTCTGTGAGGGGTCGGCGTACCGCGCGGTCATGGAGAATTAATTAAATAATTAACAATGTAAACAACTAAACAAATGGATTCGTCTCGTACGAGGAACTGCAATGACGGATTAACAATATTTTTAACAATATTTCTATTTAGTATTTCGTTTTCTGCTTAAATACTATGGAATAGCGAAAAGAAAAAACTTCGCTATTTATTCAATTTGTACGAAAAAAAAGTGGCGTAAATCCAAAAGAATCATTGTACCGTCTGTGCAGTTTTCGGCAAATTTTTAAAAACCATTTTTACCGACAAAACAGCGATTTGTTACCGATATTGAAATAAAAAGTCTTGCTTTTTAAAAGTCAATGACCCGTTAGGAGTTTAGCAAATTTAAAATGCTCGAGTTATGAATAAAAAAAACTGTTCGATGTACAGATCCTTGATTTCAAAAAGATTTTTCATTTTAAAAAAAAATTGCGCCACTGCCGAATGCTATTCTATTCGACAATTGCGCCTTAAGAGCAATATAGTACAAGTTAATTAACAATTTTCCTATTCCTCTGTATTCTTATCGATTACCTTTCTTCCGTTAATAAATATTAATACTTCTTTTATTTTTATCAATTTCGCCAACTGAGAAATAATCTAAGTAAATTCGCAAAATCCTCTCTCCAATTTCCTATCTCAATTAATTAATAGTCGACACATCCGCGCTAAAACAATATAAAATATCTAAATTCGCAGACATACGTATAAAAGTTAAGCGCACTAAGGATAGTTTACGAAGTAGCGATCCGAATGAAACCTTATTATCATTATTATCTATCTGCAATGGATTTTCGAAACAAAACTTAAATTAAATTTAGATTCATAATCCTGTATCCTTTATAACTTGCCGTTAGAAATGAGCTAATCAACATTCTGCGCACCTAACCTGCTTCTATTATAATCAGAATAAAATATATCCCGTACTTGTTATTACTTCAATGGTTATGAAATATAGATCAAATCAAATTTAATAGAAAGTGGTGCAGATCATATTGCGCAGAGGCAATTTTCATTGAAATCAGTCAAACGGTCCTTACTAACTTAAAAACAAAAAAAAACTATTTTTATTTATTACAACAAAAGCCATAATCGTTGCTTTATTCTCCTATCAACAATATCAGTCCCCATAGATTGTTTTAAGTATATTAAAAAACATTGATTATTACTTACGTACATTAATACAAGAAATTTAATTTTGTATAATATAATTAATTAACTGTACATGAGCAGTAAATAATACAGGAACGTTACGTATAAATATAATTTGAGAGAAATTTATATTTTCATATTATTAATAGAAGAGAAAATTATGAAATAAAGGAATTGTTTAAACTTAATGTGTTTGTAGAATAAAAATTGAAAATCCGTGATATGCTTTGAACAGCAGCAGAATATGAAGTCAGAATGAGAATTCTTATACGATTTTTAAATAACAAAATCTATTCCTTCAACAAAGTTGTATATTTACATTTTGAATATTGTAAATACTGCAAATAATTTCAAAATAATGGAAAAAGTTTGGTAATTTTAAAAAAGATGTTTGCATAAAGACCCGTTTTTTATTTCAACATTTGAATAATTGTGAGTAATATAAAGAAAAAAGTATTGCCTTTAAAGGATTCATTACGCAAATTACATTTATATATTTATTTATTTATTCATTCATTTATTTATTTATTTATTTATTTATTTATTTATTTAGTTATTTCTTGTCAGACATTTATTTCGTTCATTTTATTCCAGTCTATTATATCCAGGGGGGGGAGGGTATACTATATGGGAAAAATATGATAATGTTGAATATACTCAACAAAAGGAAATAAAAATAAGAAAGTTGAAAATGTCTATTGAAGCAAGTCATTCTTATAGCTCTGTTTACTTATATCGCACATTAATACACGCGCTCGAGTGTGTTCGTCTCTATAAGATGCTTACAATCTTAAGATATTATCGCACACAAGAAGGATGTACACTTTGAATTACCATTTATAAAGTTACATTACTTTATAAAGTTACATTGTATTATCTATTTCGCATTAAGATCTTCTTTTCGTTTCTTCTCTCCTCCATCTTATCTTATTCCATCTGTTCGAAACAGTGCAACAATGGCTTACGTCGATACTTTTTCAAGATAAAATTATTCTGAAATTAAACTTACGGTTCTATTTGTATTAATACCAAGGGTATATTGCGACTTTTTAACAGTAAACAGGCATTGGACGTTAAAATAAATCATAATATGCCATCAATGCAAAAACTTTACATTAAATTAAGATACACCCGGTTACGTTGAAAGGCTAATGAAAGGCTTGCGCGCGCGCGCGCGTAGTATACGTATTACGATAATTCAAAGCTGCTGGTAAAATTTTTTTTTCTCCCTAAAAAGGCAGCGGATCTTCCGAACGCTAATACTTTACTTCCACGATACTTCGTATTAAGGAGTATTAAGGAGTATCGTTCGTATTACTCTGACTAAGAGAATCTCCTACAAGACGGAAATGCATAATTAGCCAAACTTTTATGTAATACGGGCGTTTCGGATAGGAAAATCCGTAATATGTGATTCCTAGCGATTGTATGTCGCGTCGTCGATTACGTTTCGTTTCCCGAGAAGCATAAGCAAAAGAAAAAAGAAAACCGCGGGATGGTATTTGACTCCGTAGCCGGATGGTGAGTCTGGCCGGTAGAAGACTGGCGATTCTAACGCGAATCTCCGACACGTCGGTCAACACGAACTCGAGATTATAAAGTCTCAGTAGGGAAACGAAGCGCTCGAGACAATTTGCCTCTGAGGAGGGAAATCGCAGTCTTTCGTTGGAAAACGCGCTTTCCCACGGCCGTTCGTGGCGTAGCCCCGGCAACGAGAACCATAAACAACGTGTCGGCCAGCTGGATATATAAAAAAAAACAAAAAAAAAAAAAAATAATAGAAATAGAAGGAGGCGCAGCTGGACGAGTCGGGCGAGTCGGACGACGCCAGTGATAAAAAGGTAGCGGCGGTGAATGCGAAAATTGAAAAGCCGAGCAGTCCCGAAGCAATCGGCGCCCCCCGTCCACCAACTCCTCGTCATTCTCCGCCAATCTCCGCCATTCCCCGAAAAGCTTCTAAAACGCAAATACTAATTATAAGGAATTATTTATTAATGACAACAATAGGAACTTATTAATTAATTCGTAGAATTTTTTTTTTTTTTTTTAGGATATAGAGTTAAGGAAATACATTTTCCACGAGGAAAAGACCTATCGGTTTTAGCGGCATTGAGAAAAGTATGTTCTTCCATGCAAGTGTTCGGTTACAAAACGGTTTCCAGCAACTTGTCGAGGCTCTTTACTGAAATCTTTTATCAAATAACTCTGAAATTATTTATAACGTCAATGTAAATGTATTTACGTCGTTGGTATGTTTTTTATTTTATTTTTTTTTTTTTAACGAACCTACAAGCTCAAGACAAGTTCGACCCTTTCAAATCGTACTTACCATTTTCGTCACTACCAATATTCAAATGCGTTTTACCAACTTTGTTAACGAGATGCGTGTACCCGATGATTCATACTCTATCTAAATATACAATGTGTTTCTATCATAGTAAATATTGGTCAATTCAATTAGCCAATACTTAAACTCACCACATTTATTCTCGAATTTATGTATATATATGTATATATATAATTATATTTAAATAATAATATTGACATAACACTTTCGTAAGGGAGCGAAACTCGTGTTTTTTCAAAATAGAACGTATATTGCAATCTAGTATTTGTTTATTTAACAACAACAACAACAAAAAAAAAGAAAAAAAAGAATGTAATAAATTAGCTTTGTATACTTTTCTTACTGAGGCCGATGATTTAGTAAAAATTTCATGCCCGGAACGAGACTTTGGCGAGAGAGGGAGAGCGGGTAAAAAGAAGGCGCGAGTACTTTTGTTTGCGTATTTGAGAAAACGTGAGGAGGCAGTGGGAGCGCGTCGGACGCACTCGTCAGACACGTAATCAGAAAGTATCGATCGAAAGAGATTTGTAGCGTCCGGGGATGTTGTCGGGCAAAGCGGGTAAAGCAGCGCAGGCTTTTTAAAGACATAAAGGTAGTAGAAGGCCTTTGAATGGATAAGGGTTGAGAAGGGAGGGAAGGGTTGAGGGTGTGCAATCCATAATCCGAGTAAGATAGAGGGAAAAGTCCTCGATGGGAGGGGACAGGAGAGCGGACTGTATAAGCGGACCTTGGATTTTTAATCAGAACTTTTTCTATTTACAGCCCAGGGAGCCGAGGGGAGGAGGACGGCATCGAATTTGATATTCCTGCTGCTGATAATAGCGTGGATCGTCCGATAAGCCACGTGCCAGTGCTTGCGCAAATGTCGAGCGCTTGCGTCGGCCGTGACAATGTGCGGGAGGAGGCACTGTACCTACTCTACCTACTCAGGTCGGGAGGAGTGCCGACAACGACGTGGGACGAGGGTGACGTAGCTGACGAGAGAGAGAGAGAGAGAGAGAGAGAGCTTTGGGCGGCAGCTGGTGCGCATAGGCTGATCGCGCGACGACGCTCCTCCAAGGGATGCCAGGACCGGTAGTGAAGGAGGAGTAGGGGGAAGCGAGAATCAATGAGAAATAAATGAAAACTAAGCCTTCAATAACGTAGATGTATAAGACGTCGAAGTGAAAAGTAGTGTGTGCGCGAGTGCCGCTCCGTACCATGAACTTCCGTTGAGACCTAATCGCTTTGGGTGTAACATATTACGTATCATACAACGATGATAAGCGATCGTACGAACGGCACCTTCGCCTTCTTCGCGTCCTTCGCGTTGCTCCTTTTGTTATCCGTTATCCTTTTGTTTTTATTTACCTTTTCAACGCCGTGCCATTTTCCCTCCTACTATCCGTCCCCCTCCCCGCCCACCTATACGCCCACTCACCCAACGCCGACCGTCACTTCACGACCCAAACACGCACTTCATGAGCTTAGGCATCGAGTAAAATAACGAGCCCGTTTTCCTCCGGCTTAAGCGTCAAAGGACAAATCTCGAGCATTCCCGTCCTTCAGCATCCTTGTACTTCGATGCTGTCCAACGCGTCCCTGACGAATCGTCATCGAGGATTAAAACTACACGATAAAACGGTATCGGCAGTAGCGAGTATCAATTGAATGTAAATACGCATACGTCATTGAGTCGAAGTCCGAATAGATTCGTATTGCTAAAATTTTTTTATTAGCATAACAACTCGTACAACAATGATTTGCAAGTATATCGATTCGAGGAGGGAGGAGAGGCGCTGAAATGAACGAAATACGCGCACACAATGTATTGTTTTATCCACCAAAGTCCGCGTTTATTTAATTTAATTTCGTATGATTTTCTTGCCGAGTAATTCTCGAGCGAGGCTCACAAATATAATAATAATAAATAAAAAAAAAAAAAAAAAAAAAAAAACTCGGCCATTAAATCGGCAGAGTCAACGAATCCTTAGCCCTTGCATCAATAAAAGCTTGATTGTGACTTTGTAATTTTGTACGTAATGTTAATTGGAAGCTTTGCTTTTTGAGATTACGGCAGGTGGAGCTCTTAGCTAAAGACGTTCGGTTGGCAGGTGGAGCTTGAGCTCGAATCCAGCCGAAGTCGAGAGATGGCCGAGTGATGGCCGAGAGATGGCCGAGAGACAAACTCGGGCCTAAATAGCCGCCCCGTATGACTTATGACTTAGTGCAAATACAAGCACAGAGACACTGAACCTCCTCGTCGAGCCGTCATCGCCAGTTAAAGGGGTTATTGGGGTCTCGGCCTTCCCTGCGATCGACAATCGCTCATTAATTACAAAACGACTTGCATTCGTCGGTAATATCCAACGAATGTCCAACGAATACCAATGGTCGGGGGGGCGGGTGGTACCCTATGGGGACTTTCTACGTCGTTAAATTATTCCCTACAAGCGCCGACTCGATATTTTAAGTGAGCCCCGGCTCTCAAGGATATTTATTGTATGATTTGTACGCACGATGTTGTTATTGTCTAATCGGAATTAATAATCAAGATGCACAACTCGAAGTGGTCGAAGATGCGGATAGTCGTACTGCGTATAAATAATATTTTTATGCAAAATTAGCTAAAGCATTACCCGCTGCAGACGTGGCCAGCAAAGGAGATACACCGAATCCATCCCTACTACTTAGCTTGCACTCGAAAAGAGGAGAAAATTTTATTAGCAATAGGACCCATTGTCAAAGAGTCAAGGTCGTCGATTAAGCATTAACTCGTCCCACCAAGTTATAATAGCCAATCGAGAGGGATAATAAATAAGATAGGAAATGATCTTGACGAATCTCCGTGCTACGGATAGTATTTTTATTTTCAAGTAGTAACGGTCTGCAATTGTAGACTCGTAGATCAGATGTGAATTTACAGATTCGTTGGATTGGCCACGTGACGAATTATTTACGATTCGGTTAAGTAAAATCAGCAATGCCGTAGATCCGTTTATGTAATGCAAATTACGAAGAATCGCGTTAACCGTTTGAGCTTGTCGATCGACAAGATTTCGTCTTTTGTTGCCTTTACGTATACACTACATGTGCACATAATTTACGTACGAGATAATTTACGTCTCAATGGATATTTACGTTAAAGTTTTACTCTGGAAGCGAAAACGGTACATACCGAGATATTAATCTGTGTAAAATACCGTTTTCGAGCGAACAATTGCAATCGCTTCGCTTAAATAAGGTTCGGCATTATCGATTCCTGTCTTATCCTCGTTGGATATCAAGGAAAATAAGAATAGGCGACGGGATCGATGAATGAAATTAATTTCGGCAAGCCAGTCTAGCCTAATGAAAAAAAAAAAAAATAATAAAAGAAAGAAAGAAAGGGAAAAAAAGGAAAGAAGTAAAAGAAGAAAGTAAAAAAGAAGAAGAAGAAGAAGAAGAAGAAGAAAATCTCGTCGCTTGGTAAAAGGAAGAGGCGAGAAGCAAACGAAATCGCGTATAGATCGTACTGGCGACAGAGGCGCAGGGAGGAGGAGGGCTGAAAAAAATCGGAATAACGGCCACGCAGCGTCTAAAAGGCGAAAATAAAAGCAGCCAGAAGAATGAGAGAAGAGGTTGGTGGGAGGGTGAGTGGGGGGGGGGGGGGGGAAGTCGAGAAGAGTCGAGTAGCGGAAAGGACAGCGGAAGCTCGACGCCTCCACCCTACGTCTCCCATCCCCCGTCCTATGGCTTTAATCCCCGAGCATCCGCCGAGGCCATAGCTCATTCCGTTTGTAGAATCGCTAGATCCCATCTGGATACTTGAGATTGAAACGTCAGATCTGGCCGGGAAGGACGATTTTCCGAATCCCGAGCGCCGAGGACTAGTCGTCGTCGTCGTCGTCGTCGTCGTCGTAGTCGTCGTAGTAGTAGGGGTCGTAGGGGTCGAGCTCCGGATCGAATATTAAAAAGTCAAATATTATAATTTGCGAGAGAGCTTGGCCTGCTGCTGTGCAATATATACATATATACACACGTACATACGTATGCATGGATATATATATATATATATATATGTATACGTATACGTATGTACATGTATAAAGGGATGAAAGGGGAAATAAAGGAAATTAAATGGGAGGGTGGAGCCTTATTTTTCTGTTCTCTCGTCGTTTCCAACCCTCCCTCCCGCCCTCTCAGTCGCGTAATAATACCGCCAAACTTATAATCTGGCGCGAGATCGTCGTTGGTTCGATGAGCCTTTACCCTTAATTAAATGCATTTTTAAGGGCTGTTTTCTTTGGGCTTTACAAGCGCCGCCTGCCTTCATTGTCCCGAAGCCGCTACACCGGCACGTGATGAATTATCGCAATTACGCCCTGGGAGAGGCCGATCTTGCTCGTGCTCCTGGGACTCACGGGGGGAGAGAGAGAGAGAGAGAGAGAGAGAGAAGGCGCGCACGTGCACGGGAGCGGCAACAGGTTACGAAGAGGTGTGAGCAAGTAAGAGCAAGTAAGGCTTTGGGATGGATTAAGGATGGATGGGAGGACTCTCGGGGCTTAAACACAGATTTAAAGCGGCAAGATCTCCGCGGTAAGCGTGTCGTCGGGTCGCATCCTTTACCTACTTCTTTCCTTAATGTCCACGTGCTCGTAGGGGGGCCGGGACGAGAGGGGAAATAGCGTTTACGCTCCTTTCAAATTTAAATTAAATAATTCTCATTTATCTCCTCGAGCTTCGAGCCTCTCTTCTCCCGTCTATGTCCTTTTCATTAGATAACCATTAGATACATTATATACAAGGGATGTGAAAAATTATAAACTCCTGTCTCCCCTCTGCCGTAGAGGCCACGTAAATATTTATTAACCGCTTGCTTCGAACAAACCACATTTATTTACGTATTTCGTGTATTTTCGTCATACTTCGATCTTAACCGTTTAACAATAATCTTACCTGCTCGATGAATCGACGATTATATTTTCTTTGCGCAGTTACGTTTGTAATTATTTGTAATTATCTGTAATTAGCTGTAATTAGCTGTAATTAACTATAATTAGCTGTATAATTAAACAATTACACGTCAAAGTAATTGTTAATTGTAATGATTATTTATGATATTTTTGTTTCAATATTGAAAATTGCATATTTTCAACTTTCGGAACCATTAGCTCAATGGTAATGTATTTAATGTTTAAAAAGGCATTTAATTACTAAATACATATTGTCCTTTTAATTTTTCATATTTTCATTATGCATGCTCATTATTGTCACAGGCCTAATTGTTCATTCAAGGATACGTAATTCTGATATTTCGTACGTTAATAAGCAAGAAAACAAAAGGGAGAACATAATAGTCTTTGGCCTTATTTTTACGAATTCTCTTTAACTGTTGTTATTATTATTATTATTATTATTATTATATTACTATTACTGTTGTTGTTGTTGTTATTATTATTTCTTTTATTAAAAGAATGTAAAGTAATTTGTATGTATGGTACGGGCGACGTGGCGACGCAAAGGGTTCGACGAAAACATGTAAATACAAAGTAAATATATAGAAAATATAATTATCGGCGCCTCGGAGCCGTAATTAATAGTTGGCTGAGAATGAAAAAGGGAAAATGGAAAATCGAAAAAGATTAAAGCGAGGGGGGAGGACAAATGAGATTATTTTGGCTGGAATGAGTAAAGAAGGAGGCAAAGTTTAAGGTAAAAAAAAAGTACTTGGGCCCGGCTATTAATAAGCACGAAAAGGAAAGCACGCGAAAGGAACGAATTATCGCGAAGCTGTATGCGTATAAACGTATAAGTATATACACAAACAAACAGAGTAAAAAATAAATAAAAAAAAAAAAAAAAAAAATAAAAAAAAAAAAAAAAAAAAAAAAAAAAAAGGCAAAAATATAAATATATAAATATACATACTAAGGCTAACAGGGAGATAAAGAATAAAAATAAAAATAACGATAAAGGTAAAATGATGAGAATTATACGATAAGAAGGAGTACGGGGATGTTGTACGTTACACCGATGTATTATTAAACACTGTATATCGATGCTTTTGCGATGTTGAATTGAATGTTGTTGTTACCCGAATCCGAAGGTGAGATTAAAAGGTGAGAAGAAAGATTGATTACTCGAGAGATTCCTGTGTGATTAATTGAGATCAAATATGTAATAAAATGGTAGGCGAGAATGCACTTCTCGTCAATTATAATCACCGCTTTTTATATACCGATACATTGATTCCTCAAACGAAACCTTGCCTCCTCCTCCTCCTCCTCCGCCCTCCGCCCCCTCACAGTCCATTAATGAGCACAATAAGCCCAATTAATCCCTACTACCGTTGCGTAATAATTGCTCCATTGCACTGTTTATATTTTTTTTTATAACTTTTCAGGTACCCGATGACGCAGTCTCGCCTGACAAAATCAATCTCCACTGACTAGTAATTGCGTTACGTTAATCATTTTTTCTAATAAATAATTACCCTCTGTTCTTATTGGCCGGCCTAAAGTTACGACGCAGCAGTTATCGCAGTTGGTTAGAGTATCGGTGCGCACGTGATCGGCCCATGTAGTAACCGCGTAGGTTCGTGTGAATCGATGGAGGTATGCATCAGCCTTTAGCGTGCTCGTTGTCTCGTAGACGGAAGTCGGTGAGCGAGGGAGACGAGGAGACGGGGGCGGGATCGGGAAGACGAAAGAAATAAGCGCGATTACTATTTTGTTTACTGTTTATAAGGACTAAGGAGAAGTACATGGCCGAGCACCTCGTGGCTAATGCCCTGATTTTTTGTTGTTGGCCGAGCATCCACTTCGGGGAGGGCAAAGGTCGCTCTTCCTTCCGATGACCCGAGGAGGTGGGGGGGAGAGGCGACCTTCGAGTGCGTGCACTGCGAGCAATTGGATCCTAACACTACTTATCGCTGTGTAAGCGTACGCACATTTTTGGCTTAGCCGGGGAAGTTGTATTTCCCCCCGCTTCGTCCGCCAGAAGTCAATTCTACCAATGGTATCGCTTTGTATTCCCAATCTTGTTCTTCTTAAGCCTTACCTTCGATATTCTCATCCATCCCCCTCTACTCTTAACTCTTAACGCTTAACTCTTCATCCACTTTGCCTGTATTTAGAGTATTTAACCAATTCCGATCAATGCTAATTAACCGGTTCGACTGCGCGGTCCATTTTATTCGTCTCGTAGCAATAATTAAACGATTCGTTTATAGAAGAAGAAAAAAAGAAGAAGAAAAATACCTTGCGAGAAGCTCGGAGTGTTGGATGTCGATAGCCCGACTAATTTCGAGGCTCCGGCAGAGTGAGCCAGAGAGAGAGAGAGAGAGAGAGAGAGAGAGCGATGGGGTCGGGGGGTAGAGGGAGGAGACGCGCCCGTGATCGACGAATCCTAAAGAAATTTCAAGCACGTAGAGAGATTTTTACGTCGAGGGGAAGTTGCTCGCTAAAATTCATCTGCTCTGCCACGTGATCAGGGCGAACCGCGGTCCTCATCTGTTTAATACTCCTCCCGACAATGCCATCCCTCTTCTATACAAATGGATGGAATCTTATGGGTCTCCCCGCCCGCCCGCACACACCGACGCCAATAACCCCAATAACCCCAATAACCCCCAACAACCGAAAGCCTCGTCTTGGCTAACACGAACTCCCTCTTAGCGAGAGGTTATTGGGGTTTTAGGTCCGGGACACAAAAGTTATATATTCGTCCTCTTGAAGCGGTGATCCATCCGACTCGATCTCGTCTTACCGAATCATCCGTCCTGTCATGTTGCCCCCTTTTTCGGATATTGATCGACTCGAGACAATCAAGTGCTATTTTTCTGATAATAAAGCAGAAATAAGCTGGAGAATATCGATACCGGGATCACATATCTTATACGATCGAAACAACCGTAGATCGAGAGAAATCTCAACCTCAGCTCATCAATAATAAAACACTTAACGGTTTCCGAGTCGATGCCGAATGGCCACTTTATAATTTTCAGTGCCGAATTACTTACTTATCGCGTAAGCCACATCGATGTATATGGATTATTGGGACGGACGGCCTCTCGATGTGATAAATATAAATCAGCCACTTAATCGATATCGCCACGAGCTCTTTTGTCCGTGCACTTGGCTTAACTTACTTACTTTAACTGGAAAGAACTGGATTTTGGAAATAAGCAGAAGAATCGGGAGTAAACTTTTTCCTACGGATAATCGTAAAATCTCCATTGCAACACAACTAAAGTCCAACAAAGTATTGCACGCGGACGTAATTAGTACTGGAAGCCGAAGTAATAATCTCGCGAATTAAAAGCAATGCCGTACAATTAGATATCTCGCGATTGTCTTGAAAGTGAGGCTTTGAAGGGACGCTCGTTTATTTATTTTTCAGGCCGAATAGCTTTAATCGACGTTACATCAACATGACAATTTTCTCCCTTCGTAATAAACAATTGAAAGGGCCATATACGTCGTGACGTATCATTTTGTCTCCCTTGTCAGGACAAAGGGAAGGATTCTCATATGCGTTATCGATGTTTCCTTTATAAATTGCGCACGCGGAGTAGTAAAATAACTTTTGCTGCCATTCCTGTACGCCCTGGCTCGATCGAACCTCCCCTATGTATATACGACGTGTACACGTACACGACACAGGCTTAAGCAAAGATGAAAAGAAGGAAGAAAAGAGGGATAGCCGATCTTTTATAGTTAGTCATTATATCGGCAAAGTTTATATGGCATTTTACATCAAGTTTTATCAAACTTAGTATTGTCAAAGCTCAGACGCCGATATTATTGCTCAACTCTCTCTCTCTATATATATATATATATATATCTGTGCGTGGTGTGGGTGTGGGTGTGGGTGGGTGTGTGCGTAGGCAAAAGTTTAACAAAAGTGCAGAAGTAAAGTACAGAAGAAGAAAGTAAAGCAATATCGGCAGTAAAAAATAATAACTCATTTGCGCAATAATTAACACAAATTTGTTTATTTTTTTTTTAGATATCCCGAGTAAGAGAAAAGTCTCGAATTGCTCGAAATCTTTAAAATCAATATTATCAATTTATAATTTATATATATATATACCTTTACAGCGATTGCAGCTACTTGCCTAGGCAGCAATAAATACCCGAGACTACGAGAATCGTAACCAAATGTTTACGATCGTCGCTTCTTTTAATAAACAATAAAGCTAACAAAAGAGCACGTTGAGCCACAAGATTTTCTTTTCAATTCAATAATAACGGAGATTAAAGAAATCCTTGAACGTGTAAGGAGGGATATCCCTCCTGTTTTTCTAATAATCAAACGTAAAAAATAACATAATAATAATAATAACAATAACATTCGTTAAATTTTCTCTCGCTTTAGGCATCGACAGATTACGAGTTTGAAAAGGCCAAGTTTCAAATACATGTACCAAGCTATAATGTGTATACGTATACGCGCACGCGCAGACCCACTTATTCATAGTAACAAGTAAAAATAAAGAATGAAGCGGGAGATAAAATATATACAAGTATAACTCTTGGCTTTCGCAAATCCCTCACGTGCAACTCTGCCAGAACTCCGCCGATCCACATATTTAGATTCTCCTCGGTCTTTCCATCAAAATCGTTCACATCACATGGCTCGAGATAATAATTCCTCCTTCCTTCCTCCTCCCCCCTCCCTCCTCCAGAGCAACTCCCTCCCTTAGACTCAGTCGGCGATGGAAATAATGGATAACGACTAAATGAGACCCTCTCCCTCTCACTCTCCCACCCCTCTCTCTCTCTCTCTCTATATATATATATATATATGTATTCGGAGAGAAAATCCTTTCTCTGAGTGAATATTTCACGAAATACCGATGGGTTATGCTCCCTAACTAATCCCTAGGAAAAAGACTTTTCTATATGCTTGCAGCTTATAGGTGATGCTGTGCACTCCAGTCAATTATTGGATTATAATATTTATATAATATTATTCGAGGATTTGTAAGGGCTCAGGGGCTCGGAAAAGTTTTTATTACTATATAATAATATTTTTAATTCAAAATCATTATAAATCCTTTATTAAATAAAGAATGATATCGGCCTCCTTCAATGGGTCAGAAATTACTATAGATTATTTATTAATAGAAAAGTTCAATCGATGACAGAATTAAAGTAATTAAATTTTCATGGGAATTCATTAGATAATGCCCGTTAAACTGTTATTTCAAAACAAATCCATCCGATTTCAGTAATTGAAAATATTAACGAATCCGTCATAATCTTAAATCTTAGCTGTGATTTTAAAATCTAACGCTTCGCGCCCTTACATCTTTCTTATCTTCACAGCCATAATCCATTGAACGACAATTTCCCTCAAATGCACAATTACAAACACGAGCCACTTGATTTTCATCTATTATATTTCTACTAAATGTTTACTTGTACTCATAATCCGCATCAGAGTTCGCTGGCCAATAAAGCATTGTCGGCACCAATTATACGTATGAATTAGAATAAAATACCTTAAAGAAACAATAATTTAACATGTACGTTAAAAAAATTCGACATGTTTTGAACTTAATGTTGAATAAAACTGATCAATTTCTTGATCGTTAGAAAGTCCTCAACACGGATGGAATGATTAGACGAGCAAGGAATCCTTTATACCGATTACGTCATAGCAAAGTATCAATACATCGAAACATTAAGACAATATTTAAATAGAATATAGATTTTACTGGCATTCAACGTTTATAAGATTAAATTAAATCGCTCGGATAATCAGTTTTAACTTACGAACTTGGATCTGCGAAATGTCGGACTGGAATCTCTGGATTAGAATAAAGATTTTTTTCGACACTTTTCACTCTCGATCCAGCGAAACTTTTACTACGACTGCGCAAATAATGATTAATACGTCATTACCAATCTGAAGCTTAAGCTGCCCTTTAGCGAGTAGCTCTCGTAGATCCTGTACATATAAAAGAAATACGGATTCAAGGAGAGATGTCTAATAACTAATGATAATGATATACGCAATGGGGCTTTGGAAAATACTTTTTCAAAGAACTCCGTACATTTGGAGAAATTCCTATTACCGACGCGTCCGTCCCTCTTACAACTCTCCCCCTCCCCCCAGCCCCTTTCAATCCTTTCCTACGTACTTGCCAAAGAAGCTTATCCTTGTCTTAACCCGTCACTCCCGTTCGCCCTTCTCTCCCACAAACAAAAATCAACCCCCTGCCCCCGCCGCCCCGTTTCTTATATTGTCATGTGCAGTCGTAGCTACAATACGTACCACTGAATCCATTATAACCGTGCGACTCGTAATGTTTAATCGATGTATCGGTGGAAACGTCCTTTCTCTTGGTACTTACCGTGCTCTTTACCCCTTCTGGGTACCCCCCCCCCTTCTCTTTCCGGAGCATCGTTTCTACAACGGAAACGAGCTCCTGTCACTAACGTGTAAATAAATGATAATGCACTAACCCCAATAATAACTACAGTACTTATTATCACAATTATGATAAAGCGATTGCCAGTACTCGTATGCGCGTGTAATTTTTATACTTTGTCAAAAATATTTGCCATTTCATCTCTACGAAGGCCCGTGAGAACAACGTTCGAGTGGCTTAAAGAAAAACTTTCGGTTGCATGTGCAAAATTCCCTGTTAAGCTGATGCCGAAAGAACAAAGGAAATCGTATATAGAGAACCAATGGAGTCTAAAATACCCCTTTAAAGATTTTGAATTCTTGTTCCTCTCTACTCCTTCCATTAACTGCGATAATATTCATACAAGTATATTTACATATTAAGCTTTATTAAAGAACTTGGTCATGAATAGGTATTAAATCAAATGTTACGTATACATTGAGGTTATAATTATACGTATACACGGCAGAAAACAGGCTTAATGTCCGATTGTAAAAATATGATTAATAATTACCTCGAATGTCCTTGTATTCGGTACGTCGATCGCGTGGTAGAAGAAGCGATTGCTTGCAAAATCCTTAGTCGATGGCAAATCTTTTATTATCCATAAGCGCAAAAAAAAAAAAATTGAATTCCCAAAGAACTTTTAACCTGCTTAAAATAAACATTAAAATCCCGTGCGGGGCCACTGCGCCTCAGAAGCCGAGCTATTTAAGTAGTAAGTTTGGCTTTTCGTGGCGTCCCCCAATAACCCCAATAACCCCAATGACCCGCGTTCGTGTTTACATCGTCTTCTATTGGATTTTTACAGGCTCTACGTCTTTTGCTTCAACAACTCCCATTGAAGCGCACACGCGTCGCAAAGAGCGGCACAGCATACTCGGCTTATTTTTAATGCTCACATTAATTATATAGTTATTTTATTTCCAAGAGCTCGTTTCTAGTTGTTGTTGCTTCCCCCCCCCGACGTCCTTAAGTCGCTAATATCAGCAACTCATTAAACTGCCAGGGCTAATTTAATTTATCTGTCTACGTAAAATACACGTACGCGGGTATCGGGACTCGTTTTAGTTATAATATCTGTATATGTATATACGTGTAAGATACCAACGCGTGACAATCCCTTTCTAATGATAAATAAACAAACTCGTTCAGCTTTGACTCCTACTTTACGTTTCGACAAGTCGGTGAGCGAGGGAGACGAGGAGACTTTTACTATTTTGGGGTTGTTGGCCGAGCATCCACTTCGGGGAGGGCAAAGGTCGCTTTTCCTTCCGATGACCCGAGGAGGTGGGGGGGAGAGGCGACCTTCGAGTGCGTGCACTGCGAGCAATTGGATCCTAACACTACTTATCGCTGTGTAAGCGTACGCACATTTTTGGCTTAGCCGGGGAAGTTGTAAATTTCCCCCCGCTTCGTCCGCCGCAACAACAACGATAAATAACAATAAATAACAATAATAACAGTAACAATTCGAGAGAAAGGCCTACATAAGCGCTAATGCCTAGAGGTAGATGCAGACGCGGAGCTAATAAAGCGAATAGTATAGGCCCGTTTGCGTGGAGACGTGTTAACCGACGGGAGCGAAGGTCAAAGCTACGGAGTCAGTTTTTCTCGCCCGGAGGCGATGAACTGAGTTAAAGCGGTGGCGAAGTTCTGTTTGTACTCGTCATGTGAATGTCATCCGATCCGTTTCGCGTTTCCAAGCGCTAGATGCTACCCTCCCAGCCACGAGAATTGTACGTTCCCGGACCAAGGGCAATCGCAAGGGATACTTTCTTTGCAGCATCCGCCTCTGCCGAATCGATCGAAGCGCTTCGAACGACATTGAAGATGTACGTTAATGTTAATTAGACGACCGTTGTATCTTTACGACGTTGACTAAAAAGTACGAGCTGCTGATTAGCCGTGAAAACCGAGGCTGGCACTATTAAAATTCAAAGCAGCCCTTCTTCTTCTTCTTCTTCTTCGTCTTCTTCGTCTTCTTTCGTCATTCGACTAAAGCCGGGGACTTCGGGGAACTTCGGGGAACTTTGTGCAAATGTTCTTTGAGAGCATTGCCTCGCAGGTGATAATATTGTTCTTACCTAACGCAATAAAGCTAAAGCATTTATCAACATTAAAACACAGATAAAGACAGAGGGGGATATAAATAAGTATCACGGAGGAGTGAATAAGACGACTTGTTTGTGGGTAAAGCAATGAGCTTCCTGTGCTATTTTAGGTACGATTTCACGAGATCGGAAGCGCGGTCCTGTCAAAATACCTTTTGAATACATCAATCGCTCCTTTCTCGGAGGAAAATCACGGATGCGCGTGCAACTACGAGGGACTAATAACCTTCACGCTCCGGTTCGCTGCCTCGTTCTGGAACATCGCGATCGATATCGGGGGAAGGGAAATCGACGAAGTCGTCCATTGGGGGGGGGGGAGAACCCGACCGCTGCTTGATTTTTCATCAGCCTCCGAGGCTATGGGTATAGCTTCGCTCGTTTTGCTCAATATATAACGTATGGTTATTGGGATTATTGGGCGAAGGCCCTAAGTAACCCTTCGCCCCTGTTCGACTCCGGACCATTTGCGTACGGTATCAGTGCAATAGACAAGCGCATAAAAGGAATACGTTGAAGCGGTCTCGTGTACGTCTTGATCTCGATCCTCGTTCTCGCGAGAATAAAAGCGCCCGACACCTTTATTAAAGCTCGGAATGTATATTTCATTGGCATTAATATTTCACGACGACGTGCTGAGCAAACGTTGACTTGAAGGTAATTTAGCCTCTACTCTCTCTCTCTCTCTCTATCTCTCTATCTCTCTGTATCTCTCTGTATCTATCTAGCTATCTATCTCTCGGCTCAGCGGATTTAAACGTTATCCTGCAATCCTTTGCAAGCCGTATAATTTCATTAGGTAAACAATTCGATTGTCATTCGCGTAATCTGCATTGTAAAGAGGTATTTATTTTTTCAATAGGGCGGCCGGTATGCAAATGAACATAAAAGGTAAGATAATATGAAGCCAATGGAAGGATGAATATCGATTTGAATTTATCGAATTACTTCGGCTCGAAATAACAAACGGCATGGGGATGGGTGCCTAACCTTCAGGACGATGGTCGGTCCTTTTGAGGTGGAGTAAAATCTGATTTTATTATAAAGAGTCCTAGTGCGCTTAAGCACGCGGCCCGATCGAGGAGTGAAAGCTTGAAAGGATTCGGCGTGGCGGGCCAGAGAGGGGGGGAGAGGGGGCGATCGATGGACGTGTACGGGGCTCACGGTGAAAGGGGATGTTACGGGTGGACTCGAGCGCCGCAGAGTTAATTTCGAGTTTCGCGGTTTCAAATGGCTATTCGAATTCCGGAGCGATCGTGCTCCCAACCACCCTCCCCCCAACCCCCGTCAAGCCTGCACCGCCGCCACCACCGCCGCTACCGCCGGCGCCACCCTTACCGCTCTTGGCATCGCGGCCCCGATGCTCGTGATCGGGCCCTCGAAGGCATTCCCGAACCGTGATCTCGATCGCTCGTTCGATGCCTCCCGGCAGTACGAATTCCGTTTTAATTAATTTTCGAAAACGCGAGTCTACCTGTCAAAATACGAGTAACGACGAAATTAAAGGTTATTTAATTCCACCGGGAGAGCTTCCCGACGCTCTTTTTCTATTTTTATTATAATTCCCGGGGCTTTTTACGACGTAAAAAAATTAACGATTTAAGCTGCGCCGCAACTTTCCCCCTCCCCCTCTCCCTCCCCCGTAATAATCAATAGACTCAATTAAATAGCAGAAATTTTCACTAATCAAAGGGAATTTCGCTAATAAATGACGTCGTAATGCGGCAAAAATTTATGTTTATCTCGCGTCGCGAGCATTTAGAATTATAGTTGCGGCAGCGTATTTATTTACAAAGACGTCTCTATTGACATGCACTAATTAAATAAACGAGTGAGCTTTAACTAGTTCAAAGGAAATAAACCGTCCCGATCTTTCTTTATTTTACAAGCAATTTTAGATTAGCACATGCCAAACGTGTGCAACAATCAGCTTCGTCAATATTTCGACATTTAACTAGAAAAATGACTAGGCAAAAGACCATTTGTTTTTTGCTTTTTGTTTACTTTTTTTCATCCATTTTCTTTATTTTCATTTTCATTTTAGATACGCGATAGGTGTGTTTCTTGCGTCTGTTAATTAAAACTGCAGCCAATAACTTATACGGACTGTTTGCAGTGCTTGCAAATTAAAATAATAAAAAGCTATTTGGGGTTGAGTGAAGCTTTAAAAGGTTCGGTGACAATGAAATTCTCTGGGCATAGAAAATTTTAAAAATACGCATACGTACCAATGCTTAACCTATAAATTCTATTATTAACGTATTAATATGTAAAATTGTAAGAATTATAATAAAAAAAACATTAGTCCCGGTAAAAGTTTATCTGTGACTCTACGAGGAAGTAATACAGAATTCTTTGGCTATCGATTCGCTAAATTAAGAAAACGATTTTATAATATATTTCTTACCTTGGATATTATTGTACGTAATAAAAATAAACTTTGCATACGATCTTGACGCTATTCTTAAGCTTCTCCGTGGATAATCAATCCGAATACTTTTATTAATTTAACGTAATGTAATTTGCTTTAACTGTAATTTTTATTTATACGAATATTTAGTAGTTTCTTAATGAAATAATTGCATTGGTAAAGGAAAATCGTTATATTTATTTTTAATATCTATTGATAAGATATCCGATGCTATATCGGAGCATATTCTATCAATTGATCCAGCATTTTCTAATTCAATTTTTTAATAATACCCAATAATTTTAATACTCAAAATGTTATGATTTTAATGAAAAAATATTATTTATTTATTGATAAAGCCACTCTTATTCTCATTCGATTGTGAAACTATTATAAATAGTATAGCAGTATCGTAAAGCTCTTAAACCTAATTCAATAAAATGAATAAGGGTATTTGCAAGTACAAAGGAATAAATCCAAAGACATAAGTACGAGCCCTTAAAAACAAATAACAAAAATATCTCGAAAGTATAAGGATTTTTTTCTTAATGACGAATTAAAATTATTACCGATTAGTAGAAATTTAAAAAACAACGGGTAATCGAATATAATAAACGCAATTCTGGGCTAAATCGTTACGATCACGAGGAAGATAAATCTGCTAGAGAGCGACAGAGCAATTAATTTTCGATCGACCGATCGATTAATTATGAATTTATTAAAAAACAAAGTGTAAGCGAGAACGATAGGAGATCGCTTATCTGGATCATTGTTTAAAAATCATTTGATTGAGAGTTAAATATGCCTGGAAGCAGACAGTTATTTTTCTGTTCTGATTTTCAATAAGGAATTTCATTGATCTTAACTACGAGGAAGTCTTTGCTTCCGAGGAAAGTTATGCATTATCAGTGCCGATGAGAAAGCACCGAATGAATCGATCGAAGTTGCGGTGCCTGCTTCGGGCAGATAAAGAGGATACCGAGAAAAAGAGAGAGAGGGGCGAGGGGTTTGGGGGGAGGTTCAAAAACTTTAGATGCCTTCTTTTTATCAATGACTCGCGCATCATTGCGATCAACACATTGCGTAGATCTTCGTTCGATTTAAAGTTTTCAGTTCGATCTTTTACTCTACAAGTACACGTACTCGTTGTGTACCGTTATTACCAGTGCGTATCAGTATTGGATAATCAGGAACGAGGCAGACGTATCCTCTAGATTTAAATTTGCACATAAGCAAGGTAAAAAAAACATTTCCACTCGTTTAATCTGAATTCAATATCGACGGCCTTGACATTACCAACGACTGCTTTTATCGCTACCGAAGGGGGAGAAGGGGGACAATCATTCTTTTCTAGCTCAGTTAATACTATTTTTTTTTTTTTAAGTACCGAAGCTCGGGAACGGATATTCAACTGGACATTGAGCAGATGAAAATAATCGATGCTTTTGCGAATCGTAGTTACACGAAATATTGTTCAGAGTCACTCTATAGTCGGTCATTAATGTTTAGACTGTTTCGCTTTCCCAGACTCTCGTCACCTTTTTTTAAGCCACAGCCTTCCTCCTCTAACACGGCTACCAACATAATCTCTCGTTTAGAGCTTTTCTCTCTTAATTACCGCCTTTTAGTTTTAATTGTTCGCAGTTCCTAAATTCGTTGCCCCCCCCCCTCCCAATGTCTTCATTAATAGCCGATCTAGTTTATACTCGAGCTTACTACTACTTTCTACGTGTGCGTTACGCCGAAATGCAAAGCGACGCCGTCGCACTCACTTACACCCTTCATATATATCCAACTTACTTCACTAACTCATTCGCTCCCATACGTAAATACAAATATATTCGTTTACGGAATTTAATATCATTACGATATTTCATATTGAAAATCAAAAAAAGATTCAACTGTTCGTACAAAACTCTTTTTTACGTTATTGCGAATGTGTGCTAATGTGTGTGAAATAAGCATACTGGCTACGTTAATTTTAAAAATTTAATTTCAAACACAACATTAAGTGGAAAGCTTCACTATTCTCGTACAGATATTCGACATTTTGGTTTAATTTTTGTTTTAAAAAGCTAAAGTAAATACATTTATTTACTTCCTTATGCGTATACTAAACGTGTTTGCATTTTCAAAGATTTGTAATCACAATCACTGTACTGAACAATACGTGTACGAACATCCGGTATAGTAAATAAATATCACGAGTACCGTCCAGTTGTTTAAATCCTTAATTATTCAGCTGCTTAAGATTCTTTTTCCTTTATCTTTACAAAAAAAAAACATAGACGAATACAAAGCCCGATTAAACTTTCGCCCTTTAGTATTAAATCTTGTTCTTAAAATGTAGTGTAATTATTATAACTCGTGATTACGATGCTATGGATAAACTCGTATTAATTTATAATCCCATGCCGCTTTCGTCGAACGAAATCGAATATTATTTAGTAAATAATAATACGTAAGAAAAAGAAAAAGTTGTCGGTTAAAAGTTGGTCACGAAATTAATTAAGAATGATAATTCACAAATAACTCAGGCAATGAAGTGTAATTAGAAAAACGTTGTTCTTATTAGCCCGAGAATTACGAGTTGAGTATTTATTATGCCACTGGAACAACGTTTACTTGGTTAATTTTTCATTTTGCTACAAAGTTCCTTCGCAAAGAAAAGAAGTTAACAATTAATTATGCGCACCCGGACTAAAGGAATAGAACATAGATAGATAGAGAGAGAGAGAGAGAGAGAGAGAGAGAGAATAGAAAAACCGAAAAACAGCGAGGCTACGATCCTTCCGCTCTATTCATTTTCTCTTATTTTTCCAACACTTTTTTACATTTGTAGCACAAAAGGACGTTACCGCGGGTATTTCAAGACGTTTTCAGTATTCTCAAGGCAAGTCCATCGACTTTGGAGCACTTCTTAACCGATTCCTCGAAAACTTTCAGCCTCGGCTGTTTTCCCCGTACATATCCCCCCGACCCCTGCCCCTCGGCCGGAAGCTCCGGCCGGCTCCTCCTATCGTCCCATCTTCGTCCTATCCGCCTTTCGTCCTTTCGATCGAAGCGAAACTTGGTCCAAGGTTTTCTGAAGTTCTCCAACTTCGTCCCCCCCCCCCACCCACCCACCCACTGTCCAAGTCTCTACCTCGAGTCTACTCTCTTTTTCGCGGCCCCTCCGCCCACCGTTATTTCATTCTCCCAGAGTCGGAGCACGAGAGGGGTAGAGGTAGTCTCGTGGAGCCAGTTCTAATTCCCCGGCTAATTCCGGCGAATTAGGGCCTCGGGGTAGTTTTTCGGAGCCCTCCGTGCGAGCGCGGCACCGCCGGCGATTATCGCCGTATAAAATAAATTGGCTGGGGATGATCGGGCGACGAGCGGGGCGGGGTGGGGTGGGGGGGAGATGGTGGCGAGCGAGAAGATAGGGAGAGATGGTCGGACAGGAGGCTTTTCCAGAAGGCCTCGCGTACACGAATCCCCTGCTTAAGGCAACTCTATCACCTTGACAACTGGCAATCCATTTTAAATCGCCGGCAGATAAGAGTAATTCCGGCAAAGACTAGTTCAAATCATTCAATTCTGTTTCGCCGATTTAACTTCTCATGGCCTCTTATCGTCAAAACAAAAAACTTATGCGCTCTTTTTACCATCTGCATTTTCACGTGGCGCATTCATTTAATGGCGCTTTCATAATGTCCGAACAACACGCTCGTTCATTTTAATGCTGCCGGATGAACGGGCAAATAAAATTTTCAGCTATAATTATAAATCTTAATTGTCTGACGTACGTAAAACCATGCGCGTACTGCACGTACGGATTTTAATACTAACGTGCAGCAATTAATTAAAAATCCATATAGATATCAAATAAGTGTATTAATTAGATTGGGGTTGTTGTTATTATTATTATTATTACCGGTATTAATACGTTCTATATCTATATATATATACGTTTTATTCGTTAGTAACGAAGCCTTAGTGGGTGAGTTGTAAAGCCCAACTAAAGATATATATATATAATATATTACGATATTTAAATATTAATTATGAAATTAGGTGATTGTCTAATTTTGTGTTATTTCAATTTAATCGCAACGAGCACAAAGTACTCCAAAAATGAATGTTTAGTAATCACAGACTGGTATTTAGTAGGAAAGGAAATAAAAATAAAGATGATGTATAAAATTAAGATTGTATTATTAGATATTATAATGAAATAAAATTCAGATGGTCGTGAGATATTTTGAGTAAAGCAATAAGAGTATTATGTAAAATAAATAAATAAATAAAAAAACATTAAAATAATGAAAAAAACTGAGAAACGCTAAAAGTATTTAGATTATTTCAGAAAGAAGAAAAAATCTAAATTGATAAATAGAAATGTAAACGATAATTATCCACGGAAAATCTTGATTAAAAACGAGAAAAAAAAGGAAAAGATTTTTATGAGGTAAAAGTAGATAAAAGTTAATATAAGAATATTTGTCTCAAAAAAGGAAAAATTAAAAATATTTTTAATGTCGATTGATTCTTTATGATATCAAATCATTAATCGCATACGATGTCTACGCGTTTGCAGTGCAAATTAACTGAACGTATATAGTTAATCCTGACCGAGACAATATACATCGCAGAGGCTCGCGACAACGTAGAGATATAATCAAAATTGAATGAAAAAAAAGTATTTTATTTATAAAAAGTATTTAATTCGTAAGATCAAGTAACCGAACGAGTTTTTGCAAATGAACTAGTAAATTTGCTTAACTCATGGAAGTCTTTGACACGCGTATTTATTGTTTTTGGAGAGAGAGAGAGAGAGAGAGATCGTTTAAACGTATAAGCGAACGCGTTTTCTTTTCTTTATGCTTTTGCTGTACATTGTACATTGTTTATCTAATTTTTCTCGATTCTCTTAAGACGCTTTATAAATCCATAATTGCGTTGCGTATACGAACAGACGAAGGAGAGCTAAATCATCTCGTTTTTCTATAGAAATTCACACCTCGATACAAATAGTTCTACTTTATTGTCTATAGTCTAAGAGTTATATTGACAATTAATTTGCCACGTAAACAATATGACACGTGTAAATAACCTGTTAAAAAAAAAAAAAAATCACCACAAACTTTAACGTTATTTATAGAAAATTTGTCTAGAAAAATAATATATCCTTCCTTGCAGTTTATTACGTATGCTGAAAGGATTACAAGGAATTTAAGCGCTCGGCACTCGTACCTAATAAACTGTCGGATTTTATGAAGAAAACGGTACTTTAACTAAGAAATATTTTTTAACTAAGCTTCGACCTTGTAAACATAATATTTTATAAGTTCATACTTATGGAATAGAAATACCTTTTAAATTATTAATGCCGCCACATTTATTATTTACATTCATACTAAAAACTGAGTTGGTAGTATTATAAAAAAGAAGAAAAAGAAAATGAAATAAACTTTTTACATATTTTATCGTTTAAAATAAACATTTACAAAAAAATATATTATTCGCAATTGTTATGTTTTTATTCGTATTGTTGCAGTAAAGAGTCCGTGGCTCGTGCTCATGGCTGATAACAAAAATTCTCCATTATAATAACATTTACGTGCTTTGTATTGATTAAGAGACAGTATTTCTTCCCTTCCGTTAGAGAATCTTGAAGGGAAAGGGTCGAGAGGTGGCTCTCCATTCGCTAAAACATGAAACTGAAAATAAAGCTCCGTATACCTCGATCTCCTCCTCCTCCTCCTCCTCTGGACCGCGTATATCACAAGATCATCGCCTCGGACAGCTTACCCTTTCACTTGCTCATCCGACGATGAAGCCACTTGCTACCGAGAGCCATACATAATATATAATATTATGTATAACGTCACAGGGCCTTTTCTATTATTTTTCAAAGTGAAATTTTATAATTTTCCAGCCGACGTTTGGATCTCATCGTGCATTAAGCGTATAATGTTATCCGAGCAGCCGATAAGCTCGGAATGAAGACTCAAACTAATCGACGTCTCATGTTATTCATTATTTTGGATATTGAAAATAACGAGTTAACCGAATACGAGAACGTGTTGAAGGTCTATCTGGTCACGTGACCGACACCCTGACAGTATTTTCAATACAGTACGCGAAAAATGCCGAAATTTTTTACGACCCGTTGTTAGCATCATTGAATTGAATTTAACGTCATTAAATGTTAATTGTGCCGCGGATTAACGCGAGGCTCCGCCGCTTTTTCTTTCGGATATAAAGAATTTGAACTGACGCGAAGCTACCGCCAATTAACGTATTTATATTATTGACAACACCTACGTTCCAATACATTGATCAGCTTTCGATCGACCGATAATTCACAATAAATCCCAAATCCATCTACTTACTTCACGTTTTCCCAACTGAAATAAATTCAATTCCTCCATTTCCACTTCTAGTCGCTTTATACGTTTTTCCATTATGATTACAGAAGATTTTAATACCTTGAAGTCTTTTTTTTTTTTTTTTTTTTTTTTTTTATTAAAAACTAACGACCTTGTAATATGCTCAGATATAAAAGAATGTCAATACCGTCCATTAGCGTTTTAAATTTACAACGTCAATTTACAAATTTAATACGTCGAAGTGCCTTCTTTATTAATACGATATTTTGAATACTTTATTCAAATAGATGTGACGATATTGATTTGATTGGCGCAAATAGTTATTGGGGTTTAATTTTAAAAATGAGGCGTTTCGATTAATCGGGACAAGATTTCGGGATTTTTTTCGGGATTAATCGGATTTCGGCTTCCCCGAGCCGGCGGAGCTCATACCCAAGAAATGAATATTAGTGATAGTGGCAGCTAATTTGGTCGTTCACCTCCGTCAGAGGAAGAGCCGAAGAATCGTAGATCTCGGATCGCCTAATCTTGCTCGTGCAGTACCGGGTAGATGTTCCCAGATATCGTGGAAAAAAAAAACGTTGAAAATGGATATCTGGCGGGTTGGGGGCGGGTTGGTGGTGGGTTGGGGTCGGGGACGGGGAGGTGAGGAGAAAAGGAGAGCCGTAGCATTGACTAGGAAATGTTAGAAACGTTAAATTAAAGAGAGTAATAAGGTAATTGTTATGCCGGGGCACGAGGGTCCCGGGGACGTCGTGGGATCGGAGCCGCCCATCGCTGATAAGACACGCTTTTCCCGGTACGTACTTAGCGAGCACGAGTCTACGACGGCGCGGCAGCTGCTTACTTATATCCATACGTCAAGGAGCGGCGCCGGGGTCGGATAATCCGATCTGAGCCGCCCGAGAAGTTTAAAGCAGGAAAATGAGGTCCGAACTTGAAAAGCTGCCCGCGGCTCACGGCTCATGGGACGGCGACGGAGGGGATGGATGGCCACGGAGAGCATGGGAGAGAAGCTACTTTAACAAAAACCTCGCATCTCCATTATACAAACATCTATCGTCGACTCTAAACTACTCTCTCCTCCCTATTTCACTCCCGACAAGTACACGTGGCCATTTTTCACAGACGCACGCCATCACTTATTTATTAAGCTCCGAGTCCTAGGAATTTCTCCTCCTTAAGCGAAATTACCTTGTTTGCCATGTACTTCTTCTAAATTATAGCCTCGTACTTTACTTGATCTGTATAACAGTAATTGGTATTGACAATAATCGTTTATTTATTTTGAGATCACCGTAAACGAAATTTGCTTTTTCTTTTTTATCATTATCATTATTATTATTATTGTTGTTGTTGTTGCTGTTGCTGTTGTTGCTGCTGTTGTTGTTATTATTATTATTATTATTAAGTATGTATTTAGATACCATTAGCGGTATTTATGATTTACGCAGTAAGATTAATAACGAAAAGCATAATTATGACATAACGTATTAATGACGATGTAATGTGTATCGGCAGGGAGAGAGAGAGAGAGAGAGAGAGAGAGTATTAATAAAAAAGTAAAAAAAAATAAGTATTAATCATTGTCGCGCGCGATTGACATTAAATCCCGTAATTATTTATGGACGCATAATTGTAAGCTTAAGAAATAAATAATGCATTACGTGTATTACGTGCGCACGGAGTCATAAGTTTAAAAATGGCCTTAAAAAGCTCTGATAATATATTCGGAGATTAATTTAATTATCGATAAGTAGGCTAGAATATGCCGAATAAGCTCTCGAATCAACCTTGTTACACAGAGCACATATAATGATAAATAACGGAAGGGGCTTATTTATCGTAATAGTAAGAGGCTCGAGCCGCGGAGAGTAGATGAAATATTTTTTTAAAAAAAAAAAAAAAAAAAACTTGAAACGGGGCTGGGGATTGGGGATTGGGGTTATTGGGGTTATTGGGGATTGGGATGGGGGGGGGAGCTCATTAAACACGCGACTAGTGACGCGAGATTCGTAAAGGCCTACATACACGCCTGTGATCGCCGTTGATCCAAACGAGCCTTTCGAGGCAGGCGCCCACGTAATACCGTAACGTAATCAGTGTAACGACAACAAGTATTTTCGTTAAGCTAACGTAACAGACCAGGTATTTACGTTAGGACTTGAGCTAAAAAAAAAACGTCGTCATTCACCTTGAACTTGACCCGAAGCGAGTACTCTTCTTTGCCACCACCACCCCCCTCACCCCTCGCCCCCAAGCACACAGCTCTTCTTTGCCATTACACGAATTGTTAATTATAAAGGGGCATTGTCGAGCTTCCGTGGTCAGTTTCCGTTCGATTATATGCTGAACTGAAATTAAGCGACGCATGGGGCGGTGGTCGCGGCCTCCTCTTCGGTGAGCAGGTGAAACTTCCAGCGCGGAATGTGTCAGCGCTTTGGCCTCGCACGGTACGAGGCGGTTATGCGATACAGGGAATAGCCCCGAAAGTGCAAATAATTGCGGGGGAGTTCTCAGTTAATTAGCAAAGCGACGCGTCGTAGCCGCGGGAGGGAGGTTTTGCGATCCGTAGAGGATCGGCAGAGAAGTGACTTTGCTCGTCGGCGAAGCTTCCCTCAATGAAGCCTAATTATAATTAATTTTAAATTGTCCGCGACGACGGGGCGGCAAGACGACGACGGCTCGAGGCATCGGGCTCACTCGTTCCTATTCGCTCAGCTCCGGCTAAGCTCCCTTCCAGCCTCCGAGAGGACGATAGCCACACACACACACACAAAACGCCCTTGAGAGAGAGAGAGAGAGAGAGAGACGATGGGGGGGAAATTGACGTAGCAACTCGCTGCTTCCTGGCAAAACTTTCCTCCGCCCTGCTACTTTCTCTTCCATTACGACTCTCTTTTACCTCTTTTTCTTTCGTTCGTTTTTCTATTTTTTTTTTGTTTTTTTTTTTTTTTTGTTTCATTATTTTTGTTTTCTCGACTATAAAACGCTAAACAATATCTTGCAATTTTATTTCTGCCCCAAAAAGAGGAGACGCTCTCCCTCTCCCTCTCTCTCTATCCATCTATAGCAGCCTCGTTCACTTTATCTATCCATCTACGACTTTGGATGCGAGTTTGCGCGCGCGCGGCTGTGAAATTCTACGATTTACATAACTGTTTTAACTCGGCAGAGAATCGCCAGAAACGGGATTCGGTGTTAATTCGGAGGAATTAGGAGAGGAAAATTTTTTTTTCGTCAAGTTAGGCGAGCAGCGAATGAATATCTTTACGTACGATTTAGAATTTAGAGGGAGATAAGCGCATTCCGGCTAACTTTTTCGTCCCGTTCGACTTTATTTGCTTATTTACGTATCGGCACTTTTGTTCCTCTACAGCCTAACGGTCCATCCAGTATAATCATAAACTTACAATGGAATGAAAATTATAATCGACGCTCGGGGCGACGATCCTTGAACTCCTGCGACGGATTCGTATCGCAGAAGCAGATGATGACGCAACTGTGAATCGATCGACGTGATGTCGATAATCGATGATTATGATCGATTGCGGTAATCGTTAACGGAACGCGTTAATCATTAACGGACTCGAGGCGGCCAGCGCTGCCATTAAAAAAATTCTCCCCAGCATCCCGAGCATCTCCGTGTTTGTTCTTTTTTTTTTTCGTACAAATAGCTAGAATTTTCCGCGGCCGGATTCCATATGGAACGCAAAGCTCGATCACAAGAGAAAGCTCGTTCGTCCGGTATGGCGGCACTCGCAAACTATGCTTCTGGGCAGCGTGTTGCAAAGGGCTGCGGAGGGGGAAGAGAGTAGGAGATGCGGCTGATGAACGCGAGACGGATACAATTGAGTTTGCTAGACAGAATGAGAGCCGGGAGCCCAAGGGAACGCGGGGGGTGGGGGAGAGGGGGGGATCACGCGCATGTCCGTGGGAATCGGAAGACTCCCAATGATTCGAAGCTCCGTTCAGATCATCGGAATCCTGAATTATTATCAATTTTCTCTGTGTACGCTTCGACGAATGACGATTCCGACTATTAATATTGCCATCCATCTGGCAATACGTTCCCTCGTTCCCTCGTTCTCATTGTCTTTTCTCATCCTCCACACACTACATTTCTCTTTTTTTTTCTTTTTTTTTTTTTTTTTTTTTTTTTATCCGGAAGGCCGCATACACTACGCGCCAACAAAGGAGAATACGAACGAAACTATTTATTCGTGACCTATTTATACGTATGATATTGTTGTATTATTGTTTTCATTATTTACACCTAAGCTCCAAAGTCCTGTATTTTATTCGGACGGAAGGGGGGGCGGGCATCGAGTTTTCGTATCTCAAAGCCCAATAGAGAACATCGGAACAACAGATAAGAAGGCGTGGAATCACGAAACGAATCCACGAAATGGATTCTTTTTTGTTGTTTTTTTTTTTTTTTTTACATTTTACACGCCATTCGTCTGAATAAATTGACGGGCCACTTCGACGGGTCGAAAAACATGAAAAATACGTTAATTGTCATTAATAATAGCAATTAATTTTCGAAGTATCGATCCCGGGTTATTACCAACAACCGGGCTCTCCGTATGAATCGCCAAAGTTTTTCCTAGAACAGCAACTTAATCTCGTTCGTAACCTCTACGTGATGAGCGTGTGTGTGTGTGTGTGTGTGTGTGTATGGGGGGAGGGGTCGGATAAATTGTTTGCAATCGCGTATATCGAGACGGAAAAGTTAGCCGTTGAGTTAGTTCCCAGTTTTCCCTGCTCACGACTGAAGCCAGGAGTAGATGAGCTATGAGCAGGAGCGATGTCTAGATCACGTCAGCACGAGCGCCAATATCTTTTATGACCCTTTGTCTGACTCCCGCTTCTAATGTAGCATCAATAGCGTTTACCGTACGTGTACGTAATACAGCGAGGCCCGTCCATCGCCCCGAAACGCTTAACCCTTTCAATATCGTCAAACGACGTAATATTTATTCTTAAATATAATCTACTAATTGCCACTTAATCCTTCAATCAATTTACCCGAATTCATCACGACCGATCGATCGTACCACTTTTTATCAGAACAATTTACCTTGGCATGTCTTTACTCTCTCACTCTCTCTCTCTCTCTCTCTCTGTTACGTAAGCATTACATTTGCAGTGAGCAGAGCTTACTTGGCACTTCCCCTACTAAAAGCTCTAGTTAAACGCAACGATCAACGAGACGCGAAAATCACCGAGGAGCTTTTGTTGTACGTGGCCGGCTATCGGAATTGTAAGGATCCATTATTAATTATCTCGTGACGGGATGATGCTTATTGATTGGCACGACTGCCAGTCAAGCCAGCTTGAGGAACTTTGAGCGTATGGACGAGTTTCCTCCTTAACCGTGAATGATCCATGCATTCCATCTTGCTCTTAAAGGGAGGACTGGCTCTCGGCTTGAACAAACCCAACACGAAGATGATTGGAAAGTTGCGGCTTCCGCAGAGACGAAACACAACAACAACAACAACAACAACAACAACAACAATATGAACGCTTCGTTGTATGTACAAGAAGCGGGCTAATGGTCGCTAACCGAGGAATAACGTCATCGGCGGCTAATACTATCGGCAATTAATATAGATATTTATAAAGAAGTAGTTTATATGTCGGTGACGGGCTGAATCTGTTGGTTTATGTTAATTATCCCGCTGTTAATTATCGATAAAACAATCGAGGGCTGCGCGAGGTATAAAATTCCTCGTAAATAAGTTGGTGAAGGTGGCGCCCTCCTTTCCCCGCCACCTTCGCCGACCCATAAAACGCAATGGAAACTTGACCGGATCATCGAGCCCTATAGCATAAATTCCCGGAATGAGCGAAGAAGACGCATCCTTCGAAATAATTATTCTTTAATAATACAACTAAGTCAAAGGCAGGGGCCATATTACGTACTCGTAATACGATCTATCCCGGCTATATAAAAGTCATGCATTTTCAACGCTTCGCCGAACGATTCCTATAATATATTCTCTGAAGGATGGTAAACATTTTTTAACTCAAATAAAGTATCCAGCTTTTACATTCGACGTTATACTGCAATAAAGAAATTTAGTCCTACCCTAACCTTACAATGTACTGTATCTTAGAGAGAAAAAAAAATATATATATATATATAAAGGAAAAAAATCTTACCTTTAATGCCTCAATAAATTCTGATGCTTTCAAGGACATCGAGAGTGATAAGAAGACACTTTTTAAGTTTTACTATTCAATACTATTGACGACATTCTTTGACGCGTCTCTCTCTCTCTCTCTCTCTCTCTCTCTAAACTTAAAGCGACTGTTCTCTTACAAATCATAATACTTAATGCTTTTGTCGTAATCATAATGATCTGGATTTTTGTTTTTTGTTTTATAATTTACAATAAATCTCCTGTGGCGGACGAAGCGGGGGGAAATACAACTTCCCCGGCTAAGCCAAAAATGTGCGTACGCTTACACAGCGATAAGTAGTGTTAGGATCCAATTGCTCGCAGTGCACGCACTCGAAGGTCGCCTCTCCCCCTCACCTCCTCGGGTCATCGGAAGGAAAAGCGACCTTTGCCCTCCCGAAGTGAATTTTATATTCTTCTCTAATGGCAAATCTTCTAATTAATAACATACCTTTTTTTCCTAACAATAGCAAGACAGCAACATTATGTTTTAACTATTGATTACGTATTATAAATTTCTATTATACATAATAATTAATAGTGACATCAGTTATGATACAGATTTGCTTAATTTGCTTAAATAGTACGCATAATTAGTTGTATGTATGTTTCGTTATTTAAATATTTATGTAAATATATTTTGATACTTATGTTAAGTGGTTAATGATTATATGCGGGAAAAGGTTCTGAGCTCATTATCTCCATCTCCTTCATACCGAGGTTAGATAATGCCATACTACAGTCATATGTACCTGTCTATAAATATACATACACAACTGCGTATTATCGAAACAAAGTACTAAATAGTCGTGATTAGATCTAAACGATGGATGGTGAGAAGGAGAGGAGAAACACGATTATGAAGAGAAGTAGGAGGAGGAGGAGGAGGAGGAGGAGGAGGAGGAGGAGGGAAGACTTGTGAACATATGCACGCAAATATTGAATTTAGTTATGATAATAGATGTACGAATGTAGCATAAGCATAAAAAATATCTATTTTTAGTAACGAATGTAGAGAGATTGCGTCCGAAAAAAGCGTTTGTCGAGCATGACGCATACACGCACAACTGTAAAATAAAGAGACTAAAAATTCTAAGCTCATTGCTAATGAGCCGAAGGGCAGAGAGGGGGATGTAAAGTAAAAAAAGAAGATAAAAAAAAGAGTAAAATGTTATCGTATAAACAAAGGGAATAAATAAGACATGTAGGACAAAGGGAAGAAAGTCAAAGGAGGGGAATAGGGAGGAATGGAGGGAAGGATGGGGAGGGAGGGGATTGAAGAATAGCGATGGGTGCTTTTGTCGCATGGACAAATCGCGCTTGAGGGAATCGGAAGGAGGGAGAAATTAAAAGCCAAGCGGATTACGAGACCTCGAGTGCAATTGAAAAAGGCTAAATCGTATTAGATTATATTGTTTCGTAGAGAGGGATCTTAGATCCCTTGCTTAAGCCGCACTCTCTCTCTCTCTCTCTCTCTCTCTCTCTCTCTATACTGTAGCTGCGTACGCAATAGCACCCACAATGGTTGTGTGCGAGGCCATTTCGAATAATTAGCAGCTCGAGACTCACGGCAATTTATTTTGGCATTTTCGCATCCGTCCCGCGACTCTTACCGAATATAATCTCAGCGCTTTAATACTCGTTACTTTTAAAAGTACAAATTACGTACTCTTCAGCTGCAGTGTTTCACAAATTGTCATTAGAGTGGGGGAAAGCTGTGTTTGATTAGGACAATAAAGCATCATCGAAAGGCAACCAACGCGAAGTTGGTAATCCAAGAAAGTGTTAAGCGTCCTCGTGAGAGAGGGGGGGGCGAGAGAGGGAGGGAGAGAGAGACGTAAAAGAACATAAAATTTGTTGGTAGAGATACTACTTAAATAATGGTAAAAAGTTAATACATATAAACGAGTACGAATTTCTCGATCAAGTTGGTGGATCTGGGGGATGAGTGAGAGAGAGAGAGAGAGAGAGAGAGAGACACACACAAGGTTCCCGACGTCAAAGCAATTAGAGCTACGGTGGGAGGTTTTGCCCGGACGACAATAGGCATCCCAGCACCTCCGAACTCTAATTACTATCCGCAGTGATAAAATAACTAAAATAGCCGTAGCCCTAAAAAAGAGTGATTGACGATGCTCACCGTTACGACGTGTTGCGATGTGGCGATGTGGCGATGTGGCGACGTGGCGATGAGGCGCGGCGGGAAGGGATAGGGCGCAGTGCACGTGTAGCGATTCCTTTCGAATGAAGTTCGTACGCCCTGTTACGCAGGCTAATTACAACATACCTGCAGTACGTCGCATTACTCGCACCGCTTGAATTCCACCGGGTTGTTGTGTATCCACCTCACCGTGTTTCCCCTCGCCCTTCGTCCCGCACTCTTTCAATCCCTATCTCTAGCCTCGCCCCTACAGAAACCTACCCCTTTTCTTCCTCACCCCACCCCACCACCTCGCCTCCTATTTTACCCTTGCCATTGTCATTTTCTATCGGCTCGTCGATCATTGACTATTTATCCTTAATACAAATATATCCTTAATACACGTTACCGAAACAAAATGATGATTATTTACCGAAAGGTCTCGCTATTAATTATGAATACTTTAAGCTGTTAAAGTATTTGTGCGAATGTGGTACACAGGTCTTCTATTCGGATCGAGATTAGCCTTTTAATAATCATACGGTTTAACGAAAACGTTAGGGCGGGAAGAGGTTTGAAATGGTTAGAATGTAAGCAAAAACCGGTTCTGATTAATTATAAACGTGCTTTTTAAAATTAATCTTAGCGAGTGAATTAACCGAATTCACACAAAAACGTTATAAAACTGATGCGTTTGCTTATTCGCGGCATAAGAAATGACACACGGAGTCGTTTAGAATTGTGCCGAGGCGCGTAAACTTTAGACAATAGACGAACAACTTTTGCTTAAGGAATGCAGCATCCAGTTGTTTGCATTCAAGGTGACGCGTGCGAATCTGTCAAAATAATGTATAAAATAAATGCGTGGACAGATGCCGAACGTGTCAGATCGCGCGACTGTCTCGGAGTGTCGTCTACTTCGTACGGGATAAAGTCCTTCGGCGGCTGTTTTTTACGATTGTAAAAACGGGGTTGGGGAGGGATCCGTTCGTATAACGAGGAAAACCCACCGTATTTATGGCGGCACCTCACCACTACGGCTTAGAATAACTAGAAATAGAGCAAAAAGTTTTAGATGATCGGCGGCGCTCTGTCCGTTCGGCTCTCCTTTTGAATAAAATCAGTCCAATAGCCTGCCCCCGGCCTCCCGCCCCGTCGATCAACGATACACGCTTTATTACGTACCGACAGAGCCAAGGATAACTTCATTCGCGGGGAAGCTGCGACGATTTTTTTTTTTTTTTTTTTTCTTCAACTAAAATCGAGCAGCGGACAATTACCCTCAAAATCCCGAAGGCGCTGTAATCAATTATTGCGAGTAATTTATTGGTGGTGAGGGGAGGGGGGGAGCTAGAGGGAGTAGGTTGCAGAGTTTGCACGTGACGGTTGCAGTTGTTTAAGCGGGGCGGGCGTTTACATTACGCGGGACATTCAAGGCTTTATTAAGCGACAAGTGCACACGCGTCTTGTGCCGCGAGATCGACGAGAGACGCGGCTGAGGCTGAATTACGAGGCAAGTTTATTGCATTACGCGGACGCTTTTTCGGGGCCAGCTCTAATTATCTTCGAATGCTATCCGAAGCCCTTGTCGGGCAAACTTTTAAAGGGGGGGCGGGGAGGGGGGCTCGCGCCACGGTTGAAAAAGCCGGAAGTCGGGGGTGCGCCGAGAATATGCAAAGCCGTAATGCTACGACGGGGAGCCTTGGCCCGAGACTTCCTCCCTTTTTCTTCCTCACCCTCCGGCCCATTGGAGCACCCCCTCCCCCCGAGTCCCCGAGTCCCCGAGTCCCCGAGTCCCCGAGTACTACGGAAGTTATATAATGGAAACTTTGTTTACCCCTTTTTTTTAACAAGACTTTTTAAATTTACACACATTATTGCACCCTTTGGCTTACGCGAAATGTACGGCTCGGGCCTATTAAAATTTCAAATGCCCCTGAAATTTCAACTTTAAATGTTTTACAATTTTCTTACCTTCGCGATGAATAATTGCCATCAATGATAAATGCCTCGACTGAGCAAAAAAACAAAAAAAAATTAACTAACTTGTCTTTGTCGTGATATAATTATTAGCAATTGTAAATAATATAAAAGCCAACGAAGCATTCATTGACTGCTCACGTTAACCTACACATTTCCAAAGATTCTGTACATTTTTTAATAACTGTTAAGGCGCATTTTAGCTTTCCGTGTTTTTTAAATTCTTACGAAAGCAAGGATTAATTCGTATAAGACGTGGCATTAATGTACTTGTTGCAGTTGAAATTTCTTTATAATAGTCACGTGGCTGTTTTTCTACAGGGGAAAAGCAATGAAATATAATATATATATATATACAGAAAGCCGATGCCAGCGAGCGCAATGCTCGATATCTTAGGAATAAGGCAAGGTTTGTCGTGTCAATGTAAATGTCAAATGATAAATAAGATAGCGATGAATAGAAAGGACCGCAAGTTTAAAGGAAAACATTCTAGAACGTGATGATGTTGTTGTTATAAAGACAAGGATGGGGACTCCCCTTTATTGCTTTTCCGAGGCTCATTAGGTTCTAAAAAAAACATCTTCGATTATCAGATTCGTATTAAATAAATAGATATCTCAAATTCAAGGCAGTGTATTTACACTAAATACTATAAACAAAAGCGATTGTTAGTGTTACTTGAGCTTCCGCAATCTCATACATAACAATTTGTTGTATCATCTGCACCGTATCAGTATATAATATTGATCTAAATTATTTGATCGTTGCTATACAGTTGGAAATTTAAATGAAAATAATTACCTTCATGTTTTATATATTTTAATAATCGTTAAATTAACGTAATATTGTTGTAAGAATGGAATTTTGTATTTTCCACAACTTGTCATTTTTATTTAAATATACGAAAGTCATGTAATAAATTTTGTTTGTTAATTGATATGATAATAAAAGCATTTACTTATTCACTATCATAAAATTGCTCATTGCGTATTAGCTTATAAAAACATTAATGCCATATATTTCATTTAAGAAATTTTCTAAGAATGGGGTACGTACGAGATAAGAACCTAAATACGAAGAATACATTCACAACATTGGCTAAAATTCTTCTATATTGTAAGTTAAAATATATATATATATATATATTAATACCTTGTGACATTTTATCCATTTATTTTTACATCGCAATAATATCATTCTAAAAATAAATAAAAATGATTTTTTTAATGCAGGCACGTGCACGAAAGAATTTTATATTTTAAAATTTTAGCAAATAAATAAAGTTTTTAAAAATTTCTATAAAGAAGATGTTCGAGTATATTATATGAATAGAGCGTTTGTTTTATAAAGTCAAGCACGTTATTTTACCTGAAAAGGTGAGCTCGTGTTTATGGAAAAAAGAAATTGAAAAAAATAAAGTATAATTAAATCAAAGATGTTTGCCGGGCTTACCTTGAATATACTTTATATTTAAGATACACAATAATGTTTAACAAATAAAAAATATGCGAAACCTGATAATAAAAATACTAGAAAGCAATAATAACTTTATATAAATGAAAATTTATTTAATACTGATTTTGTTCAATCGATCTCTTCACTGTCATGTGTTCAATCTTAAACGATATTACCATAAACTGCTTATTCAAACAAATCTATGAAAACAAATACTTATAATTCTTTATAATAATATTGTGCTTAAGTGATGATTATAAAATAAAGAGACGCGAGAAAGATATTTCTAAAAAGTATTAATCTTTAATCTACGTATTTTTTATTTTTTATACACTAAAATAACCGTCACTAACAGGATTTAAAAGTTGCCCAAATGCAGGATTAACGGAGATCGACGAAGTGTCAATTAAAAAAATATACCTTTTTTTAGAATACTCGTTGAAAAAAAAAATGAGTTCACTAAAGAAAAATAACAAAACTATTTGAAACAATAAAACTTTTTGTTTTTTATTCAAATCCAATTGCTAGAATGTTTTGTTTTTCTTTAAAAAACAAAAAAAAAACAAAAAAAGAAACGTATATAAATAATAATAGTAATAATAATAAATGGGATAGAGAGAATGTAATTTTATGTTAATATGTTACTGTATGGTAACTGCGATAGATTTAAAAGCATCTGCTTTTATCAATAATAAGCGACCCTTTTTTTCATTTATTTTTATCTTTTTTACATCAACTAGATATATTATTTAAAATATTTCAGAGATTAATCTCTACTATTATTCTTTGTAGAAAGGAGAAGACCATTAAAACCTATTAAAATATGAGGATTAACGAAAATTCATTTATAAAAGAGAGAAGAGGTGTATTGGACCTTCGTTTCTTAAATTATATGCATGAAATATAAATTAAAACAAGAGGATTGAAATACGAATGGAGATTCTTTAAGAATTTTCGGATAAGAATTAGCCAAGACAATTTTACTATTTTTAAAAAAAATATACATTATTATTATTATTATTATTATTATTATTATTATTAACATTATTATACTCGTTGTTGCTGTTGTTGTTGTTGTTATTATAGTTATTATTATTATGATGATGATTATTATTATTATTAAAGAATTCCATTAACGTGTCTTACTGACTTTTTTGAATTATCGAACGCTCAAGAGAAGTAAATTAACATCCGAGTTGAATTGAAATAATTCTTGCAAATCGACGTTTCCAGAATTCTAACGCTTTTGCCAATTTTCAAAAGATTAAAAATCCACGGGTTACTTTCTGCAAATTAATTTCTTACTTAATTCAGTCAATTATAAATTTCGAGGCGCGTTCCCTAAATTCGAAATCTAATAACACGTGTCGCAAAGCTTCTATCCCAATACTTATTTAATATTTATTGGCCGATATTGCATTTACTGGACATTTTGCTGGAACCTCAACCACAAATCCAAACATACGCGCTTTTCCTTACGAAAATATCAACTACCACGTTATTTATGTACATGCACATGTATATGTATATGTATATAACTAAAAATCAGAGCCGTGATATCTATTAGACACCATATGCATATTTCTAGAATTTTGCTTTAAAACTATCGCATGCACTATTTTAAATCTTTGCATATATTTACATACGGAACTCGCTTAAAAGCTTTTATTTCAACTGAATTTAAAAATCCTGTATTTTTATATTTACTATAAAATGTCTGCTCTGTTTCCTTATGTGTTCTGTTTTATAATTTTACATTTTAATACTTGACGATATCAATGTATTTATGGTTTCGTTGTCTCGTATAAATAAAATATGCAAAATAACATTTTATACGTATTTTCATTCTAGATTTGGCCGATAAGCGCTCTAAAAATATCACAAGAATTCTTATTGTAATTAAAAATATTCAATGTAATGCATACATGCATATTTATATTATACATTCAAGTAAGACCGTCCAAATTACAATAATTTTGTCACTTTTTTATCTCTTCAAGATCATTCGAATTTAAGAGAATATCTAAATTCCTTTAACTCCTGAACCAATCAAATATCTTTTTTATAAGTTTTCATAAAACCAGAGATGCATTTTAATATATCGAATGATATATAAAGCTGAATATATTGTAAAGCCAGTTTTGTTTTTAAAGATTTTATATTCCCAAACAACTTAAATCTAGAGAGTATATAACACTGATTATATAAGTCCATTAGAATAGCGTAAATTAATAATGAATTTTATGCTAATGCATAAAATACGTGAACAAAAGAAAAAATAAATAAACAACCATCATAGAAAACACAATCAAGTCTACGATACAAAGATTCTGATCTTCATTATACATTATACATTTTTTAGGACAAAATAATATTACAATTCAGGATTTTGCATTAAAAAGTATTGGATGAACGTACTTTCTAAGTAACGAGCAATGCTTCTCGCGTATTTTTTGTACAACAAAGTTCCTGCTCGTAATTGGGATCTTTCTGATTAGCAGAAAACCTTTTGCGCACCTTCTTACGCCCGCATTTCCAAAGCTAAATCCTACAGCCGCGAATTTTTGTTATACTTAAATGCACACGTGCGCGCGTACGTACACGTGCGTATGCGGGCAACAATGTACCGTAATCATGAATGTATTACGCAATGCTGTAATGGGCCGGGGAAAAAGAAACGATAAAAAGAAATTTGTCCGTTTACGATGAAGCGTATCGTCCGGTCATTTAATCAAATGTCGCAGAGCATACGAGATCCCGATAATTTTCACTTTTTAGGACCTGAATTTTTTAGTACTTTTTTTTTCTTTCTTTTTATAATTTTAAAAATGTCAAAGCTTACCAGCATTTGGTTGCTTTCTTTCTGGAAAATATAAGCTGTGAGTTATTTATAACCTTAACAAGTACTTTTCAGTATATCACAGACAGACAGTTCGAGAGTAAAAAGTTATTTAATTTGAAAAAAACTTTATTTTCAAATTGTCCTTTAAATAATCTTCAATTAGTACAGTCAATTAGATTGTTAATATTCTAACCAATGATTTCATTTATTACATTTAATGCGCAATTATTCATGTGTATTCAGTCTTTTAATTAATTTCCCAGGAGCTTTGCGTATAAAACAATTAAGGATCGATTACCCGTTATAGTGATTAAAATAATTGATAGACTTAGTCTTAGAAATAAAGAAGATATTGGTAAAATTAATGAAACGGTAGCATATTAAAACTGATAAACTATCATTAATCTAAAATAAATGCAATAGATTACATAATTGAAATATTGAAAGGATGCATTCGAATTAATTAAAAAGGTTGCTGGAGCTATTAGTAAATTGAAAAATGAATTAATGGCAAATAAACCTTTTTCTTCCATTATGTGCTACTTTGAATGTAGTTGAGGATGACGCTATAGTTTGGAATGATAAAATAAAAAAATTGTCAGAATCACAGTAGGAAAGCATAACTCGGTATAATGCCGTATGGCTTATTTCAGAATGCTGTCTTTAATATTTCTCATTACGTTAGTCTAAATATTTAAAAAATTAAATTAACTTACAGTTTACTTTGAAATTAATATTTCATTTAATAAGCTTAGTAATCATTTAAAGGAATTCGCGTCATTTCAAATACAAAAGCAGGAAGGATATTTTCAGGCAAAAGGAAGTATTGGCCATTTATCAATTTTATAAATTTATTTAAACTTGATGTATGGGGCAATAAGTAAGTACAACTTATATATATATATTTCATCATAAAATAATAATTATTATACATACGAGGAAATAACAAATTAATAAGAAATTATTTGCAGGTGCGATGTCTCTATAAGTAGTGGAGCCGTAACTTGTCAAAGAGGATAATAATCCATTGCTCTTTTAAATAAATTTTGATAAAGAAATTTTAGTCAATGACAGTAACAATGTTTGGCAATTGCTTTTTAAAAATATGAAATCTAACATGGATAAGTTAATTATTGATTATTGTACTCGATAATTCCGGTTATGAATGATTTACTGGCTTATGCTTAGCGGTTCCCATAATAGATAAGGGGTTCGTCGCTAATAAATAATAAGATTTTATGTAAAGCGATATCCATGGTTCGTGAGTGACGTTACGATCAATGATTTTCATTTGATGATTGAAACAATGTTAAATTCTTAGCCCTTGGAAAAATAGAGTAAAAAATTAAAAAAAAGAAGATCCTGATTGGATGAGAACCGGAAAGCGTCTCTCGATTTATGCTAAATAAAACAAACAATCAGTAACAATACTGATCAGACTGCGATGATTATTCTCTTCCATTACACTACCGTTACTAAGGTTTAAATCTTTTGTGATTATCCGGCTCGAAGCACCATGTTACGGGGGCGTATAGGTGTTAGCTAAACGCGATGTACAAGGGATGTGCTAACGCAACCCTTGATATTTATTTATTTTATTTATTTTTAATTTTCATATAGTCGCTCTGGTAAATATCTTTTGACAAAATCACCTATTGTTCCTTCCTTCACTGTTCTCAGCCCTTCCATGGCTTTCTCTATAAATCTCTCCGTTTTCGGGGTTAATTTATAAGCCCCACTTGCCATAAATTTGAACGATGCCTCTCCGCTTTCAACGGTAGACTCTTGCTGAATGCTTGGCAAAGCCCCCGAAGGCATATGATGCTATGACTTTAGCATTTAGAATACTGTTCGCCATGTCGTAGTTACAGACGAAAGAGTAATTACGGGACTTCACGGATCCCAATAAAGTCGCGACAGAGTGGACGAGATAGTATAGGTGGGGATTTTTTTCTTCTTCTTCTGAGTAGTAGCTCCTCACTACCAACTGTAGATCTGATTGGTACGGGAAGTAAGAGTTGCTATTGTTAACTTCCTCGGATGCTTTAAACGTATTGTCTATTTCATTTCCTAATTGTTCTGGGAAAATCCAATCCAAGATATCTGCGTCATGTGTTTGAGATTTAGCATTTTAGCGAGGTATCCTATACATAACAGAGAGTTACAGCCCTTAAATCTGGATCCGATAGTGCATACCCTCATGTCGCTTTTGGAGTTCTTTGGCAACTTATTAAAAAACGTATCTATCGCAGCAATCATTTTTAGATAGTCTGGATTTCGCAGCCAGAGCTCATATACAGTGGGAGGTAGTGTGGCAGCGAATGGATAGTTGTAATGTTTGAGCGTAGTCAGTATCTCTTTCACCAATAATAGGTCGTAATTATTGTCTGCATCTGCTGATGTTGCATCTTTGGTTTCCAGTTGGGAGATTGACCCCATCATGGGCTTTACGTAAATGATGTTTCATGGTGTGATTTTCTCTTTGGCAGCCCCTATCGACACTCCATGGCTTGTCCAGTCTGCATCCAGCTCCTCCACTACTTTGCTGAAGTACTTATGCAAAAATTGCATAACCACATTAACATTCAGTGTGATGCAAACCGTTCCGAGGGATATTCAATGTGAGGGTCACTCTTTTCCCTGTAGAAACTCGAATCATTGAATTGTTTATAGACATTGTAAATGGCGCCTAAGTGCGCAGGCCGATGACAATAGATCCCGTGGTCATATGATTAGTTACTTTCCCGCGCAGATTTGTATTTTAGTCAAGACGAAAAAAAAAGAGGTCGCCTTGACGATTTGGTTTAAAGGGCAGTTGGCGCTTTAACAGAATATATAGAATACTGTAATCGCGTATAGAGTTTATATTTATTGTCAAATATAAACATGGGCTGTAAATTACATATTTTAATACATCAGTGTTTCGAAAATTCATTCGAGTTCAATAGAAATCAGTATGTATTGAAACAATAACGATATTAACATTGTTGATTTTTTTTACAACGTAACCTAAGCACTTGAAAAGCTAAAAAGATCCTTTATTTTGAGACAATAAATACTTAATTGATTTTTTTATATTAATTTTATTACACTTACTCTTATCAATACAATATATAATAATAGTAATAATATAATATAATGATAATAAGTAACTATTATGCAGAAGTAGATAATATAATATCCTTCCCTATGGAAAATTTTCTTTTGTACAATCGTGTCTATATATATATATATATATATATGTATATATATGTATATATATATCAAATTTTAAAAAAGAGATAACAAGTAAATTGATAATAATTCGTACTATGATTACATTTCAATAATTAATAATAATAATAATAATAATAATAATAATAAAAATAATAATAACCTTTACGAAAAATGATTGAAAATTCATTTTTCTAATCTACATCAGCTCGTCTTTGATTTTTACTTGATTTCTTTTCTTTTCTTTTCTTTATAATACTTGATTATTCCGCGTTCGTTCTACTTTCAACACACAACTCTCACTTTCTTCTTACAGATTACTATAAAATAATAAAATCGATTAAAGTTATCATCATAATCGTAATTATACATAATCTCATCCTCCGTCATTCGATTATTCAATAACGAGAAAAAGAGAGAGACAGAGAGAGATACAGAGATAGAGACAGAGAGAGAGAGAGAGAGAGAGAGAGAGAGAGAGAGAGAGAATAGACAATAAGAAAATACAATCTCTAAAATGAAGTTTTAATTTAAAACACGATTAAAAACTGCGTCATCTTACTCGAACGAACCCTTCAAGACCTCCGCTCAATGATTTTTCTATTTTATCGTTTTGTTGTTTTTGGTGTTTTTTTTTGTCTTTAATTTTCTCGCGTGTAAGGGCATACGCGTGAACGTATGTGCGTAGCGTGCGTGTGTGTGTGTGTGTGTTTGATTAGCTATGAGTATCGATTTTCCTGTACAGAGAGAAGATTGACGCGTTATTATTCTCTCGACTCGTCGTAAAATAAGAGAAGAATAAATCAATAAATCCATAATGACAAGCTCTTCGTTGCTCTCCTCAACAACGTACAATTAATCGTTAAGAGGAGGGAAAGGATCGAGGCCAAACTTAACATTACAAACTCGGTAATATGTATATATAAAGATATTGCGTAGGCAGCAACTGTCGGTGTGCTCTCGTGTTTGGTGTCAAGTTATGGAAAAAGGGAATAATAATCCCATTGGCTCTCGATTGCTCTCGATTGCTCTCGATTGCGAATAATGGCACGAGCAGCCTGTCGTAAAAAAAAAAAAAAAAAAAAAACCACTTCTTCCCAAAATTCTTCGTCGTTCACGCTCCATTTCGCCCCGCTCATCTACCTTAAATTATTTATAATTCCGCGCCGAAGAGGAACGTACAACTCCAACAACACTTCCTTAAATAGTCTCTTTTATTTTTTGTTAAAAAACTTCGCATATACGTTTCAAAAAGTGTACGTGAACACGTATGCGTATACACGTAAGCACACATGTACGGGTGTGTATAAGAAGAAGAAGGAAAAAAAAAGGAAGAAAAAAAAGGGCGGGGGAGGGGAAAAAAAAAAAAAAAAAAAAAAAAGAGGAAAACGTAAGCCTTATGACGATGTGACAGCAACAAACAGCGTGTGGCGAATGAAAACGACCGTAGGGCCGTAGGGTACGGTGTGGCCGGTCGCAAGTCATCTCCTCCTCCTCCTCCGGTCTCCTCCGCAAACGCGCGTATCGTTTCTTCATCGTCGAGTTATGAATAGTTTTTAAAAATGAGGCGAAGCAGCGGGCCGCCCTCGGCAGCACTTATCCGTTACTTCGTGAAGGTCGCGAAGACCGCCCAGAGGACGGGGTTGGCGTTCGACTTCCCCGCCTCGGCCTCGAAGTCAAGGTCGAGGAGCGTCCTCACCCGGCGCATCGCCACCTCGTAATCGTCGTCGGACAGTGGGGCGAACGCGTTCTCGAGGACGTCCGCTGCGTGCGCCAGGATTATGAGTGCCAGTGTGCGACGGTCCATGCGACCGGCGTCGTTTACCCACCTGCCCAGCACCGCATCTTGTATCTGCAAAACGTATCGTCAACTGTTTCAGTACAGGCTCCCAATAAACGTCCTCGACCATCTTATCTAACCAATTGCAACTATCTAAACGTTATCTAAATATTTACTTAATAATAATCAATGTCACAAGTTTTACAATAACTTGGTACTTTAACTTCGTAGTTTCACTTGCACGTAAATTTTATTGCACGTGCGCCATTACGAGCTTTTAACTGATAACGTATCGCTTATTGTTGTATTTAAATAATAAAAAATAATGTGCATGTGTATGATGTGCACGAAGATGCCAGGCACCTCTATTTATTCCATCCATTCTAGCAAAGTTTGACCGTGTGTTTTTTTTATTTTTAATTCTAATGTCATATCGAAGGTAAATTTACAAAATCGTTTTTAAACTCGGTATGCTAAATTCTAATAAATCTAATGCTTTATAAGTAAAACATTACTGTATTACTACATCGTCATTAAAGATAATTTACAAATTGCATTATTCTTTTTACTCGACACGTATTTACATTGGATTCGACTTCATTATTAAGTCTTTGTGAACAAATACTAAGTTTACAGTTGGGAAATTAAATAGTGACCGTAACAGCAAATCTTCTCACCTTTCTAACAAGTCGAGTTTTTGCAAGATTATCTGTTAATGGATGAGTCGTCATGTCGAAGAGAAGAAAATTTTGTTTTTCCGTTGTTAAAACTCCTTTCTCAACGAGATTCTTTGCAAGTCTTTCTCTGACGTTTTTTAACTGGTAACGCAGTTTCAATGGGTGCCATGTTTCCCCTGCAGACAGATACGAGTATAAAATAAAATTGAAGATGTAATCGGTAAAAAAAATTTTCAAGGCTTAAAGCTTCAACAACATATGCCATACAATTCCATTGCAAGTAATTTTCTTTGTATACGCATCGTATCAAATTGTTCTGACGAAACACTACACAACAAAAATATCTTATTTATCAAATAATGTATTATTAAATGTATTATTACCACTTAAATACTCTATCCAATTTTGGACAGTTTCTGGTGGATCCGTTTCTTTAAAATGTTTTAATGCCTCGTCTAATAAAACATCTCCAGTAGGAGCATTATTCTTTAACAGTAATTTTCTTGTCAGTAACCCTCTTTTTCTCATGCCAGCCTTTTCAAGTTCCACTCTCCCTCGAAGTCCCAATTCTGCTACAATACAACCACGTAAGCCAGAACTTATGCAGTCATTCCAAAACGAAGTGTAGCCCTAGAAAAATAATAATAAGCTTATTAGTACAATAAAACATACACGCGTAAGAATTAGACTTGCAGAATTCATAGAACTCTAAATGTCTGCCAGTATTTCAAAATTTTAAAACTCAATCAACGCAATTACATGAAACTGTACTCTACACCTATAATTATTTATTAATAATTTTCATAAAGTTACACGTGATAATTTAACATTTTAATTCAATACTACCTTAATTAATAAAAATAATTTATTGCAAAGTTACATATAAATATATGAGTCGAGTTGTGCCGTGTGTGAATATAACGTCTTAAATAATAGCATTTGAAGCCAGGAAACTGTAATGTAAAATTTCCCAGGCTTATTAAAAATCATAGTAAATTCAAAATAGTATACAAGAAACATATGACTATAATTTTGTGGTATTTAAAAATCTGTTTTGGTTATTATTAAAAGGACAAAATTAAAAGCTCTTGGAGTAAAAGGGTTGGAGTAAAAAACAAGTGGTTGAATAAAAAGGCACGTAAAATGTTTGGAAGCATTTGTCTGATAAAGTTGAAGCAGGAATGAACGGAAGTTCTAAAGATAATGCGTTGAGGATAAGAGAGACAGCAATGTGATGACACAAGCAAAAGTAGAGGGAAATTTATAAAGTAAACAGAGATAACGAGGAGGACAAACCTCCTTATCTTTGAGACCCAGCAGAAGAACTTCCTCCATGAGAGTTAGTCTGGTTTCCTTGTCACTGTCCTCCTCCTGGGCAGGATTCGAGTTGAGGTCCTTGACGGATGATCCATCTGAATCGTGGGGGGACTGTCGATCCGAGTGGCCACCCTGGCCCTCGTTCGAGCCATCCTGAGCTCCAGCCCCGTTACTGCTGTTGGCCGTTCCGCGACGTCGTTGCACTAAACCGTCCCCGCGATTCATGATCCCAGCACTGGTTGTCCCGGTTAGCGACAGCGGCGCAGCGTCGGCAACGGGGACGACGTCGGCGCTAGTGTCGAGTCAGCTGCGGCAGACCTTAACCTGGTGCGCGGCTGGTACTGCTGGTGCCGCTGGTGGTGGTGGTGGTGGTGCTGCTGCTGCTGCTGCTGCTGCTGCTACGGCAGCTGCTACGGCAGATGTTGATGGGTACCACACGGTCGCATTAAGAGCACAACTGCTGGTCTCGCGAATCGTTAAACCCTCTTTCCGAATAGTTGACGCTCGACGTATCCGCGACACGGCATTATTCGCCAAAATGGCCTGCGTAACAACGTCGTCGTCGTCGTCGTCGTCGTCGTCGTCGTCGTCCTCGTCGTCGACGACGACAAAGGCAAGGGCGGCAACGACACCGAGAACCAACCAACAACACTCTTCTTCAACCGATCACTTTTACTCGCTCTGCCCTCTGGCCCTCTCCTCTCCAACCTCCGCTACCTCCTCCCCCCCTCCTCCTCCTCCACCGCCACTCTTTCACAACGAAGCTCGACTATTCCACTCTCGGTCCCTCTCTCTCGCACTTGCTCGCGATCCCAGTGGCTGATGCACGCTCCCTCATTTGTAACGCATACAAAGCTATCGACGAGGCTGGTCTTTCTACGCCTTCTGCTAAGTCTCGTTGGCACAGAGATTCTCCTCCTCCTCCTCCTCCTTCGCTCCTCAATCACTCGCTCGCTCTCTCTCTCTCTCACTCTCTCACTCTCTCTCGTTACAGGCACGCAAGCACACGGCACACAGCGCACGCACGCACGCACACAGCCACGCACACAGCACAGCACAGAGCGCAGAGCACACAGTAAACGCAGAGGCAGAGGACAGAGGGCAGACGATACGTCTCTGGCAATGCCTCTTAGTGCTGGTGCGAAGGTGTAAATTAGGCCTCGGTCGTTGAAGTTACGAGCGATCAATTCCCTGGCTCGGCCGGAGGGCCAAGCTTCGCTCTAAAAGTACCTGGGCGACGAGCGCCAATACGAAAAAAAAAAACCCCTCAATGGGAATCCAACCTCAAAGGGGACTGAGCTCACTCCGACGATCTAAAGCGAAAGAAGACTCGCGCAGCTTCGTTTCGAGCGTGCGCTCGAGGCACTCGCCTCCCCTCGCCCCATCCCGCACTACGGCCCCGACGGCTCGCTACTTCCATCTTCATTTCTTTCCTTTTCTCGTTTTCCATCAACGTTATCCTCCCACCCTCCCTCCCTCCCTCCCCCCAACCTCCAACCTCCGCCACCCAACCCCACTCACTCACCCGCACGCAATCTCGTCGACTACCCCCTCCCCCGCCCCGCGCGCTACCGCTAATTCTATTTATCCATCCTCCTCTACTCCTCGATCGCACTATTGCCAGTATCGGTCATTCGTTATCCTTTATCGGTCCTTCCTCCCCCCTCCTCCCCCGCCTCCTCATCCTCCTTTTACCCAACGATTAATTAATACGCAGGCGAGAGGACGTTAATCCTTGTCTTGCGTGTGAATAAAATGCGCGGATGTGCATCGAAGCAACGGAATGTACGAATTAGTCAGAATTAAAAAATTCCTTAAACGTATCGGCTAAGCATAAAATCTAATTTTCGAAAGGTATTTGCCAATCGCTCATTTTCGCTCGCATTCCTTTACGTACCGCGTACATAAAGTTCGGTACCTCTTCAGAGTGACGTCACAACTCGCAATATGGCACTCCGACAGTACAGAAATTTTAAACTCCACAAGGGCCTTGTACCCTTGTTCCCTCTTGCATTTCTTTAGCTCCATTCGTTTCACCGCCAGAGAACATTTTTCTATTTCCTGCTAATATCTTCATAATAATTGAAAAGCTTGGGAATAATGTCGGCAACCCTTATATTAATTAATGCCTAAACGACGAGGAGAAATTCATGTCCTTATATGCAGAATAACGTAGTATCCCGTTCTGCGCAACGTGTCGGAAAAAAATTGTTCCCCTCGTCCTCTTCTTCCAAAATTCAATCACCTTCATACTCTGGAGTATGCTTAAACGCGTTTGTGCAAAGCGTCGTATACATTCGCGCATACTCACGCACACTGTGAGCGCGCGTTGAAAAACACATTAATACATGATTTTTACGACTTTAAAAGCAGGTATTAAACAGTATTGATAGCCTGACCTTGACAATATGTATACATACGCACATATATACATACATTCATACATACATACATATTATATATATATATATATATATACACACGATTTATTATTAGCATTTTCCAAACAGAATGATAAAAATGCTAATAATCGAAGTAATTATGTTAGCTCAGTAGTTTGTTTAATGGGTATAAGATAACGAGTGGGTATTTCGTTAAACAAATAAAATTATTATTATTACTATTATTATTACTATTACTATTGCTATTACTATCACTATTGCTATTACTATTACTATTACTATCATTATCATTATTACTATTATTATTATTATTATTATGCGGAATAATGGAATAATATTGTCTCCGCATGGGCAAGGAACGTATATTTTTAACGTATGTAATAATAATGATTCATTTACGTCAGTACAGAGTACGGAATAATACAAATAAATTTAAAAAGCATTCGTTAGCGAATCAAATAACAGTTATCACATATAAATCTTATAAAAATGACAATCAATCGTAAATCCACATCACGTGTGGCTAATGCTTTCCTCAGCCTATATTTGGAGCTTTTGATTGCGAATTGTTAAATATGTGGAATGCGCGATCGCAGGATTGAAAAGTCTTTGTAAAATTCCAAGAGGAGAAGCAAGAATCTAGAGTCTGCCGATAATCGAACGGAACATGATCGCGAGGATCGCGAGGATCGCGAACTCGACGCGTAATCGAGGGCGTTCGATCCTAACCCTAGGGATATATATATATATATATTTTAATTAAAAAAGCAAGACCCACGCGCGTACTTACAGTGACCGTAATTACAGTGATACGTAATGTAATTAAAAAGGAAAAAGGAAAAAGGAAAAAGAAAAGTCGCTTTCCTATTAATTCGCTTAAATCTATGCCTTTTTCTCTTTTACGATCAATTGTTGAACGCTCGTTCGCGCGTACCGAACAGCGCTCGACCTACACATTTCAAACAAATAAGCGCCCGCTAAGCAACAAACGTTTCAGCAGGGTGTGAGAGAGAGGGGGGGGAGGGACGGTCTTTTATATAGAAACAGGAAATTGGCCGAGTGATAAGTTATTGCGTTCGCTTGTAGCCGTTAAAATGAAACCGATGCTCAATCGGAATAGCGACAATGCTCGCGATAAACGCAAATCCCGCGCTTTCACCGCAACGGGTCACCCCCTCGCACCGCGCTCGACTCTTTTATTGTCGAAAGAGAGGAGTCCAAGACCACGCCCGCCTACTACTCTCTTTATTTACTTTATCTCCATCCTTTTTGCCTTTCCTCTCATTTTATTCGCTTCATTCCATGCGATTTCATTACGAAAGCCAATCCGACGATTAATAATAATTCATCAGCTTCTATTATCTTTACAACTTCTGTCCTCTTTTTCATTTTCTAATCTTTTCTTTAAATGCACCGACTCGCGCTTCTCGATTAGTAATTATCCAAGTGAGCATTTTAACGGGAACAATAGTTTCCTCAATTCCTATCAGCTGAGCAGCTCAATCGCTAATTATTTATCCAGAATCCATAGTTTTGGCGATTTGCATCAGTTTTAAAATCGCTGTGCCAAATAATAAGACCGAATTATTAATTAAGTCTCGCTATTCTCGTTTTTGACATTATACAATGTACCCCGAATTCCATAAAATACGATCGAATGTTTTTTTATTTCCTCTTATTATTGAAAATTTCATAATTACTTCATAGCGCTGATATTACACGTTTACAAACAATATTTCCTTAAACATTCTTTATTCATTTATTCATTCATTCGTTCATTCGTTCATTCGTTCATTCATTCATTCATTCGTACATTCGTACATTCGTTCATTCATTCGTTCATTCATTCATCGTACATTCGTTCATTCATCATTTTGAATTTACAAAAACGTTTCTTTATTTTATAAAATATTCGACATCTTCTTATGAATAAGCAACGCGAAATAAACATATATTGCAATGATAATTACGTATTCGCTCTCATGCATTATCGGTTTAAAAAAATATAAGTACGAGATCGATAATAAAATTATTGTCTTTCATAATCTTAATCGATATTTATTTATTTACTTGTGTCATTGAGAAGTAATTGTAAGGAGGCATTAATTAATAACTAAATATAGCGACCCGAGCTAAATACAAAGATTTTTACCAATCTTCAACAAATTCATAAGCCTAAACCACTACCCATGATTAAAGAATAAGTATTTACTTTGACTTAAACTGATACGTTATATAATGTAAATGTACGTAAATACCTGTGATGGCGAATTTCTTAAATTTTCTATTTTATTTTCAAAATATAATTTTTATGGCTTGGCGTCTCCAAAATTTTTGATTGATTTTACAATTCTGTTTAGTTTTAACATTTTTAATTACTATATATATATATATATATACATGTATTCAAAAATTTATCTCTACATATTTATTAATATGAATTTTAAAAATGTTCGTAATTTGCCGGATCCAGGGATGGAAACAGCGAAGTAACGACTTAAACCAGACGATTGGTATTCTAATTAAAAATGTTTACAACGATCAAGAGGTAATTAATTGATCGAAAGAATCCCTCAAGGCTTCATATACTAAATATGCTTTATTTCTAATAATTCGTTTCCAATCATTATTCTCACCCTTCCTAAGACTAATATCTCCTAATAATATTAATAACAATTATTATTATTATTATTATTATTATAACAGAATTCTTGTTATAAAATTGTTGGGGAGAAAAAAAAATCGTATTCTACCGAATCATTATGAGGCAGCTGCGATACTTTTCTCTAATTTTTTTATGCTAATCTTTGTAGAAAGGATCGGCTTAAATAGTAAACATGAATCAAGGTCACTGCTCTACGTGTTCGCTTTTTATTTCAAACACGTATTGTCGAAAGAGTCCTGTCAATCTCGCCAAAATAAATGCAAGGGACTATTTATTTTACCAAAATAACGTATTTCTTTTACATACAGATTCATTTTTTTCTATTTTTTTTTTTTTTTTTTGATATTGCATTAATTGTAATTGCACGATTAAAGTATTGACAAATTGCGTCTACGAAATATTTGTATTTACTTACCGGCACAATTACTGATATCATGTATCAGTAATTATTTTCCTTTAATAAAATTAAGATATTATACGTAGAATAACGGATTTCCATTACTTTATCTCTTCAGCATCGCGCATAAAAATTTGCTTCATTAACAAATTGATTTATTAATTTTATCAATCAAGGAATCTAACTTCATAAAAACCTAAATATATTTTACTTGTTTTTCTAATCCGTTGAATCTGCCGAAAAGCATATAAAATTCTGTCAGGACAAATATATCTCTAGCCTCGTATAATCTAACTTGATACTTAAAATATACTGCTATGGACTTAATAAACCGCACTTAGGTATATTATAAGTATTCCAACAATTAAAACACTTTAATTACTGCATGGACTTATAATAAGAATATAAATTATCGATAAGTATTTACTATAGTACATAGTTTTGTGAAACAAATTCATTCTTACCGATTATGAAAATATCCAATATAGTTCCGTGATATATATATATCATTTTTTAAGTCCTTATTAATTTTAACATTTCAAAGGATAAATTTAGTTATAAATCAAACCCTGAATTTCATTAACAATTTAAGTTATAGAATTGATTTGGTAATACTTACTTGGAATATTAGAACAATCAAAATATTTGTCTTTTTAAACAATTATTAATCATAACAGTTGGCTTAAGAAATAAAATCAGAAATTTTAGAATATGTATGATTTCATACGTCGATTACTTTACCAAAAAATGTGCAATTTAATTAGGAAATTAGTTTAAATTTAATAAAAATGTCAGAATACTAGTATTTTATATCTTACTAATGCTATAAATTTTCATAATTTTTCCGAAACCTTAAACTTCTATTAAAGAAATTAAAGTTTCAAATATTCGTTGATTGTTTTAACTGAAAAAGAATATCGTACTTAAGATTGACATTTATTTCAATAGAATTACTTTGTCTTGGTGATTGTAATACAATTGTAATACAATATAAATTTATATACAAAAGAAAAAGAAAAGAAAAGAAAAGAAAAGATAGATATCTAATCTATTCACAAATGTATTTTGAAAATAGAATATCTACGTTTACTGGTACAGAGATTCATTCTGTCACGATTTGTCAATTTTATAGATTTAATTAGTATCCGTAGACACAATAAGCGAATGTACAAAAACACTTGTAAATTATGAAAAAATTTATTTATTGTATTATTTAATAGCGACAAGCTGTGGATAAATTATATATATATAAAACTACAATAAAAAAAATAGAGTATTTTTATAGTATATCTTATTAAATGTAGTTAAGAATTTGTAATGATTTCTCTCCAATTAATGAGCTTCGACAAATTAAGAGGAAAATATTTTTATACATCTGATCAAGTAAATAAGAACAAAATATTTCACCTTTTGTTCCGTCAATAGAACTTAATAAGCGTGGAAAGCGAGCTTCTCAATGTATTTGACTCATTCCTTACCATATAATAATAATAATGATGATGATAATGATAATAATAATAATGAATAATAATAACCCCGATAAAATAAAGGCAATACATTCGCTTCCTACTGATCTCAGAAGTCCCATACAGATACGTGAATAAAATCATTCAATAAATAAACGAATTAAAAAACGCCAAGGACATTTTATTCGTGGCGATGGCTGAGTCTTGTGTATGTAGTATAGAGTAACTGTATGGATTTCGCGGCACGATTACGATATGAGGATGACTCGAATGAAAAGGTGCATATAGGAGTCGGTTACTCGGTTGACCTTAGGATCTATCGCGATAACCTGAATACTTTTACAAAACGGAGACAACGCGCTTACGCTTCTTCTCTGTGAGAAACACAGATTCCTATATCCTTGTTTATAATAAAAAATAATTGATACGTTTGTTATAATTTTATTTTGCCGATCGCTTATAAATACGTAAATATATATATTTAAAGCTCAATATGATCGTTCGTATAAATAATGTTTCGATAGGCTAGGAAGGCTCGGAAAGGCTAGGATTTTCAGGCTTTTCATTTACAGTCGAGCAATTAGCTATAGTGATTCCTTAAATTGTTATGTTATTTATTCGCAAATCCGATGCCGATTTCGTACCCGACGTTAAATTTCACTTCCAATAATGATCAATGATTAACTTTCCTCGATCGTATCCACAATACTTCCTGTACTTTTTATATTTCGGCGAATTAGATAGCGCGCGAGATCACAATTCCCCCAGCTAATAAAGTATACAGATTTTTTGGAACTGACCTTTCTCCAATGATTACGTGGCAAATACATGTATTCACCAGTCGCTCAACAATATTAAGTAGAAAGTAAACGGGGCTGCTCTATACTCACTTACACGCGGCATTATAAGCCGTTTATTAAGGCTAAATCATTTGCTCCTTTGTAATTCGGGGCAGGTTTATGGGAAGGTTTAATTTTCATTTTCAAGCCAAAATCATTTTCTATATATAATTTACGGATAAAAGAAACTTTAGTTTCCAAATTGTTATTTTTTTAAACATTAAGAAATGCGTGTCTTGATCGAGTTAGCGATAATTTAATAAATGTAGTATGGAAATTTTCAATATTCTCAATATGAAATTCGTATGTTTCAAACTCTCGCCCGAAATCCAAAATAATATTTTCCTTTCACCTATTTTTCTTATTCGTCATAGCCCTTATTAATTGTTCCTCATTCGATACAACAATGAGAATACGTAGAGGGAATATTAGGATCGCGTAATGTAACATTCAAGATAATGGACAAGTCATAAGAAAGTCAATTGGCTTTTAATTTCTACTTGTATTAATTTATAATTTATAAAATTAACTTATCTGTAGTTACAAATCTAAATACGTTCCCTTTACTTTTTATTATTGTTACAAAATTTGAAATTACTACTTTGTATATAATATTATAAGGCGCTGCGTTACATTTGCAAGGTTTTTATAATAATTCAATTACATGTTCCGATACCGACGATTAAATGGTTATGTACCATTGATTAAATGACTTATGATACAATCGAAATAAAATTAAACGAAAGTGCCATTACTTACCAATAGGTTTTCAATATTAATCCTTCGAGATTATATTATACGTATAATCTTCAACTCTCTTCAAATTTCTGGACACAAATGTACAATTTATAATGGAATTCTTCTATCACTATCTTATTATCGATTTTTCGAATGTAATATATTATTGAGTGCTCCTTATTCATGAAATTAACGTTTAGATGCTATTGTTTATTATTTTTATCACCCACGTAATTTTGTCATTTAATCTTATTGTCATTCTTAAATATTTCAAAATAATTGAAAGAATGTTAACGAATTTATAAAAAAATATTACATATAGATTAAAAATTCAAATTTTAGTTCGTACATTATCTTCATAAACAAAATTAATGTAACATATAATTTAAAAAATGCGTTAGAAAATTATTAAATGCTAAAAATATTACTATTTGGCAAAAATAAAAATAATAACAATAATAATGTATCGTTCGTATTTCCATCGAATAAAATTGTAAAGCTGTAATGTTAAATTATCTATTGTACCTATAAGGTTGTCAAGATGTCCTATATTGATTACGATTACTACTTATCCGAAATGTGCCTGAGATCTTATCGTTTCGATAAATCTCACTTATCATCTAAAATTAGAAATTTTACATTGTTTAGGAATAGTTGAAATAACCTAAAAGTAGTTTAAAAAAAAAAGAAAAAAAGTTCGTTTTCTATTGCAGTTATAAAACTCCCTAAATATATATATATATAGAAAATCACATCGTAATACTTTATTTAACAAGAAAATTGAATAATGTTATGCATCCTGTATGTGACACATAATATTAATGCTACGACTTATCTTACTGTATTCAGAAAAATCCTATATTTAATACAGAATACATGCTTTTATTAACTGAAAAATGATTGTATAAAATGAAACATAAAACTGAATAAAGCTCGATGTATAAGATATTAAATTACAAATTACTCAACCGTATAATAATTTATTACGTAACATCTTTGTTTTAATACATTTCAATACGTGGTAATCGAATACTTTAATATATGAATAAAATACCATCGCGTCTATACATGGTTACGTATTAATAATTAACATAGCGCTTTAAATTAATATAAATTAATAGCATCGATAAACTTAATATTTTCACAAACAGATTTTCGAACAGATTAACGAAGACTAATATTAAATTGATAACGTTTGAATTCATACGACTAGAGCGTTCAGAAAATGTTATTAACGCAACATTAAAAATATGCGTAGGTCATGTAAAAAAAGAAAACGCGAAGTTGATATGCATATTAGGAACGAGCGTATTTATGCGAATATATATGTGTGACAAACGAAAGTAATAAGCGCTTTCGTAATAAATTAAAAAGCTACTTGCTCTCTTTATATTTAAAATCTAAATACAACGAAACGGCGGAAATCTAATCTACAGTAATGCTAAACGTATGTGAACTATGAAAAAAGTATGAAAATTAAAAAATCAATTACGCCCTCGCGGATGTGTGTGTGTGTGAAAGGCAAATAAAACACTAAGATAACTTGTTCGTTCGTGGGGGTTTTTTTTTTGTTGTTTTTATTGTTAATTAGTCGTAATTGACGTGAGACTAAAGGGTCGCCAGCAGTTTCCTTATTTTAATTTGCCGTAATTTTATGGTCCTTACAGACCCATTTAATCACGAAAGCTGCTTATTATACAAAAATGCTTTAAGTACGGCTTTTAAAGCTGAATTGTTTCGGTTTGTTTATGTTTGCAATTATTTTCTATTCGCGTACTCTTTACATTACTGTTATTACTTTCTTTTTTATTCTTTTTCTTTTTCTTTTTCTTTTTTTTTGTCTACGATTTCACTACGATCGGTTTATCAATACTACTGTGCTCACAAGACAATCGCTTCATTAACAGTCACGCGCATCGATATGCGAATCAGTGTAAGCCGCTAAAGTTACAACAGGATCAACTGATTATACACGATTCGTAGTACATTTACCCGCCCCTCGCCTCTTTCGTTCAGCGAAGCGCCAAGACAAGATACGCGATTAATACCTTTGTTTGCAACGATGCAGATATTACTTTGTGACGTTCAAAGCCATTTGTCTTATATTTAATAATAGATATTTATCTCCGAAGGGTTAACAATACTCGAATGCTACAATTATTCGTATTAAGCAAGTAAATACAGTGTTTAGGTAATTTTTAAAGCTCATCTTTGTAAATACTTGGTTACAACAATGTCATTTTACGTAATAATTAATATTCTCGTAATAATATTGTCGTTTTCATATGTTAAGCGACGCGGGTAAAAGTTATTTTTAAAAAAATTATTCCATTAAACAGATATTCTTTATAAAAAGAATGAATATAACCAATGACGATGCAATTATTTTTATTAATATAAACTTTTAATACATCGTCACGTATTATGAAACTTGTTTATGTAAGACAATCACTAGTGCAGTGGAATAATATTAATTCCGAATGCCTTACAAAATCAATGAATCATTTAGTAATTTCAGCATTTATGTACCGTAAGTTACTAAATTGTAATTAAGATGCGAAATCCTTCGTAAAAGAATTAGCCATAGATTTTCATAATTTATTTGAATTCATGAAGGATGCGCATTGCACGTGTAAAAGTGCTAGATGGGTCTGTAAGAAGAAAATGGACAAGGCAGCTTATTGGCAGGTCTTGTTGCGTCAGTATTTCAGTCGATTGAAACCACAACTGTGGATAAAAACATTTAAAAACTGAGCAACGTAAAAAGTTTTATTTTCAAAACAATCTTTCTCGTAAAATAACATCGGGAGTTTCATAAATGGCAATTTATATGTTAAACTTCACAATTTAACGACTAATGGACAATAAAAAAAGAAAGAAAAAAACAAAAAAAAAGTCGCAGAGCCACATTTTGAAATAGCAATGTTCTTTTTAATAATGTAAAAAAGGAATGAAAAAAAAAAAAAAAAACATTCTCTCTCCGCCCATTTCCATAGGTTAAATTATATGAAAATTGCATGTTAATGGATCGAAAAGTTCTTTGTCCTAGCGATTCGGATACGTGATCCGCACGTAACTCGATTAGCAACGACGGAAATTGCTTTAATGATATAAAAAAAAAAAAAAAAAAAAATAAAATTTTCGTCGTGCCCATTATGCAACGAGTAATTTTATGAAATACATTGTGTATCTTACAGTTTCGCTTCTATAAAGGCACACAATTCGTATTTCAATTACATGACTTTCAGATACAGAATTCATATCTTTATATCGAACCCGTTAGCCAAAAAGCTTTATTATTATTATTATTATTTTTTTTTTTTAACAAATCCCGTTCAGTATCGTATTTATTTCAATATTTGATATAAACATTAATCATTTGATAATTGATAATAAGAATGAAACTTATTAAATTCCATTACATTGGAACTGCTTGAATTAGTTACATTCTTTGGTTAATTTTTTTTAATTCAATGCGTGCAATTTAACGAACAATTATTTACAGCCCTCGATTGGTATAATTTTTCTCCGTCGATATATTTAATACAGCGATTACGTATGTATTTATGGAGCGAAAGTGACTTATTGGTCATTGGGAGCTTTAATCTGTTCTCCGTAACTATTGAAGTGACTTATTTATCTAACAGGTATCGGTACTCGAAGTCAAGAGTTACCGTAAATATTTAAATGGCCGATCGTTAGTTCTCCGTTGTGTTCGGGGTTACGGAAATAAAAGGAATTAAAAGCCCACGGATGACACGCGATCGTTGGCTCGCAGGTGATTGAGAGACACTGTTGGCCGGCGAGCCAAGACTAATGATAAAGTCCTCGCGTAGCGACGATTTTCCATTGCTCGGAATGGAAAATGACGTGGAGGAGAAGGAGGAGGAGGAGGAGGAGGAGGAGGTGGAGGAGGAGGAGACAGAGTCTCCAGCGGAAGACGAGATCGAAAAGAAATTATAGGTAAAAGAACGCGAGAGCCCGAGTTTACAGTTATCCCCCTCCCCCTAGCCCGAGACATACTTCAGATAGGTGGCGATCCATAAAATTCATGGTTCTCTTTTTAGCGGGGGATTAGGTCGACTCGAGGAAAGCGAATTCAATGGCGACGCCTCGGGAAATGCCAAGGAGTCCCCCGCTTTATTTTCGTCATTCTCACACAATGACAAAGTCACGGTCCCCCGCATCCTCGTTACTTGTCGCGGTATCGGAGCCGCGATTACAGCCGCATCGTACGCCCCATCGAATAATAAGCGTTAACAGGGTGGGGGGGAGGTGAGAGGAGGGACGGATAATTAAAAACTTCATCTTTATTTCCTTCTTTATTCACAAAAACTGGCAACATACATTCGAATGTGCAAGCCAAGATCTTATCGAGCATTTGACCGTTGCTTTTTAATCCTAAACATTTCTCCAACTTTCGGTTAAAATCAAAATCTCTCTCTCTCTCTCTCTCTCTCTCTCTCTCTCTCTCTCTCTCTCTCTCTCTCTCTCACCGCTCGACAATCGACAAGCGCAAGGCTTTCATTAGCGTGAAATGCCTCTGACAGAATTCGGATACAATTTCCCCTTAGATCCACGTATGATTGCCGGCGAGTAAATTCAAGGTTTTTAATAACGGCCTGGGCACAAAACATTATTTCCCGAAACCTTGATATTGATTATTCGTATTTGTTCTTTTTGAACAAATGATTTATCCGGGGCGATAAGCATGAAATCATTACAGTCTTCATAAATCGTTTTCTCTCCGACGATAAGAAAGACCAGTTCCTTCTCGTACTCGACAATACAAAGTATTTTGATCAAGTTATTTTTTTATACTATTGTTTTTTTTAAAAAAAAAAAAAAAAAAAAAAAAAAAAAAAAAACACCTTATACATTTCTAGTACACGATGTGGTAGAGTTGAAAGAAAAAATTAATAAATAAATAAAAAAAAGAATCGCCAAGAGAAATTTTTATCCATTATATTTAATCTATGAAATTAGGACTCGTAGAGATTATTAATTTTTTATATGAAATTAATTTCTCATGGCAGGCGTCTCCTTGATACGAAAGGCGATAACGACATTCTCTTCAGTGTAATAGGAAATAGTCAATAATAAATCGCCATCACGTAATTCTTCCTAAGCAATTTAACTTCAAAAACTTCGGAAAACGGTTACGTCAAAATTTCCCTTCCGTTATTAACGCTGAAGTTCAAATTTCAGATTAACTTAAGTCAGACTTTTTATTATTTATACATCCATTAATGAATAATTATTAAACTGAGGACGAAATATATAATGAGGTCGATTTAATTTTCTTATTAAATCGTCAAAATAGTTTTAAATCAACTTTATTGAATTAGAATTGCGCGAAAAGTCTAAGCGCGCTGAAAATATTAAATATTAATTATAATTATTTATATAAAATCTTATATAAGATTCATATGTTAAATGTACATTAAATATTCTGAGCTTAAAAGATGATAAGAATCTGGAAGACCTGCTTATTGAATAATATGGGAATAAAAAGAACGTGCGAGTAAAAATTGAAAAAAAAATTTGAGCGTTAAAGATAAAAAATAAAAGCAGATTTCTTGAGCCGAAATTGATATAATTACTTGACTTTAATAATTCTAATGAAATGTAATAGTTAAATAGTTTATTATTATTATTGTTGTTGTTGTTGTTGTTGTTCTTATCGTCGTCGTCGTCGTCGCAGTTGTTGCTGCTGCTACTGTTGTTATTATTGTTGTTGTTGTTGTTATTATTATTATTATTATTATTATTAAATATAATAAGAGAGCTGCGGTAAAAACTTACCGTAAACAAATATAAAGATAAATTGGTGTTGAGCTCGGTGAGCCCGAGAGGATAATGGTATAGTGGATGGGCCGCGTATTATTACAACCCGTAATAATTCTTTAACTACTGAGATCCCTCCAATGCATACAGTTAGAATGAAATAGCATTCATTAAGCGAATCTGCATACTGAGCAGCTTCATTTTTAAAATCTAACTATGTAGTATCGTTCTTGTGAAATAATAGCGTGGCCCCGGTCGCGGCAAGTGTGCGCCTGTGCGTACGTATAAGCAAGCTGTTCGACTAATTATCAAATAAACGCCAAAGAAATTAGCCCGTAAACTAGAAATTTTGACAATCGCTATGACTGCCCCTGCGACGGCAACCATCGATACAACGTAGCGTCATCGCCCTGTGCTTCCTTACCTGAGCGACGACCGATCGTTAACGTAGTACCGACGCACGACTACGAGCATTAAGCATTAAGCTCCGTCGGTAAATCCCGGTCGTTCCCGGGATCTCCGAAAGCTCCGTTCGAAAATTTAAGCTCTTGATTTACTCCCCTTCCCACATTCGTCGGCCTCGAAATACTCGAGTGCAAATAATTTATACGGAAAATTTAAGAAAAATCCATCGATGATCCACGAGATCTTCAATGATTTCAACGAGCGAACTCGTGCCATCGATATCAATCGATTACTTTCCATACTTAGCCGCCGACAAAATAATTAATTAATCAACGGAGACGCGCCTAATACTGATATTTAACTTACCAAACAAATTAACGTACTAATCGTATTACACAATGAACTTTATATTGACAAATTCAAACCATAATAAGATTAGTTTACTTTATATATATATAAATAAGTAAACGCAGGAATGGGACAATTAACAATAGGAATTTTCTTTTCGTCGTCGCCGTCGTCGCCGTCGTCGCCGTCGTATTACATTATTATTTAATATTTCCGTAAAAAAAAAATATTTAAACAGACATGGGGCCGTCAGTTGGAAAGATTCAATGCAAATCGGATTTACCGATTGACTTTCTGCTAAAACTGTACGGTTTTATTAGAAACTCATTATTAGCTCCGTAAGCATTAGCGCGTATTTCTTTGAGCTTGTAACGACCGTTGTTTTAATGGCATTGAGTGCTCGACACCTTGGAACTACGATAGCAAAACTGCGTAATAAAGATGCGCACATTTCGTGGTTTACCTGACGAAGATAAATAATACTTACCCGTACATTTATGGACTGCACGTGTGCATTGAGGCCCTTGAAATACTCGCGGAAAGATGTATGGAGATGTAAACAAGAAGAAGGACATTTTTGATTATTTATTATGTCCTCGAAATATTTCGAACAATTTCACATACAATTTCTTAATATACAAGATTTTTTCATATATATATTACGCTTGGCTGTCATAGCACTATGTTAAGCTATTGAATTCCCTCGATCATTAGAAAGTCGAGAATAACAATCGTAGAACGGAATAACTATTATTGCAACTTGTATATATATATATATATATCGGCACTGCATCGACATTATGTCGAGGAATCAATAAAAAAAAAATGTATAATATAAACTCGGGCGAATGTTAATTATCTTTATCTTTATAAGAGAAATAAGTAATTTTTGCTACGAATCCGTAAGGGAGCCATGAGAAAAGCCTTGTAGATTTTAGGGAAATAAATCAGAGCTCGATTGCGGCCATAATAGTAGAAACGAATGTGAGAGCGAATAGTAAAAGAAAAGACATCTATATCTGAAGAAATAATGGATGAACGAGAGGTAGAAGGCGCTATCGGTCATTTCAACGATAGCTTAGCCAAGCCATTATCACCTAGTGCAGCCTCTAAGCGCTCTCGGTCACGGTAAAATGGGAGGGGCCGAGGAAAATTGGAAAGAAAGCCGCCGTTGCCGCCGCCGCCGCCGTCGCCGCCGCTCCCTTTATAATCAGCTGGGCGCTATCAGCCCGGAGATAAAGTCGGAAGTGGGTCTGACTCGGGGCGCGCAACTCGGCAGGACCGTTACGTGGCTGGCCGTGGCCGATCTACCGAAAGACGAAAACAACGGGGGCCGCGATGCGATCGCTCGGCGGATTTGACGCGTAATGGAGTTAACGGCCGATCGGGCGATATTACATTCTCCTACCTACCTACCTACGGCTTCCTCCTAATCGCCCTCCTCCTCCTCCGCCACCGCCGCTGCCACCGCCGCCGCCGCCGCCCCTTCAATCCTTACTTACCCAGCTCCAGCTAACCGTCGATCCGGGCTAACTCCTCGCGCCTGTACCCCCCACCCCCTCCCCCACTTCCCCGTGCGAGCACCGTCGTGCCGCCATCCTTTTGCCGGAGGTGCTGCCGCCGCTACCACCGCTTGCCCGCCACAGACACACACACACACGCGCACACGCGCGTGCACACGCACGCACACGACCACGCACACACACACACACAGCGAACCCCGAGGTTCGTTCTCGCACTCGGCGGGACTACTCGCTCATTCCATCCGAGGAGAAAGTCGGCCGATCCGCGGTTTTGTACTTCGTGTCCTCTTCGGGAAGTCGATACCGGCGAGTTCAGCGACGCTGCTTTGCTTTGCCTCTTCCTTCGCGCGTAGCCCCTTTCACGCTCGCACTCGAGCCGACGAGGACCCCGGACTCCGTTCCCGTATGAATGGCTCGTCTAATGGCGCTGATCTTGTTTTTGTGTGCCGCGTACTTCTCTCCACAAGGCCTGGCCTCTATACTCCAATGAAGATCATCTCCCTCCCCCTCCCCAACTCCCCCCAACTCCAGTTGCCCACCCCGTTCGGCTCTTTACGACGTATTACGGCTCTTTTGACCCGCGATATTTCAGCATTGAGAGCACTCCCCCGTTCAATCCTTTAAGCATCCTTTTCTTCTATTTCCTCTGAGCCCCGCCGTGCCCCCCACCCCCCAACCTCGACCTACCACCCCCTACCTCCCCCAGTAGCTCCTCTTGTTTTCAAGAACGCACGTACGTGCATTCTCCTGCCTCGGTCTGGCTCTTTTTATTCGCTTTTTGCTTAAAATGCAATTCATCGACAGGAATTCTTCCTCACATTATTCACTCACATTCTTTTTATAATCCTTTCTTTCATCCGCCTCGAAGCCGTGTATTTTCTTTCGTTGCAAACGCATGATAAATTCTTATGCATTTTTCTTCTTCCTCTTCTTCTTCTTCCTCTTCTTCTTCTTCTTCTAATAATAATAATTATTATTATTATAGGTAATACGATTAAAACTCGACTAGAATCGTTAGCATTCGAGTAAAGATAGTTAGTTGGCTTTTCCTATCGTGTCAATTGTAATGTAATATGTAATACGAGTTTAGCGGCATCGTTTTCATTGCTTGAAAATGCAGTTTCAAACCGAGCTCACTTAATGATACGAAGTCAACGATTAATTATTACGTTGAAGTCACAATATTATATAACGGCGAATGTAGATCTTTTCAAAACCTAAAATGTACGTACACGCGCTTCCTTCGATATCTCCTTCGAATATCTGCCTCCATTTGAACATAATACTTGCTCTTAAACAAAAATACATACAACTGCTTAACTGCTTTATAAATTTACTTATATAATACATGCTGCAGGACTGCTTTACTTACAGGACCATAGAATGTTTACTATTTTTCAGTTATCGCACAAAACGGCTAGTTTTTATAAATTTATATATATACATATGTATATGTATATACATTCGTAATTACATTACGTGCAATGATAGTACATCAGATTATTCCACGGGTAGAGAATCCAAAATATTTCTTGTATATAAAAAAGCACGAAGAAAGCACGAAAATAACAACAATAATAAACATAAGAATAAACGGGGAATACGTGAGCTTGTCTTTGTATTGTCGATTCGAAGGAAATTATTTGTCATTTCGTATTTTTGACTCGGCATGTCCGAAAGACTGACAGCGTTAAATAATTAATGTGAAATAATTATACATGCACATATTTGATACTTAATTAGCAATCGCCTTGAGCGTTTGCTTCCAAAGATTACTAATGATATTTATCTCGTAAAATCTTTCTTCAAATTTAAAGCATTTAAATATCAAAGGCAATAATAAAAGATTGCCATCAATGTCTAATTCGCGAACGAATAATCGAATGTCTATTTTTTTGTAAATATTATTTATTATAGTATTAAATCGTTAAAAAAAAAAAAAATATCAATTTCGAATAACAGCACGAATGGAATATTTTACATTAGTTTTTACTTTCGTCCGTTAGATAGATAATTATGAACTTATTATTAGTATATTATTTATTCGCAGTTGTATTGTTATTGAAAAATAAAAAAGAAAGTAGGACATGGTTGTAAAATCCGTGTAAAGTATAATAAATACTTTTGATTATCTGACAGAACGTAAATATAAGGAAACTCTATCAATTGCAATTACATACGTATAAGGAATTAAAGTGCATTTAATGTAATTAAATAGAGCAACGTCGTACATTAAATCGATAATGTACGTTTAAAATTTCGACATATAAAAATAACTCTTTAATGACGTAAGTAATAAACACTCCGTGTAAAATTAAACCGTTTCATTTGAAGTGAAAGTTGAGGAAAGATGTAATTAAAATTGATTATATAACTTCGACAGTCCGTATAAATAATACAGGGAATAATGATGTTAATTTGGCAACGTGATCAACATCAGTATTGCTATTCATGATCGATATTATTGATATTAATTAATCCGGAGCGTCGAACGGCGCGAAATCGTCGGTAAGTTATTTGAATACAATTATTGAACGAGGATTATTTTGTCGTTCGGCAGAACTTTTCCTACGCGGACATTGAAGCTTCGTGACTCCATCCGAATGAAGGAATGGAATTTATATGAAATCGTTTGCCAATGTCTTGCGTTTGTCGGGCCCAAAGAAATCAGGTGCGCCAACAGTCCAGTACGTCTCAGTGATTTGTCAATAAAGAAAACTTTGTTGCAAAATAGTTGACAATTAATAGAGCGCTCGGTACATTTTTTTACATGGACTTATCGGCCGGGCTCGATGTGGGAGGAAAATATTTTCAGTGCCCAAGTATACAAAAGTGGGCCAAGCCGATAAGTCTATCCTTACAATTCACAATCGGAAATACTACGTGGATTTTTAATGTTTACATTACTTAACGTAGAAATGAGAGCAGATGAGCGAATTGAATCAAAGGCAGGGCTCGAATCGCTCGGAATTTCGGTACGTAAATTATTAGTCAACTCGGCGAATTTCTTGGAAAAGCGGAGGGAAACAAGGTTTGGCTTCGATACTTTTACTTAATAAACATGTAAGCAATACCGTCCGTCTAATGCTATTCTCTCTCTCTCTCTCTCTCTCTCTCTGTATATGAACCCTTTGAAGTTTATTATTGATTGAATTAAGGACACGTGGTGGAGGAACGTATTTATCGATATGCATGTATTCGAGCTAAGCGAACACGTACGCACACGACCACGTGAGATTACAAGATTTTTCATGGACGCACTAGTTCCGAAATTAATATTTCTCGTATGGGGGGGGGGGGCAAGGCGAGAGAAATACAGTGTCTCGTGGACGTGAAGTTGCGTTTCCTCGGCCAGCGGGATAAAGTATCGAAATTTAGGATCCTCGGTACCACCTCGTAATCGTACTTCCCGGGTAAGGTTCGAGCTAGGCCGAAGTATCCGCGATAGCGGTATGGAGGGATAACCAGTTGGCCAGAGCTTAGGACGATCCGCCTTGCACCGAGTTCGTCCGAGCTGCGCCCCTCCCCCCCCCCCATACGTCCCAAGAACAATAAAAACAAACAGCACGTGTATGGATGGATGTGTGCGTAGCGACGAGAGGACTGGGGGTCGGAAATCCAGGTCGGGAACGGAGTCTGGGACTAGGAGAGGCTCGGCCGGCGAAAATGACGAAGGACCGAGCGGATCCGGCGACGAAATTCGCGCAGCTCCCATTAAAGACCCAAATGAAAAAGACGAAGACGAAGACGAAGACGAAGACGAAGATGATGATGATGAAGAAGAGTAAAAAAAATGCCTGGAAACGCTATAAATAGTCGCCGGCTCAAGGTAGCGCGTACACCTATATCATGCATCCGCATGCACGAGAGCGTAGAGGGGGCATTATACTCGGCGGACTGCTCCTCTCCCCTCCCCCCTCTCGCTCACTCGCCCCCCTCTCTCTATCTCTCTTACTCTCTCTCGCTCTCGCTCTCGCTCTCGCTCTGACTCGCTCTGACTCGCTGGCTGGCTGGCTCGGTCGGTCGGTCGGTCGGTCGGTCGGTCGGTCTGTCGGTCGGTCTCCGGGGCTGCTGTTGCTGCTGCTGCTGTTGCTGCTGTTGCTGCTGCTGCTGCTGCTGCTGCTGCTGGTGGTCAGGCCAAGCCAGGCGGTGCAAGAGTCGCGGCGCCGTCCTCAGTCGATCCTGCGCGCTCGCCCTGAGCGCACCGCAGCAGCCAGTCACCGTTCCCTGCCCAGTCCGAGTCGCTCCCTGTGGGTTTAAAACAAAAAACAAAAAAAAAAAAAAGAAGAAGAAGAAAAAGAAGAGAAAAACAGAAAGAAAGAAAATAAAAAGAGACCGAGCGAGCGAGTTCTTACACGGGGGGGAAGGGAGCGCGGTGGGGGCAAACCAGTCTCCCCCGGGGCGAACGGAGGAATTTTTAATGAGGCGCCGCGGAGCCAGGGGCATGCAGCTCGCGAGGCAAGGCTGACGCTGGCAGGTACGCAGGTGTCAGGTGAGTGCATTGTGCGCGAGTACTTAGGCTTTCCTTCTCTCCTCTTTCTCATATCTTTATCATTATTATTATTATCGTTGTTGTTATTATGTTTTTTCGTCTTTTGTTTTTTCCATTCCACGTTCTGTTTATATTTTCTGTTTTTGTCTCACCGCCCCCCTCCCCACCGATATCGCTCACGCCCTGTCTTTCTCTCTCTCTCTCTCTCTCTCAATCGCTCATGGCGAGTGCGTGCGTGCGTGCGTGCGTGGTGCGTGCGTGGTGCGTGCGTGCTCGTTTCTGGACCTATCGCCAGAGGGGTGGTAGGCGATGGAGGGGCGGGAGGCAGGGTTTTTTTTCACGCGCTATAGAGAATGATAAGAAAGTGGATTGCGGCAAGGCCGCCCGCAGATCGCCGATAAATCCGAGCGGACAAAGGATTATTTTAGCGATCTCGCGAATCGATCCTCTGACCGGGCTTATTTTTTCTTTCTCTTTTTGTCCTTTTTCTTTCATTCTTTCTTTCTTTCTTTCTTGCTTTTTCTTTTCTTTTCTGAATCGCGCATTTTTCATGCCTCGGATATGGATAATTGCCGGAGCCGATGCGCCGGTCGCAGCCCACGAACATCCGAGTCTCGGCTTTAATTTTATTTACCTGATAATGTAAGTCTCTCGAGCAAAACTCCATTACTCGAGATCGGCTATTTTCTACGTCGATTTAGTGATTTTTCTGTTCGTTCGTTCGTTCGTTTGTTTCGTTTTGTTTGTTTCGTTTTGTTTCGTTTTGTTTTATTCGTCCCTAATCCAAGATGCCGAGCAGCATCCGAGCGTTTCGGCTCTTTTAACGGGTACTCCTCTCTTCCGCATAGTTGGCAATTGACCGGAGCGTCGAATATTAGAAATCGTGTCGAATCCGTTGCGCTGCAACGTCAGTCTTGGCTTCGTGCACGTGTTTAACTAATGCTGCTGCATTTTTAAAAAAGAAGTGTCGATGTGGTTTTAAGTGATGGTGCATTTTAAGAAAATCGATCGACGATAGATAATGGTAAAAGTGATCGATCTCGTGTGAATCGTTCGTTACATTTACAGTGCAATATATATATATATACATATATATGTATTGATAAGTCTCGATAAACAATGGCCCGGGAATGATAATGTTATCCTTATAGAGAAATCGGTATGGCCGGAAATGGTAGTAGATCGTATTAGCAATAGAAAGCAGAGACGTCGTAATAGGGAGGTTTTTATTCAATTATTAAGAACGATGAATTTTCCTTGCTGTTGGGAAGTTCGGGTGCGTCGATAGGCATGACAATTGACAGTCATGTTTCTCCATTCGTCTAAGGGAAATTCCAATATCCTGTCATCTTCGGGATAATACTGAGGGTAAAATATTGAGGCTCGAGGCTCGAGGATCGAGATAAAGTCGGGAGAAAAGCAGAAAATACACGAGTGCTTAACCCATATAATAAAAACGTAAAAATTTTCGCCGGTACAGGAGGAATGCAATAACTCAGCAATAATAAAGGTAATTTATCTCAAATCACTCTCTTAAACTCGCTCCAAACTCTTCTATCTCGTCTTACAATCGCGCACGGGCACTAATAACGAGCGCTCGGAAACAGTAACGATCTCCTCGCTCTCCATCATTGCTCCTCAACTAAACCTAGTACGAAGACCTGTACCTGGAAAATTCCGAAGTAAGAAGCTCAGAGAGCGCATAATACGTAAGCTAATCGCAATAAAATTACGTACATAGTGCCCTGTCTACGTAGCCTACGCACACGTGCGTGCGCGCAGCTTTATGCCGTCACATAGGCCATTATCATTAGGTATTGGCGCGTTAAGGAATTTCTTTGCGAGGAATTAAAATTGTCGAACCGATGGAAATTTTACGGCTCGAGCGATCGATCGTAATCGTCCTTGGTTGGTTACTTTTGGTTATGCTCCCTTTTTTTCTTCTTTCGTCGTCGTCGTCGTCGTCGTTCTTCATTTTATTCTCCTTCTTCTCCTTCTTCTTCTTCTTCTATTTTTATCTTTTGTCGTATTCGGGATAATGAAATAAGTCCGCTAAAGGATTTTAGAAAGTAATTTTTCAATCAAACGAATAATGAATAGGCTACAAAGTGCTCGCTCCCGACAAAGTGGATAAGAGATACATCAAGTTCCAAAGAAACCATTAGCAGTTACTTTCCTTTATCTCGTGACTATTGCCCAGAGAAGATAATGAAGGAATTAATCAATAGCGAGAACGTATCGTAATAATGTTAATAATCGCGGGCGCGTCCGTGTATTGGGAATACGTTTTCTGAATACCGGACAGTCATTGCTTTACGGCAGCCTTACGTAAAACGGGCGCGTATAAAATTCCATCGTTTCCATTATTCCCGGTTACATTTTACGCGCCGCGTGTTCAGGATAAATATCATTGCCGATGTACTTACAGCGTGTAATATAAAAGGTCATAAATACTGTAAATTAATGAATTACGATGTTGCCAGAGCGAGTGGGCTGGGGGGGGGGATTATTTTTGCGAGATTAGATACCGCTCGTCTCATCGATAAGGAAACGCGACGATTTTTTCTTTTTTTTTTTTTTTTTTTTTTTTTTCATAGGCTTCATTACAGCTGGAGTAAACAGCAACGTACACGATAAGCTCCTGTCAGGGAATACAACCGCCGTTAAGAAAAACATTTCTTAAGGACAGCGTTAATAAATTCCGCCCTGGACACTTAATTTCGCATTTCGCTTCTGACGTCAATCAAAATCAATATAAAAGATACAGAAGAAGGATAGAGACACTGAGAGACACTGAGAGATACTTAGAGAGAGAGAGAGAGAGATGGAGGGGGAGGGGGGGGGGTAGAACGAAAGGAATGTTAAGGCACATCAGTCAACCTCGGAGGCAACTCTTTTCTCATCCTCCTGCCCCTCCTTCTGCTCCTCCTTCTGCTTCTCATCCAGATCGTATCGGCTCGGAAATTCGCGGGGACGAGGTGTTACGGCAATTTATGAGATGACGAGCGCGCGGTTACGCAAAGCAGCGCCGGAGGAAAAGTTGGACGGTAATGGCCGGGCCCTGGTAAGGGGGGGAAAGGAGTCGATCCCGAAACAAAGTGAAATTCACTCCCCGTCGCGCGCGTCGGATGCTGCGCTGCGATCGACTCTCCTCCTCGTACTCGCACACGTTCACAAAAGACCTTCCTTAAGAGATCCTTTTAAGTTGTTATTTTTTTTTATTTTTTATTATTATTTTTTTTTTATTACCGGGAGACGCTTTGTTGTAAATAATAATAACAATAATAACAATAATAATAATAATAATAATGAGGAGCTCCCTTATTACTCATCGGTATTTATATATCGGCCGAGCGATATACGTGTCGCGGGCAGCGCACCGGAAATCCTTGAGAGCTCGTATCCTCGAGAGGCCGGATTCAATATTATTTTATATTTTGTAGGAGATTTTTTGGTCGTGCGTCCGTCAGGGATCCACTCAGCATACAGGTCGGCCCTCAATTTCTCGATTAATCATTCATTAGCCGTCCGTAGCTACGAAGCGTTTCTTACTTACTCTTCTGGCTGACTAACTACATTCAAAATCGTATAGCCAAGTCGCGCTAAAATATACAATCGAAGCCTCTCGATCTAACGTAGATCCTTTCCTCCTATATCACTCTCCCTCCCCCCTCCCACCCTTTCGTCTTATCTCTATTTTATCTACGCGCTTCGTTTCTTATTGTCTACTTTTTTTTTTGTTTCTTGTTTTCTCTCATTCCTTTTCATTCGTTCGTTTTATATATATAAAAAAAAATAATAATAATAAAATAAATAAAAAATAAAATTAAGCTACGGACACGTCGTTAACGCTGTTAAAACGTGAACGGTGAAAAGCTGCTTTGAAAACGCTCGGAGATTATCAGCGGACACGAGATTTATGGCCAGTGCTTTCGATGCCCTTGTTTCCTTCTTTTGAGCCACCGGTTGGGCCGATTGATATTAAAAATCACATCTCCGCTGAAATTTCACTTGATTTCCCCATTGAACGTATGTAGCGCATGAAAATAATTGTTTTTAACTAGAACAAATCGGGTGGACGATACATTTTTCTTTCCTGGTCACCTGGACGGTCATCGAGACGTTCGACCAACGTATTATCCTTACTATCACTATCACTATTGCTATTATTACTCATGCTATCACTATTGCTATTATTATTGTTGTTGTTGTTGTTATTATTATTATTATTACGTAATTCGCCGCCCCTACGTAAGAGGAGGAAGCTAGTGAGCGTAGGAAGCGAGTGAGTGAGAAGTCGGGATAAATTGGAAGGAAAGGAGCGGAGTAGAGTACGATCCGCTCCCAGTTACGTGATCCTGAATTTTAATTGCCCGAGGGAACACGAGGGCTTTTCGCTTGCGAGCCATCGCCGGGATAATAACCTACGTGGAACACGCCTTTTCCGGGATCGGGCGATCCGGGCGAAAATCGGCACCGGGACTAGAGACTCGCTCGGGACGAGAAACTCGATTTCCAGTAGCACGATCATCACGAATTTTACGAGGGGCCCGCGCGTACGCTCGGCAATTAACCCGAGATTCGACTTTTCGATAAGGCCCGTGGCCGCGTTAGACGGCCCCCGCCTGCGGGAAAGTTAAGCCCCGCCGAGCCGTATAAATCATTGGCTCGACGATGATCATTAGGCAGTCGGCCCCGTCGGTAATTGACATTCCTCTTCGGACTGAAACGCTCCTTCGGACTGAAAATGCAGAAGAGGCTCTCCTCTAATGCCGGAGCGGTTCGTCGAACCGACCGACGAGTCCTCGCCCCGAGTTCACGTGCGAAAAGCAACTCGGGCAAAGATCCTTGGATCCGATTTATTTATCGAGTCGTCCGGTTCGGTATCGATGACGCCGGCGTGTCGATTCCATCCACGGCCCCGACAATGCTTACCAACCGTAAGAGAATAATAATAAGCCACGGCTCTTGGATCGGGAGGGCAGAGATCGGGACTGCTTCTGAATTGGATCGAGCGCGGTCGGCCCATTTTTTCCCAACCTCGGGCCGTTATCGCTGCTCGGTCAGTTGCCGTCGACGTACGTCGTCTAGCTGTAATCCTCGCCGTCGTCCGGCTCTATCGGATGCGCGCCAGTCCGGAGTACGTGATACGCGCCGCGATCTAGAAATCGGATCTACCTGGCCGGGAGCCGCAGCTTCCACGGCCCGACGAATAACGAGCCGGAGCCGGAGCTGGAGCCTTAGCGAGCGGTGGGGATGGGATGCGAGGGAATAGGAGGAGGAGGAGGAGGAGTATGTGACCCAACGACGCGGGTCGGCGATCCCTGCCGACGAATAAGATCGTGAAAAATAATCGCGACTCCTGTGCCTTTTCCTTTATCTTTTATCTTGTTCTTGGCCGGCGATAGAAAGACTCCGCCAATCCGAGAGTCGGTCGGCTCTCTAAAAGTCACTTAGCCGACGACGATGCTCATTTCCGCGCTTGTTTAATAACCAGCCTCGACCTCTCTAATGAAGAAACCAATGAAACGAACGCGAATGAAAGAAATCAACGATACGGGATTATTTTACGAATACGACAGCCGTCTCCTATTAAATCCCTCCCTCCCTACCTTCAATACCCTTTCATTCGCGCACTAATGCTTTAGCCTCTTAGAACTTTGCGTACGTAGGCTTAGCGAAATTTACGAATTAGCATTAACTTGGATATTCGTAATGGAAACCGCTGGATTTCGCGTATATCGCGTGGAATATCGCGAGTGCAATAGCATCGGTCAAGGCTTGCCTGCCTTTTTATCTATCAATTTTATCGACTTGACGAATTATTACGTAATAATAATACGAGTAAACTGGGAAAAAAAAAGAAAAAGGAAAATAGAAGAAAAGGAAAAAGCAAATGAAAAGCGAGTACTTGGATTTTCAACCTCGCCGACTTTCGACGGGGATCCCGTGTTCACAAAAGCCCAAAAACTACGTAATCTGACTCGATGCGCGGAAAGGAATAAAAAAAACTTCGTTTCAGGAATGTTTTAACCTACATTCTTAAACTTATTTTACGGAGCCGCGTTTCGATCGTCGGCGAATTTTACGTTTTGTGCACTTTCAAAAAAAAAGAAAGAAAGAAAGAAAGAAAGAAAGAAAGAAAAGCTGAACGGGATGCGTCTCTCCCTCCCTCCTCCTCCTCCTCCCCCTTAAACAATAAGTGAGCAAACGAATGGGCACGTAAATGGCGAAAAAGGAACAATTAGATAATAGAAAAGTAACGTAGAGGGAATGAAAAAAGAACCAACGGTTTAATATGCTCATTACTTATTGATTTCTCTAAGCTTTCAGCAATTTAAACATATTTATTTATAGATTTATAATTTATCGGACTTTCTCCCAAGTCCCGAGGCGCTTTATATATATATATGTATATGTATATATTTATTTTTTCGACGTTAGGATCGCTTTCGTCTGGGCGGCTAATCGTTATTCTGGCATTAATAAGGCCCGATTGAAGAGAGTCGGGTTATTGGCAGAGAAGAGTTATCGGGAGTCGGGTTCGAGCTTGACGAGCCGTCACAGACCGAAGCTAATTAAGCAAGGACTCGCTCATTGGCATGCGTAATAAACGAGCCCATGAGAAAGTTGAGCAGCCGATTGTTTAATGATAATAAATGTAATGGTCGATGGGCAATCGATGTGGCGAAAGTCGCGAGGCGGGTAGGCGAGGCGGGTAGGTGAGGGCGGGTAGGTGAGGAGGGTGGTGGAGGTGGTGAAATGGGAAACTCGAGGGTGGAAAATGAAGATGGCCAAGGAGCGGGGAGGGTTTTCCATAAGTTTATACGCCGCGGCCGATTCACGACACGTAATAATAATATTTCAATAAAGTTCGGAGCCAAACTCCCCTGAAAAAGTAAAAGGCAATAATAATCGGAATAATAAATATAATCGAATTGGCGCCCGTTAACCTATTTATTGGGAAATAAAAGAGGCTCGAATCGTAAATAACGCGGGCCTTAACGATATTTTTTTAATAGCTAGAGGAGGGAGGTGCTGGTGGACTCGCGATCGCGGACACCGGCTCCGTTGCACCAGCATTATCATCCATTCAATTCCCTTACCGTTAAAATGCCCGTATATCCTTCGGGAATGCACAAAAGCCAGGGCTTGACAGGCCGCGCGATCGGAAATCAGGGGCACATCGCGCCTTCTTTCTCTCTCTCTCTCTCTCTCTCTCTCTCTCTTTCTTTTTTTGTTTTACCCCTCCCCCTACCCAGCCGACGTATGGGACAGTATACGATGTAGGGGAGGGCTGGGGGTGGGGGGAGGCGACGGACGAACGAGAGAAGAAAGCTTGAGTTTCTAGGCAAATATGCAAGCGAAGGGGCAATCGGCGAATGATTGTGACAAGAGTCCGAAGTGTGCCGCGTGCGTTCGAGATGTAGATGTATCATTGATAATAGGTGCTCTCGGCTCGGCTCGGCTCGGCTCGGCTCGGCTAGGCTCGCGGTATCGACCACTGCTGGCCATAGGAAGTGACGGGGATAGTGGGGCGGGAGGGGTGAACGAAAATAGCCGAGTCGCCTATAATTGCGATGGGCCGCCGCGTAATTATAGACAGGCCGTTTCGAAAATAAAGCAGGAGCGTAATGCGGAGCGCGCGGTGCCTCCGGCCACGGCATCCGCATTATCATTTTTATGAAGAGGCGCCAATTAGTTTTCGGTAGTAGAGGGGTGGGGGATGGGGGTTATTGGGGGGAAGCGCGCGCTTTTTCGACAATCGGCATACGGCCGAACAGTAAACCAGATGTTAACGACTTGAAAATCTTTAAGGACACACTCGCAAAGCTGCTTTCTCTCCACTCTCGCTCTATACGTCGCGCTCTCCTCGTCACCTTGTACGGTACTTTGTTTTTCTTTTTCTTTTTCTTTTGCTGCTGCTGCTTCTGCTGCTTCTTCTTCTTCTTCCTCCTCCTCCTCCTCCTCCTCCTCTTCTTCTTCTTCTTGAAAGAACGAGAAGAAGAAAGAGGACAATTCGTAATAAAACTATTGAGAGACGTCTATTTCGAAGAAAAAGATGATATAAAAATCGTAGGAATGGCGAGGACGGGGGTGAGGAGCGAGGGGTGAAATAATCCATGGCAATCAAATGCGACCGCAGAGTGCCACGAATAAGTTACTTTTCAAAGGCAGAGACCCAGACAAGCACATACGCCTACTATACTCACGCGTATATATATATATTAACTAGCATCTTGAACGTATAAAAGGAGATGGACATCTTTTTTTCACGCATCCTCGTCAAGTTCTTATACTCCTCCTCCCCCTCCCGCCCCTTGTTTATATAATTCTCGGAAGCTCGTTCGCTCGCTAATTCCCGAATAGACAAATAGCCAATGGCGATAGTTACATTGTAACGGGCCGAGCGCGAAATGACAAATGCCTCGGAAGCTTATTCGTCGAAATTTTTTGCGCTTCATATACATATATATATATATATATATATATGTATGTGTATGTGTGTGGGTTTGTATAGGTATGGAGGACGTATGAGTGTGGCCGAGGGGATAAGAAGGGGCGAGTCCAAGGATCGGGAAGGATTCTGACGTCATGAAGGATCACAGAAAATTCGCCAAAATAATAAGATACGACGCTCGAGGTGCTCATACCGAGGGAAATTACCGAGTAATTTCCCTGGCTTAACGAGCGAAGTAATAATACAATGGCGAATTGATCGAACGTAGAGTACTCGCAATGTCAAGGAGGATGCGCGAGGCGTAATTACGACAGTGAGAACGAAAGCGGAAAAATGATACTGGCACTTTTGGCATAGTTGTGGAGAGTTGGGTTGGGGGTGGAGGATGAGATGGCGGAGAGTCATTAGTCGGTAGCCCGGAGCTGTCGGTACCGAGGAGGATCGCGAGGAAGTCGCGGGGATCGGTCGAGAAGGGCGGAAGGATCCAGCCACGCTGCTTGTCAATATTGTTTTAGCGGAGGAGCGCGCGCATAACGTGGCCATAAAAAAAATCGAACACAAAAGAAAGAAGGAGCGACGCGCGACTTTGAACTTTTACTTTCGCCTTTCATTATGTTCCCGCGTTCGGGCACTTCGTAATGGGTTGGTACAAAAAAAAAAATAAAAAAATAAACAAAAAAAAAGAACAGGTAAGACGTAGAAACGGCTCTGGCTTAGGAGGTTCGGTTCCCTGCCGGGGTAAGCTAATCATTTTCTCCCTAGGATAAGTCACGAGTCATCGACGTCCTCCTCGGGCCTCGTTCAGGCCTCGTCGTCGTCGTCGTCGTCTCGATTGCCTTGGCGAAATCCCCGGCCCTCGAGGAAAAACGAAGGAAATAGTCTACCGCGGAATATCCGAGGTCGGATATAATTGAGCGCAACCTCCGACTCGGGTATCCGGCTCCGGGGATAAGCGATTCCTGTATTCTGTGGGCACAAGGGGACGAGGAAGCTCTCTCTCTCTCTCTCTCTCTCTCTCTCTCTCTATCTATCTATCTATCTATCTCTATCTATCTCTCTTTATCTCTCTCGCGTGCGCGTAGAGCCTTTCTCTTCGTCAGGCAGGGAGCTCGTCGATAAATCGAGGAACGACGATTTCGCGGACGCGGGTCCACTCGGGCCTCCGGAGGGAGGGAAAAGAGAGAGGCGGTCTCAGCGGTCCCTGGACTCTTACCTGCGCGCAGTCTCTGACGCATTGTCCAGCCGTGAGACGCTCCTACGGAGAAATGCCGTGGTGGATGCATTCTTCTCCTTCCTTGGATTTTTCAGGGTCTGTCCTCCCTCCTCCCCCCATTCCCTCTCCTTCCGAGCCCCGGAGACCAGGAGACCCCAGTCCCTTAAGAAGGCTCGGTGGGAGCCGTCCGCGGCATTCCTTGCGTAACGAGCGGAAAATATCAGCCGATTTCGCGACTCTTTCTCTCCTTCTCCCGACATCTCCCCCAATCCCCTCCCTATTCTTTATTGTCGTTGTCGTCGTCGTTGTCGTCGTTGTTGTTGTTGTTATCGAAGGGGCGCCGGTGGCGTACGTTTAACGACGAGTCCGATCGGATGCGCAGGGAACAACGAAAATTCCGGCTCCCGGACCGGATTATTGGGAATTGCGTCGGCAGCCGGAGTTGTCGGGCGGGGTTGACGGGCGGGCGGGGGACGCGGACTCGACTCGACCTGCGAAAAGAAAAGACTGGGCCGGAACGACGCATTAATGCGAACGTTACGTAGGCTTATACGGCATTGGAGTGATAATAACTCGCTCGATAATGCTCGATCCCCGAGACTCGCTCCGAGCGCTACGTGTTTTGACGAAGGCCGTAACTGTTCGAGGCCTCCTCCTCCTCCTCCCCCCGACCCGGGACAGGAGCCTTATCCACTGGCCTATTCATAAATATGAAACGCGAGGCGAACGGTATTCGCCGTTTCTTCCGCGGACAGCGGCTGCTCGCGGAAGGGCGGCCCGCGCCCGCTAACCGGTGACGCTCCTTCAACGGCCGAGGCGTGGCGCTGGAACGGAAAGGGGCACGGGGGCAGGGGAGGGAACGGAGAAGCCGAGGAATGGCGGCTCGTATCGGAGCTACGCCGGCCGGGCTCGGAGCGGCCAGGTTAATCGAAAGTAGCGAGGTCCGATGGACGGGCATCGCGTACCCGCACGCCGCTCGGAAAACCGAGAGGGCGCGAGACGTGGCCAAGTGGCGGACGAGGAGGAGGAGGAGGAGGAGGAGGAGGAGGAGCTGCAGGGCAGCGCGCGCAGTGTCCGTGCACTCGAGCGCAACGAGCGGGATTAGAGTTGGCGGCGGGAGGCTGGACTGGGCTGAGCCGAGCCGAGCTGAGCGCTCGCGCGCGTAGGATAAAATATCCCCACCTCTAGAGTGCCGGGGCTCGGACGACCTTGGGCTCTCGTCCTTAGTCAGGCACCTCGGCATCGGCGACCCCGCGGAATGCCCGGCATGTCGCTCGCTCGTCAAACCAGCGCCAAATGCCTTTCCCCGCCGGGAGGCTGACTGATCCTTTCTTCTCTCACGGAGCGCGGAGACGACGGGGGAGCGCCTCCGAGGAAAGGTCGCGGAAGGAATCCCGATAATGCCGAGAGCGAGCCGCCTTCCGTCGCCCCACCCCTCCCCCACCGCAGCCACACCGCCACACCGCCACACCGCCACCCGGCTTAATTACCCTCTGCTGGCCTGTTCGTCGCCCGGGCATTCCCGATTCCATCCTGCCGTGGATACGGCGTCGATCCCCATGTTTCCGAGCCAATTGCGCAACCGACGACTGGTACTTATGTAGCGGCGAAGAGAATTATTACAGAATCGTTTCTGTGTATCTCCCTCCTTTTTATTTATTCTTCTTCTTCTTCTTCTTTTTATTTACTTATTTATTTATTTATTTATTTATTTATATTTCGAGTCGCGCCCGCTGAAAGTCTCCTTCGATCTCCGACAGAGGCCTTACGACATTTTCTACCTCGAGCTCGAGCTCGACCAATAAATAGACCGACCGACCGACCGACCGACCAACCGACCAACCGACCACCGACCGACCAACCGACCGACCGACCGATCGTTACGCGCGGCCAATAATAACGAGGGAAAAGCTCCCGGGCCCGTAGATCCATTTAGATCGCCGCGCCACTCGAACTTTCACCGCCGAACGCATTAGTTCATAATAGCAATAATAATCGGGCCGCTCGAGTCCTGGTATTTTTCTCTCGGAGCCGGCCTTACCGGTACTCGCCTGACTCGTTATTACGAAAAGCTTCCTTCGCGTACCAGTCGCGCACTGCCAAAAGCCCGTAAAAACATACGAGACATAGGGACAGAGGGACAGAGAGAGAGAGAGAGAGAGAGAGAGAGAGAGAGAGAGAGAGAATGAAAAGGAAAGTCAAGCGAGCCGAGACTCGGTGTCCCATAATAGATCCCTCGGACGACGGCGCGAGCCGACCAATGAAGTTTCAGCCTGGAAATACCGAGATCGGCATTTTAGATTTGAATTAATTAGCGAGGCTTTGAGGAGGGGGGCGATGAGGGGCGAGGGGAAGGTATGCTCAGTGCCGCCTCGCATTTCGTGGATTCCTGGCTCACCGCAACTTTTGCCCTCCTCCGCCACCGTCATTATGATTAATGCCTCAATGCCACGACGAGCCATCCCGATCCCCAAGGGACCCGCGGGGCTCCGTGGACGGTGCTGTGGTGGACGGTGCTGAGGTGGACGGGGCGTAGCGGAGCGGGGGAGGAGGAGGAGAGAAACACCGTCGCGAGATTCCACCTCCTCGATTTAATTTTATGGCGGAATTCTCATTTCCCCCGCGAAACTTTCTTTACGGAGGTCCGTAGAGAGCGCGGAGCGGCTCTATTGGCGTCTATTGACCCCCGGAGCTCTTCCCTCGCCATTCCGCTGCATCCAGGATTGGAAAAATCGCTTCCGAAACTATCGCTAACTGTAAAGCCAAACTTATTCGTGATTTATTCAAACGGCCTGGCTGCTCGCACGAGCAATATCGGCCTTCCCGTTAATTTTCAGGCCCGAACGTTCATCGCGCACCGGGAATAACGAGCGAACGAGCGCCAAGTAAATATTATTATTACTCAAGAGACAGCCGGGAGGACTTTTCTTTTCTAATTACAATTATGAATAATACATGACTGGCCGGCTGCTCTTGAATCAGAGGTTATGTTTTTTTTTTTTTTTTTTATAATTAGTTATGTCAAAGACATGTTCGACGAGACACTCGTTGCTTAATCTCTTTTTGCCCATTGTGTAAGCACTGCTCAACAATAATTCCATTCAACTCGCTAAAACAATTAGATTATACAAGAACAAGTGCCCTGTACTAACTCAACGTTATTTAATTAAATAAATCGAACGATTTAATGGATAAATACCTTATTTATCTTTGCGAAAGAAAGGCATTTCGATCGCTTGTTCCAATTAAATACGAAATCCACACACACGCACACACACACACATGTATATATATATATAAGAATAAAGAAGAAAAAAATCTGTATACTCCCGGATTTTATTAGTCATTTGACATAAAAATATTTATTTCTTCAATTGAATAATTCCTATTAAGGATAATGAAATATTAAACTTTCTCTTTGAGAAAGTTTAAGTTTAATAGAATGAGCTTTTTTTTCTTTTTTTTTGTTAAGGTATTAAAAATATTTTTAGGAAATATAAATCCCTGAAAATAGATAATTATTTTTTATTATTGTTGTAATATTGATTTTTTTTTCTCCTTTTAATAATGCTCGAGGTAATAATACGCTGCTTGTAAAGTGAAAATATTGATATTTCGTTATAATGGATTTTAATGGATAACAGAAAAAGGTCGTGCGGTGTTTTTTTTTTTTTTTTTTTTTTTTTGTACATTAATCGCATACGCGTTTTTCAGGATATAAAATCAGTTTAAAGGAATATTATTACGGAATAAGAAAGATAAATAATATCCTTACGAGTCGATTAATAAGGCTAGGGGCTATTAAATTGGCTAATCACGAAGATGGAAATAAACCCTCGTTCGAATAGCAAAGATTTCCCAGCATCCGGCCCGTGCTCTCGCGTAAGCATATGCGTAAGCATATGTAAAAAGGCTTTGATGGGTAGATGGGGGAGGGGGGGCGAGGAGTGAGAGAAGCTGGGTTGGCGGTGGCGAAGGGGTTATCGGGGATTCGTCGGCTTCACGAGAGAAAAACTCGAGTCCGATCAAGATTAATAATAAGAGGGATTCGGTGGCCGGCTTCGACAAATCTCTTCTCCCCATGTCCCCCGCCCATTTCCCCCTCCGCGTAAGGATTACAAGGGAGAGGAGACTCGGCGGTCTCGAGCGCTCGACTTCTCGGTGATCGGACAGGCTTATTGATAATTATTACTCGGAGCAACTTGTCGAAAATGGCATTTTGCGCGAAAGCGAGACGTCGCCGGGACTGTTACGTCATGCCGACAAAAGAAAGTCATCGGCGGGGGTAACGTCGGTAGCGGTCGCGAGCCAACGGGGCTCTTACGTAAATAAAAGAATAAAATTCGGTTAAAGTCGACAAGGCGCGTCCCGGTGATAAAGTCCTCGTGGAAATTCAGACTTTTCTTCCCGACTTGTCCGTATGCATAAACTCCCTCCTTCCCTCCCACTCTCTCTCTCTCTCTCTCTCTCTCTGCTTCTCCATCTCATGGGTGTAGTTAAGGACACGGTGGAAGTCGTCGACGGGGCAGTCGCGAAAACGGGGGAAGACGAAGAAGGCAGGGATTAATTACCGCGAGTCGTTGAGCCACAGTCCGACTGTGGCGGCTACGCGTTTTCAGCAGCGGACGTCGTCTCGGTGCCTTCGGACTCCGTGTCTCCTCTCTCTTTCCTCCTTCGGTCTCCGAGTCTACTCGTTTGACCACCGGTCCGGTGGGAAGGGCAGGGGAGCCTTCGTAGCCGCAGGTATACAATACTAGGTGCGTGCCAGTTGAAATCCACGGCTCTTGAATGGATCCGACGAACAACTCTCTCTCTCTCTCTCTCTCTCTCTCTCGTGCTTCCAGGTTCGCGACACGAGCTAAGCTTTTACGAAGCTTTCAGAGTGAATCCCCCTCCCCTCCTGTCAGCCAAGCCGCTCCCAGTGATTCGCAGCCTCATGCTGCCGCCGACTTCTCTGGCCCGCTTTATTCTCATTATATGGCCCAAGCTCCGTCCAGGCTCCGTCCAGGCTCCGTCCAGGCTCCGTCCAGGCTCCCTCGTAACCGAATAACCGAGGACCTCGGCTTCCGAGCCGAGTAATGCCTCTGGCAATTTAACGTTTCAGCTAACGGAAGCCCCTGAAACTCCCCGACGATCGTTTCGCGCGATCCCAATTAGCCCCGAGAGTCCGTGCTCCGCTTTACGGCCGACCATTACATTGATTACGGAATTTTACGTCCGAGTTATCGACGAAACGCCCGAGCATTCCTTCCCCACGTCCCGTCGCCCCTTCTTACCACGTCGCCCTCGTGCCTCGTTGGCGAAAGGGGGAGGAGCGAGCCACCGATATTTATTTATTCGGCTCCTATAGGCGCGCGTGCGCGAACCGGTTTTCCCGACGACCGGGGGTCTCTCTCGGGGAGTCTTGGGTCGCGGTGTCCGAAATCGCCACCACCGCCCCTACCATAGCCACCGAATATCGTCCGGAAAGTGAAAAGGCGCCGCCGCCACCGCCGTCGCCGTCGCCGTCGCCGTCACCGCCGCCGTGGCTAATAACGCGGAGGCAGCCGAGGGCGCGTGGCGCGCGTTACATTCGGAGGCCGGAGAAAGTGCCGAAAGCACCGGCCTCGAGGGACCGAGTTCAAGCTCGGCTCTAACCGGGATAATAAGCGGCGCCGGGTACCGATGCCGGACGACCACCAGCCGACCAGCCTTCATTTTATATTTTCTTCAAGTTCTTTTAAAGGGGAAAGCATACGATCCAGGCGATCCCAAGGATATTTCACATTCGTGATCTTGCAATTTTTTTTCACTCCCCCCCCCTCGCCCCTTCAACGGATACGCTCCGAGAGAGTATTTTTTTTTATCTAATGCTTTCGTGCGTCCCCGTACTCACTCACGAATCTTCACAATACAACATAATACAAATGTCCCTTCTTGTATTTAGAACAATCCTATCGTTATTTCAAATTAACGATCATTCATCATTCATTAATATTACCTTATGCCCGCGCGCCAACCTATCTATATAACGGAATATGCGTATATGCATATATATATACATGTACATATACGGCGCGCGCGTGTGTGAGCAGTCGTTAGAGTACTGATTTAATTGGGGGAAAAAAAAATTTAAATAGGCTTCTAAATTATGATAAATAATTAATAAAATAAAATATAGACTATTACGATATCATTAGTAATAGTCTGAAATTGTAGACAATCTTTATCGACGGTCGTGTTAGAAACAGCATACAAAAGCATTGCTCAAACACGTTGATTAAAAGTTTTTATTACTATCGAGAATTCGCCGACATACTTTTTACTAATTATTGATAATTTTTCGCATGTACATTAATAATTTAAATTGCCTGCATTAATGCTATTGAATAATAGGAGAAGGACAACGTATATCGAAAATAGAGAATTAATGTCCCATGTGAATATTCATATGGGATATACAAATGTGCATATAGTAAAATGATTAAAATGATTAAAATGATAAAATGATAAAAGCCTCTAATTACTCGTTGAAGAATAATTTTCAATAAAAGTAAGAAATTTAATTTACCTTTCGTTTAAATTAGAAATTTTCATTAAAAATCATGCCGATCGTTTTATAGTGAAAAGCCCATAAATTTCAAGTGCCATTAGCTGGAATTTAAATTTTAAATCAATTTTAATTACACGCTAAAAAATATTCTAAAGCGTAAAATACGATTTCGAAAGATTCAAAAAAACAATTCAATCTTTCGATGAGTTTAACTTTTTGTCATAATTTCTTATCGTAGTTAAATTTTATTTTATAAACTAATCAATCCCATTTTGTTTCTACTTTTATAAAAATTCATTCGAATTCTCGACTGTTAACAACTTAATAACTTGATTTATTATTAAATATTTACAAGCTACGTATTATTTTTACTCTAGTTTCGGTAAAAAAAAAAAAAAAAAAAAAAAATTATTTTATTAATATTCCTAAGAAATAAATTGTATTGTAAAATGATATTAAATTAAATGACGTTATAAATTATTTTTATTAAGAATGCTTTAATATCGTTTCGAAATTTATGTGTAAAAGTATGCAATAACATTCCGAAAGAATTATATCGTAAACAATACTAAAGTCTCCCTGTTTATATGCATATATCAGTTTTCAAACGTATATTATATTTTTCTTTTAGTAAAAGTACTTTCGTCATTACGAGAAACGTGATATTTTTTTTCTACAATAAAGACGTTACGAAAGACAATTATATTTTGGATATTAATTAAAAAAAAAAACATATATATATATATATAAGGTTTCTAAATACTTTTAATGGGCATTAAAAAAAAGTAGATAAGGAATGAAATTAATAAGAAAGTAAGTAAGTAAGTAAGTAAGTAAAAAAAGAATAAAAGAAACTGCTTTTCTCTGAACCAGAATTGCTTTAAATGCCCGAAATTTGTTGTTATAAGAATATTAAAAATGCTAATTAATGAAAAGTCTGGTTGACCTCTTGAAATTCTTACACAGTAAATATACTTTAGCCAGAAATGAGACTAATCAAGGCTAAGTATACAAAAGTCTTTCCCCTTGAATTACAAGGAGCTTGAATGTTAAGTTTTAGTGATTGAAGAAATGATGAGTCGCAATTATCTTTTATGACATCATTAAATATAATTTCAAAGTGATTTATTCATCTTTCTTGTAGAATGTAACGGTAAAGATCTTGCGTTCTGTTAGAAAACAATCAAATATCGACGTAAAAAACAACGTTATACAATAAGGTTATTTTAAATCATAAAGCCTGTGGCTCCTAAATAACGCTTAATTAGTAATTTCTTCTTCTTCTTCTTCTTCTTCATCTTCTTTGATTTTTACACGCTTCGTTTCGATAAAACGTAATTTGTAATTATTGCCGCGTGATATTCGATGAAGAGATTTTGAAACACATATCGTTAAATGAGCATTATAATGAGCGTTTTCATAAATACGCGCGACAAGATTGTCGTCCCCCCCATAAACTAAGCTCTTTTGATATTAATTGCCGCCGTTAATAACGTATTAACAAAATTTCCTAATAAGTTTATCGAAGAGCAGGCTGAAGAATAGGCATTAATAAAGCTTAACGTAAATCCGTGATTATGTTTACGCCGGGGCAAAGCGAGTAGAGCGCGTTTGTTGTACTTGGTCGCTTAAAAGATAAATAAATATGTGGCAATATTAGGTTAGATTCGTAGGCAAATAAAAATAGTATACCAAAGTTTTTCCACCAGATTAGAAATGTTTTTTTTTTTTTTATTATTCTCTAATCGTTGTTATTTTTTTTGCGCTCGAGGTGTTTTTGTTCCTTAAGGCCGGTTATTACGAGCCAAAGATAATCGTCACCGGCATATCCAATGTTAAAAATTCATGCCGCGAGGTGAAGACAAACCGTACGAAAGAAATCCACTAAATGTTTGTGTATTAATAAATTCCATGGGGGGGGGGAAGAATACGAATTGACGAGAGTCACGTTATATTTTGCATTGACGAGATCCTTGGGGAAGCCTTCGTTCCTTGCATTACGCGGCCGACGTACGTTCGGGCTTACGCGGAATGCTTACACGGCTGTTCCCCCCCCCCACCCGTAGTTTATTTATAAAGTCTTGAGACTGTTTAAACAGATTGCATGTTATTATAAGCGTGTTGATAATCGCCGGGACTGCCGTCGCCGCCCGTGTATAATTATTATTACGTTACTCGAGCAGTGGCGCACTTTAAGGATTATTAAGTGAAGCTTGACCGACCGAATGAGCGATTAACGGCCGTAAGATTAGGAGCTCCTTATCTTATTGTCTAAGATAATTGAAGAGACATTTTATTTTATTAGAGTATGACTTTGGCCCTTACGACTCGATTTTCATTTTACGGCTCCGATTGCATTGTAATGACAGTCTTTACCCGCGAAAATACGCGCATGGAAAATAATCGCCTCTCTCGTCCCTTTTTCACTTTTATTTTCATTTCGTTATTCATTAAACTGTATTTTTGTTTTGCTTTATTTTGTTTTGTTCGTTGTTTTTTTTTGTTCAGGTAAGACAGCGGTTCGGAATAGCGAAATTCTTCAAAATTTCATTATTATGCTAATCCTTATATTAACGAAATAAAATGTATTGTTAGAGGTAGAATGAGCCTACGTAAATCTGTCTCTGAACGCGCGCGCTCTTTAATGTACGTTCGTTCGTTCGTTCATTCGTTCGTTCCTTCGTTCGTTCCTACGCAAATAAATATCCAGCTTACTGATATGGTAATTTAGAGTTTCATTGTAAATCAGATTTACACGTTAGAGCGCATGCGTGTGCGTGCGCGTACACGAGCATTCAAACGGTTAAACTCATAAACTCGTTCGTAGTTGCCGATATTTTTGTACTCGATGGCCTTTACAGAGGAGATACGTAAAACTCCCGAGTGTAGATCGATGTTCAATAAGGATGTTCGCTAAAAAAGAATAAAAGCATCGTCTGGATAGATCGGGAGTATCTTGATAAGGCATTGTTTCCGCAATCAGATAGGAGGACCTTAGGGAAAAGCGTCGGACACAGTTATAATTACAATATCGATACGTAACTAAGTCAGTTAACACCTGCTCGATACTCGGGGGAAAAAATCCCTATCTCGCGTCTGGGAAACTTTTGAGGCTGCGTTTAAGAAAAAACCGGAACTACGAATAGAGGAACAAACGCGTCCGAGGAAAAACTTAAACTCGTTAAAACTTTATAAAGCGACGATATCCTTCCACGTATCGGACAATAAAGAAGCTAAGAGGGGCAAAAAAAAATAAAGATAGAGAGTGAGAGAGAGAGAGAGAGAGAGAGAGAGGAAGAAAAAGAAACGTCGGCTCAACGCTTACGCGTTCAAAAAGATCGCGAAGCGTGCGCCGGAGGCTCGTTTCGCCTCGGGTTTCGTGCCGACGGGACAGAGCCAGGGGTTCGGGAGCTAGAGTGGCCCGATGGGGCGGCGGGGTCGGAGGGTAGGGTAGGGGGGGACGAGATCACGTCCTCGGAATCCAATGTATCGATACGAGGCGGCAGAAGCAGGGGAATTCGAAAATCGCGCAAGAAAAGTGCACGCGACCCGGCGCGGTAGTCGGAAGGATGGGGTTAAAGAATTAAAAAGAGAGAGAGAGAGAGAGAGAGAGAGAGGGAGGAAAAGAGAAGGAAAACGGTATCGGGGGAGCGCCACGTGGAATTCCGAAAGGCACGGCACGGCATGGCACGGCACGGCAAGGCAAGGCAAGGCAAGGCAAGGCAAGGCAAGGTAAAGCAGGTACGGTGTCGAAAGCCTCGGTGACGAGGGCAGGGGACGGGGGTACGGAACGCGCTCGAGATAAGACGCGAATATTCCTGCGGCTCGCCGCTTCACGGAATAATAAAATATCGCGATAGCGAGAAGCCGCGATCGTGCGGCTTTAATACGAGCGAGCCAGGTTCGGCTCGGGGGAGCCTGGCGCCGATGATCTTTCCAGGCTCAGCCGATCCACGGTATCCCCAGCCGCAGCTAATATTTGAGCGAGCCAAAGTCCCTGTCTCTATCCCTCCTTAAAAGCGGATGCTTTTTACCGGGAATGGCTCAGGCGCGCGAGGCTCCGATCCCCTTATCAGCTTCACTTTTATCACTCTCATCGTGAAAAACTTGTCGCGCGATTATCTGCGAAATTCATAGATCTCATCCAGAGAGAGAGAGAGAGAGAGAGAGAGATTTTACTTCTTTCCCTCCGCGCTCTTCCTACCCCGTCCAACATCACTTTCTATTTAATCATGCCATCGATCGGCTACCCATGTCTTCTTATACAATTTACTTTACAATTTACTGCCCCGAATCATTTAGGCATTTATAATTATTATGGGAACGAATACGCAAGCTTATAAAATTACGATTGATTGATTGATTCGGGCGCATTGGATACCATTGCGGTTATAAAACTTTAGGTCTTTGGAAATGGAAGTAAGCGACTCGCCGGCAATCCCTGTATTTCGCGTAATATTTTATTTGTAAGACGTGGATAAAAAAAAAAAAAAAAATAAAAATATCGACCGTGAACATGCTGCGCTGATAAATAAAAGCGATTGTCTGTCGATAATCAAGAATGAGGAAGATATTGATTTACCGCTCGTAATAAATACATTTATTTTCTCGCGAAGTGACGCGTACGAAGACTATCGAGTTAAATTCAAGGGTCACCGGATAAAAGAATGAAATTTTCCTTTCGAAATGGCCGTACAACGAATTACCTCAACGTCGGAATGTTTAACATAATAATGAAGCCAATGAATGCATTACTTAGGCGATTTCGCGTTTTTAGGGGCAACGTAAGAGCGCTTGCATTGTATTATAGCCGACTAATACACGTACTTCTATCAGCTTACGCAATCGCTTATTTTTCGATTTACCTGTTGATAAAATAAATATTCCCAGCACACGCAGGCAATCGAGATTACCTTCTCCTACGATAAGGGATCTGTAACAAAATAACTCTACGCAAGAAAAAAAATCTATAAAGTGTAGAAAATTTATGCGACTGTGTGCGTGTGCGTGTGCGTATGCGCGTGTGCGCGTGCGAGTGTATGCCATAATAGATAATGTAGAGCTAGAGAGGAAGGTTAAGCGATTCTCGAGATACATTTCCTTTCGTTGCCACGCTCGCGGTGATCGGCGGGCTTGGAGGGAAGAGAGATAGAGATAGATAGATAGAGAGAGAGAGAGAGAGAGAGAGAGAGAGAGAGAGAGACGAGGATTTTTCTTGAATATTAAAACTCGTTTCAGGATGCGCTGGTTTCGAGTCCACACGGAAGCTCCGCGACTCCTGAGCCTCAGTCCCCTGCGGATCGACGAAGATGAAAACCAGGAAGTCGCCTCACCTCGGCTTCTCGCCCTATCCAAGCTACGAGGTAAGACAATGCGCCCAGTACATTATTAGCATTTTGCCTGCATGCATGAGAGGATAGCTCCCCCCCCCCCGCCCCTCCTACCCAACCTAACCCCGACCGCGGCTCCTCGTTGCCTATCGCCGTTCGGGATCAGGGTATTCCTCCGCATAATCTTAAATCGATTCGGGTAATTAATATACGAGCGAGGGTAATTATACTCGTCCAGCGGCCCTCCTCTCGCTTTAATCGATTTTCATTCCTCCCTAGCGGATGCCCGCGGATGAGATCTAAGCCTCTGACCGTCAGTGACGACGAAACAACTTACGACAAAGGCAAATAGCGAATCGACAATTCGCTTCTTTAGTATTTTTCTTATCGTTACAATAGATAAATCGCGGAGCATAGCCGCGGCCTTCGATTAATAATTTATTTATCGACGTGAGGCAGACGTTGTTGACGTTGACCAACACGCTCAGGGTCTATGACACTTTTATAAAAATATTCCTTCAATCTAAGCTCTGCCCAGGAATGCACTTTTGCGCTTCTTGTGTTGTTTGTGAAAACAACAAAAAAACAAAAAAAAAACAACAAAACCCCTGTAAATGTTGTTAATAGACCTTTAATAAAAAAAAATAAAGATCGAGCTTTTCCCTTTCTATCCCTTTGAACGTTATTTTAACTATTTCTTCACTTTTCGACATAAAGGATTTATCATCGAATTTAAAATGATGACTTAACTTGTTTCGTCTAGAGGTGCTATTATTACCCACGAAACGCTGAATATGAAAAATAATTGAGCGTGTCGTAGGAAGAGTGTATCGGTCAACTTAATATACATTCATTATGAAACGGCCAAGTCCTAAACGACGACGAAATAATTTTATACATTGATTTATACATCCGAAATCTTAATTTTAAACAAATAAAAGCCATTAAACGATTTTATTGGCCAATTTTTATCGAGCGGTCCAATCTCTCATTGGGAATAATAATCTTATTGAATCTAAACGAATTGACTTATTGAATTAACGTTACCAATGTATATATATATATGCGCGCGTGTGTGTATGTGTGTGCATTGGTAACGGGCGATTCGCGCACCTCGAGCAGGGCATAATAAAACAATCCGAGTCCAATAACAAGTTGGCCAGGATAATTTTATCTCGTTTTACGTAATCGTCGGACATTATCGGACTCTCCGGGGACTCTGCTATCGAGATTCTATCGGTAATTGAATGGCGACAGAGTTCTCGCAAGGGATATACTACAAGGGAATATTATAAGCGTTTGACAGGTTTCGTATTCGCATGTTCGGCTAATATAATATCATTCCTTAAAAATAGTTGAGCTCGTGGGGCGATGGTTATTGGGGTTTATTGGCGGTTATTGGTGTTGTTATTGGGCTGGAGGAGGAGGGGGAGAAGGAGGAGGAGGAGGAGAGTGAAGAGGGAAATTCAATGGCGTATTACATTATCGGAGAAAATGATCTATTTACGAGCCCATTGTGCGGGGCAATCGATCGGCAATCACTCATGGCCGAAACACCTACATGGTCAATAATAATCCTGGTGAGCGATCCACCGTCACAACTCGCCGAGGAGTTGATCTCCCGGGGAGGACTCGGAGCTGCTCGGCGGCTCCGAGTCCCACGCGGTCCTGTTACGAGCGTCTCTCGGCTCGGCAAAAATTATTTTCTAGCCGTCCCGTCAGCCGCTACTGCTCCTCGCTGAAACGAAACGACGGCTCGGCCGCGGCAGCGATCTCACCAGGGGTGGTACGGGAGGGGGATGGGTGATGGTGGTAGACGGCGATCGGCCACGGGATGGCGCCCGACACGCAATACCGTGAAAGGACGAAGAAGAGACCGGGCCCTGGCGAAATCGGAGCGGCCGCTGAGGATCAATAACCGATTTCCGGTGCCGTGAGCCGCCTCCTAGCCCCCGGGCAGGTGCGACTCGAGCGGGCTCTGGTAATGACTCGCGGCTTCCCCTCCTACTCCTACTCCTACTCCTCCTCCTCCTCCTTCTCATCCTCCACCTCCTGCGCCGCGACTGACTCAGCAGCATTAGAGTGACATTTGATCGGTTGCGTGCGCCAGCGCCCAAAATGTAGGAAAGCGGGGAGCGCTCGGGACTCGACTCGGCTGTCACGATTCTTCGAGAACATTCTGTCGCGCTTGGCTGATATCCCCCCCGGCCCTCCCGCCTTTCCCGCACCGCCCCGTCTTGCTCATTTTCAATATTACTGGCGTCTCTTATAACGTACCGCGTGAGGCTCTTTCTTATTTCACGTACACGACGACTACGTCGCCTCCATTATATTCCGACGTATTTATCTTTCGACTCTCGCGCCCTTCGTCTCGGCGATTCCGCGACCCGCCCTCCCTCCCTCCAGACCGCCATCCCTCCCTCGAGCCCGCCATCCCACCATCCAACCCACCTATACGCCGCTGGCCTATTTCTTCAAACCCTTTCGTGGATATATATATACCCTTTCTCCTTGGGAAGCATAGCCGCCTAGATTATTCCTGGCGACGCTCTTTATTTAGCGGCTGCCCCGATGTTTGCCCAATCATACAAACAATGTACCCTTCGAACAATGAACGGCAATCGTGGCTAATACGTATCCGTATTAAAGAGGTTCTTCTCTGAGGTAATCGAGCTATTCCAAATGCATCCCCGTAAAAACACGCAACTTTCATTTATGGTATTTATACAATTAAGCACCCCCTGTATTAATCGTCCAAGATTTTCTTACCCACCCCCCTCCACCCCGGACCCCCCTCGCCACGATCGCTTTCATACCGACTCGATTATTTTTATAGATCTCAGTAATTGGCCTTTGATCGTTTCTACTGAAATTGTCGTTAAAGTACCATCGGCACGAGCTTATTGACTATTTATTGCTGTTATTATTGTTGTTGTTGTTGTTGTTGTTGTTGTTGTTGCTGTCGTTGTTGTTATTACGTTTCTCGGGACCATATAATGCTAATGAATCTGAATCCAGAATACATAAAAGGAGAAACTATGCGGATATTAATGTCCCTCGACTAAGTCCTCTTCCCAAGCGTATGAAATTTTATTGCCAGCGTCAAACTTGTTCGTATATGTCTATATATGTGGACGTACATTATAGATTCTGAATGCCGAGCATATCACGATTGCTTGAGAATTCCCTTGAGATGAAATGCGTAAAAATAAAAAGTACGCGTGATGTATTAATTTTTAAGTTATTGTCAATGCTCGTATCACAAGGTGAAATTTAAATAAATCGTAAATAAAGCCTTCGGCTCATTAAAAACAGTTGGGCAAATAAGCTCGCCTCGTTAAATTCTCCCTAACACGAAAGAAAATGCGATAAAGGAGGCGTTGAGTTTCCCGAGGGATCGGAAACAGGAGTGACACGCGGTACTCGAATTATAATAATCGCATCGGTATCGGATAGTAGCGACTAACTAATAAATAATACGGAAGCATTCGTGTCACGTTCGCGCTACGAGCACACTGTGTCGCTATCTCTCTCTCTCTCTCTCTCTCTCTCTCTCACTCAATGTCAAATTGATCGCGCCGAGGGATTTATACGAAAACGTCGTGTAGACCGATGCCCGAGTGCAAAAATAAAAAGCCGGAAGCTCTCGTTCTCCGCCCACGGGCTCTGTCCCTCGGCCAAATTAAAGGAACCGCGAGGATGGGCGGAGCCGAGGGGGAGGGCGGCGTTGAAGATCGGGAAGGGAAAAAAAAAACGGGTCGACGGCCGGGCCGCGATTATCGGGTAATTACGCGACCCGGCCTTGGCAGACGCACGTGTGACGAAGGTTCGATCACGAATTTAGCCCTGACCTTGAAAGTGCTTCTGTTATTCTTGGGACTGGCTCTACTCGTCCCTCGAGCTTTTCGATCGAGCTTTTCGGTCGCTGCGGGATCTCGTTTACGTGACCCTGACCGTCAGACCGATTAAACTACCCACGCCTACGTGTTTCCGGAATTTCCGGACAGAAGCGCCGTGTCCGATAATTAGACGCCACGTGATCCTAATGTAAATATACCCAATGTGAAAATTCAATTGTTGCTTTGTCATTCTCGTTATTGGGGTTACTGGCGTTTTTCATGACGACAGACGATTAGAATGTCGAGAGAAACTAAAGCGAAATCCGTATCATTATTACTCTTCGAGACAAGTGCTTCAGTAGTTGCATTGCCCCATAAATACGTATAATTTAGGAATTTCTATGGGACATTATGCACGCCGACGCTAATCGACGTTATTCACGTAACCGAGACTCTACTTAAGTAGTAAATTATAAATAACTGAAATTATTCAACGATTCCTTATCGCCATTGCATTATTCTGCATTATTGGATTTTTATTGGAACGAGTAGTTGAGTCTGCGCCATTCTGACCCAAATAATTAAAAACGCTGGCTTTGGCTAACGTTGAAATAGAAAAAGTATCTAAAGAATTCTGTTGGTTCACCCAAGCAATTGTAAACTCATTATGAATTTTTCAAATAATTCGGTCTAACTAGGAATTGACATGATAAAACCTAATTGAGTACACCGTCCGTATTGCACTTCTCATGCATTAAAATTCCGGTCTTAAGCGGGAACGTAGAACACAATCGGAGGAAAGGGAGGAATAAAAGTAGAGAGAATAAAAATTAAAATTCCAAAAAAGCCCGTAGTTAGGCTAGTCGCTACTTCATTTGCGGCTTTCGCCACGAATTCCTTACGATCCGTGAATCGGATTTCTATTTAAAATCATCACCAGCCACGTACGACGAGTCGCGGGCGACTTTCTTACTTATTTGTAACGTATTGAGGAGAACGTGCCGGCCAATCGCCAATAGACATTACGGGGACTGCATCATTCAGTGTTGCAAATTTAGCAAAAGAGACTATTTTAGCTAGAAGGAATGGAAAGAGATAGAATAAATAAAGAAAAAGAAAAGTAAAATGGAGCGCAATTATCGAGCCAAGCCGGTGGCGATCGGTGACATTTTATTTAGCAAATGGACGATGGAGAGAGAGAGAGAGAGAGAGAGAGCTCGCAGGGTTAGAGGATAAATAATTAAACGTTTGGCACAAAGACGCGTAAGTGCATCATAGTATTTCAATCATCTCATTTCCATAGAAATCTCCTCTGCCATCTCGAACCGCTTGTAATCTCGCCGGAGGAGGCTGGCCCGTAAAAAATGAGTTTGCCTCGTTCCACCCCCCACCCCCTTTCGTCGTCGTCGTCTACTTCCCTCCTGCCCTTGCCCTCGCGCCGCCCTCTCCGCCCCTCGCCACGGCAGTCCGAGAATCGAGCCACCTTGTGTAGACCCTGGCTAAGACTTATCTAGCCATCCGCGGACATGGGATTTTCCGTGGACGTCTTTTTGCCGCCGTGGACGGGAGAAGTTGTCTTTCTTTGCGCGAGAGTTAGGCCGCTGTTCGTTAGCGCATGAAACGGAAGTGCCGAGGCCTCCACATGCCCCTCGCAACCTCGCCGTAATTTATCCTTTCAGATCGTCCAGTGATATAATATAACTGATTGCCGCTGCCCCGCTAATTCGCATGGGGTCCTCATGGGATGTAACGTTTGTCCACGGTCCGGTATTTCTTTGGGAACCCGCTCCTCTCCAGGTACAGAGAGGACGAAAGCTATATGTACGCGGGCCAGGCGACTCTTACGACCCGGCAATTCAGATAAAGGATATCCTCCCAGGCCGCTTATTAAGCCGGGACACATTTTCGTCGGGAGTGCGCGTTTAATGGTAAATTGTACCCCCCCCCCCCGAAGCCCGGGGCTGCGTGAATTACGTGTGAAAATGTCATCCCATGCGAAAGCCGAAGGAGCTCTTTAGTGAAGCGAAGCGAAGCGAAACGAAGAGAAGCGAAGCGAAGCGAATAGAAGCGAAGCGGTGGCAAAGTCCTGCTCGCTTAGATAATCGCGTAATGATGTCAGGCCTTAACTTAATTGGCATTGGCGGGCTTACGTACTTACACACAGGCCGTGGCTCACGCTACTTCTTGTTGAGCGATTCGCAAACAATGGCAGAGCAAATGATTTATTCGCATTAAATCAGGTCAATAAGCAATACGAATTTGCGAAAGCGCATTAATAATGTACGATCCGATTGACGTCCGAGGCATTGGTTCATGAAACGGGAGTAAGCGGTAAAGACCAAACAAAAAGTCTGGATAGGGAGAGAGAGGGGGGGGGGATAATGGGAAAAAGTCTTGGCTATAAATGCGAGACGACCAAGTTACAACGGTAAGGCTCGCGGAATTCCTAAAACGACGATTTTGAACGATTCACTGACCTCCAAGAGTCCCGACCTCGACGGTCCCGGCGCTCGCGGAGTCGGGGCTCGAGGATTGAGAGTTACAGAGAGAGAGTGAGGGAGAGGGGGGAGGACGAAGGGATTACGTTCATTAGTCGGGCAATAAGACCGTGGCGCCCTCGGAGAAGGCAAATTAAAAGCGAGATAATAATGGGCGTGGGTCCCGGCACGAAAAATAAACAGATCCGCGCGGCAGGGGAGTGGCGGCGGAGGGGAGAGAGGAAGACCGGCAGGAGGAAGCGAGCGGTAGTTCCTTCTTCTTACGGATCGGAACAATGGGGAAGAGTATCGGGAGCGGGGGCATCTCTCTCTCTCTCTCTCTCTCTCTCTCTCTCTCTGGAGATCTCGCAGGGAGAAAATTGTCACGCCACTTGCTGGGCGGGGAGGGGGGGGAGGTTGGTTGGAGAGAAAGAGGCAATGGAGTTGCTATTAAGATGGAAAAATATAGCTGGACGAAGGTGAGTACAGGTGCGCGCGACCGCGAAGCTGACCGAGAAGCTCGTCGTCGCCGAGGCCGGACCGGAAAACGACGTCGGCCGTCGCGAGTGCGCATAAAAGCCTAGTTCCTTGAACTCGATATCCTATTTTCGGAATCTGGAACGGGGGGGGGGCCCCTAGCACCTAGAGGAGCCTCCCAGCCGGTAATTACCGAGTTCGTGTACTCGGTATCTCGGTTCTTCGTTTCCTCTCCTTGGCTGGAAAGCCGGCCCCGATCGCTCGGGGAGATGCTTTTGGCTTGGCTTAGCCGACCGGGGCGTATCGGCTCCTGGTTCTGCATCCTCGTCCTGACACTCTCTGAGACCCTCGCCCACCCGACAAAAATTCACTCGTCCTACATCCCCGGCCTCGAACGTACCATCGTTACATCGTCGGCCAACCAATCGCTCCTAACGGGGATACGCCCACCACTACATTCCTACGACTTACACATCCTTTTCGTATTAAATTTTCATTTCTAAATCCCGTTCCTCCTTCCTTTTCATTACTTACGTTCTTTTTCGTTTTCGTTTGTTCTTCGTCGTCTGTTTTAACGCTGTATATGACGAGGGGGGGCGAGGCAAATTCATTAGCCGTAATTATACCGAGGAATTATTTTGTCCGTTATGCTCTTTCGAAAATACGTAATTGTAGCCTCGGCAATTACATAGCGCGGAGTTTAATAATCGAATGCACTAGCTGGGACGACTAATTGAACGATTAAACGGAAATGAATAAAACGAGGTATTTTAGGCCTTAATGGACGCGCCCGTTCTCATTTTCTGTGCGTACGTGAGTGCGTGCGCGCGCGCGCGCTCTCTCCGCAACGCGGCCTCCTCTGATCCCTCGGTCCGTGAGTTGATACACGGGCGAGTGTACGTGCGCTTTTATTGTACTATCGCAATCAGTTTGTCTAGTCCCAGAGGCAGATAATTTTAAAGGGTTCCGGCTGTTGACTCTCGATAAATCCAATTGGAAAATGGATAAGAGAAGGAAAAGAAAAACATTCGGGCAACGTCGAGAAAGTTAAGTATGGTAATTTGGGTAATAAGTCAGTCGGGAAGAGTCGCAAATTTGTAAAAAGAAATGCTATTCTCTAAGTCTTAAAGCCGGTCCGTAATAGCCTAGTTAAACCTCGATTAATAGATAGTAGAATATAGCTCTGATTAGCATATAACGTGCGTGCGTGTGTGCGTGTGTGCGGGTAGGTAGGTAGGTAGGTAGGTAGGTAGGTAGGTAGGTAGGTAGGTGGGTAGGTAGGTAGGTTGAGAGGTAGGCTGTCCATTGGTGTAGGTCCGTATAAAATGTCCGTATAAAATGACCATTTCCTCGTCGGCGTCCATTATCGGCTGGATATTCTTTGTAGACCGGGTAGGCGATATTTATGTGTATAACCGGAGTTTCGTGTCTAGGAGCAGGTCGTTTTAGTCGGCCTGGTCCGGCTGAGCTCGCTAAGGGCGTCTCGAACGGGCTGGCTCGTAATAGCCAGCGGCTACCCAGTGGCAGCTCGAGCGGAAATACGTTCTTTATGGACGATGGTGGGAGGGTCGGGGATCTAGCACCCGGGACCGCGTATTTTCCTTCGGCTCGAGTAATTATCCGATTCGACGGGGGTTATCCAAAAATACAGTCGACGGCGAACGGCGGCTCGATCTATTATTCGCGGTAATGACGAAAGCCAATGGGTTTCGAGTAGCGATCACCAAAAATAGCCGAGGAATAATAAAGTCCGCCGGAGTAAAGAAAAAGGAAAGCGGACTGGGCCAAGAGGCGTTGGTCTACGATGGTGGTCGTGTGGGAGGGGCGCGGCGGGTGAGGAGGGCTAACGACTACGAGCCCGAGGAAACGAAAGTGAAATCACCCTCGGCATTAATATCTGGCCCCGGATATCACGGTATTTACATCCAGCCACGGTCACCGCGTGTATCGGACTGGTAACATCCGCGCACCCACGAACCATTGAGGAAATCGTCGGTAGAGGGGGGGATGGGAGGGAGATACGCTTCTCTCCGGATTCCCGTGTTCCCGTGATCCGTTCCCCACGACCGCGACGACGTACGTTTATCCGAACGAAGAACAAGAGGAGGAGGGACTACGACGACTACGACGACTACGACGACTACGACGACTACGACGACTACGACGACTACGACGACGACGACGACGGCGACGACGACGACGATGACGAAGAAGAAGAAGAAGAAGAAGAAAAATAAGAAGAAGACGAAGACGGGATTTCCTGTGCCGGGCTCATCATGGGGTCGCGCGGCTTTGGCGTCACGCTCGAGGCGCCAGTCTCGCCGCGCCTCCCGGACGACGCGGTCGCGTGTGCCTCCCATTGTTCGCTCGCGCCACCGATGCCGACCTTTACGCGCTCGAACCCGACCCACGGCAACCACGGCCCTCCATCAGGATGTTCAGCATGTGCTGCCACAGGCGCTCCCAAGGTACGCTCCGCGACGACCGACTCTCCGCACCTCACGGCGACTTCCCCGACCGCTTACAAAACATTCAAAGTCCTCTTAAAGGATTTCCGTGCAGACGAATACGGACTGCGGGGAGGAGGCGGGGACGAACAGACCTTTTTACGAATTACGCGTCCTTACTACGTACGCCGAGCTGGGAACGCCGCCTCGTCCCCCTACATCAGGCTTCACGGTCTTTCTGATTCATCGAAGTATTTTATGAGGGAAGCGTTCGGACGGTCACCACCACCACCACCACCACCACCACCACCACTTCGTCCTCCTTGTCGTCTACGTTCTTTTTTCCCGCGGTTTTCTACCATAAACTGACAGCGGTCAGAGAGTGAGATAGAGCGAGGGAGGGAGTGGGGATAGGGGTAGGGGGGAGCCAAGTGGGTTCGTCTAGAAAACGCCGGTGCGGATAAGCCGGCTTTTCCCGAGCAGAGAATCCCGAGATCGCCGCGAGCTGATTGTTAAACGTAAATAATGCCCGGGGCTCGGGGCTATGCCCAACTACCCCCCCCCCCGTTTCTCCACCCTGTGCGAATTCCTCGCGAGACTTTCCCTCCACTGCACGTACTCCACTGCGTAATTCTTACTTGCCGCTGGATTCCTTATCCCACGTGCAAGGGTATGCGCGTCCCCGGCCCCTCCGCCCCCACCCACTATTCCGGGTCATTCCCCATCTACGGGAGAGGGGGCGTGGATGCCGTAGTCTCGTACGTACGGGATTTCAATCGAATTCGATGTACGTTGACAACAATACTCCGGGGGCCCGAGACATTTTTGCTCTCCCAAAACTCTCTATGAATCATCCTGCTTATCCATAATAATAATAATAATAATAAGCCGACAATGTATTCCCTATCTATCTTCGTCCTTTCCTCTCCTCCCTCCGTCTCTCTCGCTCAAGGATCAAGTTGACACACGTGTAATGAGCATTAGAATTGGGCATGGTAATTAGGAGAGACGAGAATACCGAGTCTACCATAGTCTCGAGCAGCATCAACTAACCTCGTCTTGTTGTCATGTCTCGTTAAAATGTCAGCTGTACAAACAGATCTCGATTACTCCAATTATTTAAATAACCTTAAGGTACATTGAGGGAAAAGCTCAAGGTCGTGTAGACATTTCTAATATACGATTAGATAATAAATTTCAGTACGAATACAACTGCGTTCCGTATTGCTTAAAGGGTCGGGGCCTTAATCATTCATTCCTCATAGTCTATAAAATCGTCGAGGATTGTAGATTAAATTAATTCGGATTGAATCGAACCATCGATTACCTGCGAAGCTGCTCGTGCATTAAAAAAAACTTTCGACTTTAGCAGCCTCGCTACTCCTATGATAATTTTATATACGCTGCCCAATAGCTATGTATATGGTAATGTAGTCATTTTACCTGGAAAAGAGAGAAAAAAAAAAAAAAGATGAAAGAAAGAGATAAAAATTGTCAGAGTCAGAGATAAACTTTCGACAAAAAAAAAGTGAGTCACGAGTATTCTGCTATAGACGACGTTTTGCGTTTGCGTTTGCGTTTGCGTTTGCGTTTACGTTCTTGCGTAAGGTGACTTAATAGAATCCTTTACTTTACTTTAAAGAAAATACTATCACTTATAATTGTGCCGTAGAAGCATAAAACCGAGCTCGGGCCGGCTCCGTTTTCATCGTATTCCCGCTGTTCGTCGACTGTGGCTTTCGCCCGACAAATGGGCAAGCATATCGGTATTTTGAAAATGGCATTATTGTTTATAAATTCAAGCAGTGGACGAACTCCGTGGAGTTTTACGACGAAATCCGACGTCGAGTGTCGAATCCCCGAGTCGATGTAATTTTTTTTTTTTTTTTTTTTTTGTTTTTTTTTTCGTTTTTACAACGGAACGATGAAGCGATAACGCGGCACGAATAGTAAATGATATTGTAAATATTAATAAAACGTTTGGATCGCAGCAAGTGACAATGATCTGGAAGAGAAGCGGCTTTCAGGATAGTCTTCGTCGAGCGTTTATGGGCTCAGGCCGTTAACGTCGGTAGCCTTGCTTTTCTTTTAAACTTGGGAATATTGGGAGAATGGAGAGGCCAAGGCAACGAGGCATCGTTATTCATAACATAACAAATCAGACAAATAACGTCTACGGGGTCAGTCGGGTTTTTTCATCATGACTTGGCAACGTCTTGCTTGAATTGACGAACCGCGGCGGTGTGACGGGTGCACGGGGACAGGGGGTGAAGGGGGAGGGGCGGGCGGGATGGTCATTGGGGTGGACGACAAGTAGCAGCGGTTCCGTCGCAATTAACTAAAAACTTGCCTCAACGTTCAATTAATTGCGGCTCTCCGTCCATGCCCCCACCGCCCCCCCTCTCCGCCACCCTTTCGCGACATCGTCAAGGCGATTAAAGGCAATTAAAGACTCGAGGGAATCGTGCTTTTGCAGACATGTCACCGGTGCGATGGAGCCGGCGCAGGTCCTCGAGCTCGGAGGAGTCCGAGCGCAACTGCTACAACGTGCAGACGTCGAGCGTGACGACCGAGCGGATCTCCTCGTCGTCGTCGGGCTCCGGCAATGCCCACAAGAAGGACAAGAGAAAGATCCGGGAAGAGCGGCGTCGAGCATGCGAGAAGATAAATCCCCTGCTGGAGCGGGTGCGTAACGGCCGGCTCGGCCAACCTGGACACGAGCTCGGCCACGAGCGAGGTCAGCAGTTCCGCTCGATGTGCGAGCTGCGCAGCGGGGGACTGGGCCGCGGCGACTTCCGGCACTCGGTTCGCGATAGCGAGCTCAAGCAAATACTGCCCCGCGAGCCCGACGACGTGGACGACGACGACGACGACGACGTCGACGACGACAACGACAACGACGACGACCGCAACGACCGCGACGACCACAACGACCACGACAACGACGACCGCGCAGGCGAGCATCATCAGCATCATCAGCATCAGCATCAGCATCAGCATCAGCATCAGCAGCAGCGGCAGCGGCAGCGGCAGAAGCAGAAAGAGGAGCTCGAACAGGAGAAGAGGGATGGGGAGGGGAAAGGTGGGGGTTCCGAGGCACTTGGCGAGGGGAGATCGACCCGGGATGTCGAGGAGGAGGAAGGGGAGGAGGAACCGGGGTCCAAGGGCCGTAAGCGGCTTTGCGGCCCACGGCAAGAGGAGCGCTTCGCCCTATTTGGCTTCAAGCTGAACGAGAGTCCGAAACCGAGGAGGCGAAGGTGGCGTAGGTGCAAGGACGGCGGTAAGAAAGCCGAGGCCGAGCCGGAGCCGAGGAAGGATCGTCATCGGGAGACGGAGACGGCCGGACGGACCAAGGGGACCAAGCCCCAGACGAAGGAGTCCGGTAGCGGGTCGAGGTTCGACAGCCTCACTGCCTCGAGTTGCCTCGCGGCCAAGTTCCGCGCTATACAAAACAGGTGAGCCCGAAGGTCATTTCCGTCAATCCCTCGCTCCACGGAGTGGAGTTTTTGGCTTTCCTGCCCGGCTACGATAGCAACTCCACGACCTATTCAATCGGCACTAATTTCCCTTTTTTCCTGCTTTTTACGAATCAGCCGGCCGATCATCCCTTGCATTACATCCGCTTCTTCTTCTTCTTCTTCTTCTTCTTCTTCTTCTTCTGTACGTCCTCTGTACCCGCAGCGCTAAAGAGAAGGGGAAGGATAAGAGATTACTTCCAAATGATAAATTTGCATTGGCGCGAGTATTTTTACGTGAATTTTGGATTGAAGCATTTCTGGCTTGGATATCTGGCGAAACAAAGATAAATAGAGTAGAGACAAAGAGAGTAAATGATTTGTATTTTCAATGCTCCAAGGTATTTGAAGAGCTCGACGAGCAAACTCATCGGCAAGATCTATAAGAAAGAGTCTGCCGCCGGGAATAACAAGGAAAAGGAGCGAAAGAGGCTGCGTAGCTTCTCGTACGGGACGCTACCGGGCCTCGAGGAGCTGAGGACGAACCCGCTGTTCGAGGACCACGAGCAGGAGCCGGAGGACAACGACAACGACTCCGGGATCCTTGACAACGATTCCGCGACGAGTTCCCTCCTCGACGACCGATGTAGCAGCGTCGCCTCCGAGTGCCCGGGCCCCGGCGAGCAGCCCGGAGGGGCCCTGGGACTCCCGCTGCCACCCCGAGTCCCGCCCAGGAGGCCGAGCGGGCCGCGCTCCCAGAGCCGGAGCAGCTGTCTCCTCGAGGAAGCGGAGTCGACGGTTGCGAGGCCGGAGCCCGAACCCGAGGGCAGACTCGTCGCCATACGGAGCAACGCCAGTGTCAAGAAGACCCTGATCGTCAAGCTTCCCCGTGAGAGCGCGGACCAGTGCCTCGGGATCTTCATAGCGAAGACACCGGACTCCGCGGGCTACCTCGTGGCCCACGTGGTGCCGAACGGCCTCGCGGACAAGGAGGGCAGCCTGCGTATCGGCGACGAGATACTGATCGTAAACGGCAAGCGGCTGCGCGGCCTCGCGATGCCCGAGGCTAGGAAGATCCTGAGCAGCGGGGGCGCCCCCGGTGAGATCGACATCGTCGTCTCGAGGATCACGCCGAGCGACTCGCCGGTACAGCGGCGTCTGCTCGAGAGCAGCGTCGACTACGAGAACGTGAGCATCGAGAGCGGCCACGGGGTCATCGTGTCCCCGGAGGCCTCCCACTTCCGGAAGCACCAGTCGAGGCGCGAGCGGGCGAACCGCTCCGACGACGGCAAGTCATCCAAGGACGGCGACAAGTCCATCGAGAGCTTGTCGAACTTCTGCACGCTGCCCCGCCGACCGAGGAGCACCTACTCCACCTTCCTCACGGTCGTCTTCGTCAAGGGTCCCGGGAAGAAGTCCCTCGGCTTCACGATAGTCGGCGGAAGGGACAGCCCCAAGGGAAGCATCGGTACTAAACGCCATAAAATATCCCTCTCTCTCTCTCTCTCTCTCTCTCTCATCGTCGTCGCTTGGATAGGGAAATACCGGATTCACCGGGTATAGGGATATCGTGGGACATCGAAGGGATTCTCGTGCGCCGCATTGCGCATTAATTATACCGGAAATGAAGCGTACTACCTCATATTATTACAACTGTTATTAATTATTATTAATTGTTATTGTTATTGTTGTTATTATATTACAATTGGGCATAATAGCCTTTACATAACGTCGTTGCGGTATCGCCTCGCTAGAGGCCACTGACGCCATTGGCCACTACTGGACTTACTTTAATAATTATACCAACGTTTTATAAAAATAAATTAATCTTTACAGGGCGAGCCTGGTTTCCCGTGAAATCGCTCCTACGCTTCCGGGTCGTTCCCGTGCCATTACAGAGTCCGCCGACAGGGAAACGACCCGTGCGCGCGCGTCTTACGGCTCCCCTCAGCAATAATAACAAATAATAGTGCGGGCTTTGCATAGGGAACCGTGCGCGCGCCGTGGTATAGGGTCTGGGACACTCTCGATCCTTTTTTTTTTTTTTTTTCAATGATCGTCCTAGATCTCTCGATAACCATCAGCCGAATACATAATTAGGCTTCTCGAGTCTCGGTTCGCCGAAATCATGCACGATCGAGACAGGAGAGGATCGCGCTCGCTATAATGATGATAACAGCAGCAGCGACGATTACGACGACGACGATAATAATAATAATAATAATAATAATAATAGTCATAGTAATTGATGTCAGCAATAGTAATAGCGATAAGGATAATACGAGTTACGATAATAATTCGTTAATTGAATTATCATTCTATTTACAATATTTATATCCACGTGTATGGGCGAGTGTACACGTATTCGTCGCGTGGAAGGGAGAGGGGGGTGGAGATGCGCGCACCGAATAAATAGACAATTATTAGATAATAGATTGGGTGAGGTGGTGGGTGGTTGGGATGCCGTATATCCGAGCGGAAGATTAAAGGTCGAATTTTGTTGTTGACACAGGCATCTTCGTGAAATCGGTGTTGCCTGCCGGTCAGGCAGCCGAAGACGGCCGATTGCGAGCCGGCGACGAAATTCTGGCGCTGAACGGGCAGATCTGCCACGATCTGACGCACCGGGAGGCAGTCCAGCTATTCAGAAACATCAAAAATGGCCCGATCGCTCTGCACCTCTGCAGACGAGTTCGCAACCGAGAGGCACAGTCAGTAGAAACCTACCTTACCTTCCTCCCTACCGCCCGATTTTTAATTTTAATTTTAATTTTTATTTTTATTTTTATTTTTTTTAATTTTTGATTATTATTATTCTCTTACCCCCATACGTACACGCGCATATTCTGCTCTCCCGTCTGATCGTTTTGTTTTCTTTTTTTTCCAGAGTCGCGAAAGCCAAGTCGTGCGCTGACCTTTTACTGGCCGACACGTGACGACGAATCCAATAATCTGTACATTCTTATTTATATATATATATATATATAAATATATATATAGATGCGCGCGCGCATACACGCACACACACGCACGCACGCCTGCAACTACTATTAATACTATTATTATTAATATTATTCTCATTAATATTAATATTATTATCATCATTATCCTTTCGCTTATCATCGTAATAATTATTACAATAATTATAATTATAATTATTATTATTATTATTATTATTATTTTTTTCAAATGTAAATATTGTAAATTATAAAGAAATTGTTGATGAATAAATACATTATTTAATTGAATTAATTACAATTACAATTACAATTAAAAGATGTTCGAGCTAACACATAAGGAGTGAGCCATTCATGAAAGTCGTTCGTCTTTTAATATAAAACTACCGCGTCCACGGCTACTTGATATGATTTTAATAATTTTGCACTATTCTTTTTAAAAGACCTGGCATACGTTCGACGTATCTGACCGAGAGGTTCTATAAAATTAAAAATGACGATAAAAACTTGTTTGCCGCAACGCTAATGTACAATAAGCATATCGCGGAGCCGATCGGTGTGTTCATACACGCGTGTATGAACGACGTGTAAGAAACAACGGTACATACATGCAAATCCATGTACTTCATCCATATACGTTATGGAGCCGCGTATGCATTAATTACAATTGGCTCGCTTAGCGCGCCCTACAATAAATTACATAAGCATATACACGTGCATGTATTTATGTATTTATTTATCCATGTATTGTACATAAAGTGTAGAGTATAGAGAACGAATGGAGAAGAGGCATTCGTAGAAAAGGATGAGAAACGGAGACTAGAATCTAAGAATTCGATCTAAGAGGCCTCGTTAATTGCCAGTGGCCCACAAAGCCCGTCATCGGATTACCCCTAAAAGCTGCTGCAGCCTAGGCACGGATGGTGCTGCTGATTTTATCTTCATTATCGTCTTCGTCCGTGATCACCGTTCTTCAGTATGCGGCCGTTTTCGCCGGGACCTTCTGATACCTGAAATAACAATACGCCATTGTTATTACACTTCCTTGGCCCCAGTCCTTCCTTTACCATAATCCAAAGCTTCAAGGTCATCTATTTCGACCCATCTATTTTTTTCATCTAATTGTCGCGATCTTTTTTTTTCTGTTTTTTTCTTCGTTTTTTTCTTTTTTTCTTTTTAGCCGCGCATGCTCAGACGTACGAATACAGTACACAGGAGCGAATAAAGTTACCGATTTTTCGTTTTCGTGCCGTTCGTAAGAGTTCGTGTGCACAATGAAGCTCACGTGAGTTACTTCGTCTGCGTAAAGAGCGCAATTCTTCTCGTCTCCGTCCATTATTTACCTCGTTTGTGCGAGTAATAGGTATCATTGTCCTCTTTTGTATACGATATCGAGTACTTTGAAGATCCGAATAACTTAAGCGTTTTAACGAGGAAGCAGCTTACCGCTCGCTTCACCATAAAACATTACGCGTCGGCTGGCGTACTATTTTTATTAAAGTCATGCGCGAGTAAATTGTGTATGGCCGTCCGAGCGAGAAGAATGCGGGCTGGCCGGCAGATCGGGAGTCAATGACTCGACTCTCGGGTTAGGGCTGCGGGGGAGGGGGAGGGGGGATAAACGGTGTCGGGAATTACCTATGTCTTCTGGCCACTTCCAGGTCGACGGGTCCCTCGCGTACAGCCTTGAACAGCTCGATGACTTCTTGGTGGGTGCATCCTCGAAGAATTTTTCCATTTAGAGTCAGAATCTCGTCGCCTGTAACAATACCCAAAGGGGCAAGTGGGGTAAGTAGGCGATTTTGCAGCAGGTGGTCCTAAAAGCTTCGTAAAAGCGCGAGCTGCCGAGCCAAGTGGGTCGTCGGTACTCGCCTTCGACGAGTGAGAGACAGACAGAGAGAGAGAGAGAGAGAGAGAGAGAGAGAGAGCCGGGTAAAGGAAAAGCGTCGCGTTTCTTTGACATTCTAATAAGAGAATAGCCGTTTGCGAGTGGTAGCGGCTGACCCGTGGCGAGCCCAACCTCATTTTCAGCGACTCTGCCCGATTCCGAACTCGGGACTAACCCACTCGGACCACGGCCTTTTTCTCATTCAAACGCGTATAATTAACGCGGCTTTGTTGCTAGTTAATCGCAAACGTCACAGCTGCTCCTAATGGCCACGAGAGCTTCCTCTCGCGGCACGTTTATCGGCACGGCTCGGCACGCCCACGCGAAACCGACCTTTCTTAACAACCATTGACAATGCGGACGAGGACTCTCCCCCCCCCCTACCTCGTTCGCGCCCTTAGGCCGTGATTTATTATTTAAATAATCGTTCCCCCCGGGGCGGGGGCGGGGGGATCGATGATATTTTTACAAAGTACCGATAGGCCGATGGGTGACGAGCTTCTTTTATAAAATAGCAGCTAATTAAAGTCAATATTACGATTAATTGTACTCGTTTGACTCATCAAGCGGGGCTTGCGTAAGCGCTCCGGGGATTTAATTGGAAGCCGGCTATTCGAACGCGGCCACTCGTAGTCGGGTATCGAGCGCGGGGCGAGTGGGGCGCCTGTCGGCTGGCAACCGTCCCGCCGCCGCAGCCCCACGAGATGCTCACGCCGCAGGGGCGCGTGACGTCGCGCAACACGAGCCGGCGGGGAAGCTCGGCCGGACGACATTATCGTCGATCGAAGGACATCGGTGCCGCGCGCCTCGCATTCTTACCCGTGCCCTCGAGCCGCCCCTTAGATTCCCTCTAAGCGCATTTTCGACATCGGCGCAGCCGTCGGTTGTTGACCGCGACCCGCGAGTTCCACTAGGCTAAGTCGTATTTTTTGCCGGCTCTTCGCAGAAACCATAAATAAGAAGGGGGGTGGGGGTGGGGAGCCGCGCGCGGCCCCTCGATACCCAGAGCCTAGGGAATGTTTGCAAAATGATTATCAATTGGATGCTTCCCGCTCCGAGTCGCTCAGCTATGCGCTCGCCGCTTCGCTCTTCCTCTCTTTTTGTCCCTGCTCCACCTCCTTTCGATTCGCAATCGCCGTTCGTATAGGTAGGGCTAGGCGGGGTGCGGTCGAGTGACGACTACGAGGACTACGACGACTACGACGACTGGTATCGCAATCGAATAAAACCATCGCGACGATCCTCGGCTCGATTACGACAACGCCAATAATATTAAGCAAACTGTCAACTGCTCACTTGGGGATCCATCCCCGTCCAGAATCCTTTCGAGTTTTGTATAAAGAAAAAAAAAAAAAAAAAAAACAAAAAGAAAATTCGCCGCTTCGGTACGTCGAGGAGGAAGAAGAATGAGGCTGCTCGAGGACACTTGAAACGACGCGGCGAATAACGGGCTCGAAATTAAAAGCCCTGTAAGAAGGGCAGCCAGCCAGCCTACGATTGTTCCCCCCGTATTGATTATTTCATTGAAAAGCTTCGACAAAGGAAGCGAGAATAGTACCTAAAATTCGAAATGAGCTCGATTAGTCATGCAAGGTCCGTACGTCGTCCGCGCTAAGGTATTACAGATTCGAAGAGTGTTCGCACTCCTGCGGAATCTTGCCACGAATGCCTAAAGCGGACTCCACAAGCCGTACGTGCGTACGTGCTCCTTCCTCGGCTTCGACGTATAAACCTCGTGTCGAAGCTAATATAATACCCTCTAGGTCCGAGCCCCGAGCCCAGCTTACCATTGCACCCTTACGTATCCTTGCGCGCGCTACAATCCTTACCCTGACGAGCGAAGCCTGGCGTGATACTTCTCTCGCTCGCTACTTACTGGCTGCTTTTAACGATAACGACTTTTAACTGCGCGTGGACGTATTTTCCTCCCTTCGACGCAGCTCGACTCGTAAGATCGGCTATATGAGAGAGAGAGAGAGAGAGGAGGGAGAGAGAGAGAGAGGGGGGGCTACCTTGGAACAGGGCCTTGGAGACGTCCGCTTGTCCGCCGGGGAAGATCCTCCTGACGAAGATGCCCATGTCGCCTCTGGGGCTGTCCCTGCCGCCGACGACGCTGAACCCGAGACTCGGTTTTCCGAGGCCCTTCTCGAATCTCGCCAGGTGTTTCGTCGTGTACTGGTGCTGATGCAGAAGGTGGTGGTGATGGTGATGGTGATGATGGTGATGCAGTATCCCCGTCTCCTCGGATGCATGCGATGGGGCGGATAGCGCAACCGTCGCCGATGCAGCCGCTGCCGACCGCCGCCGCCGCCGCCGCCGCCGCCGTCGTAGTCGTCGTCATCGTCGTCGTCATTGGCACGGCATTGCTCGCAAAGTCCAAGGACAAGTACTCCGGTCGTTTCTGGCAAACCTCCTCCAGGGACTTTACCGAGTTGGCGAGGCTCAGGCTCGAGACGTTCATTGCGCTCTCCAGGTACTCGTCGTCCTCGAGTGGATTGTCCTCGACGTAGACTTGCGGCAGGGTTTCCTCGTAAGCGGTCTTCAAGCGTACCTTCGTACCCTCGCACGAGCACAGGAAATTCTGTACTTCCTCGAGGCTGTTGAGCGTGCGCAGGTCCTTGCCCTCGACCTCGACGATTTCGTCCCCCAGCCTCAGTCTACCATCCCTGCACAACCAAGCTTTCACCTTAGCCTACCGCCTTCTACATTCCCCTCGATCGCTCGTGCGTTCATTTATTCGAAGCAACAATAAACAATGCATAATCGTAAAAATAGGATTGTAAAATGGTCGTACGTGTCGTACCTGTGAGCGATGCCGTCGGCTTCCAGCTGGACGACGACGTACCGTATCTCGCCGACTCGCTGCTGCGCCAGCCTTATGCCCAGACTCTCCTTGGGATCGGCCTTCACGAGCTGGACCAACCTGGAGCGACGTATTCTCTTGGGCGGCTGAATAATGTCGCTGAGAAATCTCTTTTTGTCCTGCTGGAGCCTGACCCGATGGGCCGCCGTTTGTATCCCAAGGACGTCGATGCCGCTCTTGGGTACGACCCTCGTCGAGGTCGACGAGGACGAGGACGAGGTCGGTGAGATCGAGGGCGAGGTCGACGAGTTTGACTGGTGAATGCTGGGCAAGAGTCTGCCGGAAGCGCTCTGATGGTGCCACCTGAGGCCGTCGATCCTCTCGTCGAGGTAGGTGCCGCCGCTGCCCAATTTGCCCATGTCCTTGAGGCTCTCGGGCTCGTGGCACTCGCTCGGCGTCGAGCTCCTCATCGGCTTCTCGAGCTCCGAGTCGATGACGCTGCTCGTGTCCGAGCTGTCGGTGCACTTGAGGCTCAGGGCTTCGGTCTCCGAGGCAGCGGACTCGCCCCGGGGCCCGTCGCTGTCGTAGCCCGACTCGTTCGAGCTCACGTAGTGGGAGGACAGCCTCTGCTCGCCGCTCGGTGCCGAGTTCCGCCGGTGATTCCTCAACATGGCCGAGGTCATGGCGATACCGGAGCAGCTCGAGGCCGTCGTAGCCGCCGCCGCCGCCGCCGCCGCCGCCGCCGCCGTCGTCGTCGTCGTAGAGGTCGAGCTGGACTCGTAGCTGAGATCGAGATTAAGCGACGATGACGCGTCGGTCCTCAAGTCGACCATCGTGTCCTGGCGCTGCTCCTGGCACGAGCTGCTCTCCTGGTATGGGAGCGATATCGAATTCCTGCAGCCGTCCTCGATGCCGCTCTGCATCAACGAGAGACTCGCCGGGCCAAAGTATCTGTCCTTGTGCTCGTAGCGTTGGAGCTGCTCCTCCTTGTACAGGGACTCCGAGTACGAGTTCCTCGCGTACCTGTTGGTCGGGTCGTGGAGCCTGTAGCGCTGCGAGTCCCTGCCCAGGTGGCCGGCTCCGCTCTTGGGGGTACGTCTCCTCCCGAGGGTCGTCGTACCTTCGAAGGACTCCTCGATCTTGAGGGCCGGGAAGTGTTCCTCGGAGGCGGTCTTGAAGAGCCGTTCCTCTTTGTTGCCGTTGGGGCTGATGGCCATCGACGCGTTGCCGTAATTCCTCTCTTCCGGGAGGACGGACAGCCTGGACCTGAGGAACGCGTAAGGGAAGTTGGTCTTCTTGGCCTCCTTGAAGTCACAACTACTGGACTTCTTCATGAGCTCGCCCCTGCCGCCCGCGTTGACGAAGTCGCAGGGCACGAAGCTCCGGGAAGAAGCGTTGGACGTCCGGGTGGCCGCGGCCTCGTTGAAGGCCTCGTCCGCGGATCGCCGGCCGCTGAGGTTGTCGCAGGACACGGTCTTCCCGTGCTCGTTCTTGGCCGTTATCCGCAGGTCGATGCCCTCCGAGGGATCGTCCCCCTTCACGTACGTAGGACTAGTATTGAGCTGGCTGGTGCTGCAGCTCCTGAACAGATTCTCCTTCTCCGCGCTACGGCCGCTGAGCTTGTCCTCGAGATTTTGGGAGTTGCGCCGGCTTATCTTCGCCGAGGAGTTCAGCATACCCGTCGATCCCATTCTTATGAAGAAGGACTTGAAGGGCGAGGGAGATCGGTTCGAGCTCTGGAACAGTTTACGCTCGTTCAGGCTCTTCTTCGTGTCGTTGCGACCTCCGCCGGCCTGCTGCTTCTCCTCCCCCCTGTTGCCGTTGCTGCCGTTGCTGCCGTTGCCGTTGCTTGCGTTATCGGGGCTATCTTTGTCGTCGTCGTTGTTCCCGTTATCCTTCTTGTTATGGTTGTTATGGCTGTTATGGTTGTTGTTGTTGTTGTTGTTGCGGCTGTTGTTGTTGTTGTTGTTGTTGTGTTGGTTGTGGTTGTGGGTGGCATTGGTGTCGGGTCGCTCGGGTATCGTGCATATGGTCTCGCGGGAGCCCGATCGGCGGAAGGATTCGATTTTCTTGCTCATCCTGCGCAAGCCCCAGACTCCTAAGCCTGAATAAATCGGGGTAATGAATAATACGGTTGGGATTAGTGGGCAGCAGTAGCGGGTCAGTCAGTCAGTCAGTCAGTCAGTCAGTCAGTCTCGAGCGGTAAAAAGTGGTCGGGGGAATTAGAGGGGAAGTGGATCGGCGTCGTCGGACTACTGTTCCGCATACTTTTCGGTGACTGGTTTTTTCTCGCTCCCCCTCCCCCCTGCCCCTTCCCTCCCTTAGCTGTCCGTCACGGAGTCGCGCTCGGTCGTGCGTCCCCGGCACAATACCTTCGACTCGGGTCAGTCGGCGCTCCCGTAGCACCGCTCCCGTAGCGCTCCCGTAGCGCACACGCATATGACCTAGAAGGACGCGAACGTTGTCTTCTCTTATTGCTTATTGCAACTTTGAGAATTCCGATCGCTGCTCCTTTCGATGCAGTAGCCGCTTATCTGGGTCACTTGGCCATACTCGCATGATAAATATTTCTTTTTTACTTTTTTCTTTCTTATTATTATTAACCTGGAAGACACGGGCCGGCGATTATAAATCAATAGTAAAGGTTTGCCCATATCGGGGCATCGGCGATCAAGTAAAAGTAAGGACACAACTCGGAGTCGCCGCGCTATACTGCTCGAGTAATCGGGCGTCACAATCAAAATACTTACACTGGCGGGAGTCGGTTACTCGAGAAGCCGAGCGAAAGTGAAATCATCGATAATTCTCTGAACTCGGGAGCTTGCCATCGGAGAAAAACGCGTGGCTTATTGTGACTAATTCGACGTAATTAGACGCGGGCAGCTTCGATTGAGCGCAGCGATGAAAGTGACGCAGGGAAGCTCCAAGGGCGCTACATAACAGGTTAAAACAGCGTATGCGCTCGTGGACTTGACGGTAAACGGAGCGCATGGTTATCAAGAGCATTGAGCAGGTGCAGTCGAGTCGATACGCGATTAAAGTCATCAGTAATGCGACAGATTCCTACGTATCTATCTTAGCTTTTGTTTCTTTCTTTTTTTACTTATTTACTTATTTACTTATTTACTTACACGATCGCGTGCTAATGTGCATCGATGCTTTTGAAAATCCCTGTGGGGAATACGCTAGGAGTTCCGAATTCTTCTTCTTCAAAGGGCGAATAATAATCGAGGGCGCGAGCGTTTATTACGATCATTGCCGGAGCTTTTCGTTACGTAAATCGTTACGACGATAAAGTATCGCTATCGAGTCCGTCAATTGAGAAATAAATCCATAGCGAGTCGAGCGCTCGCCGATACGTATGCTCTATTTAAGCCCCCTGGAAATACGTCGGTGCGACTTGGCAGCGACGTCGAATGCATAGCCAGTGGATTCGATAGGGAGGCTGGGGAGTGGGACCGGGGGGCGGGGGGAGGTTCGCAGTTGGTAGTAGACATTGGACCGACTGTCCTCTTAAAATAATACCGGTGGTTGGCGCGGAGGTTTCGGGGGTTGGTCGTAGGGGGGAAGGGGGTACGACGAGGAGGAGGAGGAGGAGGAGGAGGAGGAGGAGGAAAGAGCCGAGAGGGTCGCTGGCTCGTCGGGGGCGCCGAGACAATCGCCGGATAAATAAAGGTCGGCCGGCCGGCCGGTGTATACGGTACCTCGGTGTTTTTCGGGCTCGTGCTCGACGATGAAGGCCGGCATGGCCGTGACCAGTCGGTAGTCCGTCTCCGGCTCCATCTTGCCCTCCTCCTCCTGGGTGAGGAGGGTGTAAGCGTCGCCGCAGCTCTTGCGCGAGAACTTGGCCTTGGCGGTGAGCATGTAGGCGGCCGCGGTCGCTGAGACCGAGTTTTGCTGGCGCTCGGGTACGACTCGCTGGGCCTCCTCCAGGGCCAGGGGACTCGGCAGGACGCCGCCGATCTCGTCGGCGCTGTGGCGCCTCGCCTTTGCCAACCGCTTGAACATAATGCCGATCTGAAAGACAACGACAACAGGGATTTTAGGCTTTTGGTCGGCGCTTCACCTCCGGGTACACACCTCCGGGTACACCTACGGGGACACCTACGGGGGACACCTCGGGGGACACCTCGGGGGACACCTCCGGCAAGCAAATTTATTAGAACGGGGGAATTTATTGCACGTCGGTCGCGAGATAAAGCCAGCGTATAGCACGCCCCCTCCTCCCTGCATACAATTATTATTAGATTTCGCTGATTACATCTGCATTCACGATTGCCTACAATTAAATCGCCGCTCCTCCTAAGGCGCTGCTGCAGCCACATTATTACAAGGATTTCATTCCCAACACTTTTATAGTAAATCAAGCCCGAGTATTATTATTGTTGTTGCTGTTGTTGTTATTATTATTGTTGTTGTTGTTGTTGTAGATCGATCAGATTATTGGCCATCCTCGTCTCTCTCTCTCTCTCTCTCTCCTTACTTCTTTAATTTATTTACTCTTTTCGCTCGCTAATGAACTCGGACTTGCGATATTTTATTATTACTATTATTATCACTACTCCTACTACTACTACTACTACTATTATTATTATGATCTCCATTAATGTCGTTATTCTTATTATTTCGTTTATCGTTGTTATTTCATCAGCTTAGGCGGAAAAATGTAATACTCGAGTAAGCAGTGGGCGTACGCTTTAACCAGCAGGATGTACAATTCAGAGAAATGCATGAACGCCGAGGAGTAAAATTGGACCAATACTCTTCTGCTTGTAGAACAGACGAGACAAAGTCGTTCCCAGGGCTCCGGTTCGCCGCTAAACGCAGATAGAGCTTGAGAGAATGAGAGAAGAAAAGAAGAAACGAAGACGATGCGAAAGGAGGTGGTTAGTAGGATAGGGATGGATCGGTGGGTGGGGTGATGGAGATCGAAGAGGGAAGGAAGGAAAAAGTGAGAAAGAGAGGAAGAAATGATGATCGTGACCCGGAGCTCGAACCAAGATCGACCTCTAGACCAAACGATTCGATCGATCGATCGATCGATCCATCGCAGCAGATTGAGAAGAGAAAGATCACATGGTCTTACAGGTTTACGAGCGGCCCTTCTCTCACTCGAACCTCTAATTAAACTTGCACTCTCTCTCTATCTCTCTCTCTCTCTCTCGGAGTTTCGTAAGCCAGACTTCTCTCGGACGGCTGAGTATTCGGCGAGAGGAAGAGGCTCATAAGCCCAGTGAGAGATAATCGGTACTACTCGTTAATTTCGTCGAGAAAAAGCCACCTGTCGCGACTCGAGCTCTTCCTCTCCCCTCTGAGAGAGAGTGAGAGAGAGAGAGACCGTTGGGAAGACTTCGTGGGTACAAATTGAGCGCTGCAGCGCCTGAGACGGGGGAAAGCCGCCAAGGGTGAGAGAAAAGGAAAGGACGATGTGGCGGCGGAAGGGAGTGGAGAACCGAGATAAATCTGATCCAATGAAAAAGAAAAAAAAAAAAAGAAAAACAACGTCCATGGGAAACGCGTTCCGCGGGCCCACCCACGAGAGAGAGAGAGAGAGAGAGAGAGAGAGAGAGAGAGGAAGGGGACCTTTGTTTACAGGTCGGTCACACCGTTCCCAATGCACCTTCTATCCTCGTATCGATTTTCCGGATTTTCACCAAAGCCACGACGATTGGCCAATCGCTGTCTTGTAAATCAGCCTGCACCGGCACTACTGGCCTTCCCCCACTGCACCCCACCCCGCCCCGCCACCCACCGTAAAAGCCAGAATCCAAAGTCAGCCGAGGGCTCAACGATCCCGGGACGTTAGGAGCGGCTACGAGCGGAGTTATGAGCGAGGCAGCCGCTGCCGCTCTCTTGACTCTTTTGATTTAGGCAATTTCGCTGTCCGAGACGAGTCTGCAAGTGCGTCGTTGTAGTAACTCGTCGGCCGAGGACGTAGCAATTATAGCGCCCCGATGGCCACGGCATCCGTTCAACTCGTGCTCTCGCGATGCCGGGAATCAATCGCACCAGCAGTGACCGACAATTCACGTCCCGCCGATCCTCGGTAATCCTTCTCGGTAATTCCCTTAGGAAGCTGCGTCCGACCGAGATCTCCCGAAATTCTAAAGAACCTATGAAGAACCGACCTATTGTACCGACCGATGTTCCCTGCTCTTTTGCGACGTGCGCACTTTTTAAGCTACCTTTTTTCTCTTATTGATTTTTCTTTTATACGAGCGATGGAAAGGCGCGCGAGCCACGACGTAAGAAAACGCTTTCGATCATTAGCGGCCGAGTCGCGAAAAGGTTACAAGCACAGGCAATACACGTAATAAGCTCGAGCGGCTCTTGCGCATTAAGTACAACGCTTGGAATAATATTTCATTTCGTATGATAAAGGCGAGCAGGCGCTCGCTCGCAGCGCCCTTCCGCTCTCTAATAATCTTTAATAAACTTACCGAGCTCTTAACGCGAATTAAATAATGCACGAGCTATTAGTCAGCCAATAAAATTTCTAGGAAACTTTCCTCGGGCCATTAGCTTCAATATTTCGTAGATTAGCTTACGTCCCCCTATTAAACGGAGTTGCCGGAGACGCCGGGGACCGTAGCGCTAATCAGTAGCCATGAGCTCCCATTAAAAAGCATATCATCGTCTAATTTAAAACCATAATGTCGGCCATTATCAGATGGGATCATCGTCATCGTCCACCTCCTCCTCCTCCTCCTCCTCCTCCTCCTCCTGTTTATTTCCGTTAGGATTATTGGTATTATGAAGGCACGGAGCTTTCCGGAGCTTTCCAATACTTTTCCCATACCTATGGGGAAATTCCCAATTTTTATTTCAACAACGCATTTGGCACGCGCGGCGGGGGGCGGGGGATAAGAGGGGAATTGCCGAGTAGCCGAAGAATAAAGAAAAGAGTCGCGCACGCGAGGCCCAATGTATACGACTCGGGCTTCCCACCGATAATAACCATCGTCTCTTATTATCAAGGGGGGAAGGAGGAAGAGGAGGAGGAGGAGGAGGAGGAGGAGGAGGAGGAAGAGGCCCATAGGGATCCGACTTATAACGCACATAATTCCATCCCGTTGCTGTCGGTGAGGTATGTACACGGAGACGGCGCGCAAGAGTCATCGGCCCGGCAATTACCGATCCGGCGGACACAATGATTCATCTCGTCCATTATCCACCCCCCTCCCCTCATCCGCCGCCACCGCCACCATCATCATCATCCGCATCGGCATCCTTGCTTCGAGGAGCGAGGAGCGAGCGCATCCCTCAAAGGTAGAAAAGAGAAGAGACCCGCGTGTCTGGTTACACGGTCCATGTCCATGTATATGTATATATACGTGTATGTATGTATATATATATATATATACACTAAACGACGAGCAGCCGCCATCATTTAATACTTTTCCCTGAAAAACTTTTTCCGTTGTTAGCTTATTTAACTGCTCCCGGACTCGGGCGACCCGATCCACGTTATATTTTAGGCTCCCGTAATTACCCTCGAGCTTGATTTTCCCTGGAAATTATTCTCTCCCCGGTCCGCTACTATTCAAATGAGATTTAAATTAATATTGCCGTACCCTCTTGCGAGCGGAGCCCGCCGCTCCAGCCTCATTTTTCTTCGAAGAATGATTATTTCTATACAATACTAATAAATCAATTTGTTCTACTTTATACGCATGCGCGCCTTTTTATGTCCTCGTTCCTGGACATAGTTATGCCAGGAATATGCTCCCGACGAGATTTACAAAATTAAAATCCTTCGATCTCTGCCTTGGCAATTATTTCAGTCGGACATTTTATAAGCGCCGCCCTCCCCCCTCCTCCTCCGAACCCCCGAACGCGCACCGCACCGCCCCCGCCGACCCGGCAGGAACAATAATTAATTTTAACTATCGAAATCAACAATATGACTCATTTATCTCGCGCGCATTCATATTAGTCCGAATGCACAGGGCTTCAACGACCCGCACATACGCACGCACAGGCACAGGCACACACGCAGCCAGGCATATCTTTATTTATTCACCGTAGCATATCCTCGTAACGTGTGTGCAGTCAATAAATATATTCCAATGAAATATGAAATATCTACGTATGTTATTTTATTTTATTTTATTTTATTTTATTTTATTTTATTTCATTTCATTTGTACCTCGTAAGTCTCCATTTAAAAGGTCACGCGTAATTTGCAAAGTTATTTTGATCAATAAAAATTTTTGATTTATCGACTTGGCGCTTCTCTATTTATTATTTTACAAAAAAAATACATAAGCACAGGAGGGAAAAAAGAACTTGAATTTTTTTTTTGAAATTAACTTCATAATCGTCCTGCTTAAGTTATATACGCACCTTTATTTCATACAAATTTGAGGGACCTTATTTTAGTTTTTTTTTTTTTTTTTTTTTTTTTTTTTTAAAATGCCAATCCCATTTTCTCTCCTTTTCCCTTTAGAAGCATAATTTTTATAATGGCTTAGCCTTATTAGTGGGTAATTATAAGTTTTTGTTTTGGCTTTCGGCACACACGCTCCTGTTTGTACATGTAATTACGTAATTGTGTATTGATACACTGTCATTAATAATCATAAAAACTGTCGAAAACTACGTTTCTGCTCCCCGCCAGGTCTCCCCCCCCCGCTCAGCCGCCATTAATGAACGGCGCGTTAATAATAATAATAATATTTTAAAAAAATTAATTATCCAAATTAATGAGAATAAAATATGTAATTAAAAATGATTTATTCGACGAGCAGTTCTTCAAATAAAATTAGAGGCGTTTATTCTAAAGCCTAATGACACGTATTTAACGTATTTCATTCGTCATTTTGTTTAAGGTGTAGTTAATTTTAAGAACGGACTGCTCTCTTAAGGCGCTGCAATGCACAGGCTCGGAAAAGAAAACTATAATGTAATTATATTTCTAAATATTGTACTCGCTATGGCCTCTCGTAATTCAGAAACTATTTATAATGGCTGAAAGCGGAGGCTATTAACCTGTGAAAACGCGACGGCGACTTAACGTTTCTACAGAATCTTATATTAAAAAAAAAAAAAAAAAAAAAAAACAAAAAAAAATAAAATAAAACAACTATTCGCTTCATTAATAATAACAAAAGAAGTATAAACAATAGGAAATGGCTTGTAAATTATTTATCGACTAAGTCTTTATGCGACTCCGTGTTTTACGAATATTTTCAAAGATTATGAAAGACGGCCTATAAGCCTTAATACATACTTATCAATAGGATTTTTCATAAATAAGAGATTGGCCAATAGACCGTGTTATTAAGGAGAGCTAAAAATAATAAATATAAATATCTTGGCTCGAAAGGAGCTCACGGTCGCGGCGGCTGACGGGTTATTGGGGTTGAAGGATGATGCCGTTGGGGCGGGGGGAGGGAGGGTCGGATAGACGAAGCTTTTAACGCTATTAATTACCAAGTAAAAATCTCTTGGATGGACATACAGGTAAAGAGGAAAGAATACACACACATATATATATAAAGTAAATGTTATGGTTAAAATAATTGTTATGGTACGATGGCTTGAGGAAAAGGAGTTTGGGGAGAGATATTTTAAAGCGGGCTGATGGATGCCGAGCTTTGGGACCCGGATTTTTCGAAAAATGCAAATCTAGGGAGAGATCGAGGATACGGGATAACTGGCGCAGTAATTACGAGGACAAGTCGAAGCGGCCAGTGTATTAAAACTGCCATTTACATCTCAATCGAGCGCGGAGCGAGCAACAAGACGTTTCCAGCCAACTGTCGTCTCTCCGGCCTCGAGGGAGAAAAACAAAGGATAACTGGGAGGACGGTAGGGAGGCTAGGGGATGGGGTGGGGAACGAGGGTGTGGTGGGGCGGGGAGGGGAGGCACCAGAGCGAGAAAAGAAGCAGCAGCAACAGCAGCATCAGCAGCAGGAGCAGCAGTAGAAGAAGAATATCCGTTCCTGCGCTTCGCTACCCTTCCCTTCCCTTCCCGTCCCTTCTCTACCCTTACCCCGCCGACCGGTGGTCGTCTCCTCTCTCGCTCTCTCGCTCGGATGCGCGAGGAGCGAACGTCCGTCTCTCTACGTGGATCGCGAGAGTGCCGCAAAATTAGCTGCAATTACCCGCGCGCCTCGCCGTCACGACATGTTTCATGAGTGCGGAGCGACTGCTTTGGTAGCCGAGCGAGTCCCCGGTGCTCTTGGCCAGCGGCTCTCGACGCTCCTTTCGAGCCCCGTGGCCTAACGCGCCGCAGTAGATTAAAATAAATCATAAAGGTCGGTCGAGATCACCGGCAGGAACAAGTGCGCGACAGGTGCGCCCGTTGGATTCCCCCTCCTACTCCTCCTCCTCCTCCTCCTCCTCCTGCATCAGCCTGGCCCTGACGCCGCTTAGCCGGCCCGTTCCGTCACCGCTCCGTCGCCCCGTCCACCGAGTCCGAGTTCTCGTTGCGCATGCGCCGGGCTCGAGCGAGCCATTGTTCGCGAGAGCCGCGGCTTTGTCCACTCGGCTCTCCTGATGGATTGCCTTTCTTCCTCCTCCTTCTCCTCAAGCAGCTGAATAAATAGGTGCCCCTGACTGCGTGGATACGTAGGCTACGCGGGCTCGGGACGCGCTCGGTACGTGGGGCTCTAAGGACGCGAGGTGGACAAAAAACGACGTCGGTACCCGGGCTGCGATAGGAAGCGCCGCGAGTTAAGTCGGACTCGATGGCCCTGGCGAGGTTGCCGAGGTTGAGGAGCTTGTGGAGGGGGGGAGGGGAGGAGGAGGCTCATCAAGCATCCCCTTTTTTCTCTCTTCTCTCCTCCTCCTCCTCCTCCTCCTCCTTTATTATTCCCTTCTTGGGGAATGCGTGATGCAAGCTCTCTTAGACTTTCGAGTCCCGTAATTGCTGTTTGTTATTTTAACGATTTTTAACGAATTAACCGAGCCCTCTGCCTCGCGCAGATATTCCACGCGAGTTTTTCCTCCTCCCTCGGACCTCACCTTTCCCTACCCACCACTCGTAATTCCATAAATAGAGAGGAGAAATGCTGCACGCGCACTCGAAATCTCTTTCAAGGCTCTTTAATGCGAGGCAAGCGAGAGCCGTTTCGTTTTCTCCATCCGGAGCTGCGCTTTTCAAGCCCACGCGCTCGCAATTTATTCAGCGTCATATGCTCAATGACATATTAATACCAGCCGCGACAAATAATGCCTTATTCGCTAGTTTTGCCGTATGCGCGTATACGCCCTGTGCATAGACGTCGAGACGGGTTTCGATAATCCTTCGAGGATCGACTTTACGCGGACACTTTGTTTACGAAAATATTCCCTCCTTCACCTCGACAAATAAATAGCTACGTTCCTTTGCCCGGACGGGTAAATCTCGCTTATATCGATCACAACCCGATATCGGAATTCCTTACAGATATTTACGATAACACGTTGGCGAAGGGGAAGCGAAAAAAAAAAAAATAATGCACGCACTCCGAATCCTTAATTTCGTTCAAAAGTTATTAAGAGTGAGAAATAAATCCGAGACTAACGCGATTATTAAGAACCTTCGTCATGTTTTTTTTATATTTTCAAGAATTTCGAACAAACCAGAGGACGATAAGAGGAATTCTATCAGCCTCCGTGATAAATATAAATACGCAAGACCGAAGATCCTCAACTGTCACACTTATTCATTAACCATAATACAAGGAAGAAGATAATCGAATGAAAGATCGACGATATATCGGTGAATTCGATGGATCATTGAATTAAAGATGACGATAAAGGTGGTTTCCTAAGTAAGAGTCGGTACGATTTCGCGAGCATAGCGGATGAACGTATCAAGAGAATAAAGCGGTTACCGAAAATAAGGTATCGATCCGGTTAGGCTGCGCGGCCGTCCATGTTAGTGAGAGAGCGGGGGGCGGGGGATGCAGCAGGAGGAGAAAGAATCGTCTAATTCTCAGCCGCTTGCGCGTCAAGGATGAATTTTCGGTCCAACTTAAGGTTGCGAGAGCAGCCGATATGTAACGTATTACGAATTAAAAAGAAAAGTAAAGTCGCGTGGATCGGATCGCGCGGATCGCAGGGACAGATACAGGGATTTTCAGCGGATAAGGATCGGGTCGTTGGAATTAATCCTTGTATCAATCCTTGGCCTTGCTCCTTACGACGATCGAAGCAAGTATTCTTCCAGTATAGCGTGTACAGTAAATCGTACAGCCAAGGGCTCCAATGGTATTATCACGTATCCAATGGTCAGATACGTGTATTTATCCGTCATTACTCTCGGCGCGAGAAAGTCCCCCTTTACTCCTCTCGAGGAAGCGCCCCCCCCGCCCGCCCGGTGAGACGAAACCTCTTAATAACCGACATTAAAAGTCCTCTTTTCTATAACTTCTATCCTGTTTTCATTCTATCCTCTTTTATTTTATGCTCTGAAATTACGAGATCGGCCCCGTGCGCGTACTATGAATCAACATCCGCCGACAATGTAACAATGCTTACTTCTGGCATTCTGTGTTTCATGATGATCCGTATTGGAATCTGTGGTTGCGCTCCCCCGGCGCTCGCTGACTCTTCCTCCTTCCGCGGAGGATGCGTCGAGCATCGGAAAGCTCGCGCATCCTGCCAAGGATATATCGAGGCGATACCGGGCCGTTTAGCCTACCTGCAGCTTTACAGACTCGCGTACACCCTTACCGAGCGGAAGTGACGGTTAATGTGGAAAATTCATAGAGAGGCGTAGAAGCTCCCGGCCTCGGCCCCCTTTTCACCGTTCGCCCGAGCGCTCACGCGCACCTGTTGCTAGAGCGCTCGGCGCTGCGCACCACCTTCCCCTCGGCTCGCTTTTTTCAGCATTATTTCCCTCGAGCCTCCCGCCCTACCCCCCTACCCCCTCCCCACAAATTAAAACGGATAACTGTTCGCGCGATAAACGCGACGCGCCGACTTTCCGTCCCGGGCTTCCTTCTCTCCTTCCGTAACAAAAGAAAACTGTTAACTGCGCTGACCGAGCACGCGCAATGCATCTGTTGCAACACCACCACCACCACCACCACCACCGCTACTACCGTCGCTCCTTTAAATTTGCCCGGGGAATTATATATGGCGCGGCTGCATGTATAATCATCCGCCGAGCCAAATAATGTGTGAAATTCACGTGCCGATCGTTTATTTCGAAACGAACGAATGGCTGCCGTGTCGCCCTATCGATCGATGCCGCTCAATCTTAATCTTTAATAAACTATCCGACGCTATTAATATCAACAGGATATTTGGCTAATGATACGACCCTCTCTCTCTCTCTCTATCTCTCTCTCTCTCTCTCTATATATATATATATATGTTCATATATGTTCTGTCGTGTGCATGGAGGAAGGACGGTCGGGATGCATACGCTTCTCTTTATATTATTGCGTAATTGAAATCACAATGTTTTCCACGTACTGATAATTGAGCTCGTTATCGTTTCCCCCCCCCCATTGAACGCCGCAGAATTTCCGTTGCCAGCTCCCACCCAGTCCGATTCTTTTATTTCGTCAAACGAGTTATAAGAGCACGAGCAACGAGGGGGAGAGAGAGAGAGAGGGGGGGGAGCACGCGCGGACACGCGCGTAGGACAGAGACGAGAGGAGAGACAGCACGCACGAGTCGGGAGAGTGGCAGTGCCCTTATTGGCCGGGACGGGCGGACCTTTTTCTCCTCGCGGATGATTTACGTCGTTAAAGACATCGGCATAAACACCTCGCGCACGGCGCTTTTTCTCTCCTGGTCACGCTGTGCCTTGGAAAATTCACGGACGATGGCTCGCGAGGATCTCGGCCCCCTATACGCTATACGTTCCCTACCTACACCCTCCCTCCCCGGCCCACCGTAACCGCACCATAACCGCACCGCCAGGCCGACTTGGCCCCGCTGTCGTTGCTCCCTCCTTTTTCTATTCTTTTACTCCATTTTAAACTTTGTTATAGTTTTTTTATCCGCCCGCGAGGAAGGGGGAGTGAAGGTTTGGGAGGGGGGGGGAATTACGCAACCACTCGCTGCGCTATGCAGCGCATTCAATACGCTGCTTTCACATTCTATATCGTTATTTAATATCAATATCTTTACACATTTTAAGAATGGCAGTCCACCGTTTTTTACCTTTACTAATACTAATACTACTGCTACTGCTACTACTACTACTACTACTACTACTATTATTAGTATTAGTATTATTAGTATTATTATATATTTATGTCTTTTTTCCCTTGCTATCGTCTTTTTTTTGCCCTGGACTATAAACGCAATTCTCGCGTAATTATTCGCATCGCGTATCAAATACTCGGCAATTATCAATAAGGAAGGATTAAGCAATAAATTGTGATGCAGCGCTCAAGTGCGATCACTTAAGGAATTACATTCAACTACATTCACGTATCGTTATTAAGATTCTATCTAACGATTAAATGAATTACAGCGTTATTGTTTTTTTAAATGGCATTTTGTCTACCGTGCACTTGTTGCAGCGGATGTTTACGCGCGCGTGTGAGTTAAATATCATCGACTGTGCATGTATAAAAATCCCATGGCTGTCCGCTGAATAATTTATGACGTCTGCGGCTCCATTAACATAATGTGGCAACGTTAATAACATGCATTATAGAATTATGAATTCTATCATAGATAAGCCTTTTAAATATCGAACAGTCCTTCCTTTTAACCGGAACAACGTAAAGAAATACCGAGTTTTCGGATGCGTTTAACCGTAAGAGCGCGCACACACGCGCACACACGCGCTTGCTGCACGCGAGAACGCCTCGGGGATCGATTTCCTTTTTTTTTAGCGATGCACATTCTTCAATCGACGTTCCCTCCCGAGTTATTGTCGAAAATAACGAACACTTTGAAAGTTCTTGCGTAAGCGAGGGAAATATTTCTATACGAGGGGCTCGATCGGCGCGTAAAATCACTCGTTCGGCTCATAAAGCTGCGAGCCAAGAGCGAGGACCGTCGGCGAAGCGCAATGGCGAGCGGCACGCGGGGCCGACGGGGGGGGGAACGTATTTACGGTAAAGAAAGTCCATTTTAAACATTTTAAGCATAATACGCTGGATTATGTAAACAAACGCTCGTGCGCGAGATTATTCATTACGTGCGCGTACGATGATGGAATTCTTAGGGAATTTATTGAGCATGGAGTTAAGTAACTTTGATTGGAAATGCGGATAATGAGTAATGTATGACCGCGTATGAATGCAGGAAGTGCCGAGGGGCCCTCGACCCATCGAAAAATTACCCCGAAAAGACGACGAGTCTTCAGCGACGAGCTCGCTTACCATAATTATTAAATAATATTATGAGCCGAGTTGTAATGATAAGGAAGCGCCGTCGCCGCTTGCGAGCATTTACGTATCGACCGACACCTTGTCAATGATAAATTAATAATCTCCACGAGAAGAGAGATCCGATCGTTCGCAATGATTGATTCGCTCCCACCACCCCACGCGCGCGCACACACACACACACACACGCACCGGAATGGCGAATCCGCTTTCTCTCGGATAGGAGAATGCTGGAGGATCCCCGAAGGCCATATTAGTGCAGCACGGGTCCGTCTCTTCGTATTGAGCTGGGCATGAGTCGGTGTATGGGGGGGGCGGAGGGGTGGGATCGAAGATTAGTTCTCGCGGTTCTCGATCCCGAGCGGCAACGCCTGCGAACCCGACGCTAATCCCGGCGGCGATAAGGACAAAGTGAGCGGCACCGCTGCAACACCTGTCGGGGTCCCGCGGACCCGATTGCGCAATCGGGCCCGGCCGAGTGAAAGTGCTGGGCCGCGGGCCCGAGAGCATCGAGAGCCGGCCCATGAGCCACGATGACTACGGGGATGACGATGCGGCCTCTGACAGCTCGACCCGAGTCCTTCCCCGCTCTAACCGGAGAAAGGGAAACAAATCGCTTGGCTTTTGCGAGGGAGGTATGATAGAACGGCGGGTGGCGGCATTGAGGAGCGGAGAGGGGACGGAGGGAGGAGTACGGGAGTAAGAGGGAGCGGCCCTGGCCCTGCTCACGTAATGGTGCCCCCGGGGGGGCCATTGCTTCCCGCGAGAAAATTCGAGCCGCGAACGAACAAAGATACGGCAGTCGGTGGACGGGGATCGGGGATCGGGGATCGGGGTCGGGGTCGGGGTCGGCGTAGGGGAGTTACGTAAGCCTCGCGACACGACAATTGGGCCCCTCGATCTCTCGTTCGAATCGAGAGCGATACCTCTCTTGCTCTCGGTATGCTGCCCAATCGACCGGGGCTATCTGTTTAAACCTAGTCCCGGGGAGCATTTGTAACGAGGAAGCAGAGGTCTCGGCCTCCCCTCTCTCTCTTCGGATTCCTCGTTCAGGCCAATTTGCCACTCTAGCCCTTCTTACCTTCTTGCCGATAGGAGAGGCTACGGGGAGCCCGGCTCTCCGCTGGAATACCGCCACCGTCCGAGAGGAATTTCCCGAGCCCCGGCAAAATAGTTAACTAACTCCGGTCCGCCAGAGAATTAAAACTGACCCTCCTCGAGGCTTTATTAAAATAGCTCGAGCGAGGGGTGGAGGGAGGGAGTTGGTGGCGATAGGGGAGCATATTACGTTGGGACGAAGCCGAAGGAGAGATAAAAGACAATGATGAGGCCTAACGAGCGCGATAACCGGCGTGAGTTGGGGGAGGGCTCGGTCTCCCATAGGAGGCGACGATTTTATAAGCGGCGAGGATGCGACCGGGGTCAACGTCATCGTCGCCGAGACTAACGCGTATACTGGGGGCAAGGTCCACTGACCCCGCGCCACCTCTTGGAAAACCACGCGACGACTCGGAGAGGCTGAATTTTCCCGAAATCGCACGGCCAAAACCTTAACGACCGAGGCCTGCCTTAATGACATGGGGTCGCCATATGGGCCGAGGGGCCGGAGGCGACCGATTTCCAAGCATTGAATTGGACGTCGTCCTCTAGCCACCGGTATTTGATCTCTCTCTCTCTCTCTCTCTCTCTCTCGCCTCCTTAATATCTCCGACTTAAGTTGCCTTTCCGCCCTCGACGCTCTTCCTCCTTCCTACTTACCGTGAACGCTCGGCTTAAGCATATCTCAATCGCTCTCTCTCTCTCTCTCGGTACCACGTTCGCAACGAATTCAAGGAGTCGCTTTTAGAACGGAGAGTTCTAGGCCAAAATGTAAATTCACCCAGCTGTGGCGAGCAATATTTACTTTCCAAGCTAATATCGCTCGATAATACGTAGCCCCTGCCTCGCTCTCACTATTACAATTATTTTACAGAATTCCATAAGCTACGCTCGTACGTTCCAGCCGAGCCTCTTAATTCGTATCCTCCGTATCGTTAAGTACATTAACAGGCCCCGACTAATTGAGTAATAATTGACTTACAGCTCGTGGCTCGCGGTTACGTTATTATTTTATTGATATTCCAACGATTTGAACATTATTTAAATGTTCGTAATCGTTCGGTGGATTCGAGGCCTTACGTAATGTAAACATGAAAATTTATATTTACAAATCATTATGTTGCAATCGCGCACGGGCGTAATATACCGCAAAACCTCCCAACCCTCCCTCCCACTCGCCGCGCCATACGAACGCGCGCATTCCTGTACAATTTAATATTTATGCCGCGAATTAAAGGCCTATAATTAATAAACCAAAATATAACGCAACAAATAGTAGATCATACAGCGTACGTGTACACTTGCATGCACGCTTACCAACACACACACACGCACGCACACGCGCACACGCACAGAAAAGCTCTTTAATATTATGAACGTTCGGCCGAATGTTTAATTTCTTTACTTAATTTATTTAATAAATTTATAAGAATAATTGTACAACCGTAGCTGGGACGTACCGACTCCGTCAAATGCTTTAATACGGTGGTTAAAAATAATAAAAGGCGAAGGAAATTGTAGTTTTCATGGCACGAGCATGGTCGGCCACGCTGGTCGGCCACGCTGGTCGGCCACGCTGGTCGGCCACGTTGGTCGGCCCCGCTGGTCGCGGCGGTGAGTCACTTTGAGGGCACATTTTTGCTATCAGTTATAAACGAGAGTCGCAAACGTTGATACGATTCGTGGAAATACGATCGAGTCAAAGTTAGGCCGACCCGTTCGGAGAAGAAAGAAAAAGTATAAAGAAAAAAAAGAAAGAAAAAAGAAAAAGAAAAAGAAAGAAAGAGTAAACTGCGTGATTGAGCGTGGCATTCGGTATGGATAAATAACGTATGTGCAATATTAATTAAGCGTACAGCGCTGAAAACTTACGTTAGAAAGTTGATTTAGTTAAACGAGCCGATCCTTACATACCTGTAACAGAAATTAAAGTAAAAAATTCATTAATGAATGCTCGTGTAATGTTTATTTAAGCCAATAGGAATTAATGAAGGGAAGTGCGGAAAAATTATGCTTTGTACTCTGTAATACAGTCGGATTGGATCGGATCGGGGCTTGGGGAAGGGGGATGGGGGAAGGGGGAAGGGGGCGGAGATGCGGGCAATTTTTCGTCAAAGCACAAACGACAGTAACGGGGACGTAAAAGAAAAGAGAAGAGAAGAGAAGAGAAGAGAAAAAGTGATGTTTGGTAAGGTTGGAAAAATCCCGCGTAACTCGTAGCGATTTTTATCAGCGGAACCGATCCAGGGTTATGCTCCGTAATTTACTTACTTAGATATTTACGTGGAACGGCGGGGCGGGCGCGCTTGGACGTATAAACAACACGTATCGCCGGGCAACGGTTGATAAGATGAAAGTATCAGAGTGACGTAACGAGATGATAATGATAATTATCCTGAAGTCTAAGGAGAGCGGATTACGTAAATAAATAAATAAATAAATAAATAAATAAATAGTTAGTTAGGCGACTGAGCGCCAAGAGACGAGTACCGAAGCTCAATAATAAGGAGTAAAAAAATGGAGGTATCGATGCAGGAGCGCTGCTACGTTAAGATTCGAGAATTTCGAGCGATGCATTGCGCGGGCTCGCACATAACGCGGGGGCGGCGATTTAACTTACTCGAGTGAATGTACCGGGACGAGGAGCACCGGATCCGAAGCCGCGAGACCCATGGACGAGGAGAACTGGAGTGCGCGACTCGCTGGAGCGTCCAGTAAATACGAAAACCGACCCTCGAGTATCCTTGACTAATCCTTGACGCGGGAGGTGGGTTGGGTTGGAGGGTGGGGATCTCTCTCTCTCTCTCTCTCTCTCTCGCGCTCTCCCCATCCGGCCGTCGGTTCTCGACACCGACAAGAGAGCCCCGGAGATAAATAATTCCCGACATTTTAACTGTGGCGGTGGCGGTGTAGGTGCGACGGATGGTTGGGGGATGGTAATCGGGTAGGATTTCGGCGAAGGTGGGGGGGGGGGTACTACGGGGCGCTAGATCGAAGCCAAACTCGGCGGCTACGATTTCATTTTTAAATGCACCGCCGCTGCCAATGGAGAATAAGTATTCCGCTGCGCCTCGCTTTATTTGCTTTACGTGGAAGGTATTATTATTCATTTGGCGTTATTATCGACCTGGCCGCTTATCCAGCCCATTCCTCCAACCGGCTCGGTTCAGCTCGGTTCAGCCCGTTCGCGGTCTCGAATCTTTCCATTATTCTTAGGCGTGACTTCGTTTTACAGTTTCTACGCACTAGTTTTACGGTAAACCGGCCGCTCTCTCTCTCTCTCTCTCTCTCTCTCTCGCTCGCTCGCATTCGCCGTATCCTCTTTTCTTTAACACGGGCTCGATCATCCTCGCGCTGAAAATAATATGAAAATAGCATGCAGCGGCTTTGGCTGAATTCAGCTCCGAATTATTTATACGGAACCCCATTTGCATTAGATACCGCAAAGAGCGCGTCATTTACATGCACACTCGGAACGGGGCTTACACATTTTATTTTCGAATCCGCGATCCCAGAAATCCCAGTGAAATGGCCGCGAGCTACAGTGAAATGGTCGGGGAGCGGGCAGTAGTACTAGTACTAGTACTAGTAGTAGTAGTAGTAGTAGTAGTAGTAGTAGTAGTAGTAATGGTATCGAGGAAATCCTCGTCGTTCCCAGACACTCGGCGCATTAATCTCAATATCGCTGCTGTCAAAGCCATTTCGACATAATGATTATTTATTATTTCATACGTTTCGAAACAATTACACTATTTTGAGCGAAAAATAAAGAATTGTGTCATTTTGTGGGATATTATTTATAGGCCATAAATCACATTTCGTATCAGTCGAACAACATCGACTCGAGATTCTCATTAATATTAAGGAGCAGCCCTACTACTACTGCAACTACTACAACTACTAACGCCAATATACATATCTCCTTCAGGCATACCTTCTCAATGATTCGTTTTATTTCGCTTTGCCAATCATCCCCGTGATCTTTATATTAATTGGCCTCGTCGTATTCTAAATAATATAGATATTGTGTTAAACTATTTAGATCGTAGGATGGGCTGTAAATGCTTAATGTGCCGAGCGATAAAGCGAAAACCGTATCTTGCCGTATAATATCAATAGACAACGACGTCCAAGCAATGATTCCGCTCTCGTTATTTCTCAAAGTCTCTTTACGCTCAGTTGAAACGAAAAGGCGAATGAAAATTTACAACGGAACGTATTAATTTATTTCTTTATCGGGCAATTAGGTATATTATTAATGGAAAGGGGGAAGGGAAGGTAACGTAAGACTCGAAATTAAAATATTATTTACTCGGCTTCGGATTAACGAAATAACAACAACGATGGCATTGAATTTTCCCATTTGGCGTGCGATGTGCAGCAATGGCGAAGCGAGCTTTCCGAGACCGACTGTTTTTCCAAAGCTAGACTTCGGTTATGATGTCTGGCACGATTCGAGATTCAAATACGTATATTATAAATAGAAATTACCGTGGCAGAGTCGCCGGGAACTTATCGCTATCGCGCTGCGCTGCGAAGGAGTAAAGTAACGATCAAATTGTTCTATTAGGAAAATTTAATTTCCCTTACAGTCGGCGATCGTAATATTTTATGAATAACATTATTCCCCACAGATTACCCGCGCTTCAATGTGCGTTCAAAATCCTTCATTCAATAATCGCTTAGTCGATAAAGTAGATAAAAACAATTTTTATCGTTATTATTCATTATATTTGTTTTGTAAGATCGATTAGAAATTTTACGCGGATAAAAATCGTGCGTGGATAATGTAAAGATTCTGTAACCGAGCGCGCCTCTTGAAATCTTGAAGCTTGCTCACTACGTATTATTTGCCTCGATCCTAATACGCGTTCAATTTGAATATTTATTTTTAAATATCTATTCTAAACTACGGGCATTGAAATGGGCATTAAATATTCATAATATCCAGGATTATTTAAAAGTTTCAAAAGATTATCAATTTTACGTCGGTATTATCGACAAATGCGACTTTTCCGAGATAATTTAACGAGTCCGAGGAAAATGGATTATTAATTTATATTCGCTTAGTACAAAGCGTTTTATTGTTTTGCCCAATAAGCATCGTTAATTGCACGGGCGAATGAGTTTCACTCAAAATTACATTTAAATTACATTTGAAATTAAGTGCGATCGTTACGATCGTCAATAATTGTGAAATTCTGCTCATTATCGAATGGGCTTATTATTATTCATTCGTACGGCGATTAAAAGCGGATTTGAATTTTAATAACAGGTGACACGGTGCGTTTGATGTAAAAAAAAAAAAAAAACCATAAAGCAGAAGCAGAAGCAGAACAAGAAGAAGAAGAAGAAGAAGAAGAAGGAGAAGAGGTGGAGGAGGAGCAAAAACGACTGAACAATGGAGGGGGGGGGAGCGTAGAAGGTGGAGACAAAGTAGCATATAAACGATTGCGTAACGTTAACGTTAATAATAAGAAAAATGTAATTTCGAGGTGAGCCGGCGAGCGAATGAAAATTTGCGTGGTTGGGTGGTGACGTAAAATAGTAATGAAAGGAGGACGGGGGAGGGGGGGAGAGAGAGAGTAATAATTGCCATTCGAAGCCAGGAGAGGCCGAGCTCTGGCTTGTTTTCTTTTTCACGTTAATTATGGCAGAGCGGATGATGCTCAGGACGGATGTTGAGTGCCTTGAGAGCCTCGGCAGACTCGCTCTATCTGCCCGGTCTGCGCCCCTCCCCCCCATCCCTCCTCCCTCCTCCCGCCACGGCCCGGCCCGGCCCGGCCACACGCTCAGCGGTTCGCCTTTCGCCAAGCCGAACAAGAAGATCACGAACCAGACCGAAGAGGAGCCTACGGTCGCCGAGGCCGTTAAACAGACGGAAATTAAAGGATCCCCTTGTGAAAAGTGACGGCGGTGGGGGGGATGTAGGGTCGTGGTGGCGGCTGTCCTGGGAAAGATCGTAGAAGGGGGAGGGAAAAAAAAACAAAAAATAAAAAAAACGAGGCCGAGACACGATGCTGCGGAGTGTCGAAGGGGGAGGGGGTTCGCGGAAGACCGAACGACCTGGGCGGGAAAGCTTGGGTGCCGCTTAGAGGAAATGAAGTCGCGCAGCCCTCGCGCGAAAAGCGGAAACGCCGCGAGCGCTGACGGGGAGCCTGGATGACTGGAAATAGCCCCGGGGGCCCGGTTATAGTTAGCCCCGACGCCTACTCGACCCTGGAATTCAGCGCGGAGGTTTCGCGCTCGGAGCCGGTTCCTCTTTTCAATGAAGTCCGCCGCCACCTCCGCGACGTATCCACCGACTACTTTCCGTCATAGTCGTCGTCGTCGTCGTCGTCGTCGTCGTCGTCGTCAAAACAAGTCGTCGTCCTGCACCGCGAGGCCAGCTAATTAAGTCGCCTTTGGGAGTAAGGAGGCGCGCGACAAGTCGATTTCACGCCCCGGATAGACCCGTACGCGAGGTAGAGGGCTGCTTTACCCTGGAGGCTTCTCGATCCTCGCCGACGACGCGTCGTCTCGGCCCGAGGAAGCCCCCGTTATCGCTGCTGACCGATCAAAGCCGTCGGCGATGACTCGCCCTTTATTTTCCTCCTCGCCCCCGGGCTCCCGAGCTCCAGGAAGCGGGCGATTAAGTTTTTGTCGCGCCCGGGAATTAGAGCCGGCAACTCGTAATGAGCCCTGGTGTCCTCCTACACCTGTCCTGTCCTTCGCTCGGAACCAGCGACGGGGATACCTTCCGGTGCTTTCTGCGAAACGGCTTCATCCGGGCCCTCGCCCCCTCCACTTCTATCTCCACAGTTCGTAACTACATAAGGAGATCGAGGAGCGATCTCCTTTCTTCCCTCGCTTCCCTCGGGATACCTTTTATCTTTAGTTAAGAATCAACGGAAGTGATTCGCCGATAATCCATCGCACTTTCACACGCGTTTCACTACCGCTCGTCGAATCCATCATAATAATAACCCTTCCGTAGAAAAAGCCTTCGTAGTTTTCGCGAAGGGCACGCTTAATATAACCTAAACTACCAATTTTAAGCGTAACGAAGCGTAAAGGGGGGGGGCATTATTATTAATATTATCATTGTTGTTATTGTAGTTGTTATTGTTATTGTGGCTGCTGACGCTGATCGAGCCGAGTGGTATTTCTCGTTAATGGAATAGGGAGCGGAAATTGAGAAATTACTCGTCTCGGTAAGAGCCGAGAGAGCTCGAGACGGGTATGAAACTGTAAATAATATAAATTGAAACTGATGAGGCCGCAATTACAATGAGCTTTTTTGCTAAGCTCCGTAGCGGCTTCGAACGAAAATCGGATCCACGGAGATCCGAGGAGGTCTTTTGAAGCTGCTATAACAATGCGATCGCCGGTAACTGGTAGTGAAAAAATAGACAATGTTAAGAGCGCGGAACTGTTTGCGTAAGAGTTGTGTGAGTTGTGTGTGGTTGTGTGTGGGTGTGCGTTTGTGCCGGTGACCTTCGCAGCTTACCGATCCAATAGTATAATATATAATGGCATTAGCTGAACGTCATAAATAAATAGATAAGCCGCGGCGGTTGGCGATCCAGAGCGGCGTAGCCAACAATCGCCCGTTTATTGAAACGCAACTCGCTCGTTATGCCCGCCCCGCGAGCCCTCCCCGCGAGCCCTCGCGGCAGCGGCCACGGGCCGTTCCAGGAGTGACCAGCCAGACCCGCGCAACCTGTTGCTCTTAACGGCCAGCCGCCCGAGAGATAAGGAGATAAAAAAACCGGGGCACACGACTCGGATGACGCGGCCCGGTATTTTCTTCCCTATCGGGTTTCCGTCTGCCCCGTCTGCCCCGTCTGCGAATACAATCCCATAAGCGGACGGCGAGCGAGCCTAAGCGAAATTCTTCTTTATATACCCTACCACTCCCAATAACCTCCCGTGGCTGCTTAGCTTAGCTTCGCTTCTCTTCTCTTCTCTTCTCTTCTCTTCTCTTCTCTTCTCTTCTCTTTTCCTTTCGTCGAGGGTGCCCCGCGGTATTTTCGCTACCGCTGCGTCTTTATTTCCACCACCACCACCGCATAAACAGGGAATCTACTTATTTTGCTCGCTAGGTCCGTGGATCTTGGAATTGCCACACATTTCGCGATCGGCCACCATTAGTTGCGTTAAGCCCATCCCCCTTTTTTCCCCTTTTTTCCCCTCCCGATTTATTATTATAGCGCGGACGGGACTGATTTATTATTTACGTCGTCGGCTCGATCGGCCGGCAATAAATGGCTCGGGGCACATTTACAGTTACTTCTTGCCTAATTAACCCGCTAAATCATGGAATTAATACTTTGAATATCTGGATGGGATGAAAAAAAAAATAAAATAAAATAAAATAAATAAATAAATAAAAAGAGGCTGTAAACGGACGCACGCGTAGCTCGGTAAAACAATTTCTCTGTCCCTGTTTTATACTGAGCCGTCGTCGTTTTCTTTCATGATTTTACGGATCCGGTCTGCCGCTGCCGCTGCCGCTACTTCGTCCTATCGAGCTCTCGCCCTACCCTCCTTCTCCTCCTCCTCCTCCTCCTCCTCCTCCCGATGGCCTTAAATAACTTAACTAACAAGCATAATAAGTCCGCCTATAAAATAGAATAAAACGCGTTTGGTACACGTTATTTGCTCAGGTAGTACCTGCGAGTCTTTAAAGTACAAACGCCACGCGGAGCCTTATTAACTTATCGGGCTGTAAAATAATATATCCTGAATGAGAAAAGAAGAAAAAAGAAAGAAAGAAAGAAAGCAAGAAGAAAAGAAAGAAAAAACGAAAGAGGAAAATCTGAAATTATAATAAACCTGTAATTTAGAGCCTCCGTTAAAGTGTTTAATATTAATAAGTTAATGATGGCGGGGGAAGGGGGGTAGGGGAAGGAGCGGTCGGGGCCGACCACGACGATTTGTCTAGCTACGATAATTGCCAATCGGAAATGTCCGATTAATCCCGCGAGCGCACTAAATTACTCGCTTAACATCCAGTTCGGTTGTTTCGTTCACCAGTTGTTTCCTCGACGGAGCAAGGAGCAATGCCCGATGTCCGCGAAAACGGTGAAAAGAGACGGAGAGAGAGAGAGAGAGAGACACTCGAGAGCTAATTATCCCCCCGGCTTGTGCACGCAAAAGAATATGGGCAAATGAAGCTCTTACGGAGGGGGTTATTCGGGTTATTCGGATTATCGGGGTTATCGGGGTCGGTGACGGGGAAGGGGATAGGGGAGGATTAGGGGGAAGGTAGGAAGTGGGAGGGGGAGGGAGAGATTAAAGGTCCGATCGCGAGTCGGTAATTCTTCCTCGGTTTAAAAGCTCGAGGGGCTCGCGCCTCGTCGACTGACGGGGACGAAAGACGGGCCGCGGGTGCCGATTCCGTCACGTCCGCGCCGCCCGGACACAAAGAGACGCGTTACGGAAATACTCGTGGGCGAAGGAACTTTATTTCTCCTCTTCATGTGTCTGACACGCGGAGCTCTCCCTTTCTGACTCCTCCTCCCCCCTACTTCGTTCGTATCTCCATTCGAGTCTCTGGACGTCCTCTTCCCTCGGCTCACTCCCCCACCCGCAACACTTGGCCGCTACCGTCTTACGTCTGTTTGCTTTTTCTCTTTCATTTCCTCCGCCCCCTTACCCCAATAACCCTCGCTCACTCCCCCGCTTCCTCAAGAGCCGAGTCGAGCCGAGCCGAGCCGAGCCGAGCCGTCTTTCGACTTCTCAGTCTCCTCCGCTGCCTCTTCCTTTATTTCCTTTCCGTCTCTCGCTCACATATTCTCCTTTCCCTCGCCATTACTAGTTATCCCTTACCATAACTTGCTATTATTATTAGTATTATTGTTGCCATTGTTGTTGTTGTTGTTGTTGTTGTTGTTGTCGTCGTTTTTGCTGTTATCGTTATCGTATTCGAGCTTGTCCGACTCATCATTACTTATTTATCGAAGCATATTACATAATGTCAGGCTCTCGCGAGTATTAGTATTGCTTTGGCCCCGTAAGTTTCGCACTCCTGCCGCGAGTACTCGGACATCGCATTAAATGTCGAGTCAAATATTATAACGAGAGGTTGGACGGCATTCAAAGACTATATGTAATTCGTATGGCCTTTTGTTCCAGGCCCTTCCTAATAAAACCAACCACAAGCTATGGCTCGACAATGTTGATTATTGAAATTAGTAAATTGGGAAATTGGGTAGGAGCCGGCGATACCGACGCAACTGACGAGTACTGGGTAAAAAAAAAAAAAAACAATCCATTGATTACTATTAATCGAAGCGATGCGACAGGTATTAAAGTGACGCTACTTATTGGCGTCGAGACTCTTAGAAGCCTTAATATGCCGGCGATCGAACCTATTCTCAATGACGAGATAAAGAAAAATACTGCCAGAGGTTGTATAAGTATTTGACGTCAGAGCGGAGGGAAGAGTCGGTGATAGCATTCATCGGAAGCTCCATCAATAGCTTTCCTTGACTTCCTCCGCTGCTTATCTAATTGCCGCACGTCTCTATAAAACCTGCCGCCGCCGCCGCCGCCGTCCTTCCACTGCCAAGCCCTCGGGCCACGGCGGGTGGACAGGATAGAGAGAAGAGTGTGTGTGTGTGAGAGAGAGAGAGCACGCGCGTATAAGAAAGCCAGGAAGCGAGTCCAGCGTAGGCTGCGATGACGCTGTAGGTGTGCAGCAGCTACCGAGAATGGAAACGAAGCGGCTCTGCTCCCAGCAATTTGAATTATTCCAATCAATCTTCGTCTCGATGGCCGTGCTCAGCGCGGCCGCTTCGTTTCCCTCCGCACTCGGACGGGATGCCAGGAGGTCGTTGCGCCTTGGAGCTATCGATCGCTCTCCCCGCCTCCAACCCCTCTCACCCAGCCACCAGCCCCCTCCCGCCAACGAAAAGTCCAGCCGTGACGGGCGCTCTAAGCCCATGTAACCCGACTCCACGGGGCCCAGCTTTTAAAGTCTTCCACCACCACCGCCATCACCACCACCGCCACCACCACCACCACCAGCACCACCACCTCCACCACCGCCTCGCTTATCCGCTTTCCGTCCACGGCGACGGGAGGGCCTTAAATGCTCCACTTAACGCTCAATCGGGGATGTCGTCCACCTCGTGCGCGAGAGCCACGGCTGCTAGAAAAACACCGTGCTGATGCTCTAGACCGAGGCGGACACTTAACGGATCCGCAAGCTGAGCGAGAACAGCGAGAACATGGCCGTTTCAAGTGAACCGAGTCGTCTGACTCATCCGTGAAACGAGAATACAAATTATCTTTCAATAACGTCCTGCACCGTCCGCAATTACTTCTCGCGTATTTATTATAACCTCCCCGCGCTTCGCACACCTTCTTACACCCTATCAAGCGAACGGATTCGCTTCATTTATTTGCTCGCCGCGCACCACTACCACCACCCCACCCACCCCCGCCTACGCGAATCCCGACATGGCTGCTTTTTACAAGAGTCTGGCAATACGTACATCGCCTAGGACTCTATCCCGTTTAAAAGAAATAAAGAAATAAATAAAGAAAGAAAGAAAGCTGGAAAATTACGAGAATCGATAAGTAGTGCGCCCGTAAGTATGAGGCTTCGAGGGATTTCGGAGTCGAGAGATTGCTTTTTACAGAGCGCGAAACGGACCTCAATCGAATGCGAATCGATAGGAAGGCAGACGAAGAAGCCGTAAAGCCATGGATGGAACGACCATCTCATCTCGTCTTATCTAAAAATACCTTGCTCGCTTCCTTCCTCGCTTCCTTCCTCGCTTCCTTCCTACCTACCATCCCCCGCCCCGGTCCCCCAGCCCTCCCAGACGCCTTGTCGGTTAGCTTACCAAGCACCGCTTTTCACTACTCCCCCTTCCCATCGCTAAGCTATATAAACATTTCCCATATCTTATTGCGCTACGGAATATACGTCGTTTAAAAAATAAAGAAAATAAAAAAAAAATCACGCGCTCGAGCCCTTCTTATCAGACACTCTGTACTAATTTCTCGGCGCCCGTATCTTCTCCTCCTGAAATTCGAGAAATTATATCTCGAACCGCGCTCGAGCGTCTACTTTTAGGGATGCGCGAGTACCTTCGAGACCCAATAAAAGTGCACGGCAGCGATCGTAAATCCAACCGAGCTTACACTTAAAGAAGCAAATATATCATAATATTTACTCGGATTGAGAATAGCTAAATTAAAAACCTCGGCGTTATTTACCTTGGCGTTTAAGAATACGTGTTTTTTTTTTGTTTTTTTCATCCGCTTTTTACAAGCCCGTAATATAACGCGGACCCGTAAGCAGTACCTGATCGCTCGGTAGGTTTGGTTCATCCTGCGCCAATGGACCCTCGGCCGACGATTTCATGTCATCGGAGCGCGCGAGCTCCGATCCTTTATTTATCTTCTTCTTTTTTTTTTTCGTTTATTTCAATTTCTAATTATCATGGCGAGCCGAAACTTTTCACGGCGCTCCGTAAAAAATTTCACGATTTTCCGTAAAAGCCGTTTCTCCTTTTAAAATGGTAAGGAGCTCGGGTGCGCGCGTTAACAGGCGCTGCCAAATAGTGATCTCAAGGTTCCTCGAAGCGAGATCGCGCTTTTTTCTTCTTTCTTTTTTCTTTTCTTTTCTTTTTCTTTTTCGTTCAATTCTCTAAAGCGTCTCCTCGTCTGCGGCGCGTAGATGATGTCGCAGCTGTTGTTTGACCAACAACTTATCTCTAACGAATTTTACTCGGTCCTCGTAATAAATCCTTCCAAGCTCCGTGGATCCCGTGGAAGGGGCAGAAGTTAACGACTTTTGAATTTGGAGAAGCGCCGTCCTCGAGACACGTGCTTGCACTTACGACACATTCAACGCAACGGAAAATAAACAAGTTTTGCGCTTATAAAGGCTTTACCCCAGATTTAAGGAGAGATATCCTTACGGCCCGGGGTCATGACGAAACGACATGTCATACGGTCTCGCTTATGATTGCAAATTTATTCTTTTCTCAAACTCCCGACTACGGATGACTCACCGCACTAAAATGATAAAAAACAATCAACGTCGAGTTTTTTTTTTTTTTAAAAAAAAAAAAAAAAAAAAGAGCTACGCTTTTCAAGAGCAGTTAGAAGAATAATTTCAGAAAATAAGAAAGTCCCCTACACCTCCACCGTCTCCCGCTCCTCAAAGAGGAGTAATCGTTTATCATTTATCTTCGCGTCTCGTTTGCATAGAGGAAAAGTTTTCCACTTCGCCCGAGAGTTTCGTCGTCTTCCTTAAAAAGCAATTGTCTGCCGCCTGGAAACTAGTTAGTAGTATTTGTCATAACTTTCTAGGTGTTCGAGAGCTAATGTATTTACAGGTCGGATGCTCTTGATGAATTCGTTACTCAAAGTTAAAGTACGACTCCGTCCGTCCGGAGCTAAAGTAGATCAAAGCTCGGACTCGACTGGAGATTAAATGCGTTGTAGCCTCTAATACTCGAGGAGGAGGGTCGGTCCGTCGACGTTACCCGCTATGTAATTTCGGTTAATAGACTCACTTGCTCGCTCGCTCTTTCACCGTTTGCGCAGAGCAGAGTAGGACCCCGCTGAAGAAAGCTCGTCGGGCCTTTTCTTTTCTTTTCTTTTTTTTTTTTTTTTTTTCCTTAGAAATCGGGACGCAACGTACGGCGAGCTCCGTCAAGAGCCATAAATAATAAAACGAGCCGAATAAGGAGTATAGGAAACGGGGGACCGTGTCGTGCAGGCGGGCGGTGCTGCGCATCCACTGAAACCGAGTAAAAACAAAAAGAAGCAGCGGAAGTCGATCGCGATACGACCGAGGGCCGCAATCTCGGACACGTACGCGTGAGCGCTACTCGCGTACTCGCAACAACGACGACGACGACGACAACACAACAACACTTTCGTATACTCGTCGCAGTTTTATTTGCATTTTTCATTCGATTGCCCGGCCTCGGAGCGAAGAGCGAACAAAAGATCCTCTAAAAAAGACTTGCATCAAAAGTTGGCAACATCCGTGTCCACGCGGCCAAGTCATCGTCTCAGCCCCTTAAGCCAAGCTCACTAACATACCTTTACATTAGCAATTTATGTATATTTCATTACATTTAGAGATACAGCTTTATCACTGAATCCAACCTTTCTCATCTTCATTTTCTTATTTGTTCTCCTGCCCCCTTTCCTTTCTCTCTTACTCTCTTCTTTTATGGAACTGCGTTGCGCGTACGTATTTACGACGACAATATGGTTATCCTTTTTTTTTTCATTTTTTTTTTTTGTTCATGGATTATTTTATATCCTGCGATAGTAAATTTCTGATTAAAAGTATCTAAAAGTATTCCCTCAAAATGCCATTATTTTATATATCAACTTTTTTCAATCGCATCCAATTAACAAATACATAAGATTTGCATAAAAACAATTTACATGTCGAATAATATTAAAGCCAGACATTGGTATTTCAGTTGATTTGCTCCTTCCAGTTATTTACAATCGTTTAAAACGACTTCTCCACATTTAAGATAAAATATAAAACATCGAGGATACTGTATTTGAATGATTCAAGGCCCATTTAATCAAATACCGCTAATTTAATATAAGCCAGCCGTGCCGTGCCGTATTTTCTTTCAATGCATTACACTGTAGCTATTACATACGAGAGTGTACGACTTATAAGTAATAATACGATATTCTTAATGCCCTTTATCACAGATGACAAAACTATTGCTTCATTTATTATCGCCTAAATGAACGAGGAGTAAAAACTTTTGTATTTTAAAATCGTTAAGAATGATTTCGAAAATCCATGATCTTATCTGCTAGCGACGGGCATCAATCATTATAATTTCCCGGCATTACAACTGCGCTTCCCTTGATCATTCGTTTAATCGTAAAAAAAAAAAAAAAAAAAAAGAAAAAAGAAAAAAAAAATAGAAAAGCATTAAGGACGATAGACCGATGGGCCAACAATTTCCGAGCTAATGCCCATACAAGATTTCTTTTCCCGATTATAACAAAATATGATTTCTTATTCACAATGAGAGTTGAATAATCCGTGATTTCTCTATTTAAGTGAAATTTTATTATAGAATCGTAAAACATGCTGCTGCTGCTGCTGCTGCTGCTACTGCTACTACTACTTTCGGTTTCGTAATCAATATTAGTGCTTATCGTCCATCGCACATCGCAAAATCTCGCAGGTTATGCAAAATTTCCTTAAGATTTATATAACTGGAAAATGTATTTGTTTAAAAGCGCCCGCGATATCGAATATCCGCACGAATCTTCACGACCATTGAAAGATATGAAACACGTAGTGGTGAACGGCTGGCAATGATAAATTACGTACCAAGATGAAATTGTCGTGGCCAATGTATAAGAACTTAAGTTAAATTCCATACGTAAAAGCACGCCGTTGCGACTTTTTTTAACTGGACGAGCTGCAGCTTAACAACAATAATTTTATCTGCCACTCACCTGAAACATAAACAAAATTACGAGTTACGACAAATTTTACATTCGCGATTCGCCTTTTACATTAAATATTATTTTTAAATAACTGTCTGACAAAATAAGAAACAAAAAACAAAAAAAGAAAAAAACATTCTTGCTAATCAATGATAAACTCTTTGCCAATATTTAGTAAACGAACTCTATTTCCTTTTTTATCCTATACTAGTTATTGGAGTTATTGGTAAAGACGGAGCCTCCCACTTAATGAAAGACAATTTTTATTTATGTGTATCGTACGACGTTTAATTGAATTGGATGACAATCGACGAAACTATTAAGGCCGTGTCGATAAAAATATCCTCTGAGGCTTGAATCGCGCGTGTACGCGTCGAACGCTCGCAACTCCACTTGAACTACTAACCCTATCCGTTCCTTGAATTCCGACATCTGGCCGATCTCAACGAGAGAGAGAGAGAGAGAGAGAGAGCTGATAAAATTGCTAGTATTAAAAATATTCTATAATAAATGGCATTGGCGAGGGGTCGGCTCGTGTCGATAAATAAAAACCAAGTGCTCTAAGGAAGGAGGAGATCGAAACGAAGAAAGGATTGAACTCTGTCTGTCTGTCTCTTTGTCTCTCTCTCTCTCTCTCTCTCTCTCTCGTCAGCAAACCACTTTCGAGACATTATTAATTAAATTAACAGGCACACGTGTTAATTACGAGTAGGCGGACGAGTTCATTAATCAATGGCTCGCGAGCGATCCTGTCACTGTCTACGTACATTTCGAGAGATAGATAGATAGAGAAGAGAGAAGAGAGAGAGAGAGAGAGAGAGAGAGAGAGATTCAGCGTAACGGTCCACCAGACATTGCCAATATTCAAGGTTCTTGATGTGAATAGAAGCATCTCGAGGACACTGGCACTTGCCAAGCTACGACAGTATTAGGATATAAAAAGAGAGATAGAGATAGAGATCGAGAGATAGAGATAGAGATAGAGATAGAGAGAGAGAGAGAGAGAGAGAGACGCATGAGAAAGGAAGGAGAAAAGAGAGGCGCGCACCCGTAGCAGGTGTCATCCAAGACCCGAGACACACGAAACGCCGAATGCGCGACGGCATAAGGTCGACGCGCGCAGTGCCGAATTACTCGAAAGGGAAACGACCCTTCCGTCCTCTACCCCCCCCCAACACGCACACACACGCAACGCAGCCAATGGCCTTCTGTCGTCGCCGCTCGGGGATAAAATTTCACACCCGCGGAAAAGCCAACGCCCTTGTTATTCCTGCCGCCAGTATTTCCCAAGGGAAGCGCGCAACGACTTATCTTTCGGCAACCCTTGATCGCTCCTACACAAGCAAACAAGCCCAGAGCTCGCTTATGCCCGATAAGATAACCGGAGCCACCACGACCACGATCCATTCTTCCGGTACAGCTCAGCCAGCTAAGCGGAAATCAATCGCGAGGAGAATGACGTTTTTCCGAGGGATTTCTCACTGTGCATCGGTGGCACGTGTCCGCTCATTTAAACTCTAACGCTGACCAACACGATGGATTAGTCAGCGATAAATAAGTAGCGCATGCGCGGCATACGTATTATATATACACAGGGCGATTGGGACGTAAAGCCGAGATCACCGCCGAGATCAGCGCCGAGATCAGCGCCGAGATCACCGCCGAGAGCCGCCACTCGAGCCTCGAAAATCTACGTGGTCGTTCATCGAGCCAGGGATACGTAAATTGTATCCTCCTCGTCGAGGCTTTCCTCGGCTCGTGACGGTATTCGGTTCCCAGAAGAAAGCGGTTCTTCAAAAAAAAGGACCGCAAGCTCGCGCAGATGCCCGGGTGCGATGAAAATGTAAAGCTCGCGAAGCGCTCGGAGGACTCGGACGACCGTACGGCGAGCGAGCGTATTATTCCTGGTAAAGGGTAATAGTAGGGGTCATTGGGGTGGGGGAATCGACGCCAATGACCCTCGGCGGGATTGGCGGTCGGTGTCGGGAGCAGGGGGCGATCGATCGGCGGATGGATCGCCGGGTGCCGGTCACCCGCGTAAAGCCGGACCCCCTAAATACGGCCCGACGACGACGACGACGACGACGATATCGAAAAGGACTACTATTGGCTCGAAAGGGGCGTACACGGAGAGGCGAGCAGCTGCGTAGCCGCGAAATATTCGAAAATACCGAGCGAGGCACGTACTGCGCGATACAGAGGCCGGATTCAAGAGATCGGAGGCGCGTGTCGGATGCCTAGGCGACGAAAAGAGCGATCAATCGTTCGAAAAGAGCCCCTATCTATATCCCGACTGTGGAGTTGTCTGGTGTGGTCGGGTGGGGCGGGGTGGGGTGGAGGACGAGCTTGCGTGGAAAGAGCCTTTAGCTGGAATAGAAGAACCACGTGTGCGCATGAGGCGGGACGGCGGGGGAGGATGCCGAGGTGACAAAAAACTCGTCCCCCGGTTTCTTTCTCTTTGCCTCTGGCAGTCACGAGGAGGTGGAGTGGGAGGGTGGAGGAGGCGGAGGAGGTGGAGGAGGTGGAGGAGGAGGAGGAGGAGGGAAGGAAATGACCGAGGCCTTAGATGGCGAGAGCCGCGAGAGAGAATAAATACTGGGATCGTCGCGCGTAGACGAGGAGCAAAAACTTGATGCGTCCAGAATGACACGCGGAAGCTCGGGTAAGAGCCCGCGTTGGCAGGTCAACGTCGAGAGGGGCCCGTAAACATGGGCATCGTCGGGGACACGAACGCGAGTCGCCTTCGCTACGAGGGAGCATTAATGCTCGCTCGGTTACGCAAGTCCGATCGATCCGAGCGATGCTCTGAAAGGCAGTGGCTCCCGGTGATGGCTGACGACCGGGCCGTAGAGGGACGTGGCGGAGGAGGAGGAGGAGGAGCAGGAGGGGAGAAGAGAGAAAAAGTAACGTCGCGACTTTTAAACGACGTCCAATTCCCCGACGACGACGACGACGACGACGACGACGACGACGACAACGAGGACACTCGCTCTCTTACCCAACTGGGCTACGGTGCTTCTCTTCCAGAAAAAGGAATCGACCGGGAGCTCCATCCCGTCCCGCCACCTCCCCCCACCCCTATCTCTCGGTCCCCTTCACCGCTCTTACGTAAGAGCATTTTCGATGATAATTTATGAGCGCGGAGAAGATCGCTCAAGAGGTGCAATAATCTTTCGACTCGGTACACACGGCGTCTCGAATTTGACCTCCTTTCTTTCCAGCTAAGCTTTACGTAAGCGTAATTCAACCCCCATATTTTCCTGCCGATTTGCGTTGTTATTTAGTTGGAAGCACAGGCTCCTGTTTCGGCCATTCAATATTTAACGAAAATATTAAAGGCAAACGAAGGAAACGAAGAGATGCTGCTGGTACGGGAGACTGACTTTACAAAGATACAGACGTCCCTTTATCTTAATAATTTCCTCCTCCTCCTCCTCCTCCTCCCAATTCTTTCTTCAATAGACTTTTTTCTTCTTTTTTTTTTTTTATTATCTCATTTAACAATCCCATTACCTCAAAGTCGACTACCGACTGCATTTATATCTGAATGTCTAGTTATTAAAATGCCGCGCCCACGAGATGTTTTCGATTATTGATCTCTGATAAATAATTGAGGTTAAAAGGAATTCTTCCCACTCTTCCCCCCCCCTCATCCTGACACTACTCATTACAACCGATGTACTTAAAAACAAAGGACAACAACAAAAACAGAAGTGTAGCGATACCGTTATCTCTTATGGATAATTTATATAAATGATTTATTTATCCCGTGCTGCTGGGAGAGGGGGAGGGGAGGAGGTGAGTGATAGAGCTCTGTAATGTCGTTAGAACATCTCTGGCTAATCTAAGATTCCTTACTCCGCTTGCGAGTCTTGGCACTATAAAGTAAACTGAATTCATAATAAAAACCTATAACGAATTCAGGATCGGTGCCAAACTTCATTTCCCTCTTTGAACTCTCTCTCTCTCTCTTCCTCTCTCTCTCTTTCTCTATCCCTCTGCTCATGCCTGCAATCCGAGCCCTTTTATACTCCCCCCCCCAGCGACACCCTGTATAATTTGAATTTAAGGAACAATAACGATAATGTCTGAGTTCTAGCGGCCCGGCGAGTTTATTCAATCGAGGGATCGCGATCGCGATCGCGCGCCAACTCTCCGAGCACGAAGCGGCGTACGCTGGATCCCATCCTACGTCGGAATATAAATAATCGTCGGACAGTGATGCTCGCTGGACAAATAATACGAAACGGGAATGAAAAAGAAGAGGAAGAAATAGAAGAAGAGGAAAAAAAAAAAGAAGGCCATCGACTGTCACGGCCGAGCGGGGCTTTCGATATACGTGGGCATTAACAGGAGGCTTTACACTCCCGAGCAGCGTGATATTTAGCTATCGGAGGAGATCTCGTCTATTAACACTTTAGAAGCTATCTCGAACCGATCGCTGGTTGGGAAGTATGGTGACAGCGGGGGTCGTTTGGGGCTTGGGGGCTGTCGACGGCGGGGGCGGGGGCGGGAGGAGCGACGGAACCGGTGTTGTTCGGAAGGGAAAATAATAAAGAGAGAGAGAGAGAGAGAGAGAGAGAGAGAGAGACGAAAGGGAGATGAGAATCGGCAGGGTGACGAGCGGAGGACCCGAGGAGGTGGCGTCGTCCCTATGACGGGGTCGGGACGATGATACCCATCTGTTGAGCAGAGGGCGAGGGAGGGGGCACGGTCATAAACCCGGCAATTGCGCAACTTGGCTTGCAGCAATGCCGTTAAACCTGTTGTCGGCAGGCGATAAAAGGGCCTCTCTCTCTCTCTCTCTCTCTCTCTCTCCTCCCCCGGACCCACTCTAACTGGGCCAAAGTCCGTTCTTCTCCTTGGCATTGGGACGCCCGACCCTCCCTTCCTCCCTCCCTCCCCATTCACATCCCATCCCATCCCACTCGTAGAAGGATAAATCCTTCTCGTTTGCGGGTGGTCCCCCCCCCACCCGATGTTCGGATCGGCGCGTCGGCCTCCTCGAACATCCGATTTTGCAACAGGTGCAAGAGCCTTTCCTTATCTCTACCGTCCCCGTAAATATAGATTGTCATTGTGACGGTAGTCGTGGTCATGGCGGAGGGGTGACGTCCCCGATCATCCGCCCTCCCCCCCCCGCCCACGGGAATCGAATCCACTCGATTTTCCACCAGTACGTATTATTAATAGCCGAGCGATGAAGAAAAAAGCGCCAATTCTACATCTTACTTACGCAATAGGCTGTAATAAATAATAAATACGTGGATTGCGTGCGCGTCGTTGGGAATGTATCGGCAACGTTCGGTAATAATACCGGCGGCGCATTCCTCCTCCGCGGGTTTGACGCTCGACGCTTAACCTTCTTTATTTAAAATTCCTGAGCGCGACACGTGCGCTGCGAGGAATCTTTCCGACGCGTTCAATGGCTACGCGCGCCTTTCTTCTTTCCTTCTTTCTTTCTTTCTTTCTTTCTTTCTTTCTTCTTTCCTTCTTTCCTTCTTTCCTTCTTCCTTTCTTTCTGTTTTCTTTTTGTTTTTGTTTTGTTTTTAAATTTTCTAAAAACTCTACGGGAGCTTTGTGTTTTAATGGGGCGACGTTGCCTCGGACTCGCTCGCTTTTCCATTCGGCGATTAAATAATAGCCATTAGCTCGTTTTATAACGAGCGCATCCAAGTCTTTATAATTATCTAAGGTTAAACGATGAAAATTACCGAACGCCGGCTTATTATTGGAAATCGCTTCTTAGTACGGGCTAAGCATTACCTTGTAAATTGGTTTCACTTACAAGGCATTCTTAAGTTTCACCAAAAAGTAATATAAGCTTTTGCGTCTCTCCTCTTTCCCTCCTTTTATCATTACCATTATTATCATTAGCATTAGCATTAGCATTATTATTATTCTGTTTTTTTTTTTTTTTTGTTTTTTTTTCGTCTTCTGAATGCCAGGGAAATAGTTGTGCATGCATGTATGTATGCGGGCATTTAGAATAATATAGCTTATAAATTTCTCTCTCGATCTCGTAATAACGTTGAAAGGACTTTATGAATTTAATGTTTACGATTTAATTTCCTCGGAGATTAGAGAACGTTTTAAAGAAGCCCTGAAATAATATTTAAATAATATGCAAGCTCCAAGTATGATAAATTCTTATGTCATGCAAATGAATGTGAGCATTAGTTGTTATTTATGGATAAGTGTCGAAGGATGCGCCCGCATTTGTCGATTGACAGATAAAACATTTGGGAAACTTTGTTTCGACGCTGCATACAATGATTTAGACTTTCAATTTATTCGTTTCGACGATATTTAAGAATTGATAATCGATTGCATAAAAGGAATTCCACTTTACAATCTGTCTGAATCACCTTGCTGAATTTTTCCACCTCTCTCTCTCTCTCTCTCTCTCTCACCCACATATACGCAGAGACACGCGCGCGCGCGCGCACTGTTCCTCATTATTAGAGTCTATGAAAAAAAATTTAAATATATTTATTATTTACCACGCATTTCCAAAAGAAGGCACAGCCATTCATAATGGAAAAGCACGCGACCCAATAAATCATGTAAATCTGCATGGTAATAGTGACGACGAAAATGATTTTGAAATAAGCCGGGGTTGGTTGGTGGTGGCGGTGGTGGTTGGAGGGGGTGGGGGGAGGATACCGACTGCTCGTGGAGTGAAATTAATTAATGAATTTATTTGGTGGAAACAGCGACTTGATCGCTTGACAAATGTACTGCCGAGGAATCCAAGTATCATCGAGCGAGCCGAATAACATTTGCTCACCGAGATTCGAAAAAAAAGAATGAAAGTAAGGCAGGAAACGAGAAGAAGAAGAAGAAGAAGAAGAAGAAGAAGAAGAAGAAGAAAGAAGCGCATCATCGTACCGTAAGCGCATAGCTCGCGAGCATTTATCTTGTGAAAAAAATTGAAGTTATCAGCGAAGTATTGAGTCTGTTGAGAATCGTCGATCCACTGGGAATGGCCGAGGAAAAAAGAAGAAAAACACTGTCTTTAAGATCTTTTGATCGGCTTGATAAATTTTGTTAGTCGTGTCGTGGACGTGGACGTCGACGTCCGCGTCGGCGTCGTTACTTAAATGCAAAGAGCCGAGAATATCAGTCCTAATGTACGTAAAGCACGGTCGAGCGAAGGGGGGAGGGGAGGAGAAAGAGGAAGAAGAAGGAGGAGGAGGAGGAGGAGGAGGAGGAGAAGCACTCGGGATGAAGAGATATCACTGATTAAGTCTCGAGTTGAGGATGATCGAATGAAAAAGGCGGTGGCTGGTAGTTGGGTAGTTAAAAAACTTGAATAACGAAGGGCGAGTGTAGCTTAGAATTAACCTTCCCGGGGCGGGAAGGGGTGGACGGACGTGGTGGGACGTCGTCGGCAGGCTTTCCTCGCATTCAAAAGGAGCATCCCGTGCATGCATCATTTTACACGGGAGTGGATTCTCGTAGGATGGTAGAAGAGGAAGAGGAAGAGGAAGAAGAAGAAGAAGAAGAAGAAGAAGAAGAAGAAGTGGGAGGGGGTAGAGGCGAAGTAGTGCGTGGGGCTGTATAATAGTCTCGTTTGTGTACCTATCTATATCTACCCGGTAAGGTCTGGTGTGCGTAAGCGCGTCGGCAGCTCCTCTTCCTCTCGCACACAGGCGCGCTAATGTACGTGTGGATGGGAGGAACGCCCATTGTGAACGGAGGGATAGAGGGCAGTCGCGGTGAGCGGAGCGAGGGCTCGCCGGCCGGCGAGGGGGTACGGAGGGACGGGGCAGGGGGGGAGAGAGTCAAGGAGGGAGGCGGAGGCGGAGGTGGAGGTGGAGGTGGAGGTGGAGGAGATAGATACGCGGCAGCGGCGGAGCTGACGGCGGCCGTCGCTTCTGCACCGGCTACCGAACGTTGTTGCTGCTGCTGTTACTGTTTCAGCTGCTGTTGCAGCCGAGCGGAGATGGAAGATGATGATGATGCCTCCGCTCTCTGGCCAGTGCACTGAACTTGGTAAGAAATCCAAGGTTGCCGCACTGGATCTTAATGATCTAGTTTCTCCTCGCCGGAAGATGATGATATTCGTTATTGTTATTGTTGTTATTATTATTATTATTGTGCGTTGAGGAAAGCACTGCTTCCTCCCTGTCCGTCATTTACCCTCCCCCCCCAACCCACATCCCCCCATCGGGATGATCAGTTCGAGCCCCCTCCTCCATTCTCGTAGGCTAACCCCTCCTAATCATGGCTATTTCTAGTCGTCTGGCTTGTGTGTTTAGCGTGAGCTGCGTCCCGCCGAGATTTTGATTAGATAGACGGACTATTTTGGTCCAAGAGGGCTGTGCGCCCTGGTATCCGCGCGAATGCCGCCGCCGCCGCCGCCGCCGCCGCCCCAGCCGGTGGACAGACTACTACACCAGTTCCCCGTGCTCGCGCTGTCCGCCTCCTCCCCCTCCTCCATCATAGCCAAGCTTACATCAAAAGGGAACCGCCACCGCCCCCGCTGACGCAACTCATGCGACGAGAGCTTGAGCCGACCGACTGGCTCTACTGGGTCCGGTCCAAGGTGAAAGCCCTGGCTTTCCATTTCGCGGCATCGAGGAAGCGAGTAGTCGTGGTGGCGGTGGCGGTGGCGGAGGACGCGAAGGTAAAGGAAGAGGAAACCAAGCTTGGATCCGAGCCCGCGGAAAAGCAGCAGTCAGTCCTCCATTATTTATTATGGTAACGAGAGCTCGTCTCTGGGTAATTACTCTAGTAAGCGAAGAAAGTCCTCTCCGTACGGCATTCCGGCGCCCAATACGAGTGCCAATGCGACTCAATGACTCGGCTCGACAAATGACCAAACAGTTCAACGCTCCTCGTTAAAATGATTACGAAGACGTAGCCTCGGCTAAGTACTCGGTGCATTCGATAAGCCGACATTCGCCTAGCCGGTAAAAAGGAAGGAGGAGCCGTACCGTAAGGAGAGTGACTGATAGAGGGAGGGAAGGCACGCCCGACGTCCCAGAGGCTGGAAATTAAAAACCAGTATTTGCGTAATTGAAAATTCAAAGCGACAAAACTGTGCGGACGGTTTAAATTATTACCGGGGCGATAAGCGCCCTCGATTTCTCACTACCGCCCACGCAGCTCCCGGCAGAAGAGAGAAAAAAAGTGTCGCGCAATTCATTCGGTCGGATGAGAAATTACGTGCGAGGTCTCGGCGGCGAGGGCCGCGAGGGCGTCTGCGTGCGTGCGTGCGTGCGTGCGTGCGTGGGTGAGAGCGGGCCGATCTCCTCCCTCCCCCGCCACTGACGTTACGGTATCGAGCAGCCACACGAGAGACGAGGCCTGTCGGGTGACCGGGGTTGGAGGAGGAGGAGGAGGAGGAGGAGGAGGAAGGGGCCGACGTGAAGCTCCGCGGAGAGCACCTTACGTAACCGGAGGAAGGGCGTGAGCGCGCGCACGAGAATCGCCGGCAGCTGGAATTACAGGCCGGAGAATTACGATTCGGCGCGCGTCCATGTGAAATGGCTCCACCTACGCGTCCGAGCGAAAAAAAGCTCGCACGCTATCCTCCGAGGGAACATTGATGGGGCGGCAGACCGGGGAAGGGGAGGCGGAGAGACGGGGAGACGGAGAGAGAGAGAGAGAGAGAGCTGGAGGAGGAGAGACGAATAAAAAATGGGCCGCTTCTGTACAGAATGACGTCATCTATGTCGGCAGCAGTTCGAGATTTACGCGGCTCGGCTGTTAACGCGAGTCTTCCCCCCCCCTCCTCCTCCTCCTCCCCCAACCAACCAATTCCCCACACGACCCCGCTACCGACGGACCGACTATCGCTCGGGAACCCCCGACAATGATCACATTGATCGCGAACGGACACCACCGCCGATCCCCCGACCATATCCGCCGATCCGCTTTCGGACTATCCCACGGCCAGGAGTTTTCGGGTAACCCTGACACGCTGGCGAACAGTGCCGCGACTGTTTTACGTGCTGGAGTCGGCTGCGACCGGCGACCGAAACTACGCGCTTTTATATTCCTTAAACGCGTAGTACCCACACACGCACACCCCCCCCCCCCACCCTTCTCTCTGCATACGAATTAAATGAATATCTCGATCCCATTTCTCAGGACTTTGTGCAAAAAGTAAAGAGAAGTTAAACAAAAATACGCGTCTTATAGAGATTTTCCTCAGTCAGTTTCCCAATGAAGTGCCTACGAGCTTTAACACTCCTTTCGTAATATGAATAACATTTCGTAAGTGCATTTATTTTTCTCATTGTACATAAATTAATTAACCGACAGTTATTGTTATTTACGGCCGGAAGCGTATTCGCCGAGCCATATCAAAATGCACGAGGAGTAGGAGGAGGAGGAGTAAGAGGAGAAGGAGTAGGAGTAGGAGTAGGATAAGGAGGAGTAGGAGGAGGAGGAGTAGGAGTAGGAGTAGGAGTAGGAGTAGGAGTAGGTAGAGGTTGAGGACATTATTATTTTAATTCCAATTGATGAGATATTTAGGAGATTAAAAAGCCGTTACTGCCTTACACTGTCTCGTCCCGATCGAGGATAAATTAAAAAAAGGAAAGAAAAAAAGAAGAATAAGACGAAGACGAAGAAGAAGAAGAAGAAGAGGAAGAAGAAGCAATTTCACCGTAGCTAAAAGAAATTTAATTGTATGCAAATGCGGCATTAAATAATCCGGCTAATACAACTGTTGCGCGCGGAAAGTATATCGAAATAGTTGGGAGTCGGACGCGGACGCGCGCCACAGCCGACGACCTGGACCGACCAAATTTATCTATACCATAATAAATATTTCTCGGTGTTCCCTCTCTGTCCCGTTCTCTCACTTATCTTAAGAACGAAACGAATTAGCCCATAAAGTCCGTGCAAAACACGAGAAAGAGAGCCGTGGGGCGATGTAGATGAAGCCATAGATTAAAATGTATTTAAATTAGAAACGACTGAGGCTCGGGAGCACGTGTCCTTAAGAGTAAGGTAAGCAGGCAGGCAAACAGGCAGGCAAACAGGCAGGCAGGCAGGCAGGCAGGAGTCGTCGGACCGGCTATCGTTACTCAACGTATATCTTTATCATTATATTTATACATGGAAAGGAGATCGAGAGGCTGCTGTTGCTGTTGCTGTTGCTGTTTCTGCTGCTGCTGCTACTACTACTACTACTACTACTGCTACTACTACTACTTTATACCGACTTCTAAATCGCCGGATATTTATTATTTACTTCCGTGGCTCAATTATCGTCCGGCCGAGCTCGTGAACGAAATGTCCGATGAAAAATGACGGAATCGCGCTCGTAGCAGCCTCTCTCTCTCTCTCTCTCTCTCTCTCATTACGAGGAGCTCGACGACGGAAAGGAGTAGGACGACGATGACAAGGATGAATCGAGAAAGGCCGTCCTTGGAGAGCGGCTCTTCCGAAATAATCCGTAAAGCGTCGAGGCGGTGTCCCTGTCAAATTGAGACGAGGAAGCAAGAGAAGCCCCCGCAAGATTCATGTAACGCGCCGAGTTTAACAATCGACTTGATGACCGACTAATCCCTCGGAAACTAGTATTTCGAGACTCTCGATGATGAACGCGATGATGATGATGACGACGACGACGACGATGCTGATGCTGATGCTGATGCTGATGCTGATGGGGGGATAGATAACGATGGTCGTTACGGTGAAACGATGACGATGATATAAAAGAGAACTGGAATGTGTCGATAAAGATGAAAGTGGGCAGTGACGAGGGGTTATTGGTGGGGGAGAGGGGTCGTGGAATGCGAATACGTAGGAATGGCGCGAGCCAGGATATTATAATGCCTGTGTATTTCGAGCGGGGCGGAGGAGGAGGGGGAGGAGGAGGAGGAGGGGGATCAGGAATACATTTATCGAAATAGATCCTGACCGCGGGCCAAGAGCTCCTCTCTCTCTCTCTCTCTCTCGCTCTCGCCGGAAAGGGCCGGGGCGCGGGGACCGGACCGAGCCACGAGCCACGTCGCTTTAAACTACCTGGCTCTGCTGGACCTGGGCTGGGGCTGCTGGCCTCTTCTTTTTTACTCGACCACCTCGGAGCAATCGAAAAGCGATAATGTTAACAGGACTCGACAGGGCCGTGCGCGCGCGCCCGCGCCCTGTCTTCCTGCCTGTCTGGCCCCGCCGGTTCCACCACTACTACCACCACCACCACCACCACCACCACCACCCCCTCCACTACCTCCACCACTTCATCATCCTCCCGACTCACGGAAGTGTGAATTTTCGATGGTAGCTTTTCAAGGACGAGCTCCGGCATTTTTGCACTTGCGAGGCTACGCCATCACATGAAATTATAATAAATATTGTACTTATCCTTTTTTCTTTTTCTTTCTTTTTTTTCTTTTTTCTTTTTTTTTTTATATACCTCACCTCACCACCCTCCTCCCCACCATTTTTAGCGAGCTCGTGCAACATTCCTTCCGACCGACCCGCTCGATGCGGTCTCAAACACACACATATATATATATATACACACACACACAGACATTCCCCGTCGAAACTGTCACTTCCCTCAGCGACTGCGAATAATAAAATATTCTCCTGCCAAGATTATTCGCTCGCGGATAAGCCTGCCTCGGTCGAAAACTACTAGAGCTTCGTTAATCCGCAAACAACTTCAGGGCTTTGCGCGCTCCCCTCGGCCCAATAACGGGCGTACGTACCGTGGCCGCCCACCACCTCCTTGGCCGCTCGAGCTTATCAGCCAATTAAACCGATGACAATGCTGTTTATTCATTTCTATTACAGTATAACTCGTAGTCAACATAAACATTAATATGGCCGGGGCCGTAGCACGACGATACATTGCTCTATTGTTCCCGAGCGCGGCTCCGCTGCGCGCCTCTGTGTGCGCGTCGGTGAAATTTTCACGGGATAGCCTGTCGTATAGGTTAGCTAGCTCATCTATTAAAAATAGGGGGGGTGGGGGCGAGTGTGACGCCGTACGTCATTGCGCGCCCATTAAATTATAGCCCAGCGATTAGATTGTATTTTTCTTTAAAGCCCTCCGCCCTCCGTCCCTCCGCCCTCCGTCACCCCTCCCTCCGTCCCCTTTCCGCCCCCCCTGCCCGCCGCACCCCTGCCGGGCATTCGACGAGAGCTGCAAATTACAATGTAGTTTTATCAAAGCAGCCCATGGACAGTTATTATGGAATGTTTATTTAGCTTGGTAGCGCGGGGCCAATGTCGGCTCGGAAATCCCCCGTCGAACGATAAATCCGCGCCGGGCTCACTTATTCCAGACCGGCCGAGGGAGCGTATTTTTTAATTTAAGATGTATAAAGCCGACGCGCGGCGGGATAAAATTGCTCGGTCATCGAGACCACGAGTCCCGACCACAGAGAGCGAGAGAGAGAGAGAGAGACAGACAGAGAGAGAGAGAGAGAGAGAGAGAGAGAGAGAGAGAGAGACGACGACGACGACGACGACGACGACGACGTATTTATTGAAGCATTCGGCCAAGAAGTCGATAATCGCCAATGTCCAGAGCGATAAATATAACGTCGATATCACCGAGGTGCGCGTCGCTTTTTTTTTTTTTTTTTTTTTTATCACAAGGGCGCTGATCGCTCCCTTCCATGGCTCAAACGAGTGTCCGGCTCGGGGAATTTTTCGCGACCGGCCTCGTGTCCCCGCGCGTGGACCTAACCTGGACAGATCTCTGCCGATGGAGGCCGATGGCGCCTCCAACTCTCCCTCTCGCCCCCCCCGCCCCACCACCGCCGCCAGCCTATCTAATTTAGCGATTTACCAGAGAGCGGCGTAGGTGGCGAGAGCGGCGAGGAGATTACTACGTTGGTGCTCGGGCTAGGAGGGGAGGGAGGGGGCGGAGAAGGAGTAGGAGGAGGAGTAGGAGGAGGAGGAGGAGGAGGAGAAGGAGGTAAACGAAGGAAGGAATCTGGGGCCAGTGACGTGGATTCGGCCGCAAGGCTGCTTGAAGGACGAAGCTCGAAGCGCGCAGGAAGTGGCGAGCCCTTAGGAATGCTGTTAAAGATTCGCAAACAAACGAACTTCGCTGCCCCCCCCTGCCTCCCTCGCTCCCTCCACCCTCTCTGTGGCAGCGGACGGCTCTCGCCGCTCCTTTACTTACCTTTCTCGTCGCACGAGGCAGGCAGGCAGGCAGGCTGGTGAGAAGGCAGGCAGGCCGGTCTATCTCCCTACCTCCCTGCCTCTCGCCCTTTCTCTTTTCCCGTCCTGACAGCGAAGCCGTCGAGGTCCCGCGAGCGCCAGCGTGTGCGCGTCTGTGGGAGGAATCGGGCTATGGAATGCAGGCGCACGCGCCCGCGTTACCGAACGATTACGATCGAACAAAGGCCGAAATTCGAGAATCCAAATGCACAATCATTGTGTATAAAACGGGTTTATCGAGTTTCCGATGCCCTACCCCTCCGTGCCCTCTTCACTCGGGGCCTTAATATTTCCACGACGGCCCGGGAGTGAAGGAATGATCAGGCCACCCACCCCCCTCCCCACTACCTCAACCCGATCACTGACTAAGACGGAGTGGTAGATAGAGAGGGACGATGCAAGGGTGACGATGCGGTTGGTGGAGGGGGGGGAGGGCACGCGAATGTGGATGGAGACACACACTAGGTCCGCGACTCGATGAGTTAGCTGTCACTTTTACATTTGACGCGCACGAGAGAACCGCCTTTGCCTCCCCCGTCCCGCTAACTCATCGACGTGAGACATGTGACATTCAGCTCCACGGCAGCGCGGAGTCTACACCTTCCCCCCCCTCCCCACCCATACTCGATATCCTTATACACCCGATTCCTATCTCTCCTCGAAGGCATTTTTATTTGAATACATTTTTTATGCAGCGTCTAACATCATCTATACATTGTACGTGGGCCATGGGAAAGACTGCTAATGTATATATATATATATATATATACGTATATAGATGTTATCCGATAAGGATCTATCCGATGAGGACTATATTCAAAATCTTATGTGACGCTCAATCTGAATTTTCAAATAAAATTGAAACTCTGTATACAGAGTGGATTATTAGCCGAGTCGATGTTCAGTCAATTCCCAGCCGAATGCAACTCCCCGTTTGTAAACATAATTTACACTATTTTGCTCTCATGATTTACGGCTCAATCGGGAATCATTTTACAATTTCATCGTCCTCCAGATGATTGTTAATTTTAAGGTCGGCGTCCTAATGGCCGCTCAGCCGCTTCGAAAGAATTTCAATTACTGTCTTTATATGTTTTGTAAGCCATAATCGAACGGCTGAGCTTTCGATTATAAATATTCTTTCTAACATAGTTAGAAGGGATTTTATCGATCCCAATTAAATTAACGTAAATATCGTGCAATGGTCGGGCGAACGAACGAACTTTTTTTTTTTCTTCCTCGAATTATAACGAATGGTATTATTGACGATTTTCATTTTTCTTTCGTGAAAATTATTTGTCAATTCCATTTTAAATTAAATCTAGTAAGAAAATTGTGAAATTTTGCACGTTACTCGTTCCCCCGCGGGTCTTTTGTATTAAAAATGCAGCCGCTGCCACTGCTGCGACTGCTGCCACTGCGACTGCTGCTGAATGAAGAAATTCAGCAAGTGTACTGAAAATACATTTCATCTCCGGTTATGAATATTAATGCAAATAACTTCGCAGAAAATTAATTTGGAACTGTCGTTCGCCAACTTTTGCGACTGGACATAACTCGACGTTTAATTTACAGACTTTACTCTTAGTAGTTTTTTTTTCTCTCTCTCCTTTTTTCTTCTTCTTTTTTTTTTTTAACTCATATTTTCATTTAAACAAGAAGCTTTTAAATATACAAGAGCTATTCGACTACTTCTTATCAATTTTATGGCTTTCGAATTCAAATAAATTACCTCCCGAGCGCCGTAAAATATCTATCCTTTTAATTGATGTATTAAGTTTTAATGAATTTAAAAACCTTTTTACTCAAGCTTCGTTTTAAAATATTGTCAACTACAAAAACTCTTATATATTGCGAAAGTAATCGGCAGTGATTAATCGCAGTTATTAATTAGTACGATATACGTATAGAGAATGATTCTTTTACCGATACAATAAACATTTATTTAACAATATATATATATATTTTTGTCATAAGATATGCATTACTTTTGCTAGCAGATATAAAAGAAAAGAAAAGAAAAGAAAAGAAAAGAAAAAAAGAATTCATTAAAATACAATAAATCTGGCCGTGATTAATAATATCGCAATTGGAAAAATAACTGAAAAATGCGTGCGCACGCGAAGGGAGAAAATATTATACGCAATGAAGCGAAGGTCAGCCGATAACCTGCCGCTATGGTTAAAAATCGTAATTTAAATTAAATAAACGGATTCACGGGCCACATGGCTAATTATTAATAAAATAAACTGTTGAAAATAAATTTACTTGCCCGTGCAGATGATGCTTTAATGTTAATTAAAATAGTTGATGAATTAATCCTTTCGACGAATGAATTCATAAAAACCAACGATCAATCACATAAAAACTATTAATCAATGATTTATAGAAGAATATAGCCGTTGAAAAACAAATAATTTTATATTTAATAATAACGTGTAAAATATTGAAGAACTCGAGAGCTCCCAGATCCGAGATTACGTTTATAAATGGATTAGAGATGACTTAGGGCTGGCCGATCAACTCGTCAAAGTATTAGAAATAAACACTTCCGTAAACTGTTCCGTTATTATTATTATTATTATTATTATTATTATTATTATTATTATTATTATTATTATTATTCATCAAATAGATAATTTTTTGTAAATAAATTATTTGAATGTGACTAAAGTGTATGATTCACGGGTATTATAATTCATTTCGACGTCGATCTCTGACGATGTCGATCGGTATTAATAAACGTGCGTGTTCACACGTACAATAAACGCACACGCGGGCGTAAATACATGCATAGGCTAATGCGATGATTATTATTGTCACTACAATAATGTACTTTGAGAATCGGCGCGTTTAAGAAAGTATATCGGCATCGAGCGCGAAAATTAAATAACCCCGATGATCCTGAGATTTGTAAGAAAGAGTCGATTGAGCTTATAATACGGAATGCAGTAGAGCTCGAGGTAAGGACGTATACGTGTCCACCGTATGGGGTTTTATTGACAATTTCTTGTCTCTTGTAAGTGTCAGGTCTTCTAAGCTACTACACGACAATTCCATAGATTAGATATAATGTTATCTACAAAGAGAAAAAAGATAAAAGATAAAAAGAAAAAAAGGAAAGTGGCTGCTTTTAATTAAACGATTGTAAATGTATATCGAAAGGAAGGCGGTCGTTGTCGTGGTGGAGATTAGTGCGTTTCGGAGGTAAAGAATTTTAATGAAATTTGAAAAATCGGCGGGCAACGGGCCGTAAGGACAGATTGACTTTGCGATCGGTATCGGGCTTATTAACAGCATCCTCGTCAGCGAGCGGCAGCATCCGCAGCTTAGGCAGACCAACATGACCGGGGGAAAGGAGGGGACAATGCTTTAGAATGGTAAATTGGATGAAAAGCACGTTTCTGAGAATGCCGATCTGGGAAAGGGGGCCCAGGGTTCCCAGGGTATCCATTTTGTTAGAACTAATGCAGGATGAGGAGGGCAGATAAGGATATAGCGCGCTCTTCTTGCTCGTCTACAAATCGTTTATTGGGGAAAGGTATACAAGTTGGAACCACGGGGAGTGGCTAGAAATCGAAAACTAAAGAAAAATAAAAGAGCAAAGAAATGAAAGAGAGAGGGGAGAGGACAAAAAAAGAGGACGGACGCCATGGAGCGTCGGTCTGTGGGCTTTGAGATGGATGGACGGACGGCGGGCTGGGGTGGGGGATGGGGAGGGTGGGGAGGTCAAGTGGCTGCGCCGGTAATTCATTTTAATATTCCATAGCTTCCGTTTGAGCCACTGGCCGAGCAGCACCTCCGAGCTCCCCCCCTACCCCCACTCCCATCCACCATCCACCCCTGCCGCTTTCTTCGTCAACGACGTCCACTTGGTTTTATATATACTTGCTCGCGTGTCAGGCCCGCGGGTCCGTCGGCCGAACGAGACCGGCCCCCTCCAGTACCCCAATAACCCCAAGACGCAATTAAGAGCGACGGACGCGCACGGGGTACCGGGGGCCTCGGGGCTCCCGGAGATCCGGGAGATCCGGGTCATCCCGTTAAGCGTCTTAGCCTTCAGCCCCCGTGAGCGGCCCTAGAACGAGGATCGCCTCGCTCCACGGCGAAAAATGACGATCGCCGACACGTTGGATAATAAGGATTCGGCGATCTAGATGATCAAGCGGCCTCGCCGTTGGCAGTGAGGGGTGACGGGGCGGGGGGAGGTGGCTAAGGAGGGCTGGGGAGGGCTGGGGAGGAGCGAAGAGCCGGAGGATAAACGAAGCTGCGAAAAAAGTAGGAGGGGGAGCGGCGGGCCGGCTCCATTACCCTCGCCATCCCTCCCCGGCGGGCCGAATCTTTGTAATTTAGAGAGTCGGGACTCCCGTCTCCTCGTTTCCTCGCGTGTCGGATAATTTAAAGAGGCGCCGGCCCACCGGGAAAACCGTATTCCTTGCTCAATGGAACAGACGAGGGGGACGGAGAGAAGAAAAATAATCCGCGGACGAGACCGCGATGGCCTTTGATCTTTTTTCGGTCTCGAGTATTATGCCCAGGTAGGTGGATATGATGACGGGATGATGCTCTGGCGATTATAAGGATCGTTGAGATTGTGCTCTCTCTCTCTCTCTCTCTCTCTCTCTCACTCTCGAAATATTGGCGGATTCTTAAGAACGATACAGACTTCCCGAGCGACGATCTTGTTTACGTTTATTATTCTGACGGCCTACGAATTACGCTCCTCATAACCAGCGACCAACTATACTCTTAATTTATTGCCCCGAGGATGCTTTTATCGTAATTTCAGTCTAGCCCTACTGTTTGCTTTAATAACATCTGACCGACTCTTTATCTCCCTCTTTCTATCTATCTATCTATCTATCTATCTATCTATCTATTTATCTCCGCCGCGCACCCCCCCCCCCCCAATAACCACCATCTTGCCGCGGCCAGGAGCCATTAGTCCTTTTTAGCCGATTCTCCCAATTCGTTCGTCGATAATAAAACGGTGGCAGCCCGAGCGATTATTCAAGCGACTCGTTTACAAAAAGGCGATCCCCCACCGGCCAATCCACTTTTAAATAATAACAAACAAAAAAAAGAGACCTCGGCGCTCTCTTCCAATAAGTCATTTTCGTTAATATTATCAATTATTATCGAAATGAAATGAACGTAAGGAGAATGATATTCAATGAGGAGGGGGATACTATTATTCGGCCACGACTATCGGTCGTGAAAAAGGGAAAAAGGAAAAAAAAAAAAAATAAATAAATAAAAGAAGGGGGCCAATTTAAATCAATTGGCTCGGAAGATTATGCGGGCCCATCAATGGCAGATAATTAATTAAGACTTTTAAGGGAGCTTTGGAGCTGGGGGCGCCATTTAAACGCCCTCTCCGATCATTTCGAGAAATTTATATCCCCGGAGAGGAGGAGATAAGAGACGAGAGAAGAGGGAAATAATGCGTAAGCGTATCGTCGAGAGTCGGCAAGGGGAGAGAGCCATATTTTGCGAAGATTTTGAGGATCGCGACCGTAATGGGCGAGGTTAATCGAACCAGCGCGTACGTATTGTTGGGGGTTATTGGTGCCGGTGGGTGGGTGGGGCAGAGGGACGCGCTGGGAAGGAGGGCCCGAGGGAGGGAGCCGAAGCACGGCCAGGGGCACGGGGATTAAAAAAGAAAAAAAAGCCGAAGGTAGGAAGAAGAACCCACCCGGGGAGTTGATTACTTCTCGGTCTCCGGCTCTTGTTCCCTCTTATTTGCCCGGTCGTTCGTAAATAAGCCAGAGCGGCGTAACGCGGTGCACGCGGACTATCGGGGGGCCAGAGGAGAAAGAAAAAAGCCGGGCCGTTCTCGGCTAATGGTTGAATAACTTCAGCGTAAGGAACGTTTGAATCGCTCGGTGCCGCGGTTCCCTCATTCTCACCTTCTACGCGTTCAAAACACCGGGCCATCGATTGCCCATTGCGATTGTCCATCCATTGCGTCGGGCGGCTTCGATCTCCTTTTTTCGGGAGCCACGCTAGCGTAATGCGGCAGCGCATGCGTCCGGGAGTACGAGTGCGTCGCCGACAGACAGGAGGAAACGGGAGCGGGAGCGGGAGCGGGAGCGGGGAAGGATTACGTACGCGCGCCACCACCTCCTTCCCCGGCATTCGACACGAAACGAGACTCGACACTCCTCTCCCCTCTCTTTCCTTAATTAATCACGGCGACGTTCTTGGGTAAAAAAGGTAACGAAGACAGCTCTTCTAACTCGGGCCAATCGATATGCGTTAGAGAAGTAATCCCTGTTGCTTGATGCACCGAGCGGCGACTTCCAAGTCCCCGCGGATAACAAGAGGTCGACGCGACTACGGTAGACGATGCTCGGCGGCTTATTGGAAGCTCGCGTCCACGATACACCTCGATGCCTGAAATACTAATGGCCTCGTCGACGTGGGACTGTAGGGGAAGCCTCGCAGGTGTTAGCCTTCGCCGAGCTCCCTTAATCGTGATTAGGCATTAAAGGGCGCGGCGAAGCCGATGAGTTCGGGAGTAATCGATAAGACGGCCCATCCCTAAGGATTTTGCTGCCTACGAGTATCCGGGACGTCGTCGAAGGAATCCAGTAGCCGGGAGATCGGAGCGGGAAACGGGAGACCGGTTTCCCCCGCCGATCCATAACTCGGGAAATAGTTACACGGAACCATTGGAGGACGGCCAGGTTCCTTCGTTCCTTCCAGGTGCGAATCCGTTGGGCAAGCCCAGTTTAACTTGACTTATCGATTGATAAATTTTAAAGCCTGACCTTAAAGCTCTCTCGTCCCGTCCCGTCCCGTCCCGTCCCGTCCCGTCCCGTCCCGTGCAACAAGACCCCGCAAGACCGTCGGCGGCAATAGATCGTGCCGATCGTGCCTCGATCTCCGACTTGGGCGACGGAATAATCGACGGGCCCGTGAGGTCGAGGAGGATACTCCATAACGTATTTAATGATTAACCGGCGAATTAGGCTACTATTTCAATAAAGATATCAATAGAAACTCTGTCGTCCGGAGGCACGAATGACAATGACAATGACAATGATAATGATCATTGATGAATTCGAGACGTTGATTCAAGACATTCCAGGGACGTTAAGCAATGTAAACGTGTACGCGTAGGTGATATATATATAAAGGACTGGCTCCCTTTGTCAGCTTTATTCTGCGATATTTTCATAAATTCTTGGAAAAGTAATTTTTTTAATAGTTTTTAAGTAGTAAGTAGTAAGTCCTCGGCTTCGCTTTCGAGCCATTCGACATTCGAAACGGTCCCATGTGTTGGAGGAGCCTCTTTCCCGGCCAAGACATCTGGATATCTTGCGAGCCTCGGGAGTGGGTGGGGAGGGGGAGGGGGGAACCCGCGCGCTTATTCACACGTTACACTTGGTTTTTGGAATAACGAGCGAGCGAGCGAGCGAGCGAAGAGGCCGTTATGCGCCACGTATACGTGTTCGAATTACGGATACTCGTCTGCCGATCCCGATTCACGCGTAAGCTTTTACTTGACCGACAGCTCATGGTCGTTTTCATCGTTGCCCAGGACAATAACCGTAGGATCCTCTGCTGCGATCGAGGGTAAATAGATACCCGACGCCTAGTGACCGCGAGAAGAGAATCGTGTCGATAATTTACGGAAAATAGGAAGGATTCGTCAATGGCTCCCCCGGACTTCGACCTATTTTATACCTTTATTTCCGCCAGGCCATAGAGGGGGGGGGGAGGCCGGTTTTATCGTATTAATTGGCGATTTTGGAGCTCCGAGTCCGGTGTAAACGACGAGGCCGACGCGGTCTTAAATAGAAAAGGACCGCCGTCGCCAGCCGACCGAATTCTTTGACGGACAGAGCTGGCCGTGGGCCGTGGGCCAGAAGGGTGGGGTAGGGGGGCGGTGGGAGTGAATAAGAGAATAAGAGGACGAGTCGATTGTCGTCGATGACGTCATGGCGTCCTTACCCGCCGCGGTTTCAGCGCGGTAATTGCCGATTGTAAAACGAAATGTAAAGGAAAGGAGTCGTCGGGGCGCGTATAGGACCGGGATCGAAACAAATTTAGAGTAAGGCGGGGTAACGTCGACGAGGGGGGTAGGGGTGGGGAGAGAGTGGAGCCAGCGGCTACGGTATGGGGACAAGTGAGCCCTGCGTAGAAAGACGATAGAAACTGCTGCTGCTGCTGCTGCTGCTGCTGATGCTGGTAAGAATCAACGAGAGAGAGAGAGAGAGAGAGAGAGAGAGAGAGAGAGAGAGAGAGAGAGAGAGACTCGAGCTCTGGAATGCCGTGTCGCTGCTTAGCGAGCGACTAGTTATCCGTCCTAGCTCTCTCTCTCTGGGTCTCCCTTACGCTCGCATCCCCAGCCTCCGCCCCCGACCGCTACCATCGGCGCAAAAAAAAACAAAAAAAAAATTAAAAAAAAAAGTACAATAAGTCCAGGGGGAAAAAAGAGGAGGATGAATGCGAGAGAGAAAATACGACGAGGAAGAAAACGAACGAACGAACGAACGAACGAACGAACGATCTCGCAGGTTCGCTTGATGTAAGAATCCTCTCTCCCCTCAGCCGTCCGACCTTGTGCGCTCACTCGCTCATCTTTGCATGCTCCTCCCCCTCCCCCTGCCCGTGCCGCAAACAGCACTCACTTACTAACTGCCTCTCTGCCTCTCTGCCTCTTGCTCCCCTTTTTCCTACTTGCCCCGTGTCTTTCATCGCATTCGCTTTGAAAACTGGTTTTCCCTCGAGTGCAATTACGATTTTAGGGTTGAACGCCAAGCCAAGACAGAGGCGGATGTCATTTTCACGCAGGACCGGGAAAACCGCGTGAATGGCCCCGCGCTATTCCGAAAAAGCGGAAATGGGATTTGAAGAATCGGTCGCCGGCAGGGGGGAGGGAGGGACGCGATTTTACGGGAGACGCGTGCATGTTCCACCTACGACGAGAAAGGGGGGGGAGGGAGGAAATAATAATTTTGACCGCTCCCGTCGGAAATAATGGCAGAGCTTTATTTAGAATAATATCGGGGCTTACTCCCCCCCATCCCCCACATCCCCCTCCTCATCCTCCTCTCACTCTTCACGCGCCGTGGTGTTACGGGCGGGGGCGGGAGCGGGAGCGGGAGCGGGGGAGGGCATAAAGTACCGCTTATACGGGGCTCCATGTCGTTACTTACCGAGGAAACGATGTGTGTTATTCGATCGTTGACGTGGGGGATTAAAAATATAAAGAAAACTTATGGCCACGGATAATTTAGGGTTTTATATGGGATTCATATGGGATTTAAGGTATTCGTTCTTTTCACTGCCAACGGAATCGGTAACTGATTTGTGATAATTAATTTCTTAATGTTAGCCTCCGCTGCCGGTATATTAATTCATGGCCCTCGGTTGTTTTATTATCGGCCCGACGTCCTCGTCCGTGTTATTCTGTAATTCATGTCATTTTTTAACTTTGTATGGCCCATCCTCCGGCGATGAGGGAGTGGCCCGTTCCAGCTCTCGCGGAGCGGACGCTCACCGGGAATTACAGTACCGGTGGGATGAAAAATCGCCGACGGTCCTTTAACCCCTTCAACGGTGGGGTTCGGCGGGTTTACTGGGGGGGGGGGGGTGGGGGGTTGGGAGCAATTGTAACGACGATGAAGCTAGCCAATTAATGTATTAGCATCGAGCTTTTAATCGATTGCACGGGGGCGGGGCGGGGGAAGGGGGCGATGAATGACCTCCCCCGACTTTCGCAGCTAACTTTTTATCAATTCGTATTAAATAACATAATTTTACTTTTCAGCATCGTCGGGCGCAGATCTATAATTCATTCCTATCGGCTTATCGGTCAGAAGTCGAATAAAAAAGGAGAGCTGCTGCTGCTGCTACTGCTACTGCTGCTGCCGACTCGCGCATACAGCCGAGCTAAGAATATAGAAGTACTTGTAGTGTAGTCGTGGTGGTGGGGGGGTGGGGAGTCTCTCTCTCTCTCTCTCTGCTCTCCGTCGAGAGACCGGGTGACGGTGCGCGACTTTCTTACACGTATTGCCTCCTAGAGCCGTGATTTGGAATAAAAAAGTCTACGTCGCAGGGGAGCCGTAGGGAGGACTCACTGCAACCAACTCACTTCGCCGCGTGAAATTAAATTGCCGGAATGCAGCGACGAGGAGGAAAATGAGGGGACGGGGCATCGACGGCGACGATCTAGACATCGCGCCCGATGTCCTTGGCGCTCGGAAGGAGCGATCCTCGGCGGGAGTCGGAGCTCGAGGTCGTTACCGCGAGACGACTCCACGATCCACCAGAGCTTAAAGGGGCCAATTACTACTTCGGCTCGGAGATTTCGTCGGGGGGAGGGTGTGGAGGTGCCGCGACCTTCTGCCAGGCGGATTTTCTTGATCGCGAGCCTCTCGCCCCTCGACGAAGCCGCCCGGACCGTCATTGCCGCGCGGCTCGAAAAATCCAACGGGTGAAAAAACAGGTTTCTTTTCCTCGGCAACAAAAAAAAAAAAAAAAAAAAAAAAAAAAAAACGGACTATCGACATTATTAAGCATGTGCAATTAAATCAAGCGATCGGCACTTGCTTCTCCTCCCGCCCCCCCTCCTCCTCTACCAAGCGCGACTCCTAGCGATTTTATTAAATTTAATCTGTACTCGCTCGGGCCCGCGCTCCCGCAACGGCGCTTATTGAGGCATCGAGACCGAGATTAACGATAATCCACCCTGGGGAATTATAAACGTTTGCGCGTTCTATTTTCATTAGTTAAACAATATCAATGCCGTGTCGCGTCGCGTCGCGTCGTGTCCTGGCCGATCGGCCGGCAAAATTAAAAACTACGGGAAATTAAAGCTCGACGGCATTCCGGACTCCCGAGATAGGACTCCCAGATACGCCGTTGCTGCTGGTGCCGTTGCCGCTGCTGCTGCTGCTGCTGCTGATCTATATTTAGTCAGGCTTATTATTTTCCCCGCCCTTCAGCGCTCACCCCAGACTCGAGACTCCACACATTTTAACACTCCCATGCGAGCCGACACTCTCTCTCTCTCTCTCTCGTGCTAATAACGTTTTTTAGCGCTACTTTGTAACGCTCTTCGTGTACATCCTGGGCATAAACTAGGAGCGCGATATTGCTCCTTAAGGCTTTAGTTGTCCGCTTTTAAAAGTATTTATTGCAAAGCACGAGCTACGAGTCGCGCGGATAATATAATTTCCGATTAATAAATTTGAAATTTAGCGTAGTTTATAGTGGTTCGTTTCGGCCTCAGGCCGTAAGTCACATTGATAAAAGTACCGGCATACTACGAGGATAAATAAGTGCGCGAGAGCGAGTAGCGGGACGTTCGCGTAGAGCCAAGGGAGAATATGTCGCCCACGCGTACGAATTCGCCCGTTCGTTCGGCTCGAGCTTGAATTCCAAATTAATTTTAAATTTCTTAAATCTTTGCAAAATTTCTGGCTTGCTGAGATTCTAAAATCTGGAATAACTCGTTAGAGGTTACCCGAGTCCGGCTACAAATACTTTCCCCCTCCCCTACCCCGCCCCTGAGCAAAAGTGCATAAATCTGGCTTCCACGTAACCGAAATGCCGGCCGCGGGGCTCGCCGAGACGCACGACAACGAAAACGATAATAATAACAAGCCCTGGCAATACCAATTAATTAAATTATTCAGCACGATCCCTTTCCTTTCGCCGTAATTCACATTAACTATCTACCGACTCGTGCGCCGTATGCGCGCCCATACATATTATTACAGAAGTTGAAATAAAAAAAAAAAAAAAAACGAAAAAAAAGGAATGATAATAGTAGTAGTAGTAGTAGTAGTAGTAGTAGTAGTAGTAGTAGTGGTAGTAGTAGTAGTAGTAGTAACGAGGACGATGGTGACGGGGATGGTGATTATACGCAGCCGTGAGTCATGACGTTAATAGTAAAAAGCATCTCGTAATTACGTCTGAGCTCCAAGGAGAGAAAGTGTACGAGGATAATCGTTAAATTAACATTACTTTAGTGCTGCGATAGGCGACGCGTTACCTTTTGTCATTGAAATTCCGAAGAGGAGGCTGTCGAAAAGTCGCCGGGTACGAGTGCAGGGCCGAGCGAAAACAGTATTTAAATAATCGAGGGGAAGGGGCCGCGGCGGATAAGTGCAAATGAAGCGTAATTACATCGAGTTAGACAACGAGGATTAATAATATCTGGCGACGGTGTGGACCGACAACGGCCAACGACGACGGCTCTATCCAAATTAAATGCACTTCCCGTGCATTACAAGCATTACGAATCGTAATGCGGCTATATTTAAAATGCTCGCCGTGTCGGGGCGGGAGGGAGGGTGGGAGGGAGGGATTAAAAAGGGAAGAGAAAAATACAATCGCCACAATGGAGTGGCCGCAACGTCTGCATACGACTGCATACGATTGCATACGACTGCATACGACTGCATACGACTGCATACGACCGCCGCCGCCGCCGCCGCCGCTAAATGAGCGCCCACACGACTCGCTCGGTCGGACCGACCTAACGCCGCGGATGCCAATGAAAGAAAGAAAGAAAGAAAGAGCGAGAGAGAGACAGAGAGAGAGAGAGAGAGAGAGCAAGAAATAAAAACAAAACGAAAAAAAAAAAGAAAAAAGGAGAGGAGGATAAAAGGCTTAAAAGGCGATGCCGAAGGTCTCTGACAAATGTCATGTCATGTAATGGTCACGCGGTGCGTCGGTGGGCGCGCGTTTCTTCCATCGTCCTCGTTCCCTCTCCCCGTTCCCCAGCATCGCTCGTCCACCGAGCCTTGGGCGGTGGTGGGTGGTGGGTGGCACAGGGAAGCACGCGGATGTTGCGGTTCGAGCTGCTGTATTATTATCGATCGGTGAGCATTGTCAGCGTACCGGAAGCCGAATTATCGGAGCGTCACGCGCGGCCCCGTGGCGTTCCCACTCGACGAAAGAGAGCTCCGAGCCGCGTCGATGGTGCTCGTCAGCAGCCTCGGGTTCCGGGCCCCGGACTCGGAAGGACTCGGCGATGACGTACGCCGCCGCCGCCGCCGTTCCCTCGTTTCCCTCCTCGGCTCCTTTAATTCGCAAAATTACCCCGTCTTCCGTCCTGCGATAATAAAGAGCCTTAATTTATTGACGATTGCTCTCTCTCTCTCTCTCTCTCTCTCTCTCGCTCTGTCGTTGATTCGCAGCGAGACAGAGGGTCGGTCCCCGTACTGTACACGTAACCGATTCCCTTCTCCTACTCCTCCTCCTCCTCCTCCTCCTCCTCCTTTTTCGCATTAAATGGCCGATGACAAAAATTATTCCCTTTTAAATTCAAGCTGAAACTGCCGGAATAATTAGCCGGGGACAGCTGTTAATATTTTCAGCATTTAATGCCCACGGAGGAGTGTTTTGTCTGCCGACGCTAATTACTATTTAATATACCAAGTCGACTCTCCCCGAATCCGCGCAACGGGCATCGCACTCGCTTCGGTTGTTTGTATATTATTAATTTGTCAGTGCATTCCTCCGTACGAATCGCCGGCGACAAATTATTTTTCTCCTCAGCGCGCTGATAAAGCTCGTTATTCGATAGCCGCCCGTACCTCAAACTCCCCCCCCACCCCCACCACCCTCCCACGTTATTGCCGAATAATAATTGCCCTTTGCATTTCGTCCGTACGATAGCCTAAGGATAAAGCAAGACGGAGACATACAGAGAGACATACAGAGAGAGAGAGAGAGAGAGAGAGAGCGAACGCTTAAAAATTATTTTAAGATGCCCGGTGAGGAGAGGCTTTAATAATGCAGAGAGCCGCATTGCGAAATATATATATATATATATACATATATATCGTATCGATTAAATCCCAAGTGGGATTTGCACCAACTATCGAAACTTTTCCCTCGAATCTATAAATAAAGGCTACGAGGTCTATAAAGTGGATATAAACCGCTCTACGATCGAGCCATTGCCTCATGCGATCTCAACCACATACTGTCTTCACCGCACGCGTTATTATCTTCGCACTTTTATCCTCGATTATCCAACTCCATGTTTGGGCACGGGGTCAATGCTAGTCGTTGCTCGATCTCGGGTACTCGAAAATAGCGAAATACCTGCCGGACGAGGGATACATACAACCACACACACGCACACACGCACGAATATATATATACAAGTGCGAGGGGAGGGAGGGAGAGGCGACGACAGCGGATAACGTCTTCCATCTTAATAGACGAGTCGCGGTGCGCCAGCTGCGACGGTATGCAGTTATGCGATGAGGCGTGTCGAAGGATCGTTTGGTGGGCAACGGGAGGCCACCCTCACCAAGGGCGGTGACAGGCCTCCGCCTCTCTCTCTCTCTCTCTCTCTCACTCCTCCCCCGCACGATCGTCCTTCGACCGAGACCTTGGAAGCATCCTCGAGCTGCGCCTCTGCCCCGTGCATATAGAACATCGCGTACGTAGGCAGAGGCAGCCGAAAAGAATTTCCTCCTCCCGTTCGTCCTCACCCCCCCACCCACACCCACCCACCGGCCTCCTGCTCTAACGAACACTAAAGCATTGCGTTCCGGAGGCGATTCGACGATTCGATCGAGGGAGATGAATTTTCGCGCGATTTATGTGACGCGTGGACGCGAGCGAGACTTACTCGATCGGGGTCTCGATGCTCTCATGAGAAGAGCCCTCCTTCCCCTCCTTCTTCCAACAGCAAATTAATTCCCGATACGATTCCCGAATGTTTTACCGCTTGATTGATTCGATGCCCCCTGCTCCTCGTATGCCTATTTACGAGGGTTAAACTGCTTTTCATTACTCCCGGCTAATATAATAACTTTCACGCTTGACGTACATTTTTTCTTGATTACTTGTTTTTTTTTTGTCTTTTTTTTATATTATTATTATTATTATTCGTTTCATATTTTCTGTTCCTTTTTGCCTCCAAGGACTTCTTACACGTGCAGCTTCAGCGGCCGATCGATCTTATCTTTGCTATTATCATTCTCTCATCGAGTCCGACTTCAAATTGCCGTTTCAGCTAATTCTCAAGAACTATAAAATCATTTTCTCTGTACAGATAAAAAGAAAGTTCCCTTACGTACACGTATTTATTATTATCATTACTATCATTGTTATAAGTTGTTATAAGTTGTTATAAGTTGTTATTGTTGCTATCGTTATTAGTGAGTGATATATAATAATAATAATAATAATAATAATGTTGATTTGCGTTTTTAATTTCCTAATACATATTTCACCGAAAATCAATAATGCTCTTCTGTTATTTCAATTCCTTATTGTGAAATGTCCAAGTAGAGAAATGTTGAAACGGACCGAGTTATTTTCCAAACAATGAAAAATAAGTATTGCAATTGTTTAACGACCCAATCTTCACGGAATTTTAATAAGAACATAACAGAAATAAGTATTTGCGAAATCCGAGGTATTTCGTTTGATCGAATGAGTAAACGCGTGATTAACAATATTGACTGTTTGTCGATATTGTATTAATAAGGGGACGTGAAATTATTATAAAACATCAAGTTAAACGACGGAAAAGTTTTGGTTATTATAACGTTATCGGAACAACGACGTTTTCATTTTTAGAGGAACAACGGTCAGAGGTTGAGAAAAGAAAACAATGGAATTATAAAAAAAACGGACGACCGGTCATTTAAAAGAAAAATGACCGAATGTACTGTTAAGATGGCTTGATAATCGCAAAAGTTTCGTCGACGGTTATCCAGAAAATATAAAAAAATTACCGATCCTCTCGAGTTTGCGAACCCGAAAAAAAGAATCAAGCGAAGAAACGCTTTAAAAAAAAAAAGCTGAAGACAGAGAGGGGGATCGTGGGTGGGGAGGGGATGGAGGGTGAAGGAGAGTGGTTAGGGGTAAGGAGGGAGCATAACGCGACAAAAGCGTCGTACTGCAAATAGCTACTCTCTCTCTCTCTCTCTCTCTCTCTCTATCTCACTCACTTAGTCAGTCTGTCTCTTTCTTCCCCGACCCTCTACACTACTCACTCGTTTGAGCACGCGAGCTTTATTGCGAGTGCGCCAAATTTTATCGTTACTCCCGCGTGCGCGCACGCTCGCTTTTATTTACTGCCTCAAACTCGTTTTTCCTGTTTCCTTGTCGTTTTATTGTCATTTTAACGAGTTACTTCGATTAGTCGCACACGCGAGACAAGGAGGGAGATAGATTGAGTGAGATAGAGCGAGCGAGCGAGCGACACAGAGAGACCGAGAGAGAGAGAGAGAGAGAGAGAGAGAGAGCGAGTGGGAGAGTATGGGGGGGGGGTGCCGAGAGAGGGAAGTTTTCGCGACCGCGAGTCCATGCACTGTTTATGTTTATACGCCTTTCTCTTGTTCGCTCGCTCGCTCACTTGCATTCTCTCTCTCTCTCTCTCTCTCTCTCGCCCCGCCACTCCAATATTCGGGGCTCTTCTGCTGGAAGAAAAGAAAAAAAGCGCGCTCCTCGCAGGCATTCTCAATTACGCGGCCAATGTCACCGTGAACTCGGTACTGTTACACCATTGTCACACTTTGGACGGACTTTTAGAGGCCCACGTGTTTCCGCCCGAGTCCCGTTCCACCCACCCCCTGCCGCCGCCACCCTCCAATAACCATTTATATACGCGTCTCCAGAGGCGTTCATTATCGAAAATAAAAGTGGCCGGTGGTAATGAGAGCCGATCTCGTCTGCTCCGAATAGTAGTTCCCCGGGGGACGTTATTTCATTCGGCGTCCGACGATTCCTGACGCTATAGATTTGGCGAGCGATCCGATCGCAACTCTCACCCCACCCGCCCCCTCTCGCCGCCTCTACCCTCCCGTCGCCCGTCCGTACCCCTGTCCCACCACCGCCACCGCCACCACCGTCGCCCCGCCACGTACGCCTTACAATAAGACCGGGGAGCCGAGATGAAAATGCGAGAAGCCGAGAGATCCTTTGAGACGCGGCGCCAGAGCATTCCACGCCGAGTCCACGACCGGAGGGGAATCGATAATATTTGGGTTGCGGCTAGACCTAAACTGCCAATGGCTAAGCAGATCCGCTTCTTTTCTTTTCTTTTCTTTTTTCTTTTTCTTTTTGTTTTTTCTTTTTCTTTTTTTTTTTTTTCTTTTTGTAAGAAAGGAAAAGTCGACTCTTTGCTGGGTACTTAATGAAAATAATACCTTCGTAAGAATCTGGGCCCCATTGATCTTCATACGGATTATTGGATTCCCAAGGGGGTCGTTATTACAACACCATCGCCATACGCCCCCCCCCCTCTCATAATTTGGCAATATATGGGACGCCGTGAAAGAGTTTCTTGGTGTCTCCGAGAGGACTCGAGCCGATCCTCCAATAAATTTTGAACGAAGAAGAAGAAGAAGAAGAAGAAGAAGAAGACGAAGAAGACGAAAGAGATTGAAAGGAAGATAAGTCGTTGATTGCGAAATTATTGATATTACGTATGTGGCTGAGCTCCTCCTCATGCCTTTCCATTATTATCGCATTAAGCAGTTTATTTCTAATTACAAGCTGCGATTGTCTCATTCACGATTAACGGATTAGATCGCATCTTCGATCCGTTTATTTATTTATTCGTTCGGAGAGGGAAATTACACTTTTTGTTGTTGCCTGTCGTCGCGGACGAAAATGTGTTTCACGTTCGAATACAGATAGAGAGGGGGGGTGGTGGTCGGGGAGAGGGGCGGGGGAGAGAGAGAACGAGTGAGTGAATGGGTAAGGTGGTTGGAGGGCTTGACGGGATTTCTCTTCACGGGCAGTTTACAGGTGAACGGTGTATTCGGGGCTTGAAAAAGGGCTTGGGTGAGAGCGGGGGCGGAGCGAGCGAAGGTAAAGGAGACAATCGCGAAGACTCAAGAGGAGAAGAGCATAGCAGAGAAGAGCAGAGAAGAGAAGAGTGCGGGGTTATTGGGGTTCCTCGGTAGTATCCTGAAAGAGCCTGGGATCCTAAACTTACGGGATGAGGGAAAAGGAAAATTTGTAGACGCAATGGTGCAGAAGGGTCGATGGGACGAAGAGGTGGGGGGGGGAAGGGAGGGCCAGCAGCGGACAGGCAAGGGCGTCTTTCTCGCTTTTGGCTTGCGCAATAAAGGGTATTTATACACGTGGGGTTGTCAGGTCGGTAATTTTTTACGCAACACGGTAAGGAGTCCCCCGGTCCCCCGCTCGTCTTATTATTAAACCAAGCGATTATGCGCCATTTACATTGGAAAGAAAAGCCTCTCGGCCGCGAACCGTAAAAAGCGCAGCCCCGGGAAAAAGGCTCCTCCTCTCGGCCACGCGGTGCTATGACTTTTGTCCCGCTGGCACTAAAGGCTCTTGCCAAACGACTCGATGCTCGGAGGGAGAAAGCGAGAGCGAGCGCGCGCGAGATGAAGAGTGAGAGAGAGAGAGAGAGAGAGAGAGAGTGAGAAGGAGTTCGTAAATCGTTACAATGGGCCAGAGAGGAACTCCTCGGCATGAATAAGAGCGAGGCGGCCGACGACGATATACTCTCGCTCCGGCTTTAAAATGTAAATTTAGCCGGCAATGGGCCAGAAATAGAGGAAAATGAGTTGCCGCCTCGCGGGTAGTAGGGCGCGCGCACCGCCTCCTCCCTAGGGCCAATCGATAAGTAGCATCATCACCCCGAGCACCATCGTCGTCAACAGCAGCAGGAGCAGCAGCAGCAGCAGCAGCAGCAGCAGCAGTAGTAGTAATAGTCATAGTAATAGCAATCCCGATAGCACCACCAGGACCACCATCGCCACCGCCACCGCCACCGCCACCACCACCACCACCACCACGACTAGCAGCAGCAGCAGCAGCAGCAGCAGCAGGAGCGGCAGCAGCTCCGCACTGTACGAGCTTTAACCGGACGTTATCGCCGGGAATAGGCAGTCACTCACCTAATGTTATCCAGAGGCAGGATCCATACCGCCGGTGCGCCGGTCCTCCTCTCTGTACGCGATATCGGGCACGACTGGAGCAGAATCACACGAGGAGCACGAGAAACACTTTCAATCGCGGTCCGTCCGGCTCAATCAATGGCCGTGCGCAGACTGTCCTTCCCTACCTCCCGGAGCAGCAGCGACGACGACCGCGGCGGTACAAGGCGGCGGCGGCGACGGCGGCGGCGGCGGCGGCGGTGGTGGTGGTGGTGGTGGTGGTGGTGGTGGTGGTGGTGGTGGTGGCGGTGGCGGTGGCGGTGGCGCTCGCCTCCAGCGCCCCTCCACCGACCCCGACACAGCGAACGAACCTCGGAACCTCCTCTATACATATATATGTATACGACCATGTGCTCTCCCTCTCCCTCTCCCTCTCTCTCTCTCTCTCTCTCTCTCTCTCTGTCTTGCGTACTCGTGGAAGCCAAACCCGGGCCCGCCAGTAAGGGTCGCCAACTGCTGGTCGCTCCTGCGCTTGGGGTTCGGGAGGAAGGCATCTAAGGTCGCTCGGACCGTTGTCTCTCTCTCTCTCTCTCTCTCTCTCTCTGGGGTTTAGGAGGAAGGTAGGTGAGTCCGCTGCCCAGGTGTCGGGGCTCCCGCTGGGAACTTTCGCGTAGACTCGACAGAAGGACGCGCAGACTGCCGAGCTGATAAGCGGAGATCTGATGGGGATCGAGGTCTCGGAGGCTGAAGCGAGATAAGCCGATTGCCGATGGAAATGGACTGGCGCAGGGTCAGGAAGTGGGGTGAGAATAATAGATGGAGACCGTGGCTAAGTAACGTGGCCGAGCATTATTAGCTCAGAGGCCCGTTCGTTGCGGGGGACTTATTTCCGTTAATGGGCGAATCCTGCTGTCCTATCGTCAAACAATATCACACGCGATCTGGGCGCAAACGAACTCTGAGCCAACTCGAGGAATTTTAAGGGTTTTGGCTAGCTGCCCGCTACGTGTATTTTAATTCGACGGGGCGGGGGCGGGGGGTGGCGGTGGCGGTGGCGGTGGCGATGGCGGTGTCGGTGGAGGGGCGGAGGGGCGGAGGGGGGCGAGGTGGGGCGGAGGAGGGAGGGAGCGGGGGCATGCTCCCGTTGCCAGAAGCCCTCCGGTCGGCAAGTCGTCTCCCTCCCTTTTCCACCCTTTACCCCCTCCTTTTTCCGCCATTTCCCGCGAGAGTAATCGCGTGTTCAGCAACGCGTTACCTCAACGTCGCCCGGAGCCCCATTCCCAACTAAATTTATCATTTTCAGGACTATTATTAAAGCTCGAAGGCTATCTAGCCGTAGCAGCCGTAGCCGGAGTAGTAGCCGTAGCGGCCCCTCGGCCGCCCCGCGACACCGTCCGAACTCGTCGACTCAACGAGGGTGTGCGCTTTTCGTTTTCATTCCTCCGTTGGACTCGGATTAACGGGAATCCGAAAACGGTCCGTGGACAATAATTACGGTAACTCCTCGTCTTCGAGAGGATGCTCGGGAAAGCCAAAGGCTTCGGTAGCTTAGCCATAGTCGACAATGCGTAGGACGAGGTGGATGGAATACGGGCAGGTAGGGAGGCGGGCAGGCAGGTAGGGAGGCGGGCAGGAGAGGATCCTCTGATTGATAGGATGATAGATCGGGGCGAGCCGTTATATTGTGCCTAATCGAGTTGGTCGCGTCAGAGGCCAGGACGCCAAGACGCCAAGAGACGTCATTAGGAATTTATTAGTTGCAGGGCGATGGGGGAGATGGGGAGGGGACAGCAGCACGAGGAGGAGGAGGAGGAGGAGGTGGAGGAGGAGGAGCCCGAGCATCGGATGGAGTTTACGGCAACACGAAATGTTCGTTCCGGCGAGGTTTATGAATCAGTGCCGTGAAATACGAACTCGCTATCGAAATCGGTCACGGGCGCGAGCTACGCGTCTCCTCTAATTGATAAGCATTATGAAATACGTATGACTGACCTGTCACTCGTCTATGATTTTTACGATCCTCTCCGTTTAATAGCTTTCCCCTTAATCCTACTTCGGCCGCGAGTATTTCGGCGACCCTTTGGATTAAGCTTTGATGGCTTTGATCATGGATTAAAGCCATTGGATGCCACGAGCGAGAAATCTGGCATTTTAAATAAAACCTACGAGTTCTTCCTCCTCCTCCTCCGCCACCTCACTCCTCCTGGACCCCTCGCCCCCCTCGCCCCCCGATCCGCTTTCGCCGACGAAACCAAACGGCGTCGGATCGTGGCTTCGCGCGTAAACAATGAGACGAAACGCCTTGGAGATCGCTTTCACGATTAGCGGGATTTTTCGTTCGGAGTGGCCGCCTACGCTTCCGCGAGGTCCCGATGGATATCGACAGGGGCGGGTTACTGCTACGGCCGCTCGGCAAATATCCCTCGGGGGGAAACGCGCGGGTTGTCTGTCCGCCGCTTGCCGGACGACGAGATCACGAGAGAGAGAGAGAGAGAGAGAGAGAGGAGAGTCCCGGAATCGTTCCCCGGGCTCGGCGCCTCGGCACGAGCGCGCGTGCCGGAACCGCGGAAAAATAGCGCAACGAGGGGACGCGAAAGAAGTTCGGTCGGACACCCCCCCTCCCAACCCCGTCACCCAACGGATCCTAAATATAGAACTGTGAAAAACTTGGCAAGAATGCTTCGGCGGCGTTGGGGTCAGGGGGGCAGGGGCAGGGCAGGGTGGTGGTGGTGGTGGTGGTGGTGGTGGTCGGGCAGGAGGTGGAGACACGAATGGCCTACGGCGGGGCTTTTCGGATGAGCCCGCCTCGCCACATTTACTAGATCTAGCAGATCTAGTACTAGATCCCTTCGCCCATAATACAAAACCACGTACTCTTCTTAAGCTCTGCGCTAATTGCTTCTTCGGCGAGCCCTGTTATCGTGCATTTTATCGTCCCATCGGCCTCCTTCGGTAGCGGCGTACTTTGGAAAAGCACCGCAACGACACCAAGATCCTACGACATCGATTTCCCAAAATTCCTCGGTAAATTAATTATTAACATCCCGGCGCCGGTTCTTCTTACTTTCTTCTTTCTGTTTTTCTTTTCCTTATAATTTTTCACCGTTGCTGTCGCTGTTATTGTTCTTACACGATGTCGAATGTCTCCTCATCTCCCACACCCCCCCCAAATAGCCCCCCCTCTCTCGCATCCATCTCCGTTTAAATATAAAAATTATTTTTATAAAACAATAATAGAGGAAGTACAGAATAAAGATACGAAATTTGCATTATACCGAAGCGTTTCTCCTACGATTTGTAACTTTCTTATTTTCTTAATATTCCGTTTCCTCCTTTTCTCACATCTTAATGGCCGGCTAATGTTTCACGTAACGGACAGATATGTTAAATCTCGTATTTTTACGCGAGCTTAGCTTTGATAGATAGATCTCTACGAGCGTGAGATCTATGGGATCTAGTATTTGGGCCAGATTAACAGTACGAAGTAGGTTGGGCAGTCCGTTCTAGTCCGTAAGAATCGCTCTAATGCACGATATTATTATAAAATATGAAAGGAAAATTAATTAGAACGCACGAGAGCCGGGCTTGTTATTTATCTTCATAGATATTATCGGGAAAATCCGGCATTTTTATTAATATAATCTCATTTAACGAGCTCACCGAGGAGATAATCCAACTAAGAAACTGTTTTAATGTAAGGCAAGAGAGCGATTAGCTAGCTATAGGCTATCATCGGGGCGATGTTCGATCGTTAGCCTTAAAGAAATAAATAGATTTACTTTTTCATTTACAACGAATCCCGCAACATGGCGGTATTGGCCTTTTTTTGTTGTTGTTGTTGTTGCTGTTGTTGCTGTTGTTGTTTGCCTTTTCACGAGCATCCTCGTAAAGGTTTATTGATATTCAGACTCGGCTGGTGTTACCAATACCGACTAAATACGAAGTAAATACGAAATAATAAGCGCGTCTTGAGCGGCGAAAGGCCACGCAAGGGCAGACACGAGAATGTACCGGTGACGCGTAAATGCAAAGCTACGTAGTCTTTGGGATTGCGATGCGGTCGTCGAGGAGATCGTCGACAAGGTAAGCTCCTTCGAGGCTCCTCGGGCATGAAGGCGAGGGGCGAGGAGCGTAATTCGCCCGATGAATCAATAAGGGCCGAATGACAGAAAGGACTCGCTATTATAGAGTCGTAAAGTCGCGAGTGTATGGAGGCGACCGAGGGAGCGGGGTTCACTAGGTCCCTAGGTTTCCATAATTATTCAAGACGCTCTCCGTCGCGGCTGTCCAGTCGCCTATCCATCTGCAGCGTATCGCTCGCGTTTCCTTTGATCGACGTGACTCCCGAGATCATCGAGATAGCCAGACAGACGGAGAGAGTGAGAGAGAGAGAGAGAGAGAGAGAGCCGCGTTCTGGAAAAGAAGAACAAATACCAACGATCTGAAGAAGATTCGTGCGAGACGTTTCTGTGAGAAAAGCTCCTCGTGTTCCTAAAACGTTCTGGAGCGTAGGCACACACTCGGAGAAATTACTTAGGAGACACGAGAAAAAGCGGTGACGAATATCCGGAGATCCCGACGCCTAGCTGCACCGCTCAAGCTCCTTTGCATGGATGACTCGTCGCTCTCCCTCCCCCCCCACCCTCTCTCTCTCGCTCTCTCGCTCTCTCTGTCTGTCTGTCTGTCTATCAGGCATCGTCGCTCCCCGTTCGCTCTCCGTCCCCTTCGTCTTCCATCTCATTTTATTATCTACGACGGCTCTAACCCCGTCCCCGGCGCTCCGTCCAATACCGACGCGGAATCTTAACGACCTCTCACCTGGCCGACGTCGTCGTTCTGCATTCAGAGAGCCGAAGCGCCTTCGATCCCTCGCCAACTTCTCTCTTGGCCCAATATCATTTTTTTTCCCTTCCCTTCCCTTCCCTTCCCTTCCCTTCCCGTCCTCTTATGGATCCGTCTAGCGTGATCGGTCGTCCTTGGTGCGATTATCTCGGGCCGGCGGGCAACGACGATCCCGCGCCGAGACAAGGGAGGCGCGCATTCGCTTATCTAGCCGGTAGCGACGAGCCGGCCCTCGCTAATTGCCGGGTTTTCGCACTCGCTTAAATATTACCGGCTCGCCAGGCTAAGACCGTCATCAGCTGTGAGCTAAGGTCGCGTTTGCAAAAATAAAGGGAGGACGAATGGATGCACGCGGTGTACGCGGTGCGCGATAGAGCCTTTCCGGGAAGCCAGGGACATAACAGGTTCGTAGCGCTTAATAATACTGTAAAGCGGAATTCTCCCGAGAAAATTGTCCGCGCGCGTGCATTTCATTACCTGCGATTTTTCTCCTAACGTTTCTCCGATTGCGTCATCCCCGAAGCCAGGATGGTTGGCTGGCTGGCCGGCCGGCCGCGTCTCGCCCAATTCCCGCTTATAAATCTCGCGTATAATGAACCGGAACGCCGTAAGTGTAATTACCAAAACCGTTCCTGCGCCATTGGTGAGCATCAGTTTTTATGTTTTCGACGCCTCTCTCCCCCCATCAACTCTCCGTCTGTCCGTTGTTTCGGGTCCAAGGTCGGCGTTAATCAAACGATCCGGAAGCAGAAGCCGAGGATCCACGAGCTTTGTTAATCTAGGGATCGATCGATCCGTCGATTAAGGACTTAACCGTACTTTGCCTATCTTTAACTCTACTTAAGCATGCGACATTCTACGCTTCAAGTCTAAATAGAAAAGAAAAGAAAAGAAAAGAATAGAATAGAATAGAAAAGAAAGAAAAAATGATCGAACGACTTGGCTGTACACCGTTCGATGGCTCAATTTTTATGGAAATAAGTCCAAGTATTCGTATCAATTATACGCGTGTTCGTATTCGTATGATGTACGAGTGATTTACTCTGCTCTTACGTCTCTAACGTTCCCGAGTGCTCGACAAGTACTTGACGAAGCTCGACCGTAGAACGTGTAAAGAAGCGTAGAGAGTACGTTAGGCGAGTGAAATCTGTATGTCCGGTGCATCTTTTACGTCTAATGGCATCTATTCTTAAAGGATTTATGCGCTCGCTTGGCCTTGCGCGGAGAGATTAATTGTAATTGTGAGAAGAAATTCGCTCGATTGTACTTAGGAAGACGCGCGTAAGAGAGAAAATTTCTCTCGCTCTCTCTCTCTCTCTCTCTCTCTCTCTCTCACACACACACACACACACACATCTATCTATCTATCTCCATCATGTCGTTAGTCGGGATGAGAAGGAAGGACGGACACCAGTGACACTTTGTCTGTCTTTGTCGAAAAAACGTTCAGAGGCACCGGGCAGCTAGAAAAATCGTGAGACCCGTGACGTCACTCGTGGATGAAAATTTCCGCGAGACACAATTAAACAATAGATTTATTTATCGTTTTGTTTTTGTTTTTTGTTTTTTGCTTTTTGCTTTTTGCTTTTCTACAGAGAAAAACGTTGGAATCGAAACGTGGAAATACATGCAGCGAGATCTCATTTAAAGGGAATAGTGAAAAATAAGAAAGTCGGAACGCGAACCGATTCCATTTATATCCAATGGCTCGGCGACGCCTCCCTTTCTATTTGCATTTCCCAACGCTCGTCTAAGGCTCGTTAAGTGCTCATCGAGCGACTTTTGAGTGCATTTGATACCGCGCAAGCGGCGCATAAACACAGCCAGGTACGTACGTGTATGTATTAGCGGCGGGCGGAGAGGGGGGACCGAATCGACGAGGCCCGTCGGCGACAATGCACAATGTAAACATAGCGTGGACTCCCGAGTCAGCGAAATGAAACGTTTCGCGTGATGTATAGAAAGAATGGGCGTGACACGGGTTCTGGGAGAGCCGAAGCGCGGAATGTTTTATGTATATGGTCTCGCGCAGGAAGGAAAGCAGCGGCTGCGGCGGCTACGGCGGCTACGGCGGCGGCGTGTGCCTCCTAATGGGAACGCGGCAATGATAATTAGCTTGGGAGCAGTGCCGCCCCGGCTCGATTTTTTTGTTTTTTCCATCGATTTTTTTTCCATCGGCTGTTTTCCGTCGTCTATTGCCAAAGAGAGCAGCGACAAACTATTGGGAAAAATCGGTAAATGGGCGTATCGAGGCGCGCTGCGCCCATATCCAACCGATCTTTACGGCTACCCATGTCAATGCGATGCCTACATTTATTCGAAGCTATTTGTTTTGACGGTGCCCATGCCACTTACGTGCTGAATTATCTTTTTCATACCAGTCGTCGTATAATTTCATCAGATTCACGCCTCAAGAGATAGGAGATATTTCCTTCTTTTTCCTCCTCCTCCTCCTCCTCCTCCTCCTCCTACATCCTTTCTTTCATTCTTTCTTTCTTTCTGTCTTTCTTTCTTTCTTTCCTTGTTTTTTCTTTCGATTTCGGCCTGACGCTCCCGAGCTAAAATAAAAACTGCCCATTCCGGACTTTAAGAAGCAATATTTTACGCGCCCGAGGTAAATAATGTGACACGTCTAACGGACCTCAATATACAATTCTAATACAATAATGTAATTCAACATTACGCTCTTTAAAAACCCCGATCAAGGCGACTTTTTTCCCCTCCTCCGTCTTCGCGTTTCTTTCTTTTTTAGAAATTCACGCTTAAATAAATGTATTAAAAGACAACCAGTTATTTGCGAAAACTCGTAACTCAATATAAACTTCTGATGCTTATATTGAGTACGCGTATTAAATCCCGTATATTCCATGACGAATGAATTGGGATATACAGTCGGCATTATTCCCGAGGTATAAAAAAAATTTGTATTTACTTAGATTTATACTAATGCTATAAATAATGTATACAGAAGGTATTCGAATTTAAAAAAAAAAAAAAAAATAAATAAATGACGATTGATCTATGCTCGGCTTTAAGACCCTTCCAGCACTCGAATGCCACATGAAATTTAAATTTTCAATCCAAAATATGTAATAATTAATACGTGATCCGTAAATGTAAAGCGTCTACATGATTTAGAAAACAAATCAGAAATAATCTTTGCCGCCATTCGTACGGCCTCTCTCTCTCTCTCTCTCTCTCTCTCTCTCTCTGCCTCACGAAAGTATAACCATTAAAGGTACAAAAAGAAAACTGTATATCCCAGGTATTAACAGAACAATAAATAAAAATGTGTGCCAATAATCTTTGTATTTCGAAAAATTTTCAACATTCTAAGTATACACCTCTACAGACACACGCACGCGCACGCACTCGCACACAAATGTATATATATATATATATATATGTATACGCATGTACCGTAAAAACGTTTCTCGGAACATACATCCTTGAAATATGCTTTATTGTAATTATTATAATTATTAAAAATAATGTTCAGCAATTATTATGCTCCATTATGTTACATTTAAAGGAAAACATAGTTTCTCGACATTGTATTTTGATTACGTCCATGATTTATAACGGCTCGTACCGTAAATAAGACTTTTACGAGACAAAGAGTACTTTATTTAGAATAACATAGCAATAAATAAAAGGCATATTAAAACAATTTCTTAAATTACGCTTTATTCAAATCATTAACACTTCAGATTAGCATACAATAATACAACAAATATATTAACAAATTCACCGCGTTATTCTATTTTGCTTTTAATTCATTTAATCTGCTTTCTAATGCCATTAAAATTCTCAAAAAGCGATTGTTAACTACTTACATGCACATTTCGTAAAATATAAAACTTTATAAAGACTCGCGCTATAATTAATTTAATTTATTACAATGACGCGATGGTCAAATGTATTTGATTAAATAATTCTTATCGCTATTACATTGTACTCTTAACTGGGCTGCATTAATATAATGAAATGAAAGTAAAATTCATTGGGATTTATTTGATTATAATAAGTATAATAAATTACGACTAAAGAAACTACAAGGTATAAAGTTACGGATTTTCATATTCCCTATTACATAAATTGAGAATAATAATTATGAAAAATATTACAGGCATCTATTAAATAATTATAATTTATTCCGTTTCTATATAAATAAGCCTTTGAAATATTCATGTATGTGCGTATCCTATTAATTTAAATAGAACCTGTAAACAAAACGTAATATCTTTACGTAACACGTACGCGGCATTTTAAATTACATTACTCAAGCATTTAAATGTTAATTAATGGAAATTTCTACTCCGATTGATATAATTTAACATGCATGCGTATAAATATATATATATATATATATTTATATTAATGTAAGAAAAAATATGTAATAATAAAAAAAAAAAAAAAAAAAAAAAAAAAAAAAAAAAAACAAAAAACAAATAAACTCATAATCTAGGTGATAAATATTACTGGAAATTTCGTAGGATAAAAGATTTCGTCTGAATAAATAGTGAAATGCCATTGTTATCTAGCTGGCTGCGTACAATAAGAACCAAACGGAACAAAACAAAACGAAACAAAACAAAACAAAACAAAACAAAAAAATAAATAAGTAAATAAATAAAAAAAAAAAAAAAAAAACGTATATACATGAATAAATGAGATGGTAGAATACAATTTATTATTATGTTGTTATGCAGGCGATTTACGTAATTTTAAAATTACATACATATCCGCGTGCATACATTTTGAATACATGAATTATAAAATCCAGCCATCTGCATCGGCCATTACACGTAGCAAAGTGATTTCACGTTGCCGAGCTGAAGTGAAAAGAGCGGATATCCCAGGAAAGAAGAATAAATTCAATCGGATAACGGATTGCGCGGATAAAACGACTCGAATAGCCCGCACTACCGAAGCTCCCCGCTAACACTAATAATTTCCCTATATCGCGAGAAATGTACTTTAAGGCGGCCAAACGTTATTGTCCTCCCGTAAACCTATATTTTCGCTTGATTGCGAATAAAGAAAGAGAAAAGAAAGAGAAAAGAGAGAAAAATGAGGAAGAGATAAGTAATTGTAGCGAGGAGGACAGGCTATACTTATTTGTAATCGAGTGGAATATCTTGACTGAAAAGATAAATAAATATTCAAGATGTAAAATAACTCTGATTGAATGGCACTTTGGAAGAAATGAAATGAAAAAAAAAATATATATATATAATAATAATATTAACAATAGTATTCAATCCCTCTAAGTTCGCGAGCAGGAAATGTTTTTGGAGCGTAACATTATATTGAATTTACCCGACATCAATAATTCATTCGACTTTATATAACAAATTAATATTTTTCACGCAAGAAACATCATGTATTTGTGTATTTTTATGTGCTAATAGACATTTTATTACTGGACTAGGAACAATAACGTATTTATTTTTCTTATTCGAGCTTATAAGAAATTATTTCTTCCATCATTACTTCTATTATTACTTGGATTCCCAGAATAAAACATTTCTGAATAAAAAGAAATTTAATTACATAGCCATTCGCTAATGTACTAATATCATGAGAATTACTAGCCGAAGGTGTACTAATCTTCTTTGGGATAAAAACGTGTATAATAATAACATAAAAAGTATTAAAAGTTGTTTTAGAGTTGAAAAGATTTTACTGAAGTACGTGGAGTGATTACTAATATAATTAATTTTATTGAACGTTTACAAAAATTTCATTACGATCGATGTAATCGTATATACAATATGACTGTAATATAAATTTACCTGTATTTTTAAAAATTACTTTATAGGTAAAGTGAACGATAAACTTTTTTTATAGTAATTTATACATATATGTTTATTATACGACATCTTACGCAGTCCTTCAAACATATTGTTTAATAGCATTAATAATCTTTATAGAAAAATGCTCACAAGTATAGTTAATTAATTAATGTTTATAAATTATGTAACGTTAATACATTTGAAATAACATATATTTAATATTTATAAGTTCGTTAACTCATTTCAATGTACAAAAAAAATTTTTTTTTAAAAATTAAAAACCTCGCGATGTATTGAATATTGAACTATTGTGAAAATATTGAAAATATGTATACTATTAATGTAAATATGAGTGAGACGATCGTTAAGAAATCTTGATACTCAACGGTATTTGAAAAAAAATTTGTTTATACGCGGGCGCGAACATGTGCAGTTATTAATAATAGAGTAGTTATATTTCTATCTTAATATATATATATATATATGTATGTATGTATGTATGTATAAAGAATAAAATTAACATAAAACTTATTGACCTTTGGTGCGGCAGCGCTTAATTATTGGAAAAGTTATTTTTAGAGAGAGACTTATATTTATGTATTTGCTAAAAATACAGAATATAGAAAATTATTAAGTTATCCATATCTTTGGAAATTTTTGTGTTTCGTGAGAGATGAACACCGACTGCAAATCACCTTTCAAATCTAAATTCAAATACAGCTTTAAGCTCTTAATAATGTTTGTTAAGTTGTTTGTTGTTAACGAGATAGCGAGCTTCGACACTTTTGAATATTTTTACGGTTCGTAAGTATTTTGTTGTTGTTGCTGTTATTATTATTATTATTATTAATAGTATACCTACGTATGAAGTAGTATCGAAGCAATAATGTCAATTAAGATGGAAACGATAAGTGCTTATCAGGTTTCTAATAACCATCTGTCCATAAGGATGCTAAGAAAAATCATCTATCGAATTTATCACGTCTACAGTATATATATATATATATATATATACTGTAGGGAGGGAGGGATGTAGTTAAAATTTGAAGTCGAGTGTAAAATTTCCTCACATAAATAGGAAGATGGATGAGAAACTACTGGTTGTGTCTGTGCATAGGACAAGTTATGTCCTTGGGAGGGAGGGACAATCTAGAGAGGAAGCCCATCTAACGACGGGTGCAATCACGGTGTGTATGTTGGCCAGATGTGACGGCTGTGCATGGACGACAGGCACTAATACTTTTTGTCCTTGCGATGTAATTTTTGAATCATGATTTTCGTTGAGGAAGTTAGATTAATACGGCAATGGTTTACGACTGTGCCGATAATTCAAGTAAATTTAATAAGGAAGCCTGGCATTAGCAATGATTTACTCCTGCCCTCCCCTCCTCCCCTCCACCCCGCCCCACCGGGGGATCTTACAATACCAGGCTTACGTCATAGAATCCTCAGTCATAACAAGAGTAATAACATTAGACTGGTAAAATCGTAAATGGGCATTTGAGGAGGTGCTGGTGACATAATAATTTCATGAACCGAGTTCACTTACTCGCGGCGAGGGTGCGGCCGGGAGGGCGGAGGAGGGTCGGGGGTGGGTAGACGGTGACAATGCCTAGGTAAGCGCATGCAAGATGGTTTCCCCTGGATTATTATTTCGAGGGCTCCGAGAAGTTGTGAAAATTACCTGGCCGACTACCTGTAGCGCGTGGAACCGATTCACGGAACACCCCGAGCCCTTTATGATTCCGAATAAAGGCACCCGGTCAGGGATCATCCAGCGAAACGAAACTGCACTTCCTGGCCGATTGGCTTGCGTTCTTGTTTGTTTTTTTTTTTTTTTTTTTTTCCCCCTTCGCTAGGGAATTTTTAATGCCGATAACCGTAACAACGAGCGAGCTAATGAAAATGAATAAGTGCCGACGGGGCTGAGAGGCCAATTGTCCTTGAAACTTTCAGCGAATTTATGAGAAAGATGATTGTCAATGACCACTAATTCTCGGGTCACACAAACAAATCGTAAAAAAAATACAAGGGGACGACACGACGAGCCATTTTACTTAAATAGAAAATTCCTAAACGAATTTCGATCTTTCCTCCTCCTCCTCCTCCTCCTCCTCATCCTCCGTCTTCTAGTATTAAATGCCCGAAGTGATTATTTATTCGCCGAAGCAAAAACTATCCTCGACGGTATTGAGACGTCGAGTTATCCCGGTTACGAATTTCATTTTTAATTTAATCGATCACACGCCGAGGACGTCGCCGCGACTCCTCGGGCGCTGGGTAATTACGCGTTACGCTCGAAAATAAGTAATGGCCGATGCATAACGGGACGGGACGGGACGGGACGGGACGGGACGGAACCGGGGGTAGGTACAAAGGAGAAATATTTTCAATGAAAAATAGAGGCTGCGAGCTTGTTGTTAAATTTTGAAAATAACGTGTAAATGCAGAGGGAGAATGTTTATTGAAATTTCCACTCAAAAGGAGTTGTAATAGTGAAAAATATTGTTAATTTGTAGGATATTTTTTTGGAGATGTCCTGGCATTCTTCGTGCCATTGTCTGACAGGTCTCGATCATTCGTAGATCGAGGAACTTTTCACTTGCGCAATAGATCGTCGTAGTAGATGGGATCTTAAAAGGAAACAAGAGCGACTGTCCCGAATGCGGATTGTTTTCCCTCTGGCTTCCCGAGCAGGTACCCGTAGCTTTTGTTACCTTTTCGAGGAAGCGCTTCAATCAACAAAATCAGCTCTTTCTTTACAAAACACCGGGGCAATGGAAGGGAGAAAAAAAAAAGGGGGACCCGAATACTCATATTTGCCTCATGGTGTCGTAAATTTCTGCCAAAAAGATCAGGTAGTATTTGTTTATAAGAAGAAGAAGAAGAAGAAGAAGAAGAAAAAATAATAATAATAATAATAATAAATACGCCATTTTGGACGCTCGATTCCAAATTTTTACTTGGCTTTCCCGTTTCTCTACTGCCCACCCCCCCTACTCCTCGTCCTTCTACCGGCCCACTTTTCACTTTTGCGCACTCAAAGCACATGGAATTCGTAAATGACTCGGTGATAGATCGACATTTTTTCTGTTTGGTCAAGTGCGCGGCGCTTAAGGATATTCCACGCTGCTCCGAAGCGCAGCCTCTGCCAAATGAAATCCATTAACATTGAATACGGCGAGAGAGTTTAAATATTCATTATTTAAGAGAATTCCTTTGGGGAAAAGTATTTAAAACCTGCATATTAGTATGTCATTCAAGAATTTGTACATTCGTTAAAAAAAAAAGGAAAAAAAAAACTAGTTGTCGAAACGGGGTGGGTGGGTGGAGGAAGGGAGGGAATTCTGTACAATAAAATCCTGAGAATTATCGAAAATAGATTCGCCGCGTGCTAGAGTAAAAATGTTTGCTCTTCGGATTCCTCGTCCAAAAATATATAAAATATATATATATATATAAAAAGAAAAAAGAAAAAAAAAAAAAAAAAATAATAGAAAAAAAAGGCGATAAAAAACACAAATGTCAGTTTAAATATATGGCTTAAGTTAATAAGTGTCCTGCAACCAGTTTCCGTTTGTTAATTTTGTATTTAAATCGTGGACATTTAAAAATGTAAAGGATTGACAATCATTATCGGGAATTATCCGCTTAAAACGCTATTAATTTCTGGAGAAATACCTCTTCTAATACATGGATGAACTGAAAATTTTATAGACAGTGGGTATAGGATTCGAGCTATTAAAGCCCACGTTTATGGAAGAGATAGTTTTAGCGACTCTATATGTATATGTATATATATATATATATACGTATGCGCGGGCGCGCGCGCGTATATACACGCATTCGGATTGACGTATTGCCTAAACTAAGAGGGATGTGAATTGTGAATTAGCCGGCCTCGAGAGTTTAATTACTCGTAAAACGTTAAATGAAAGTGTGAGCGGGAATATTGAGTTTGGCAAAAAAATAAAAAAAAAAAAAAAAAATAAAAGAAAAAGAAAAAAAAACGGACAAAGCGCGAATGCCAGTGGATTTAAGCATTCGGGAGTTTTGCTTTCATTGGAAACTTGATTCTAATGCCTCGGACACGGCGGGGGATAATTATAATGGGCCGAGCGATTGCGGAATATGGTAATATCGGATCGATCGATGGGAGGCCAACGATCCCGGGCCAACGATCCCGGGCCAACGATCTCGCGCGCCACGATCTTGACGCTCGGCCGAGGGGTTTCGGAAAATTTGACGATAGAGTCGCGCGCGGGAGGATCGAGCGTTCTCCAATAAGATGAAGGACACCGGTAAGGATGCACGGGCCGTGAGGGCTTATCGGGGATATTGGGGACTGACTGGTCGTAACGTCGGTAACGGTAAAAAAAAAAGAAGAAGAAGAAAAAAAAAAATAAAATAAATAAATAAATAAATAAGAAGGCGAGAGAAGAGGCGGATTTTCGGTCGCGCCGTCCAGAAGGCGACAGATGCCGAGGGGATCGACGGGTACCGAGGCTGGAAACGGCGAGCGCGAGCCGGCAAAGCTCGTAAAGCCTCGCTACGCCGATTGGCGACGGCGAGGTGGGCGGCTGGGTGGTAGGGAGGGTGGGAGGGATGGAGGGATGGATGGAGTCGAGCGAGCGGTACCAGAGCGGTACCGAGGGGCGCACGCGAGCATTAGAGGCGCGTAAGTGCCGCAAATAGCGTGTAACGGCGGATCCCGGAACCTGGTTGAAATCCGATCGAGAGCCGGCGTCCGTAATCTCTTAGCTACGAGAGATAAGCCAGCATCCTCCTGCCTGTAAGAAGCGAATGATTTATCCCCAATAACCCCCCACGGCCGCCATCGCCGCCATCGCCGCCATCCTAGTTCAACGCGGGAATTGGATTTCACCTGTCGAGTCGTATCGCTTGTGCCTGCCCTCGTAGCCGGACATAGCGCCGTGAAAAGAATTCCTTTGTCCCGATTTCTTGTGGGATAATAGTCTCCCCATTATTCCGAGTCCTCCACGAGGGGATGGATCCACACGATCTTTTCTTCTTCTTCTTATTCTTCTTCTTCTACTTTTTTTCTTCCTCCTCCTCCTCCTCCTCTTCTTCTTCTTTTTCTTCTTTATATTACGTACGAGGCATGTTTAATGCGAGCCCTCGTGGGAAGAGGGATGCCTCGTCCATGAAAATGACTCTGCTCTTGTCAAAGGAACACGTAGTTTTCAGCCGAAACGATCATTTGTCTGTGGCGCGTCTCTCCCGGATGCCGATCCCTCATTCTTCTGGTCTCCCTGACCTGACAAGGGTTAACACGCTTACATTGTTAATGACATCGATGACGATTCGACGGGACGCTCGACTCCCCCTTAAGAATAATGACGAGGACTCGGCACTATAATGTCCGTTTACTAGTTGAAAACGCCCGGGAAAACGCCCGGGAAAACCACGAGGTGAGATGGTCTTCCCGCCGAGCAGGTTCTGTCGCGGATCGACGTCGAGCAGCAGCAGCAGCAGCAACAGCAGCTACCAGGTTTTAGAAAAGCTTCGAGGAGTAGGAGGAGGCTGAGGAGGAGGAGGAGGAGTAGGAGGAGTAGGAGGAGGAGGAGGAGGAGGAGGAGGAGGAGGCGGTCGTCGAGCATCGATTAGGATTCGGCGTGCCGAGCTGTATTTGCGAATGATTTCGAAAACGGCGCGAGACTTTAAATGGTTTAGAGGAAGCCTGGCCTGGCCTGGCCTGGCCTGGCCTATTCGGGACCCAGCAAGACAACAAACACGATAAATCACGTAATGGCTGGAGGTGCGTAAGCGAGAAAAGACGGGAGCGAGGGGCCCGCGCCCCGGGGTTATTATCGCCTTTAGAATCGGGCTATGGCGTCAAGACAATGGTACCGATGGCGCGAGGACGACGAGGCGCCCAGCCAAGGAGTCGGGGCTAAGGAGGAGGAGGAGAAGAGCAGAGAGAAGAGGAAGAAGAAGAAGTAGAAGAAGAAGAAGTAGAAGAAGAAGAAGAAGAAGAAGAGGAAGGAGCTCGGTATGAAAAGGGCCAGCGCGTGGCGTCGATCCCCCTCGGGGAGCGCCTCAGGTAGGCGCCGCGGGTGCCGTGGCTCGTCCAGCCCCCTTGACCTTGGCCCATCGAGACGGGGGGGGGGGGGTAGGGGCTGGAGGCGCAGAGATGGGACGAGGGCGAGAGCGAGGACGAAGGGGACGCTGACGACCCCTTCAGCGTGCCGGATGTTGGAACCGGCCTCGCGTTCGACGATTTCCTGGACCCGTTATCGCAGCGAATCGCCGATAATTTCGTCGGCCCCGGACAGTTGGCGTACCCCGCCCCTCCGCCGTCGTCGCAGCCACGTAGCAGCCACGTAGCAGCCTCGGCCGCTTGTGCCCATGCTTCTTTTTTCTTTTTCTTTTTTTTTTTTTTCTTTCTTTTTTTCCTCTTGTTTTTTCAGAAGGATGTCGTCTTCTTACGCTTTCGACGAGCCTTTGTCTCGTTCACGCCGATCTCCTGACGACTTTCACGAGGACGGCTGGAGGTTGTCGTGGAGGTGGGGGTGGTGATGTGTGGGAGGGAGGGAGGGAGGGAGGGGCGGTCAGGGGTATATCTTTTGTGGCTTGTTGCTCGCTTTACGATGATGCTCCGGGTTGAGGGGTGGGGGGGTGGGGGGGGGGTGAAGAAGCCGAGCTCTTTCCCGATTTCACGATAAACCCAATTGTTAAATTCGTGAGGGTCGCTCGTTTGAATTATTGTTATCGCTTTATGCGTGTAAGCTTTAATGCCGGAGTCAATTTTATAACGCTCCACACGCTCCTCTATTGGCTGTCATTTTTTTCTCCGCCCCCTCCCACACCCACCCTTCATTCCTTCATTCGTTATATTATTATTATTATTGTTATTAATTTTTTTTCCTTTCAAGAGATCACAATACTCGTTCCACTTGACAGTTAGTGGTTCATCGTTTCTATCGTCGTTCGTTCATCTGAGCCTCGTTGCTGAGAGAGATTGAACACCAGCAACAGCAGCAGCAGCAGCAACGACGACGACGACGACAACAACAACAACAACAACAACAACAACAACGACTACAGTCAAACAAGAAGAACAAGTACATGAAAAAGGATAGTAGTAGTACAGTTAGTTACCCGAGAGCCATATAAGTTTTATGCGAGTGAAAAATGAGAAAAATACCAACTATGCGTTTAAGAATTAAATTCATTCCCTGTGTAAATTCATCACAGTTATTCTGAATTTTTTATACGGTCGATAAATTTCTTTGGCTACACGCTATCGATACATCGTAAAGATAATTTCTCAAGTTTAAACTAAATCCTATAACGATCCTCTTCAATCCACCAAAATATCCATTACTCGATATTAAATGAGTATTTTCATATAAAAAGTCCTCTCGTTTTCTTTATTTCCTTCCTTATTTATTATTACTTTTTTCTTTTCTCTTTTCTTTTCTTTTATTTTATTTTCTTTTCTTTCGTTTACCTCGGCAAAGCTGTAAAATTCGCAAAGACGCAAAATGCTTGTAAAGAAAAATAAGAAATAAAACACGAAATTGTTTGGCGAAATTAACCGAGCGAGCTCGAAATTACTTTTTATATTACAAGTAAGTAAAAATAAGTAAGCCCGGATACTTTAGTTCGATTTCGAAACGGGTTAGTGGTTCATGCTCGAGCCGATTTCGGAAAGAAAAGCCGTTGAACGAGCGAAAACTCGAATATTCTCTATGACTTGCGGGCATTACGTAGACGAAATAGCAGAATTGTTCGGACAAAGCGGCCGGGCAGCGAATCCAATGCCTTGTTTCAATGTATTGCTTAACCGGGAGCGAAGAATGCAAGGAGGCTTTCGCTCATCAATAAATATGCATAAAATTACTACGGACAATTACATTTGCTGGAATCCAAGATTGTGCAAGATTTTACAAAATACATTATAACGAAAATTACAGGCGAGCGTCAATAAATTTTATCAGCTACTTAGTAACTAGACACGAGCATCAATCCTAATTACTACATGTACAATGAAAACTGTGATAAAAAGATACACATCGGCCTCTTCAGAATATAATATTTTTAATTATTATAATTACGTCTAATAATGCGTGCCTTTAATTATCCATTGAATTAGATCAAATGATTAACGAGATCACCGTGTCATTACTTAAAAAATTTCTTTTCAATTATACTTTATTAGAAATTAGATGATTACTTTAAAAAGTCATGCGATATTTTCGTATGAAAGGAAAAAAGAAAAAACAAAATTAGATGATTAGATCTTGGGGAAAAGGAAAGCTTAGAGTGACTGGCCAATTTTCCAGACCATGATTGTTTTTAACCTCGAGGAGATTATCTCCCGTCCAGTCAGCATTCCTTAATCATTAAAATAGATAAATGACATCAGCCAAAGCTAATTATTAATAAGTAAATTAATTAAAATAATTCACGGATTATAATACCGATTGTATTATTGATAATAATAATGATAATAATTCAAGGAGAACTAGATCATTCTAATCTATCGTACGTATTTAATTATGAAAGAGTGTCACGTACCGTAAATTTTCTATTTTCTATTAAGCCTATTTAGTAGAGTTTTCTACGTTACGAGAGCGAGAGCGAGAGAGCGGCGGTCGGGCGGGGAGGGGGGGGATGCAAATCTCATGAGCGTCCGTCGTTGAAACGATTGTCGAAAGTAAAGGATAGATAAAAACGTGGAGTCTTCGTTATATTGAAAACCGAGCTCTTAAAAACTTTAAAGATCATTCGAGCTCCGTGTAAATGTCATCGCGGCGTAGGAAATTAAGGATTTTTAAAATCAATAGCATAGAATGCAAGGACATCGCTCGAGGTGGTTAAAGCTTGTTCGAGGTGTAAGTTTGAAAGCCAACGAAATAGAAAGTTTCGATCGACGGTACGAGTATTCTTCGTAAAGGAGGATGAGGTAACACCGTTCCTCGAGAATTCCGAATATAAGCGAATAAAAGAAAAGAAAAGAAAAAAAAAAGAAAAAAAAATATATGTCCCTCGGCGTAAAGTTGTGGTCGAATGGAAGTTTTATCGATTACATCCTTTTATCATTGGCAAAGATACGGCTGGAGTTGTACAATCGTCGAGCCGCGGGACTAATCCCGCATTATTACATTCGCGTGAATACATTGATACGATCGTCGAAGCAGACCTAAGTAGCGCCTATAAAATTAGTTATTCTTATTATTGTGACGAGGGAAGGATTGCTACACGCGTATACGGAATTCTTATTAAGAGTACTATAAATCTAATGAAAGTTTACTCGTTGAAGATGCCGAAGGTTATTATTACAGTCAATGTATGACAAGGACAGCCTCTATTATCATATTCAGATTAATATCTATAAAAAAAAGTTCATCCTGTAGGTCAAAAAAGAAATCTAAACAACAACGACAATAAAAATAAAAATAAAAACAACAACAACAAGAAGAACAACAACAACAACAACAATAATAATGTAGGACCTGGGTAAGAGTACGGGAAGGAGAGGAATTGCGCCGCACGATATCTACTTTACCAGAAGACGGCGCGGAGAAAAAAAAAATATACGGCAGCCTATTGTACGTGTGTACGTACGCACGTTCCGCGTCGTTCCGCGGCGAGGTGTGTTGAGGGTGAGGGGGAGGGGGGGGTCCGGGGGCGCTTATTTATAAATAGTTCGATTCCCGAGCTATTAATCCCCGGCGCATTGAAAGGGGCCAATAAAGTATTCGTTTATAGTTAATAAATCACGACATAAATATAGTTTACTGTAAAAGCGGCGGTTAATTTACCTCTCGAGCGGCGTCAGGCCTCTTCCTCCGAGCGAGGCGACCCGTTAATCAGGGGCCTCCCCTTAATAACCGGCGAGACCGAATTCTTCGATCCTCCAGGATCCGGGCAGAAGGACTCGCCCTCGTTAAACATAATCAACCCTCGCGCGGTCGACTCTGTTTAGCGGAGCTTCGCGGCAATTAAGAAGCTAAGAAGCGATAACGATAGCGGCCGCAGGGGGAGAGAGACAGAGACGTAGAGAGAGAGAGAGAGAGAGAGAGAGAGACAAGGGGCCCCGAGGTCGACGCACCGCAGGACGAGGAGTGCGAGAGCTAATTGCCTACGAGGTGCAAGAGCCCGTCGCTTACCGAGAGACCGTCGAGTAGTCGCGCGCGGAGTCGTGCGAGGAGGGGGGGGGTAGTTGGTACCTCGCAGTGCGTGCGCGCCTGTGGACAGCGCGGCCCGGGAGGCGAGGGAGGAAGAGGAAGCGCGGGGACGCGATGCGTCCAGCGAACGCCTCGGTGAGTTAGCGAGCGGCTAAGGAGCGGAGCCGTTTCCAAGAACCGCCAGGTCCAGCTCACCATCAAACCAATTAAAGCCGCGTCCAGGATGTCTAACTGCCGGTGGTGAGGGGAGGAGTGCGACACCGCGCGCCACACGAACGAGCTGCGCGAGAGGACGTTTCCGGCTGCTGGTCCCGTGCGGGGACGAGTTCCGCGCGAGTGGGAGGGGGGACAATCGTCTCGACCGGATTCAGATATTTTTCCATCCCGGCGGTGCTTATCCCCCCGTCCCCCCCACAACCACCACCACCAACGAACCAACTAACTTTTAATTAAGACAGCTGGTTAAGCACTTTTCTTCCTCTCTCTCTCTCTCTCTCTCTCCTTTTTTTCTTTTTCTCATTCGCTCGGCCACTCGTCAGGTCACTTCTTACATAGTTGCTTTTCCTTCCGCGTCCCGATCATTCCTCGTCGACTTTTTACACCTGCGCACATCGGGTCACTTGGACTACTGTAATTAAAATTTGACTAAAACTACTCGAATGTCATGTAATTTTCGGCATTTTACAGCTAATGTTTCACTACGAGACTGAATTTTAAAGCACAATCGATCTATTCGTTCCTCTTACCACCTCGAATGGGCCACTTAATCAAACATATATCTATTCTTCAAATTAATTGCCTCTAATTAGCGCCGCTCAACTCTATGACTGATTAGTAACGGCAAAAGGATTAATGTCACCGTTACTGAAACACTTTTATGTTTACATGCGTTTACCTTCTCAATACACTGCACTTTCTTCTGATTATTTAAACCAATGAAAAATTCGCCGTCTAATCGAGCGAGATACGCCTTTTAGAATAAATAAACCTTTAATTATACACAATTATGTAACCGTGCATGTATTATACACTTACACTGAAATGGGACTTAAAAAATGGCTACATGTTGTCGATGAAATTTCTAGCGCCTGTGGTCATGTAGCACGATATACACCCGTGAAGGCGGAACACCTATTTATCGGGGCTATGAAAATATTGGAAAAGTCATAAAACCAATTAAAGTTCTACTATTTCTTCTTATAATAGGATTTATAGGTGATATTAAGATTATTAGTAATGGTATTCATAGCTATTCAATATCCATTATCCACAATTATTCTTATTATTATTATTATTATTGATAGAATTCTGCAGTATATAAAGACAATCGTATTAAAATTAAAGTAAATTTAATAATTGTTTATTACATTAAGTGCAAAATGGTATTTAATCGTTGTAATAAAAGAAGATTTTTTTTTTACCTCGGCAATTGATACATAAACTAACGGCATTCTCAAGTACCCAGTAATTAAATAACTTAGCAGATTTTATTGCTTAGAAACTGGATTTCATAGCAACCGCAATATAATAGTGAGTCTGGGGTTACTGACGATATGCTTGTGTACAGCGTGACAACTCATGTCATGGCCACAGTAAATTATTTTGCAATATTACAACATTTGAAAAGCACCTCTTCACTTGACATTACCTCCTGTAAGAGATTACTGTTATTTCAACGCCTTACAACTTAATTGCTTAAATTGCTTAATTTTTATACAATAGATTTTTAATTCAAATATAATATTAGTTATGAAATTTAATATATTTTAACCCTCGCGCTGTCTCAATACGATTTATATTTTTATATTTTTAGTACTAGCTTAATCGATCGAATCCTATTTATCCTGTACTCATAGTCCTTGTTCTAATTACGTTTAGTTGCACATTTATTACAATGTTCTTAGAAAAAAGTCCAAGAGCTGAACCCGGACTGAAATAGGAATATGTAAGTAATAATAATAATAACAACAATAATAATTATTATTATTAAAAAAAAAAACAAAACAAAAAAAAAAAGAACGTACAAGATAAATTTGACAATGTTTATTAATGTCCGTATAAGTCCGTAACAATTTAAATGAGGAGGAACGTATTTGCATTAATAATATAATAGAATTTTTATAAAAATATTTTATATTCGCAGCGTCAATTACAAGTTATTTCAGGTGTTATATCGACTGCATTAGACAATCACGTGGTAACAGCTGTTTACAGTGTTTGAGGTAAACCGATTATGTACATATTTCAAGCTTGAAATCCGACCACGAATTTCTCTAAAAATGTCTCTGCCACTACAGAATCAACTCTTTCTTATGCCATTCCGTGTAAATGCACGAACAATTGCAATTTAATAAGCCTTAACTGCAAAGTCTCTAACCTTTTATTAGTGTTAAATCATGCTTTTTGGATAATTCAAGTCCATTTCGTCGTCTTATAAAAGGTAAGAAATACGTCCGTCACAAGTTAGTTGACTCGATGGAGTTATGCTGCCACTACGATGGGTAAGTCGTACCTTCTCAGTCTAAAGAGTTATACCAAAAAAATTAAGCTCCCACGTAGAACATTAATTTTACAATGAAGAATATCTCCAATGACCTAAATCTCTACGATATTCATTTTTTTCAATTACCCGATTAAGTACATTGTTTACGTTCCTCCTTCAAGAACACTCAACTTCTCACCTTTTTCTTGCCCTATAAATCCAATTTACTAACCCTATCAGCCTGTAATCAATGAATACAATAATAATCATCACAAGGATATTGGGGTTAAAAGTACAAGAATTTGTTATTGTGAAAAAATTACATTTCTACCCTACCAATTAATCAATACGACTCACTGCAACATATAAAACCAATACAAATCTTCATCCAGTGCATTCTAAACAATAATTACCAATGTTTTAGGTACTCATATTCATATACATCGTTTGCTATTCTCAAAAAAGTCAATCACAATATCGACAACGGAATGCCGGATATTCATATGACAGGCCAAAAATACCCTTCAGCTTTCCACCTCAACGGATATCCCCACCTGTTCCACCACCCCGTTACAATTATCCTGCACCACCTCCATCACCGGCACCTACTCCTGTAACCTATACCTACCCGTCACCTCCCCCAGCACCGCCCATTACATACAATTACCCGTCTCCACCGCCACCCCAAGTGTCTTATAGTTACCCGTCACCACCCCCGCCTCCACCCGCCCCTGTATATTATACTTATCCAGCACCGCCACCGCCACCGCCACCGCCGCCACCGCCACCTCCTCCTCCACCGCCGCCGCCGCCGCCGCCTCCGCCATCCACTCCGGTATATTACACTTATCCGGCACCACCACCACCACCACCCACCACCAACCACCACACCCCACCGCCACCACCACCGCCTGCTCCCTTCAACTAACCCTGTATATTACACGTATCCGGGGACCCTCACCACCACCTCCTCCTCCAACCTCGCCCCCCCCCGCAGCCGCCTCCACCTCCACCTCCTCCCCTCCACCTCACGCCTCCTCCACCTCCTCCTCCCCACCACCTCCTCCCACCACCGACCTCCACCCCGACCTCTACACCCCCAATTCCTCCCACCTCCTCTCCTCACCGTCCCGCCACCACCAGCCTCCGCCACCACACCACCACCTCCGCCTCCTCCACCCTCCGCCTACCCTCCTGCCCCCTCTTAACACCACCACCAACAACCACCCCCCTCTCCTCCTCCACCACCGCCCACCACACCTCATGCTCCTCCACCACCACCACCGCCTCCACCCTCCAACACCACCACCACCTCCGCCTCCTCCTCCTCCACCACCACCACCGCCTCCACCTCCTCCACCACCACCGCCACCACCTCCACCTCCTCCACCGCCTCCACCACCAACGCCTCGCCCTCGACGACCTCTTCCAAAACAATCTTATCTTCCACCTTCTACTATTATATATCGACCTACAACTCCAAGGGTTTCAACGCCCGCGCCAACTTATTTGCCACCCTACACTGGCAGCCCGTACACAATCTCATCCGGTTCTGGTACAAACGCCGTCAGCACTACAAGCAGTTACGATGCATCGCAGTACAGTCCTGTTATAAAATACAGTAACCCAATAGGTTATTCATCTCCGGCATATAGTACAGCCTCTGCTTCGGCATCGGCATCAGCGTCAGCTTCATCGGCTGCCGCAACGTCACCCGTGGTCAAGTTCGGTCAAGCAGTCGTAAGTTCAAAATTTCAATACGTTATATCAAGTAGTGTATCGCACCAGGATCAATTACATCTCCATCGTGTTTAGCAGTAACGCGACCATTAGGTACAACATCCGGTTACGTGACCTCAGTGAACTTGACACCGCAGCCGCAATTACCCGACCAAAGCTCCACAGTACTTTTGCAAACGTTTACAATGTCTGACAATTGCTGACTCATTACCGATGTTCCAATACACCTTTCCGAATAATGATTCGCCATTTGAAGAAGCTTATGGAATACGTCGTAATGGTCAGAATCAGCAAAGTAGTTCGAGGGTAACGTGTAATTACCCTTTGTCATTAGCTAAATCTTCTACAATTGCATCAGTCAAAGGATGGACAACAATGCCGAGCCTAATAGCACCAACGCCACTGACATCGTTCCATTACTGACGTTTAATGACAGCACTCGGACAGCTTATACATTATCGAAAACACCGGCGAGCCAATAAGTCAGCTTCTGACGATGTTAAAAGACACATCGAGGACATCGAGTACAAATACTTCATCTCCATTCCCTACTCGTGCAGGATCATACATTCCACCCTTTGCACGTTCAACTCTCTCAACTCTAGATCCAAAGGAGTCTACGTCACCTTTTGCATCGACAACTACAACTACGTGTAGTTGGTTGTGTCCCTCTACATCGGCATCACAATCATCAGCGTCTGCATCTACTTATAATTATGCCATCAACTGAAAAATCAACAGCTCTTCCTATGATAAATTTATTAGCGAATTCGAAATACCCAGTATCAATGACAAGAGCTTCACGGCCATGGTTCGTAATTAGGACTTATCAACCACCACGAGATGGTGGTCGTGTTTATTTATCACGAATACGCGTTATATATACTCTCTCTCTCTCTCTCTCTCCGTCTCGTATAAGATATAGAGGATATGTATGACTCAAATTAATTTTAAAAGCTCGCATGCACCGAAAATAACTGGTTACGTAATAATTTTAATGTTCACAATATCCCTTGAATCGAACATCATATTTTATTCGAGAAAAATTGTGTAAATGTCGGGATTTTTGTACAAATGTACCTCTTTACCATTATTTTGTTGTTACGGTGAATAGAAATCAGATGACAGGAAGAGGTTTTTTTTATCGGGATTATTGAGTCGATAATAAAATCCAAACAGATTGATGGTAATTAATAAATCTATCTTTATTATTATTAATATGCTTTATACAAAGTTCATTCGAGTTGATTATGCGTTTAGGCTAGTGTGACTACTATTCGTATCACAGCACTTTATTCAGGTAGACATTTGCAATGTCAGTCACGGAGAACTTAAAAGTTAATTGCCTCGCGTTAATGTAACCGACATTATTATTCTTACACGCTACATACAAAGGAAATTAAATATTCGCTTACATTGACAGAAAATAATTATTATCGACGAATTTACACATTGAATATAATTTTAATTTCAATTATTATTGGTTATTATCATTGTATAATACGACGTATAACTAAAAAAAGAAGAGAAAAAAAAAAGAAGAGAAAAAAAAGAAGAAAGTAAATAAATAAAATAAATAAAGTAAAATTGCCGAACATTTGAGGGGGAAGGGATGGGAGGGGGGTAAGGGCGTCTATTCGAATCCGCTGAGGCCGGAAACATGTTTTCCAATAAACATGCGGCTAACGGAGAATAGCACCAGCGGTCCCCGTTCGAGCTTTTTGTTGTTGTTGTTGTTGTTATTTTTTTTCTTTAGCCAAATCTCAATCTGTTAGCGCATGTCTAACAGACCTTGATCCACGATGATTATCAATATATGAATAACAGAGAAACGAGTTGCCATAGCTTAGTAATGTTCCCACGGTCATCCGTCAGAGGGTCCAGTCTTTTTTTTTTTTTTTTTTTTTCTTCTTATTTTCTTTTTCTTTTCCGTCTAATTATAAATAATGTAGGGGCCGAAGAGGAGTAGCGGCGAGTCCCGAACGAAATTTTCAGCGTGAAATTATCTTCTTTATGCTATACTCTATCTATCTATCTATATATCTATCTAATACAGCGCTTTGGATTAATAACTTAATATCCCGTTAATCCCGTAAAGTAAATTAATCAAACCGATCAACGGAACGAACAAAATAATTTACGAATTTTATTATAAACATTGGCTAATGTTCTTACGGCCGTTCGCTTGTGTATTCGTTCCATTGAGCGCGATAGGGTTTTTCAAATTTGATAATGCGGGAACGAATAAGCCTCCGCTCTCTGGATCTAGAAGCTCCAGAAGATCGCGGAGCTCTCGGGGTCGGGAAAAATCAATCGTACCGGCACGTGTACTTATATGCTTCCTCGCACATCTTGTCCGACACTTTAAACTAAATTCACACATGCGAGCAAGAGTACTCCTTAGAAAATATTCTCCAGAACGCGGTATTATTACAGAGGATATTGTTATCACGCTAAAATATCACAATCTCGGCATCGACGTTCGCCTCCACGTCCACGTCCACGTCCACGTCCACGTCCGCATCCTTACGTACAAAAGAAATATACAATCGACATAATCCGTACATACACGTACGTATACATTTATATAAAAGCGGAGCCGCCGAGTGCGGCGTTCGGGAGTGGGAGGCGGTTGTGGTTTTTGGGCAGTGGGGAGCGGTAGGGGGGGCTCACACACAAATTAGACGCACTCGTGCTAAACTACGTGATTAAGTAGACATTAAGTGGGAAAACAAAAATAAATATCGCCCCTCGACGCCGAGCCACTTTAATAACTACATCCCTTCACCGCCTCCCCCGGACTCCTTATTCCTATACAAATTAAACTGAACGAGATCATTACACGACATTTGAGTATATATCGAAGAAGCTATGCGCGGCTTTGCTTTTGTATTGTTTCGTAGCGTGTCGAGATATTACAAACATTCGGACGAAAGCGCGTGGGCGCGGCTTAGTAAGTAAGTAGTAGGTAGGTAAGTGAGCAAGGGTAGGCCCCGCTTAACCCTCTCTGCGCCGCCCCCCCACCCCCACGGCCTGACCGGTTCCCGATTATCGCTCGGATTCCGAGCGCTGACGAAGGCTCAGGGGTCGTTTGTGGGATGGGTCGCGTCTCCCGACGTGGAGCACGAGCTTGCCCCTCTTCGCGGTTTTGAAGACCTGGAGTGCCCTCGCGTGGGTCATCCCCTCGAGCGGAACACCGTTTATAGCGAGAATCTCGTCCTCGGACTTGAGCACGCCCTGCTCGGCCGCTTGCCCGTTCGCCAGGATGTCCTTGATGAAGATGCCCATGCGGCCCTTGGTGCTGTCCGCCCCGCCGACGATCGTGAAGCCGAGTCTCTTGGTGCCGCCCTTTTCCAGGGTCACCGTGAGCAGGTCCATCGAGAGGCTCGTCGCTCGCCTCGAACCCGAAGCCGTCGTTGCGCTTCGCTTTCGAATCTGACGAAAGGACGCCACGTGTTATTTATTATTAGCACAAGCAATCCATTATCAGCCCGATATACCGGATCATATACCGGATCAGGACTCGACGGCGCGGCCTCGGCTTACTCCGTCCCTCCTTCCCGTAACGTACCTGGAACTTTTTCATCCCGGTGACCTTCTGCTGCTCCTCGCTGTCCGAAAACTCCATATCGTGGATGGAGACGGTGCGCCCGTCCTTGGTCACGGCGCTTATGATTTCGCAGGTCTTGGATAGGTCGTCCTCCTGTTCGACGACCTCGGCACCATCGAGCTTCGACCTCGACGTTCCCCCCGCCTTCGGCGAAACTCCCCTCGCCACGGCATCGGCCGACACGACCGCGTCGGCGAAGCTCCTCTCGCTCGACGAGTCGAACTTGTTGTCGACCGCCGAGGTGGTTAGGAGCATCGGCCCCCAGACCTCGGAGTCGCTCTTCGAGCGTGTTATCTTCTCGTGGTCGCCGCTGTTGCCCCAGGTGTCCCCGAGCTCGCCGCCGAAGTATACCGTCGGCTCGCGGGCGATCTGCAGCTCGACCGTCCCGACGCAGCTCTTGAGGGCCTTCCTCGCCTCGATGAGGCTCATGCCCCGCAGCCTCCGGCCGGAGACCCGCACGATCTCGTCGCCGACCCGGAACAGCCGGGACTTCGAGGCCTCGCCCTGCTGGTCCATCGACGATATGACGTAATAGGGCCGCGCGGCGTCGCAGCGCTCCACGGAAATGCCGAGGCCACCGCCAGAGCCGCCGGTCGTGGGTACGTTGACCTTCATGGTCTTGAGCTCCCGGCGAACGAGGGGCGGCTTCTTGCCCTGGACGAGCGAGGCGGTCTTGCGCAACGCCTGGGGCGCCTCGAGCTCGAACACCGCCCTCTTCACCTTGTTGTTCCTGAACTCGACAGCCGGCTCGGCCTCCACGTCCGAGTGCGACCGTTTCGGATTGTAATAGGGTATCTGGCTCGGGGGCGGCAGGGCGACCTTCGAAGCCGGGGGCGAGTCCTTGCACGGCGAGGAGGCGTTATCCAGTAGATTGAGGACGCTCGCGTTCGAGTGCTTGCGGTGCACTTTGTTCACGCCTCTCTGTAGATGGCCGATTTTCGTCTTCTGACTGGTCCGCGAAGCCCCGTCCTGGTGGTCGTTATTCGCCTTCTTAACGGTCTCGGGGCGCTTCTTGCTCGGAGTGCGGTACTGTACGCTGTCCGGACCCATGGCCCTCACGAGACCGGAATCCATGGAGGTCATCTTCGGGATCTCTTCTACTCTCGGCTCGTGCTGTCGCTGCGCCCCGGGGGCTTTCGTCGTCTCGTCGAAGGTGTCGTCGTTCGCCAGGAGGGTCGCGTCGCCGCCCTGGTCCTCCATGCTCGGCTGGCAGCTAGTAGCCTGCTCGGATTTCTTGGGGGTGCTGTAGGGAAGCGACAGGTCGATGCCCTGGTAATCGGCGGACGTGATGGAGAAGCTGCGCGGCTTGTGGCTCTGATCGATAACCGACTTTTCACTGTCGGGCGAGTCCGCGCCTGCTCGCGTACTGTCCGAGTCGTAGCCGCTCTCGTCGCAGGCTAACTTCAAATTGTTCATCAGGTCCTCAAGGCCATTCAAGACGGACGACTTGAGCGGCTCGCTTCTGCGGCAAAGAAAAATAACATACGTTACGTTAGATCGGGCTACTCTCTACGGACTCGCTGTCCATTCGCGTGTCCACAATAAATATATATATGTATGTATGTATGTATGTATGTATGTATATATACAACGGGCTAGGTATATTAGGAGACGTACCTCTCGTCGATGCCGGTGCTGTCGTTAAAGAGATTGCGCTTGACCCTGTCGACGGGGGAATTGGTGGTGGAGCTCGCCGAGGAGCCGCTGCTGTTGAACTCGTCGTTGGAATCGTCGCTGAGCCGACGCTGCCTCCGGTGCATCAAGAGTCCGCACCTCGCGGTCCCTTCGTCGATCGTACGCTTGGCCAACGCGTTGCCCTCCCGCGTCTTCAGTGCGACCTGGTTGTCGAGGAAATAGTCGAGGACACGGCTCTGCTGCTCGAGGTCGTGGATGCTTTGGCTTATTTGCCACCTTTTGCTCGCGAGCTCCTCGAGGATGCTGTTGCACAGTCGCGGCTTCAAGGCTCCCTCGCTCAAGGACTTCTCGAGTCTCTGGGACTCGGGGTCCGACGTCGGGCCGCCCTCCACCGTCCCCGCGCCCTTCCCCTTACGTGACTCCCTTCTTCTATCGTTCCCGGTAGCCACCACCTCCCCCGCCTCCGGCTCCTGCTCCTCCTCCTCCTCCGTCTCCTCCTCCACCTCCTTTATACACGATGATTTTTTGCTGCTGCGCTCCGTAGACGACGAGGTCTTGAAGAGGTTGCGCAACGACTCCACCCGACTTATACGCTTCGGCTTTCCTAAATCGATCGATGCTGACGCGGGCGCTTTCTCGATCTGTTGGCACAAACAAAAAACACAATGACAGCTTCGTATTAGGCGTCCTCTCTCTCTCTCTCTCTCTCGCCCCCTTCACCCCAAGCTATTTTTTAATCGCCGACGATTTATTTAGCCTTTGCCGGAAAATAACAGGTAATCTCGGGTCCACGTACCTTTTTGCTGTCATCCAAGGTATCGCCGCAGCTCTTCCTGTGGGGGCTCCAGCGGCGTCTCCTGGCCGACACTGATAATAATTCGGAGCTGTCGGCTCGTTTCAATTGCTCCCATTTTTGTCCGACTTTCCTGCTCCACGTGGTCAGGCCTGTTTTAACGAAAATATCCAGGTTTAGTTGAAGGACTATACGCTCGAATAGCGCCTATACGCAATAGAATCGGCGCGGTTGTCTGTGTGTGCGACCCCCTTGGCCTTAAATGAAATTTAAGAATAACATTTACTTTTTGCGGAAAATGTGGACAAAGGCGTTGTTGGCTGCTGCTGTTGATGAGGTGTCCGCTGCTGCTGCTGCTGCTGCTGATGTTTGCTCGCATCTTCTTTCCTCTTGGGCGTCCTCAAGGCCATTAGAGGGGACGTCTTGTGTTCCTTGGTGGCGGCGCTCGTCCTATCCCTGGCCGAGACATCCTGATTAATAGCGGTGGCTGAGACCAGCTCCGGACTCTGGTCGAGAGCGCGACGCTTGAATAGTCGCATCCTTTCTCAATCTGCAATTAAAGAAAGGGGACGGCAATTAGTCGAGTGAAAGTACCATAAGGACTTGCCCGCTTCGTTAATTCAAGCGTGTCCGTGGCAAATGTAGCTGCGGCTCCGAGTGCGGGGGCAAGAGGAGCCAGCTCAGGGGCACCGCAGTCCACCGCGCTCTTAATGTGCAAAAACAAAGGTTGCGAAGGGATGGGAGGGGAGGGGCAGAAAAAGGTAGACGAAGCCGAGATCGGGTATCGGACTCTTGCAAACGGAAAGGCAAATCACCCCACTAACCCCCGCCCCCCCTTAGCCCTTCTTCGTCATCTTCTTCTTAGCTTTTGTTCTCTGAATCGCTCCTACCTAGTGGTGGTTCTCTCATTCTCTCTCTCTCTCTCTCGCTCTCTTTCTTAACTACCTACCTTTCTCCCTCTCTTCTTAACCAATCCTCAAAGATATACGATATCTCGCTCGACTCCTCGCTCTCGGTCACTGTTAAAAATACACTTTACGCCAATCTGGTGAGTAATACCGTAAAATGCGACCTCTTACCAGACGATCAAGGCTAGCATGTACAAAACCCGACTCACTCTTTACAGAGACTTTAAAAGAGTTACGGCATCGGTCCAAGGATTCACACCCCCCCCCCTCCCCACCTACCCGATTATCATCCTTCATTCGAGGGGAATAAAGATAATTTTACGCAAAAGATTAATGGCAGAATGGCCGCTCTGTATAGGGACAATACTGTCACGGGTTAGTCGCCGCCGAGCTAATTACCCAGCATTCGTCTCGTAAGGTAGGATAAGAGTGAGAGAGAGAGAGAGAGAGGAGGGAGTGACGGGGCGGGAGGGGGAAGTGGAGATGGCAGAGAGTCGATGCCAGCGTAGCGATTTCACATTACGTATACCAGGGATCATGATGGATTGTAAATAAATTGATTTGCTGACCACCTCTTCCGGCGAGCCGTTCTTGAGCCGTGCCGCCACCGCCGCCACCACCATCCGGTTGTGCAAGGGACCGCGGCGCCGCTCGCGACCTAAGACTATCGATGATTGCCGGACCAGAGCAGCAGCTTCCACATTGGCCTTTATTACGAGCCAGTGCCCACGTAGTAGCCGCTGTCGCCGATGACGAGCCCCACCGCTACTACGTCCGCGACGATCGAATGAAACTAAAGGGGAGGAGGAGGAGGAGGAGGAGGAGGCGGGATATCAAGTCGTCCCTTCGCCCTCCCCCCAATCCCCATCTCTCTCTCTCGTTCTATCTCTATCTCGACTCTATCCCGGGGGCGCGCGCGCGAGCACCTGGTCGTAAAGTCGTAAATGCGTGCGCCTTTGTCGCGAATAAGAGCGGCGGGGCGGGAGAGAAAGGGCAAGAGCGTGGGTGAGCTCTTGCAAACTCCAAATTACGTAGCCTTACCCCTCCCCCCGTCTCCTGTGGCTTATACTATGCCGGAATGGCGAGTGAGCCGCGGGACGATGGCAATATCGATCGATGGACGTATACGATCCATAAACGAGAGACTCACCGAGTCTTGCGCGAAGCGTATAATCATGCCATCGAAGGCTAATCATCTTCGAGTGGGTGGGGGGAGGGGGGACGGCGAGCGAGTGATAACGAGTCCGATGGCGAAACCGCGCGCCTTCCACGCTTCGTATCGTCAAGGAGGCGGCGGTGGTGTAACGCACAAAATAATAATGATGAATGATAATAAGAACAACAACAGTAACAGCAACAACAAGATCGCGCCTTCTTCGGTAGCGCGCACACCTTGACAAATATCCCGTGGCTAGGCTACGGTTCGGTTTATCGCCGCAGCAAACTCCTCCGCCGGTTCTCCCAATAACCTAAAGCGCAAGGACAGCCTGTTCCGCGAGCTGATTTGTCGCTGCTTTTTTTTCTATCTTCTTTCTTTCTTTCTTTCATACTAAAACGATCAAGCGCGAAGTAATTAAGAGCTTTACGGAGATTACGGAGCAGCTTTGGCAATCGTGGAATTAATTATCGCCTGGATCGGTGCTCTTTTACCGCGTTCGTTAAAAAGGAAAGGGGGACGAGGCGAGGTGGGGGAGACAGCGGGGAGACAGCGGGGAGACACAATGGGACCGTGGATGCGTTGGTTGGGAGGCGGGTAGTAGGTGGGCGGTAGAAGAGGGAGCGAGGGGGGGGTCCTCGGGACTCCGAAGGCAATGGGCGAGCAATGAAATTCAAGTTATTGAGCAATTGGCAGTCGCGCGTAACCACGACGACCTACATTAATAATCGAGACTCGTTGACCAGATGAGTGGCCGAGGGGGGGGACGCGGGGTCGCTGTTATTGTTGTTATTGCGAACTCGCCGGTCGCGAGAGAGAGAGAGAGACGACCGGCATCGAGAGCCAGGAGTCGGCTATTATTATTAAAGGCGCCGCTCCCTCGAAACGAGGAAGTCGAGAAAATAAAAGACCGGTCGTGCGTGCGGAACCGAATCGCGAGCCCGACACCATAAACGTCACCGTCACCACCACCACCACCACCACCACCACCAGCAACTCCAGCAGCAGTAGCAGCAGCAACGGCTCTCGAATTACAGGCGCGCGCGCGCGCGTTTTTCAATTACCGTTCCCAGTCGGTCGGCGATAACAAAACCGGCAAAGATCCAGCGGGAGATTAGAAGGCGTCGTCGAGGATCGGCTTTAGGGTTGCCGCGCGGAAAGCTGTCGCTCGATGGCCTCGAGCTCCGGTCTCTTGTGGTAGTGCAACGGCAGCGGCACCGGGGAGCCGAGACGAGGGCCGACTGAAAAATTGCGCGTGCCCACGTACCTTGCCGTATATGCTCATGTCCTGGGGACTGGCTGACTGGGCTTTATGCGGTCTCGCGACTCAACCTCGCACGAGACTACTCGAGAAGCTCGTTCCTGTCGATCCATCCCTACCCCTACCCTACCCCTACCCCTGCCCCACTCACCTTGTACTCTCTCTCTCTCTCTATCCCTCTGTCCCTCGCCAGGAAATCGATATGTCGGAGGGCTCGGGGTCCAGGACGAGCCACCAGCCAGATCACCCGGTGCTCTCGCGTATAATTGCCAGTGTCAGCTTTCGTTAATTCCCTAATGATTGACGGGCTCCCTTCCTTGTTTTCCGGAGCGCTTCCTGTACGGTCCTGTACGGCCGAGCCGCGGATGCGCGTTTACGCACGAGTTTCTCATCCCTCGATCTCCTTTTTACAAAACACTGGTTGACGTATTTGGAAAAGCGCGACGGCCGGCTGCGCACCTCTCACGCTCCCGGCGGAAGCCTTAATGAATGGACACGAGGGTATTTAAAAAGCCAGCGGTGTCACGCGTCGCGACCCTTCGTAGAAGGAGAGACGAGCAGGGGAGAGATGTTGTGCTGCTGTTGGTGGTGGTGGTGGCGGCGGCGGCGGCGACTCCCCGTGAGAGAAAAAGTCGCACGGGCCCAGGGAATAATGGGAGCGAAGAGGGCCACGTGCTCGGTGGCCCAAAGGTGTTTTCGTAGGGTGGGAAAAGCGTGCTTTCCCCCTCACCCCCTCCGCCACTCCTACCGCCACCTCCCGCCGGTTCTACTCAACACGTGGCCAAGGAGCAGCTGCCGCGGTCCCTCTTCCGCGTGGACGCCCATCCCTCTCTCCTCTCGACTTCGACGCTCTTCCCCCCCCCCCCCCGTTTCCTTCTATCCCTCTTCACGCTACACTTTTTAAAGGTCCTCTCCGCCCCCATCCTGCCCTATGCTTACGCTAAAGAATCGCCTTTTTCCCACAGGCTAATGTGAAATTTACGAATCGTCTGCCTCGGCTCTTATTTTCCTTCATTCGAGCCTCTCTGAATTACTGTCCGATCGTCATCCCGCATTATTGTACTCGTAATCTATGTATACGGCGAACAATGCGGGACCTTTGAGCTCGTCGAGCCAATACGAGATAATTTCTTTCGGGGCACGTACGCGGACGTAGAAGTTTGTGCAACTAGTCGTCAATAGTGCCGGAAATTATTTATCTTCCGAATGATTAAAGAGAAAGAAATTGCGTTCTAACAGTGCTTTTAACGCTTTCGATGCCCCGTGCAAATTATATTCCTCTAATGAAAATGGTAAGGTAATATATATATACATATACGTGTGTACGTGTGTGCGTGTGTGTGTGTATATATAAATCAGGACGTTTGACTGGAATTAATCTCAATTATCTTGACCTAGGTAATGTAATGGGCGCGGTAATTTTCCAATTTCTATTTCTATTCCCCGGTAACAATCGGGAAATGAAAGTCGATCGCCGACCCAATTTATTAGCACCTGGCGCGTGGCTCTCTCTCTCTCTCTCTCTCTCTATCTCTCTTTCGCCTCCGGCCCTCCTCGACGGACATCATTATCCTCAATTTTCTGCCGATTCTCCGACGAACGTCGCCGGCAATTTTCCGGGAAAGCTTTGCTAGTAGATTCCAAGCTCCGACGGTGCAGTATCTCTTTTCCAAGGAGTCGCGAGATCCGGCGATTAGCCTCCGGATGGCTTAGCGTCCCCGGGACGCAGGTGCGCTACGTGCCTTTTTCCCGTCAAAGATCGCTTCCCTGCTTACTTGCTTACTTTGCCTACTTGCTGCTACTTGCTGCTGCTGCTCTAAACGTTCAGTTTAATCCAGAGGAAGGATCTGCGTATCGTCCGGGCTCCCACTCAGCACCCTCCCCCCTCTCCGCCCCTACAAGTCATTATAAAAAAATGTTTTTTCTTCAATTCGTGGCAGCAGCGTGAATCCGAGCTCCTACAAGACGACGAGGCCGACGGCTCCCGCTCGGTCACAGTGGCTGCCCGCTAATTACACGCTTCTTCCGTCAAAGCGGGCCCCGGGACTCGGGGTAGAAAGGGACAAAAACTATATAATAATATCGTAGTGAAGAAGGAAGGAAGGGTCGAGTGGCGGGCGGAAAAAAAGATCTAATAACTGTTGTGTCATCCACGTAATTAAAAGACGGGCGGCGACGATCTGTCGATTGTGTTTGGCCGTAAAAATTGACGAGCTCCGAGGGGGGGGGGAATTCGCGCGACGCTTTCAGCTTAACGGTAACTTAACCGCCGGCGACCACCTCCGTAAGTACAAATATTGACAAGAAATTACAGCCGTCGTTGACAGACATTGTTAATCTGTCGTTGTTAATCTCGAGTCCTGAGTCTGGGCAAGGGGCTGCCGAGGGGGTGGGGTGGGGGACCGATAGAACAGCTACAGAAGAACGAGAATCAACGCAGCAACGAATGATAAATCCCGAAAATCCTTATAGAGGGGCTGCGGGGGTGGGGGTATAATGCCGGCTCGACTCGCCAAAAACTACGACAATGCGTAAAAAAAAAAAAGGGGGAAAAGAGCGCGCGGACGGACAATGTGTGCGCGCATAAAGGTACGCGCGTATAGTCGGCCCATCGTCGAAGGTACGGCCGAGCGGGAAGTAAGAAGTAGGAGGGGCGGGCGAGAGCGAAGGAGGAAGGAAAGTATTGGGGTAGCGTGGGAGCGAAGCCCGGGGGAGCTGCGAGAGGCCCTGGGAAGTCTCGACATCTGCCGGGCGTCGCTTTCGGGCCCTCGGAGGCCCCGTGTTACTCACACCCCTCCCCCCCGAAAAAAGCCGGAGGTTCCCATGGCGCGTCCCTGTCGTCCCAGGTATATAGCCAAGGCGAAAGAGAAAGCGTACTGCTGCTGCTGCCGCTGCTGCTGCTGCTAGGAGTGGAGAAGGAGCCGCGCATCCTCGACTCCGCGTCCAAGGTAAAGGGTGAGGACGCGCGACATCGGGCCCCCATTGTCTTCGTATGGCGTTGGACCTCGGATTTCCTCGAGATACGAGCTTCGTGGAAAGCCTGGGCCGTCGCTCTAAGGCTTCGGCGTATCACCCAGGAGCGTCGGCGGGGGTGGACGAGTAGTAACGGCAGAGAAGAGGTGCTGCGGGGCGGAGAAGCTTAGGGCTCGGGTAAGGAGCGGATTTATAATTACCGGGAAACCGAGGTCTGTATTATTTCCGAGCCTCGGCGACCACGTGTCGGGGAAGGGGCAGAAGGGGCAGAGAGATGCCCTGGCAAGCCAAACCGACGCGCACCTAACGTAGCTTCGATATTCCAGGGCTTCGTCGTCGCTTCTCGGATCCGCACTCACTTAGCCTGTGAGTTTTTGCAAGGATTACACACAGGGGGAAAGCGACGCCTCGACATATTGGACTCGCATGTGTGGGGGGAGGGGGGGCGGAGAGCACGCATCCATACACGAACACGCACACGCACCCACGTGCGCTTATTATCCACCCCGCACCCCTTAACCCCTTCTAGGCTGGTAAGCCCGCATTAGGTAAGCCGATCTCATGTGGATCCGCAGGTCCGGCGACGGGGCACAACAATATCTCGAGGCCATCGAGGGTAGGGAATAAAAACTTGTGTTAGTGGGAGGGGTGTCGCGACGGTGTCGGGGCCCGTCCCGGGTACCGGTAAGCAATCGGGCGTGCCCGCGTTTAATCGGGTTAAAAATCTCGGACCCAGCTCGGGTTCGTTGCCCGATTGCTCCTCCCCTCCGCCCCTCCTTGGCGCGAACAGCACGACTCGTTTCCGTTGTCGTCGCCGTCGTCGTCGTCGGGGGCGCGTGGAAGCTTCGAAAGAAACGAATGTCCGTTCCCGGGGAAGTAAAATTACACGCAAGTAGATGCGCGATCGAAATAGAAGATGATGGTTAAGGCACCAGAAGCAACAGCAGAGAATAATATCCTCCGAGGTGGAGGAAAAGTGGAACAACGATAATGAGATCGCAGGTCGCTCGGGATCTCCCCCCCTCCCCTTACCGCCCCAGTTGGTACGTACGCAAGATCGTACTCGTGGCGCGCGCGCGCGCGCGAGCCAATAAATATTCAAATAATGAAAGAAATACAATAAAGTTTTATTGGGAGGCCGGGGAGGGGTAAGGAAAACGGTGCTAGTGCGCTTGGGGAACTGGAATAATGGGAATTACGATCCGAGGAGGTAAAAGTTCGTCGCCGGAATCGCAAATCAGAGAGTCTTTGAATTCTGAAAAACTGACCGATGCGATCCGGCTTTTCCCCCGCGGTCCCGTGTATATATATATATATATATATATTTTGGCACTCGCACCTTTTGTCCGGCAACACGAAGTCAACATATGGAACGCAGGAGGCAGTAGGATTCGCGCGGATGTCACACGTGCGATTTCCACTTTTCCACTTGTGGCTTTTTCCGATACTTACCGAGCCAAAGGTCAATCGGTAAGAGGCAGGCATCTTCTCGCCAGGGTTACGGTCCGGAAAATTCAGGGGGACACGAAGGGCCGACACGGTGCTACCGCACCACAATCACAACATTTACTTACTACTAATTTCTCCCTTCCCCGTTTTACGCAGTTGCCTCTACTACCTACGAAGAATGGCTTCCATCGGGCTTGGGGCTCGGGGCTCGGGGCTCGGGGCTCGGGGTCGGCTATAATGCCGACGAAGAGGAGGAGGAGGAGGAGGAGTAGTAGGGGCGGCGGTCGTAAAAGTTTCGCACACACTCTAAGTGACATAAATCCGTAAAAACCAAGGCGCTGTCTTGGCGACGGGGGGGGGGCATAATTCCGTCTCGGATGCTCCGGGCTTCGGAAGCCGATTTCGAGGAAGTGGGGCCGGTTCGCGCGGACTCTCTATTGTCTTTGCGATAGGAGCGCGTCTACGAGCGGCATGGAAAGCCCGAAAATCCGTAAATGATGAATCCTCCACTGCTCGAATATATTATTCCGATATATAATGCCCGGGGGTAGGGAGAGAAGGGATATACCGAACGTCGGACAAGGATGGAAAAGGGGGGAGCGGTGCGTAACGAGGACCTCTCAGGTAATTTTCGCTGCTTTTCAACTCATCACCCATCTCTCTCTCTCTCTCTCTCTCTCAATGCTGCCAAGGCTCATGACGAAGACGAAGAAGAAGAAGAAAAAGAAGAGGAGGAGGAGGAGGAAGTAGAGGAAGAAGAGAGAGTAATAAAGCCGTAAATGTGAGGGCCCTCTGTTTCAGATATTATGAGACGCGGTGGAGGGACCGGTAATAAAGAGCAGAGAATATCGCTCCACTGTAAGTTCTTAAGCCCTCTCGGCACTCCATACGAACATAATACATGCAGATGTGTTATGCATATGTGAGGGAATAAAGAATATGGGCTAAATAAATGCCCGTATTAAAAATAAACGCAATAGTCTATTAATAATTAACAATGGCCCGGGATTGAAAAATAATTCTAATAATTCCAATAATAATAATAATAATAAGAATAATATTAAGACGAAAGGGGAGTATTCCTCCCCCCTTCACCCGGCTATTTCCTCGTCATTTTCCGCGTATCGTGAAAATAAGGATTGTTTGGTGCGGGAAGGAAAGGTGAGCGTGGAAATAAGACGTTTGGGGGGAAAAAAAAGCAGACCGGAGGAACAATGTTTACGAGGTGTTGGGTGGTCGACCAATCAAGTTGACACGTACGAACAATCGGCGCATAAAATAATTACGGCAGCGGGGCAGCGGTCCCAGGTAGGAATTTACACGGCAAATCTTCCGGAAAATGCTCGGGCAACATTTGTACAGCTTGGAAATTTCCATTGGAGCGCACTTGCGTCCCCCCCCCCACCTTGTGACGATTAATGGGCCAACGTAACATAGAATATAGTGTAATGGCCACCGAGTATATGCATAAGCCTGCGTCGCGAGCGTATCGTATTGGTGGTATTGGTGTTATTGGTGGTATTGGTGGTATAACGCCAAGGCCAATGTTATTATTGTTAAAAAGTTCCGTAAAGGTGAGAAATTTCTCTACTACTTTCGCTGGGGGGGTCAAGGAAATAAAAATAAACAGAGTCGGGTAAACACGCGCGCGCGCGCGCGCAACCGATCCGGCGATTGTTATCTTTCCATGGATCAAGAGCTCTTAAACGTGTTGCTTGAGTCTGGCAGGAAAAAAAAAAAGAAAAAAAGCTCGGACCAAGCTCTCTATGGCATTCTTCCAAAAATAGCCAAGAAATAGAACGAGAACGAGAGAGAGAGAGAGAGAGAGAGGTAGATGGATACGTAGATGGGGTACTTACGTGGAGTGATGCGCTTCACCGCGGGTGCATGCCTCTGGGGCTCCAGGTCGCCGCGGTCCTTGGCTCGGACAGGCAGGTAGAGGCAGAGAAGAGCACGGGCTCGCGAGATCGTTGGTAAGGAATCCGGGCGGCCGAGACGCCCTCGTCGGTACGATGGTCCGGAGGTTATTGGCGACAGAAGAGGACACCGGCGGTTCGGTCCGCGAGGGTAAAACACGAGAGCTCGGGGAGCCGCACGTCCGCACTGCTTCGCTTCGAAATCGAGACTGAGTCCGGGGCCGTCTCCCGAAGGCTTCCTATCGGCGGCGCTGCGCCGGCATTTCCGTAGCCACGGCGGCCGGGGATCGGCGGCGTCGAGGGCCGGCCAGGGGAGGGGGAGTCAGCGGCGACGACGGTGGACGGGCTGGGACGAGGGAGGGGGCGCCGGCCGACGGTGGGAGCGCGCGGGCACTACGAGTCCGGAGAATCACCGGCTGCACCCTCTACTTGGCGCTTTTGGGGCCTTCCTCGCTAATGCACCCCCCCCCTCCCCCTCCCCACTTTTTTTTTGTCCAGTACGGCCGACTGCTCCCGTGGCGGCGTCGACGACCATCCCCATGAAGAGCGAGCGCCGAAACACGAGCTTGGTGGGGGTAAGCAAAGCCATGATCTTCATTTGAAATGCCATTTGCAAAATTCGAGGCTCCTAATGAGGACTGATGCGCCCCATGGGACCGTCGGCCCGTGCGCTGGCTCGCGCGCTCTATAGTTATAGCGCCCCCCACCCGCACAATATCGCAAGCGGCCCCACGATCCTTAATAACCCCGTGCGGATGGGCGGGGTGGGGGGGGGGGGGGTAGGCTACGAGATGACTGTGCATTGCCAGTGCATTGCCAGTGCATTGTCTTATCGACGGATCAGCTCGGAGAAAGCTTCGGCGTTCCGACGAGATATCGCGAATCGCTTTGATTCCACCCCTCCCCCCTCCCCCCTCACGGCTATCCGCGACTACGTACCTCGAGGCATAGAATTTTCCCATTATTCGATTATTTGGCTCCGTCCCCGCGTAACCGCGCTCTCTCTCCATCCAGCTTTAGAAAGTAGACAAGGCGGCACGTAGTACTACTGGACCAGTATTTTCCCCTCTTACTTCATAGAGCCGACGAAGTCCTAGAGCTCGTATATTATTATTATTATTATTATTATTATTATCCCTGGAGATTTTGTTTATTAATAAATAGACGGAGCGCCGCGGTCGGAATGCCTGGAGGTTCGGCTCTTGCGACTCGGACTCCGCGAGGCCTCAGGACTTCAGGAGCGAGGAGGCTGAATCGTAAAGGTTCAATGGTCTTGCCTCTCTCTTTCGCCCTCCGCCTCCCCTCCCCCACCCAGCCGACCCACCCACCCACTCACCCGCCGCTCTTCCTCCGTCTCTCGCTCTGTGTGTCTTGCGCTCCGTGTCCCGGAGACGACGACGCTGCACCGCTGCGCTACAGACCAAGACCTTGGGTCAGATGGGGCAGAGGGGAAATTGGGGGGAGGGGGGGGGAATAAGAGGCAATGATAGCGGCGAGGGAATGAGTCTCCTCTTCCTTTGCCGTAAAACAACAGAAGTACTTTGCGATTTCGCATTCTAAGGTTTTATTGCGAGCCCGAGTCGAGCTTAATCGCGTTTTCCGAACTCCTAAGATGCCGCTCCGCCCCCTCCCTCGCCCCTCCCTCGCCCCTTTCTTTATCCATTCCGGCCGCGGTCGCGCCTTCTCCTTTTATTTTTTTTTTCTTCTTTTTTTCTTTTTCTTTCCACTCTATCGAGCCCCTTTCAGCTTCTTGCCGTCCGCCATCCCCCTTTTATCTAGAATTCGTGGATAATTGGATATTACGCAATGCAGTTCTTGCTACCAGAAGAGATCCCTTAAGTCATACACTTTTCCGGGAAAACGTAGGAACGTAAAGTCCGCTTATTTGCTATTCCCCGCTCTCCCTAACGACACGTCTATCGGATATTTTGAAAAAATCTAATTGTTATAATCTTGCCGCGTGTACTCCGTTCCGGGAATCCAAGACTTTTTCCTACAGCGACAATGCACTAAACAAGTCTTAACGTGAATACATTTTTTCTTTGTTGCTTCAATACAATTTGGGAATTCTCCTTCTCATTGTTTTTAAATAACGTTAAATAGACACGGGCGATCTTCCCCTGCCCCAAAAATCCAACCGATCCCCTCCCCGCCCCGACTCTACCCCTCGCCGCCAACAGGTTCATAGGTTATTATTCATACGATTACTCGTAATTCTTCCGCAGCATCGATTAGAGGACTCCGGATAATAAATAAGTCCTCCGGAATACTTCTTCAATGCTCGATTGCACGTAACAGGAAAGCACCATTATTTTGAATACGATGAAATTAAATCGTGAAACGACTAATTACATTTTAATGATACTCCGGAGCGTTCTCTCTCTACTAATAATGACACTTTTATACTTTTTTTTTTCTTTCTTTCTTTCTTTCTTTCTTTCTTTCTTTCCTTCTCATCTCGTGAGGCGTACAAATTTTTAAATAGAAATTAATTAATGGGAACGGGGGGGGGGAACCTTTTTCCAAAGATTTTATTAATAATTTAACGACGCGAAAATACCAAATAAGGCGGATTTTACCTTTTTAATAAATGTTCCCTCATTTCTTTGTAAATAACAGTATATTAAGTATGATTAATTGCGAGGGCGGGTGGGGGGGGGATAGAACGGTGACGGTAATCTTTGTGTGCCGTGAACTGCAGTCTCATAATCTTCGGGCAAATATCAGGATGGAGCGACACAAAGTTACAATATTATCAAGCAAATAATCTCCTAAGATCTGAAATGCATTTCCAAGCAATTTATGATAATGGAGTATAAAAACGCGAGTGGCTTTAATAAGGGGGAGGCTTTTGTAACGTGATATCCGAGTAAAGTATCAATTAGTCACGCGTATTATTTACACTGTAAAGAAGAACATTTGCGCGCCGTACGTCGGCTAAAGAAAACTAGATCACCTTAGACTTGGCTGATTTACCCTGTAAACCGAGATTATTTACGATATTACGTAGGCGCGGCCATAACGACGACACGCGAGGGAACGCAATTACCCTGTAATAAACTAAGAGACAAATGGAAGAAAACAGTTTACCAGTTAGTTTAGAAACATTGATTAGCAAAACGTTTCTTCCCGTCCAACACTCGTACGGAGATCCAGTCAACCGCGCGAACGCGACTAGTCTTGCCCCTCGAAATCTCGATGGATCCAGAGCCGCTGCTCATACGCTGAAACCGTACACTTATCGCATCTCGCGCATGGGAGAAGACGAGGAAGAAAATTTATCTTACTGGTCGCGTGGAGCCGTAGGTTATTGGGGGGGAGGAGGGGGGTAGAAGGTAGTAGAAGGGGGCCCCCCCTCCGCGGGGACTCCTCGATATACCAGCGAACGGCTTGGGCGAGTGGCTAGTAGTGTCCGGGCAGGAGACCTCTGTTACATAACAGCCATCCCCGGGTGAATAACGAGGCGATCATTAACTTAATCCTGACGATGTAGCGGAAAAAAATCGACTGGGCCCGAGCGCGTAAAAAGCGACTCCCGGCAACGGCCCCGATCCACGTAATTGTCGATCAGCGCGTCAAAGGCTTATCGGATCAGCGATCGCGCGCGCCCGGATTAATTTCCCTGCTCTCGGCAGCGCGCGCGCGCGCGATATTCTCATTTATCGCCCCGACCCACGTACCGAACGCCGGACTAAGGCTCTCCCCACAACTGGCCGCTGACCCGAGATCACCGTACGAGAGAACGAGCTCCTGTCCCTTCTCAATCCTGCCCCCTTCCTCCCAGCCCCCACACGCCCCGCCCCGCCACGCCACTCGCTTTATACGCTATTTCTATTCGCCGAATCCTCCGACTTGGATTTTAGATCGATCGTCTAGTTGTCCGGCGAGTACTAAGGAATCTCCCATCGATCGCAATGTTTCATGGAAAATCGTCGATCGATCTTCCTACGGGAAATTAAAGCCGATCGGAGCCATTTATTCAGCACACGGACCGCCCCGCACCGCACGTTCCCGAAGCTCGGGCAAGTTTAACAGCCTTTTGCCTCCTCCATTCTTATTCATTATTCGGCCGACTGTTTCTATAAAGGAAGGCTGGGGGAGGGGGAGGGCACGTATAGTTGTGTACAGTTTCTAAGATCAGAGAGCCGCGATATACGACGTGGGTTCGCCCGCACTATATGTATATCTGTATATATATATATATAGATCTCGACGAGTACGCGTATTAAATCGCACAGCCAGCTTGGAAGACGTGACCTGAGAGCTCGGGATTCTCAATCTCTTTTAATTATATAATGCAATAATAGCTTTTAGAAGGAGAAAAAAAAGAGCGCCGTGTATTCGCATTGTTCGGTTAGCGAGATTCTCCTTTACGTAAGTAAGCAGAAAGGATCTTCGATTTCGATAAAAGCACTTTCCTTTGCTATGTGTCGAGAAACCCATAGGGGAAATACAGTCAAGATCGAGAGAGAGAGAGAGGGGGGGGATGGACAGATCATTCGTGGGGTAGAATTGCTATTCAATAGGAGCCGGTATTTTCATTTTTCCTAGATATCGAAATCCTCTAGGATATTAAGATATCCTTGGGATAGGTTAATTCCGAAAAGTCGCGGAGAGGCGATAAATTATATAAACATTAGGATGTTTTCCGCTCCGGTGAAAGAGGAAGCGCAAATTAAGTGTCGAATGACGAGGCCGCAATCGGCCGGAAGCTGTGCGATATTAAAACGCTCGTAAGCCCGGCAGCTAATATTCTGATAAAAAACGAGTATTCGGCACGGAAGTATTTTTCATCAGGTGAAACAAAGAAGCCAGAAAACGGCGCTTTGAAGTCTCGCGCTCTTATCGGTCGGGACAAAAAAAAAAAAAAAAATAGAAAAAAGATGAAAATAAGAAAATATGCGGGTATTTACGTAGACTGTCTTTGTGAATAAAGCCGCTGCTCTCTATGAATCATTGGCCTTGGGCAGGATAGACAGATCACTCGCTAATGCCGATTAACCATCGCTTGCACGATTTACGGATCATTTCTTTGTCATCGGTTCCCCGAAAATCGTTTTTTCCTTGGGTTTTCGCGATGGGAGGGATCCTATCGCTCGATTTCGCTCGGACTGGGCGTTACCGACCGAAACTGGGAAAATGAAAATGGGTCGGCGGGACGGGGAGCAGCTGTCGCGCATTGGAGATAAAATAACGGCTCCCGTGAGGATCGAAAAGCCCGAGAGGAAGTAAGTGGCTTAGCGAGCGAGCCCTCGTATATCAGGGGCCGTCGCCCCGGGAAAACCCGACGATCCGCCCACGCGTGCTCCTTTCCCCGCAACGCCCACGAGTCGCCTCTCCACCTCCTTTGTATGATCTAGCGAGGCGCCCTCGACATCGGGGACCAAGTCCATGCATATGCATCTTGGGAGCATCCGCGAAACGTCCCCGTAGACGATGAGCTTTCCCATCGGATTCGGATTTCACAGGTCACGCATACTTGGACCGGAAGTTCGTGAAAGTTATCGAGTTTGCCGACGACGTGCCCAACGCTTAGATCCCGATTATTCAGGACCGGGCCTACGAAAACAGTCTTCGCGTCTCCCTACCCGTAGATCATTGCCGAGATCAAAGCCGACGAATTCCTTTATTCTAATCTTTTGGCTTTTAGCCACTCGTGTTTTCTAACGAAAGCGGAGACGGATTATTTATCCGTTTGTCGTATACCGCGGACGGAAAAAGCCGCGGGCTTGCCAATCGAATCTAATGCTCGGATGCGTGGTGCTGAGCTGGATATTACGAAAGAATGGGAAAATCAAAGGCGATAGATTAGGCTCGACAATGCTCCTGCTAATCATTGTTATTTAACATGTAAAATCATCGGGCTTGTTTCATTACCTTTGATATTCCACTTCGCGTTTCTCATTCGCTCGGTTATTATTATTATTATTGTTGTTGTTGTTGTTGTTGTTGTTGTTGTTGTCATTATTTTTATTGTCATTGTTATTATTGTAATTGTTATTAATAATAATATTAATATGGTATTATTCCATGAGCTTCGGGTTTGTTGCGCCGCTCGCTTTATGAATTATGCGTTATTATAAATTCAATTACCGCGTGATATTTATATGCAAATTATGCGTATCGAGTGATCGATGACTTATTAATTATAATAATATTCGTTAGCCGGCAGTATCGCGTTTGCAAATAATTCACGAGTAAATAAGTGGATTAAACATTGTATTTATTCGCGTATTTATTACTCGCCTCGATAAACATTAAGCTCTAAGACTTTTCTTTGCCGAACGGTAATAAAACGAAACAAAACAAAACAAAAAACAAAAAAAAAAAAAACAAAAAAAAAAACAAAAAAAAACAAAATTAGTACTGCTGCCTGGTAATAAAGAGGAGAGTAAACAAGAAAGGCGAAGGGTCGGCCGGAGGCGAGCGAGAGAAAAGGAAAGAGTGGGGAATGGGGAAAAAGTAAGGGAAAAAGTAGGGGGAAAGTAGGGGAAAAGTAGGGGAAAAGTAAGCTCAGGTAGTAGCCGAGTGATGAGTTGCTTTTTGAGAGACAAAACACCACCTGCTTCAACCGCAACGCTGTATAAACGATACATGCTATGATTCAGCAAAAAAATCTTATAGTCCTCGAGGAAACAAAATAGCTTAAGTGAGAGGGAGGGGGGGGGAGAGAGAGAGATAGAGAGAGAGATGCAGGACATTTATTACTGAGCAAACAGCTCGGATGTTGTAAAAATCGCCTGCATCTACCCGTGAAATTATTAAAACGTCAATTTCTTATTTTCATATCCAGTTATTGCGTAACGAGAGACTCGAGCCGCGTTCAATTATTTATATAAAAGCGCTTTCGCCTTTAATGCCTATTTCAAATATTGTCCCCGATCCTTGAGATACTTAAGAATGCTCTCTCAATATGTTAATTTACGCAAAGTACAATGTGTAGGTAATTATGTGCTGCAATGCAAGCGTTACATAAAGTGCGAGTGAAACTGGAACTGGAAGTGAGTGACAATAGTCTCGTTCCTATACGACACGTAACTCACAAAACAGCGGACACTCAAGCGCCTTATTTTATAATTAAAGCGTTTAAACTTTTTTTTTTTTATATATTTTTATATATCAGCGTATCTTCTTTATTTTGCTTTGTATATAAATAAATAAAATTCTCGACGCGTGTACGTCGATGAATTTCGTGTGGCATCTCAACGGTAAATATCGTTGAAAAAACATTGCGATAGTACGTTTGAGTAGATTTGGAAATAAATGTAGGCCGCCGTGATGGTGGCCGAAGGCTAATAGGGCTTTTAATATCAAGAGCCTCGTGACAAATATTATGCATTGCACAAGCGGCTCTTTACTTTCTAATCGACGAGCAGGTAGTTTTACGAAGCATAACTCCGAGCCGTTCCGGAATTTTGCATATCTAACAATTACATTACAACGGAAATAAGAAAATACCCTAAAATTGCGAATGGATACGGCAAATGGCCGTATTCATTTTCGAAATTCCCAAGCGATTCACAGTACTTCTGTAAATAGCTTAAAGCTTATTAATTAATTTCAAGCTTATGTTCGTACACGTTACGTCGTAACTTGTTTATAAATATTTTGGCTTTTGCCGTAAACGAATTAAAAAATTTTTGTTCTCCGATTCTATTTTATTATCAATGCACTGATAATACGTAGACAGATATGAAGCATCGGGGAATGAGCGCACGCGCGCCTCTCATCTTCTCTTAACATTATCGACATTATTTCTCTAAACGGAACAAATAACTTACAGATTAAAACAGCATTGTAAAACAAAAACAACGAAAAATGATTACTATTCGTAATTTCATCCGTTAAATACTTATATTGCGGTATAAATATCTTAAGTGACGCTTAAAATCCTATTTGCGTGTACGCATGTACAAGTAAATACGAAATATTCTTATCGGAAACTTCATCCCAGCCTCGGTATTGTGTAGTTAAAAATAAATTATCTGAAAATGCCTGAAACTGTAAAATCCTTCAGGGGGGGGGTAAGGAAGTAGTTAATTATCCGAATAAGGAAATTAAATTCATAAACGTTATAGCTCGAACTTCAATATTAATGAGTTACCTACATATACCTTTCTGTACATGGAAACATAAACACGTGTATATTTTTATAAAAATTTTAACTCTTAATTTTTTTCTCCCCTTACCTATGAGTTTTAGTTTTTGTCTCTCGTCGCATCGTTATTGTAATCAAACTCTTTTCTTTTTTAAACAAAAAACTCTCTCTCTCTCTCTCTCTCTCGCTCTTCCCCTCTCCAGTTGCACGATGTAAAGACGATGGAGTTTCTTGTCTGCTGGATCATCATCTCCCGACATAGTCGGACACGCTTTGAAGGTGGTGCGAAGAACCTTAATTTCACGCGCGTTTGGCATTTTTATTATTTTGTGCCTTTAATCCTTAGTTTTATTAAAAGTTATAAACTCCAATTAAGACGTATAATGAATATACTGTAATAGATTTATTAATTGCCTTGTGATTTAAATGGAGAGGCCGGCAGAGCGATCTCTGGAATTTATTACTGTTACTTGTGATTCAAGCAGTTAGAAAGCAAAAGCTCGAGTCGAGTGCGCCGTTTGTTTTAATTGTCCTTTTGATTAAGAAAATTGCAATTCCAAGCAAGGATGAATAGAATAGATAATGGAAGATCGGCGACTGTACGCATGCGGCCTGAGTATGAATTTTATTACACGTGTAAATTACCATCACGTGTAATGAGAGCGGCGTGTAAGGTATAAAGTGTCACGTGTCGAGATAAGGCTCGAGCTCGAGTCCGAATTGGCCAAGTCCCTGTACGAGTGGAGACAGTGTCGGGGCAGAGCTGTTAAACGCATTCGGCTCTTGAGTAATCGCTATCTATCGTCGAACGGACAATTTTACTTCAATCCTTACCTTACGCGTTCACTCAATTGCAAATAAACTTACTTCGGGAATCTCTTTAGATTCGGGCTCCGCAGCTATTTCGCATCGAATGCAAGGCTGTAAAATTATTACGTAAATTGCTTGACGCGCGCGCGCGAGAGATAGATAGAGAGAGAGAGAGAGAGAGAGAGAGAGAGAGCGAGTGGGTGAGGTATGGGGAGGGGGGAGGAGTAGGAGGAGAGAACGAGAGCTGCAACGTAATGACGTAGAAGACGTAGAAGATAGAGAGGAATAAACTAATCCGAGCATTCATTATCTACGTAATTACGAGGGTACTTAGAGCCTTTGCGAAAACAAATCGTCCTCGGTAAACTCGAAAGCAAAGCTTCAACTGGGGACAAGGTGCCGATGGTTAGATGGATGGAAGGGGGGATGGGTGGGTTAGAGAGGTGCGTATCGTAGAAAGACGCAGAGCTGGAGTCTGCGCTGGAGAAACGCTGGCCCCGGAAAAACCAGGCGCCATCGTGAGAAAATCCTCGATGATGCCCGAATGCGTGTACCTGGGTGTTGGGAGTAGTACCCAACGGCGCCAGGCATCAGACCTGCTTTTCGTCGAAGCGCGGGATTATCCTCGGCGCGGGGTTATTCCCACCCCGTTATGAAAAAACGCGCTTTTTTTTTTTTTTTTCTTTTCCATAATCGCGGCCGCCCCCCCCCCTGCTCGTTCCGACCGACCCCGAAATTCCCAATAACCGAGCCCCGTACTCTCGACGATCGATAGATCCCGCAATCGAGCCACCGACTTTACTTTCCTATCCTTGGCAAACTCGTAAGACCGGACTAATGGGCCTAAGGACAAATGGCCGCGCGATGGTATATAGTAATGACGTCATGGCTCTATTCTCCCGATTAGACGTCTATTGCTTGTCCGGGTGTCATTAGCCGTCGTGTCCGCGCTAAATTGCGCCTGCTTCCGCCCACCCTCTCTCTCTCTCTCTCTCTCTCTCTCTCTCGTTAATTTAAACGGGGAGTCGTTAGCGGGGATGCACCGGGCTCACGGCAAGTCGATTGAACGAACGACGTGGCAGTGGGCCCGTTATTTTGCATGTTGCGGCACCTCGTCACTGCAACACTCGTTGTGAAAAAATATGGCCAACTTGGCTCGGCGCCATAATTGGCTTTGCCGCTCGATCCTACGATTGTTCACAATTATTATTATTCCGTATTACGATCGATCCGCATTCCCCGACAATTCCAGTTCTCTCGATTCTCTCGAATCCGTAATCGAATGAAAAAGAGAAACGCATACGCAAACGCAAACGCATTAATTGACAAAATGATCTCCTGCTTTATTATCGGCCGAGCAGCAACGAATGATCGTCACATCGGAGCCAGAGTTGGCCGGGCTAGGTATTCCCTTGGTAAGCTTTGAGGTAGAAATGTAATGAGCGTGTAGGGGGAGCGTGTAAGAGACGATCGGGAAGAAATCGAGGAAAATCGTAATTGAAGGCCCGATGAGGAGAAAATTTTGCCAAGACAATCAGCATCGTCCCGTATACCGTCGCAATGGGTCTCCTTTCCGATAATGATGATTTTATTGCTTGAAATTAGGAGGGCTTATCGCGCGGCGTCCGTCATTCGGTATCGTAAAAGGCGGCAAGGGGGAACGGGGATGGGGCCGCCATCCGTCGGGATAGCGGCCGGCGTCGGGACGCATTTTCCTGGATTAGGCGTGTGCGGGGCGGTGGGCAAGGGTCAGCTTGGCGCGCGGGCGCTCGGCTCGTGCACTTGGATATCGTGATCGCGCGTCAGCATCGGCCACTAATCGATCCGCCCGGAAATTGAAAAGCCCGGCACGAGTCACGCTGGACTCCTATCAGCCTGGGCGGGGTCTGGTGCCACGACTCCAATGCCCCGGAACGGCCTTACCTGCATTATTGGGACACCCCCTTCCCCACAGCCTACCCACCCCTGCCCCCGCACCCTGCCCCCGCACCCTACCAACCCCCGAGGGACAGTTAGCTCGACGATAAACGACGCGGTGGCGGGCCTCGGACAACGGCTTTGGCCCCGATTTGGCCAGGAAAGCCCCGGAGCCGGCCTTCATTTACTCACGGCCCGCGACGACACTCTTTGCCCGACGAGCCCGAGTAATGAGCCCTTTGAAAATAAAGCGATAATCACATTTATCGTAGCTCTCCTCTCTACCCACCTCTACTCTATAACGACGCGCTACATAGCCCGTAACTTATTGTCGATGAGGAGTGGCGGGGCGAGGGGAGGGGGTTGCAGGAGGAAGGGACCCTTATCACTACTCCTACTTGTATAATTAATCCGGCAGGCTTTGTGAAAGCTAACGGGAGCTTACTTACGATGAACTGCTATCCCTCCCCCTAACCCCCTCCCCCTCGATGCTCGATCGATCCCTCGTTGTAATCATAATTATAATCATGATAATAGCACTAGCTAATTGAAGTTAACGATAATTGCCATGGTTGCTTTGTAAACAAGCATCGTATTTATCATATCTAATCGGATATAGCGACGGAGACGTACTCCCTTCCAATATTCCTCCCTACGAACCTCGACCACCCCCCCCGCCCCCGCCCGCCCCAATTTAATTAATATTAATACTAATGCCAGGGACCGAGCCCGCGTCCGTCCAAATTTTTAATCGCCAAAGTATGCCCGAGAACGGGCAAATGGAACGTTAGATCGTCACGTCGGGGATCTAAATATAGATCTATTCGGTTTGTCGACGATACGAGCAGACGGTGCTGCTTGCGTTATAAGTTTCGAGATTTATTCACGTACGCGACGTCTCCAGAGTAAAATGATTGACGATCCGTCTGACCATTTTCAGAAGATCTACGCCCGATGCCTTAATAGTATTCAAATATTTTCTCTCGATATTTTTTCTTCTTTTTTTTTTTTTTTTCTTTTGCCTTTCTTTATTACCAATACTTAATTAGCACTCGGGTTTTATTGTATACAAAGTGTGCAACGAGTCTTAAGAAATCTCTCGGACAGCGAAGGCGTACAGGAATATCATCTAAATATCTGTTGATACTTTTTCTCTTTTCATTTTCACTTCAGAAATAATAGAGAGAGAGAGAGAGAGAGAGAGAGAAGCATATACAATCATCTCTCACAGATTATTATCAAAGATCCATCGGTATTCTTTTTTCATGCAAATAAGAATGTGTATAGATCATCATTTGTTAAGCATAGCGATCACAGATCTACAGATTGTTAATTATTATAATTATTGATTTACTTAAATAATTTTTCAGATGCTTTTCTTTCGAAATTACTTGTAAAAACTTTTCCTGTTGAACGTGTTGATTCAATAAGGAAAGCGATAGGATATCGTGGTTAGGGGAGCAGAGCGAAACTAAATTCATTAATCGGGAAAGTGTATTTGTCTAGAATTTCATTCGAAAGACGGGTATGTTATATATATATATCTCCCTCTCTCTCTCTCTCTCTTTCCTCAAATTAGCTTAATAATATTTGATAGGTTAGCCAGCTAACAAAATAGTTGGCTTTAGTCCAGAGTAAGGGATTCACGTCACGTCGAGTCGAAGCAATGACCCCGTGGGTGTCAACAAACATGCGAAACAGAAGAAGCTCCTTATTATAGATCCTTATAATCCACGAGAATATCCGCACCGTATGTCACTGGCATGCGTTGTAGAAACGAAGTAAAGTTTATTTAACGGATGAAATTATAATTGAATTTACTTTGTCAAAGAAAAGCAAAGACGGCCGAGCGGTTTGCTTTTACGGATCATTTATGGTAATGGATCGAGGGTGCGGCAATTACCTATACCGAATATCGGAAATTAAAACATAGGCGCGTTTAATGGCAAGGGAACATGTCTGATTCGACTATAAAAAGCGTTTTATATTTCTAGACGATGTTTATAGGGGAATATAATGAGGGGAAACTCGATGAGGAAACGAGGTGCAGGTATTAACGGACTCTCTCTCTCTCTCTCTCTCTCTCTCGATGGGCTAAAGACATTTTTAAGTAGAGAGAGAGAGAGAGAGAGAGAGAGTGAGGAGGAGATCCCAAGTCGTCTCGATGATAGGAGTGCGCGTTGTTAGTACGGCTCCTGGAGCGACCACGCGTCCCCTCGCCGGAGACCGGGGAAAGGGAAAATTAGCGGGGCTCGTTAAAAATTTGTCAGAAAAATGGAGAAAAGTCGGAGCCGCCGGCGACTCACGTCAAGAAGTCCATTAGTCCGCGAGGACGGGGCGTGTGGGTGTGTGTGCGTGTGCGCGCATGTCTCCTCCGTCGGCGTGCATTCGATCGGGCGCGAAAATGGAAAATTAAAGGGCTTTTAACGAGGCCGAGGATTGTAATGTAATTGTCATGGGCCGTCGCTTCTTTTTTTCTTTCTGTCTTTTGCCGTCGGCCTAGCGCCGGGAAGCGCCAGGATGCGCCGAGCCGACGAGCCACCAGGTCTAGACGGGGACAGGAGGTCCCAAGCAGCGCGCGTCGCGACGACGACCTCCTCGGTCGAGCACTGTGGGTGGAAGGCCCGTAATGGGATTACTTAACGGCAGCCAGGCAATCCGGGATCCCTCCCGGCTCCCTCCTTACGTCCTAGAGCGCGCGTCTATCGTCCATTCGCCCTCCCCGCCCATGCCACGGACTGTCAGGCCAGTTGCGCCCGTCCCAACGGGGCCCCGGATATTCCCGACACGAATTGCAGGAAAGTCCAGAAGTGGCCCCGAAGACCGGGACCCTCGTACAAACGGCACCGACGCCTCTTCATCGTGTCATTACGCAATGCCCTTCACGAACGACTGTACTCCTTCTTTTCTTCTTTTTTTTTGTTCTTATTATTATTAATTTCATTTCTGTTGTTCCCTCTTTCGTGTTTGGCTGAATTCTCCCGGTAAAGCGCACGGCTTTACTAGTCCTTAAAACTGTCCTCGGAAAGTAAATACAAGTTGCGATAAATTTTACCTGCGTTTCTCGGTAGTGTCCGTGCCTCACTGCCACATAGGAGCATCTGCTCGTGCCTATTATTTTCACGGAATCGTAGCTTGATCGGCAAAATCAATTTTATTTGCTAAGTAATGCATTGCATCCGTTAGCCAGACAGATCATTATTCTCAATATATATATCGCCCAATACGTCTTTTTTTATTTTCCATGCTACACCCCCTCCTCCTCCTCCTCATCCTATCGCCTTCCCCCTCCCTCCCTCTCTCTCACTCTCTTATACATGCATATATATCGTGTTAAAGGAAGATTTTCGTAGCAATTGCAATGCACGTATCAATAATTACTCCTTAACTGAATTCTTAAAAAAAGTAAAAGAGTTGAAGGAGTGGCTTGAGAGGACGAAGAAAGCCTTTTACAATATTTTCCAGTCTACTTTTACTTTGGAATCACAGTTAATTAGGGTCTAATTAAGTGCTCGGGTCTACGAAAATCATGATAATTAATATTATTACGTCCAATAATAGAGTACGTGTACCTGAAATAAACGCTAATGGTATTGTCGTAATTATTGGAACGACAGTACTATCGCTTGAGATTAAAAATAAGGGCGTTATTATTGGGCCAAAGAAAAGTCATAAAGAAAATGAAAGAATTTTCCGGGGTTATACGCCGAGGCAAAGGAATGACTCTCGGTGAGACAGAGAGAGAGAGAGAGAGAGAGAGAGAGAGAGCAAAGCCGTCTCGTGGATCGTTTTGCTGATTAATCTTCTGGCGAATAAGGCGAATAATGCTCTCGATCGCAAGACTCATTCTTATTTATTGGTCCGAGTAGAGCAGGGAAAGGACGTTGAAGGGCGAGGAAAATTGTTGTTGAAAAATATAAAAGTAACGGGCGAATGAGAAGAATCGGAAAAAGGTTATTGGGGCAGAGAAGAGAAGAGAAGAGAAGAGAAGAGAAGAGAAGAGAAGAGTAGAGACAATGGATGAAAAGGTTTGTCACCGTGGGGAGGAGCGGCAGGGAGGACCGGTTACTTCCCTCAGTTGGCGTCCGGAGGTACTCGAGCGCGTTGTTTAAATGCGAGGAAGAAGGAGTCGAGAGTGGCACAATAAACTCGTGGAGGTAAATAAAGGTAGCGTCGGGAGCGAGTGCTCGATAAGAATAAAGCTCCTCGAGCTTCCCCGTAAAGCACCATTCGGCCCAACGTAACGCAACGTAACGTAAAGTAACGCAACGCAACGTATCGTAACGTATTTTCGAGTGCCCCTCGCGGCTTCGCGCCAGACAATGGACAATAATTATTATACGACGGCGATGCTTTCACGGACGAGCGGAGCACGAGGAGCAAATAAAAACACGCGCGGATCGACGAGTACTCCCCGAGTGGAGGCCCAATTAAGGACGATGATGGAGTCATAATTCGCTCGGTGCTCTCTCTCTCTCTCTCTCTCTCTCCTCTCCCCATCTCCCCTTTGGGTCGACGGTATGCCGCGGGCTCGGCCTTATTCGACTTTTGCCATTGATTGGTCACTTGCTCGGGCTCCCGAACGACCGATATTTATTTCGGTTCGTTAACCGTAACGATCCCGAGCCGGCCAACTTTATCGATTATTTCACGGGGACCGGCCCTTTTTTTTTTATTCAGCTGACTCGGGCTCTCGGCACTCTGTCGTAATCGCGGATTCCTTAGATCTCCCGCACGATCCCCGTTATTAATTTACAATTATTTATATCAAAACTCACCTACTTTCCTGATCTTCCCTTTTTATTATTACGACTATTCTCAGATACAAAAGAATTATTATCATTCACAGAGGCAGATAGAGATAGAGACAGAGAGAGAGAGAGTTACATATTTATATATAATTTTCCATTTAAAGCGAATGGAAGTTTCGTAAGGAACGAGAAACAGTTGGAAATGTCCGATTAATCAAATCTTTCCTTTATATTTTTTACGAACAATTGACTTAACCAAGGCAATACTTATGTATGTATGTATATATGTATATAAATGTATATTTCTGTTAATGTTCTGTGCTCGGTTAATGTTAGGTAGTGCTAGGACGAGTAGATCGTCAGAGGAAGGAATTACCGAGAGAGCATCGTCTCGTAATTCTTTATAGGCAGTAATAGTAAAAACAACATCGGATTTAGTATTCGAATACTCGATCGTAATCATTAGTCAAAAAATCTTTTGGTAGTTTTTTTCTTCTTCTTCTTCTTCTTCTTTTAGAAAACCATTGTGCGCGCGTCGGTGCGGGAGATTAATCTGCCAAAGGAATGGAATGACGGATCGGCACCGCACCAATAACCTGTAAATAAATTCGGAATTCTACGAAGCCGAGGAGGGAGTTACGTTCACTGGGACCAGTAGAGATTGATTCGGAAGAAAAAAAGCGTACGGGACTGGGTGGCGTTGATTCGCGTGTAACGTATAATCGGCTGGTTTTAATGGGGGGGGGGAGGGGAGCTTCGGCATTGTATAAACCAAAAGGGGAATCAAGTGCGTCTCGTCGTTTGGTTCGTTTGAATTTTAGAAGTCAATAGGCTGCGGGCACGCTCGAAGCGTGAAAACATGCTAATGAGATGCAAAATCGGGTTGTTGAAAGCTGGACGGAGATTCGCCGGAGAATTGGGATATTGGGGCGGAAGCTAAGTGGAGACGTCGGCTCGAAGGAGCTGCCGCTGTTGATAATCAGCCAAGCGGGGAGGAAGAGTTAATGCCCGGTAATGGCTGGGCGTTTAGCCGGAGGATGGGGATAATAAAGGCAGATGTTGCCACGCGAGCACGTTAACGATTAGCATAAGTAAAAGGGGGCCGAGGGCAACCAAGTGTCGGAGCAAGAAAACTCGCGGGCCGACTTGGAGGGAGCGGAGCCGAAAGCCGGCCCGCGCATAGAATGTTGATTGCCGACGGGGAAGTCGCGTCGGGGGCGCACAGCTGAGCTACGACGACTACTTGCCCCATTGTTTGGGGGGGGGGGAGGGAGGGAGGGTTCGCGCTCGACTGGCTTCAGTGTTGGGGACCTCCTCGGACCGACGGGGACCTCCTCGAAGACACGTGTCCTCCAGGCGGGGGGTGGTTCCGAGAGCCCTGACGACTCGAGCATGAAAATTTAATGGGCCGCGCGAGCCCAACCGACGCTGCCCTCCTCGGCCCTCCGTACGCCGAGTACCGAGTGACATTCGGGCCCCGGCGTCTTGGGCCCCAGGGCTTCGTGACCGCCGGCAACGCCCTCTCCACCCCACACCTCATCGCAGGAGATACGCGCGTGCCCGGGGAGACTCGATCGGAACCCAAGATTACCGGATCTACCTCGGCGATTATCGTAAGTAATGCAATTACCGCAAGGACTTGAGGTCTGTGCGGGGGGGGGGGCGCGCTCGGCACCAGACCTCCGGACCTCCAGGAGGACGCGTCAACGGGGAGGACGACTATACGACGATTCTCCTTGGCCAGAAGCCGGTCTCCTCCGTTCAGCCCGTGCGTACGTGCGCCCCGCCGCCGACCGCAGCAGACTTTCCCGGTTAATTTACTTTACCGGGCCGACGTCGCCGCTCCGTTCGTCAACTGTCAGTACGTTCTCCGTATCAGAAGCGGCCTCCCCTGCCAAGTACTCCCTCGCTCCTTGGGATCCTCCTCGTAAGATTAATAGGGCCGGGGAGGGAGCGACAGGGCGTTACTCACCCCCCCCCCCAGACGGGGACTGCAACGATTTACCTCCACGACATGTGCACGTCCATATGGGTTTTATAAAAAAAAGTTATCCTCCGTTTAGGCCGAATGACGAAATTCACGCCTCACCTTTCACTCGACATACGATTCGCGCACTCGATTAATTACTCGAGCTGTTGATATTACCGGCGAGTCGTTGATCCGACCGAACTGGTAAAGGGAAGCTTCGCCACGACTCTGTAATAGCAAATAGCATTTAAGGTTACGCAACGAGTTGAGTTAGATAGTCGGATAGTCGGCCGGTTGCGAAAGGTAATTTTCATATTTCAAAGGACTTGGGACGATACTTCGATGACGCGGCATTACCAACTGCAAATAAGTGCACTCGAGTGATTAGCGGGGACAGCGTTCGACTGACAGATTCACGGACATGGCGGACCAAGGGCGGAAAATCGACCGGAAGAGCCGGAGTTGTATTAATGATATATGGGTCAGAGGGAATGGTTTACGCATACAGACGCACGGTGAGCGGGCGATAAAGCCGTAAGTAGAGTAGGGACGTCGTCGGTTTTCCCGTGCATTGTGAAACGCGGTGGTCTTTTACAAAATGGCAGCAGACGGTCTGGAGGTAATGAACGGCTCGCGAGCCATCCGAGTATAGGTAATGCGCGCCGAGATGCGCCTGCGAGATAATTACGTTGCATTACGTTATAGGGAAATAACGTACGCTCGCTGAGAGGAGGGTATTACGGATGTATGCACGGGCAATAGAATAGAATGGAATAGAATGGAATGGAGTTGGGCTCGCATAGCGTACTCGAGAGTCAATGGCTATCGAGTAATTGCAAGCCGCGAGCCGATTAGAAACCATGTCGGCCAACCGAGAACCGAGCACCGAGCACCGAGCACCGAGCACCGAGCTTACCGAGGAGAGATAAAGTGCGCTTCGTTATCTCCTGGACGATCGCCGATTATATAATTTCAATCCTCGCTCATCTGCCCGACGTCATTCCCACGAGCCTCTCTCTCTCTCTCTATCTCTGTCTCGCTTATCCGCGTGGTTTTGATTTACGGTCGGGTAGACGGGGCTAGACGGGGCTAGATGTGGGGAGGGAGGTAGGTGTACACGTGGGCGCCGTTCCCTCCCGCCCCGAGGCGATTTTCACTTGAATTCCTTTATCAATTAGAGCTCGGCGTTCGCAAGAGGCGATGGCTTCGTTGCCAGAGCTCCTGGGTGACGTAACCCTCCCTGGGACAACTCGGCGGCAGCGGTGGCCCGTTCGGTGATACTCATCCACTGGATCTAGTGGAATTAGACCGAGGCACGTCCGTCCATCGGATTTTTTTTTTGTCACCGACAGCTGGGTAAACCGACCGAACGAACGAACGAACGCGTAAACTTGAGACTTGCCCAATATACCAGGGACTCGCGTAATGTCCAATTATGTAAATTAGAGAGCCGCACGGCAGCGGGGGGTGGAGGGGGGAGAGGTAAATACTACTTTTCTTTCTTTTTATTTATTTATTTATTTATTTATTTATTTTTTTATAGAAGACATATTGAAAGGCGAGGAAATGTGATTGTGAAAAGTCAAGTAACTTTTCGTAAGGACGCTTTCGAGCGTAGAGTAGAGTAGAGTAGAGTAGAGTAAATAATGCCCTTGGAGCGATATCGTCGCAATAAAGTTATAACAAATTTCACATAATTCGAGTAAATACGGCCAATCGTATACCTTATTAGGAATAGAAGTTAATTAACGTCCAATGGCAGCTGGCCCCGAAATTTATTAGGCCTTTACATTTCGGCATTTCATAAGTTTTCGAAAGGATGCAAGACGCTTTTAATGCGCCCATTGTCAGTGCGATTGACATTTCCGAGAAGATCGGAGAGGTAAGTGACGCACTCGGAATATCACGAAAGTTTGACTTTGAAAAGGCCGTGCCCGAAAGTCAATATCAGAACAAAGCTTATTCCGGGAGGATAACTCTTCGTGATAATTTTAACACTATTACCGATCATTTTCTCAGTATAATTATACGCGTATTATCATAATAACATTGAGTTTAACCGGTTCCCTATAATTCATCACTTTGATATATTGCTCATCCTAAAGTATTCCTGCCGGCTATAATTAATTAATATTAAAAACATCGGACATTTATTTTATAAAATCCAAGCAAAATAGATTTTCCCTCCCTATTATTGTTATTATTGTTGTTGTTGTTGTTGTTGTTATTATTATTACTGTGCGTGCGTGATTGAAATAATATAACGAGACGCCGAATAACCGTTTAGTCAATAGTTTCGAAATTCTAGCGAAGCCGAGGAGGTGGCTTATGTTCGTTGTAAACGAGTGAATTCGGAACGGTATGGGTATCGGTATCGGTAATTGGCTTTGTTAATGATAATCGGATCGTTGAGTACTTGCGGTGGCTTAAATTCTCTAGGCTGTCTGCGCGCGCGCGCGCGCGCGCGTGTGGGTGCGCTCCGAATAAGGCATGGTAAGAGCGGGCGGAGGCGATGGTCAAGTGGGAGTTGGAACGGGCAGCGTCCCTTCAATTCAGGGAGAAAAATAATGATTGGCGCCAAGAGAGCGCCAATCGTAATTCACTCACGCTTAGGATTGTCTAAAAATGTGCCCCACCCATCCCAGTCCCCGGGCTCCGGTCAAATGAAAATCCTTAGGCAGAACCGGTGGAGCCCCCCTCCCCCGCCCCACCCTCACCCCCGACGTCGCCGCCGCTGCAATAAAAACCACCACCACCACTACCACCAACACTACCACCACCACCACCACCACCACCGCAGGAGATGGGCTAACGGATTCCTGGGCACGATATTCAAAGCCAATCATAATTTTTGCCCCCGACCAAGAGCCGTTAGCCCGACGGACATGAAGCCTACGCGTAATAATCCCGGGCGGCAACCGATACACATCCGGAGAGTCCACTGGCCGGGCAACCCTTCGACAGTTCTCGGTCTAACGGCCGTTCCTCGAAGGGCCGCTCAAGGACTCGCGCTCGACCGGAAGATGCTCGATGATTCACGGCTGGCTCGTCCCTGCCTCCTGGACGGTTGGACGTGCATGGCAACAGAGACATAGACAAAGGAGCGGGGGGAGGGGGGGGGGGGAGGCGGCGCCCCCAAGGGAGATGCGCCCACAGGTGCGGGGACAGGTGCTGCTCCACCAACCAGCGCCTCTCCAGGGCCAGGTGCACACGCACGCCTTCCGAAAGTGTCCTCGGGTGCCCCTGAGAACGCGCCACCCGAGCGACTCGCGTGATCCGCCGGTGGTAGCAACGGCTCGGAATCGTCATCCTCTGGCCCAGGCGAGTCCCACGCGCGTCCCACTCGGGCCGACTCGCCCCTCACGAGGAATAGACGCCGTCGCCGGAGCTGGAGATTACGGCCCTCGGGATAATAATAACGCGTCTCTCGCTCTAACGAAGCCTCGTTAAATGCCTATTGTTCCGGTTCGTCCCGTCTCCCATACTTCTCTCGGACTCCGTTCACCAGGTCGATAGGTGGCCGCCTTTGAGCGATACCCCTCTACGCTTATAAATTCAGCTTAGCCATTTCATGTTTACTGTTTATTTACAGCTTACGCCTCGGCGCGATGCCCTTCACTTTAACCTACGGAGATTTTCCATCGGCAATCTCTCTCTCTCCTCTCCTCTCCTCTCCTCTCCTCTCCTCTACCGGCCGAGCTTTTCCTACCCTCGATCTAGGTCGAGATCCTTTCATTCGGCACCTGGTGCCGAAATACAGCGCGCACGATCTTCACAGAAGGAAGCTATACTACCCAGGGAAAGGTCTGTGACAATTGACAAACAAAGAAAACTCCCTTGACATCGATCTTCTTTTTATTCTGTAAAACTTTATTATAGAGAAGCTTAATCAGTCCGTCGATAGAAGGAATTATTGCTTCTTTATACTCTTCGTTCTTCGGCATTGTTGTCAATTCATCGCTGCTTCTTTGGCCATTTATTATTCAGCGAATTGGACGACGACAAGCTGACTGGAAAATAAAACAGAGAGAGCGTGAGAGCGACGGGGGGGGATGGGAGGTAGAGGTATAGGTATAGATTGGCGGGAAGCGCAATGAAAAATCTAAGGATAGATGCTGGTGATCCTTACGAGCAGCGGTCGGCGGTTGCGTGTAATTTCTCCGAGGGTCCTGAAGACACGAGGGATCGCACCGGTAGCGAAAGAAAGGATTACTGCACATTGAACAATCAATTGGTGGCGTCTGGAAAATTTCATTGCTTTTTAAGTGCGGCGCGCAAGTAGAGCGTGCTATTGCTCCACCGCAGAGATAACTAAACAAAACAAAACAAAACAAACGAACGAACGAACGACGGAAAAACAAACAAACAAACAAACAAACAAACAAACAAACGAACCGGAAATCTTTGGAAGCACGGCCAGGATAATGGATACATGCAGCCTCCTATAGGTCCACCTCCGATTCCAATTGTTATTTGGGGCGACGATTGCCATGGGTTGTACGGATAACAGTTGCATCCAGCTATTTATTCGTTTTCTCTATGTATTACGGTGTAAATGTGTTTACAAAAAACAAAACAAAAACAAAAAAAACAAAAAAAAAGTATTAAAGCACCCTCGATTCTTGGTAAGTTTGCTATTGTGTTACGCGTTGTTACTTGGACATCCGTTTCCTCGAAACAGATAAATACTCGACCCATTGAAGATTTTGACTGTTTTATAATTATTTATCCTATAAGGCTAATAAATTTTGATAAAACGCGCTCGCGTAAAGTTATCTAATGTAAATCCACGGGCCATCATTCGGTAAAGCAATCGTTAGAAAATAAATATCCAACGTGAATTGGGTTTCTTATTCTTCTTCTTCTTCTTCCTCTTCTACTTCATCATCTTCTTCTTCTTCTTCTTCTTATTTTTCGCATTGGCAAATACTCTCATCGATTTAAGCTTGTTATTATTACCTTCTATAATAACTGTTTTGATGAATTATATGAGTACCGAGGTATTTAATTACAACGTTTTCAGCTCATGCTTCCTCCTTTTTTTTTTTACTTTATCACTTATAACTGTGTTATTTGCATTAAATGCCTACGAACGTATAATTTCAATAATTGAAGACTTCAATGGCCGCGTGGACGGCGGACGAGTAAAAAAAAGTTGCTTTATAACCGATAAAACGTATTGCAGAATAAATAATACGTGTATAAATAAGTATAATATATAAATATACGTATTTTAATATTGCCTGTGCAAATATTTAAGGGATATATCTTTAAATAAATAATAACTGAACTGCTTAGTAAATTAAACGAGTGACCCGATAACGAAGTGCGATTATTATTTTCCATCTACCAAGTCGATAATACGATCGATTTCGTTGTTTCTTCTTGTCGCGTTACGTAAAAATAAAATAAAATAAAAAAAAAAGAAGCAGAGATAACGTATTACGAAAGCAAAAATAATAATAAAGAAGGATAAAATTAAATCGCTACGCAATTATTAGCTTCGTGAAGCTTTTCAGGCTATTTGCATACGAGTACGCGTACGTATACGTATACGTATTCAGGTATCGAAGCACGCGTCCGAGTAACGTATCACAGGGATTTCAAATGCTAGCCGGTACCCGAGCAGCCGAGAACGAAGCGAAAACCCATGGATTCACGTTTCCACGTAAGCCTGCCGATGTAAAATTGGTCTCCTCGGCGGCGGCCTTGGTGACCGGGAACTCGAAGGCTCCCGCAGGATTTTCATTCCGTAAGAAGCGACGCGTATCGTCGCAACTACACGTCTTATACGGCATTACAGGTCCTAAATACGATCTTTTTTTTCTTTTCTTTTTATCTAGATCCGAATCAGATATTAAGCCCCGAGCACGGCTATGGCTATGGCTAGGGGTAGGGGTAGGGGTATTGGTAGGGGTAGGGGTAGGGGTAGGGGTAGCGTGGCTCGGTTTCCCGGGGCACGGGGAGCGCGGCTTCGTTGAAAAACCTCAGTAGCATTAGTATTAGAATTTCCGGTAGCGTGTGTGTGTGTGAGGGCGCCACCGCCGTCGCCGTGAAAACCAAAGTCCTGGCGGGGCAATACCGGGAAGGATACTTACGGCAGGCGCAATCGGCGCCCGGGTAAAATCCCGGGCCCAACTGATTGTTGATGATGTTGTTAATGTCGATTTTCGGCAGAGGCTCGGCGACCTTCTGCCTCGTTTGGCCCGCGCAATCACGACAGTCCTCTCCCGAATCCCCGCACTTGGCAGCATCCTTGCCCCGACAGGGCTGCCGGCAGTCGGTCCGCGCCTCCCCGCAGCCCGTGTTATTCGGGATGACGTTGATGACGTTTACGTAGGTCGTGACGTTGGGGGAGTTGGCGGTCCGGGTCTCCTCGCACTCGCCGCCGGCGCAGTCGAAGGACGTCTCGACCGTCTTGGAGTAGGTCTCGATGAGCCGCTTCCTGCAGTGCGAGTGGCAGTCCCTCAGGCACGTCGAGTTGGTGCAATTTTGCCCGAAGCACTCGTCGAGGCAGGCTCGCGTGTTACCTGCGCCCGAAGAATACCTCCTTACTCTCCTTTCCCGCCCCTTTTCAACGCCAAGCTCCATCGAATAACTGTGCAGTCGACGCGATCGTTCGTCCCGACCCGGAGCCGACCTCGTGATTCCCATTTTTACAATCGACCTCGGCTCGCCTGGTACAGTTAGTTACCCTCGACCATCATCCATCGAATTCATCTCGTCAGTCGGAGCCGATCCTTCCTCCCATAGCCATTGTTCATGCACCTTGGCCTGACCAGCCCCCATCCCCCGTACGTTCCGTACGTTCCATACGTACCCTAACCTACATACCTCGCGTCCTACTAATTAAGATTATGGTAGAACGATATTACATTACACGGACGTAGACGTACGTAGGCCTGAGGAAATTTTTCAGTATTCCTATATGGACTAGAATAAAGGATGCGCATAGAGAATTGACACGCGTATGGTTTCGTAATCGTAATCGCGAGCCGCGTCGATGAGATTCGGGGCCTCGAGTGCGCGCGATGTAAAGGTAATAAAAGCTATAATTTGTCTACGATATTCGATACTGATAATACCTGGCAAGGCTCTATAACGGACCGCGACTAAGCTGCGTCCGACGTTTGCGAAATAAAGGAAAAGAAAAGAAAAGAGAAGAAAAAAAACGATTTTCCAAAGCGGCATTAATTTTAACGAACCTTTAACGGAGGGAGGAAAAACAATTTTCATCATAAATCCATCATTCGCACAATGTAGACAATTACTCGTTGGCCCCATACGATCCCATACGGCCTTCTTCACTTGCCGGGCCCTCGCTTTCGGAACTTTCTAACAGCATTCGAGGAGCAAATAATACCGGCAAATAAATTCCCAAATGAAATAATTGCACTGGCGGCGGGCTGCGCGTCGCTCTAACGCAAGTGAAAGCTCCTGCGGATAGACGTTGAGTTTAAAACGAAAACAAAAAGAAAAACGAAAACAAAACGAAATAAAACAAAAATGACGGGGTACGCAGCTCGTAGCTTGGATTATAAATGCTTGGCAAGCACGAGAGCGTTATTATAGCTACGAGTCGTATACGTGTGCGCATACGCACGCGCGCGCGCGCGCGCTTTCCCTGGTCGGCGAGACTTCATAATCGCTCATAATTATGGGCAAAAGCGCGATCCTTTGAATTGCGAAATCTCGAGGAACGGCTTGGGAAATCTGGTGCTAACGCGTCGTAAGCAATGCCTCGAATTCAGATAGATAGGGAGTATATCGGGCGAGAGGGAGGTAGGAACGGTGGAGGGGGGGGCCCACCGGTTAACTCGATTCGTACCAAGACCTGCGCCGTGATGTTGCCGTTTCTCGCGCTTGAGGCACCTGATGTAGGCGCGGTAGTCGTTGTGCTGGCACTCGATCAGCAGCTTACGCTCCCCCTCGATCTCCTGGTCGATCTCGTTGGCCAGGTGCTCGGCATGACGATGGCTCGCCCTCGTGCCCAGGAACAGGAACAGTAGCGCGAGGCAGAGGATCCCTTTCATTGCGCTACAGTGCTCGCGCCCGGACTCCTCCGCGTCGCTTTATAGTCCCGACCTGGGCAAACGACCGCCCCGATGTTTGCTCAATGCCAGCGAATTCTCTCGCAGGGGTCGGTGAGCGTCTTCCGAGTAAATTTACATTGCTTATCGACGACGACGACGACGACTACGACGACGACGACACCGCTCCGTCCATTCACCGACTCCTCTCGAACGCGTTATTTTATAATTTCAGCCTACATACAGATTGAATAAATCTAATAATTATTATTCAATTATTCGATACGTATGAGGTTATTGTATACCCAACACTCGTTCCCTTATTAAATCACTCTGCTTTATATATATATATATATATATATACGGTTGATGGTATCCTACATTATTTTTTTTTTTTTTAATTAAGCTCTTTATCTCCTCTTCGCGCAACTTGTAAAGAAAAATCTCAAGTACTAACGCGATGTTTAGTTGTACAAATAGATTAATATTATTATGATGATTGCATTATCGATTGAATTCCAGTAGTGAAATTATTATCATACAGAGTCGCCATTGGTTTTATGGAAGAAAAGAAAAAACAACATTTTTTAAATACATTTTTCCATCTCGTACGGATATTTCATACTTTAAATCGAATAATCACTCCGATTTAAATATTACCCTTTATTTTTCTCTAGTTTTCCCGTACCTTTTCGCTCCGACGGTCAATATTACAATTTAAATAAGATATTAGCCACGCGGTTTCCACGATATCGCCGACTCGTTTACTTATTTTTCCATTCGGTTACTATTTGACAGAGACGTGCAATCATCCTTAGATAAAATAGGGGGTTCTTCTTTTTTTTTTAGCCTAAGGTCAGGTTTCACGACAGCGCATAAAATGTATTTACGGTGTACGGTACCAACACACATATTAATGTGCATCCGAGCGATGATTAAGGGGGGGGGAAGGGGGACAAGTTGCTCCATATATTACTACTCTGACAGTAGAAGGGTACGAGATAACTCGGGAGACGTATAAGCTTGCATGTGTATTCGCTTTTGCATTCCATGAGGGAGACTCGTGAAAGAAAAACACACGATGTTAAACATTTCAGACCTTAGTTCAAGATTAAGTAAAAATTACTTCACTTTATTACTGGAGTTACTACATATAACAATACACGAACAATATCTAAAAAAAAAAAAACATGTAAATGAAAAATAATAAATTGAGCAAAGTGTAAATGACCAGAACTGAAGTAATTATTATTTCGAGTCCAATAATGATATCATTCGATGATATCGGCAATGAGAATATTGCGTAAAGCAAAGCACGAAGAGGATTCTTACATTCTTACATATATATATATATATTTGACATTACGAAAGGAATATTTTACGCGAAATAATCATTAGTAGAAGAAGTGCATGAAATACGTAATATATCCTAAAATTTATCACCTTGTCTGCTTTATAAGTTATGACGTTACTGTCGTACTGAAAATATTAATATTTACTAAAAACAATAAATGAATATATAAAAAAAAAAATCTGCATCGAGTAAGTGAAGATGAAATCAAAGTTATTAATTAACTGAAGAAATTTTTCGCAAAGTGTGCTAATGATCTTCTTTTATGTACGGGAATGCGTGCACGTATGCGTCTACGTGCACAAATGTTTTATTGCATATCCTTACGCGCGTTGGCATTACATATTTAATTGTATTATTTATAAATATTTTCCTGTCCTTTCTTACATAATGCAAAGAAGATAATTTGTTGTCCGTAACCTCCTCTGTCAATGATTATTTATTTACCGCATAAACATTTTTACTAACCAAGAATATTTTGTATACATTATATATATGAGGATATTTGCTCACCGATACACAGTACCCCGAACGTTGCCTATTGTTTGTAAATAGTAAACATTTTATAATTTACATTATTGGCAATTAATAATATTATTAATAATGGTTAATAGTATTACGGCACGGGTTTATAAATAACGCCGAGAGAGTTTGAATAAGATAGCTTTGGCTGTTTGTAAAAATTGAAATGATAAAGTTAATCAAGATGTAAGTGTCGCGGAATGTAATTTACGCTAAATTTACGCTCGAAGGATAAAAAAAAAAAAAAAACGCGTGGAGGCGCATGCTTCATTACGTTAATAAGTGAGGTATTTTGAAGATTTATATTATTGAAGAGGTTACTCGCAGAAGAGATGGTAATTATAATACGACGTAAAAAGTAGGACGAGGTAATTGAAAATTCGCTGGGCAGCGCGACCGATATGCATCTTACAGTTATTATTTATCAGTGGCGAGGAAAATGCTAATTATGCCGACGGATGGATTTTATTCCTTTTAAAAAGATCGGTGCGTTGAACGGTCGAATCGATCGACGAATCGAGCGGAAAAACAAACAAACAAACAAACAAACAGAAGCAGAAAAAAAAAAAGAAGACGTCGCTTTGCGGAATAATGCGACGAAGAAGCGCTGCGCGGGGCGGGGGTAGGGGGTAAGGGGTGGGGAGGGGGAGGGGGGGGGGTTAGGAGGAGAGGACGCTTACGTAAGTGAGTCGAGAGAGGCGCGCAATCGTTCGATCGCGTTAAAATATTCGCAGCTCAAGAACTCCGCTTAAAGTCGCATGCGGCTTAAGGGGCCTGGGGGATCGATGGCCAGGTAGGTAGGTAGCAGCAGCAGCAGCAGCAGCAGCAGCAGCAGCAGCAGCAGTAGCAGCAGCAGTAGAAGCGGGAGCGGGAGCGGGAGCAGGAGCAGCGGCAGCGGCAGCCGGCGATGCATGTTTTCGTCACCTAGTTAGCGCAAGCCTCGGCGTTACCGAGAGCCGAGGAGCAAAGTGAACGTTTAAGGCGACAAGTGACCGTAACGCCAGTCTATCCGTCATCCCATGAGCCGGCAATTTAGCATACCGGCATTATTTTTTCTTGACCCACATAGACAATGGGGGAAAATGGCCGATGGCAGCCCACGCAGCCGACGATCGAGCCTCCAGTAAGGATACGTACCGCGAAAGACCGACGTCCGGGACTTGGTGACGTCGGGTAACGCGCGTGACGCCGGTGACGTCGGGTGACGGGGGGAGGGGGGAGGCGACGACCCCGAATACGCGCGATTATAAAAATCTCTCACGCCCGGGAGGCCCGAGTTATGGCCTCGTCGGGGCGTTTCGTAGGCCGCCACCGATCCCGAATGCCCACCTCCTTTGCCTTTCCCGCCCGAGCCGACATGACGTAAGCGCGAGCACTTTGACTGGTACCGGCTCTAGTCTCTCGGTGTCGTCCCTCGCCTCGTTCGCCAGTGCTTCGATAACCCATCCACCGGGAACAATTGCCTCGTCCTCGCGATCGCTCCCCGAACGCGGAAGTCGAGCCGAGTTTATTTCATTACCCGACCGCCGCCGCCACCACCGCCGCCGCCACCGCTGGCCCCCCCTCCCGGTCACCGTATGGCTAAACCGACAAACGACGCCATGCAAAAGGTATATAAATTATTTCTCTGCGTTATTAATTTCCAAAGATGCGATTTACGACGCCATAAAGCACACGAGTTACACCGGTACACGAGTTTTCACGCACTTTTCGTCTCCGCGCCGAGCGAGACCCACCAATACACGTATAAACGCGATCGCTCCACCTTTCGACCTTTTCGCCCTCGAGACTCGCTTTCTACTTTGTTCCTCAATTTTTCCTTCAATTCTATGTTAAATATTACTCCACCCCACCCACCCCACCCACCCACCGCGACCAACCAATCTCTCGTTCTTCACCTTCTTTGTTCATTCGTTCGCGCAACACAAGTATACTTTCTTCATTTTCCTTTCTAGCCGATGTCACGGACGCGACACTTTTACATTTTATCCTCTCTTGGGAAATCCGCACCTTCCAACCAATTACAGCGTAACGTACGCGATACAATTTATTCGATTTCTATTAATATCGGCACTATTGAGAATCGATATTTATATGTAAGGGAAATTACTCGTGCGACTCCTCCGATTCTGAAATCCGACAGCTGAAACTTAAATTTAAACGCCCGGCAAGAAGATTTTAAATATAAATTAACAATCGCTAATCGAAAATGGCAATCATTTCATAACTATGTAAATTCGAACACCTATGTATTTTATTACGATGTATTTTTTTTTTTTTATTATACTTGACATAATAATATCGCGAGCATGAAATCTTCAAAATGCATTTACATTTGTTTTGGCTATAAATAATCTTTGTGTTTATTAATAATTCATAACCGCGGATTTAAAATATTATCATTATCGAATACATGCAAATGCGTACAGTAAAGTTTCGAACGACAACAGTTCGTACGTGGAATTCAATTTTACAAACGATACGTTCAAGCAAAATTTTACATCTACATTGTTCCATACAGAATTACTAAAACATAAATAAATAAATAAATAAATAAATAAGTAAATAAGTAAATAAAGTGAAAAGTACAGTTAATCTGGCACTGTTTTATATGCATAAGAAGCGGCGCGTATTACGTGTAAAATATAAATAAGAAGTTGCCATCAGATAAATTTTTTAATTAAAATATTGTAATTCGCTTAATATAATCTAATTAAGTAAATACTTTATCTCAAGGTACATTAAAATAATGTATAATTCAATTTTGTGACTCGGCTAACTTTTAAACGCCAAGTGTTTCGTTTTAATTTTAATTTAAGCTCGTCGAAATTTAATGTACTCCTTCACTTTAACGTACGATCCCCATACGTGCACACGCGCGCACGCGCATTCTTAAAATAAAAGACATTGTACTCTGTGTAAATATCACATTCACATGCTCGATACGAAGCGTTAGAGTTAGGCATGTAAGAATCATATAATTACAGACTTCTCGAAGTTTCTTTTTCAGATAAATATTAATTATTAACGTGGATTATATAAAATTAATTTTCGTTCCCCCGTACATTATTGCTAATGGGTGTCCATATGGTTAGTAGAATAATGCGAATCCGGTAAGAAATCGGCTTCCGGTGCCTTTATCGATTGCTGTAAATGATGCGTGGAAAGCCGCAAGCAGAAACTGAGGACCTTAAAGCGAAACATTGTGACGAAAAATTGTGTCAGTCGATTGAAAGCGCAGGTAACAGTGACAAAGAGCACGTGACGTTGCATACCGGAAATATAGATCGATAAGTCTCGTAACGGACTTGAAATCAAGAACAGATATGCCAAAAAATTGATCCTTTTCTTTGTAAAAAAGATTCTACTTGTTTTTCTTCGGTGATGTATTTCGTTTATACGTAGTAAAGTCTCGCAAGATTGCTAACGTATTGGAAAAGTCATTGCAGCTCTGGTTATTTTTATGACCTAATGAATTCTGCCCCCTCCCCCCCTTTATTTTTGTTTTCTTCTTCGATTAGAGACGCGATCAAAATACGTTACATAAGTAACGCGTCTGCTATCTTGCGTACGCGTACGAAAAAAGCATTTAAGCAATATTTACATATAGATCGATAGAATATATCAAGACTTCATTAACGGGAATTGACATGGTTACCGGGTTCGGCAAAAATTTCTCGTTCTCAAATCCTGCAAGCAAGTTCGCGTTACAGCTATTAAATCCATTTAAACATAAGATGTATATAAGAATCGTTAAATCTTTCTTTTAATTTAAAGCCAAAGGAAGGATCTTTCATATTATTGGTTTTGCAAGACCATAAAATAAAGGCCCGACTTGTATTTTACGTTCTTATTTATTTTGAAACGCGCGAATTTGCATTTGCAAGATGTGTAAAATGTATTTTGCTGTATTTTAAAGAGTGCAATAAAGATTTTAGAGCAAAGGGGCTGTATGGGAAGGGAAGCGAAAACTCTTAGGGCGTGAGAAATAAATCACTTTAATATCATTAAAGATTATATTTACAATTCTCTCAAGAGCCAATTAAAATAAACTTAATGTTTCAATGAAAAGCAACAAACCCCAATAACCCCAATAACCAGCCTCTTCTCGAGTATTCTCCGATTGATTAATGTACCGGTTAACGGTAAAGAAAGCCTTCCTTCTTTCTTAAGGTTTGTTGTTGTTGTTGTTGTTGTCGTTGTTTTATTTATTTATTTATTTATTTTTTCAAGGCATAAGACAATGTATTCTTAATAAAAGTTCAAGGAGGTTTGATTGGTAGGGGCGCGATAACAAGGTCGAGTCCGACCACAGAATCGGAAGCTTATATCCGCGGATTGACACACGCGGTAAGTAAATACGCGGTGATAATGTAAGTAGCAGGTGTCCATGTCGATTGGGACTCTTCGGCGGCTTTTGATGTTTGGTATCGAGTGCTCGAAGTGCTGAATCGTTGGCAATAAACTGCGATCCCTTGATCGGCATCGGGATAAAATGTTCGATGCCGATGTCGACATGAGATAATCGTCGTAATTAGAGGCGCTAATGACCGGGCTGAGACCGTGGCTTTGTTAACTGCACGTTTTTATAATACGGACTCTGTGCATAATGGGCGCGTAGGATTGCGTCGGGCCGAAAATAATCCGGGGCTCGGTGTCTTACAAAACGAGCGCTGAAAGTCGCGGGGCTTCGCCCACGTAGCGCCTCGTCGCCTTTCCATTATGCAAAGCCGTCGTGGACGTCGCTCTGACGGGCGACGGTAAGGGGTCGGTCGGTGGGTTGGTTGGGGAGGAGGGGACGGTGGACGGGGGGCAGGGGAGTAGAGGGGGGCGCTCGGAAACAACGCTGGACGCACGAAAGGGAGCAAGGAGTGCGAGAGCGCTCGGCGAAGAAAAGGTCGTCGAAGGGCCACGAAGGAGGTGGACGAGAGCGGCGAGGGAACCCAGCGCCCAGCTTACGGAGCTCCACCTCGCGGCTCGACTCCATATCATCTCGCGGAAGCACGATGATCCATGTCCCGGCGTCAGCCTAACTAACTAACGGCTCGGAGCCGAGCGCGCCACTCACTTACCTATCTATCTATCTATCTATCTATCTATGTACGTGTACGTGGTGTCCCCGTTCACGGAGCGAAGCCCGGAGCCCTTTAGGAACGAGGGTCAAAGCAGCCAAGGAGGAACGAAAAATTACGTGCCCTGGGTATGAAATCGGGGTACAACGCGACTCGGTGACCTGGACGATACGGGCGTGCGGTGGGGGGGGGGTCTGAATCTCGTTATAGAGCGTAGCTTCCTCGGTCTAGGTCCGAGCTAGACGACGACGAATCGTCCACGTCCTCCTCCACGACCAAGTGATACATACGCTCCATTCAAGACTCTGGGACTCTAATGGCCGAGCTGCTCTCACATACAAATTGCTCGGGTACTCGGGCTCGCTCGATCAACCCGACGATACGAGGCTTTTTTCTTTGGGAAACTTGGGCGATGGAGCGACGGTCCGGGAGTAGGAGCGAGTAGAGGAGCGAGTAGGTTTTGTTGACGGCATGACGTAGCGTTGGGCCACCATCGTGGGGAAGCGAGGGGGGGGGGAAGGATGGACTCGGGCGGTAGAGTAAGGTAAGAGCAGTCGGACTCGACGACGGGCCCGAAGATGAGCCCGAAAGCGTAACGCCACTGGGAGTCGCGCGTCTCTAGCCAGTCTAATGAGCCTCTAAGTCCTTCTGTAAATATGCTTCACCATCCGTAATTATTAATTTACGTCAACTTTCTACTTTCTACACGATCGTCGCTCATCTGTATTCCTCTCCAGAATATCGTACGTACGTACGTACGTACGTACAAGATACGAGTCTCGAGTCTTTCCTTCTTCGTCAAGGAAACTCTTCTTTTCATTATTTAGATACTTTACAGTCGGAATATCGAAGCCGTTAAGTAAGGACGATTGGTAATATTACTTTGGCTTATTTCCCATCTGCTTTTATTGATGTCAATGCGTAAATTAAATTAAATATCCTATATGGTATTGCGAAGCGAGTGCGACGAGTCCATGGGGTCACGTAGCAGAATACGAGCATGCTATTGTACCACAAAGGAGTTATTTATGGTGAAGAATCGGAAGAATCGGAAGAATTGGACATTGAACGTCGACGCAAGTGATTTTATTTAAACAACCGAGCTTGCGATTTATAAGGGAAGTTAAGCGTATGGAGAGAAAATCGTTTCCACGTGCCTTGTAACAATATTCTATAATAAAAAAAGTAGATGTAAAAGTCTGGCCCGAGGGAATTATGGAATAATAGGGACGTAAGGTACAATAAGGCTTCGATAAGCCGCCTGAGTAAGGGTTCGGCTAGGTTCCGAGCAGATGCCGAAGAAGACCTGGTAATGCACGGGAGGAGGGGACGGTAAGGTAGAGTGCCGCACGGGTTCCCGGATACGTTCACGGAGCAGCGGCTAACGTCAATGAGATGTTTTCTTTTCTTTTTTTTTCCCTATTTAACATCGCAGCCTAGATTGGTTTTTACGGAAAAAAGTAGGTTTGTTACGCGCTTAACAATAATTATCCGGATCCGGATAGCAGGGTGTGGCAAGGCGGGGGGGGGGAGGTCAGTCAGGCTAGATGTAAGATGAGGAGGTGGAGGGAGGGAGGCATACGGGGCCTCGCGGGATCGCGAGTCTCCTCCAGCCTCTCTTCCCCGTCCCTACCCCCTCCCTGCCGCCCTGCCGTCGTAGGTCCCACTCTCCTACCACAAGCAGAACCTCGACGAACTGGTAACGGCCCACCGCGGGAATGCAACATGGCGAGTTCGGGCGATCGAAGCGCCGCGCCGCGTCTCTCGCTCCGGCACAAGGACGGCCGGATCACCCGGACGTGTGTGAGCTGCGCGCCGGAAGAGAGTTTAGCCTCCGAGTGGGTTCGTAAGGCGCGGCTCCACTAGTAACCGAGGAGGCGCGCGTCCGACTCGTCGTCGCCGTCGTCGTCGTCGTCGTCGTCCCGGTCACCGTCGAACTCGTCGTATTCCGTCCAGGGCGAAGGGAGGGGGACACCTGTTTCGATGCCCGTGATCGCGAGGTCGATCAGCTGGAGGAGGATGAGGACCAAGAGGATGCCGACGTCCCGAGCTACGGACATCGAAAGCGGACGACCGAGAGCTTCGACGCACGGTATTCCCGAGAGGAGAAAGTGCCTCGCCTCGTAGATAACAATACCTCTTCTTCCGCTCGCCTATCCATCGAACCATCATCTCTCGGCCCCTCCCGCACCCTCCTCGCCAGCACAAGTCAGACAGCGCGGGCACGGACCATGCCATCCGCGCGTATGCGGGTGTGCACTCGCGGGCGGAACTGGATTAACCGGGAAGTCGGACTTTCTAGTTTGGAAAGCGAGCTCGCCAGATCCAGCGGTGGCGAACCGATGGCCGGATGTCCGGAAAAGTGACCCTGGCGCCGATTATCGTTGAACCCCGGGACCTGGAGCCTACGTCGTCTTCGTGTACGGAGTCGGACTTTCGTTTTTCGCGGCAGGTATATGCTTACCCGCTGCGCAGTTTCGCCTGGACAACGCAGGACAATGCGGCCGGACCACCCGATCGGTCTTCGCCCCCCCCCCATCCGCGCCACCCTTCCCCCCCATCACATCAGCTCCCGCCAGCCACATTACCGACCCCACCCCTCGTACTGCGTCTTTCGTTCACGATGAGCCAACGGTGTCCATGTGATCACTCGTATTTGTTTAGTGGCTGACGAGAGCGACTCTTGTTTTCCGCGGATTTCCTGTTTTTCCGAGGCCTCATTTCAAGTAATTCTTATCAGTTTCGGAACCTTTGCCACCACTTAACTCCCTTGCCTTAGGCTTGCACTACAAAAAGCTTAGGAATTATGATTTGAGCTAAAATTTACTACAGTCTCACCCGTCTGAATTATCCCTTTTACCGTCATCTCTCCCTCTCTCTCTCTCTGTTCCATCGCGCTTATGTCCCTCGTACCCCCCCCGCCCCTCGCCGCCTGTCACCGTATTGCCAAGAGCAAGAAATATAATTCCTTTCTCAATATTGCACGTTTCGCAGATTGTATATAATAGAGTAACTGTAAATATTATTATTTTGACATTCTAAGTTGGTAATTAATTGGCCCTTCGCTCATACGTTCAAATATACAAATAGTAAAAATTACTTTTAATCATTCTTACGATATTTTTAAACAATCCGAGCTGCTTTAGAATTTTATTGGCATTATTATTATTATTATTTTGCGAAATTGGCGGGGGCTCGCCTTGCGTAAGCGTCATTATAACTTTGCATTTTCAAATTGTCACGTTGACGTCCGAATGACCGATCGACTCTTTCGATCTCGATTCGTACAAGCGTATTTCATGGAGACGAGGCTACGTTCCGAACTTTTAAGAATATTCATAATTCGCATAGATTACGAGCAGACGAAATTAAAGAGCGTAATAATTAAATAAATAAATGAAATCTTGAATACGTTCGAAGCATTACGTGTTGGATAAGTGTAAATTCGGTCAAACTCGTTCAGACTGTTACTCGTTATATAATTTATATTTTTAAAACTCACACCTACTCATTATTTGTAAAAAATCCTCTCAACGAATTGGTACGGAATTATTTTAAACTATCCATAATGAAGTGACGATTTATAAGGAAACCTCGTCGTCGTCGTCGTCGTCTTTGTTATTGTTGTTGTTGTTGTTGTTGTTATTATTGTTATTATTATTATTGTTGTTGTTGTTGTTGTTGATATTATTATTATTATTGTTATTATTATTAAGCCTGACGTGGTCCTTTCGAAAATTTGCAGGATTCGCTGGTAGAATATATTCTACGTGATAAAAAGGGAAGGGGGCGGCCAGGAAGTTAAAAGGAAAGTGAAAATGTCGACGGCGGAGGCCGAGCCAGCACCTTCCGTGCCACAGAACCTCGTTCAGCTGTTGAAGATGTTGGATTACTTTAAGTGCAACCGCAACCGAGTTGATCCAGAGCCGGTCGAGCTACCCGATTGTGACTTTTTCAATGCCGGTCCACGCCGGACTCTGCGTATCCTCCGTCCCGAGCTGAGGAGCGGCCACTTTTACGAATCCCAGTCGCGGTCACCGCGTCCGGAGACGCTCAATGACAATTTTTATCTACGCTGGGCAAAGAGGCCACATCCGTCCGGGAACTGCCGGTGCTCGTTCAGGCAATCGAGCGCGAGCAACCGACTGAGCAGCTACGAGGAGAAAATTATATCGGAGGAGATTCAGCGGATCAGGACGAGCCTGTGCGAGGCCGAGAAAAGCGGCCAGGACATTCAGGAGCTGGAGAAGAGCCTCGTTGTCGATTTGACGAAGCTTCGGCTGTCCGCCTCGGACAAGGATGAGCCGGAGCGCAGTGGCTCGGAGCTGAAGACCGAGATCACGGCGGACAATAAGTGCGCAAAGCCAGACAAGACGAGGCTTGTCGAGGAGTACGTGAAACGGAAGATAGTCAAGGACCTGGATCGGTACATTAGCAATCTGCTCGACGAGATTCTGAACGACACTATAAAGGCGATCGCGCAGACCGACAATCCGTTTAGTAAGAAAAGGCCCGCCGAGAAGGGGACGGGCAAGGGTCCGACCGCGGCTTTCGAGGTGAATTTCGCCCTGGACAATGGCGACGGGCTGGATGACATCGCCGGCGCCGGTGCCAAGGACCGCGTTCGCCTCGACCCGGACGAGGGCAACAATGGCTACGTGAACGAGGGATTCATCGGCTCGGCGAGCGACCCGGACGCATTGGATTTCCATCTGAGGCACAGGCTCAACGCGGACGTCATCCTCGAGAACGCGGATTGCATCGACTCGGGCATCAATAGCGTCGAGACCATCGAGCTCCAGCCCGAGCAGGAGCAGAATCTCGAACAATCGCTGATTGACATAATCGACGCGAAGCTCGGCGGTTCCTCGATCGGCAAGTCCTTGGAAGACCTCAGCATGTCCATCGACGGCCATCCTACCAACAGTCCTCCCATCGTCAAAAGCGTAAGTTGTATAAAAAAAAAAACAATGTCTAATCGATGATAATGGCCATCCGAGGCTACGGAGGTATCGAATCGATCGAATTGAGGATGGAAATATTTTTTCAGGCGAGCGGGTTAAGGGGGCCGACAGCCGACACGGAGACGAGGCCCAATGGGCTTACGACCGAGACGTCGAATTCAACGATGGGAGAGGCGCTGGTTATGGGTACGGAGACGATCGAGGAAACTGGAGGGGCGACAACGGCGGACATTCGTACAGGAAGGCAGGATTCGGCAGGGGCTCGGATCTCGAGGCCGATTGACGAAGCGATAGAGGATGCGGCCTTCGACGGCTTAAGGCTCGAGTTCCGAAAGGACGCCGCTGACGATCCACCGTCCGAGAAACCATCGTCCAACGTAACGTCTAAAGTCAACAAGACCATGCTCGTCATTCGGCAAAGAATAGCCACGAGATTAGCTAATTCCCTGCGTAAAGCCAATGACGGCTGCGGCGGCGGCGGCGGCGGTGGTGGTGGCAGTGCTGGTGGCAGTGCTGGTGGTCGTGCTGGTGGTCGTGGTGATGGCAGAAGCAGCAGCAGCAGCAACAACAACAACAACAACAACAACAACAACAACAACGACAACGAGGACGAGGACGAGGACGAGGAGGTGCGTCGTCAGTGCAAGGCTAAGAAAGCAAACTGTAACGGGGGATCCGTAAAACTGACGACGAGGTCGTCCCTCGAGCTCGAGGATTATCGGAGGCGCTTCCCGGTGCCCGAGTCGAATCGGCAGCAGCAGCATCAACAGCAGCAGCAGCAGCAGCAGGTCCCCGAAGTCGTTTGCGACGAGGCCGATGAAGTAACCCTGCGTAATCGCAATCGTAAGCCGATGATCGTCTTCCTCCACGGATTCGGCTCATCGTCCGAGGCCTTCGAGCACCAGCTGCGGTACTTTGCGAATCTCGGCTATCCGTGCATCGCCCCGGATTTGCTCGGGCACGGCCTGAGCTCGGCACCGAACCACCCGAGGGATTACCACTTCGAGAAATTGCTCAACGATCTCGAGGCCGTGCTGATGCATTACGCGTTCAAGCCCGGCCGGAAGTGCGTCCTCGTCGCTCACAATTACGGGTAAGGTGCCAATCGACGATTGTTTCGGGGGAACCCAAATAACCCCCACCCACCCATCCACCCAACCATCCCAGTCTGCTCGCCTGCCTGCCTGCCTGCCTGCCTGCCTGCCTCCTTGGCTGGCTGGCTGGCTGGCTGACCCCGATCTCGGCTAATCCTCGGAACTTGGCAGACGCAATATTAGGTCAGAGTGTCTTTCGCAGATCGGCCGCCCTTTCTTTCCCACACGCGCTAAGTACCTTTTCCACTCATTACTTACCGCTTGGCTCGCACACCGTCCCTCCCTTCCCCGCTGCTGCTGCTGCTGCTGCTGCTGCTGCCCGTTCCGCCACGCCGTTCCTTCATCCCAGGCCCATTACCCGCAAATTCCGTTCTTCCTTATCTCTCGGGTGCCCTTGCATAACCGGCATGCCCGCCATTATTAGTATTACCAGTATTAGTATTAGTATTAGTATTAGTACGTAGTTTGGTGTATTTGGGTATTTCGCGCGCCTTGTAAAGCCGACTTTCCTTTTTATTTATTATTTCGCAGCCGTACGTTTTGCGAAAAGCATCTACGATCTAACAGCCGGCCGTCTATTATATATATATATATATATATACGTTATGCACACACACGGCGTACGTTTCTTTCGCTCTCGATATCGCGAGTATTGTTATGACTTTTGGGTACGGGCGGATTTCGCGCGTCTTTATGCATCCGAGCCCGTCAGCTACGAATTCATAACTTTCTAAAGCCAACCATTACCTCTTACGAGCGATTAATTAAATAAAAACCTCGAGGTTATTGAGCGAACGAAATCCGGCAAAAAGATTTTCCGGCCCGCGCTTTATTTACAATATTTCCCGGGCTTTCTTTCGGTTCAATAGGAATTCGTAATTGACCGAGTGCGGCCGTTAACCGCAATTAAGTCTAAATAGATCATTTTATTTACGCGATCTAAGGAAGCCCGGGGATTTTATTTTATAATGATAATATAAGGCCGGCATGGTGTTGAGGTGTTTGGAAAGCAGCGGCTCCGTCAAATTCAATTATTTCGTTTACTTTCCGAGATCGTTATCGAGAACCATCTCCTCCGAGAGGATTCGCGAGCTTCCCCATTGGCGACTTAATCGACCGAACGTCAATTTCACCGAACGTCCTGCCTTTACCTTAAGTCTTCGTCCAATTAAAACGACATTTAATGAGACATTTTTCCCATTTTACAATACTAATGCAATACTGAACAGAAATTCTTCCTCCTACCCGTTGAATTCAATGAAATAAAAACTACTGCTGGCTCTGCTTACGCATTCATTTGTACGTAATTGTATGTATAAGAAGAAACAAAAATAAAAAAAAACAAAACGATCTAGTAAATTTACTTCGGGATTCCATTGCAAGACTCGGTGCTGCTATCTTTTTACTGTTAACACGTTACTTATACAATCCCAGCTATCCTATACCATTCCTATATATATATATATATAGATATATTCGCCTTTATAACACGGGAATTATAAAATAATAGCCTTTTTTTTAGAAATACAACAGAAAAGTTAAATCCACCCGTACGTATAATTGTACACACATTTCAAAAGAACAACCGCTAAGACAAATTATTTTTTATCCCCTTACTTTTTTATTTATTTTTATTTTTTATTTTTTTTTTTTTTATACATAATAATTCTCGGGAATAATTAAGTTTACGTAACTAAAAATAACATACGGATTTAGGAGTTATAAAAATGCTTCTCGGCCAGCAATAATATAATTGCCTACCGCGCGCGCACATATTCATCTATAATAATGAGGTTTGCGTATAGAAATAGGAAAACGCAACGTTCGGCATTGTTTTAGTAAATATGGAGTCAGGCGGATTGCTTCTATTAAAAGTGTAATCGATCCCTCGGCTCCCCCCCCCCTTCCTTTCACACAAATTGTGATACAAGTGATGTAGAGGCCATTGGAATGCTGCATTGTACCTTCATTCGACAAAAAGCTTAAGGCGCGATTCACTACTAAAAACTCGGAATATAATGCCGAAGGAATTTCCGTATAAATAAATAAATAAATAAATAAATAAATAAATAAATAAATAAATAAATAAATAAATAAAAACCTTTAGTACAAAAATGGAATAAATTTTAATGAGTAAAATGAGCCGGTGGAATTTTGAGAAAACATAAATTTTACAATTATAAAGAAAAAAAAAGAAGAAAAAAAAAGAACACGAAAACTTATTATAATACTTGTAATTCGTAATGCAACAAAGAGTTCTGCCCTCGTTAATCTGCATATCCTGATGAGCTTTATTTTGAGATCAATTAGGAATTAGAAATAGTTTCGTTTATTTGCATTAATTGAACATGAAAGAAATGCGAAAACAAGGGAAACAAGGATACATTCGGGGGGGGGGGGTAACTTGTTGTTATTAGCTCTCGTTATCCTTATTATTTACGGAGAATGAAAATATAGCGCGGATAGTGCCGACAGTTCCCGACGAATACGAAACGAATGCAATATCGAATACCGTAAGTTCAAGCGTAAGCATTGTTCAGTGAGGGGTGGGGGAGGGGGAGAGGGATACTTAAAATGTTGATCATACGCGCGGTGGTGGATTGGGCGGGGAAAGAGCGGGGCTCCATCTCATTAGTACTCGGCTCGGTCGACGATGTATTTATAAAAAGCCAAAGCCGCGCGGAGCTTCGAAAATTGACGCAGCTTTCGCATTAGAATGACATCGAGGAATAATGTAATTAATAGCTCAGTAGCTCGTTGCCATTTTAAAGAGGGGCACGGAACCTCGATCGGGCAGAGTTCAAGAACCCCGGGGGGCCCCTTTAACGAGTAATAATAATAATAATGATAATGATAATGATAATAATAATAATAATGGTAGTAATAATTATTATGATAATAACAATAAGAATAATAACAATAAAGGAGCATTTAGAGATGCTTTCGAGGCTCGGGGAAGGATGCAAAGGGCGATTATGGGAAGGGAGAAGCGCGAGCGTGCGGAATGGGGGGAGGGGGGGGTATTGGCGCGTTGAGGTTGCCGCTCTCCCGGCCGATCCGCGCGGTTGAAGAATCATCGATTCGGATCGGAGGGAGAGAGAGAGAGAGAGAGAGAGAGAGAGAGCAAAAGAGCGGACTTTGACCTTGGTATCCTCCTCGTCGGGCGTGCGCAGGTGCAGCTTCGCTACGGCGCTGGCCTGCAAGTACACGAGCAGCGTGCACCAGCTGGTGCTGATATCGGGCGGGGGCCCGACGCCCCTCGCGCCCCCGCTCACCGAGGGTCCGGGACACTGTTGTCTGAGAGCGAGCCTCGCACCCCTCCTCTTTTGCGGCATGCAACGAGCCGTTCTCTACTCGGCCAGGGGTCGGCAGCATCCCTACTGCGGCTCGGAGCTGCTCGAGGACCAGTGGCCCTCCCACATGCGTCACGTCCAGAGAGGAATGTCCTGGCCGGAAGGGGACTACGTCTTCCACCGGAGGATCTGCACCCCCTCGCTCCTCGTCCACGGGCTCAGGGACGACAAGGTCTCTCTCGTTCAAGAGTGCCAGATGGAGCGGGTGAGTATCCTTAGCTTCCCCAGCTGCATTCCTAAGCGCCGCGGTATTACGTGCTCGTAACACATCCACAGTTCACGACCATCATCAACTATCTATCCCTGATCGATCAATCAAATCAAATCAAATCAAATCAAATCAAACCCAAATCTCAATACTTTCTCTTTATTTTTTATTTATTTATTTATTTTTTTTTTTTTATACAAAACGTAAACATTTACTGATTATAGAATTTACGGCTCAATACATCTCATAATTTTCTTACGCCGCATTGTTTACAATTTCTCTGATGGCAAGTCAGTACTTAATCGTTATTCGATTCTCGTTTTTAACTTTCGTTTCACAGGAATCTTATGAATCTATGAATGGACAGAACTTCAATATTATCATTGTTTACCCGTGAAATTAGTCGAACGAATACACTGGTTTACGTAGGCGTCATTTACATAAGAAAATAAATGCCAAAACGTCTTCCGCGAAAAAACTTCTTATTAACAACATCTGCTGTAAAATCTTTTTAAGCTACATGTTTCTTTAAAGTGTACGCGTTCATTGTATCGGAATACACGTTCGCGTGATATAATCGTGTAAGCTGCTCCGACTCTTTTTTTCTCTCTAATTGTCTATAAGCATCACCTCTCACCATGTTATTCAATTATGTGTAGCTTTAATGTGAATCCTTCCTTATCTCCTCATGCTTGTATTCACTTAATCTAAAAATACGTTCGGTTCATTATGCTGTTCGATCCTTTTAAAATTTCTTTAAATGGTTGGTTAAGGTAAAAAAAATTTACTTTTACTCCATATGCATTGTATTTAATATCGCATTTGCAACTCCTAACTTTCATTTGATTCACGAATAACTACGCTTTTTTTATAAACGCAATCATTATAATTATTCATAAACGTAATGCGAAAATAAATATTAATCTCGCGCTTATAATAAGAGATTGTTAATGTATGGTATTTGTTACTATCGAGATTTAAAATTTAATATTATACAGTATTTTTAAAAGTTGTTTATTAGAATTCCGATGAATGTTAAATAAATTATGTCTTCATTAAAACATAGAATGTTAATAGTTTTGTAATTACCGGTCACGTTATGACAGATTTTACAGCAATTTGCAATATTTTACTATTCTAGCGTGTGTTCAATTTCGTATATTATACATGAAAAAAGAACAATGAGATTAATTTTTTTTTTCCCCGAGTGATTAAAAATAAATACGTCAAGTACATGTCTGTAAAAATTAAAACAGTCTTGCGAATTTCTCATGTATTATCTGAGCAAAAGTTTTAATTGTTTCATAAAAAATAGCATATTTACATTTATATTTTTAAAATTTCTTACAAAATTTCATCAATTACTCTATGGAGTACATAAACTAGAATCAATATATATGTAAATATATATATATATTAGTTTAATGTACTATTATATTAATGAAGTGTATGTAAATACTTCTGTTAATAGTAAATTTTTTTTATATTAATATTTCACTTTCTTAGATTTTAAATGTTTAGATATTTAAAATATGCAAAACTCGAACTATGGTTTGATTTTTGATTTCAGACAATGATAAAAGCTTTTCTGGAGGCGATTCCGACTGCGGGTCACATGCCGATGACTGACTGCCCGGAGCAATTAAATCACATGATTCATTGCTTCATTGATTTGTGGAAAAACAAAAAGTGGTGAACATTATACTCGATAATTGGAACACCGGTGACCTGTATCGTAACGGCTCGTTCATCGAGAAAGAGAGAGAGAGAGAGAGAGAGAGAGAGAGAGAGAGAGTCGTGCCAAAAGAAGCAAATCGAACACGTTCATGTCATCAGACGCCATGTACGGAACGAGGGTGTACGTGTGTAAAAAGCATGCAAGTCGTACCAAAGATGTGATTTTTATACATAATATTATTATACTCGACATGTATTCTACGGTATAAAAGCATAAATTATTTGTTTATAATAATATTGTTTTAGACATCGTTTGTGATTGATTTTTTTTTCTATCGATTTTCTAATGTTCGCACAATCATGATCGCGTTCAATTTTCATTAGCTGCTCTGAATTCTTTGATTAAGCGGATTCTCGGTAGACTTCATCCATTCTTTCCTAAGGAGTTGTTTTAATTGGCTAAGACGTAACGTGGGATTCTGATCTTTAAGGATTGGCATCATTCGTTCCTCGAAGCTCAGATAAGCAGCTTTCATTCGACGTTCTGGATGACGATCGATTTCCGGATCTTTTAGACTGAAAGTAAACGGCACATCGTTAATAAAATTCTTACATTAATGTAGCCATCGAAACTACTAAGCTTAATCACTTATACGTATTTGTTGATTATTTAATTATCGTTACGTGTTATTATTATACATGTATATATATATATATATGTATATATGTGTATATATACCCAAACTATAACTACAAGTCGAGCATATTTTTATTTCCCTTAAGTTCATTCGTTCAAATCTTTTAATAATTGAATCCCAAGTTTTTGTGCTTTTTAAAATCTAATAATAAAAATCATAGATGTAGCAAAGTGAAATTTTAGACATCGTATGTATGTATGTATGTATGTATATAAATATATATATTTAATGAAGCTCATTCAAAAGAAAAAAAAAAAAGAAAACAAGAAAAAAACAAAAAAAAAGAAACATTTTAATTGTAATTGAGATCTTTGTAATATTTTAACAATTTTCGTTAAACGCTACTGTTATTAAAATATGCAAATATATTAAAAGAAAATTGTCGTACTGTATATGTTCCTCGAACAATAATAATTGAATAAAAGTTTTTATTATTCTAATCTTCATCTACGACTGCGCGTAGATCGTTAAAAGCGACTTTCCTATTGTAAACCTGTAAAAATGCATTTTACCTTAAAACGGATATAGCCTCATCAATCCCGTGAGCCGTTTCCCCCTCCAGTACAATTCTATTTAAATTCTCTTCTAAAGGCTTCTCCTCCACTCTCTTCTTCACGCTGACTTGATTTCGTTTTTCCGTAATTTCAGCGCGCGTGAGCTTCGCCGTTGTCGGTCTTCCCCCAACTTTTATCGAGGACATTTCTTTTTCGAGAAGCGCCTTCGCCTCTTCTTTCTTTTGCAACTGTTGAAGTCGCTTCTTCTCCAGCTCTTCCTGAAAATATCAATGAGCATCGTTCATCGTTCATCGTGATGAGCTCGTAAACCTCACGAAAACCTCACGAAAACCTCGCGAATTACGGGTAAATCCCTACCCTTCTTAACGATACATTCAATTCCTCCTATAATTATGTAATATAATTTGCCGATAGAATTTCGTCGGCAGTCCCTTTTTCTTTTATTTATCGACACGAAATATTTGAATCTCGGGCGACGAGTTTAAAATTTAAAATTCTTCGTAAATTGCTTTAAAGGCTCAACGGCTGAAAACGCCAGAAGCTTTTGTTTATTTATAAATAGCTCGCAAACACATTGTACGAGCGATAAAAAAAGAATCTTATTGAAAAATAATCTAAGGATTAGCTAATAATGTAAAAATAGTAATGTAGTTGTTTTTTTTTTTTTTTTTTTAAATCTGACGCAACGGAGGAACTAATGTAATAAACGAAATAACAAAGGCACGTGCATATACGTAATGACAATTGTTGCCAGATATACATGCAAGAGTAGAAAATTAAATGCGAAGTAGGGGGCTTATGGTAGGAGGACGCACTTGTTTCTGCTTTTTCTTCTGCAGTTGCTTGTCGTCGTCTTGCCAGGCCTTGTCCTCGGCTTCCTGGGCCTTACGCGACGTCTCGGCTTCCTTGGCCGCGGCCTTACGGGCTTTCGCGACCATCGCCTTGCTATTCTCACCCACAAATTTTTTCGGCATTTTCGAATCTAATTCCGCTGCTAAATAAAACAAGACAATTAATTAATTAATTAATTAATTAATTATAAGCTGCTTTTGTTATTGCCGAAAGCTATTGCCGAAAGTATCACCATCTTCTCTCAAACGCGCTATTCATGCCATTGCCTTCGACAATAAAACCAGATTACTTTACGATCCCATTTCCCAATGATTAATTAATAATTTATCTTATACTTATTTTTAAACTGCGTAGCAGAGAGAGAGAGAGAGAGAGAGAGAGAGAGAGACACACACACATCAAAGACGAGACTGAAGAATCTACGTGGGGAGTAGGTCAGGTGATATTATTATTATTATTATTACTCGGATGTAGGAGGTGGGCCCCGGATTCGGGTAAAATAGAGGTAGGCAGGCAGGCAGGCAGGCAGGTAGGTAGGTAGGTAGGTAGGTAAACGACTACTGGGCCATCCCCCGAACGGAGATTCGAAAAGAGCGCGTCCGGGTGAGTCTGGGAATCGGCCAAGTACCGAGTGGCGGAGGCCGCATGCGCACTCGGACCAATGTTTTGCTCCTTGCACGCAACTGGCGGAGATGACAAAGAGGTTATAATCGCGGAATCGGGGGCCCGCGGATGTTCCGGGCCGGCCTCGCGAGGAGGATGTCGGGCAAGCTTGGGAAGAAGGGAGCCAAGGCCGCCGGTCCGGTCGCTGGCGCTCAGCCGAAGAAGACGGAGGTAAGTCCGGAGCTGACTTACCGCTCGGTTAAGTTGATTGGCGGGACGGCGTGATCGGGGACCTTCGGCCTCGGCGACTATCACCTGTCAAGTCCATACTCTGACATTTTTCAAGGTCTGTCGTGACGCACGCGACACCTTCGCGATAACCGTCGCTCTTCTTTCTTCTTCCACCACCTCCTCCTCCTCCTCTTACTCCTCCTCCTTCTTGTCGTTTAAAGATACAAAGAATGAATGATAGGTAGAGAGATAGAGATCGAAAGAGATAGAGAGATAGAGAGAGAGAGAGAGAGAGAGAGATACGGGAAAACGTGAAGAGAGGCGAGCATGCGCTACCCCCGTCTGCCCTTAAGATCTCGTCTGCTCTCGTCCGCGACCGTTACTACCCTCTCTAAGCACCTCGGAGCCGTTATTCGAGCGACGTTACTTTCTTAAAAATAATATCCCGTCGGCGATGGAAATCCGTTGACTCGCGAAAGCCGATGCCAGTTACGGGATAACGCGCAACTCGTCCATTCGACTGTTGGGTTATTTATTCGGTGCGGCTCGAGCGCCATCTCGTGTCGGCGAGCCGAGACCCGCTCGCGGGGATTATCCGGCCAACTGACCGATGCGCGCTAAATCCTAATAATTTCGAATGATTCCCGATCGAGCCGTCGATGCATCAACGTACCTTCAAGTCCGATTCTGCGGTCACCCGTGAAAACCGGCCAGTCGCACTCACTCTTGCGCTTATTCCATTATCTCCTCGGTCATCTGAACCTCGGCCCCGGATAATTACATCGAACCTTTTACCACAATTGGGCAATTGCAGCACGTTTGTTAAAACGTTCTAAACCATCTCGTGCGCAATGAAGTGCTTACTTTAACGTAATAAAATTCTAGGGTCCAGTGGGGCTGGATAAGAGTGGCAACGTCGTTATAAAAATCCAGGCGAAACCAGGGGCGAAGCAAAACAATGTAACAGGTATTGATTGAGAGGTAACCGTGGATTATGGACGGTTGTCGATTATGCCCGTACAAATGTCAAAACGTCATTTTTCTTGCTTCTTCGAAGACTTCTCGGAGGAAGCGGTGGGCGTAGCGATCTCTGCACCACCACAAGAAGGCGAGGCGAACGCAGAGCTCGTTAAGTACTTGTCGAGCGTGCTCAAAGTTAGGAAATCCGACCTCAGCTTAGACAGGGTTTGTTAAAAAAAAAAAAAACATCTCCCATAAGCATCGATACGAATACATTATAAATGTGGCCAAGGCTTTTATTATTAATTTTTATTTATTTAAGGGCTCTCGAAGCAGACATAAGACCATCGTCGTAAGTGGCAGTAGCGTCGAAGAGGTTACCAACAAGTTGAAAGCAGAGGCTGCGAGTAATAATTAGCCTAAATAATATAATTAAAGTAATTAAGAAATAAGAAAAAAGGACGACTGTTTTTTTTTTGTTTTTTTTTATATATATTTATTAATACGTTTATTATTATATCACAATAAAGTTACTATATTTTCTGGTATACGACGACTCGTACTCTCTGTATTCATAGTCCTTACGAATTACACATTAAAATGATATAATATATATTTTCACTTATTTGCATAGGCCGCTACTCTTTATGGCATTGTATTTATAAAGTAACGACACGACGTTTTATGTACAATCGTAATAATAATAATAAAAAAAAAAAAAAATTACATCGAATAATAATGAAACAATTGACGTTTCGTTAAAATTGAAAATTTAATATATCGTTTGCTTATGTCTATATACACTGCGAGATTGACGTTAATCTTAATCACATATAATTAATATACGTATATGCATATATATATATATAAATAACAAAATAAAATTTGAAAATTATATTTGAACTAATTAACGGCCGAGAGCATTGGTTAAAATAATATCCTAGCGAATGTTGGCCGCCCTGGACGGAAGGGCGACCGTCGTCTACTCGCGCCAATAATGCATACCTCTAATGGAGTATTTACGATATTCTTATTACGTATTTACGCGCGAAGAGCGTAATTAGGAGTGAATAACTGTTGGGACTCTCGAGTCTCATCGTTAGGCACATTGTCTGATTATAAGCCTCGACAAAGTCGATGCGGAACAAGCTCGTCTTCGATCAGAAGCTTACAATCGTGACGGACAGAGCAGACAGAGACAGAGACAGAGAGAGAGAGAGAGAGAGAGAGAGAGAGAGAGAGAGTGAATGACGGGCATCGCTATCGAACGTTATCGATCTACGAGGGCGGAAAAACAGTCGCTTTCTTGAGCCTTGGCACGAGTGCGTGGGAGGCTCAGTCCTCGACGTCGAAAGCCTTGTCGTCGAGCCAGGGTCGGAAGATGGGCAGGGTCGAGGGGTAGTGGGCGCCTCGTTTCGACGGAGCCGTGCCAACCGGTGCCCCCTCTTGCCTCAGCGGATATGTCGCCAGGACGATGGGGATCTGAAGCTTGATCTCCTTGTCGAGACTCTTCGGGCTGATGATGAACTGCGGACGTTAGTAAACGCGATTAGTTGACGCTCCGGTCGGTGCACCTTCCATTGCTTCTTCCACGGCTCAAATGTACAAGAAAGTTGCTTCTTTTTTCTTTTTCTTTTCTTTCGCGATCGTTACGTCGCGCAAGAGACACTCTTAAAAGACACGGTGAGACTCTAGACGATGATTCACGCGAAGCTAGCGTTCTAGTTGTTGGGCAAGAAGTTGCCCGGATGGAAAGTAACTCGGAGGTGCACGAAAGCCCGAGTCAACAACGCGTGTTCACGTCTCAGCGGCGTACAATGTGCATACAATGAGCATTATAATACGTCTGGTGGTAGGGAGAAGCTATCGCGGCCGTTACGAGGACTCGCGAGTACTCACGTAAACGTGGTAGAGGACGTTGATAAGGTGGCATCCTCGGAGATTGGTCGGTGGCAGGGGCGGGACGTACATCTGCTCGTTGAGCCACTCCTCGCCTTCTCCGGGCCGTATTTTTCCCCGTGAAACGCTCGCGAGCTCGCGGGTCTCGCTGGCAAGGACCTTACCACGGCACATGTACTGTATCGTCTCGGTCAGGGAGGCTTTGGTCGACTTCATCGTCACCTTGCTCCGGTTGCTCACCGTCGCCGAGATGCCGATGCTCTCACCGGGCACGTAGCCGCCCCGGTCCAGGCTCACGCGGCAAAAGACTGGGCCACCCGAGACGCAGGACACGCCCACGTGCTGCTCCACCTCCAGGCGCGCCGGTTGCTGGAACGAAACCGCTTTTATGACTTATACGGCTACAGGGGGGTGATGATAAAGGGGTTCGGGGGATGTGACTCTGGGAGGGGAGGGACGAGCTACGACTCCTAAGAAATCGGAACCCGAGTCTCGTGAGTGAGGTACACGGCTCGGCTCGGCTCGGCTCGACTCGGCTCGTCTCGCCTCGCCTCGGCTTTGTGAAACCTAGACTCGAGCGACTCGTGCAGGATTCGCTCTTAGCGCCTCGCGATATTAGAATCACGTGGGATTCGCATTACTTTCACGGTAAGTCCGAGAGCGGCTTTTTACTCAGAAGTCAATTTTAACCCAAGCACTGGAATAATAATAAAGCGATTATGCACTTTTGCGCAATTGGCGATGAAACCTCGCTGGAATCTCGTCCCCTTCGTTCCGGTGCATTAAATTATCCGGCGCGCTTTAATAACTTTCTCAGAGTGCGTTAAAGTTAATATAAATGCCCTTAATTGCCCGCGTATTTACCCAATCATTACAACGAAGCGCTCGTGGCTAAAATAAGTAATAAAAAAGAAATACAAAAAAAAACACCAAAGTAATGTACCGGTATTCGTTTCTGGCCCGTTCACCATGTATTATGCACTTTAACAAAAAAAAAAAAAAAAAAAGAAAGAAAAACAAATGTCCAAACCACGACCTTTAATATTTCATTATAATACATTCGGAAATGCTAAACAACGGCGACACCGAGAGCGGAAAACCATACTTCGGCCTGTCAATATAATTTAACGATTTCGAAAGGCCACGAAGCCTTAATGTATGCGGGAATTCGTATAATTCGATGGAGATTAATTATCGGGAACGAGGTGGGCGTCGCTGGGCGTCGATGGGCACGTATTACGCTTACGTATGGAGCTTCGCTCAATTGACCCGACACCCATAGGCTACGGGTACACGAAAGCCGGAGCGTGTGTGCGAGCCTGGCACGGAGGTGTATCGGTGTCTTCTCACGGCACGCCGTGCGAGTCGAGCGTGGAGGCTGGGCTGCATCTCTTGGGGGGATCGTGGCCGTTTTTCTTATAAGGCATCGATCAAGTTTCTCAAACGAATCGATCGCTCGATCGATATTCCTAGCATCCAGCATTGCCAAGGATATTACACAGAGTGTTGCGTAATGACACCCTCGGTTTGTTCAATAAACGCCTCGTAAAGCGAATGCAAGCTAGCTCGGAGGTGACTTTCCGTGAGAAATTAGTCAAACGCCCTTCTAACGGGTTACGTATTACAGTATCGTCAAAACGAGCTGAATCAATTAATAAGAAAGTTACGTAACTTACCGCGATCGATAATTATTCTATATTCTATGTTCTAATTGTCCGCGTACGGTCGGTGTCGTTGCCGCGATACCTACGCACCGTCCGATTAATCACGCTCTCTGCGCAAATACGCCTCGGATCGTTCACGATATCTACTACCCCTCCCCCCCCATCCCACCCCGCGAGGGCGCAAATCCACGCGACGTAAAAGCGAACGCTCTCCCAGCGTCGTATGAGATCTCTTATTTAGCCTGTAATTTTAGTAATGGCGACGTGTGCATACAAGAAGCGTATATCCGCCTCTACGTGGAAACGCGAGAGAATTTAACAGTATATTTCATTGGCTCGAATAACGTAACTGTAAGTAAGTAAGAGTATGAAATAACAGTGGATAAAAGAATAAAAAAGTAGCCGGTAGTCCGATTCGGTTTGGTTGAACGGCCTGAGGGAGCGGGGCGGGGTGGGGGGGGGATACCGCGGGAGAGTCGATCAGTCGTAATCTAGGCAGCCGAGAGCTCCTTCCTTTACGTCCTTATAAAAATGTATGTATTCAGCAATGGGTGCGCATTCCGAGCTCGAGCAGTCGGCAGAACCCTGGGAAAGCGGAACCTGGCCGGCTAATGGCAAGTTACTCGGAAAGGGTCGGGGATAGCGTTACCTCGGTGGTCAAGGGTGGACTCCCTGCGCTAATTACGCGCGCACAATGGGAAAGGGTTTATTGGGGATGGGGGAGGGAGGAGAGGGAGAGGCGAGCCAAGTGTTACCTAACCCGGTCGGACGGGCACCTCCGACCGCTCTCCGCCCTAAATCTAAATCCAAATCCAAAACCATCGGGGAAGTGCGCATGGACAATGGCTCCTCGCGCGTCCACCAATGAAACATAATGGGATTTTTGGCATGGGGCACGAGCCGTCTAAATTTGCAGGATTACCGCTCGCAAGTATCATTACTCAAATTATCGCTCGTCCTGCCGAGGTCGTAAAGACCTCCGACAGGCCTCTCCATCGAGGCCTACTTCCCTTGCCATCCCTTCTCCGTCCGAACCCCCTCGTAAATAAAACGGCAACAGCATCCGCAGTCAGCAGCCGACTTACCGCCAATATCGGAGGCTCGAGGTTCAGATCTATCGGGTTCATGACGATGAAGACCTGCTGGTTCTTGTGCACGAGGCCCCCGGGCTCCCTTAGCGCGGCCTTGCAGTAGTACTGGACCCAGCCGTGCTTACCCAGGAAGGTGGACGGCAGCCCGAGAGGCAGGCCGAGCTTGAACGGGAAACTGTGGATGCCCGGCGACAGGAGGGCGGGTCCGTCTCCTTTAATTAATCGACTGGACGGTAAGATCCGGCGGTCCCGACCGGGGGCGACGGGTTGGCTTACCTGGCTCGCCGAGCAGTCGCATCCGGAAGTCGATGTAGTTCTCCTTGTCGTAGACTCGCTCGGCCCTTTGGCTGCGCACCCGCACGACCCCTTCGCCGACCACATGGAAGTGCAGCCCCGAGACGCTTTTTTTTTTTTTTTTTTGCAATGAAACAGAATGCCAAGTATAGTTTGTTTTCCGATGGTTCGTCGTTTTTTTTTTTTTTTTTTTTATTATTCCTTAATCGTTACCCAAGGTTTTAACGAGGATTAACGGGGATTAACAACGAGCCCATCGTACTACGAGAATAGTATCCGTGGTATCCAATGTCACGTTTATTCTCGTACATCATTGCCGTGCTTGTTATTATGGATTTAACGTTTATAAGTCGAAGGTGTACGTGTAGGCGGATCTATTAAGGAGGAAAATATTGCGATCGGACGGTGACGAGTTTCTTCTTTTTTTTTTTTTTTTTTTTTTAGAAATCTAATAAGAGACGTCGTGTCGCTTACGTAAGGCTAATTAGATGTACGAAATAAAGAGACGGAGTCTTCCCACAGAGAGAGAGAGAGAGAGAGAGAGAGAGAGAGATTATGGCGACTCGTCACAAAGCCGGGGTATCGCGTAGTAGTGAATATTAAAAGAGGTGCATTGGATGTATTGTCCGGGACATGTTGATGGGAGGCGTTAGTTGCGCGCGTAGCGAGGCTAAGCTATAAATCTCGTGCCTACGCATAAATATGATCCGAAGCCAGGCTCATAAATATATTACGTACGATCCGCTCTAATCGATTAGAATAGGTAAGGGCGCAGCGGAGTCTCGAGTGCCCCGGTAAATATACACGCAGCGCGAGGTCTCCCGCGCTTACATGAGGCCGGCTAGTGTTGAGGGTGGGGGGGGGTGAGGGAGGCAGAATTTCCCCGAGAGATAAACGGAAGGAGGAATTAAAGAAGGCGCGGCCATCACAGAGGAGAACGAAGAGGAGAACGAAGAGGAGAAAAGGTCAGGGTGATAGACATCTCTCCCGGTCGTGGGTGCGACGACTCTCTCTCTATCTCTCTCTCTCTCTCTTCTCTTTCTTTCTCGCGCGCGCGAGCGCGCGTGAATGTAAGGAAGAAAGACAGTTCGGTGTTACGGGATAAGCGAGAGGACAGAGGGAACCACGAGCCTCGAACCTCGAACCTCGAACCTCGAACCTCGAACCTCGGACGCATAGGCGAGTGCTGGTTCTTCTCGCCGGCCCTTATTCCCTTACGGTGAAATGCCTCTCTTGCACAACGACGGAGGGCAGAGAGACGAGGCGCGGCGGACACGTAAGCGCCCGCACGCATTCGCCTCTCTCTCTCTCTCTCTCTCTCTCTCTCTCTCTGCATTCGTCTGCATTCGCCTGTCAGGTTGGCTCGGGTACGAGGAGTCGAGGAGATAGCCGATGCACGCCCCTAATCGTTTCGCATGCCTCCGGGAATTTCAGGAAGGCAAACTAGCCGCGCTTGTCCGCCACTAACTACCGCTCGGCCGTCCAGTTTGCGAAATAATAATGAAATAATTTGCACTCGCGGAGGCCCGCGCTCGGCTACGTATCGCCCCGAAGGAAATTATTTCACCGCTCGATCGGTAGAGAGAGAGATAGAGAGATAGAGATAGAGATAGATAGATAGAGAGAGAGAGAGATAGAGAGAGAGAGAGAGGGAGAGAGAGAGAGAGAGACCCCCCTCCCTCCCCAGCCCCGTCGCCATCCCCAATAACCCCACGCAACTCTCCCACAACAAAGCTCGGCTCTTGCCTTTTCTCATTTATCCGAAGGCTGTAAGTAGCAAGAGCTAATGAACGTTACCGAGACACCCGATAACCCCTCACCGCCCCAATCCCCCTTACCTTACCTTGCCTTGCCTTGCCTTGCCTTCCCTTCCCTTCGTTCTCTTTTCAAAGTGGCTGGTCAAGTCCTGTCTAATTGGGCGGCGAGGTTGCGCGACCGGGGCCACGACATATCGGCTACGACATGGACGAAATGACATCGACCTCAACGTCACCGCCGGGATATTCGGGAGGCGGCGAACCTTGGAGAACGAGAGTCGCGCGAGGCCAACTTGTAGGAGATACTGTTTTTCTCTTCTTTCTTTCTTGCCGTCTCTTTTCTTTTCTTTTTTCGTTTACGGCTCTCGGCCCCGCGATTCCTCGGCTCTGAGATATCCGGCACAAGGCTGCCCGGGATCGTTGGCCAACCGGAGGCGTAAAACAAAAGGTGCCCGACTGACGGAGAGCAGACACAGAGAGAGAGAGAGAGAGAGAGAGAGAGAGAGAGAGAGAGAGAGAGAGAAAGGGAGAAAGTGCGCGCACCTGCGTGTTTACGCGGCCCGAACATGGTGGACGCGTGGGAGCACTTACTAGGCCTCGTCGTCGAGCTCGATGAGCACGCGCCCGGAGAGGAAGTGGCCCGGGAAGTACAGGAGGTTCGTGTTCTCGAAGAGGATGAGGAACTTGCTCAGCTTGCGCGTCATCGTGCTCCGTCCCGGTGCTTGTTGTTCTTTAGCTGCTGCTGCTGCTGCTGCTGCTGCTGCTGGCGATGGTGATGGTGCTGTTGTTGCGCGCCTAGATACCGCGGCGACGACTCGAGCATCATGCGCCTGAGCCGGAGTTGATCGCGAACGACACTGCACTGCTGGATCCCCCGGTCGCGCTCCTTTTTTTTCTCTCTCCTACCAGCCGCTACTCCTCCGCCCCCTCCGCCGCGACGCGGACTCGTCCTGACCATTCTTGGTGCTCGGCTCACTTTCGCTCCCCTACTACATTCCCGCGAGGATGCAGTGCGTGAGTGTGGCGGGCAGGGCCCCCGCGGGACTCTTGGCTCTTTCGGTCGAGAGGCCGATTCGCGCTCCGGGCTTATCCAACGCGCTCCTCCTCGCGCCTCTCCTCTCCTCCTCCTCCTCCTCCTCCTCTGCCCCCCGTCAGCCCCGATCTACCCGCCCCACTCCTCTATCGGTCACTACGCCACGGAACCGAACGTTTTATCCCTTTTATCTCGCGCGGTTTTCCCGGATCTGGTCCGGATGCCGTTTCGCCTGGCCTCTCCGCCCGTAAGCCCTACGTGGTAAGCTTCGTCGACCCGGGCGACTCTGCGACTCTGCTGCGCTGCGCCTCGACCATTTGCCCCCGCGGATACTTTTCGTCTGTTTCTGCACTTGGCACGGACTCGCGGGCCTTTTACTCGCGTCCTTTCCTTTTTGCCAATCCCGCCTCTCTTCCCTCCCAGTCCCTCCATACTACTGACTCCCCCTCCCTCCCGCAACAACTCACAACTCACAACTCGCAACTCATGGACACGTACTTTTCATACCTTTTTTCATACTCTTATCTTTTCTATTTTCTAACTTCGAAAACGATAACGTTCCTCGTGATTTATCCGCCTCATCAAGTATTATTTAACGATCGGACTTACCGCATCTCCGTGAGCTCTTCTCAATCTAAATATTGCATTATTCAAACTTTTGTCTTAACCACGCACGAGAATACTTGGCTGCTCAGCTATTGCATTGTTATTGCATTGTTATTGCATCGTTATTGCATCGATCTCGGCTTACCTCCCCCCTCCCCCCAAAGCCTTCAACTTTTCTATATAATTTTCCCGACCTTTCTTCTTTCGCACATTCGTTACGCAGACATTTTTATTCTTATTCTTACTCTTACTCTTATTCTTATTCGTATTGTATTCGGCTGCGTTATTCCGATACTCCAACTCGGCCATCCTGAACCGAACATATAATTTTCTTCAGCTAATTGGCATTGATTCGCCAAGAATTTCTTATCCGGACCAGCGGCCATATAAACAATTATTACTTTTCGAACCTCCAGATCGATCGAATAACTTCTTTATGAATTTTGTATTTTAATACCCTTAATATACAATGAAAATTCCCTTAGATTTACCAACATTACTCTTCTAATGCATTGTTCGCTTAAAGTTTTAAAGGCTCAAGTATCATTACACGCTAATATTGCTTCCTTATTAGCGTTAATTACAGTTACTCAATGAACAATACATCTCCTTTAAAATGCTTAACTAAAATATCCCCATTACTATAATATACGTTAGAAATAACGAAGAACAAGTCAAACTCTTTTCCCATATAAATATCGATGTTAGAATCCGAAAATTTTTATTGTTGTAATTATTTTTTATATATATACAAGCGCAGAATGATGAATTAATTCATTATTACTTATAGTTAAAGATCTACTTAACGACGTACTAAATACTTTTAAATTTGTTTTATCTCGTTTTCGATATAATATTATTATCTCTTCTAAATTAGTAAATACGTGTACGAAATACATTAAGAGGATAAGTGAAGCAGCAATGCTTATAGTATTTTGTAAATATTCATGAAGTGCTTTACAATTAAGTAATGAATATACAATTAAGCTTCCAGCATAACTTTTTTTTAATTGGCCATTCTATTAACGCTTCGTAAGCATTAAATTTTGTAATCCTAAACACGTTAATCGATAAATTAATTATACGATTTAGAGTTTTTTTTTCATTATTTTTTTATAACATTTCTAATATTAAAATCGAATTTAATTGTTTAAAATGTACTCGCATTGAGAAGCTAATACAAATCGGATTATATTGCATAAACTGCATTTTAAAGAAAGACAATCACTTTATTTTTTTATGCATAATTATATATTTTAGGTTCCAAGTTTAAATTTAATTTTCTAATTAATTTCGTTTCATTTCATGTTCTCTGTTTAAAGTAAAAAAGAATTGAACAGCCATTGATTATGCCTAATGAAAAATATGTTTTGAAGAAACATTTTATATATATTATTCGAGGTATCAGTGGCAATAACAATGTTTTATATCATTATATCGTTATCGAACTTTATATCAAAGAATAGGTGTACTTTTATTATTATGAAATATATCTTTACCATTACAGATGTGAATTCAAATTTCGTAAATGTCGATATTGAAAATTTTAAAATCAATTTCTTAAATATATAATTGTTCACGTAGAATCACATTAATTTAAACTGTTTTTATTCTAAAACTTCAATGTTTAATTTGTACTTTATTGTATTTATTTTACTTAGTTGATTTGTGCAGTAAAATTTCACAAGCGTGATAGCAACATAAGATTTATGTTGTGCTACCATCTATCGGAGTAATCCAGAATTATTATGCATGTTCGTCAATTATCAAATTATTTTTAATATGATTATTGTATTTCAAATGTATACGCGATTTATATTTATCACAATTAGTAAATGATTTATAACTAGATTAATAAGAAGTTTCAAAGTAAATCGTATAATTATTGTTGAGTTTTATAGGATAACGTATTTTTTACGATATCCTTATCATTATCTGTAGTATTGTAGGTTAGTGTTTTTTTTAAGATTTTTATTTTTTAAGTAATAGAAGTTTACTTGCTTTTTTATTTAATAGAGAATTTTAAGAATGGAGGACGCAAAAATTAACCAAAAAGAATATTTGAAAAAATATCTTTCAAAAAAGGACGATGGAAAGAAGAAGAAAAAGAAAAAAATTAAAGTTGGACAGAAAACGTAAGTTTGAATTTATTAATACAAAATATTTTTTTATAACAATAATTAAATTATTTTGGTACATAAATTAATAATTGTATCAGAAAAGTTGTAAAATATATAAGGTTATTTTTACAGAGTGCATATCATAGATGATGATATAGATCTTAAAAAATTAGTACCCATTGATGATGAAGAAATATCAATTTTTAATACAACAGAGGATGCACCACAAATTGTTGGTGTAATTGACGAACGTGGACCTATAAATTTTGATGATAAACAAAGATGGAAGCTTATAGCCGATGACGGTACTGGAGATATTCAAATTAAAAAAATTGAACAGCTTAAAAGAAATATAATTGATCATAACGATTTTAATAATAGTGAAATTAAAAAGCATTCTTTATTAAAAGATAGTAAGTCAGAAAAAAATAAATTGAAACATAAGTCTTCTAAGAAGAAGAAAAAACATCATAGTCCTAGTAGTAGTAGCAGTAATAGTTCTGAGAATGAAAGTGATTCGAGTGATAATCGAAAGTCCAAAAAGAAGAAATCGAAACATTCATCAAAGAAGAGAAAGAAAATGAAAAAAGATGATAGTAGTATAATTGATTCTAGTTCAGATTCTGATATCGATAATAATAGTGATTCTGATACAAGTGTTCCTAGAAAATCTAAGAAGAAGAAGAAGAAGAAATCTTCTAAAAAGAAAAGCAAGACGAATGATTCAGACTTAGGTGTATTGGGAAGTTCAAAGCATAAAAATGTCAAAGTAATGGATTCTGATATGAATCATCAGAGGGAAAATGAAACGGAGAGTTTCCCGCGTTCCAATAGGGATGCGCAACAAGATTCAAATAAACGAATGCGTAGTAGTGATTCTGATTTGAGCCCATTAAGGGCTAATAAGAAATCTGAAATTTTAGATAGAAGAAAAAGGGATAGTTCAATGCATGCCAATGATTTTAATAAATATAATGAATTTAATGTTTGTTCAGAGGCAGATGCAAAAACGTCAAAGGGTAAAAATAAAACTGAATCAAATCATGATTCAGCTAGAGAATCGAAATCAAAGCGTAAAAGAGATACAGACAAATATGATTCCGATTTAAGTCCACAGAGAAATTCTAGAGTAAAAAGTAGTAAAACGGATAAATGTGACTCTGATTTAAATCCACCGAGGAACTCGAAGTCGAGAAATAATAAAAAAACTGATAAATACGATTCGGACTTGAGCCCACCAAGGAACCCAAGGCCAAAGATTGACAATCAATCGGATAAATACGATTCGGATCTAAGTCCACCGAGGAACTCAAGGTCAAAGGTCGATAAACGATCCGATTCACCGCGGAATTCAAGGCACGACAAGTATGCGCATAAAAATCATTTTAATCATAGTCCGGAAAGAAGTTTTAATCCGCATCAGGATCGATATCGTAAATACACGTCAAAGCACGAAAGATTTTCAAGTAAACGTGATTCGAGTCCTCAAAGAAATTATTCGAACCAACGGCCGAAAGTATCGCGATGGGACGAGGAGAAACCGAGCAAGGAGAAGAATAAGAACGAAACGAATAAAAAAATGAAGAAAACGTTAGACGGCACGTCTGCGGGCTTACAAAATTTGAAGTCCCTCAAAGAGGAAGAGGAGGCACAAAAGAAACGAGAGGCTGAAATGATGAGAAATGTAAATCCCTGCGTCATACTATACGTATAGGATCGTATGTTTCGTTAAAATACAATTTCCTTAAGTGTCCGTATTTCCTTTCAGATGGAAAAAGATGTAAGTGGCTATGGCCAGACAACCGTTGTGCGTGATAGGAAAACTGGGAGGAAGAGAGACCTTGACAAGGAAGCTGCGGACAAACGAGAAAGGCAAAAGGCTCAAGATGAAATAGACGAGAAATATTCTAAATGGGGCAAAGGGTAAGGGCGGTTTAACATTTCATTAGGATTTTAACGCGCGCATACCCTAAAACGTTGTAATAATCCTTTAGGTTGAAGCAAATGGAGGATCGTAACGATCAATTAAAAAGTGATTTACACGAAATGAGTAAGCCTCTTGCACGATATGCGGACGACGAGGACTTAGATCGTGAGCTGCGAGCACGTGACAGAGACGACGATCCCATGTTGGCTTATATGAAAGAAAAGGAAATCAAGGAAGGAAAAAGAGCACCAGGTATGGACGTTACGGATCATAGGTTTTATAAAATAAAAATTTTGTTAAATCCTTTTGTTTGTAATAAATGTACGTAAATTCCTGTACGGCTTGCAGATAAACCAAAATACGAGGGATCGTATATGCCAAATAGATTTGGAATCAAACCTGGATATCGCTGGGATGGAGTAGACCGGAGTAATGGCTATGAGAAGAAGTGGTTCGAAGCACGTAATACAAAGAAAGCTATCGAAGACGAAGCTTACAAATGGAGTACAGCGGATATGTAAAATCCTATGACAGAATGTTTAAATGACTTTTATCAAGATTATTCAAATTGATTATACGCATTCTATAATATGTATACACCTTATACGATATATTTACATATACGATTACTAGATGTAGTAACTGAACTGCAGGTAATAGCAACTTTTCCGATAAATACTGTTAATTCTTAAACTTTCCCGAATACAGACTAAGTTTGTAGTTCAATGATGAATCGCAGCAAGATGGACGAGATATTCTGTAAACTATGTATACCTACTTGATTTTTATATACTTGATAGAGATTGTATATACATTATAAATAAACTCTTTTTGTTAAATGACTTTTTACAATCGAACGAAATAATTGTATAAAGCAGGATGGGAAAAATTATATCAAATCCATTAACTGCTTAGCGTAGAGTTATGGTTTTCATGCAATAATCACATAATTTCAATATCCGTTAATCCGTGGCCAATACTAAGATGGATTTTATACATAGTTGGTATATTTACCGATAATTTGACGAACTCAATTTATTGTATAACCAATTGAGCATAATTGAAAGCGCTAATTATACAATTACGCGATACTTCCAATCTTCATGAGCTGTTTAATGTTATAAACGATTTCATAACAGACAGTATTAATAATGACAAGAGGTAGAACCGTTTGTAAAAATCGCGTTTAATAAAATAATTAATTTTACCCGCTTTGACATTGATTACATGTATACGTATTTTAATTTTGTATTCGTACGTATTAATACAAGATTTCATTTGTAAGTATTTATTCGACACTTGTGTACAAGTGGAAAATAAAAAGTTTTCGCTACTAATTGTAATTTAATTTGACAAATCGCTTTAATAATATAATTAAAAGTACTAATTTACCTACGAAATTATTTATTTTTTTCTAGCGTTCGATATCGTTTAATCCGCTTCTAAAAATACTAAAAAAAACTGTGAATTACGGTGTAGCCGCTAATGAATGACGTTCTTGAGCATTTAAAACAACGTAAATTATACAGATTATGCAAAGTGAGCATTGACGTCGTTTTACGGATTACGTAGATTACACAGGAGCTTGATTGAAAGTGCACGGAATTTTACCCGTCTCGTTAATTAAAATTATTTTTTGCAGTTTTGCAGCGTTAATCATAAACGTAATTATAATATATATATGTATATATATATACGATGTAACATCGTGTCGATCGTTAAAACAGAAATCTGTAAGTTTTTATACATCAGAATTTGTACGTTCGGTTAGCCATCTTCTGCAATTTATTCTAGTCCAATGAATTTTACACTATTATTCGGATTATTCGGTAAAGGTTCGGGTCCCAATTGAACCTTCACGTGGTCTCTGTAAAGATTTTTTTAACTCCGCTCACCAATCTTCTTCGAGACCCCCTTTTCTGACCGCTCTGACCCAATAATACTCCCAACAGTTACCCAAATTCTTTTCTACAGTTTTTGTTCGTTTATCGATAGGCTTCAAAACAGCCAAAGCAGCCATTTAAAGTTATTAATGTAGAGTTATAGTCACAATAACTATAGTCATATAAGGTATATTTGTCTTCTAATTGGGAGGGTACCCTGCCCCCCCCCGCCCCCAATAGGTTAAGCCACATAGGTCCACGTTGCGAATAACTTTCATTGGGGGTGGGGGGGGGGATGGCTCGGGGATGAGTCTACGTAATCCATACAATATCCGCTGAGTTTTCCTGCCTCGGGACATACCAAGACACGTGACCAGGACTTTTCTTTCAGTTCTCCGACTACTCTTGTTAATCCAACGTAAAGCGGCGGCGGGCGGATGGAGGGCTCGCATAGCGCATTCTCAGACGCACTTGACGAGCCTTCGAATAGGAAATTGATTCTAAAAGTACGGATAAATATGAGGTTCGATCGAAGCTTAAATGTACGTGAGTCCTGATACTTCCTCCTCCCCCCTCCCCCGCCCCGTTAGTCGGCCCGATCCTTATCCCGCCCTGAGAATACACCAGTTGACTTGGCTCCGGCACAATTTATGCACAATTACCTCTGACCAATAAATTTCACGCACATCGTGCCTTACTCGTTATTTGGCGAGCAGTGAAGCTGTATCACAAGATTCGAGGCTCGTAAAGGTTCGACGCGGGCCGTAAATGCCATTATTAGCGAATAGAAAACGCGTAAAAAAGTTAACGACGGTGAGGTTGTATTGCCAGGAGGATAATAATAATAATAATAATAATAATAATAACTTAGCATTAGAATGAGCCTGCTATGGGTAGTAAAGTGTACTTTCGCTGATCTGTCAAAGTACTCAGCGACGTCCTGTTAAGCGAGTCCGAGGACATTGCATTGGATTCCGAGTCGCGTCTCCGAAGGGATTCAGCGGAAGATATCGTTGCCGATTTATTATACCGGGGCTTCAAAGAGTTATCCCGATTGTCGGATAAGGGAATCCGTTGATCCGTCGAACGTCCTACGTCCGTTATACAGCATTCGTCAACGTTCGTCCGTTATTATTCCGATCATTAATTCCGATGCCAGTCCAGCTGTATACCCCCGTTCATCAAGAGCTGCGGGCCAGCGTTGGTGGGGGCGGAGGGGCGGAGGAGCGGACGGGGGTAAGAGTAGTAGTAGTAGTAGTAGTCAGCTTGACCTTGCGCGCGTAGCCTGCTAAGAGGGTGGGTCGGTGCTCCCGATAAGAAGTCTAGACCCGGAGCTACCGGAACCCTTAACTTTATTATCCTTATCTCGAGTTGGCATTGCTCGTATTATTAATCAGGTACCCATTTACATATCCACTAGCACAAACTTGGATACTTGGAAATCATGCGACGGGCTGTTGTCGCAATTAATGACGCTCCCGCAGATTAACGGGTTAATGGTATTTCCTTTTTCAATACTGTTAATTTTAATTTAATTTATTAACGTAATAGTCTGCCAATACGTATTTATCGTCACTCAGACTGAGTAGGGGTAGGGGAGCAAAAATATCAGAAGCACCATGATTTTCTCTTTTCCCATAACTTATATATATATATATATTTATATTAATTAGGACTACATGTATCGTGAGCTGAGAGTTCGTTACGATCTCGAATACGAATACCCTTACGTACGTGTAGAGACAATACTTATAAACCCTTTGCTAAATAAATAAATAGACGAGTATTCGAAGGTCGTTAATTTTTTATACGAAACGTAAATATGTAAAATTGAATGGATTTAATTAATTCAATTAAATAGATAACGTATAAGGAGCAAGAATTCGGGAAAGAAATATAGAAAGTTTTTAATAAATAAAGAGTTTTGCATTGCACGTATGTGAAACATTCCGTTGTAATGAAATTAAGGTGAAATTATAGTTTGAGCTATTGAAGTACTTAATATTTTCTAAAGGATACGTGTACACGCGGAAGTGAGGTGCATAAGTTTTGCTGGCACATGACCAAAGTATCTCTTGACAAACAAAGTGGAGCGAGGCGGCCTGTAATGAACACCTGTGTTTGGTTTACATTGTAAGGCTATCGATTCGCTCAGCTATATCGGCCATTGAAGATGTGCCTGTGAATCTTTTTAAAATACGAAACAGTGTGAAAAGGCCTTCGCGCTCGCTCTTTGTAAAAAGCGCACACGTTTGTGAAGAAAGAAAAAAAAGAAAAAAAAGTTAATCTATAGATCGTTAATTTGTATTAACGATATTAGAGAAAGAGAAGGCAATCGACTTCGATAAGCGTAACGTGTAATTAAGAAATAAAATTTCTCGCCTTAGAGAGCTTAGAGAGCGACTCCGTTTATGCTGGCTCTGTGTTAGTCCGTCGTATCCGGGACCAGAGCCGCTCAAGCCGATCCTGACTGAGTCGTAGCCACGATCGGTGCCCTCGATGTCGCTCGAACCCACGGCTCAAGTACAATCCAAGTTCCAAACCTTAGGGGACCTTGGTCCAGAGCGATCGAAGGGATAGCATTTCATGCTTTAATGTAAAAATAGGCAAGTTCGATAGGCAATGGCCTTGAACCTTGGCTTACACGAGCATTTCAACACGCACGGCAGAAGTGGCTTGGCTATGTAAAACAAGAAGAGGTACAATAGACAAAGTACGAAGTTAGTTACTTTGTTTAATATTTATTTTATATTAATTCGTGATTTATAAGAAGTCGTAGTTGTTGCAGAACGTGGAACGTTATCTCGGTTATCTGAGATATTACTCGTTAATGGCGTCAGAAAACGTTCGGTACTCGTGAACACAAATTACACTCACACTAAGAAAATTAAGAAAAGGCCTTTTGGAAATACGACCGGAAATAGGATACCGACCCGTAAATTTACATAGATTTACATGAATTAACGTAAGAAATACGTAAGAGATGTAATTCAATGAACCTTTAGCTGAATTGATGAAAAAAAAAAAAATGAAGCAATTATTGCCTTTTAATGGCGTGCCAGATGCTTCGATTCACTTGGAGCGTCAATGCGGAATAACGAAGTGTTTGGAACTTTAAAAAATTAATTTAGCTAAGATCGTGCTGGTTAAAGCAATTTTATTGCTCGGGAATCATGGTACAAGAGATGATAGATTTTTTTTTTTTTTTTTTATTTACATTCCCATCCCAATTAGAGGCGAATACGTTTAAACGACGTTGTAAAATACCAAGCAGTACATTTGCAATTGCGCACATGCACTTCCTCGTTCCGGGACAAATAGGATTCCATTGGGTTTCTTATAACGCTGGATTCCCGGCAAAGTTCAATGTCCCATGGAATTTCGTAAAAGGACAATCTTGCCAAAGCAAATAAATCCGGCTGAAATTACGTATTAATTATTTAAAATTCATCATATAGTAGAGGCATATCGAGCTGCGCGTGTAAAATATGCAATAAACTGCATTGTACGTTGTTGCATTGTAGTATTGAACAGACATTCAGACTCAAGGTATTAAATAACATGTATTGAATTGTAAGTTTCTTCTTTTGTTGTTGTTGTTGTTATTAATATTATTATTGTTATTGTCATTTCGCATCATCAGCAATGATAATTCATGTATTAGTTGATGTAGCTGGTCACCTTGACTCACTAATATTCTCGTGTGTTTAAATAAAAGAAGAATTCATTTATTTACATATAATAAGTAATGCCGAAAGCATTTCTTACCATTTCTAATGGTAATTACCATTAAATTTCAGGCCTGAAGCTAAACGTGAGGTTAAGATTAAAAGAAAATCTGTATGGGCACTCTATATTGTCCCTTTTTTGTATAAAAGGTATGATAAACGATGCTCCTTCCGGTTATTCCTCCTCGTCCCCTCCCCCCCCCTGATAAATCAATTCGTTCGGTCAAAATGAGCTTCCTCAAAATAGTTGGACATTCGCATGCCGCGTTCATTACGTGGATTAATATTATAAGAACTTGGGTCGAGTACCGTTACGTTACCAATAGATGTTGACGAGTAACTCGAGAACATTAACTTCCGAATAATGTATCGTTTTGTCATTGTCATTGTTATTTAGTTGTATTTAGGGGTTATTAGGGGTTATTGGGGTGAGTGGGTGGGGTGGGGAGGAGGAATAAAAGGAGTAAATTTTAATTACGAGGAGAATCGTAAGTAAAGGAATTCATCGCTCGAGTGGAAACGCGAATAGGATTATCCTCGGTGCACTTCCTTAATTATAAGAACAAAGACGAGGGGGTGGGAGGTGAGGGGTGGGGGGACTATCTATACTCGTCGAGAAGTGTTTGTGCGGGAAAGTAAGAGGTAAAGGACCGATGCGGTTCGCTGCTCTCCAATGGTCCTTTGTAAGCGTTGGCAGCGGCGTTGGCAGAGGCGATTCAAGGATACGCGCTACTGGTGTCGTGGCTCGTAGCGACCTAACTCCCTCCAAGGTCGCAAAGTCCCGCGCGCATTCGGAAGCTCGTGGATGAAATGAGTTTCAGCGAGAGCCTCCCCTCGAGATCTCTCGTCCGCAAAAGAAGGCGAGAATCAGCCGCTGATTAAATGCGTCCCGCCTCCCGGTCAGAGTCACTTGCTCTCGAACCTGGAACCTGGAACCTGGAACCTGGAACCTGGAACCTGGAACCTAACACGTCGAACCGTTCCATTAGCCGGATGAGGCCACGCGCACACCACGAGCATCATCACACCCTCTCCCCCACCCCCACCCCCCATACGTCCCTCAACCCCTGTAAATGCAATCACTATCGTTCTGTACTTTCGAATTTCACAAGTAGGAAAGCCGGGTTAAAGCGAATTCACGGCACCTCATCCACTTTCGTATAATTTATAAGCCGACTCGGGATACAAGCATCAGCTTACGTACTAATACGTTGCCACGGAATCAACAAGTACAAGCTCATTTCTTAGGTCTTACTTGGATTCATTTAAAAATACGGAATCGCAACGAAGAAAGGAAGTCGATAGTTTTTTTTTTTTTTTTTCAATGCAAAAAAGAGCCTTTCATCTCCATCGTTATTTATTTATTCAAAAGCATTGTTTTTCAATCAAAACGATTCTACAAACTGATTTCTTGATTCCTATTGTATTTCATTCTTTCTTTCTTTCTTTCTTTCTTTCTTATTCAATCTTAATCTTCGCTCTTCAATTATCCAGACCTTATTGGATAAAATATCGATTCTTTCTATTTACGGCTATAATTTTCAATCCTCTCCTATTTTATCATTTTATTACCTTCTACGTACTTAAATTTCGTGTAATTGAATATTCTTCATAGAAAGTTATTTCACGTCCATTTAAAATCGTAATTACGATGTTATTTCACAAATTATAGATTCCACCCTCGTATTTACACAGACAATGAAATCTAAATAATTTTATAGCTTCGAGAACATAGACAGAATTGCAATTTTATGCAATTCTATTGTTAATTATTGCTGCTGTAATTTTGGAAAAGTGTAAGCGAGTCGTATTTAATACGAATTACTAAACCGACTTCCGTTACAATGATTCGAAAAAATTACTACCACGAGCCAAATTGTTTTGAAACAATATCCTTTACATTTTTTATATTTTTTATATTATTTATTGATATAGTGTTTTTTTTCCTTTTCTTTCTTTCTTTTTTTTCTTTTTTTTTTTTTTTTTTTATTAATTATACGTACTCGCTCGTACGACATTTAATCCGAGCGTGCAATAAAACATATCCTTGTAGCTTTCACTGAAATTTTTATCAATATTTTCATTTAAATACGAGCTATGCTATTTTTACAATAAAAATATGCTTTTCGCGGTATATTAAGCTGACCTTTCAATATTGTTGTTGAACTGTTTTTTTTTCAAATATTACGTTCAATTGTATGATTGTAATTTTCAATGTATCTGAAATACGATACAATTTTAAATAATAATTAATGTAATTTTTTTATATTTAATTTTGTATTAAAATGAAAGTGACTAATATCTATTTTTTAAGAATGACCTCCTAATCCTTACTAAGTTAGATTTTCCACGTGGAATTTCCATATCGCGTTCGCCTCTTCGCCTAAACATTAATATCTATTTGGACACTCTCATTAGATATTAAGTAAATCATTTGTATACGAAGTCAAGTTAAATTTATTACGCCTGCCATTTATTTCGATATAATTTTGATTTATTATAGCTTTTCATAGATTGTAATTATATTTGTATTTGGTTCGCTTGTCATTTCATCTGTATTTGTTTTCACGAAAACACAACAAATTCGATATTTTATAAAATTCAGTTAATAATGCCGTTTCATAATCCTATCGAATACTTTATCAAAATTAATAAGATAATATATTTCGAGCTTTATTATAATAAAATGAGGCAAATCGTTAAATTCATCTAAAACTCACGCGCTCTCACACTCTATTTCTTTTTATAGTATTCGTATGCGCCTTCGCAAATAAAACTCAAATACGTACTCAATTTGTAAGTCACCGAATCAATAATAAAAATGAGTTTTACTTTACTCTGTTCATTATTTAAATCTCAATACAAACTTTCTTAATATAAAAAAAAATGAAAAATGCGCAATTAATTATTACCGAGAAGAATATAGTGTAAAGTTGTTTATTAACAATTTACGTACTGAATGGAAACAATACATTTCCACTGGCTCAGCGCGAAAGACCGATAAATATTAATTTATTTTTCAAAGGATCAATGAAATAAGTATAATATTTATTACCATCCTCGAATTTCAAAGTCGTGCGGAATGAAAAGCATTGGGACATTTTAGCTAACTATGAGGTCATAGGACGGACTTTAATTTCCATTTCTTGTTGATATTTATATTATTCTCGCTTGATTCACGTAGCTCTTATGGACACAGCTTAACATTTGGATTTCTTTAAATATATATTTTTACGTACACGTACATTACATATCCGCAATAAATTATTAAAATTATTACAATGAACGTGTAAAGTGGTGTGCACGTAAAGTCATTGTTTATATTTTCTTACGTGTTCGTTTTAGAAATCATGACAATATTTAATAAATATAATTCAAATGATATTAAAAATTTAATTATAATAAAAGTTGTATATCCGTTGTGAGTTGAATACATTATTTCGTGTACGTAAAAGTAATTAGTAGAAAATTATTCGAATATGAAAACGTCAAAGATTAAATAAACGCCTCGCCATACCCATTTATTTCGTAATAATTAATCTATTTTTGTTTTTAGTAATTCATGTTTCATCATACTGTTTCTGAAGTAAATAAAGGAAAAAAAGCTTTTTCTATGCACGAAGGATCAGATTAGGCTCGAGTTATTTATATTTAAGAAATGTTACGGTAAATGGCAGTCATTTTTTTTTTTTTTTTTTTTTTTTTATTGCATTTCTTGTAAAGTTAATTTAATATATATCTGGCGTTAAATTATTTTTAATTATTTATACATATCTGATACGGCTCTCAAAGATTTCGATTTAGATTTATATTATAATTTCAATACGTTTGCCACTCGAATCGAGCATCTCATGTACGAATTAATATACAAAGCTCTCTAAATATTTATTAAAGTTACGAATTCATCTATCGGTTTTAAAAATGCAATGTTTAAAAAATAGTGTATTTCCTTATTAATTAAGTGATTGTAAAGCGTTTTGTACTAAACGAGGGCGATGACTTTATCTTAAGTAATACGAGTCCGTGTAAATTTTTGTACCATTCGATCGTTTATGTTTTAGATGAAAATGCAAGAGATATATGCTTTATCATCGGGTGAGGTTGATGAAGAATGTAGTTTCAGAAATGAGGTCGAAATGAGGGCGAAATGAAATGGGTCCGCGGAAGAGGGAGTAATAGTCGTGTAATTATAACGGTATGAAAAGAGCTTTGAAAAAGGATTCGAGCCGTTAATTGCTCGTGATAAACAACGTGGAGTGAGAGCGAGAGCGATAGAGAGAGAGAGAGAGAGAGAGAGAGAGAGTCGAACGAGGATCGTCGTAGCGGTGCGTGGCTGCGTAAATAATAAAACGCGGAGGAAAGATATTCGATTGGATCGTTGGACCCTCTGTCGGTATCAGGTGTATCAAATGGATCGTGCCGCGGATTAGTATAGGTGCAGTGGCGACGGGAGCCGGCGCCCCACCCCGTTCGCGTCTCTCTCTCTCTCACTCTCTGTATATCAACCTATCTACTTATCTAGCTATGTATCTATGTATATATCGAACGGTCTGGCGCGCGGCTCCCGTCGCGTCGGCAAGGGCAGGGTCGTCGGGGCGGCGAAGCCGACGTCGGTTAGCGAGCGCGGCGACGTCAGTGTGTCCCGCGACGTCGAGCAAGGGACGAGCGCGTCGAAGGAGCGTGCAAGCGAGCGGGTAAGAGGGCCGCCGGTCACGGGGGGGACAGCTGGAGCCTCGGCAGCAGCTCTTGATCGGGCAGTGCGCGGTCCCAGTAAGCGATCAGTAGTGAGGCCGTGGATACGGTCGGACGGTCGGACGGGCGGACGGGCGGATACGGATACTCCGAGCCAAGAGCTGCGAGGGCCCGAGGCGCCTCCTGGCTCGCCGGCATGGGCTGCAACACTAGCAAGGAGAGCATACAGCAGGCTGTCGAGGAGACCAAGGAGGACGTCAAGCAGGCGGCGAAGGACTTTGCGAGGGACCTCATCGGCGATGAGAGGAAGTCAGAGGGCTCCAAGAAGTCTGGTGGTGCGTATGGACTCTTACAACTCGATCGGCTCGATCAGCTCGATCAGCTCGATCTCTAGACTCCCTCATTCCTATTTATATGCTCAACGACCCCAAGCGATCTCAAACTTCCCTACCGAATTCCATCGATCGATGGTATCACATACCCCGGCCCCGCCTCCACTTGCTCATTAACCGTCCTTTCGACCATTAAACTTACCTTTAGGGTCGATTCGCTTTTTCTCCTTCCGTAATGGCAAGTTTTTCTCGGTACGCCATCGATATCTACGACATTCGTCGGCAAATTACAGAAAATTATTGTAAAAACGAGCGAGTCCTCTTTCCTTCGATCCTTCAAGTTTCTTCAAAATGAAGCTTTTGAAAAGCATTATTATCGAGCGAACAATTTTGAGAAAAGCTCTCGAAAAACTGTACATTCGGTATCGCGGCGTAATTCTTGCTTACACGGCCTTTTGTTTATTATCGTTACTGACTACTATTATTATTATTATTTTTGTTTTTGTTTTTGTTTTTTTTTTAATCAAACCATAAAGTAAAGTCGTGAGTTTATTCCGCTTTTTCTTTTCAAGCAAGTACTTTTATTTGACTTAAAGTGGTGCTCGAAAGAGGTAGTTTATTAAATCATCGGACTCGAAAAGAAATCCTCTTTACCACAGGAAATGTAGCACACGCACACGCATATAGACCAGAGGATGATATTACGCGAAACAGCTCATTCTTAGTGGTGAGGTTTATTAAAGACTTATACACAATTAAAAGTACGGCGGTACGATGGAGTAAAAACAAGGATAGCGGTACAGTTATAGAATCGTATGAGGAGCGTTAACAAATTGAGTTTGTGTAATAGTATTTGAAGAATTGTAATTGCAGGCCAGAGTTATACATGACTCGTACATATTATTTACAGGAGAACTGCATCTTTCGAATGAGCGTATAAATAAATACTAAGAGTATTGAGTAAAGCCACGGTACTCTGATATTCAGATGTGGAAGAATAAAGAATCTTTGAAGCTTTGAGTGAGCAATTGAATCATAAGAGAGCAATGTAATGCTTTGTCTGTGATACACATATTATTGTGAACTGTTTACACTACTTTGATATATTCCAACAAATACGTATTTACATAGAATTCGCGGGCCGTTGCGATAATTTGTTGATAAGATTCCTTGGATTCATGGGAAAGGTTCATACTCGAGTCGACAGCTGATTCTCCGGCATCTCCGCGCGGTTGCCGAAGTAGATCGACCCTCGAGGGCGACATCGGCCAAGCTCCCGGCCAACTTTACGGAACAGACATTAGTCTGCCCGATTGATTTAATAGTCGAATAAAGCCGATAGGCGTAAGCGAAATTTCGGCGAGTCGATAATTACGGACAGAATCCTGATCGAAAGCGTAACCTAACCACGTAACCACGTAACCACGTAACCCACATACACGTACGGGCAAATAGTCTCCCGGACAGAGGGAAGCTGCACGTTTGATCGTGGATACGCGTTTACGAGTGGCTCCGTGGCGCCAGACAACTGCGACGACTGTTATGGATGCAGCTGGCGACGACCCCGGCGGATCCTCTGGCGCCGGAAGAAATCAATTGCGCGGGGGACCGTGACTCCCACCCCCGCCTCGCCCTTTATTAACGGCGGCCGACTCCTTGCGGCGATCGACGATTGATTAACGACGGGCGGGGCCCGACTCACTACTTTGCCGCGTTTTAACGAGATCGGGACTCGGTTCGAGCCTCCGTTCGAGCCTCCTCGTGAATTTAAAGGCATCGAGATCCCCCGATACCGCCCACTGCAACAACCACTCGATCCTCAATCTCGTGGAAGCGATCTAAGTATACAGGATTTATTAATTTCACTCCAGAAGGGATTGATTGGGTTGTTTGTCCGCGCGGAGGCAAAGGATCCGAGCGCGTTTTGTTGATCTCTCTTTGTTCACCGGCCAAAGGAGGCATACGAGGGTGAGGAGGGGGGGGGAGACTATCCCTTCGATCCCGTCTACGAAGCAATGGGGCGCTGTATTTATTGCCCTTAGGAGAGCTTGAACTTTGGCGCGAGCAGATCCGATTTCATCCCCAGCTTTTCGAATATTCCGATATTACGAGCCTTTTTTTTTCTTCTTTTTCTTTTTTTATCATCTATGTCTTCTCCTCTTCCTCCTCCTCCTCATCCTCCTTCTTCATTAGCAACAAAGCTCCCTCGTTAGGGCTTATAATTAGTTGTTAGATAAGCCGAATAACCAGCGCCGCTTCAAAAAATATTATTCGAATTGAAATTCCTTTAAAACCGGGAAGATAAATTGCTTATTTTTTTCATCCGATAGCGAGATTACGTATATCGTCTCCTTTATGCAGAAGAAAAACAAGATTATTTTTCCTCGCATTACCATACTTTGCCTCAAATAATATACGAAAAGAAAACAGAAATAATCATTACTTCAAGCTTAGAAACTGTATTTCCAATTACAGATAAACCGTTAAGAATTTAATTTCTTTACTTCCCTTACTTCAAAGACAAAAAGTTTTTGAATAACGCGAGCATCTTTTAACTAAGAAAATCGATATATAAATATATATTTACCTCACTTTCTTTCACATTATTTATTCACTTGATTAAATAATTCTTACATAATTTTAAGAGTTAAAGATTTAATTGCCACGTACTCCATTTAATTTTATATGTAAGTTACAGTAAATTATCGTAAATCATCGTAAATCATCGTAAATCATCGTAAATCATCGTAAAATATCGTAATATAAATTAAATTTCCAGACACGCTTTATTTTATTTTTCAACATTCGCTATTACGCGCACAACGTACAAGCAATTAATTGACACGCCTAATTAAAGGATAAAAATTTTTCTTATCAATTTCACCGTAATCGTCGAATTAATTAATTGAAAAATTTTTTATTTTGCAATTCAGGGTCTATCGATTTTAAATATTACAATCATTTAATATATTTATCCGTGATGATAATTATACATTTATCGACATATTATTATAACATTGTAAACTTTCGAAGGACAAAGTCAACTTCGTTTAATGTGCTGAGATCAATAAAAATACTGTGCGAGTAGTACGGAATATTTTAATAAACCTTACTTCTATATTATATGAAGAATATTAAAAATTTCCATTACCAAAGTCATTCAAAGTAATGCAACAGTTATTCAAATAATTTATAAAATACGTTTGTTAAAAAACTTTTTAGAAACACGTATTACAAATACGTAGAATAAAATAACGTGGAAATTTTCGGGAAGTATATTAAAATAGAAAAAAAAAAACATACATACGTATAAGCGAATAAAAAGTTTTCGCAAACAAATTTATGTTTTTTTGTAATACAAAATACGAAGCATGAGTTTGTCCCGCTTCGTTATTTCTTTTATTTCGAAAACAGCGTATGATTTATACTATTTAAATAATAACCACAAATGACGCAAGACGCGAATTCAAATGCAAAATAAAATCTATTATTTAGTAGGTATTTAGACTTTGAATTGCACGTATAGAGCTACGGTGACATGAAGTTTACGTGCATTTAGTGGGGTAAACTATAGTAATACTTGGAATAAGAAATGAATTTTTCAAGCGATGAAGAATTTACGGGTTGACTCGTAAGAGAGAGAGAGAGAGAGAGAGAGAGATGCGATTTACAATAATTACAAGAATTAAAAAATCGTTTACGTTTACGTTTTTTTTTTTTAAATTAAGAATCGTCTACTCTTGGATTAATGTAAAAATGATTTCCATTGCAGCCGCTTACGATTCGACAATCCTTTATTTATTTATTTATTTATTTATTTATTTTGTCCTTTGGTCGGAGAGATTCGTTGGCTGGCTCGTATTTTCCGGCTTTGCGCTGAAAAAGGAAATTTCTTGCGTTAACTCGGCAAGCAGTTGCTTTTCCGTACTGCTAATGACATTTTAGCACGCTCGCGACGATTTCATTAGCCTACAGAAGGACACGCGGATCGGATGTATCGAGCATACGCCGCGCTCACACCCGTGCACTTCCGATGCTCAAATGCTCACCTAACTGGATTTACATAAATTTATGGGGGATTCGTACGAAATACACGTACACTCTCAGTTTCTCTTATTTTATTATAGTAATAATACAGCGCCGTTATTTGGGGCGGGGCGGAGCTCGGTGTCGATCGATATAACTCGTATAATCATTATTACATTTAGCATTTAGAAAACATAGGTTTACGTTATTAAGCTAATAACTATTTTCGAGGATTTTTTTACATTTTTGCCCTACGTATACATTTATTTCATTAATCGATGTACCCCTTTACGTACGAATATCTTTAAATATTTGATCAACATTCTTGTTTTTTTTTGTTTTTTTGTTTTTATTTTGTTTCACTTTGTAAGGCTATATTTCAGAAAAGCTTTATAATACCCGCTGTACACCGTACGGGCTTGTCGACGACTCGTCATTTCCTAGAATAATCAAACCTTACAGCTGTTTATTTACAATACGCGTAGTATATTGTAAATCCTAGGAGAAGACTCGCTCCGTCGACTTCGGCTACATCGAGCGAATATTATCGAATTCGAGCATCTCGAATTCCTTACATCTCCCTATCAATAAAATAAAGATCACAAGAGTCTAGTTTTCACGACTACCTCTACATTTCATGTAAATCTCATGTAAAATATTGTCCCTCGCAGCCTCGTGGACTGCGATTGGAGGAATGATTTTTCTCATCCGACTTGAAGAGGAAGAACGAGAGAGAGAGAGAGAGAGAGAGAGAGAGAGATAATTGGAGGTAATTACGGAGATTATGCACGGAGAGTGTATGAAGGGATATGGTCAGAGGCCGGATTGAATAACCCTTTCGGTGATTCGGCCTCGAGTCCGTAAGGAATCGCTCGGTGTATAATCGACTCGCTCGCACAGAAATTCCACCGCGAATCAATACTGCCGAGCACTGGGACGCGTTCAAGGAAATCTGAAAATGTAATAAGGGGGGGAAGGGGGTGGGTGGGGACTGCGCGGGTAGCGGGCCGACAGTGAAAAATCGGCCGAGAAAGCTCCGGTCCGTAGCCGTCGTCGGCCGAGAGGAGAGGCACTTGCGTGCCTCGGGTGCTGACCTCCTTAGCGACATCTTGATAGCTTCGGCAAGTTTATGGTGGCCCTTACCCGGGTCCCCTTTTCCTCTCGCTCGACCCTACGAGCCAATCGCCTGGCTCGCCGTTTCGCCGTTCAAAAGTCACCGTCTCGCCGGCTAATTGCCCAGTCGTTTCGTTTCCGACGAGATGAGGGCGGGGAACGGGGTAGGCGACTTTATTCGGCGATTCCCGGAGCGCGTGAAGGTACCCTCCCCTCGAGACGGGGCCGGGCGGGGGATTACGTAGGCGCGCGGCGAGACTTCAAAGTTGAGAACGCCTGCGTGTTTTAATTCATTTTCGTACGTATCGAGCACGAGCCTACCGCTTTACGCGGTAGGAGGTTATTGGGGTACCGACCGACCGATCGACCAACCGATCGACCAACCGACCCACCGATCGACCCACCGATCGACCGACCGATCGACGACGAATATTTCTCTCTTACCTTTCCTTCCTCATTCTTCCTCGGCTCATGAGCTGCTTACGCTCCTCGTTTACACACACACACATACACACGAAGAGAGATTCGTTCGCGAAATCGAGACTATTAGGAGCGATCGTTTTTCTCCCGTTGAATTATTCATGCCACTCCGGAAAATTAATATGGCCTTTCATATCGAGAGTCATCACAATATCGAGCTTGAAACATGGAGATGAGCTGTCTCGGAGTCACAAATATTTTCAAAATTATCTAGCCTACGTCATTACTTTACGCTAAGCGACTGCTCCTTCTTTATCGATTGCCAAGTATCTCACGACGCGCCTTTCCCAACTCGTACACGTTTGTTTTGCATTTCACCCTACCCTACCCCCCCCCCCCCCTTTTTAATTGTAATCGTATTACGTAGATAATAGACGTACACGTACGAACGGTCTCGTGCAAAGTAATTAAAGCTGTAAGAGCCCTCGGCTCCGTTGAATCTAATGCAAAATAAAGCAGAAAAACATAAGCGCCTGTTATTGAATTTGTTGAATAAAATTGCAAATTTACTGCAGAGTCGATGGTAATTACGTTCATGTGTGTTCCTTTGAAGCTGTAATTACCTCTTCGTATAGAAATTTTTTTTAGTTTTTATAACTCCTACTCTCGACGAATAAATATTCGAATAAATACGAATAAATCGTCGTCGTCGTCGTCGTCGTCGTTATTGTTGTTGTTGTTGTTGTTGTTGTTTGTAATAGATGAAACGTTGTAAAGAAAAAAAAAATGCAGCTCGAGTGCGTGACCGAGAACGTTTGAAATATCGCCTCAAGTATGCCTTAGAATAATTTCAATTCATTTTGTCTGGAATCGAGAAACTTTTATTATGATAAAAAGAAACATTCGTCGATATTTGCGGCCGAGTCTCGAAAAGATACAGCGTCGTCGCCTCTCTCCCCCCTCCCTCTCTCTGTCTCTCTAACTCTAACTCCAATTCTCGACTAACATATATCGAAGCATAAATTTCATCCGCAGCATCTTTCACGTACTGACCGGTGACGAGCTCCACGTGACCACCTCGTCTCGTCCCCCCCAGTAACCCCCTCGTTGTGACACGCAGGCCGCCCTGCCCTTCCCCGCCACCGTCCCAAAATAACTCGGGAAGGGAGCGCCGATTCTTTAATAAAAATCATGTAAATAAATGGCAAATGGCACGGGAAATACGGGAAGGGGGAATTTAAAAACATGCATTCGTGCATTGTAATAACTTTCGTAATAGAATGAAAGAGCGAGCGGTGCGGCGAAGGTAAGTGCGCCGTCGCAGTCGAGGTTATCGGCTCCCTCGGCGTCATAATGACAAATAAAACAGGAAAATGTTTGAACTCGAACGTCACGAGGATAGAACGCACTCGAGTCAACGGCTCGTCGAGACGCATCGAGACGTCGAGGTGTGTTTGTGCGGGTACGGGTGAGGGTGCGGGTAAGGGTAAGGGCACGCGCACGCGTCTCTCTGTGATGTGCCGGGGCGGTGGGCTCCGACGGAGGGGTTGACGCTACGGCAGAAGCTCGAAAGCTTGTGTCAGGTGGACTTCCGGGTCTTTGACCGGGGGATCGATTTTTCGTCCAACGGACGTCCACCTTCGATCGCCACTCGCGTCGTTCACCTGCGTTCGCCAGGGCGCCTGTCCGCGTCTATGGATATCTATCGTCGAATATCCGCGGGTCCCTTAGCGCCCTTTTTGAGAGGGAGCGACGTCAACGTGTCGACACCCCGGCGGCAAATTCCGAGCGAACGAGTCGATAATCACGATTCGCTATACTCCGGACACCGCACCGGGGTACCCTTACGTCCCCGTGTAAACTATTATCATTAAAATACTCTAGTGACCAAGAACGTAGCCGAGTAAGTAGTCATTACTTAATTCGTATCGTTAAACGGGATTATTCGTATTATTCCAGGGCTCGGAAAAATCCGATGATGTTCGTTCACGAGTACAGCATAACTATTACCTTAACTCGAAAATTATTCATGCATTACAATGATCCGTCTGATGTCGGCCTCACTCTTTACTCCCGTGAATAAATGTTTATGCAACAATTCATAAATTCCACGTACACGTAATGTTTCAATAATACGTAATTGGCATGATAATCAATAACTTGAGCCCTCGTTTAACTGTACGTCGTAAGCTTTACGAAGAATATCCGAGGAGCTCGAGATATGCTCGTGAACGACGTTTCGAGCGACCGAGTGCGATTCTCGACAAACTTGAGCTTTACTGCGCTTCGTAAAAATATGAATGCACGATTAAGAAGTTGAACGCGTGGTAGATCTAGGAAATTCATGAGCTAAGCCGCATATACGGAAGAGCTTAACTTTAACAATTTGTTTACATTTCGCGCAATGCATTCTCTTACGCCTTCGACGAATACCAATTTATATTTTCTTTGTAAAAAAAAACACACACACACACACACAGGAAGCCCGCGCTCACGCACCTACTTCGACAACGAATCTATACAAAGAACGAATAAATGAATACAGACACTCGAACGTTATTCGACGAAATAAAAGCTTGGGAAGGTAATTTTTATTTTTTTTTTTTTTTACGGCTCTGGCTTTCAAAGTTTCAACGTACAGTATTAGTTGTAACATTTACCACAGACAAAGTAATCTATAATGATGATTTTAATTCACCGGGAGGATTGCGTGCAGTTGTTAAAATATATCGAGCTGTCGACACTGTCAATTTTACGGTCAGTTTTACAGATTCAATTAGGGAATCGTTAATGCGAACGTTCAAATGGATTTCATTTACAGGCTTGTTGTTGGGCATATTCCTTCTCGATCCCACGGATAGAATGGAATCCTGGACGGAACGAACCTTGCTACGAAACCCGGCAATAAACGAATTCAGAATGGCTTACGTGTTTATTGAATTTCTTTTTAATTTCACTGTCGACTCGCTTAATTATGACTTTATCTTGTCGTCGTCGTCGTCGTCGTTGTTGCTCAAAATATAAATCATGAAATGAAATGTTCTCATTTACAATTTACATGATAATTACATGATAATGATGATATTTATCGTACGGAAGACGGAAAACGTGCCGAATCGAATAATGTTCGGTGGAAAAGCTTCAATGGCCCTCGGTCAATGAAATATTATCGTTCCTACAAATGACGATATTCTTACATTTCCCCCCCAAAAAAAAAAGAAGAAGAAAAAAAGTAACTGTCTCGAGTATTCGATATTTCATTTGCTAAAGGATTTTCTGAATTCAAAGGCACGCAAGAGTTTCTTATATCGGTATTCCATTCCATTATTGTCGGTTCTACGAACTTTCTCATTCGACACGTATCAATTTTCCAGCTTCACTTGTATTTATTGTTTATCCCTTAGATCCTGTAAACGTCCAATGCAACGTAACGTAATCGCTAAACGCCACGAAGTAATTATTTTATAATTCCAAATCCATTATAACGATTTATTTTAATGGGACAGTAATTGTTGGGCATTAATTTATAGAAGATCATAATAATGAATGTATTATCAATGCAAGGCCTTCGTCGAAAGTCGAGTTAAGCTCGAGTTAATTGCATTATGCTAAATAAAACAGACCAATGCACGTAATTACCGTTTATTGTCGTTGGTATGGATAAATCGCGTTGAGGTTTTCCTTCTTGGCCGTTACGTAACGCGTACCTAAGAATTCGAATGGAAATGTCGGGCGAGATATTGTGGGGATAAAATAAATTGATAAAGGAAAAACTTTCTAACGGGGAATATATTAAGAAATTTCCCAGGGACTGATATTCTAAAGGAATGTTATTGAATATTTTATTGAAATTCTCATCCCGTTCATTTTCCCAGTCTGATTTTATATTTCCCCCTTGTGCTTTAAGCTCCAAATGGAATTCGTGAATAAAGTAAGGGCGGGGCCGCGTTGTGCATTTAACACGTTTTACGATAGGGAAAGCCCTTAAAAGAAAAAAGAAAAAAAAGAAAAGAGCAGAAGGAAGAAGAAGAAGAAGAAGAAGAAGAATGAAGGGAAAGGGAAAGGGAAAAATTGTTGTAATCGACGAGGGTATTAATTATTGCGCGGCTGTTTGTCCAATTTGCGTCCTCGTAAATGCAGGATAAACGTAAAATGATTCGGGCAGCGAAGGCGCACTCGCATTGGCCGTGCCGATCGATTCCATAAACAGCGAAGCGAACACGTTTTGTCCATCAATCAAACGGAGGAGCGTGAAAACAAGTGGATTATCAGTCACGTGTCGGGACACGCTATCGGTCCAAGCGAAGGGGATCCAAGTGCTCCAGATAGAAGACTACGTGGAACCCGGTGCCTTTTACCTGGCCGATCCCCCAGGAATCCCCGTAACGGGTCGCCCGCCCGCTCCCTCTCTCTCTCTCTCTCTCACTCTCGGTATCCCCTGCCGCTGCAACGCAATTGATTCGTGGTCGATGTGTTGTTGATGTGCGGGAGAGCTAATCCACGCGGCCCATACCCGGAAGTCCATGCCTACCAACATGCTCCTACAGCCCCCCCCCATACCCTTCCGATTTCTTTCAATCATTACAAGATTATTATTTTACCTTCCGGCCGTGCACGGCTTACGCAATACTTCGGCAACGTTTCTCCCTCGAGCTTCCTCCGAGATCCCATTATGACCCTGCGAGTGACTTGTGTCACTAACCAGCAACGCTAGTCGATAGGACAATTTCCTATTGAACTCGGAAACAGACAGACGTAATATAAAGCTCCCCGTCAATTATTTATATATTTAATAACTCGTATTAAATCCCGTTATTAGTAATAAAGATGGCCGCTCGTAACGTAGCTCCTCAATACACGTGACTTAATAAACCTTCTCCACTTCAGTCTTATACATTATTTCACATTTTAATGATAATACGAAACGGATGAGCCGAACGCAATTCATTTTCTTTCGCTTCCTACGATTATTATTATTATTATTATTATTATTATTATTATTAGCGTTCGTGCAAATGACGTCAAATCGAACGAAATAGAATTTTATGGGATAATGGCCGAATTCGGAATATAAAAATCACACGCACAGAGACGATTAATTTATACTTTTTTATGTTCTTAGGCAATAAAAATTACGTATCGGTATGAGATATCATTGTGTTTATTTAAGTTATTTTAGCTACGTGAAATAAAATTAAACGGTTGGACGAGTAGAAGTACAATCAGAGTTTGAATAATCAATTAAGTCCCATGATTTCGGATTGATTTTACGAATCAATTAAACTCCCAGTATAATTAAAAGTTTTCGATTAAGTTACTAAAGTTTATTATAATAATTAATGGCGCTGTATTGGTGTATTGGTGCATTTCTCGAATCGCATTTACGTATTATTGCACAATTATTCTTACAAATACATTATAATTATTTGAAAATTTGGGTAATATATATATATATATATGTGTGTGTGTGTGTGTGTATGCGTATATATACAATGTAATTTGTTTATCATTTTATTGATTACAAGTAAAAATTTACATAAATGGGATATGAACTGTTTTATTTAAATAAATTCTCAGAATTGGATTTATAAACAATTTAAGTAATCGGGAAGTATTGGATTGTTTTTCTAATTCGATTGATTAAGACGAGTTGACGTTAATGATAATGACTTGCATAAATGGACGTACATCTGAATTATCAAGGAACAATGGGAAGAGTCCCAAGCTAAGCTAATGAAAAATAATTAGTAAGATTTAGCAAAGTTACGAAAAGCTACGAAAACGTCGATTGTGAAAATTCAATATATAGTTGATTATATATATATGTGTATATAGTATACATACGTGTATATTTATATATCCAACAAACTATCTATCTCTCTCTCTCTCTCTCACTCTCGAATTTTATTGTACACGTGTATGTGGGTTGAGGCGCGTGTGCGTATGCCATAATAGTCTCGGTCGACGGACGTCATTAATTGTAAATATTTTTGCGATAGACTTTACTAGACTTTATCGGCATCTAGATGTATTCAGTTCCTTAGTTTAACGAGTTGGGATGTTTTATCCATCGGTATTTGACTTGTATATGCGTCGCGTGATCGATGGGAACATAAAACGTAGCAGCACTCGGTCAATCTACATGTCTAGATGCGATTTCTCCTCGTATTCTGTCTTTAGAGCTAAAAATGTCCGACGACGACGACGACGACGACGACGATGACGATGACGTTACGACTATGAAGAATTTTTATTATTTTTATTATTACGTGCTTTTCTGCTCAAGACACTCGGTCAGCACAAATCGATCTACTATCCCTGTAAATGTAATTAAATAATCATAACTTACTCCTCTAATTCTATCCTGTCCGACAAATGGATACCGTGTACGTTAACGCTGCTTAACATACGTAATTTCTTATTAAGGATATTGAAGAGACGCCACTCTTATTTATACAATTTCTCTTATTACAATACATAAGAGACTTATTGTTTATGGGCATGTTTTAATCTTTTAACGGAAGGTAATTGGTTTTACGATATCAAGGCATAAATAATAATGTTTCTTCAACTCCTCTCTCTCTCTCTCTCTCTCTCTCTCTCTCTTCATTACTTACCCTTTCCATTTATCTCATGAATTTTAATACTCTTTACAACGTGTGTTTACAAGTTTCAAATTACTTGCTTTACCATTGACGTTCATTGCATTAAGAACTTTCTCAACTATTTCTTTGCGAATCTTTTGCCAAATTAATACTCGTCTGATTTTAAAGACTTTTTTCTACTTAATAATCGTATAAATTTCAATTAGACAACGTCGAAGCAAATAGTCATCACTACGTTTTTTATTACTTGACACTGTGTACAATAATATCATTCGATACATTATAATGATACGTTATTATATCTTGTGAAATGATCAATACGAAATGATCTTTTATGATTTTATACTTGATTGGAAAACATTGAGTCGAGAAACATTTGTATGTTTTATACCAACGTAAGATTTATACGTACATATGCCCCACAATCGTTGCTTTCTTTATCATTCCACGTATAATGCGACTTTAATTTATATTTTGCTGATTTATATTACGTTTTTGGCAAGTTGTATTATTCAGTATTTCAGTATATGGAAGTACGAAATCCCTTTTAAATTCATGAGACATGTCGTTTCAACGTAAGTGACCGTCATTCCCCTTGCAACAATAACTGTACTAAATTGATTATCGACACTTGGCTAATGTCCAGCTCGATCGTAATAAATCTTTGCCTCTTATTATTAACAATAAATTATTAATAATTAAATTCGCAATAAAGGTCGTAATATTGGTTAAAATCTTACTAAAACATGTTTTTCTTTCATTATTTACATGTTAAAACCATTGTTCAGAAGACCATTAATCTTGTAGGAGATGAAAAAAGTAGTTAGAGAGCGCCAGTGATCATTTGAACTTTAATCTTTTCGTTATTAATAAGATATTGCTTGATCCAAAAAGTTAATCCTTCCTCCGTAAATAAGAGTTTCTTCTCTTTGAAATTCTTGGTCAAAAGCTTTTACCTTAATTTTCACTGTCTCCCATCTTTATGTTTTTCCTTCGTAATTTTTCATAACCATGAAAGGTATTTTAGTTTCAACGTCTTATGCGATTCTATTTAACACACAATAATAATTAAGGAGAAGCTTCGGCTTAATCCTAATGGCGGGGCAGCTAAATATTATTTCAATTTTCAATCTCTAAATAATATCGTAAATATATATATATATACTATGGTCAGCATAATATAAATAATATAAATAACGGGTGGGGGGTAAAGTAAATGAAATGGAAGGATGGGTAGGAAGGGAATGAAATAGAATAGCACTTTCGTTTTTATATTTAATGAAGGATTCGCGGCGCCGTTATTTATGACGGCATTGCATCGAAGCACACCTGCTGCACACCCACGTACTTAACACGCACGCGAAAATCTCTCACGCGATAATCCTCCCGATAGAACATAATTAAGTTAAAGATTTGATTGCCGACTTCCTAATCGCTGCCCGGGAGCTCGGAATGCGTAGCCAGGCCTCGGCCGTCTACCAAGGCTCGCGCGTTATCATTTCTCCACGCCCCAGCCCCCGCCACCCGTCCCTCCCTGCCCCCGTCATTGCGAGCCGTCGACAACCCTTGACCGCCGCCTTGTGCGGTACGTGTCGGACGAGAATAACAGTGCACCTGTGCTCGTTAGAAAGATGAACTTTCCAGTCGCAATATCGTAAATTCGCAGCGTACTCCCCCCCACCCCAACCACCCATCGCCAGCCCCAGCGCTCTCTCTCTCTCTCTCTCTATCTGCCAATGCGAGCTTTTTCATTTACGGAATGCGGTTCTTTTGAGAAACCAAAAAGAAGAAAAAAGAAAAAAGTGAAAGAAAAAATGAAAAAAACTAACGCGCTTACGTGTCTCGGCGTTTTATGCCCGGGTAAGAGGGACAGTCACGTAACACTCGGCGACGGAGTAAGTGTTAGTAATGTCGTTATAATAGAGCGAGCGGCTCATATCCCGCTTTGTACTTAAAATTTCAATGTTTTAATGCCCGCACAAATAACGCCAATTATTTTATCGAGCGATTGCCAGGGCTGGCTAGTCGTTTAGCGATCGTAGTATCAAATGCCGTCCTCCCTCCCCTCAAATTCAAATTGCCACAAAACAATCATAATATTACTTGGAATTCCAACGCGTTGCGCCGACATTATCCGACCATTTCCTGCCCGCACGACTTATCGTATTATAATAAACACCGTTTCACCTCTCGCTTGCCCCGATCATTGAAAAACGATTCATTTCATAACGATACCCCTACTTCTTAATCGTCATAATTGTAATCGCGAGTCGTTTTTATTTTCCCCGTTCGCTCTACATTGTCTATCGAGTGTACGACGTCGCAGCCCTCTGGGCTTGTTTATTACTTCCGCTTATTGCTTGCTCTCTTCGTGCGGCTCTTTGATACTTTGTCACGCGACATCGAGTCCCAGCTGCTTCCCTTCTACTCCTTCCCTTACAATCAATTCCTCAAGCTTCAAACCATTAGGCATACATTTTCATAATCCGCAATATCATAACGAATACGCGTGCAAAGTTTTCACCTTTTCTTTCTTTCTTTCTTCTTTCATTCCTCCTTTCTCAATTAATACAAAGTTTGTTTGTTTGTTGCTTTTCTTTTCTTTTTTTTATTATTATTATCACAACGTCGAAATAATCTTATTTAAAAGCTCGCAACGGTTCGGCCATCGCATCGGTCTGAATTCAAATATTCTCGCTGCACTTTTATTACAATTATCGTTAATCGTATGGGCATAAAATCTGAGCGGAATACAACGAGACGTTTGAATGCCGGGATGAAAAGGTATCGTAGAAACAGCGTACGACGGATTTTAGCAAGAAAATTGTACCTCGAGTCGCTCGTTTGGGGACAAGCGACAGGTAAAAATACTCCTTTTTAAAGGATAATGTTGTGCGGTTAATTTCTCGGGCATAAAAGAAAAAAACAAAAAAACAAAATTGTCCTCCGTAACGGAACGTCTAATTTGGCTGCACGAAGGAGTCGGAGTCGATAATCCGGAGCATTCGCACTAATTCAATAGAGCGGAGGGAGGGTTATTGGGGTTGTCGCGTGGAGGTAAAGGGTAGTAAGCAAGTCTTATTTAGACGGTCAGGATTCGGGCGAGCCGAGCGACGGGTAAGCTCGCACGTGTACGTGTTGGCAACAACGTTTCACTCTCTCTCTCTCTCTCACTCTCTGACTCTCTGACTCTCTGACTCTCTCGGTTCGTCTCGGTTTCGTGTACTAATGCGACGGTATGACTTCTCGTTGCTTCGGTAGGGAGTCGAGAATTTTCAATGTCGCGCGTTTGATCGATGCGCAGCCAGAAGGCATATGACGCCATTAATTTCAATGACGTTACGCGAGCCCGCCCCTACTTCTCGACTTGCGCAATCTTCACCGGCCCGGGAAATAATCGCGATCTACGCGATACACCCCAATAACAAACGCTGTAGGGGCTACACCCGAGGAACTATAAATATTGCCACGTACTCGACGTCGTGAGATCTACACGCGATTGGATTTTCGGAATTCGCTACTTCGGATCCGAGAGCCGAGGACCGCCTCCGTACACTAGCAATGCTTTATCATTACAATCGAGCAGGGGGAATAATTGGCGTTAGTTACCCTCATTACTTTCGCTGCTCAATCGATGGCCTTTTTTTCCTTTTTCTTTTTCTTTTTTAATTTAAACTCCATTCGTGATATTTGAATACTTACCTTTACCGTACTCCTTAAGGCGTATTATAGATACAATAATAGCCGTAATTTTTGCTCGTCTATTATATCTATAGATCATTGACCGCTCGTCAATGATTTATCGTTTCTTTGAATTCAATTCAAAGAAGCTTTTACGTAAATCCACTGGCGATTCGAGAGAATATTATTAAACATGGTGTCTTATATCTTTCATTGTATTGACAGGCTGCGGCTTTAATTAATAATGCGCTCCTTATTTAATATGAAAAAACATTATAATTTAAGACTATGTACTGGGAATGCAGAGTAGCGCGGGGATAATTAATTGCCTTATACTCTGTTTACTCATCAAATTATATATGCATCAGTGTTGTATCTTAATAACGATAGCTCATAAGAAAGTTAATACAGTATATTTATAATTATCAGCCGATGTACACGAGTAGCTTTATAATAACGTATAACTAACTAACTCCTGCTACGAGTGCTACTTTAAATAGCAATGAGTCAAAGTGCTTCACAGTCGTACATCGGCTCTGTAAACATTGGACTCGTGTGTCTGACGACGTACGTACTGCCGATTGTACCGATTATACATTACCCACTAGCTCCGTACGTGTATTGTAAATTCACGAGTTGAAGGAAAAATAAATAAAATAATGAGTTTTTATTTATTTATTTATTTACTTATTTACTTTTTAATGTCCACGGTAATACTTATCCGACTTGTACGACGTAAGAGATAAAAATTTGACCTCGGCGTTTTATTGTTTCAGTACAATCCCTACACTGAAATATAATTGTCAGCTAATGCATAAAGATTCATGTTCTCATTGAGCTGAAATGACCAATATAGCGGGGAATCAGTGTCTCGGTTTAACTACTTAATGGATGGACCCACGAGGCGATAATTACGTTAGAAATAATTTAGAGTCACGCTGGGGAAAGAGTGAAATGAAAAAAAAAAAAAAAAAAAAAACAATTAATTAAGAGAGAGGAGAACCGATCGATGAATATACACGGAAAATTTCAATCCGCATGGGTTAAGTAAGCATAACAACAGTTAACGTTCAAAGCTCAGCTGAAATGATTGAAATGATATAAAAGTTCGTTATTAAGAATGAAATTCAGCAAGGAAAGCCGATAGAATATTGTGTTAGCGTTTTGAATAAATGAATGCGACGGAGCTTCGTTGCTAATAATACAACAGTAATTGTCATGCTAAATGTACAGCACGAGATCGTACGTACTCGAATTGACGTCCTATAAAAATGCAAATACTGTTATTAATGCAGAGCTAACGTAGCTTTCGTTATTTTAATATTGTTATTTTAATAAAGCCGTTAAAGTTCACGTGCTGGAAATAAGGGATATCGATTGCCGGTAATTATAATGAAATTTTAAGGGAATCGGGCTTTGAGGTTGAAATAACGTTCGTTGAAAAGGCCCAATTGAGGCGAGATAGAGACAGTCAGCGCGGCCGGTAATGAATTCCCGGTATAAATTCGTATTGCGTACGTCGCGTGCAATTTTGTTCGTGAAAAGCAGGAAGGAGTAGCAGCGGACGAAACGGAATACGTGCCATGTAATTAGGGCTCGGATCGAAGGTGAGCCGATACGGTACTTACCCTCGAGCGGTCGAGGAGGGATCGTCGCAAGCTCGACTGGACGTCGGTTCCTTCCTTACCGAGCTTCTACCGAGCTTTTGCCGAGCTTCTATCGAGCTTTTGCCGAGCTTTTGCCGAGCTTGCGTAGATGTCGCTCGCGGGCTCCCAACGGGTTTAGGATAACTCGTAGCTTTCCGTCGATCGAATAGAGAGCGACCGTAACCTGTCTCTATAGTCCCCCGGGGTCAAGTTCTGGGTGGGGGAGCTCTACTCTAGCTAACCCCTTTGGACAATATTGACAGGTTACGGTCGGAGCGAGAACTCCTCCGCTGCGAATAATATATAATTGCCAGCTTATCCGTGGAGTCCGTGTGGTGGCAAACTCGGTTACTACGTCGCGCTTCCTACGCTACGCTACGTACGTACGTACGTACGTACTTACCCCAGTCGGGTCGACCCTTTTTACATTATTTTAACACATACACGCGCTTCTTTTCACCTAACTGCCAGACGTGGCTGTAAATTAGGACTTTGTCTTTTCCTCCAGCAGGTTTTCAGCGCTTCACCGAGACGCGCCGAGCTTTGGCTCGCTCTTCCTTTTTTTTTTTTTTTTTTTTAATTTCTCCCTCACGGGTTATATTAAATTAGACAGATTTTCTCGTGAATTCTAAAGCAATTCGAGACATATGGATTACGTCACGTGTGCGTACCACTGTTCCCCGGTGTATTTAAAGCCTCGTTCTCCAGATTTTCCTTTCATTCGTCGCTCGGCATTGTTTTTCACCATTGTTTTTAATTTGCTTGAAGGGCCGGATTTTTTCTTCTTCTTCTTCTTCTTCTTTTTTTAATAAAAAAAAAAAACAACTTCTGCCTTTAATTATCCTTGGATTTTACTGGAGATATTATTGGGGGTTACCAATAATAACGTTGCGTGTAAACGTGACTTGGACGACACGGGCCGATAATAATGAAATTATAAGGAAAATTTGAGGTTTGCTTACCCCCTCCGTTCAACGATTCGGGAAATTTCTTTGGAAATTATTCTAGAGAAATTTTCCCACTCTTTCTTACTCAAATTGATTATTTTTGTTTTTTCGTTTGTCGTTTCGTTTCTTCTAATAGAATCCAATTATCATTTAAAGTCTTTATTTGAAATGAAACTTGGAAATCAGTGCTGCCCAAGCGTTTGGAACATAAAACGCTTGTTTTCCTATAAAAATAATGTACGAATACGTGTTCATGGCCGTGATAGTTTCTTGGATAGAAATCAAAAACGTCCCAGTCGTTTGACTTTATTCGTATTCGAATGGTAATTTAACGGGCAAAACGGAAACGGACTTGAAAGCCTCGCACGCAATTATCTTTCCCTTCGCGGGATCGCCTATACAATAATAATAATAATAATAATTGTGACGATGATGACGATGACGATGACGATGACGATGACGATGACGATGACGATAATAATAATCGGCCCGGATTCCAATTTCCCGATTAACTGGTCGGACAAAGGTGTCACAGGATCGTCAGATGCCTAATTTGCCATTTTTCATCTTCTTAGCACGTATGATCAAATGACGTTGTTAACCCCGGGGCGGAGATTAATTTTTCCCCCGACTCGATATACACACGTTGCTGTCCAAGCGGATGCTTTGTCTCGCTTTGAGTGGCCGACCCTCGACGAACCCGTCCAACGTGAACGCGTCACATGTAAGCAGTCCTCAGTACTCGAGTATTGTTATTACTCAAGAGTCAACCTGACTCGAGAAAAACTACCGAACAACGCACTAGTTGTTAGATTTTCATTAACGAATGAATTGTTATTATAAAAAAAAAAAAAAAAAAAAAAAAAAAAAAAAAAAAAAAGAAACTACTCTTTATAAATAACATTATAGGGAGGAGCGCTAGATTTATTTAAAAATACGAAAGGAGACGGGGAGCCGACATTGACATATTTATGAAGAAAACCTAAATTATGAAGAAGAAAAAAAAAACAACCGTAAGGACGCCAATAGGTTCGGTATAAGTAAAAAAAAAAAAAAGGCAAGAAAGAACGTCAAGCGAGTGAATTTATATTTTTATAAACTGCCCTCGTATTTAACGAGGTTAAAAGATTTTATCGTACAGTTTTCTCTGGGAATTTGAAATTTTTAATTAAAGTTTCAAAAGTTATTGTGGATCCAGTGAGTGGAGTTAGGTTTTAATGGAACGGGCGGATTCAATGCTGGAAACGAACGCGTATTAGTTGCTGCGCAGTCTGCCGTTGTAAATCGTATGGAATTAATGGCCTGACACTTATTATGTACGGAGTAATATTATGAGAAGTCAGTCAGAAGTTTTCTTTAAATGATCACGTCTCGGCAAAGCGAACAATGTACATTTTTCATAAAAATTCAATATACAAGAAGATAAATTACGTCCGGCAAACGGAAGAGAAATAGAAAAGATTCGACACGCGCTGCTGCTGTTGCTGTTGCTGCTGTTGTTGTTGTCGTCGTCGTTGTCGTTGTCGTTGTCGTTGTATGAAATAATACATGCGTATACAATTGAGGAGAATACTTACTAATGTCAGGAGCTGATCTCATGCGAGATTTCAATGTATTTGCGGGTGCACGAGCATGCAATCGAGCCAACTCGTGTAGAATCAGCATTGCGTCGCGATTGAGTTTGGAGCTCCCGGCAGAGTATACCCCCCCCCCACCCGACATTGTCTAAGCAATCGTATAATATCTCTGAATTTGTTTGGGAATTTGAAGGAAAACAGGCTTAACAGGCTCTGAGAGTCCTCAAAAACAGAATGAATATCGTTTTTTTTTTTTTTTTTTTTTTTATTTTATTTTACTAGCTTTCTGTGATGATTCATATTTACCGATGTAATAACTCATCATACACTTGTGCTGCTTAATTACTATTAATCCTTAATTGAAGGGTAATAATAATAATAATAATAATAATAATTCCTTAATTAAGCCAACAGATTTTTCCGTCTGTTACAGAAGACTATTTATTACACTTTAATCTTTACCTTATTAACTACAAAATTTCATTAAAAACCCTTTTAATCGTAATTAATTTATAAAAGTATCGCTGATACCGTTAAGTAACGTTAACGACCATAAATATTTCTAACGTGTTTTTTTAGAGAGACTTTTTTTTTCTTTATAAATTTATCATAATATCGTTCGAAGCGTTAATAGTTATTTATAACTATACGCAGATTTATTTATAAAATACGATCATTTAATTATTAAGAATTTTATTAATATTGGAATTGTTCTTGTATAAATGCAATAGCATCTAACGGTCGCTGCAAACAAACTAAACTTTAATTTTATTATAATGACTCGTCTAGTTAATACTTTAATCATTTAAACAGGTGAATATCTGACTTATAAGTCTATCCGGCTAATTGCTACAGTAAAATTTGAAGCGTGCTTTTAATTAACGTTACTAATTAAGAAAATCATATTTATTTATAACAATATGAATAATTAACGCAATAGATAATAACGAATCGACTACAATTACAAAATTTGATTAGCTCTGTAAAGAATTAAGTCAATTAATAAAGGGGACTGTATTTTTTTTTCTTCTTTTTTTATTTTTAAACTTTATAAAGAAGGTTGTAAGTTTTTATGTTATCTTTATAAAAAAATATCTGTGACAATGTTTTTATTTTCGTGAATAACTTTTTACTTTAATAAATACCCGAAACTGAAATACAACTTTAAGTTCATTTTGAGGACTTACTTGATTCTGATTTACGAACGTAATTCATCCAATTAAATGTACCAATTAAATCCCGGATTAATTCATTCATTTTCTCAAATAATAACGAAGGAAAATTAAAAATTATCTTATTTTAATAAAAGTGGGAGGAAAAATTATCTTATTTTAAACGAATCATTTATAAATAATACGGATACATTTTCATGTATTGTTATTACATTTGCGTTTTCTCACCTAGACATTATGACATATTGGACATATATTTTTATTTATTTATATTATCGGATTATTAACGGTCTTTGATAGCCGATGGGTATAAAAGAATAAAGTCACATACCAACCGTAGCAATATTTTCAGAATATTTAATGTTTTTTCTTGATAAAACTTATAAGATCCAACGCAAGTAGTCTAATTAAATAATATATTAGAGATTTTAATCGATGTAATTTGAAATTTTTAACAATTTATATCAATTTTATTCCTTAATTAATAAAAATATCATTATACGAGATTGTATTATAAAAATTTCGTATTTTAACATTCAATATGTACTAAGTAATATTTAACGTAATTTTTAATATCAAATATTTTTCAATTAAATTATAAAATTGGGTATATTTTTTTTTTATAACGAATTGCCAAAGAAAACTGTAACCATATTATTTTAAACGAAAACGAAAGAAATTATACGGAATAAAAGATAATATTTTAATGTAAAATTTAAAAATACCGTTGATACGTTTAAAATTGAACGTGTCTTTATGCTTCGGGTTCGTGAACTTCTCGTGATGTTTAATGTATATTTTATAAAAGAAAATATAATTAGGAAAGGAAAATATTCAGATGTTATATATTGCATATTACATATTGCATACCCAATGAAGGTTTTTCCTATAGATTAAATATTAAAACGAATAAGCTTGTATTATAATGATATTACACTATTAAAATGTACATAAATCCTAAAAATAATTCATTTTAAATGAAAGTGATTCGAGTACACGTATAAGTTGTATGTATTTTTATCCAGCAGTGAATAAAAGTAATAATATATTCATATGGTAATAAGTTTCGACGCAGCCGCGTATTCCTATAAGACTATAAAATTAATTTGAGCTTATTAATGGAATTAACAATTCTAAATTTTATGCGTCTTCGTGAAAATAAAAAGTTAATTGTTACTATATTCGAAATTGACTCATATCGAACGGCTATATTTATAATTTTATGCACGTGTAATAAAATTAATTATACGGAAGCCATGAATAATTGAGAAGTTATTAAATATTCTCTGGGACATTTTTTAAATTTTATTTGCAATAAAGCCCTTATGATAAGTACAAGCACTTCCCATGTTACTATTATTGACATATTAAAAAAAAAATTTAATTTACTTTATCAAGTTTTGAAAAAAAATAAAAAAAATATTCACTTAGTGTAAATTGTTAATAAGGTTTTGTTTAAACAAAATTTTTTTTTTACAAAATCATTGCAAGTACGAAAATATTATGATTTTATGATGGATTTTAATGATAAATTTTATGTTTGACAAGTGATTTTTGTATTTCCTAAACTGTCTTTAATTTCTTTATTTTATTAACAACCGTTTGAACGATTAGTGAATTTTTATAATTGTAGGTTTTTACGTAAAGTCTCGAGCGTTTACCTTCAAAGCCATACAATTCCACGGTTTTCCCACAGAAATTATTAAGATTTTATGACTAAATAATAATAGTAAAATAATAAACTATAAATAATAAAATATACTATAATAAACTAATAATAATAAAATAATAATAAATAATAAATAATAATAATTATTATTATTTAATACAGGGAAGTATAGGATTAAATATTTATTGAACGATTAAAGCTTCATTTTTAGATAATAGAATGTTTAACGATCCCTTTCATACCTCGTACATTGTACTAGATTTAAATGATTTATTATTAATTATGTTAAACGTGATTGACTGAAGCTTATGTAACGATCGAATGCAATTTCAATTAACTTGGTCAATTTATTCAAGCATTTTTCGACAGTATAGTGAAGTAGAAACTAATTCTGAAAAAATATACAACATTCAATAGATAAAACAGCATCAGTAATCGTTGATATACGTTGATACGAATTTCACACACGTCACCGCTTTTCGCCGCGTATCTGTATAGGTGGCTGCGTGCGAGCGAGCGAGCGCGCGCGTGTTTAATAAACAGGTCTTAATGAGTAAATTTTAACGAAGGACAGGCCGTTCCGTCGAGTGTATATTAAGGTCGCAAAGTTAGATAAGAATGAAATAGCAACAACGTATAGGGAATTGTATGTATAGAAAATATGAGGTATTAGGGAGGAGGGAAGGACACGAGATACGTACTCATTTGCAATTAAAGTAATATCCATGCATGACGGAAATTTTATTATTTTATTACTTTATTGTCGAAATACGTAAACGCCAGGATTTCGGGAATTATGAACTTTGGACTGTCGGGCTTAATGGACTCGGGGATTTTCAATGCTAGATAAGCGCCGCGTTAGTTGCGCCTCACTGATCCTATTAAACAAGAGGAATTCCGAAAATAGGAGAAAAATTTCTCCCTTCCCTTCGTGTTTTTATACAATTTGAAATTGCCAACGCTTTGAGCATCATATTGCATCCTGTCTTCCTGCAAATAAATAAGTTACTTAATATTTGCTTGTAACCGACCCTCCCCCTCCCCCCTACTACCACTACCTCTACCTTTACCTCTACCTCCCCTCCCCGCCCGTATGACATTGTATACACGCGAATGGTCGTGAATGCGATAGTGATGACGGAAAGCTTACAGATCGCTAGGAGATAGCGTAGATTTTAGAAAATTATAATTACAACGGAGTTGCTTGAAAGGCGTTACTTTATCAATGGCATTCTGTAGAAGATTGCGTTTGGGTGCTCGATATCGAGTGCCGAATCCCCGACGTCCTACGCATACGTAAGCCAGTCTCAAAAGCGATTTCGGATGGAAAGAACTTTTTTAATACTACAGGAAGTTAAAGGGCCCCTGGCTGTAATAACAGTACCGATGTGCTGGAACTGAACTGAATTTTCCTCTTGATTGGTTTTGCAAAAGTATTCCTCCAGCTAATGGAACGAATTCCAGCCTCTAAAACAATGTCGGCCTTAACCGCCCATAGGGCTCCGCCCGGACGTCCCTTAATCCCTTTTTATTCGATATTTGCTTACTCGCGAGTAAGGAAAATGGGAAGAATTACGCTTTCGATACATTTTTAAGCGGGCGCGCGTGCCAACTTCACCGGGGCTCCCATAATTCTTTAAACAAACTCGAGCTAACGGTCTTGATGATGAGTTGCTAATGTCAGCGGCGCTCGGTATGCCAAAACGAGCAATCGATACAACCAGGGAAACTTCCGTGACGCCATTCGGAATAATAGTAAAGTGAAGGTTCGCGAAGGAAGGAGCAGTTTGATGTTGACGTAAAATTTGTATTTACGAGTCTGTTAGCGTGATACTGCAATTAAAATTCAATTTACATGGCTCGCGCACGGCTGGAAATAGATTTCCGAATACCCACACACTTTCATATTCTTCCACTGCAGCTCGAGAGCTTCCATCCCCGTCGTAAGCTACATCCTCGTATTAATATTAATGCACCCGACTATAGACTTCGCGAAGTCCCTAGCAGCTGAATTTTAATATTATTCAAAACAGTTCGTAATACGTGCCCTCCAATACTTGTAGATTTACGATGATTTCATGTTTCTTTAGTATTATTAAAACGCACGGCTCCATTACACATATTACAAATCCATTGTATATACGTATACAAGTATTAAGGATTTATGAGCCCTTTCGCGTATTCTCGGCGAATTCCGTCAATTAATAATGAATGATATTTTATGTATCGTAGATCTTACTGTTAATCATTTAATACGGTACTTTTTTTTTTAAATACGTAATATTTCAAAAAGTTCACTTACGGTTTCGTCGTCTTAATCAACAATTTTCACTTCCCTCGCTGTGATTGCGTGAGAGAAATGCGACTCGCTTTGCGCGAAAACTAATGCATTACAATAAAATACAATGAGTCCGGCGGGTAAGATACTTGAATTATTGTTAAAATTCATTAATGTTCGAATAAGTTTAAAATAATTCATTACCTAAAGAGACTAGTAATATAGTCTACAATGTCACATATACGAAATTCTAATGTGATTTATTTATTTGTAACATTGATTAGCCAATATTTATCGACCCTCTCCCTCCCTCTCCCCCCCTCTCCCCCTTTTATCCATTAATTAATGTTTAAATTTTCAGTCCCGATTAGTTTGGGTAGTAATCGCTCAAGTGACATTATACACGAAGGGACTATAATTAAAAGAATTTAAACATTCCGAAAATAATTATAAAATACGCCAAGTCAATCAAGACGTAATTTTTTCTCCAGTACGTTCATCGATAATAATAAATGCTTGCTGGTGGTAAATGCACGTACACGTTAAAAACGTGTAACTCTAAATACTTTCTAAGAGAGAAGGCGAGAGAAGGATAAGTTCAAATATATATTCTGTTTGGTAGGATATTTAACGACACGCGACCGTATATCGTAAAAAGCTCGTAGTTAAACTGAAAAAAAAAAAAAAAAAAAAAAAAAAACAAATTCCTTACACTAAATTAAACGGTCATACTAGAAAATCCAAATTTATGTTTATAAAACGAATAAATTTTATTATTGCTATTCCTTGTCAAAATTACTATTATCGACTTTGAATAAAAATTAATCGAACCTGACGTACATTAATCATCGTTAAAACGATTTCTATATCTTCTATCCGATTTCTTTATGCGTTTACCGTAAGTTCTATTGGATCTTACAAACCTTTATTAATCTTTATTTATTTTTTAGTATTATTATTATTGTTATTGTTGTTGTTGTTGTTATTATTATTATAACTTAGGTATTATTAATTTAGATTGTTTATTTAAAGCCGTAAGTTATATAAGGCTAATAAAAGCTTATGTTTAACAATATGATAAGATTAAATTGGATTGTAACATTAACCGTGCACTTAACTTCAGTTATACTTTTCGCAATTTAACTTCTAATCCGTCACATTTCACTCGACAAAAATAAAACCAAAATAGATATTAACAAGAATTTAGACGCCTGAACATTTAAATTCATTCTGTCAAGACCATAAATTATATTACACGAATACTAAATTGTTATATTTTAAACAAATTTTACTTTAGTTTTTATGTGTATCTTTAAGCTCGAGTATCTTTACTAATTTATAATTGAATTACGGTACCCCGTAAATCTTGTAAATCGTAAATAGGGTTTCTCATTTTTTTTTTTTTTATATTAATTTCTTTCATCAGAAAATTTTTATATCAAATGTTTATATGTAACGTATAAGATAAAATATTTAATGGATTTATAGGAACTCTGAATGTCACTATTCTATTTCTTTAAATTTATTTATTAACAATAAATATTTTATTTGTATTTGTTCTTTGTGTATCATTTACTTAAATATTTACATTTTTTAAAAAGCTCAACAGATTTTCTTCCTATTCTCCGGAATTTATCAATTACAATGCATGTGAGCATATATCCACACGTGACAATGTATGATTTATAAGAAATTACAATTTTTTTCAAAAAGGAATTGCAAAATAATTTATTCCTTACTAATTCATTAATTCAATAATAACATTATTCGAACGTTTGCAATTATACAGTTACATAAATCTTCTTATTCCACGACACGATTGAACTTAATTCGTATTCATTGTTACAGAAATTCTAAAATTTAAATCTACTTGGAATCAAATATTTGAAAAATTTGCATTCAGCGACTGTAATATTATTTCAGTTATTTTTTAAAACCGTTTTCCATTTCAATTGTATTAATTGTTCTATTACCGATACTTTTAATTTACTACAATAAAAAAAAAAAACATATAAAACTATTATATATTAAAATAAAGTTCAGTACTGTTTTATGATTTAATTTTCTTTTAAATATAATTTTAAAATTTACACATAAATTTGCACATAATTAGAAAAATTGTGATAATGAATTTTGCTTTGTTATAAAATAAACTGAAATACGTTGCAAATATTCGTATTTTAGTTTTGACATAATTGTTAAAACGCATTTAGTTCTAATATTAAAGTTTTCTCCCCCGTCAGAATAAGATGATGGAAAGAAAAAAAGAATCATTAATTGTGAAAATTCAATTAAAAATTTAATATCAATTTACTTTTTTTTTTTTTTTTTTTAACTAGCCCAGCCTTTTTTACTATTTACAATAATTCATTTACCTTAAACATTGAATATAAATATAAAAGCTAAGGTTCATTGACAAACGCGATGTTATTGATATTTTCAATACAATATTAGACATATTAGATACTAAAATTTTAATTGTCAATTACAATTCATATTAAACACATACTTTAATGGCTTATGATTGTGATATAAATAATAATGTAATTAACGTTGTAGAATGTAATTTTGCAGCCACGTATCTCGTGCACGTACATGTTTTCTAAGTTAATATAATATAAAATTTTAAATATAAATTGATTGTGCAATAATGTAGGTAAATATCACGTAAACCTTTACTTAATTACTATCTGGAGAATATTTTCATTACACGTTTGATTATTCAATTGTATCTGATGAAAGTAAAAATTGTGAAATAAAACTTACGTTTTAATTGGATAGGAGAACATTAATTATACACGATTTATTATAATATTAAATTTAATCATATTAAAATCGTCTAAATAATAATAAAAAATGTAAAAAAAATTAAATGTTTTAAACGTGCATTTTAATATAAAAAAAAAAAAAAAAAAAAAAAAAAACCCTAATCGACACACGAGAAATAAATATTTTATCCATAGATTTAATATTTATTCGAAAGTATTATATAATAAAAGGAATAAAGAACTGGGATTTACAATACAGATACGTATAATTATTTCATACTTAGAGGTATGATTAATTATGAAAAGAACATACGAGTATGAATAATATTCATTATATTTCATTTATTCATATTTCAGAAGAATCGGTAAAGCTTATCCGACACATCCTTACTCAATTGGAATATAATATTATTTAACTGCATAACTGAATATTTCGTTTTTTTATATAAATATATTAATTTGAATATTTCGATTCCCGTAAATAAGAAGACACTGTTTACCTTATTGATAAATTTATCAATATATAAAGAAAAGAAAAGAAAAGAAAAGAAAAGAAATCATTGCGACCAATACTCTTCATCGTTTTTCTAATTCGTTACGTCGCACATGTGTACATATGTATATATTATAATAAACAATGTCCATGGAAAGGGATACGTGTTAAAAAAAAAAAAAATAAAAATAAAGAAAGCCTTAATTGGTGGCAGCTTTATTTTAAAACCAAATGGGGGGTTATATTAGATAAAGGCTAATTCATCAATCAAGTTGTATCTCGCGCGAAAGCCTAAAAATCTCTTTAATTAATTTCCTTTAAATAAAGTCTGCGCAACAATTCCGGATATCTATTAATAATAATTACAAGTTAATTTACATTTAATGCTCGTAAAAAATTTAAACAAAATATACAATACTATTTTATCCCGATGATTTTATCCTGAAACTGGATATTTGAACTTTTGACTAATATCGATACGAATTGGTTTTTTTTTTTTGTTTTTGTTTTTGTTTTTGTTTTCGTTTCGTTTTGTTTTACCGAAAAAAGAATCCTTTATTCATTGCGAGCCGATTATGAATTTATGCTGGTAAAATTGAAACAATTTTTGTCTACAAAGACGGAACTTTTGCAATATAACGGGAGCAAGTATTGGCAATTACGCTTCCAAAAATACAATTCGAAATATTAAAAATCCATCGAGGCTATTATTCTGTTCTGCAGCAATTCACCGTAGCAATATTTATTCTATACGTATACGGTACACGAACACCGACCGCTGAGCTCTATTATCGTCATCATCATCATCATTATTATTATTTATTTTTTTTTTTTTAAACTATTATTATTATTATTATTATTTAAAATTTCGGGCTTGCAGGGATTTTAATTTGGGCACTCGCACGGACGCGGAGTTTTTGAAAATGCAATACACGGATACACGGACGATTGTAAGCAGAGGAGGATAATTACATTGATCGTATAAATTGATTGTGGCAATACGTATACAAGAGAATAATTGTTTTCTAAAATCTGACTATAAATTCGATAGTAATTGGTAATGGACGTATTCCATGAATAATTGTCATAGCCGAAAACCATCAGTTGTAATTAAGTTTGCATGGTATTGAGCAAATTGACACGTTACCTTTTTCTACATTTAGAATTTAATATTGTTTTTGCGGTCGTATCGATTGCGATATACCGACGCGCACAATGTCAATAACTAATAGCGCATTCGTGTAAAGACACGTAAATAAACCTTCTTTACGGTAGTTTATGATAATTATGTATTATAAGAGAATCGACGTCGGTCAACGGGCTTCTTTCTTCCCCCCCTTTTTTTTTATATTTATTTTTATTTTTTTTTTTTTATGTTCCATCCCTTCGGTAAGAAAGATCTTAGCGCGCTTATTAGGATCGTTCGCGAGCGATTAATTCCTCTTAACGAAAGCCGTTAGAATTATATAGAAAGTCGAGTATAATAGGGAGTACGTTGGCTGTGAATAAATGATGTCGGGCTGGAGGAAGCTTACGATGACGGACTCCCTCGTCGTTATAGATCACGAGACACAATCTGAAACGGCGTGGCGATAAAGAGAGAAAAAAAAAAAAAAAAAAAAAAATAAATAACGTACAATAAAGGGCTCTCGTGGACGAAATTAATTATTCTCGTAAAAGTAAATGAGAAAGTCCTTAGGACGAGCCGTTCGAGTAAAACGATTCTTCCTCGGCGTTATTTATGCACATTATTATCAGGGAAAACATTCGTCTGTATAGATTATTGATTTATCGCGATGGAAAATGGGTCACGATCCTCCGATCCGCGCCGTTCCCCGAGGACGTGATTTCGGTAGTCTAAAATCCCTTCCCCTCTCGGCCTCGTCCCTCCCATCGCCCCCACCCCGAACCGGACAATAACCACGACAACCAAGCCGCCCATCGGCCATAATCTCTCCCGGCCGAGCTTGAATCCAGGATCGCCCGAGCGAGTGCAGGAGCAGTTGTTGGCCGGCAACTGGTGTCGGTAGGCCGCAACTGGTCCCATCCCGAGCGCTAAGTAACCCGACCTCGAGGCTGATTCTCGTTAGCACGGCATCCGCGAAGCCGTCGAAGAGCGTCGCGAGTGAAAAATCCGTACGTATCGCAGCCGTCGCTCGGCGCGCGCGTACCACTTAGAACCACAGTCGGTGAGGGAGGGAGCCGAGAGAGTTTTAGAGAGAGAGAGAGAGAGAGAGAGAGAGAGAGACAAGCATCAGACTGCGTGGCGCGATTGCGCGGCCGCCGGTCGCTTTTCTCTCCTTCACTCTCTCTCCCTCGGACCCGCTTTCTGCCTAGCTTATAAAAGCCCCTGCAGCGCGGCTCGACCTGCTAGTGGCACGTACACCTACGCCGCGTGTCGATCTCAGTCCTGGCTAAGACTCCCTTCCGAGGAACGCGGACCCGAGACATATAATACACTCGCATACCGTCTGGGAGTCCGGTGCTACACCCGGAGCCGGGAGTCCCTCGATCCCCAGGTGAGTCCTAAGGGCGGACCTACCCCCAGGGGGACGTTGCGCGCCCGCTGGATCTTACCGCGCGTATCATCGATCCGGGTTTCCACCTCTCTCTCTCTCTCTCTCTCTCTCTCTCTCTCAAACTCTCTCTCTCAAACTCTCTCGCCCCGCGCGGGGGCGGGAAACAGTACCTCTGCGAAGGGTCAGCGCTTTGTTCTAGCATATCCCGAAGTGGATGCTAATTGGTCCCCGAGTCGGTGGAGTATCGGCCCGGGGGGCTCGCGGAGACCATTTTCCATCCGTCGAAGCGCACCGGCTAGGGATCCCCCTATTCCATTCGGAATCTCGCTGCTTATCACGATACGATACTTATCGGGTGAACGGACCGTGTGCGGTTTGGGGTTTGGGGTAAAGACAAGCATCAGCGTATTTGTCGGTCGAATTTACGCGACGCGGTGACTCCCGCCATCGCCTCGGTCAGTTCCCCGACCAAAGTTTATTTATTTTACTTCCCTTTACCAAAGCGAATCTAGTAAAATCTTTTTGAATGCTCGGCTAAGAGGATCGCGGGCCGAGTGTAAACAAGCCGTTTGGACGACTTCCATACATTTTCATCAGCGACTCCTCCGCTTCGGCATGCAATACGTATTTATCACCGATGACAAATGAATCTCACACCTGAAAACGGTATCGATCGGTCTTGGCTTCTTAGACATTTTATTATATCCACACATATATATATTGTATTATAAATCCGTTAATCGTCCGAATTCCGAATTAACGCCCATTACCGTACGATTTATTAAATACATTCTCAGCCCTTATAAACATCCCATGTCCGTGAATGTATCCTTTAATTGTGTGTGCGGCGGCGGGGGGGAGGGATCCACATTGTAAACCGTATACGGCGCTTAAATTCCTTTTAAGCGAATACGTCCGAGTGAATTCGTACACATCGAGTCTGTCCCGCGATATCATCGCAAATTTCATTACACTTTGGCGCATGCTAACAATAGCTGTGGATATAAATTATTCTTATTTAGTAGGAGGAGTACGTGTGGGTGGGGGGGGCGGGAGGGAATAGGCACACTGATCGCGAATAGAAATAAGTTACGGAGAAACAGAGCATCAACGCAATTTCGTATCAAGTTTTGGAACACGTTGGATGCAGTGTACAGTGATTGTATCGCCGAAAACGAGAAAAAAAAAGAAAAAAAAGAAAAAAGAAAGAAAGAAAGAAAAAAAAAAGGGAAACAAAAGTAAAAAATGTGTAAATCATGCTTCGATAGAAATTGCTTTCCTATCGAATGAAATAGAAATTTCTTCTTACGCACACATCCCAACAACGAATGGGAAAAATTCTATCGCACGAAAACTTATGAAAAGATTTTAATTGACCTTCGAAATAAAATTGGTGCCGCTATTGAGTGAAAATAAAAGGAAAAAAAAAAAAGGAAAGAAAAGAAAAAATGCCCTTTGAAATTAATAAACATTAGGCCAATTACGAGAATCAGTCGATATTCAAATCAGAAGTGCGAAAAATCAGAAGTTTTCATGAAATTTGTATCCATAAGGCCTAATTGAATAATGACAATCTTGTCGTTATCTCGTGCATATTCTCATTATTGTCTATAATATAATAACAAAACAAAAAACAAAAAACAAAAAACAAAAAAAAGAAAAACCAAGCGACGCTGGTCCCTTTGCATTGTAAACAAAAATTAGAATCGTACTTCCATTAAAATAGTTCTGGAAATGTTTTCCTTCTTTTTCTTTTTTTTTTATATAAAACTGCCTCTTCGGCTCTTGTTCAGCTCGAATTAATTACACGAAATTTGAAAATGTTTAAATATGCGTTAAATTATAAACGTTTACTTTTTCCACGACGAAAATTCACGCGCAATTTAATACATTTTTATGCATTTATTGCTTTTTATTTCATATTCTATTTTTATTTTCAACAGGAGCTATAAAATGTACTACAATACTTACGTTACAATTTAATTGGCTGCTGATAAATGTTAAGCTGATAAATATATTCGTATTTAAAAAAAAAAATAAATAATAATAATAATAATAATAACAAATCTAATCCGGAATATACGGATGAGAAAATTAATTTCAACTACGTTTAATTAAATTTGTTATAAATATTCAAAAACTTGTTATAAAAAATTCCAATAGAAATATTAACTTGCTTTTTAAAAATTATAATAATAGTATTAATAATAATAATAAACAGTCATTGTAAGTAAGCTCACTGATAGTAGAGTAATAATACAATGAATCGTCAGTTATTATTGTTATTATGTTATTATTCGTTAGAAGTTAATTTTAAATTATCAGCGGTGGCAATAATTTTCCGATTGAACTACATGAATCGATTATAATACTATATATATATATACATATATATTATTCGGAAAGCCGATTCTTTACATTGACAGCCAGCGTGTGCAATGATACGTTAATTAACAATTGCATTTATCATTAGCTAAGTATTAAAAACGCTTTATTGTAAATTGTAAGATTGTCAAATTAATTAATAAAGAAAGCGAATCCCTTACGTTACAAGCACGCAAAGTAATTCCCTGAAATTAAATTGAAGGCCTTTTTAGTACGATATCAATCAAGAGCCGTGGTATAGTACTCGCATGTGAAACGCGGAAGGGCAATAGTTGTGACATTACGTCGCGAGCGCCGAAACGTCTGCCGGAGAATCGTTTGTGTTTAAAAGAAAAGAAAATTCGCGATACCGAGTGGCCACGGCTTTACAAAGGTTTTACGCTCTTGGCGTAAAATTACGCTCGGTAATCCGAAACGACGATTCGGACGAACGATTCAACGTAACATTATGTAACAATGTCCAATGAATCACTCTACTCTACCTTTTTATACTTTCGAAGCCGACATCAACTCGTTGCAATGTAATTTTTATTCTTAATTTCAATGGGGGGGAAAAAAAAAAAAATAAAAATAAAAATAAAAATAAAATACGGAAGCATTTGCATTTATAATTTCGTGAGCGAACTGTGGGCAAAATAATAATTACGGCTTTAATTAATGATGAGAATGTTTAGTGCGAGCTTACGAAATAATTGTAGGACGTGTAATTCCAAGTGTTGGAATGCAGAACGTCGAGCCATTAAACTTTATAGAATTACAGTTTCGATAGAAATAAAAATTGAATTTATCATTATTATCATTGTTGTTGTTGTTGTTGTTGTTGTTGTTGTTGTTATTATCATTACGAACAAGTAAATCCAATTAGAAAATGGACTGTGCCGTATTTATACCTCTTTTCTACAGTACTACTGGGTCGTGTACACCTTTCTTCTTCTTTTTTTTTTTTTTTTTTTTTTAAACAATTTTTCTTCTGCTGGGTCGACGACTGAGGGGCAGGGGGGGAGTGAGGTTAAACGGCAAAATAACGTCTTTCTCTACCATTTCAATGTTCCACTGCGAGATAAGAGGCGTCGAAACGACAATGCATCGTCTTTCGCTCTTGGGATGAGGGGTGCGGGTACGAGGGAAGGTAGTGGAGGGGTTGGGGGTTGGAGGGAGGGAGGAGGGAATACGAAATAACCACGAACGAATCATTTTTCGGGCTTACTTACGCTCAGCACATACAAAAGTAATGACCAATATGTGCTGGAGGCACTCTTCCCTCCATTCCTTTCTTTTTTTCCCTGATTTCTTTTTTTCTTCCTTACCCCGTGATTAATGAAGCGAAACGTTTCATATTTTCTGCCGAGGTATTAGAGTATAAAGGGAGAAGAGCAGAAGAAAACTGCCTCCTACTCACGGAAATAGATGGATATGTGTATAAAGGGGGATCATTAGGATCAACGTCTCGTGATGCACTGCCCAGAATAAAGTTTTTTTCTTCTTCCTTTTTTTGTACATAAATACTTTCTCTGAAAATTATTATACTCTTTCTTAACTAATTCCTTATCTCACTTTCTTCTAAAGCTTACGCACACTAGGGCTTCTTTTCATGACCATTGTGTGAAATCCTGATTCCCGGCCACAACTCAGATTATTCCACCTAGAGCGGGGGCGTTAATTATTTGTTTTTTTTTTTTTTTTTTTTTTTTTTTTTTGTTTTGAAACGTGTATTCTTGTTCATAGAGATCGTAAAATGAAAAATCCTTAACGTCGACGTCAACTAAATTGTAACGCGGAGTATACAACTAAAATCGCACGGCCCAAAGAATTTTATATGCAATTCGGCAATTGATCAGTTCATATCAGTAAAAATATTTTACGACCCTTCCTCCAATTGTTTTTAATCTCTTTCATTCCTAAGTAATTAATTTCAACTTTATACTTTATAAGGCCTTCGAATGCACATATACATATATATATATATATATTATGATCGTACGATTGTTGGCACACACAAGCTTACACAAGCGTTCAAATACTTGAATTACAGATAATTACATTAGAATTCATGCGAAATTTAGCAATTAATTATACCGAAATGAACTCTCGGGATAAACATTCCGATTCGGATTTGTATAAACTATGAAATTGTAATACCGATCGTTATAAAGTTTTGGAAGAGGGGCATTTTCGCGCTACGTGCATATATGTATATGAAAATATTTAAATAACTCGAGGGATTTTCGAAAGAGTTCAAGAATATATGAAATGCAAAAGAAGTCATAGATTATTCGACTGTTTACAATACTGTAAGAAAATAATATATCAGAAATGGAACATTATGTAAATAATGATATGATCCAAATAGCGCGCAATGTAGAGGAAATATTTGTATAAATGTATGCATTAAGGTTGCGGTAAGATCTGTAAATATTTTTAAGCGGTAGGGCTACGGCTTCTTTTATATCCTAATAGACTTAAAATTCATGCCAATCAAAAGCTTTTAAGAACTACCTGCAATTATTTTAATAGGTTTATACGATCTTATGTAATGCATTAGCTGAAACGTTTGATCTTCCATGATTATTTTTATTGTTTGTTAATACACAAGATGTCAATTAGCTTCATTAAGAAACTGAAGGGATTAAATTTTCTCGTTACCATCGACTGGAGGGAGTCTGTTCCTCACCTGCACGAATTATCAAGGAGTTTAAAAAAAAAAAAGAAATAGAACGATTAATAGTACCAATTAGTTAACTTACAAGCTTAAAATTACAGTTGTTCGTTCAATAATAGTCTTTGTTAGTTAGTCCGTTTAACGCGTGTACGTGTGCGCGAAAATGTATACGTATGCGCATAGATTTTTTTTAAAAAAAAATAAGGCCTCAAAGATTTCCAAAAGTTTCAATTGAAATTCAAAAGATCCGGTATTTTCCGTAACAGGCGCTCGTCATTAGAGCGAGTCCAAGACTCCGGTGTTTTTTTTTTTTTTATCCAACTCCTTGAACTTTTATTACGTCGCAAATTTTTCTCTTCATACCTTGGGAACAATTGCCTTTCGACAAAATGTCCGCGTATATCAGTGCGCGTGCACTCGAGGCATCATCGCATATGGTTGAAGTTAAAATATTCGAGATCCGAGTCGACTTTTATGATTCGACGAGCGGCCGAGTACGTATTCGATAACGTGAATTAATACAATTTGCTCTAAAGAGCTTATTTACTTGATGTAAAAAAAGCGTATTCGATGAAAGCGTCGGATAAAAATGATCGAGCTAAAAGCTGGAAAAAATTGTTTCCGTCATCGTAACATCGAAGCTCTTAGCATGAATGGGAGAAAAGTGTATGATAAAACATGTGGATAAGGGGCCGGTCATGTGGTCGTAAATATAAAAAAAGCATATTATACAGATGAATGTCGTCGGGGATAAAAGGCTAATGGGGACGATCGTTTCTTTTTTCTTTTTTTTTTCTTTCTTCTTCTTCTTCTTCATCGCTCTCAACGAGATATAAAAATATGCATTCGAGGTAGAAAAAGTGTATTAAGGAAGGCGCGGGAGTGAGTAGTGGTGGTGGTGGTGGTGGTGGTGGTGGTGGTGGTGGTGGTGGCGGTGGTGCGTCCGCGTGATATTTATTGGGGGTGCGTAGGATCTGAAAAATCTCTGAAGTACGGGGTAACGAAACAATTCAGGGAGAAGCTCACTTCCGCTTTTTATGATCAATATAAGCTCGCGCGAAGCTCGGCTCGGGCTTTTACGATAGGACGAAGCCTCTATGCCAAGACGTGTAGAGGAGCGCTCGTGTAGATAACGAATGAAATTGTTCGAGCTACGCTCGAATATCACGGACAATCCGGACTCCGTGGATATCGGCCCGTCCCTTCAAAAATAACGGGCCCTCTGCTCAACGACAACAACGACAACAACAACAACAAATTTGCGATCTAATACTAACCGGTCCGTAATCATATGCTCCCGACTCTCGACAACGAACCGTACATACGTCTTACCGCAAAAGGGTATTTTTTTTTTTTTACTAAAATTCCTCGCCATTTCCCGGCAGCCCAGTTTAGATGATAAAACAAAAAGAAAGAAAAATGATAAAAGCCAGAGAGCTCGGTGCCCCGGGAGAATATTTTCCCTTTTAATAAACATCCTCGTTCCGCAGAAGATATAATTTTTAATGGAACGACGAAACAAACGCGAGAATCCGAAGGAATTATTTATCTTTATCAACTTGGATTGGTAAAAGAATTTTAGAGCAACTCAACTTTGTTATTATATTTTGATTGATAGCTCAATCTTCGAGCTCGTTATTGTATCAGAGAGATAGATAGATAGATAGAGAGAGAGAGAGAGAGAGAGAGAGAGAGAAGAGAAGAACAAAACTGTATTGTTTTTGAGGAGCTGATTTAGATTTAGAGGAGGCGTCCGTGTCTTGGTGGATTTCTTTCTAAACGAACGCTGAAAAGTCTTTATAGCCTCATTGTATAAATTCATTTACATAATTGTAATTATCTTTAATTGATAATTGATACGAGAACGGGATAGTATAATGTAAGGTTCCGAGCGGTAAGTGACTGTAAATTTTGAGAAAGGCTATAATAGGAGATGATGACGTATTTGTACAAGTAAGAGCTTATACGAATTTTATTTTTATAAAAAATATTATTTACATTAGCCAAGGCAATGATTATCGCGAAGGGCGTAAAATAATACATTTATTTTATGACATAGCGGAGTAGTAATTGATAAAAAGGGTAAAATGAAAAGTTAATTGCCGTCGTTTACTTAAGATAACCCACAAGTTTATTAATATTAAAGAAAATGTCGGGCAAAAAAGAAAGCTCGGGGCGGACAAGCATCTGAAAGTCGCTATCACCGTGATTTTAATATAGTTGAAAGGTGGAGAGGCCGGAGCGAGTGCCGTTGATAAGAAAAAAAACAAAAAAAGAAACAAAAATATCGCATTTAGGAAATTTGAAAATTTTTCCGGCATTTCCACTTGCATTCGGGATGCAATGGGATCGCCGAGTTCAAGGCTCCGCGTAACTATTTCCCAAGAAACGGTATTTCACTCAAAGATAAAAGCCCGTCTCATCGAGTGCCGTGTATTAAAGAAAAAGTCGAGGCGATGGTATTCCTTCCTTAGCGTCCACGTAATGTCTATAAATAGGACGAAGCCGGAGATCTTGACTGTGAAATGAAAGATAAACGAACGAAAGAAAGGTAAGAAATGAAATGAAACGAAATGAAATGAAATGTCGAGAGCGTCGCGTGTGCCGATCGGCAAAGAAAATCCAAAAGAAAACTTGTATCCCTTCTGGAGCTTCCCGAGGCCGAGGTGTCCGAGCGATATAGACGCACCCACACGCGGACCGAGTAGTCGCGTAAATGATTTGCCGACGTCAGTAAGTGTTACGCTGACGAGCTTGGCCTGCGAGATATCGATTGTCAAATGCGTTTACCTTAAATTGGATTCGAGTCGAGTCGTGCCGAGTCGAGTCGTGCCGAGTCGTGCCGAGCCGAGTCTCGGCTGTACGCCTATACGGTCGCGTAAGAAGCCTATACGGCCGCGCACCGAGTCCGCTGCGCTCGGAGACGCTCGCCACGCTGACTCGTCGTAAGAGGGATCATCCCTTATCTAATGAGATCACGGTCCTCGGAGCACTTAATCGATCAGCCCCGCTTCCACCTAATTAAGGATATATCGGCTAATGCTTTATACGTTGTTACGACGACGCGAAGCATCTGAATAAGCCGAATAAGCCTTTTACCGATATGACATAAGAACTCTTTCGGCCCTTCGTCTCCTTTCGCGTTTAACCCAACGACTCGATTTACATAAAATTACTCGAGGTAAATACGAAATTCCCTTAAAGCGGAGCAACGTGAACAATGACTCGCAAACTTTTATCTACCGCAACTTTTGTATCTACGAAAACTATTGTTATTGTTATTGTTATTCTAGTCTCGTTGTTAATTCTCCGTGGCTAAGGCTAGATTAGAAGAGTCTCCGCGTTCAAAGATGGATGGATAGGCTTTACTTTTAATGTATGCGTACGTATACGTGCGCGGCAAGATCCGCGTAAGACGTTATTACGGGATTTCAAAACTTTATTGAATAGAGTGAAAATAGAGGGCGCAGTACACGCACACTGCTACGCTTTCCCCGGATAAGTAGCTAATTACATTATTATTAACCGAGTATTAAATATAACGAATCGGTATAAATTAATGAGCTTTGAGAGCTTGAGTTTTCCTTCGTGAGAATTTATTCGATAAGCTCAAGAGATTTCAATGGGGAGAGAGGGAGAGAGGGAGAGAGAGAATATTTTTCAGCGGTATTGTAACGTCGGATATTTTCGTGACAATGGAGAATGCATAGGATCGATCGAGGGCCGTCGCTCTAAAGACGTTTCGTGATAGAAAGGAATCCGCGCCTCGTGGTGGCGATCTCAACGATATCAACGGCGGCTCGGACATTTATTTTATTAACATTGATTTTATTAACGCGTAATAAAGTATTGTTAAAGCGAGCGGCGAATCGGGGCTATTGGGGCCCAGCTGAGCAAGAAGAGGCTCGAGGGGTCCAAATTACGCATAAAGTGTCTACCTGTCGTGTTCTACTTGGGTGGGCGAGTCGCGCCGACGAAATTATCGATAATTCAACGAAGCTAAATGGGGAGCGAAGCTAACGCTCGCGCCACGTAGTCTGTTTTAGCGAGCCCGAGTGCCAAAGCAGCTTACGAAGCTTCGATTGGCGGGGTCGGTCGTGCCGGAGGGAAGCGAATGCGAGAGGGTGGGGATGGGAGAGACCACGAGGAGACCCGGGGCAATCGGGCTGTAGCTGTAAGCCGGATGTTGCATGCGAGTCGACCCCGAGGCCGGCCACTGCGAGCGGTTTACGTGTGACGGTCGTGACGGTCGTGACGGTCGTGGCGGCCGTGGCGGGATGGGGGTTGGGTGATGGGGAATGGGTGATGGGGGTGGTAGAAAAGCCAAACGCGCCTTGAATTAACGAGTAGGGTGAGTAGCACGGGCGAGGAAGACGCCAGAACAAGTCCAACGAGAGTTGGGAAATCCGTTGGGCTCGTCTTAGACTCGTTCTGACCCAGTTAACGCGATTCCTAGATCCCCGATTCTTTAAACTTATTCCAAGCAACAAAATCGGGCTCGCTGCTCCCTTTAAAAGTAAACTCCCCAACCCAATCCAGCCCCTCTCTCTCTCTCTCTCTCTTTCCCATTCACGGGGATGCAAAGCTGGACTCGATTTCACGAGTCCATTCGATTTAACGGCTCCCCGTTGCTCGTCGTTTTACGCCTGTTTCACGCCGTTTTTCGCTTCCTCGGTCATTTTCCCTGACGGACCTTGGAAACAAAAAAAAAAAACAAAAAAAGCTCGAATTTCACGCGCCGGATGAGAAACGCTTCCCATAGATGATACGGTACCAAGAATTGGTACGAAAAATTGATAAGATCACAAGACGGTGAACGTCACGCTCGATCTTCGGCTTCGGATTCCCTTCAATCGAAGCGGAATAAGCCCGTACATTCAGAAGCAGCTTTACAACTGTTATGACCGATGATTGTCTCAATAACTCTGATTACGTACCATGGACTTACAATACTTATTGGTCGCCAACAAGAGCTTTAATATTTTCCTTTCGTTTAATGAGTAAATCGTGAATTTTTACGACAGCCGATTTAAATTACCTATTATTATGTGTTACGTACTTGCGACCTTTCACATGTTATTTCACATGTTAATTATTAACTCCTCGTGGATTTACGTGTTTTGAAGAGAAATTTGTAAAATAAAAGATAATAAAAAAAACAAAAAAAAACAAAAGAAGAAAAACCAATGAATGTACGTGTTTAAAGTATTGTTGCACTTCATCTTACTATTTAAAGGGCACGTACACGTAAGTGCGTTATGCATCGTGCATTCGACTTGGTGTATGTTAACACTGTGGAGCAATATTACAAACGCACAATATTCGTGCTATTTGAAAAAGTGATGGTGAATTTCGTTTTAATTTCCCAGTGCATTATTACGAAAGAGTATTGTCATGGGATCGAGGGGATGAATTTACTAAAGAAATTAATAAGAGATTTCCTTAAAGGAAGGAAGGAAGGAAGGAAGGAAGGAAAAATTCCAGACTTCCAGAGTCGATTGTCGGGTAAAGAGGGACTAATTGAATTCGGTAATAGCGAATGACGAATTTGTGAGCACGGTAGGGGCGTGGGAGGAGTGGCGCGGACACATCGCTGAAAAATATATATAATTACTGTGTATCATGGTATCAAGGCCAGAGTTATCCCGGGAGCGATAATAAGCCGTGTAATTGAATCGCGCGGCACTGCGTCCGCTCTCTGGGAATAAGTAGTGAAACAGTAGATGGCGGGGGGGGGGGGGGGGCAGGGACGCTAAACAAAAGCGCCTCGACTATGTCACATATATATATAGTCCGTGCGTAGTCCTTACAATGATAATAAAGCGACATTCACGTCTTCGACGGGATCCCCGTGATCCCATTGGAAAGGCCGAAATTGCGGCTGCTGCGGGATCCATTCTCCCCGGGCTTTTATCCATCCGCCGCGCTTACAGCGCCATCCTTAATTTATCTAAAATCCGCTGGCAAAGTTCTTAGAAAGCAATAGAGCCGACTTAAGTTTCGGTTAAGCAAGTGAATTCGTGCACTCGTGCACGTAATACAGGCGGAGCCCGTGTTTTATCTTGCGATAATGCAAGACGGTTACTCCTCTGTCGATCGATGCCATTCAATTATTTCATTTAAACTTTCCTACCCATCCGACGACCACCTCCTTCTCCCGTTATCCTTCCCCTTTTTCTTTCCTTGTTTTTTGTTGTTGTTGTTGTTGTTGTTGTAATTTCTTTTTCTCCCAATGAAATAATCGGTCGCGCACAATCTTACCCCCTATCTTACTTATTTATCAAAGGAAAGTCTATTTTAGATGAAGGGAATAGAAAAAAAAAAACACTCTTGCCCTTTTTTTCTTCTTTTTTTTTTTTTTTTTTAAGAATATAAAACTCGAACGTCAATCTGAAATATTGGCGAGGCTTCTAAGGACTTTTTACCGCTTCTATATTATTCTTTTATTAACAATTAAATTCCATGCGAATGCGTCTTGGCCTGTAATGTAAAATTTTCATGTAATAACAAGCGAGGCGATGGCGAATTATTTATAACTTTGGCTTATTTATAGCCTTGGCGAAGGTTTTAACAAGCCATCAATGCCCGGAACGAATGAACTTTAACGTTAATTTATTATTATCTAATCGACGAAACAAATTATTCTATCCTCCCTGTAAAATTATATATTCCTTACGAATGATCTTACAAACAAACGACGAAACAACTCACTTTCCTATTTTATAAAAATATTGTATATTTTTATAGTGCTTTTATCTTGGAATTATTATATCATTAAATAATCGTTCAATATTAAAAAAAAGAATGCAGTTAAAATTACAAAAAAAAAGAAGAAGAAGAAAGAAAAAGTGATATTACAGCCAAATCGATAAAAGGTTGAACATTAATTTCACAAAAAGAGGCTTCAAACAATGCTTTGATTGTCCATTGATTTTCAAAAGATTCTCTTAATTAACGTGACTTTTTCTTTTTTTCGAAAAAAAATATGGGTGGCAAATAAACTATATTTACGATCTTGAAAAATTACTTACTAATAATACTGCAGTTCATCCTTAATAAAGATTTTCAGAGTTTCTTAAAATAATTCTTTTCATTTTCATTGGAATTTCTAATTTTAGCCAAATTTTCCTAAACAATAGAAACGAGTATGTTTTCCTTACGTTCTTCTACGTGATTTATAAGGAATGATATTTTATTAAAAAGCAACAAAAAAAAAAAGAAAGAAAAAAAACTAAAAACAAAAAAACAAAAGAAAATAAAAAGAGACAGAGTTTCATTATTGATGGAATCGCGAGTATGTTAAATTAAAGAATCTTACGTATTTTTAGTCGTTCGAGTTCGTGGATATGTATTGGATTGTTATAAAATATTATTAATGAATATCTTTGTAATGGAGATAACGCAATACTCGTGGGAGATATTTGGAATTAATTTTTTATCTTTTTGCCTCTCAATGATGAAATGAGTTCTAAAAATGATGATAAAAGGGACTATTGTACGTATAGGTTCATCCCTCTCTAAAGCTTTTACGTGCATTGAAGGTTTTCCGAGGATAAGTTGCCAATTTATCTCATTGAATAAAGTTAAAAGAAAACTCTAATTCGAGCTGATGAATTATAACTAATATTGGAAAGAAGTAGAAGAAGTAGAAGAAGAAGAAGAAGAAGAAGAAGAAGAAGAAGAGGAGGAAGAAGAAACCAGTCTGGATTGTCTAGGTAATTTTTATCGGGATCTCTGGAGAGATTTATAATCGGCAGATCAAGATTGTAGGAACGATTTAAATCCCAAAGGAACGTCATCGAGGCTCGCGTTCCACTTTGCGAAGCTCAAAGTTCTTTATGGTATCGGTTTCTCCGTAAAGCTTTTCAACGTTCTTCCACGTTTTGCCGCGTTCATCCACGTTCTTAAACTTCCCCGCGCCCCATCGCGACCCCTGAAATATCAATAAATGCGTAGCCGCGTTCTATAACCTCATTTGGCCGGCTTATCGGCATCGAGCATACAAAAGGCCCGCCGACTATCGCCTCATTTTTTTTTTCGTCGACTTGTATACGGAATCGATTAAGCGGGCCGGGCAGTTTTGAGGAATCGATCGAGCACGAGATGCTCGTACGATCCATTTCACTCGTACCTCCTCCCCCCGCCACCGCCACCGCCCCCACCAGATTCCGCCACCTTTCAGAGGTACTTACTTTTTCTTTCTATCCATACCCATAGGTAGACCCGCTCCGCCCCCTCCACCCTCCCGAATAACCCCTACGTAACCGTATTGTATCCGTTTGATCAATTGATCCAATTGGCTTTTTTTCATAATGTCCTCAACGACTTTCCACTTTTATTTTACTATTGGCCTAAGGACAATGTCGAATCTTTACTGAATAATTCCACGTTTCGCGCATTCGATTAAACTTGTCAGTCGCAGAATTTTACGCGCTTGAATAATTAATTTGTTACGATTCCTTCAATTTATAACAATCGAATATAAGAATTAACAAGCTCTGAGCTTCTTACGGAACACTCACCGAACGTAATTACATCCTTATTTAAATAATTATTAAACGAGCGATGTATTGGTATTAGACAACACCGAGTTTTAATATCCTTTAAATAACTGATATTTAGTTTATTTGCAAAAATGTCTTGTCTTCCGCTTTTCATTTAATCGAACTTTACTGTTTCATTTGCATTATAAGCGACCAATAGCGTAGGATTTCTCAACTTCGTTCGCACTTTATAAAAAAGAGTAAATTAACCCTTTGAATGCAAATGAAAGTTAGAATGAAATAAAACCCCGGACGCATTAACTTTTTTGTTGAAACATTCGCTGAAACGAAAGACTTATTAATAAATACATCGTTAATTAATCGAGCGGATTACATGTTTACGGAGTAAACGGTTTGCAAGATGATGACATTGGTGAGGATGGAATTTTTTTTTAGAGAAAGTTTTAAATGGACAGGTAAGGGACGTAATGTCGTAATTTCGCAATTATGGAAAACAATGATATTTGCGGATCGTCGGTATTGCCGTAATGTACAATAAAATACAAAACTGCTAAAATGATATATTGAGCAGTTTACGCGATAGAAAACGTTGGTAAAGCTGGATTTTACGACTTGACGTTCGCGAATTTCAATAGCCATTAATTGAAAATGTATGTAATAATTGAAATCTCGAAGATAATAAGAGGGAAGAAATGGCAGGAGATAACGAAGGAATAAAGGGATCGAAAGGAAAGCAGAACGAGGGCTTGGGTATTTCAATGTCCCGAGACTCAGTATTATTTTATACATCGATTTTACATTAAAATAAACTCGTCGTTATATTGTTTAAAATGCCTTAGCATCGATTCGTTTCCTCTTGGGCGGGAGGTGGTGGAGGAGGAGGAGGAGGAGGAGGGAGGGAGGGATGTGACGACGGAGCCTCGTCCCTCACGAAAATGACAATTAAGCCCATTGTTTCGCAATCGAACTCATTATACATCGAGTAGATCTCGAGTTTTTTTTTTTTAATCACTTTATCCCTACGAAGTTATTACTGGCGAATATTATATTATTCCGCGCTTCTTGAAAAATTACTCGGCTCTTGAGATTTTAAAGGAACGAATGTGAAATTTTTGGGGTTATTGGGGTGGCGGAGAGAGGAGGGTAGGGGGCGGAGGGGCAGAGCCGGAGGGATGAAGTACCCACCACCAGCAGAGGTACTTGAGATACGTGAGCGAGCGACGATGGGTCGGGTGGGGCGGGGTGGGGGGGGGGGGGGGGAGCAGAGCTTTACACGCTAACATCTGTAGTTTAATCGAGTAATACGTATCCACGATTAAAGAATAATTGAAAAGGTAGAGTTGTTGAGACGGAGTCGGGCCGAGTTGTATCGGATATCCGTTTTCTCGAACGAGAGTACCGCGTATATCCTCACTTACATACACTTACCCACTTACCCAATGAGCTTGCATTACAATGCATTAGCTGTTAACGGGCTTGGGGGGGGGGGGGTTAACGGGACCTGGCGAAGGGAGAGCTCGACCATTTGCATCTCGGGATAAGATGGCCGAGGTCACTTGGTCGACTCGATTAACCAGCCACTCGATTAACCAGCCACTTAACCGGACACAAGACACGGACGTCAAAAAATACATTAGTCCCTTGATGGATGGTTGACTCGGTCAGGTATTCCCGGATCCGAGCCTGCAGCGGGTACTTTGGATACGAGCCCGAGCCCCGGATGCCCCGGATTAATGTGCTCCGTACCCCGACTCTCCGTCCCCGTCCCCCTCCCCAATAACCCCCCGCCCAGAGACTGGCCCGACCGTCAAATCGTATGTGTCAAATGCACATTATCGATACTCCGAATACTCGGTTATGCACAATTCCATCGAGTATTGCTACCGTTTATGAATGGACGGTCGTTCTCAAAACTGCATTGCATGACCTGCATTCGTCCCAAGCACGTTGCGCATAACTTGACATTTGAATGATGATCTTGAGGACGTTGAGCGACAGTGAAAATACAATAAATTCAATTAAACGAAGTTATTGCGTTTACGTAAGAACCATCGTATCGATAAATATGCTAATATGGTTATTCAACGGCACTCGAGCTCACGATTACGAAGAATTGATGTACTCAACTAATTAAGACGTTCGACTCGATTCTGTTAGTTCTTAATGAAATTAACCGTGAAAGTTAATCGGGACTTTGACGAATATTGCGAGGTGATAGAGAGAGAGAGAGAGAGAGAGAGCCGAATGATGGCGACCGCGAGGGAGGGAGGAAGGGAGCAAACATCGTAGACGCGCGTTCACCTCGTTCTTACAGCTCCATGATCTGCATTCTAATGAAAATTACCGAACGAATGCAAACAAATCTCCCCCCCCCACCCTACCCACCCACCCGCCCGATAAACTCCATGCGTTCCTTTCCGACTGTAGGATATTCGAGTAACCGAGACGTTACGGCGCTTTGGCTCGTGACAAATACCCTCACCCGCGCAACCATCCACGTGCATAAATAATGCGAGCACGGTATTATTGCAATAACGAGCATAGATTATTAATTTTCATACTTACAAGCACACGCAGGCGTGCGATTAAACAAATTATAATTAGAAATCGTCGTTCGTATTGCGTAAGGTCGTATTATTGTTAATGTAAAGGGCAAGTTTTACTTTTAGGGGCGATAAAATAATTAACCGCATCGGATTAATGAATTAAAATCGATTAACGAGAGAGAGGGGAGAGAGAGAGAGAGAGAGAGATCGTATAGTTCCAACGGGCGTTCGAAGGATGACTTTAACGATGCCCTGTGAGGGAAAAAGTGACTTAGCCTACGTGGAATCTTCATTGTCTCGAATCTCGAAAGAAATTTCTCGTAGCAGAATGTCTGGAGAAAGGGAAGAGCGTTGCCGGCAAAGGCTTAAGGGTCTCTCGCGACTATGCAGCGCGACTATGTAGTCAGTACATAGTCGGTGCCGAGGTTTTTGTTAAAAGTAAAGAGTCGGCCAAAAGGAAAAGTCCATATTTGTACTTTGGAGAGAAGAAAAAAAAACGTCGAATGAACGGACGGAGATGGAAGGAGAGACGAAAGCTTACATTGTCAGTGTCGGCCAATTGCTCGCCCCTATTATTTTCTAATGCTTAAGCAGCGCGTTCGTGAAAATGTCAAGCGCGAAGAAGTAGGGAGAATGTTAATTGTTGGAAATTTATTTAGAGGAAGAATCGTAACGGAGACGAACAAGAAGACATTTTTATATTTAAAAGAAGGGGCTCTTCGTCTTAGCGAGGAATAATTATATATCGAGGATTTATCGATAAAATTTTATGGATTTTCGAATCGATCGACCGAACCAACTAATGGATTCCATCGATGGGTATTCTTATGGTTTCCGCGCAATCGTTTCTAAATATCTGTGTATTCGGTACTTCTTGTCGACTACGTCACGGATTACAGCTTAAAAGCTCTCGCGATACTAACACTAATGTAAATTTCAAAATGAAAAATAATTCTAAATGCAGTAGAACCGAAAAAAAAAGCTTAGAACGTCTCGTTTTTTTTTTTTTTTTTTTTTTTTGTTGGTTTGTTCGTTTTTTTTTTCTTTCTCTTCTCTTTACGGACTCCCTCGTCACCACGGCATAGAGTTATTTTTAGCAAAGGGTGTACAATAATGCGCGGGATTTTTTCACCGCGCGTGATCCCCTTTGTGAGGGCGCATGCGGATAACACGGAAGTACGTAGCGAAGCGGTTGATTAGAAAGAAGAAACGGCACGGAATAAGACAAATAGGCCGGAGCTGCGTACTTCCCGCCCCCGACACGTATGCTTGTCACCGGCACTTACCGCGACAATAATTCAAGCCTCTCTTTCTAACAATGTTCAAGCCCGCCGAGTACGTGTGCTCGCTCTCCCCCCCCCACCCCCTGTCAAGTGACGACGCCATTGTTATCGGGCGTAATATTTACACGACTTTACGACGATCCTTACTCTTGTAGGATATCCTCGACAACGCTAATGCACATGCTTATTAAGCCGATAACGAAGTAAACGGAAAAATGAAAGGAAAAATAAGACTCGCGCCTCGAGTTCCTTTTTCTTTTTTTTTTTTCTTTCTTTTCTTCTACTACTTTTACGTCGACCTCCCCCCGCCCACCGTCATTTCAATGCTATTTCCCGCGATTCTTCCTTTTACACTCTTTTTAGAACATTTTTCAACTTTTCAACGCGATGCCAATTATTTATTTCAACGACGAGATATCGATGTATCTGTGTTATCTATCTATCTATCTATTTATTTATTTATTTATATTGTTTATTATTATTATTATCTTTCTTTTATACAATGTAGATCTGTAAAAAAGAAGTACGCACTGATCATTACGAACAAGTTACTTCTTCGGTGTCAATTATCCTTACAAAGTTCTTTTTATTACTGAGTAATTAATAACATTGATAATATATATATATATATATTTATTAACTCAGTACTTTATATTGAGAGTATTAGTAATAAGTTTATCTGGAAATAGTTTTAATAAACTAATGAAATACATACGCTCGTAAGGAAATAATATTTACAGGAAATTTATGATAATAATGGTCTGAAACTTGCAAAATAAATTTACTTTCGAGTCAATATTATTCTAGCCACAAACACCCACACGCGCGCATGTACGTAAACAATAATTTAATTACGACATAACGAAGTTTTTAAGCTGGGAGTGAATTTTAAGTGGAATATAAATAATGGCGACGTAAGGAAATAAATTCATATTAAAAATTTCCTTGACTTTAAATTTGAAGAAGAAGAAGAAGAAGAATTGGAAGAAGAAGCAGAAGAAGCGGAGGAGGAGGAAGAAGAAGAAAATCGTTATTTAAATCAAAAGTTTCAACTTACATTGTCCCAATTTTTACGTCTACGTCCTCAATACTAAATTACCATTTATTTCATAGATGAATATTCATGCCGTTCGCCGAGGTGAAATACAATATTTCGGTTAAAGTTACTAATAAAATAATTTAGATAAATTAATAGTATCGTGGGGTCCTCTTGTGGGCTCCCACTCCCCCCCCCCTTGTGAAATCCTTAAATGCAAGCAAAAGTCAAACGCGGTAAAAAAGGTCTTGTAAATTTCGTTGTAAATTCAATGAATGTAAATGGATGAAGAATGTAATCGATGACTCGTAAGAATTTAAAAATTTATGACATTCAATTGTCAGGATTTGAGTGTCGCTGGGACGAAAGTCTACGTACTATAGACTACGTACTATGGATCAACAGTCAATGTCGTATTATGATTATCCGAATTAAATTGCAGAAGCTCGAAAGTCCTCGGGCGCCGAGACCGGAAGCGCCAACCTCGCCGGGAAGGGAAGCAAGGGCGAGGCGACGGTAGAGGAAAATCCCCCGGAGAGATATAAGGAGGAGAGGGAGGCCGGGAGCGCGGACTCCGGAGAAGGGAATAGCGTGGAAAAGGCTGCGACGAGGATTCAAGCCGCTTTTCGTGGACACCGCGTCAGACAGAGCATGAAAAACACGGGATCATCGGGGAAGCAGGAACAAAACACGGAACCCGAGCCGACTAAAGAGCAACTCGAACAGGAATTCCGAGAGGACGACAAAGGTAAGGCGAGATCTTTTACATTCGGCCCGCCTACCCCCCCCCCCCACCCACTTACTAGACCTTTTCATTTTCTCTTTAGTTCAGCACTACGAGTTTTCTTTGTCCCGGGACGGATTATCTTTAGCCCCCACACCCCCACCTAAACCCTTTCGTAACACTTCAATTACAATGGGATCGATAAAAATTTGCTAATTATTTCAATTCGACGATCAATTTGCCCGTGCAATGATTACATGCGATTAATTGCCTGTCGCTTATAAATATCACAATTTTTGTCGCGGTCTGGTAAAAAAAAATTTGTATTCGAGCCTCGTGAGGAATCCGGCAATTAATTATTCCTCTCTTCGCGTATAGCCGACGAAGCCATTGACTTACAAATATATCGAACGAGAGCATAAAATGCATTAAAAAAAAAAAGTTACACATTTCATTGCAGTGAGCGGGTCATTTATTTTCATAAAAAACAAAGCAGCAAAGGGTCTTTTATCGCACTCGATTATCCGCGATGTATGCGAAACGACGATATTCGTTGCAAACTTTAGGGTTTACGATTTTTTGTTTTTTTAGAGATTCTACGCGTAAACGTAAATTTCCAATCAATGTCCTATTGGCTTAATGACGTATGTATGTATAGTAGACCGAACGGCAACAGGTATTTTCCAAATACTTTACAATTGCTATTAAAAAAAGTCGATCCACGAATGATGTAGTTCGTAGTGGACAGTAAATTTATTGTACGGATAAAAGAATCTCGTCGATCGTTCAAGAAATCTTTTATAAATGATCTATATTTCTATGGGGAAATCATTATCGAGGATCTTAAGCAAATTATTAAACGTTTAACGTTGAGTTAACAAAATGTATGCAATCCAGAGTAGGATGAAATTTTTTTCCGTAAATAAACTCGGTGTTTATCCACGTTTCCGTCGATTATATCGTCGCGAATAAAGAAATTTAGTTGTACTAAAGTATTTGTCTAAGAATTACAAAATTCTTCACATTATTAGTTATTAGATTTTAAAATATTCGAGTATAACTCTGTCCGACCGAACCATCGCTTTACTCCTTTAATACCTCGTCGTCCTTTAAATATGCCTTTAAATTTTTCTTTAATTTACTCGCTTATCTCGACTTGTCTCTTTCGTATCGATTTTCCAAAGTTGTATTAAAATTATTCACGTTATAGCGTACCGACTTTGGGGCATCGCATACGTTCGTAAAAAAAATCCTCACGAACAATGGCAGAATAATGTTTTAAGCTTCGTATTAAGGGACAATTGAAGAGAGGAAATAAAGGGACAAGAGTAATATTTGCGTACTTATGTATTTGTCTGAAAAGTAAAATAAAGTTTTTCAGTAATTTAAAAGGCAAATATTAAAAAGCAATTACGGGAGGGAATTATTTTTGCAATTAAATCTTGTAGAGCTAAAGTTTAATATTATCTCCTCGTGCATTCGGCCTTAAATAACACGAATGATGATAATTTTTTTTTTTTTTTTTATATTCCCATTATTTCGTACGTAAGTTTTATTAGTTTTTTACATTCACAATTGCGCCGAACGTTATTATATCGCGAGAATATTACATTGGGCAAGAGCAGCGACTCGTCGTGCTAATTTAGACAGAATTTCGAAAGACCGAGAGAGAGAGAGAGAGAGAGATGGAGTCTTTAATGAAATAAATATTTCAGTGGCAACGGCTTTAGAATTTTATATTTGCAATGTTTGCGAGTAAAGAAGGTCCGTTATTGCTTGGGAATGAAGGGAAACGATTTCTCGGAGCGAATGGGATAAAAGACTCTCGAGCCCCTCTATAATTTATATAAAAATTATCACGGCAATGAAATATGTAAGGGATGGTAATAAGCTCGAGAGGTTAAATATAATAACCCTTGTTACATCGTATCTACATATTTTGAAGGCGTATAGGTTTAAAAAGAAGATTTTGAGAGAAATGAACGAACGAACGAACGCTCCCCGGTGAGGGAGGGTGGATGTTGTTGTTGTTGTTGTTGTCGCTGTTGTCGTTGTCCCAGCCGTAATTATGTAATGGCACGTGTAATTGTAATTTTTCAGAGCTGTGTCACGCGGCCACAAAGATCCAGGCAACTTTCCGCGGGCACATGTCGAGGAAAGTCGATCAAGCCGCCACCGCGGCCAAGGAGCTCGTCGAGAGTGCAGCAGAGAAAATCGAAGAGAAGGTAAGTCGAATGAAGCGTGGCTGGGAACTCGATGGGAGTCTTCCGATCCGATCGAGACGTCGAAAGGGACGCGATGGGACGGGGTTATTATTGCGGTGGCGGAGGTACTTCCTCACTGGAGGACAACGTATCCTTAATTAACGGCTGCCGATCCGTTTATCCACACGTTCGCTCCCCCCCCCCCCAATAACCTAAATATTTTAACGTCTGGCTAGCTCGTGCTCCCGCTCCCACACGAATATCCAAATAATAATTAATTCGGACTCTTTAACGTTCTTAAAAACTCCCCTTCTAACCTCACCGTTAGAACTAAGTTTCTAATACCCTCGATATACTTTTTCTTCAACTATAAACTCTAACTATAAATATTGACTTCGGCCTACTTCTCTCCGAGCCCGACAATCTACGTTCTCCCTGTACAATTAATGAATTCTATGTAATTCATTCCTTAAGCAAACCATAAGAGACATAGAGGGAGGGGCGGGCAGACGCCCCTTCGAAGTATTCGTTCCGACGTAATAAATTCAGCTGTTGTAACCGCATTTTACATAAGAAACGACGCTCTCCGTCAGGTTCTATCAATCACAGGCCACGGCGTCACCAACTACAGTTAATAATGCCATTACAAAGCCCACGTGACCGTTGTTTTATTGAAAAATTCAACAACGTTAATGTGAAATGGTATCAATACACAAGGGTGGAACGTTGTAGAGGGGTAGAGAGGGTAGAGGGGGTAGAGGGTGGGAGGTGCGCGCGCTTCCCGTATAATATGTAAAGTGAGAAGGTTAATTTTATAAAAGCGTTATAACGACCGCACGTTTTACGATATTTAATTTACAAAGGGCGATAAAAATACACGCTTGATAGCCAGAGGGTCATATAATTAACAGGCAATTGATGGGTGAGCGCAAGCGCACTCGTTAACAACAATGGCCTCCTCGCCATAACGCGAGCTGTCGCATTTCTCTATTTATTCTCCATAATGACATGTTACAATAATTCCCGACACATCGCTCCCGTAATATTAAATGAAATTAAAAGGACATTTACTTCCCCCCTCCCTATCTCTCTCTCTCTCTATATATATATATATCGCGTATATATATATAGATATACGGCTTTCCTTATCCTCGGGGACCGACGTCTCCGCGCCCGACTTGAACCGAACCGGACATTTTCTCGTTGCACGCGCAACGTTCCGCGACTCGCTCTCGCTTCGCCCCGACTCTTATTCCCTTCGAGCGCACTCCCCCTTTACTCGGTAAGCCCTACACGTTTACCGAGCCGCCGCTACCTTCCCCCTCGCGCCTCTGCCCTCCGACGCTCTTTCCCCGTATCTTCCTCTGATCTTTCAACGTCACTCCGCATTGTCATTGCGTTCCACTTTCATTTTACGAAGAAGTTTATACGATCGAATAACGGATTATCTTATTTTAAGAAATCCTCCACTACCCCCCCTCCATCCCGACATCTCGTTCTATATTATTTATAAAATGCTCCATTGAATAATGCAAACCAGTCGCAGCGCCGGTCTGTCCGATCATTAAAACGTAATTGTATTCACGAGAAACTTTTTATAGCCGATGTATCGGACCCATGCACCACCTCCCTGTGCGTACGCGTGCGTGATCTAGGCAAGTCTTAGCAACTAATGTAATCTTACAAATAGCTAAATCCTCGCAAGTGTAACCTAGAAATTCATTGTCAATGATCTAATACTCGACTAATGGTTTATCAACCATTTACAATGCGAAACGCCATTGGCAATGCGACACTTATTGTCACCGCGTAGTGACATTTCGCTTTAAATATTACTCATCGCGTTCGGTAAATTTCTGTGCCTTTTGTTGTTCGAATTTCGCCATTAAATATTATGAAAACTGAAGCAACGAGTCCCTGAATAATTAGTGGAATTTCATATTGATATCGTGCGCGTTTATTTTAAATTGTACCCCAAAAGGTATTTTAAAATTAAATTTTGATAAATGATCGTATCTTTAAAATAACATTTTTATTATCTTTGAATAAAAATCTTTTATATAACGCGTCTAATAATATAATACGAAAGATATAATCCTTGCCCATTATAAACTTGCTAAATTTAAAAAGTAATTGTTATATGAAATTGATCGAGCTTCTGATAAATAGATGCGTAAGATAACCGTAATGAATAGATCATACTGATATTCTTAGAAAAGGGACGTTTATTTTGTAGCTTTTAATTATAAAACTTGCTAACTAAAGGGTATTAAAGATTCAAATTGTGACAACGACGTAGAACCTTCGGAATTACACACACGCGCGCTCGCACGCGCACATATATATATATATATATTTGTATGCTTGGATTTTTAAATCTTTAGAAATTCTTTAATTTTTAACAAGTTCTAATAATTTAAATATGAAAAGTTACTTTGCAAAACCGATACGAGATGCATTAAAATCTGTAATATGCAAGCACGGAATCAACAAATTTCTCATTGTGCAATATAAATTTGCCGAGTCTTTTGTCATTTCCTTACGTACGTATAATGAGAATAATTTAAAAACGTAAGGACAAGCTGTAAAAGCGCCTTCCAATAATGCCATCTGTATTTACAATGGAAAACAAACGAGAACTTCATAATAAAAGATGTAATAACAAAGAGCTTACAACGCTACATGAAAGGAACATGAAAGGAAAGGCGCATTCGTATAATATTAATATTAATACGAGAGGAGACTTTAATTTATAAATTTAAAAAAAAATTTTTTCATATCTTCTTCTCGGTTGATATAAAATATTCACCACTCGAGAGCTCGTGCATATTGAAATATATTTTTGATAGAAAAAAAAAAGAAAGAAAAAAAGATTAAAAAAAAGAATGCCGAGTAAGTAAATAGCGGCTTATTAGCCTCCGGAATATATTTATTAATTACTTTATAATGGCCTGCAGCGTAGGTTAACATTGCCGATTATTATTTAGATAACGAGAGGACGTAAATAAAAGATAAATTAAGGATAACTTTCTTATTTGGAGATGCAATCCCATGTATTTTCAACTGATTCTGCCCGGTAAGGGTAACGGCGATACACGCTGACGAATGGTGAGTTGTGTGCGCGATTTTTAATTCCCTCGGATGATCTATAATATATATATATATATATATATCCAGTGTACGTTGAGGGCTTACTCTCGTTACGAGTCGCTCGGGTGCAGGGATCTTCTTAGGGATGAAATTATCCCGCATCGAGTATGGAAGCTGCAGCGACGCCAATCATTGTTTACATTACAGAAATTCCAAGCTGACCGACTGTCGTGTCACCGCCGCGTAATGACGGATACTCCATGAAAATTACTCTCTCATTTCTTCTCTTGGTGTATCTTTATTCCCGGGATAACGAACTCGGGCGTCGGAGGATGCCAGCTCATCAAAAAATCATCAGACTTATCTAGGAGATCGGAGAACGTCGTCGAGATCCCTCGACAGGAGGCTATAAAGTACAGATTTCTTTTTTCACCACCACCCCCCGCCCCCCCCCACCCTCGCTTTGTGGAAAACGCGTGTGAAATTTTCTAAGCCGACTAGAGACTCTTCTTCTTATCCTTCCGTGAAAATGGCCTCGCTACGTTCGCCCGCTCCCAAAGCATTATCTAAATAACGGGTGACGCGTAGTAAACGAGACTCTATTGAGGCTGCGAATCGCAATCGAAAGGAATCAGACGGCCCTCGCGTTTTATAAAATAACGTATAATCAGGGAGGCCAGTTAGCGAAAGAACGGGCCCGAGCTCCTACTCCTACACCACGTACTCGTTGCAATAAAACACGTAAAGAGGAGGGGGCGGCGGTGGCGGCGGCGGACGTTAAAGGCCGATGAATAATTCAGATGCAACGTCAAAGAGGGTAGCGAGGGCGGAGAGGGTGTTTCCCTGTAATATAATTAATTAGCTAGGGGGCGGGAGGGGTGGTGGTGGTGGTGGTGGTGGTGGTGATGGTGGAAATAGACAAGTGCCTCTTCTTCGAATCGTGCTTGCCTAAGGAAGATCCTGGGGAACGGATGATCCTCGTGAAGTGGATCTTCTTCGGAGCCGGGGAGCTTGAAAAATTACAGAATAAGAGAAGAAGGTAGAGCGGCCGGACTCGCCTATGGTGTACATAATGCATGGGCTCGAACAACAAATGAAGGATGCACGCGAAACGTTGGCGGGAAGTCTTACTTTAGAGCAATTCGAAGCAACGTCTCGCGTTCCCTTTAAATTTACGAGGGAATTTATTTTTCTTCTCTTTTAACGCGAGCGCGGATTTCCCCGTATTACCTCGGATCCATATCATTTTTAATGCCAAGGAGAACTTTGGCCCCGTACCTCTCTCTCTCTCTCTCTCTCTCTCTCTCTCTCTGCGCATTTATATTTTACTCTCCGATATCGGGCTAAAATATTTAAGGATTTAATTTCCTGCTTTTTATTATCGACTAGTCGTGCAGAGGCAACAACGAAAATAAAAGCGGATGAACCCTGCTATGACCTTTTTCTCTCTCTTCCCCTGGCAAAACTCGGCCTTTCCACCTCGGAAATTCGAGCTTTTTCTTTTTTTTTTTTCCTTTTCTTTTTCTTTTCTTTTGCTTTGTATTATTGATAATTGCTTCCAAATTCCATTTACCTCTTCCTTTTATTTCGTATCTTATGCCTCTCTTCCTCCATTTCTTCATTCTATCTCTCTCTCTCTCTCTCTCTCTATCTCCTTTTCTTACATTATTCGCTTTTTTATGAAAATGACGCTCAAAATGAAGTCGACGATGGTTTAGTTCACTTTACCTTCTAACTTTCACAAGCTTCGCAAAATATACAGAGTCGGAGTGAAATACTTGAGCTGTTTGCATTTAAGAAGTTTATTTGCCCGCTTCTTGGGAAAATGTATATCACGCTACTGCGAAATGAAAATAGTGTATCCAGATATTGTTGCCAAGTTAACTAAATTCCCTCGGCATGAATGTATATATATATATATATCGACGAAATTTTTATTAAGTAACGTTAAGGAGTACAAACTTTTTAATGACATCGTTAATTCATGGGGTTACGTGTTGAAAATCACCGTAATGAATGCATTCGCAGTATTTGAGAATTGCTCATGTGCCCATGAACTTAATCTTTAGAATATTCTATAACTCCAGTGCCGATTGTTATAAATTATTGGAGGGCCCGATTAAATAGAGATCAACGGAGGTCATTATTTATATTCCAAAATATAAATTTCGCGCAACTGCGCCTTAACATACCAAGAGTATTATAATTGTATAATCGAAATCCACGTTGAATAATATATATATATATATATATACATATATGCAGGTATGCAGGTATAATCCTGCATTAAAGTTTGAGCGATGCGCTGTTTAGAAAGTAACTTCACAATAAAGCACATTTATACCGCAGTAGTTTGCATTAATTCTAAATTATACTTAAGCTGCAGATAAAACTGAGTGAATTGCGGGGTATATCATTAAAATGTACGTATCCTTTCGTGTTCTTTTTCTTCTTCTAGCAATTAGAGCTTGTTTCCCGCTACCTTATGGGTAAGTTGGTTGGTTGGTTGGTTGTTTTTTTTCTTTTTTTTTCTTTTTATTGGTCTGGCTGGAGAGGAGTCGATTAATTACGGGCCAGTGATTGATAATCTTGTCGACGACGCCGACAATGACGTATCAACCGACGTATCAACCGACGTATCAACTAACTAGAACTGACTAGAAAGCTTAATGAAAGTCGTGAAAAAGCTCGATTTAGTACGAGGGCGGTAATTTTGGATCTTTCGAGCGTGTCTTCGAGCAGAGATCCCGATTTTTCCTATTTTTCCTACTTTAAACTTAAAGTTTGAATAAATATTATTAAATGAGCTTTTTCGCAGAATCTCCGTAGCGGCTTCGTATTTTTCGAAAAAGTAATTTACCTGGCTTTCCTCGCAAAAACTACGTAGTTTACATATGCTAATACTATCGTACCTCCATCGAGCATGAATCTCGGCTGCTTAAAATCGCCTTATAAAAGAGAAGCTCTTTTAAAAATCCTCCAGGTAATGCAACATTTTAATCTCTTGCGCCATATTTTTTTTTTTTTTGTTTTTAAGTAAACGCTTTAGTAAATTACGGAACAGCTTACTTAGCTTATCGATAAACAAATAAAAAAAAATTCATTCCTGGCCCTTTGAAGTGATGTTCCGACTCCGAGGATCCACGTAGATCAAAGATCAATTCCCGTATTCACAGCGTGGTATTTGTAACGTAGCGGGGATGTGGCGGAGTACACGGTGAGGATTTTCAGCAAGGATAGCAGGCCTAGATAGAGGCCGACATTGGGAGCATCTCGTGTTAGACCCGCGCAAAGCCTCCTGAAACCTCTTTTCCTTAGAGAAGAGCTTCCTGCGAGAGGTTTTGCAGACGTCGTCGTCGGAGTGATTATCGAGCGAGTCGAGCAGGGAAGATACGCGTCCGGATTACAGGGGAACCTCTAATCCGTCGGCGCGAACGAATTAACGTAACGCCGAGGCTCGGGAAGTGAATCCCCGGACTTGGCTGACTCCCGTCACCATCGCCCCTCCTGGACGATATCGGGCTCGGACAGCGGGTGCTCTTCCTCCCGGAAGGAGACGTCGCTGATTCCAGGAGGACGAGCGCCCTACCGGGGACACGGATAAGAGCGAATACGGACGGCAGCTTCCCTCACGTAATAATAATCGTCCTCGTGGACGAGCCGATAACCCTCCCCCACTCCATAACCAACCCCAATAACCTTACACTGGCTTAGCTTACTCGCTCATCAATCCTCCACCAAGACGTCAAGTCAACCTCCGCGTATCTAAAAATCCATCCATCCATCCATCCCCCTCCCTCCCCACCACCACTACCACCGCCACCACCACCACCACCACCACCACCACGACCACCACCAGCACCACGACCACCACCATCGCCGCCGAAAGCTCCTCGAAGAGCTGTATGTTTGCAGATCGACGAATCTACTGCACTTTCACGTACAGCCCTATCTAATTTTATAATCATTCGGGTATCGCGCTTTAACGGCTATTCAATAACCTCGAGCGAGATGGGGAACGCCGATAGTAATGACTCGCGTCTCGCACAAGTAAATTATTGATTGTTATTATTCGACCTATCAGTCCGGCCCGTAAATAACAATTTTCATTTAAAACGAGCCGGCCGATTAAATCCATATACGACTTACGTGCCGTTTATCCTATCGAGCAATTATCATCATTGTTCTTATTATTGTTGCTATTGTTATTTGGCGAGGCGAGGCTTTGGTATAACGTTGTTTGACGAATATCGAGGAGAGCTTTAATGCAGCTTTGAATTCATTGCCGAGGCCGTTTGATTTCTCCCTGCCAGTCACAACGGCAGCTCACCCGTATCTTTTCTATTATTTATTACTCTTGTTATTGTTAATTATTATTAATATTATTGTTTTTGGTTGTTGTTGTTGTTATTATTATACCAGATATTTTGCCATCGGTATAATAATTTACCATTTTCAAAGTTTGCCCTGAGAACGTTTAAACTCATTTTGACGGACGGGAAAAAGTCGCTCTGTTCCCGGCTAACATACTCGTAGGCAAAACAATACAAAGAATATAAATTTTAGAGTGAATTTAAAAAGTGCTTTAAAGAAAAATCGCATTACGTGGAAAAAGATTAATATTGAAAAAGGAATAAAGTACATATTCACATATATATATATATATAAATATATATAAATATGTGTGTGTGTGCGTGTGCGTGTGTGTGTATAAACAACGACTGCGCAGATTTTAATACTCTAATGTGAGGCAACGGGAGGACGAGGCTTATCATATTGTGCAGCCTTGTATTTAAGTTCTTTCAATAAGTTGAAAGCTTCTAATGGACCCGCTCGTGTGAGTGCGCGACTCACACGTACACACGTACACACGTGCACACGTGCACGTAATGCATTAAAATTCAAACTTTGTACTTGAAACGTCGTAAATGATGATGTGGCGCAAAACAACGTCATATTGTTTTATTTCCTCCTTTAAAGGCTCGTCGTTGCATTACGAAGCGAAGGAATCGAATGTTTCAAATCGTATTTAATCTCTTTGTCTTGGGGATTTTTATATTCCAAAACTAAAGATTTCTTTATAAGTAATGGGCTTAGCGTCTCTCCATAAATTACCGACTCGTCTACGCAGTCATAAATAAATCCATTTGGTAAATATTGACGGGCGGGGTATTCGGTACCTTGAATTCACTCGGAACTCCTTTGAAGAAACTATAATGTCAGACTTCAATGTCCGAATTCGTGATAACGAAGTTACGCGTTTTTCTTGGCATTGCAATTGTACCCGCGAGAGCCTGCGCATTTCAATGCTGATTCTTTAATCCGATCGGTACGAGCAACGAGAAAATAAATAATCGACGAATGATTTTAAAGCTTCAGAGCTGCGCGTGTCGCCAATATTTCGCGTACGAGGCAAAACATTTTGCCGAATACAAATTTATAGACATTCGTTATCTAGGCCAAACTAAATTGGAAGAATTATTGGAAGTCAATATTACAGATTTCTTCGCCTTTACGTATTTTAGAGAGAGCTTATCAACACCGCTAACGTTGAAAATTAAACTTTCGACGGGCAAAAAACTAAATGGCCTTGACAATAATTGCTTTGCCATTTTTTTTTTTTTAAACAATTTTTTAAAAAAATTTTCAGTTGCACAAAGTTGTTTTTTTTAATCTTCCTTCTGACGCATAATGAAGATATACTGGCTGCATGAATAAAGTATTAAACAATCCTTCCTCGTCAGGCATCGAGTATCTTTATCTCGTTATAATTTTTAAAAATTTTTATTTTCTCACGCTTTGCACGTACACGAGACGTCAAGCCAAATGCCAAATAAACGAAATACTTACGTTCTTTCACCGTTTGCCCTTTATTTGTATTGCGATGGGGACAACATAAGCCATTTGAACATTTGCACCGTAAGATTTTTATTATAATACGGCTGTTTGTTTGTAATTACGTAAAAGTATAATATTTTTAATCAAGAGAATAATACGACATTGATAATAATTCATAGAAAATGCGGAATTGGGGTATTATTTAAAGGCAAAAGTAGGCTTAGTATGCGAAGGTTGAAATATTAATAGAACTTCATAATCATTGCTATCAATTGAGTGAAGGTAATGTTTGAGAACAAAATTTTCTTTGTCGAATAATTTATTTATGAACGGTCGGTAGGTAGGTTAACCGTAATTATGAACTAGCTCACGGAAAGTTAAAATCCGTCCTTCAATTATAAATCAAACGGATCTTTCGTAAGTTGGCAATAATATTTTAATAATATTTCTATATATGTACATGAAAATCAAGTAATATTCATCGAGCATCGGCAATAATTCATCGAGGCTCAATGGATTTTACGTATTACGCAATGGACTTTATTATTACTATTTATTTTACGTAGCATTATTTAAACGTTTCGTAATAACCCCCCAATAACCCCCCCCCAATAACCGCGGAACGAAAATCGTTAATTACAATACGTGTCGTTTGTTATTAATCAATTATTTAATGTATTTATAGCCAAGAACGATTAATTCTTAAAAAAATAGTGACGAGCAGTGACAATCCGAGCATTAATATAATAAATTTATGTAAATAAATAACAATATAATCTATAATGCATAAATACTTTAGTTGCTAAAAAGGATAGAGTCATCAAATCGTGAATCATATCTAATATATACATCTATGTAATTAAACTTTTATTATTCGCTTTTCTTCATTGAAACGAACACCCTTCCGATAACCTTCATTTTTTATTTAATATTCTATTGATTACTTTCTCTACATTTATTTATTTATTTTATTTGTAATCGCGTAACTTTTACATCGAAGTAATATTTTACTTTCTATCGTCAGAATATTCTGATAATTCGTCGTAAGCAGCAATTTCCTTAACATTATTTCTTTATTGAAATATTAATTTTTACCTAAAATTTCAATAATTACATAATTATGTTATTGTAATTATGTTGCTTATGAATTGTAATCGATTAAACCTAGATTTACATTCGAACGTGTATTATTGATTCATGTTTGTATTTCTAAAATGGCATTACAACATTCAGTTCCAGAAGATTTCCATTAAAATTTTGTAAAATTCAATGTACCGTGTACTTGAAGGAATTCTTTTTTATGTCAATAATATTTAATCGCGTTATCGTTACTTTTCAATAAACTACGATTCCTACGCAATTATGAAATCCATAATTTGCTGTATTTTAAATAATAGAAATACCACACACTCACAGAATTTGCTCAGTCGGTATTTTATTATATGTATTTAATTAAAATTTGCTCGTTTGCTCAAATTTACATATTACATTGTCAATTATTTCATAACGTAAATATATAATTGATATTAATTATAATATTAAAATGTAAATGCGATATGAGTCAATTCCCTATTCGACTAATTATCTTAATTGAATTCATATAGAGAGAGACGATAAATCACGAGCATTAAAAAAGTACCTTAAATCATTTCTTCTCTACCAAATCATAATCAAATGCAAAAACTAATTATAATATATGTACAGTACGCGTAATTGTTAAGTATCGTCGATATCGGAACAATAAGTTTTCCAGATAATTCAACATATACAAAGGAATACCGAACGAAAATCGTAGATATTCCGTTTTGGTCTTCAGTTTTAATTCCTTTGCCTTCGTTTACAAAATTATATACCAATAGAGGGGCATTAGTAAGTATTAAAGGTCAAAGCAATTCAATAAGCATTAACCTTTCCGTTCGCTTGATATAAATTCTTCGAGCAATTTAAAGATTTTCAAAATATTTTTTTTTGTTTTTTATCTGTTTGTTTGTTTAACTATAATAATAATAATAATGAAAAAGAAAACAGAAGACAAAAGAGTTTAATGAGTCTCGTAAAAATAAAGGAGAATGGGGGCGTGTACGTGAGTTTACGTCACCAGGTATCGAAGCTGGGAACTTCCGTTTTTTACGACAGATGCTCCCGTTTACCAATCGAGTTAACAGCAACTACGTACTTTTTCACTCAAGTTGTCGTTGTATCGCAATAACGGTATGAAATCGGAGACTCGCGGTACCCCGCGCAATTACTGCATTCGTAAATTCGGCGCTCTCCTCTCTCTCTCTCTCTCTCTCGGCTATTTATACGGGATATCGGAAGAACAGGGGAAAATGTTATGGCCGGCTAGAGATAAAATGTGCATAAATTTTCCTTTTAGACCGAATGAAAGTCCGGATGGCGCGTTAGCTGGAACGTTAAATCGCTACGCCTCGTGCGAAAATATTTGATAATAGAACGACTAAATGGACGAAAAGAGTTATTGACGAAAATTCGGTAAGATTATTATCGGAGTAGTTACAATTAGTATGGCTTACTCAATGTTTTCGACCAGTCAAGGCTCGAATAATAGCGAATTATTTATTTTACGTAGATAACGAAATCGATCCTTTCGGGATCACGTTATGAGAATTATAAGGGAAAATTGTCAGACAGAGAGTCTTTCGCCGTTAATGCCAAGCCGAACTGTAAATTCATTTGTAAAATCAGTAGACGCCAAAGTGCAAGCTCCCGACCCGAAGAAATTAGGCTCAATCAGTTCCCTGAAAATGGCCTCTCGTGCTCACCTGCATGGATCGCATCGCTAATAACGTTGCGAAGAGCCTCGGCGTTCCGAGTCGACAGTCGGTTAAAAAGTATCGATCACGAGCGCTAAACTCGTATAACGTCCAGTCCGCAGCTTATGATCAATAACAATACAAAGTGCACCTACGACTCCTTACTTTTAATTTCTTATCTTACTCTATCGTCTTCCTCTTCTTCTCTTCTTCTTCCTCTTCTTCTTCGTACTCACTTCATTTTTACTGAGAAGAATTTGAATTTCTTAAAAGTATTTTTTTAAAAAAAAAAAAAAAACTTTGCTAATTCAAGTAAATTTACTTTAATTAAGGATTTACTAATTACAAAGCTAATTTCCGAAGCTTTTATAAATTGGAAAATTTTCTAATTAATATAAGAGCGGACATCGTTGTTAATTAATTATCAATTTCATTTCTTAATTGTACGAGTAGACGTTATATATTTCTATTGAGAGAACAATCGAGTATCCGGGGAATTGGTATAATACGCTTGAAATCATGTAATTATCGCCTTAGGATTCCGTGATTAGGCGAACTAATTTTTTACGAAAACCCATAACTTGTGAAACCAGTAGAAATACACGTTCATTGTTACACACAAGCAACAGCGGCGTTAGTTTTAGAGAACGCGTGGCCTGCGAGTAAAGGCGCTCGATTTCATTAGAGAGAGCCCTTCTCGTGTTCTAGATCATGAAAGAGCACGATATCGACTGTACATAAAGAGGGGCGGATGGACGAGAGGGGGGAGAAGGAGAGCGAGAGATAAATAAAGTGGGGGGGGAGTGGGAGGATCGAGACAACCTACAGCGGGGGAGCGCCTCGGAAATCATCGGCTTAACAACGATTTACACCCTCCCTCCATCCCTCTCGCCCTCCCTCCCTCCGCCCCAATAAATGGGCACGAAATGTAATTGCCAGTGCCGAGGGTAGCTGGTAACTCGGCATCTCCTGCGTGCATGTACAGCTGAAAAATCCATGCCTTGCCCGTGTCAATTTACCTCATTCGGTAAACATTGCACCTGAATTCCGAGATCATTTTGAACTCGGATCCCAAATCCATGGGCCAATAACCATTCGCGGCCAGGTAGAAGAGCGCGTGCGAGGGGCGACGGGGGAGGGGCCGGGAGTGTCACTATTTACCGCAAAGTTGATATACGATTCGTATAGCTGACGTTTGAATTTAAATATACGCGTAATGGAAGCTTCGATGTACAATTATTCTCCGCTTTAGGATTGACATTTTCGTAGCTCGTCCTTCAAATCCCATTGCTCGATTTATAAAATAATCTGTCAAATTATAAATTACAATAAGTCCATCGACGGTAGGCGTACGTTCGAAATCAATGCCTCGAAATTTATTTTACTCCGTAATCTATAGTCGACAATTGCATAATAATTCCCATATGCACGAGTGCGTTAATTTCAGGCGAACGGATTTTTAAAGCATTTTTCAGCGCGTAATGTAAAAATAATTTATGGTTTACGATGAAAAACTAATCGAGATGAAGATCATATTAATTTCACTAATTCTTAGTCGAGGGGATGTTTATCAAACGATTTGGCTCACATTGGCTCGCGCATTAATTAAAGGACTCGCGGGACATTTTTAACGTAAGCAAAGAAATTGCAAATATTTCTAACGAAAAGAAGATTCATTTAAATATTATTCACATTGAATAATAACGTAGCACAATAGATAACGAGGATTTTATCTCCTGTATATATATACATGTTAATGATATTCTTTATAATTCAATTTTATTATTAATTTTACTAAGTGACTCATTACTTAGCCCGAAAGCACGAACTTTCGCTTCCAGATAAATTTATACACTACGTTATGCGAAAATGTTATTATAATTAATATAATATAGGACTATATCACAGAATGGAATACTTTAAAAGGAATTTTTTTCCATTACAGAATTATTCCCGGTATTTACATTATCAATTTATTTAACATTTAATATAAAATACTTGTTAAAATTTTGCAGAAAATTAAGCTATATGAATTAAATTTTTAATTATACGAGATGATTAAATATTTTAAGCTTCCCATCGTATAACGGTTTTTGTTTTTTGTTTTTTGTTTTTTATAACACAACAATAGAGATTTACTTGGAGACAGTCGGTAAAAATATTTTCCTTTCTGCGCAAATGTAAGCTTAAAAATTTTCATTTATTCATATCGTCAGTCTATTATATTTTTTTAAAGTAATTTTCCATTACGGATTTTAATTTACAATAATTTATTCATTATTCATTATTTTATACGGTAAAAAATCTTTTGATTCATTAGCTGCGTATTATTTAAAACAAATGACTTTGCGTTACGAGTTTACTTTAATATAGAATTACAACAAACTTCGTTGCCGTTATTTGTTCAAAAACATATATATTATACGCGTACAATGATTATTTTGTTTTCCGAGCTATTTAATTAAAAAAAAAAACTTTAATAAAACTAACTGCAAGTAAACGCAACTAAACGTTATTGCCATTAAGCCATTATTCAAGCTAATTACATAATTTGAATTTATTTCTCTATTAAACAACAATTCGAATAACAATGTAAAAACTTTATTTTTCGACAAATAAGGGCATTTAAATTCTTTGTAAATATATAATTAATAAGAACTTTTTAATTGACTGGTCTTAGTGCAGATTTCTTTGTCCTAAATAAAATTATTTAGGAAAAACCTTTGTTTTTATTAAAAATGATTTAAATGACATTTATGATTACGTTAACTTAGCCATTTTTTTATTGTTATATTTATAATAGAGATTCACGTGCATTTAATAATTATTTCGACTAAGAAAGCATTTAAGCTTTCCAAGATAGGTGAATAGAAGATGTAAACTGGATTTTTCGCTTACGTTTTAGTACGATCTAGCGAGTCTCGATAATTACGTCAATACTCAATACTACTGAAAATCTTCGAATTACGTAGTTTTGAATTCGTACGAATTATTTATTAACGATCTATCGATTGTTTATGCTCGGATATTAAATCTAAGAACAAAGAAAAAAGAAGGAGAGAAAAAAAAAAGAAGGGAATAACAAGTAGGAGTGAAATGAAATATTTTTGAATCGAATTAAAAAGGGAAATAAATTTAATAGAATAAAGACAATAAAGGCTGGGAATATAAATATTTTATATGTCATAAAGGAAGGTTATTTTCAGGATACCCGTTCCATATGTATGAGAGAATATGGTAAATATAATCCAGAAAATTATATATAATTCATACAAGTGGTATTAAAAACCCGGTGATCTTTGTGACCAGTGGACCGAATGAAATTAATATTAATTTTTACTCCTCCATCGATAATTTTCGTTTCTTTATTATACTTCATTCTTTCATTTCTAAGGAATTCGGTATTGCAAATCGTTTGTAAGACCGAAATCGTGTCGGGGCGTGCGCGTGGGTGTTCGAAGGTGGTCGGCAGGAGGAATCGCGGGTTAATAAAAAACACGCCCGTCCCTGATAGGATCTTAAATGGATCTTATATAAGGTATTAGGATGGTTATTGGCGCTAATTGGCAACCATTATAACCATTGGGCTATAATAATACAATGGACCGGTCATTCGTTCGCTCGATACCAACAACAGCAACAACAACAACAACAACAACAAGAACAACAACCATAGTAATAATAATAAGAATAATAATAATAATGTACGGAAAACGAGTGAGGGGAGAGTTGAGTTTTGAAATTCACAAGAGCAGAAGAAGCGCTTTCCTCTATAACCGATAATGACAGGATTTCGTTTGCGAGCCGGCCTTACTTGTGCCAGATTTTCAAGCCCGTAGTAGTCACAGTGGTGTATAAGCCAGGTCAAGGAAGCCCTTCTTCTTCTTCTTCTTCTTCTTCTATTTTCCCCTTTCTTTTTTCCTCGTCGCTTTTCGGCGTATTCTCCAATGTGCCGCATTGATATCTCGTCGCCATTGTAGTCGTAAATACGGATATTAATCCGAACGAAAGACTCGCTCGGATCACTTCGCGCCCATACGTCCTCTCCAAGATAAAATTGGCACGTTACGAGCACCCGGCCAGGATTAATTTATGCCTTACGTCTACTTAGGGACCTTTTTCTTTTTCTTTTCTCTCTCTCTCTCTCTCTCTCTCTCTGTCTCTCTCTCTCTATGCACTCGTCGTACGTTCCTAGGAATGTCGAGTGTCAGTTTCATCAGTCGCGCTCTTACCAAGAGCGACTTGGAGATGAGAAATTCATTTGGATTTACAGGCATACGCGAGGCTCTTGTACTCTTGCAGCGCAGCGAGTGCAGTCGAGGAAGGGATCGGCGTTCCTTACGATATCCTCGCGATCGGAAGAAAAAAAAAAGAGAGAGAGAGAAAAGAACATCGGGATCCCGCGATTCGTGTACCGAAAGCCAAGAAGGGGGCTCGAGATAAAGCTCGGCGGCCGAGCGGACGGTCGCAGACAAACAAGGCGGTAACACCCTACGGAGCAAGCGACGACATAGGAGCAGATGAGGGGGGAGGGGATGGAGATGGGGGTGAGAGGTCGGAGGGATGGAGGGTGTTATTGGCGCGAATAGTTACGAAGCAGAAGGAGAGAAGAGAAAAAAAATTCTCGCTTGGCTCGACGCAGGTCTTGGCCTCGCTCTGGCCAACGGGGTTGCGTAAGACAAATAAGGAAGCGCGAGCTGTAAATTAACCGAACCTACCCTCTGCCAAGACCATCCACGAGATCTCACGTGGATGGGAAGCTGCGAATAGTCTTGGCAGGGTGAGCAGCCGCATCCGACCTATTGCCGGCCCCTTGTGCCTCGTATTTTATTATCGATTCCCCAGAGTTATTAGGCCTTCGCGTGGCTTCGGCGATTCTCCTCCCCCTCCTCCCCATCCTCCCATCCTCCTCCCTCCTCCCCCCTTCATCCCCCTGACGTCCCTAAGTCCCGCCAACTAGCAGTGCCGCTGTCCGCGTAATTTTCCAACGACTGATGAGTAGTGGTTAGCTTCGGGCCGAGAGTGGCCCCTCGGCCCCTCGGCCCCTCCGCTCGGAAATAATAAAGGGCGGTCAGGTCGCCAGGGGGCCGGTGATATTTCATCAGGTCGGCTGCGGGCGATCCGCCGAGGTCAGCCCATTAAATCCGACGGCTCGCGTACATCCATCCTACTCCTTCCCTACGATAACCCCAATGACCCCCGGGCCCTTTCTCGCGGGTGTACTTCGTTACCGAGTTCCGTTGCGATTTACCAAGCCGCGAACGCACACCTAAGATGCTTCCGACGGGCTTCGCCATCTCGCTCCACCTGGCTATTCGTTACCCCCCTACGTTCCTCCGAGGCTAACCAATGCACTTACACGTTACTTTTCCCTGATTCCTACTCATTCTCACCTTACCCTCGAGTCAAATACATACAGCTCAGAAATCTTTCAATGCGATTAGTTTCTATACATCAAATATTCAAGGCTTCTTCTTTGCTATTATTTACATCCTACCCTTCCTATGCTAATTAACGAGCTTATTCGGCCATATTTCCAATATTAACCGTTTATTCGTCGGTATACTTGATCATTATTGTGTCGATTGCGGTGGGCGACGTAATGCAAATTAATCGCAGTCAGTTAAATAAATCAACGATAAGAACACTGTCGGTTTTCCTTATTCGCGATCGCGTTCGTGAAACGGCCATTAAAATAATACTAATGAGTTTTAAAAATTGAAGCTACTAATTAGGTCAACTTAAAATACGTAATTCGATTTAACAATTCATCATAATCTCTTATGAAAATGTTCGGAAATTTTACAAGTATATGCATAAACGGCTTCCGCAAAGTTCAAGTAAAGAGAGTGGCTGATTAAAGCTCTACACTTACAAATTCTTAACTTTCTATTCAAGTAAGAGCGATTAATATTTTAACGGGGATTAAAGTCGCATGAGAAAATATATATCCGACATTCTTATTACTCCGATAATGGAATCTCTAAACGAATAATAACAATTATTATACAATAACGAAATTAATTCAATACGGAAGCTCAATAATAAACTTTACTATTTTTAATTACTACTTAAACAAAAAAAGCATCAGATTTTAAATGTAATATAGTACACCGTTTTTTTTTTTTTTTTATAGAAAAACTCTTGACAAAAATTAGATTTTAATCTTCAAAATTAGCATTTTAAAATGTAATAAGACGTAATAAAATTTTAAAACCATATTGAATAATCAAGTGCCAATTATTTCCTGGGCATGGATATAATAAATATTTATTATTACTGTCAATATGCACAAGTAATAATAATAATAATTTGATTTAATTTTTTAACGCGTATTAATAATCCCGGTGGGTTATAATAATTTTTGCAAAAATTTTATAAACAATTCTCAACTCGAGCTCAATTCCAAAAGTCATATATTTTTTAAACGTATTATGAATAAATACATTAAAATTCATATGGATTTACATTCTATTAAAATCCTTATATACTTGAAGAGTAATAGAAAATACAATAAAATGCATGCGATCAGAATTATATTTTTGTTTTTGTTTGCGTTTCGACACGTAGTACGAAAGACAAGGTTTTCGGAAATTATATTAAACAGTATTTGAAGATCTTATTTAGAAATTATTAATCACCTAGTTCATTCTCTGTTGAATAATTTATTTGAATAAATTGTTGAATAATAACTTTGCACGTAATGAATTTGCAATTTATCTAGAATATTAAATATGAATTGCCAACAGCAATATATATATATATATATATATATATTTATAAATACATTTAAATGCGTATGGATTTCCCGGAGCTTTTATTTATAGCTCGCTTACATTAATATTAATACATAAAAAGAGTCATGTGCTGGAAAATAAATAGAAAAAGAAAATATTCAGGCTGATTTACAAGTGGGCGAAGTCAGCGTCTCGTAGGGCAGAAAAAAAAAATAATATAATATTCGGTATAAGTTAAGATTCCGAAACGAGCAAAAGAACGATAAGAGAAAGATAGCTGGACGAACTAAAGCTAAAATTTGTTGAAAACTAAAGAAAAGAGAAGAAGAAGAAAAGAAAAAAAAATAAAAGAAAAAATACAAGTGGGATAAAATTTGAAGCCATTAAACTTGGATTTGCGAATAGAGGTGATTTATTTTCGTGGAATTGAAGATAAAGTAAGTGCGGCAAGCAATGAATCTACGAGGTTTGCATTTTAATTAATGGTACTTCGTATAGCGAGACTACAGAGTGCACATCCGCTTTTCAGAACTATTCCTCTATTTTTTTTTTTTTTTTTTTCCGTGGCTTGTGAAGTGCGAGAAAGCATAAAAGTATTCGAAAAATTCTCTTCCCTTGGAAAAGGGGAAAAAAAATAATAATCTCTTTCCGTCAACGAGAAGCTCTTTTACGATTAGCCCTAATATAACGCGCTTTATTTAACCTGCGACCCTCTCATATTAATGGAACTTTATCAATTGATCATTGAAAGTTATCTATTTCTTATTGTACATTCGGTTTTGTCGCTGAAATAGTCCTACGATAACGTTAAAAAAAAAAACACAATTTTATTTAGTCCCGAGACTTTGTACATAATGATCAAACGTAATGTTACGAAAAGATGATTCGGGCATTCGATTCATTGTGCTGCGATTTCGTACTGCAAAAGATCATAATTTATAGCTCAAAAGGTTGTTTAATACACGTCAAATCGTTAAAATGTTATTAGATTACAGGCATAAAGTTTCCGCACATATTGTCGCTTTTCGTTAATTTACGTACAATCCCAGGTAATGGACTCGTCATACCGTTAAGAATCCTCTATTGTAAAAAATAAATAAATGTAATTGTCATTGTTTTACGTGACCTTTCACGAAAATACCGAAGAAAACAACAAACTTTTAATCTTCGCCGTCTACGTAATTTGCAAATAAATTTTGAACGCTGCGTTTCCAAGTAATTTCTACAATAATAGCGACTATAATGATGATGATGATGATGATGATGATGATGATGATAATCCAATATTTGTATGAGTCGACTAACTGGTCGCGAAACCGAAATTTGTAAACGGGGACGTGTTTGTTTATCGGTATACTCGTCACTGAGAGAATGAAACGTAGCGAATTAAAGGAGGAACTTGTTCTAATACGGGGTGGGGGGGGACGTAGAGAGGGACATGATACTTCGTACGGCATGGAATATCTGGCAGGTCGCGTCCATTAATTATTTGGCTGAGATTCGCGAGATTAGTTTGTAATAGGCAGATCCGCAAATAATACAGCGACGAACGAGAGACGTCGGATGTATCGGTGATCGATCACACTGGCAATAAGCTAAGATCAGATCGTATTTGTTGACACAGCGGGAAAATGCTCATCGAGTGCTCGTAACAATGATCGGATCGGGCCATTCGTTGCGCAAGGGGAAGACCATCTCGTAGCCGCTGACTCGATGAGATTACGATATTTTAGATCCATTTGTGCTGAGATACAGATACGAGGCTCAAGTCCACAGACCGTATTCGATACGCCCAGTGGTTCTCAACCCCGCCCCCCTCGCTCACTCTCTCTCTCTCTCTCTCTCGCTCGCTCGCTGACTTTGTATACATAAATCTGAGGCGGTTCGGAAGGAAGAAGGGAATAATTTATTTTATTCCCGGCAATCATTTTATTTGCTTCATCTTCGGACATGATTCATGTACGCTACTTGATTTTGGAAAGCTGCTGTAACATTACAATGTAATGTATCATACGTGTTTGCACGATACGTTACAAGACGTATGCTCTCGTCTAAATATTCCAAGCTTTATTATTCGTTCGTGTTACTTTATGAGCTTATTATTGATCGACAGTTTAATATTTTGCGCTTATACGCCCCGTATTTCTAACGAATGATCACGTGATCGGACGGTTCCTTAATATTCCAATAATTTCATAATTCATAAACAAATGATAATCTTACCGCTTACTTATTGCTTCAACTTACTTGTAATAAAAATGCCTTGGGATATCGGATCGTGGAAGCATCGATATGGCTCGTAAGGCAAAGTATTACATATTAAACGAATAACCGGATCGATAATTGAAATGCATTTAAAAATAAAACGTAACCGTGCGCATACTCGGAGATAAAGCAGCGATGGTTAAAAAAGAATGTCAGATGCCGCGTTAATTCCTAAGTGAAATATTCCGCGTGTGCACGTCAAAGTGCAATAAAGTGCAGCGGGAACAAAAAAAAAAAAAAAAAAAAAGAAAAAATACAAAGGCGACGACAGGTGTGCGCGCGCCGCGTGTGTGTGTGTGTGCGCGCGCGCGCGTGACATCGTGGGATGAGAGGTAGGTCAGGAAGTAATGCACAGAGCATGACGGAAGCTGCGTGAAGAGGAAAGGGCGGGATAGGGTAGTGGCGGGGCTGATTAAGCTCCGGGTGGTGGTGGTGGTGGGGGGGGGAAAAAAAAAAACGAAGAGAAACGAACGGATATCAACTAATCTCGATTGAAATTTAGATCGAAAGACTTATTGTCTTGCTTATTGTTCCCTAGCAGTTCGTCCGATAATTTTCTAAACCGCGGAATTGTTAAGGATCTGGTTTTCATGTATCAACGAGCCTATATCCCAATGCGCCGTATCGTGTTTTTACAAATATTATAGGAACAAAGAAAAAATGTGGGGGCTAAGGAAAAATGAAAATCGGCTACATTTGCATAACGGATGTAAGGAGTTTGAGTCTCGAAAGATACGCGCGTAAATCCATTTTATTGTGATTTTGCACAAAGCCCACTTGACAAGTTGTTGACCCACTTTGTCGGTTTTTGCTCAAAAGATTTTTTTTCATCCCCGTCTCTTGGCGCTTAAATATCGGGTTCGCGAGCAATAAATCCTCTTATTCGTTATTCGCCTAAATTAATTTATACGTATAATATTTCAAATACAAACGGACAATGTAACTAACGTTCCTGGCAATTTTAAATTTTACAAAAACGTTAGAAATTCACGATAAATAATTTAATCGAAACAATGATTTTTGCAAAAGAAAAACGTGCGCGCGCGCGTTTCTGTAATTGTAGCATAAACTCGTATTGAATCGCGATTATTATTATTATTATTGTTGTTGTTGTTATTATTATAAATGTTATAAATGTTAGAAATGATAAACGAATAAATAGAGTTAGAAATATTGATTTCAAGACGACGCAAGAGCCTTCTAGCAAACGAATTCGTGTTTTTCAAAAAAAAGAAAGAAAGCAAGAAAGAAAGAAAATGGTGTCCTTCGATGGATATTTTGAGTCATGTGAATAGGCAAAAATGGCAAATGTTGACGGAACAAAATAAATACCGCCTACCTTGATTTTGCTCTTCCGCAATGCTTTAACTGCTCCATGTCCCACGTAAAAAATTTGATTCCGAAAACTGTTCTCCCTTATACTCGAACTGCCGACGACAGTTTCATGCTGAAACTGCATAAAAACAAAACAAAAAACCATAAAGAGTGCTAAGTTACTTTTTCAAAGGGCCATTTAAAACTGACGTGACGTAAGCCAATTAAAATAGTCGAGATAAATATTTATAAACTTACTCGAGTGTACGCGATGCATTTATTTATTTATTTATTTATTTATTTATTTATTTCAAAAAGTAATAATAGTATTGTTATATTGGATAGGAGCGCAATACCTTCAGATCCATTCGTTATTTAAACAAAATGCATTTATTAATACTTGTTATTCGTACTCGTTTGCCACGAGAACAAAACGAAAAGATATAAAATATGAAATAAATAAACTTTTTTTTAAGTCTATCGTATACGTGAATTTATTCTTTTCGATAAATCGACGCTTTCGTTCTTTTGGATGAAAAGTCAATTTTGAACATTTTTTTAAAGTGCTTATCGATATTTCTAGCGAGAAAGAATAAAAGAAACTTTATATATATATATAAATATAAATCATAACGTGTAGGATGTTTTGAAATTGAAAAAAAGAAGAAGAAGAAGATGAAGAAGAAGAAGAAATATTCACGTACGTTGCAATTTACGAATGAAAAATCGCTATTGGAATTTAATATAATGAAAATGGCGACCCACGATTTTTATTGTATTTTAAACCGCCTCGGGATTTCTTTGTCGTACTTATAAATTAATTAGGCAAGATACGCGCTTAAATTATGTAAAATGTTTCGAACGAAGGCAGTGAATTTACAAAATACAAAACCAGTTAATCCTATTATTTCATACAACGTATAATATTCCTAATGTCGTTTATTGCTTGATAAAACAAAAAAAAAAAAAAGAAGAAGAAAAAGAAGAAAAAAGCGACGCGCGAGATCCCGAGGATTAAATAAATAAAAGTTTCCAAATTCGAAATAACGGATTCCGTTTATTAGTTGCTGGACTATGTAGTAAATAGAAACTGCAGTTGGAACAATTGCGGCCTCTGCCGATAATATTTTTTTTACAACAGAACACCGGAGAGGAATCGGGAAACGTGAAAGTTGACTTTTCCTCGCAACTGTCAAAACTTGGCTCCATCTCTCTCTCTCTCTCTCTCTCTCTCTCTCTCTCTCTATTAACGTTTACATTCTTCGTGGGTGTGTATTGACAATATAAACAAACGATTGCAGGAGTTTGTATTCAAGACTTCAAGGTGAGTCGTCCTTGTTAAACGCCGAATGTCCCTCGCGATCCTTGGAGCCATTTTTCTTAGACTTTCGTATTTATTCCCACAAATTGAGACGAACTGGCCGAAGTATCCGAGCTACGTATTCTTCATCAACCTTAAGATTGATTGTGATTTTTTCCTTAGACCCGAGTAGAAAGTAAGAAAGAAAGAAAGAAAGAATGAATGAAAGTTGTTTGATTAAGCGCCAACACTTATTATTGTCTTTCCGACTATATATTTTACTATTATACGTAACTGTCACACTTAGGCTCACACTTATTGTCCCTCGTATTATATATATATATATATATTATTTTATTATCTATACATAGGGCGTGGCTGCGGCTTCGGCTGATACGTATCCATTTACAAAATAACTTTTACGAAAACGCGGTATTATTTATTAACGTTGTTTCTCGAATCGTGAAATAGTCTTTGGAATTGAATTGGCTAGTCGATATATCAACGGAGAGGCATATTTGTGCAAATATTTTCCACATCAGATACGTACGAAAGTTGAAATATTTACATTTCCAATGTTATACGCGTTATTATTTCATTAAGCTATTTCGTCCAATTAGCTCAGGTTATTTCACAGAAGATTTTTTACAATAACAACGACAATGGGGAACATTTAAACATTACCCTGTAATAAGAAATTGGAAAATGTGTATTTGTTGTTGCGATTTAATTGTCGCGTACTTGAGCTGAAGCCATCGCTAATGGGCTAATGGGCTAATTAAACTCGGCTTTAACAACAGTCGATAATGGATTCAATGGATTCTTAATGTCGCGGTTTATATAAATATTTTAAGAGCATTTCTGCGTACGCTCCTACGATCGAAGACCAAATGCCTCGGAAACGTTATAATTATTACAATTAATAAAGAATACATTGCTTTCGATGGTATACTGAAAATCAGAATAATTCTTATGTACATGCGTAATAAGTAACACACGTACGTAATACGATTGTTCGAGCGACTTAAGACTAATTAAGGCTACAAGATTTATAAATAATTTTTACGTAAGTGGCAGTGAACAATGTAATTTATGAGGACAAGTGCGCTCGTCGTAGCGGCGACTCAACTCATAATAATAAGCTTACGCTTTATAAAAGACAGCGGCTCAAATGCGAATTAGATTACGAAGTTAGTGACAAAAAAATCCTCTGCTCCTAGCAAACAAAATTTGCACAATTGAGGAATAAAAAAGGCTGGAGAAAAACTTGGAACCTGCAGAATTACGTAATATTTTTTTTTCTATAAAACTACGGTTACCGAACACTTTTTTTTCCTCGAAATTTTTAAACTTAGTTTCCGAATTTACTTAATTAAAAAAGTTCAATAAATACTTTTAATTCCTCATAGTATTTACGTGCAATGTAAATTTAAGGGGCAAATAATTAAACAAAATATTTACAACGTATTGCAAATATTCCATAAGTTTGTTTATCGTTAGAATTACATAAAATATATATATATATATATACGCAAAGAATCTTCTTTCCCCTATTATTTTGCATTTATAAAATAAGAACGTTTTTCCGAAAATCTCTTCTTTAAAACCACTCGTATAGTTTTCCAATTGAATAATTATTTTCCTACTCATGTATTAACAGCAAATCCGTATTCGTTTCTTCTGTAATATTCTAATTTACATATAGTACATAATCAATTTTTTCTTCATTAATTTTAACGAACGTAAGAAACGGTTTCAAAAATAAAAAAAAAAAAATCCAATCGATGATTTAATCTCGTTAATATACTTTATGTAAATCAACGGGTAGTTGTATTTCATGATAATTTTCAGATAAAAAATTATTTGCTCACATACATTGTGATACCATTTACTTATACTTTATGAATAACGTACATTTAGCCTGTCTTTTTTTTTTTTTTTTTTTTTATTTTCCATTTGCTGCACGTACGGGTAGGAATCTATATATTTCGGGAATTATCATCAAATATTAGGGAGGCACTTTACGTGATTGAACTATGTCTTTATCTAATAAATCTTAGAAATCCTTATCCCCCGATCTATTCAATTAAGTAAATCAAGGTTTATTTCAACTTAATTATCCACTACATTTAAAATTAACTCTTTCGTGTCTTCCATAATCGTTAATAATAATCCTCAAAAGATATTGATCCTCCTTTCTTACAATTTACTATTCAATCGAAGTAAATATAATCCGAGACTCGTCACTAATTACTTTGCTTATTATTCATAATAATTCTTACTAATGCATGAAAATCATTACAAATGCGGAAGGGCGAAAAATATTTAATATAACTTACCGATATTATTTTTCTTTTCTCCACATTATTTATATATATATATATATTTATTGCCCGTATTGTAATACATCGGATATAAAATATCGAATTGAAGATGTAACGATTACGTGTATCTAGATGATATATGTAAGTATAGCTTTATATAATTATGTAAATAAAAATTTTCGTCGTAATAACGTTGACCTAATTAGAATATTATTTAGAAAGGTACAAAGACATTTACTTGTATTGATTGATGGCGTTATACAATGTAAGCATTAGCCCCATTTGATCATAATTGATTTATCGATCGACACTATATACGACACGGAAGTTTATCAGTACGTATTAGTGATGCTTGACAGATCAAATAATTTAATACGTCTTTAATATTAAATGGACTTTGATGCTGACGGTCTCCCAAGCGATTAAAAATAAATTTCCAATAATAATCACAACAACAATATTACAATTCAATCGAGTCCCTGCGTGGGTTGGTGGCCAATATTTTTCGACCTTATGCCAGTGGTTTGTAGTTCACGAGGAGTTCATGTACTTAATGATTGAGAGCTGACCGTTGAGCCGGATAATCAACGAGCTCGACCTTACGACCTAAGCATACGAAAATTCGAGTTTTTTGGGGGTTATTGGGGTAAAACGAGGGCCTGCATCGATGTCACATTAGCTCCTCAGATGGTGGAGCTAAGTTCGCCTAAACGACCGAGTTCACCAAAGGACGACAGTTCGTTCAGAAAAAAGTTTCCCCTGCCGAGCAATGCTCCGACTCACCGGAGACTTTAATAATCGAAATGGTCTTATAATTTTAGCCGTTATTTACCGCCAAACAAATAGACACGACCTCGATTGTACGATTATCACGAACAATTAATTGTATGACAATTTAGAGAAGCTTTAGGGTTAATTGTCAAATCGTTAGTCACGATCTCGCATCTACCGTCGCGTCAATAAAATACCTTGTAATTAATTAACGATTAATTAATCACCAAGGGATAAATTCCACCTGGAGCTGCACTTGACGATTACCTGGACCGTCTACTACAGAGCTGTGCTCAACGTCGATGCACGAAGATTCTCATTAAAAAAATACCAAATAAAGAAAATGAAGAAGAAGAGGAGGAGGAAGAAGAAAAAAACACGTACGCAAAAAAAATGGGGGAGGGAGGGATAGTATGAAAATGTGAAAGCTCGCCAGGTCATTTCTCTATAAAACATAAAAAAAAAAAGAAAAAAGAAAAAAAGAAATGGACGTGGCGCCGATTTGGTTGTGAAACTCTCCCTCGTCTCTTTTTTCACCTTTGACTTTGACTTTTCCATTTTTCAATCGGCTACGTCACGGCCTGTGCCCATTGATACTCACTGCCAGTTCGCTCATGACCGCTCTGATCCCTTGACGTTTTTCTTTTTTTTTTTTTTGCCCCATTTTCTTTCATTTATCTCCCTATCTCCGTCCTACCTCTACCCTCCGCCCCACCTCCCCGCCCAACCCGTCCTCACCCCTCCCCCGAACAACCACCACGCCAACCATTTGCTCTTTTTTTTTTTTTTTTTTTTTTTTTTATCCACCTCACCAATTATATCACACCCACTCTCTTCCCAGCGTTTTTCCTCCCACAACACTTGGCCACACTCCCTGTATTTCCATTTCCTCTCATTTTAGACTTTTCCGTTTCTTTTTCTTTTTTTTCTTTTTTATCTTTTTTTTTCTTTACTTTTTTCAACGCTCAACTACGCATCCTGGCCCTTTTTCTAAAAAAAAAAAATTACTTTCTTTTAAAATTAAGAGTTGCGCAACATGTAGCTGAATACAGTGCAAATTCAACTTTAAAATAAATAACGCCCACGTGAAAATACTACCAAATTTCTTTTATTTACGCGACGTTAATACAGTTTTACATCTTCTGCTGAATGCATTATTTATAATATTATTTATGAATTTTCATAATTCATTTCGTCGTTTCTTATATTCAAGCTCGTAATTATTCACAAATTTTTTATACGTATACATTTTAATATTTTAATATTCTAATTTATTACTAAATTTAATTTCTTTATTACAACAATAGAGTAAATTAAAGCCGAACCTTTTTTCTACCATAAATAATTTTAACGAAAAGCTTATCTCGACTCATCTAAAATTTTGTAAATAAATCAAATAGATTGTAAATAGCGAAGAATCTATAGAATATGTAATAAATCCCTATTTATTAAGTACTTGGAAATTTTTCAATCAAAATCAATGCAATTAATGTAATAATATCTTTACGTATTTTCTATTAACTTATTTGTTAATATAACTAACAAACAATTATTAACTATTATTTATTCAGAATTTATATGTAACTGTCTGAAATTTATAAAAAATACGATTTCTTCTATAATCTATACTGTTTAGATTAGAAAAATTATGAAAACACTTACGATATTGATTATTTAGATGTGCCACTTTCAAGCTATATTATTTATTAATATCTCAATTGAATTAAGACGAAGATTGTGATATTCGTTTAAGGTCTCCGGACTTTTGCTAAACTAATTTAACGCGATTGCGGTAGTTTTCACTCTATTTTAATGTAAACGTTCATCCTTAACACAAACATAACTAGTTTAATTTATTGTATAAAAATGCTATTCGTTAACAAACATCGTCGTATTGTAAATATGCAAGTAATTTTTAAACTAGATCTTTAACTTTTTTTTTTTTTATTTTAATGTCTATGTCTTACTTTGTTTATAAAAATAATTTGACTATCATTTTATGTAAAATAAAATATTGATTCGAAATTATGCCTAAAGACTCCTCTGAAATATAACGCTTCAAGACTTCAAGTTAACGAATGCTAGCCTCCTAGTTTCGTAGTGGATTGGCCTACATTAATGAATTTTATAGGCTATAAAGATTAGGTATAGGTCTTCTGGAAAAAGCTAACCAAGCCACTAAAGGATTATTTATTTATACAAGAAATATGCTTATACGTCCCGAGTAACAATTACCTACAATCATAAGTAATAGGAATCAATTACATTTTATTTTTCACTATTATTATTATTATGATTGTTGTTGTTGTTGTTGTTGTTGTTGTTGTAATTAATTCTTGGGTGTACCGATTGCACGTAGTGTAGAGTACTTTGTGTTGAAATAAAAATATTTATATTTGGAAATGCATTGGCGGTTTCAATATTTGTCTTTCTCTGTAATCATTTTTTTTTTTAAATAGCGACAAATTAAAAAATATACATTCGCCATAAAGAATTTATGAAGTTGTTTTTGTAATTTCTTCTTTTATATATATATATATATGTACGTATAGTAATAAGAGTTGAAAATCTCGTTTTAAATTGGATAGAAACAATAAATAAAAAGTGATTAAGTAATACACGTAATTGTTTCTTCAAATAAAAATGTAATACTCCTCGCGTATTTATAATAAAACGTAAAGTAAATAATGTATCGTTTTGATTGTATGGCATTTACGTTATAAATCACAGTCACGCTGAATTAATTCTTTAATAGATTTTTCATGCATAAGCAAAAGTAATAATGTCTACTGCTACTTAAATGTATATCAATCACTTTTCATTTTCTACAACTTTAATGAACACATTGCACTTCGCATAATACGATGGAAATACGATCTTTTATAAAAAGCAAGAGAATGCTGTTTATGAATCTAATTAAAATCCAATCCATCTGGAGGGAGATAAATTTTTCTCAACAAAGGATAAAAGAAAAAAATAAAAAACAACAACAACAACAACAAAATGTCTGAGAGATAAAGAGAAATAACTCAAGTAAGTCAATGAATGACTTCAGTTATTGCTTTGGTATCAAGCTTGAAAACAATACCGTTTTAAAGGTTTTAATAAACTTTTAGAGTAAATGATTCATGAATAATGTAGGATGAACTATTGACCTTAAAAATAGACGCGTAACTACTAGTTGTAAACGTTTACATGGATTAAAGATCCGAATGTACGATATATACACGCGCGCACGCTCTGAATCTATTTACACTCGCGTACTCCGTTTCGAACGGTTGTTTTTGCATCACATTAGCTTCCGTATGACAATGCTCTTAATAATTTAAGTGGCTTATACGCGCCGAGGAATCGATTCTTTACAGTATACGAGTATCGTCGTCAGCCCTTTGACTCGCTCTACTCGCTCCTATCGTTCGTACGACGTCGCGAATGCCTGAAAGCTCGACGGAAAGGGCCACGAAAGCATCGCGATTAGCTTATGCCTCTGTTTCACCTTGAGCCGTCCCAGTCCTAGTCGGATAAGAATCCTGATCTCATTGCCTCTTGACTAGCCTGACAAAATTTATCCGTGGTTATTTAACCGTTAGCTTCGGCATTTTTCTGCCCGAGGTCGTATATACGTCAGCCGGCAACCTCAAGGGACATTCTCGCTCGTTTTATTATTACGGAGGGAAAATATATTAAACCTGTATAAAAAAACAGAAAAATAAAAATAAAAATAAATACGCGAATACGAGGATACGGAGAGGCGTACGGGAAGGAAAGAAATTCCCGGGAAAATAGAATAATTCAGCAGTATCGGGCAGTGGTACTACAATACACTTTATCTAAACTGTAGCATAAAATGTTGAATACAAATAACGTATAATGACAAAGTATGAGGAAGAGTATCTGAAATACAGATGTCTGAGAGGAGAAAGGATAAGGAGGTCTAAATTAACCTAAAATTCAGAAAACATTCGGAAAACATTCAGTTCGTTCCCTATCGTTCAATTCCGATACAATATCTCATTTAGTAAATTAAGTACTTTAAAAAATGATAAACGATTCGGCACTTACAGCGCGAAGCTCGACTCTTCGACAATATTTTTTTATTATATTTTTAAGACTGATTAAGAAATTCGACGTAAATTTGGAGTGAGGATTTTATATTTATGTTATTGACAACATCGTTACAATGATACGTTGCAAAGATTTCTTTTGCTTTTATACATTCTAATTAACGACTTACAAACAGGGTGAACCAATAATAATAATAATAATAATACAATGAATACGTTACAATTTAACTCATTGTCTTTATCTGGAAAATTAATTATTCCACGAGCGGATTACTTCGTTCTTTGGGATTTATTAAAAAAAAAAAAAAAAATAATACAAATTCATTGATTCTTATACTTATTACTAATATACGAAATGCTATTATGGATTTTTTATGAGTGCTGGTTTATTGATTACATTTTTTTTTTATAAATATCTTCGAATCGAGCACTTTCTAAAATATATTCAAAATAATGCACATTTTAGATTCTAAAATTTCTAATAGTTTTTATTAAGTACACGCTGATTTAATTTTTTCTTTTTCTTCTTTTTTTCTTTTTCTTCCTTTTCGAGTACTTATAAATACGTTATTGATTTTAGTTGCATGGAAAATTTAAAAATGAGAAATTATCAGTGTAAAGCCTATAATAACTTCGTAAAAAGAGTTAAATACCCTATTATTATGTAATAATGCCTTATAATAAAAATTGAGTGTAAAAAAACGGAATATTTCATTGCTAGTATTTATTATTCATTTTCAGTGTATGTAATTGGTATTGGTATATTATATTGGGGACAGAACTGGAAAAAAATCGGAAGTCGGACGATATTAATAAATAATTGACATTTAGAAATGTGCATTATTTAAATGGCTCAGTCGCGTAAGACAAAGACAGTTGAAACGAAAGCATTAAGGGCTGAGTTTCGAATAAAATCTCAACGCACGACTCGTATACAGTGTGTATGTATGTATAGATTACGGATTTAATTGGGATTGAATGTGTCAGGATGCAATTTTGCTTCTTGTTAGAAACTTCCTGTACTTAGTGCTTTCTAGTGTTAACTCACGTATACACGTATAGAGACTGAGATGGGGAGAGAGAGAGAGAGAGAGAGAGATGCGAGTGCGTTGTTAGGGGTTATCGGGGTTTCTATAAGGACAACATTAGGATGTGTAAGGCGTCGGTTCACTCAGTTAGCGGGGAGGAGGATCATTTCCTCTCTTGCATAAGGCGCTTAATTCCATAGGAAGGCTTCGCTTTATTATTACGTTTGGAATGGGTCAGCCGCTTACGAAAAGTTAATTGAGAAACTTCGTAGTAAATAACCGGTTTAACCGGCTCATGAGCCATTACGTAATAATGCCTTAAATAATATTAGCATTAGCAGGATAAATCCCAGGCCTCGATCCTTTTCCATACGTCGTATACTTATTCATCTGCCAAAGACGCACGAATTTCACGAACTTTTTCCAAAAGCTCATCAAACGAGATTAAAATCAAGACCAGGTGAGCTTCAATCATTCCACAAAGGAATATTTGTGCATTGGCAGGCCCTCGTGCTGGTCATATTACCTTCCGTTCGACAAAACGACCTCGACGCTGCACGTACTATACACACTTACGCGCGCACGCATCCCCGATACGGGATGGGAAGGGAGAGGAGGGAATGGGGGGGGGGTAGAAAAAATCCCTCCGCTTCCGTTATCTCCGCGGAGCATTAAAATCTTCGCGCATTCATTCGTCGCGAAAATTATTCGGAAATCGACAATTTATCCGAACCCTTTGAAATCTGGAAAACTTTCAAGATTTTTTTATCCCTAAATGGAATATTGAGGAGGGCATTCGATGCAATAAGAGATGCCATACATTTCAAAGCTTCGTCGCACTGTCCTGCGACTTATTTTCAATCTTACATTCGCGTAATATCGCGTAATTACGTATTACCGAGCGCTCTGTACACTCAATTTAATTCGTACGTTCACACTATAAGACTTGCAAGGATAATACATTATTAAATTATTAATAATGCATGGTAGAGCGCTTGTTCAAGTAATACCAAGTCGAATAGTACACGAAACGAAGACAATAAAGATAAGGAGCGTAATTATTATTAACGATTCGTTAGAAATGTTCTATCGATCCCCGACGAGTTGTAATAAATATAAAAGGCGTAAAGAAATGAATGAGCCTTAATGTTATAAAGGTAAGACGGAGACTAATTCTGGATCCCCTGGTTCTTGTGTGTTCGCAGATGGCAACCGCGGCGAGCGAGTTGGAGGGCATCGACCTCTCGGACCCGGATCTCCACAAGGCCGCGACGAAGATCCAGGCGAGCTTCCGCGGCCACAAGGTCCGCCAGGAAGTCGTCATCCCCAACGTCGACGAGAAGAAATAGAGAGCCCGTGGCCGGAGTTGCCGAGCCCGACCGAAGGGCGCCGAGCGCATTAATTCACGCCGATTACATTCCAGAATGAAAAGCAAATAATGAATTATCATCGAATTACGCCGCGCGCGGCGATCCTCAGCCATAACAAGCATTATTAGTTGGCCGCGCCAACCACTCTCCATAAATTCCTCCCCTCTCGTTTTATTTATCTATCTATCTATCTATCTATCTATCTCTATCTATTTATTTATCTATTTATTTACTTACTTTTTATTTATTCGTTTATTTTTATTTTATTTATTTATTTTTATTTATTTTTCCATTCACCCTGTGCCCGTCGGAGCTACCCGAGGGACGGCGTCGTGGCTACTAAACGCGCGTGCCTCAAAAACCTCAAAAACCGGACGTTATTGTTTATGTTAACCCTGCCTCTCGGCCAGCCTACCCAACTGTAATTAATTATCCATCGGATTTTTCGATTTTCTGACTAAAGTATCAAACTCTTAATGCAGGCCCTTGTTTTACGTGTAAATAACGTGTCGAGCGAGTCGTGGCCCCGCCGCTCGTCCCTTCAATTCAGGACCGCAGCGCTGAACATTTTTAACCCCAATAACCTTATTTAATTGGCAGATCGCTAAAACGTTTGGCGTCCGCATGTAGAATCGCGATCATTTGTATTTACCGATCGGGCACTCTCTCTCCATTAATCCTCTTGTTTAATATACATATACATAAATATACATAAATATACATAAATATACATAAATATACATATATATATGCGCCGCGCCAATGATTATGTATTAGAAAGAATAAACGAAAATTTAAATATGCGTACGTACGATATAGTGAGCAATGTTTTTTCCTATAATGTATACCACATAGGCACACACCCACTCATTTCTTAAAGCAAATCATAATAATTTTTCCTTATAAACGAACACTTGGCATGATAAAGGAGAAGTAAAAAATATGCCTGTACCTGCGTATTTTTGAGATTCGACCTACATTTATACTATTATTTATATTGTTGCCGTTGTTTGTTGAATACTATTATTATTCTTATTATTATTAACGTTATTTTGAATTATTATTTTTATTATAATTCCGATTGCTGTTATCGATGTTACTGTTTTTATTATTATTATTATTATTAATATTATTATTAGTAGTATTAGTATTATTATTATTATTAGTATTATCATTGTCGTTGTTGTTATTATTATTGTTAATATTATTATTTATATCATCGTACGACTATATCTAATATATACATAGCGAAGTAACGCGTTAACGCAGCGCTTCGATTTACGCAAAATGGGAACAAATTCTTTTCTCCTCTCTAAATGTCTCCTTTCCTTCTCTCGTACATAAATATACGATCCGCAATAGATGCTTCTCGATCTAAAAAGTGCCGAAAGGACGATTAATTACTTTCACTACTTAGACGCGAAGATTTGCCAATTGCTGTTGTAACATTGGCAAACGCGCTCAAAAGCTTGTCTCCGTCGTCTCCTTGTGCGACGCGCATACATGCGTATCGGAAAAAATGTCCATTATCCAGAGGACAAATTTTGCTCGTCGGCTCGAATTATTTATTCACAAGATTCGTAAAAATGATATTTCCTTCGTATGCGTTATTATTTGTATAAGGAATGGCAAGCGCAAAAAAAAGGACGGGGTGGGGGTGGGGGTGGGGGGTAACCTGTCCCTTCAGTTTCATGAATTACAACTTTATGTACGAAGGAATCGCGTCGTAAAAATCGATATGCCAGCGATTGGCTTTATCAACGCTCGTTACATTATTATGGCTTAACGTCGTCTGCCCAATAACCCCAACAAGAATCCTGGGACTCCACGGCTGGACATTGGGAATAAATGATCGGTCACTTAAGCATCACGTGACGCTTTTTTCTTTTCTTTTCTTTTTTTTTTTATTTTATTTCAATTGTTTTGAATTACCGAAGCCCTTGCTTCGGTAAATTAACGCGTAAAACTACAAACGTGCACTTTAATCGAATGAAACGTAAATAACCATTACTTTTAATATTGCTTTAATCTAGGGAAAGACAGTGAAATGCAACGCGGTACTTGAATTTGCTTAAAGCTACTGGAAATTAGTCCCGTTTGTCATCTTGGTATAGTATCACCAAAAGAAAATACCCCATAGAAATGCACGAGGGTGGAAAAGAGTCGAGCGGCAGCAAAACTAGCGGAATTAATTGTGAGTGAACTGGCGACGAGGGATGGACGTCGGCGGGGGCGGGCAGGAGGGTGTAAAAAAAAGTCAAAAACCAATGAGAAACGAAAAACAATGTTTCGACTACTTGAATTCTGAGTCGTACAGGCTCGCCAGTTATTATTACACCAAAATTATTATTCCGTTATTTATTTAACGAATCACAGCGACATGTCTTTTCGATAAAAAATTACCATGTCATTGAAACAACCGCGTCAGTACACTTTTAAAATACATTCGTTAATAAATGAATAACTTTCGTTATGAACTATTATTATTACTATTACTGATTCGATTATAATAATAATAATAACAATAATAATAATAACAATAACAATAATAATAATAATAATAATAATGGCGATAATAATGGAAATGCGCGAGGCTATGAAGTATGAATTCCGCGTATAAGTAATTATCAATTGGGCCGTTCATTTTTTAAAGCATGATAAAGGCATGTAACGAGCATTCGCAGAAGCACCTGTATACATAGCGCACGTAAATTCAAAAGTACGTTTCGGTACAACGATTTTACGCAGTGAACTCGTTTTCATTATTGTCCAGCTCAAGCTTGTCTCATTGGTTCACAACCCGTCTGAGAAACAATTTTTTCTAATTAAGATCTATTTTAAATTTAAGCGAACCCTTTGTGCACATATACATACACGCGCTGAGATAAGATAGATGGATAGATAGATAGATAGACAGAGAGAGAAAGAGAGAGGGGGAGAGAGAGAGAGAGAGAGAGAGGCAGGTATTAATTTTCTGAAAATGTGGACAGCGTGTGGGTGCATTAGACCCTGTAAGTAGGTACGCGTATATGAATGTGCACGTACGGCTATAAATACAGCCACTTAAATGTATATTACTTAATAAAAGTTACGTCGCTATCTTTATTTGGTGTTGTAATGAAAGTAATACATGTATTTTTTTTATTACTATTTAAATTGTTATACTTATTATTAATTTATTATATTGATATATGTATGTATAAATTATGAGTTTAGTTGATAATTAAAGCCATGTGTGATTAAAAGCATTATTTATGTGGATAAAAATAAATATGCGCTGTCTACAGTATTTTAACCATTTAAATGCATGTTGATTGTTTATTGGAAATACGCTACTTGAAAGTATTTATAACACGAATTCAATCATATTTGTAATTAGATATATATTTCAATAGAGAGAGAGAGAGAGAGAGAGAGAGAGAGAGAGAGAGAGAGAGAGAGAAACTTCATACATCCAATAAGGGGATAAGACGAAATTATTAATTGAACCCCATTCTAAAGTGCTTAAGTTTATATAAAAATAAATTCTGCAGTCGACGAGCAACTTAAAGCCTCCTACCCCTCCGCCCCTCCGCCCCAATCCACTTGTACGTCAGATCACCGCGAGCTTGTTTTTAGCGGGCCTAAAAACTGCGTACAAAATAATACTAATTAAAATTAATAAAGCTCCAATGTATAAATGGCTCATTTTTCCGGGTTTTCGTTATATTTTCTCTTTTCATTGCCAGCCGAATACAGAATAATAATAATAATAATAATAATAATAATAATAATAACAACAACAATAATAATGAGTTATCTCGGATATCTTTTGTATACTTTTGCTTGCAGTTTGCATCCACTTCCTTCGTGTCAAAAAGTTTTATGCGTATAGCGATAGAAACCTAGGAAAATATATTATTATTATTATTATTGTTGTTGTTGTTGTTGTTATTGTTATTACTATTATTATTACTATTATTACTATTATATATAAATGGCTTTGTTTTTTATCAGTACGTTGTTGATCGGCCGTTGTCTCGAGCGATCAATAATTATACTCCACGTTATAATTAGCAGAAAATCATTACTGGCTATGAATTTCGTGGCCCTCCCCCCTCCCGTCGCCCCGGCCCCTAATAAAACCTTAAAATTCTCCTCCTTTCAAGCATCTATAGATTCTCGGATGTACGTATACTTCGCTTTTTTAGAATGTTAACAAAAGAAAGAGACGTCGCTAAGTAATGCGATATTGCAAAAAATGTCACGTCGAGTAAACATAGCTTACCTCGATCTCCTGTTCGTCCTCCAACCTTTGTCGCTACACTTCTCTTTCTCTGTCGTTCGAGCTACGTAAGTAGAGAAAGAGATGCATGCCACAAGAAGTGCATTGATATCGACTTTTTTTACTCTTCGCTTTTCACTTCATTCTTTCTTATTTTACACACACACACGAATGCAATGTTTTACACACGCAAGCAAGCCCGCGCACTTGCATTCCTATTAAATAACAAATACATGTTTTCGATTATATTATATATAATTTTATTAGCCGCGAAGCCGCTTTTGTCTCTTTAATTCTCCTCCTTTATACGTAATAATACTATACGTAATTCGAAAAATGTTGCTTTCTTTTCCACGTTTAACCATTGGTTTCCTCAATGTGTTGTATACGGTACGGCGTACGTGAAATATGTAAAGGATAGTTATTTAGAATGTTTTGTTTTTTTTCATCTCGAACGACAGTAGTCGCCTTCTTTTTTTCATTTCTATAGCACAAATTCTCCATCTCCGGGTAGAAATTAATTAGTAATGCACGAGGTGCTAAAATTATGAGCTGAAATACATTGTAGAAAAAGAAACTGAAGACATTTAAAATGTAAAAGCAGTTGTAATTACACTATTAAGCGAAACAATGAAAAAAATACAATGTAATCTGTTTGTTTAAAATAAACTAATCACCTAACAAATAAATTTCCGTTTTTAAAAATCCACACTTCCATTTCCTTGGCCTCGTGCTTTTTTTTCACTAAAATTATTTATCCATGGATTTACGTGTAAATTATCGTCGAAGAAAACCTTATTTTAATGTCTTATTGTTTATTAAATTTAGCGGGTCTTACGAATATTATCGTCTCGTATTATAGATGGCGCTCTCTAGCTGAATGTCTTTTGTACTCCAAGTCGAGGATTAATCATTACTATGACGCGTCCTAACCTTAACTCCATTGTACAATAATCTTGTCAAAGACGCAGCTTTGTTTACATTAACAAGTTCATTTGTTGATTTGCACGGCCGCTCGATCGTTACATAAGTAATCCGTATAATTTCTACAAGTAAAATAAATATTGTCTCGTGCGTTGAGAGCACGAATGCCGAATAAATTTAAGAACTGTTTGGATTTTCTTGTCGTTTAGGTTAGGAATTTTCTTTGAATATGGGGGGCAAACGTTATTATTGCGATTACTGCGATCGTTCTTTTAAAGATGCTCAAGGGGCAAGAAAAAAGCATCTCATAAGCTTACAACATACCAAAAACAGGGAAGACCATTACAATCTTTACAAAGGTAGAGTATTTTTCGAGATGATATACTTATTTACAAGCGCAATCGAACCGTTTTATAAAATTTTAACAATATTAGATCCTGAGAAGATTATAGAAGAAGAATCGACAAAAAAATTGTGTACCAGATTCGTAAGCCAGGGCGAATGTCCCTTTGGTAGCTCTTGCAGATATTCTCATTATACTCCAGAAATGATTCAAGAATTACAGAACTTCAGTAAGACTGGCATAGAAATCTTATATTTTTAAGCTCACTATCTTACGTATATCTTATTTAATAGTGTTAAAATAAACATTTCAGTCGCAGCTAGAAATGAAGCGAAAGCCCAAATCTACAATCCAGATCCAGAAGAAGTAGTTAAGAGGTTCTTTGTAGATACAGTAGATCCCGAGGAAATTGTTGAGAATAACATAAATATTTGGCCACTACCCGACGAATTGGTAAACTGTCCAAACCTGCCACCTTCTTTGCAACCAATGACATTCAAGAACTTTACCTCCTCCGATTTTCCAGAATGGGGATGGAGTTAATAATAATAATAATAATAATAATAATAATAATAATAATAAGTCGTGAAATCAATGATAAATTAAGTAGATAATATGGTAATTGTAAGGCTGTCGGTAGATGATCTGTAGAGAACAATGTGTATATACAAGTTAAAAATCGTGATAAATAAAGAATAGAGCGTAAGAATGCACGTTTCATTATTGTATACAGAAATAAAAATGTCTCGGCAAAAAAAAAAAAAAAAAAAAAAAAAAAGAATCGGAAATGGATGTAACGGTGGAGAAGGAGGAAGAGGAGGAGGAGGAGGAGGAGGAGGACGGCCGGGTCGCGTTAGATGACAAAAGGTATATTGGCCGAGGAGCAGCCTTTGCAGCTGGTCATCGAAGCGTGTCGGTCCTCGTGGTTGGGACCCTGGCAAAAATAGCGTAACGTCCCGAGCCAATCGGCAGAAGAGGCCGAAGAACTTGTAGCGGACGCGTGTCGCGCGAGTCCAAAGGCCGAAAAGAACAAAGGGCAGAGAGTCCGGGAAGAGGCATCGGCAATTGTCGGTCGGTATCCCGAACAGCGGGTGACCCTCGTCGTCCCCAATCGACCCCATTCATTCATTCATCCCGCAAGTGCAGACGTCCCGGGAGTCAGTCGCCCGAACCTCGACTACTCCTTCCGCTTTACGCCCGGTGTCTCCACCCCTCCATCCGGAGCTCCACACACACACACACACCCCCCCTTCGTCCAGTCAGCCGGCTGCACGCCTCGAGTCGGCTACGAGTCGGCTACGAGTCGGCTTCGAGATGGTGCTTCCGCCCCCCTCCCCCCGCGAGCGCGATTATTTATATCTTTATAGTCTTTAATCATCTCTCGTGTCCGGGCCGCGTTAATTACCTCTCGAGGCCGCTTAGCCGACGATTATATAAATAATAAAAGACGGGCCCCGAGACTTTTTTTCGCGTAGATGCCGGAACATTATCCCCCCCCCCCGAATGATTCCCGATTACCTCGGGAATAATAACTCGGACGTAGTTTAGTGACTCCCTGGAAGAGGTATTCCATCCTTGCCCCAGATTTTCCCATTGCCGTGACAGCGGGGCCGGGGACTTTTAAACTCCGGCAGGTTTATTGGCTCGAAATTAAAAGCTCCGCGCATCGCCGCGTGTCGCATTAGGGACCGTAAATCAAGGGACGGGCAGGCCGGGCCTCGTGTAATCTCATTATTTATCGCTCCTTGATTCACGAGATTCCTTCTCGGCTACGTTCTCTCTCTCTCTCTCTCTCTCGCTCTCTCCCCTGTCATTTGGCGATGAGTCGGTGTCGTTCTTGCGTAACGGGAACTCTCTCTCTCTCTCTCTCTCCCATCCGAGGAGCATTTATACAAATCCATGTTGGTTTGTTAAATGCAGTTGTGGGTGCAGTCGATGGCGTGGGGGAGGGGGGAGAGAGGTGGAAGGGAGATCGGGGACTTGCGGGTAAGTAGAGAGCGAGGAAGAGCAAAGGTCATCCGGAGCTCCTCTTCTGGATCTCACGAGCCGAAAATAACTATACGGCTTAGCGTCAGAAGGTGGATGATGATTATCCCGAATTGTCGAAAGGTCAATCGGGCGGGGATAAAATCTCTTGGTAAAGGTACGTGGGCACGTAAAGGGATTCGCACGTTCAGTCCGAACATCAATCGGGGGGGGGGCTCTCTCGATCGGCGGCGGTCCTTTTAAAAGCATCTCTTTCTCCATCGGTCCTCCTCCTCCTCCTCCTCCTCCTAGCACTAGTAGTACCAGTAGTAGTAGTGGTAGTGGTGGTAATGGTAGTGGTAATAGTGTACATTTTAGACGAGATAGGGAGGGGGTGGGGGGAAGACTCGGTCTCCTTTCAGCTCGCCGGCCGGTTTCGGCTCATCCTCGGGATCCAGCGGGAGACATCCTGTGCCGAGGCCTAAGGCCCCGCGCGCTCGGTCAACCTCGGTACAACTCGGCCTCCGCCGCCGCTGCCGCTGTCGTCGATACATCTGCCGTTCGTTCTTCATCTCTCTCTCTCTCTCTCTCTCTCTCTCTCTCGCTCCCCCTCGTCCGGGCGCCCGGTCCTCCGCTGGCCTTTCGGCCAGAAGCGAGCATCTGCTTCCGATCTCTAATATGCATGTTACGAAGAAGACTGAGCGCACGGCGGCCCCTCTTAATATGCACCCGCGCCCGTGCGCCTGTGTGTGAGCGCGCGCGAGCGGACGACGTGGCGTCGAGCAGACAACGGGTGGGAAAGAGCGGGAGAGAACCGAGCCTCTCTGCCAGCCAGTCTCCCCGTTTCTCTCTCTCTCTCTCTCTCTCTGCGTGACTGCGTGCGTGCGTGCGTGCGTGCGTGCCTGCCTGCCTGCCTGCCTGTGTCCGAGAGACAGCGGCTCTGTGCGCGCGTGTTAGAGCGCGCGAGTGAGCGAGTGAGCGAGAGCGAGAGCGAGAGAGAGAGAGAGAGAGTGAGTGAGAGTGAGAGAGCGAGGGGAGAGCGCGAGCGCGCGAAGGAGCGAGGGGCAGGAGCGCGCTTGTGCTGCTGGTCGCCCTTGTGCGCACGGCGACGACGCTTTTAGTATCGTGTAAACTCGTCGATGCGCCGGTCGTCGTGCGCCCACAGCTTCAGAGCAGCAGCAGCAGCAGCAGCAACAGCTCCAACGGACACGAACGCGTGAGTTCCAGCCTGCCTGCGTCCGTCCGTCCGTCCGTCCGTGCGTGCGTGCGTGCGTGCGTGCGTGCGTGCGTGCGTGAATCGCGATGCGACTCGTTGTATTTCAACGAGGGTCGGAGCCGATGCTGCGACCGGGAGCCGGTCCCGACACTACATCCATCCGAGCTGTTGTCTGAGGAGCTGGAGCGGGGCTATCGGTAGCCGGTGCCGATAACCAGGAGGAGGAGCAGGAGGAGGAAGCGGTCGCGGCGCCGACGACGACCGCCTCAACGAAGACGACAACGACGACGACAACGACAACGACAACGACAACGACGACGACGACGACGACGAGGAGGAGGAGGAGGAGGAGGAGAAGCCAGCAGCACCAGCAGCACCAGCAGCAGCAACTCCACTTTTCCTGACAGACCCGGTATTTTTAGTTGCACTTTGATTTCGCGAGTTTGGCTCTCGGCTCCCTGGCCCCGGACGTCCCCTAATCCCATCTCAGCGCCTCTTCTTCTGTCACCCTACTCCTTCGTAAGCCCTCGAAGCCAATCGCTGCTTCCCTTCGTTCGGGGCAGCTCTGGGGTGTACTCTGTAGCGATGGTATGCCGCCGACTGACACGAGTACTACACGAAGGAGGATGGGATAAAGAGGGATACCTTACCCGAGTCCCGGCGTCTTGCGCGCGCGCGCGCGCGCGCCACGTCTGTTTACGAGGGCGCAAAAGATGCTGCGCCAATGTTGTTTATGCGCGCGCGTGGGCGACTATTTTGAGCCGTCCCCGGCCTCCCGAGTGCGGCTCTTCTCTCTTTAGTCTATGTCGTCGTCGCCGCTGCCGCTGCCGCTGCTCTCCACTGGCTTTTTTCATCCTCGATGGGTTCTCTCTCTCTCTCTCTCTCACTCTCACTATCCCCCTTCCCTGGCAAAAGCAGTACCTACCCCCTCGACAACCCAGACAACCCAGACAACCCAGACAACCCAGACAACGTCGACGACGACGACGACGACGTCACTCGTACGCGGCTTACGGGGCCCTCGGTCGGCGGCCTCAACGGCCCAAGACACCCCGTCCGCCACCGCCATCTCCCTCTTAGTTCGGCATTGTCCCTGTCCCTCCGGCCTCGTGACCCGACCAACGCAACAACAGCATCCACTCGAGACTCGTCGTCGTCAGCCCCAAAAGTACAGCTGGGCCCACTGAGCGTCTACGTCTACCGGCTGCTAATACGTACGCAACCACCAACCACAGCCCGGTGGCTTTTGTTCGTTGTTCCTGAGCCTCCGTAGGACAATGATCGTGCGGCATTCCGGCAACGGCGCCGCTCTGCTCCCTTTTAACATTTTTTCCCCCTCACTCACGGGGACGATAAACCGGCCGAGGAAAGCCTTACCACCACCTCCTTATTATACCGCCTCGGTCCCCTCCTCCCTCCCCAGCCACCTCGCCGACTCACGGACGGGGTCTGACTTTTAACGAGCCTTGGTAAGAGAAGGGCGGCGGCCACGCTTTCCTCGATCGATCGCTTTCACCGACCTTTGGCCCTCCGCGATTTTCCGCCCTTTACGGATAAGATAAATTTAGGTTCGCGCCGTGGCCCGTACCTCGGCCCTCTCGTCTATTTGTATTGGGGGTTTAGCGGCTTGGCGCCGGGCTTCCGACTGCCTCTCCTCGCCAGCCTCTACGAAACCTCCCGTCTGAGTAAGAGCGGGCTCGGACCCCGTCCCCTTTCCTCACGCCCCCTCCCTCACCCCCGACGCCACCGCCTCCGCCGCCGCCGCCGCCGCCGTACTTGGCTCGACTGGAGCAGCTGTAGTAGGTCGGTCGGCCCGCCGCGGCACCTAGCATACACACGGATTCATAAATCCAGTGTTTACAAAACGAAGGCGACGTCACCGAGGCTTTAACTCCCAAGAGTTGCACTCCTTCCGCACATACTTGCGCACGAAAAATTATGACAACAATTAGTAAATTACCGCGATGCCCCTCTTGTGTACCTCGTGCGTTTATGTGTGTTTATGTGCCCGTGGGGGTGGGGCAGGGACGAAGCGGGTAGACAGAGAGAGAGAGAGAGAGAGAGAGAGTGAGCGAGTGAGTGAGTGAGTTAGGTAGGTAGGTAGGTAGGTAGGTGGGGAGGTGGGGGGAGAGAGAGGAGACAAGACAGTCCATGTATTTCATAGGTTCAACGATTCTAGGGTTCGACTCGGGCAACTCCAGCAAATCCTCCTACAATAAATAATTTTACTGCTTTTTAATTGCTCCAACGGCCTCTCCGTACTATTCGTTAGATTTATACGCGGACCGAGGGCATAAGGAAATGTATTTTATCTCGTTAAAGAGTAAATATTTTGCGAGCCGATTATTTGCTCTCGTATTCGTAAAGCCTACTACTCACTGCGTATGACAACGACTGGTAATTCGTAATCTTACAAACACAACGACGTACGGATTAATCAAATTCTTTAGCAAAAAGCGGAATCTTCAACGCGCGATGACTAATAATTATATTACGGAAAACTCGCTTTTAGCCGGTATTTTTTTTTTTTTTTTGTTTTTAACGCACTGTCTCGTACTTGGCTGAGCAGAAGAAAAATATCAAATATTCGTCGGGGATTAAGCGAGTGATTCGACGGCAAGGATAAATATAGAGTAAAATTGGTAATTAATCGGTAGATGATAAAGAAATATATATAAAAAAAAAAAAAAGAAGAAGAAGAAATTATGAAATACAAAGGCTATATTTGTATGGAGTTATATATTAATCTCGGATTATTCTCGATACTTTCGAGTGAAAAGTTTCAATTTATTATCCCGCGATGATGAATTGCGCTCTGCATTGCTTACTACATTGGACGAGTATACGCTTTTTCCCATTAAATGAATCGCGTACCGATTTCTTTACGCACGCACTCGATCGGCTTAAAGATATTTATTAGCTCTACTTACGGTTTCATTTCAATTATATTTAACGTGACATACAGTGTTGTACGTCGGCTACGCGTCGGCGTAAAACTGCCGCGAAGCTCGATGCAATAATATTATCAATGAGAAAAAAAGAAAGAAAGAAAGAAAGAAAGAAAGAAGATTAATTATTACAAGAGTAAATTGAAGAGGGCGGGGGGGGGTCCGAAGACCTTATAAATTTCTACATATTCCATTCCCTCTTCGTTGCAATTACGATCTTGATTGTTCGCTCCGCAACATCGTCGCCCAATTTACATTAACCGGATTATGAATTCGTTATATACAAACGTCGTATACATGACAACAAAAGTATACATGACAACGAGGCAGTTGTAAACGGAGGGGAAAGAATCTCGGAAAATTGGGTGGACGTTTTTTGCGGCCTGGATGATTTGCCTCGGGGAAATTAACGACGTCGCGTCGAAGGAAGCCCGAGACATTGATATAGATCGGCAGCGACTATAAATAAGACGCCGCGGGTACGGGCGGGGGAAGCGCGAGAATTTTTAAATTGCCGAATCGTCTTCACGGCCGGTCGCGCAATTTCACGAATAATCGGCAAATCGTAACGACCTTGAGCTCTGCACGATTCGCCTAACGCTTACTTACTTCTTCCTCGCCCCCATCGATTCCCGCTTACGTGGCTTACGTGGAAAATCCACGCGCCCGACCGCCGGAGATAAAAGAACGAGGCCCAAAACAATGAAACGCCGTTAGAAAAAAAAGTAATAGAAGAAGAAGAAGGAGAAGGAGAAGGAGAAGAAGAAGAAAAATAAAATAATGGGAGATAATTAAGAGTAATTAATGTCCGACGAAAAGAATTGCGATCCGAAGAGTCTCGTTTAAAATTATTTACAACGACAATACGGAACCGATAAGCCTTATTAATCCGGAACCTGAACTTTTTCCGTTTTCCTACGCAACTAACGCAAAGGGGCCTTTCCCCCGCCACCCCTCCGCCACTCCCATTGAAGCTTAAGAGCCAACGGCAATCTTATGACAATCGCGTTAGAATTCATTTAAATATTCAAATGGTTGATTTTTATCAACCAGTTATTTCCGCCACAGTCTTCATTCTCTATTTTTTCCTCTTCTTGCTTTCATTTATTTTCTCGTTTTTAAGAGGCTAAGAATGTAAATGAAATGTTATAAACGAGGGTTACAAGGAGTTTCGTTATGCCTTGTATGAAGTAACAAGTATAACGAAAAGCATCAAAGTAATCTAAAAAACAACGTTATGCACTACTGTTGCAACAACTTATGTGCGCTCCATAATTTCTCATATTTATTACTTTATTTTTATAGGGGCATTGTTTTATTACGGTATTTATCTAAATTGCCGTCATTACGTAAATGCGAGATTAATTTCCTATGGTTTTTCGTTCTTTCGTTGCCTTCCTTCAAACTTAAATTGCGCTTATTATTAATACATTTGTATTAATAGATCTTACTCGTTAAGAGTTTTCTTTTTCTCAGAAATGCCATTAATACTTTATAAATAATTGTCTATTTATAAACAGAGGTGGATATTAATTACCTCTGGCCTTTCTTTTACATAAAAGAAATAAACAAATAAGCAAATAAATAAATAAATAAGTAAAAAAGTACTCCAACGCTTTAAGCGAGCGAGATGCGATTGCATTCATTGTATATTTAAGTACAGCTGTATCAGATCATGTAGAATTTATGTTCCATTTAAACGACAATATAAGTTGAAAGCGGGAATATAAATACAAATTGGAAAAATTGTAAACACGGGAATTTCTGGAAAAAAAAACAATTTTATGACGATTATTCCCCTTTAGTTGGAAGTACAACGAAATGATAAGTAGATATGGCGACGGGGTTGTAGGGTGGGGTAGAGGGAGGGGAGGGATACAGTGATCGATTAACTGACTTAAGCTTTATAAGCAATACACGGACCGATCCATTAGTTATCTGTAAATCATTACGACCGACATTACGTTTCAAATAATCGGCGCATTAAGATGCATTGGTATGCGCGAAAACGTACGGCGTCGTTGATTCAACAAATTATTTATTACAAAGTTGTTGTTGTTGTTGTTGTTATTTAATATTAATATTAATATTAATATGATTGTGCTTTTTAGTGCAAAGTCCCGAGAACATTATTTCTTGAAAGTGAATTTAAGAACGTTGGCGCAGCTTAAGCAGATTTTCATGAAATTCTTTTATAGATTAACCATGCATTGGTTCGGTTGAGTCTCGAATAGGAAGAAAATATATAATGGCCGGGGTGAAAGATAAGTCGGATAAAGATGAAAAATTACGGAGGCAAAACGATTACGACGTTTTCGACAACGGAACCGCGATATTTCAAGTCTCTCTTTTCTTTGGTGGTTGGGGGTTGAGGGGGGGAGGGATAGGAGCGGGTGGAGGGGAGAGGAAGAGACTGTAGACACTGTATATATACACTGTATCAGATAAATAAATGCTGTAGGACTTGAAAGAATTTAAATTAAAAGAAAAGTACTTACACCGTATTCAATCATATTATTTATCACCATTACATCCATAATCTTATAGCACTTGTAAAAAAAAAGCTTTATTTCAATATTAATCTTTTCGTACCCTTAATTTAATTGAAAATAATGTGCTGTTAATATGTATATATATATATATAGGTAGAATAAATATGAATCATATAAATAAATAGAATGTATATGCGATGCGAATATAAATCATTAGGATCGTGCGTACACGCTCTCGCACGTACACACGCGCGGACGTACTCTTTTCATTTTCTTTTAAACCGTAATCTGGTAAATGTAATAAAGATTCTCTGTAACGTGGTGGCGCAGGAAGAGGGGAGGGTCTGCTTAATTACATTCTATTAAAATACTCGTGCAAATAATACCTTTCCGCGTAGACGGTATATGAAATTAATTTTATAAGAAAAGCTTTTTTTATATCTGGATTTCATCTGAATTTGGCCAAACTGATTAGAGATAATTAGCTTCGATTAGCTTGAGAAGAGGCTCTCGAGAAGGAGCACTTGAGAAAAGTTAATTTATAATTCAGCGCGTCGATTGAAGGGAAGAGATGATAACGAGAGTGAGTGGGGGGTGGGGGGTAATAAAGTAGAGACTTATGGCCTTACGGTTATTTAATATAATTAGTAAACGACCCGGACGATGATTGCCGAGGGAGGACCAAACATTTGTTAAATACCATTTGTTAAATAAATAAATAAATAAATAAACAAAAAAACACAAAAAAAAGAACACCCGAGACAAGAGAAACGATAGAAAAAGTGAACGTCCCTCAGGTACGGCGCGCAATAAGAATAAGCATTTGGGGGGTGAAACGACGAAGGGAAGAGACGATTACACGTACGAGTCAATAAGTGAGATGAGACAAAGTTGTCATTGTCTCGTCGTTCGATAGGATAAATGCCATCCCGTCTTCCCTCGTGGAAATTGTGACGAAGGGAAGAGAGCGCGAGTCGAGAGTCGAGAGGCGCGAGCGCACAAGCCGAGTGACGTAATGCACCGGTATATAAAGCCAATCAAAATAAACGATCCTAAATTGCCGAGGAGTGAGCGACTTTGCGAGACAGCCACGACAAAAAGTGCTTCGACGCGCGTCCAGTTCGCGCAGAATGTGCCGCGCGACTGACCGAGAGAGACGAACGCAACGCGACACCAATGATCTACTACTACTACTACTACTACTACTACTGCTTTTACTACTACCGCTAGATCTCGTTTTCTTTTCCTTTCCTTTACTAGCTCGCAGCGTGTGTATGTGTGTGTTTTTTTTTGTTTGTTTGTTTTATATATATTATTATTCGCGTCCGGTGAAATATGAAGAGATGGCCGAAAGAAGATTGACGGAACTCGTTTACGAACGAGCCTCCTCCTCCCCATCCTCCTCCTCCTGCTCCTGATCCACCGATCGTGTGCCAATGGCTCGAGGGCGCGACACAACAGTAGCCGAGTGCGAGGACGAGTACGTCGATGACGATATCGTCATATGCGAGTCACCGCGTTTTTAGGATTCAATATATCGTTAAGAGAGCAAGACAAGAATCGCGATCTTCGGAACGAATGCATCGCCACTTGTTTGTTTTTTTTTTTTTTTTTTTTTTGTTTCAAGTAATACTTGCTTTCTCCCTTCGTTCGGCCAATCGCTTTAAATTGATCTGAATTCCTCGGTTATTAATCAAATGCCACTTTAGCCTCTGCTTTTGTCACGTTATTACTGCAAGCCGACTTTTTTTTTCGCTTTTCTCTTTATAAATATTCTTATACGTATACGTGTACGTGTACGTGTACATTTACTTAACTTGGCGGGCAGGATTTAAAACTTTTTGTTTAAATAATCCCAATTAAAGTTTCTTTACGCTCTCTTGGAAATTAAAAGGCTGCTATATCACGTGCGCTTAAGCCAAGTGGGCCAAATTGCATTTATTTAAAGACGTAGATATTCATTTAAGTTCCATATCTTGCTTGCGTTTTTAATTACTCTGTATACGCGTACTTTATCTACGAATTCTTTCGTTGCGATCCCTGCCAGCGAGGAAGGTTCTGGTCGCGTGCGCTCGGCAGCCGGGAAACTATTTACTCTCGCTATCGTCAATTCTCAAAGGGGAAATAACGCCGACGGACACGAGTCGAGTAATATCTCAATGTATCTACATTTATACTCAAAAGCGTTATTATTCTCTTTTTGGCTTGGTGCAACCGTATTATATTCTACTTTGCTTAAGCAAAGTAAGTCTATTTATGTCGCAATGTTCTGACGAAGAAGATACACGTGTTATGTATTACGGCGCTCATTAGTAATTCAGCACAACGTTTTTCTAATTCTTGCATAGAGTATTTTTTTTTAAGCCAAATTACTAATTATTAAAAATCAATTCAATGCCCGACTCGGTTAAATGCATTTTTAATAGCCTATTGAAGGCTTATACCGAATGCTTTTAACGAAGTTATCAGAGTATAATAAATAATTTTGACTCTTTTATTGTCTTCTCGATTCTTTTGTAAAAAAAAAAAAAAAAAATCTTTGTCGTTTATTAATAAGACAAAGTAGTGGAAATGATGTGTAGCCGGCCAATACACGCGCGTACGCGTATTACATAGAATATCTGAAGGTTATATTGGGGCTCGTTTAGTATAATCGAACGAGGCGCGACGAATGCACAATTCCGAAGGCAGAACTAACGCTAAACAGACTCCGAAGAAGCTCGTCGGCGTTAAAAACAAGAAAAAAAAAAACGTCGTTTTTTGGAATCGGCCCCTCGGCGAGTAGTGAGCGGGGCGGCAACTTTAGTTACGTTCGTATTTCCATCGCGCGAAACATTCGCCCGGGCTCCCGATAATCGATCGCGCCCAACAAGGCCGCCGCGGCCCCGAAGAATTCGTGTGAAGCATTCTCCTCGCACCTTTGCCCCCCTCCTCCTCATCCCCGGCAACGCTGGGCCGATCCCACGGAGCGAACAATCGCCGCCTTCGGATACTTTCGTGGGGGTTGCGCCCAAAGGCTTATGGTGGTTGGTTGCCCATCCTCCTCCTACCCTCCTGCCCCCCCCCCCCCCAAACGACCAGTACACGACACGCGCGTCATAATGTTCCGGGGCATCGAATTCCGCCGCCACTACTTTCTCGTGAGCTTATTACGACGCTGCTGCGGAACGCGGGATGGATGACAAGGCGTGGAAAGGCGATCCGATGCGTTGAGAGTCGCGTTGCGTTACGTTCGTATGGAAGAGCGTCCGAGAGAAATTTCGTGGAAGAAATGCCCGTACGGCCCGCCTCCTATCCACCCACCCACCCACTCACCCACCCACTCACCAACCAACCAACTTTACAGACCGGCGGCGCGTCTGTGGGTGAAACGCGCGAAAAGTTAGTCCGTCTTGCACTTATTTGGTGCTCGTGCATTTCAATTTCAGCAGAGAGGCTTCCTCTTCCTCTTTCTTCTGCCCTTCTTTCCTTCTTCGTCTCTTTTCACCTTCGTTCTCCCGTCCTGTTTTTTCTCTTTAAGCGCTCCTTTTTATTTTCGGCACCGTAAATTATTTGCCCCCCGAGTGCTTCGGAATACGGAATACGGAACGAGCCGGGATTTTTCATCCTTTATACGTTGGAAAAGAGTCGCTTCTTCCGAGAACGTCGCTTTATTTATTCATTATATTGTTTCATAAGGAATCATAGGCGCCTGCGCGCTCCACTCGATGTCCTCGAGCCTCCGAGCCACATGATCCGTCTGACTTATGCAATAAAAATAAATTACCATCGCGACTTTTTTCGTATTTTTTTCTTCTTTTTTCTTTTTTTTTTATATATGTATACCGAACTCTGTACTGAAACCGAATTTCTTGTGTTCTCAAACATGCGATTCCGTAATTTAGATTAGACTGTATTATTAAAATACAGACACGTTTTAACTTTGGTTATTGGGGATTTTTAATGCGAATGCTTTTGTTTGCATTAACAGTAATTGGCATTATTAATGCGCTTTTTTTGGCACCGATTATTACTTCATGCACTTTATTTACTTTCATTTTTTTTATTAATCTTTTTACATTTTTTAATACGTTACTATGATTAAAGATACTCTGTGATATGCATTACATGTAAAATTTAATTATTTCCTACACGCAGTCTTGTTTGCCATAATTGCATGCACTACGATACATTCTCTGTAATTTTTACATTGAATTTATCCTTGAATTACGTGGACGTTAAATTACATAGAGAACTGACTTTGTAAATAAATATTTAGAACTTCTAAATACTTTGCATTTGCGAATGCCGGTGAAAATTATTCGAGCGCTTGGAATTCTAAATTTATGCGCGAAAGAAGCCCTTTTAAACAAACTATTGCGCAATAATCCATTTCAGGGCATAAATTAATTTCGTCCAATAGTCGTAGAGTTATTCTAAAATAACGGGGACGTCATAATTTTTAATAACCTAAATTATTTCTCTTAAGAAATTTCTCTCGTCGTAGGGAATCGCAGTAAATGAAAAAAAATTTCAATTCGTTTTTATTACAGCGTTGAATAGACGAATGTAATTTTTCTGTGACGCGTCACTGCCGCGCCTCTTCTCATCAAGTCTCCTTCAGTTCTACAACTCCTATGGAAAAATGCAACGAAAAAGAAATCTAAAAAACGCATCTTTATCACTCTTTCTCATATTACTACTACTATTATTATTATTATAAGCACGTATAGAAATTCTTCTTTAAAATTAATCGAATAATGTTTCAATTTAATTAAGTAATTAGATTTACTGTGAAATATAAATTGCAAGTTAAAGTGAATGATTAGAGAGAGAGAGAGAGAGAGAGAGAGAGAGCGGAGGGTGAGGGGACGTTAAAACGTTTACTAAATTAAATCTTTTGTTATTAATGCCGAGAAAGAGTAATCGGGCTTTGAAAAATCCGAGTTAGCGAGTGATGTAAGTGAAATATGCTATGGAATATTTAAAATAGAATACGTAAAATAAATGAGGAGTAGAAGGAGGTAGAGTAAGTAGTGCAAATTATTAACTCGTTAAACGCTTCGATTGATAATCACTTTTTCTTCATTGGAAATAAATTTGTTTATTATTAATAGAGGTCGGTGTCGAAATGTATTTTGATCGATCGAAATTAACTATAATTTTTTTTTGTTTTACGTCAGACTAATTGATACAGAGAGTTACCGCCAATACCCTCGGTATATTTAGATAAGTTTATATCGAGTTTTTTTTTTTTTTTTTGTGTTAGAAATGAGAGGTTCTCTGATATTATCTATTAATTATTCCGGACGTCATTGATACAGCTTGATCCAAGACTGAAACTAAACGCCGGTATTCGATATTATATTATTTTAGTAAATACTCGACGGCTGTTTCAATTAATACTACCGTTATGTAAGCGTTTTGAAAACATTATCGTATAATTGAGAGTTTTTCGTGACAACGCGGCAGCGATTTCGTCACTCACTTATCGAGAAATACATATAATATAGGAATACATGTCCCCGTACGCGCGTCCGCGCGCCTACCGATTGGAAAACGTAAAAAAGCATGGCACGGATATGGAACAAAGGGGAAAGGGGAAGGGATGGGAATTGGAGGGCGGGGGCAGGGGAGGGGGGTCGTGTAGATGGGCAGGTTGGAATGAAAGTACGAAACGGCCGACGGGAGAGAAACTCGTCGGAAGGGATTGTAGGCGGCGGGCGACGGCTGAGGGGAATCGGGTGGGGGGAAGGGCAGAAGGAGTAGGAGGAGTAGGAGGGGCGGCGAAAGGGAAAAAAGCGAGGAGGGAGATGGAAGAAGAAAGAAAGAAAGAATGAAAGAATGAAAGAAAGAAAGAAAGGTAGGTAGGTAGGTAGGTAGGTAGGTAGGTAGGTAGGTAGGTAGGTGGAGGTACGTACCGTAAGGCCGTGCGCGCGTACAGAGCCAAGGCCGTTCGACTTCCCATTACCCGATTGCCCACCGTATGTATATCACATTATACGAGTCCAGAAAACGAGGCGGCTTATAACGCTTTTTGGCTGCTGCTGCCCCTCTCACAACGCACTCGTCGACACCCGGGCACAAAGTAGAGCTCTCTCCCCCGCCCCCCCCCCCCTCTTCGCCTTTGTACGATCGTCCTGTGCCTTATTATGACGCGTACGAGCAGATATTCTACATAAACCACCAGGTGAATGGTAGATTTTCCGTTAAAAGTGTAAATGAAACGATAGCGGCACCGGCCCTCGCCCCTTTCCCTCTAGCCCCATTCCGGCATCCCCTCGTTCTTTACCGCTGTAGAGACGCGGGGCAACGCACGAGCCACCAACGAGCTCGCTTACCCAACTGGCAATCGAATGTTTTTATCTCGGGTATATTGGGGTTATTGGCATTCAAACTTCCGTCCATATCCCTTTCCCCCCGGCTTTCCGTTCATTTGCAGCTTCCTCCCGGCCAACGACACATACGCGGCGTCTCCGTGCAAAAATGTAAATTATCGTCGGAGAAGAAGGGCCTTACGAGCCCGTTTGCGCTTTCCCCTCGTATTCCTGAAACTCTTGTGCTGTGCACTTGTGCGCGGGCAAGAGGAGCCGACTTACGAATTTATTCGTAAGTAAATGCGATCATCGACTGCGCTTGGTGCGCGCTTATTGTCCGAGGCTATTTTAAATTAATCCGTAAATAAGAGAAATAGGAGAAAGTTGAGTAAGTTGGGGGGGGGGGTCGCTCGGTCCGCTGATAGTAGTTTTCTTTGGCAAATGTGTCAAGTACAGAGTCGTTTCGTAACGACGCTCGAGACGTCGCCATGCCATATTCGCGACTCACTTCGCGGTTTTCCTTTAACGACCTATCAGATCTGCCATTATAAAAGGAGGCTGAAATTGAAAGCAGTAGTGGCAGTAGCAGCAGGAGCTGGAGTAGGAGCTGGAGTAGGAGCTGGAGCAGGAGGAGGAGGCAGAGGCAGAGGCAAAGGCATTTAATTGCGTATCGAGCGGGCATCGTCGAGACGAGTCGACAAATACTTTGAAAGTAATAAACGCGCGAGGGGAATAACAACGGCGTTATTTTCATGATTGGCGAGGACGCGGGGTGAGGGTGAGGGTGGGGGGGGGACACCAAAGAGTTTTTTCCTTATAGGCGGCTAATCGAGAATATCGAGTGGATCTCAAGGTCCGAGCAGTTTTAAATGACTTAAATGACTTAAAACGCCGAGTAAACGTACGAGTATAATGATATTAGTCGTCGCGGGGCGGCAGGGAGGGATTAGGAGACACGCATTTATCATTAGAAGAAAAAAAAACAAACAAAAAAAAACGGAATTAATCGCCTCCGGGCAAAGAGGGGGGGGGAGGAGCATTTGGGTAGGACTGTCGATCGGATGACCAAATACAGCAAAGCGAGTGCAATCGTTTGTCTTGTTATCGGCCCCGTAAGAGGAGCGTTTAATTACGGGATCGGCAGGCTATTATATAAAAGAAAGTCGTCGGGAGCGTAGGCGAGGAGGCTGCTGAATACACACACATACGTATATAATACGATACCGCTAACGCGCTCGCTCAGCAGTAAATTTTTCCTCGGTAAGCGATGCCTCGTGGCCGGGTCGCGTAGTAGTAGTAGCAGTAGTAGCAGTAGTAGCAGTAGTAGTAGTAGTAATAATAGTGGTAATAGTAGTGGTATGCAAGCCACGCGAATAAATGCTTGGCTGGGCGCCGTGTATGTCCAGCGATTCGGCGACTGGACCAAGAGAATCTCGCCAGCTTAATAATCGGACGTACGCCGGTAGACGCAACAGAATGCGAACGGCAGGGAGTGGTGAGAGTCGTCACGTACGGTGTTTGAAAGGTCGGGTCGGGTCGGGGGGAGGGGGGGCGTTAAAATTACGCTTGGCAGGCAGGCGGACGGGCAGGCGGGCAGACAGACAGACAGACTCGGATAAAGCACGGGGAGAAGAGACGAGGAGGCGAGAAATCCAACGCCGGCGTCGCGCTGCTCCGATAAGCCTCGGCGATAATGGACGATGACCGCGAGCGCGAGTCTCTTTTTCTCCTCCACCTCCGTCATCGTCGTCGTCGTCGTCGTCGTCGTCGTCGTGGTATATTGGGGGTTCCATATCCGCCGACTGCGCAGAGCAAATTGACACTGCCGCAACAGCTTTATTAACCTCAGGATAAGAGTAGGAGGGCGGGGTGGGGAAGGTGCGAGTGCCGAGGCTCGAAGCCACGAGGCAGGGCAGGCAGCAGCGTGCTAAAGTCAGGACGTTTCGTCTCCTCTAAGCGATTGTGCCTCTCGAAGCAAAAGTCCTGTCGCTGAGCCCAGGACGCGATATTCAATTACTCAGCCGGGGGACTCGACCGAGCCGCTGACCAAGCAAACGACTCCCTCCTAACCCCCTCCTACCCCCACCCCAATAACCCCTTCGACTTATCTGAATAATTATCTGAATTTTAAACTAGTATTGATGGCCTTTAAATTATAAAGCGCTCGCTCGTCGGGGAGGCTCGCTCGGATTCGATTCGATTCGATTGACGAATTGGGAGGGACTCGATCGATACCAAGCTAAAAACACCATTGCTTCTCGATTAAAAGACTTGAAAAGAACTTGAAAAGAACTAAGGTCTTGTGTCAATCTAATCTAATTTACTGTAATACAATGCTCATTGATTGCCGTAGCTGGGAATGAAAAATGAAGTAACGGCAACGAGCGCAAATTGACAGCAATCCTCGCCACCCGAATAATAACAACCCACGGCTTTCCGCGAAATTAACTTTAGTATTTATTGTAAATTAATGCATTTACGGCTATTTTATAGGTATTTTATTCAGCGGTCGCGTATACATTGTATACCCATGTAGCGTTATGCGTTATTTATGGGGGGCTATTGGTTGATTGATTGGAATAAACATTTCTAGCGGTTCGAGTTCGTGTTTATTTATACTGCCGCGACAGACCTCGTGTCGCGCCGCACGGGGTAATAAAAATCGAGAAAAAAAAAAAAAAAAAAGAAAAGGAGAATGCGCACTTGGGATAATATTCCATCCAAAGTATCGTACGCGTGATGACATAGTTTATTGTTTCGCAACGTTTCCTCAAAAATTGTACACGTAGAGCTAACCAACTATGTAGGAAGAATTTGCCGCCTCCGGAATATCAAATTCAAAGCGAATGGATACGAGATAACCTCCTCTCTCTCTCTCTGTCTCTCTGTCTCTCTTTGCGGCATACTTATCGGCACATTACGGTTTAAAGCTTAATAATTACGATTTCAAAGTTCGAGCTCAAAGTTGTGCGATTAAATGAGTCTACGCCGTTAAATGAAAAACTCGACTGGAACAACGAGTTTTTATATTCGGCCGTAATCGGCTAATAATTACTCGGTGTTGTCGATGAATTATTTTCTCACAGCTTGGTCTTGAGACGACGATTGTACGTACACGCATATATTGTAAAACCTCAGGCACGTAACATTGTATCCTTATAAATGTGGAAAACCGAGCCGACGCTACTGCGGCGATCGCTATGCTCTTAATTAACGAGGATTGGTTATTGGTTGCTATTGGTGGGGCGAAGGGGGCTCGCCCGTGTCAAAGGAGTAAGTAAAGATCATCCGCTCGCTCGGGCTCCCTCCAGTGGAAATAGTAGTAGGGTAGGGGGCCAGCGATCGAGAATCTCTCCGATCCTCTCGAGCGAGCTGCTATAATAAAAGAAAGTGAGAGTCGAGAGCCCGAGTCGTAATAGTAATATAGTAATAGTGGCAGCATCGTCAGGAGCAGTGGAAGGAGACGACGGCGGCGGCGGCGGCGGCGGCGGATTCGCGATTACGTAACGCCCGAGGCATTGATTTCATCGAGGAGGAGAGAGAGAGAGAGAGAGAGAGGTCATTGTATGTATAGCCAGGCGAGAACGCTCGTTCGGTTAGTCGTTCGGTCGGAAGCTGGTGAAAATTATGGCACGGCCAACGTTCTCGGAGCCCCCCGGCTCGCCACATAAGATTAGCCTTATCGAGAGTCGCTTTACCAAGAACGCAACGTCGTTATATTCAGCAGCCGTTTATCCGCGTGGATTATTAGTCCCGGGTTCTGTAGGGGACGTATCTCGGCGCGCCTCGTCGTCTCGCATACGCGCCTTATGAATTCGCCTAGCGATGGCGGAGAGGTCGGGACGCCAGGACGGCAGGGGATGGG